>CM065426.1:44059531-46459531 GCA_033060865.1 Dorcus hopei | reverse complement strand
TTTAATGAATAAATAATTTTCTTGTAGGTTTATGCGAATTAGCTTGGCATTGTCCCGCATGACTTTCATGCCGCATTATGTTTTAAAGTAAACAGTTCGATAAGTCACTTTTTTTTGGGAAGTCTGGTTTTTCTTTAACGTTCACCTTAAATAGTAAGCAGTCCTGTTTCCGTTTCTCAAGAAATATTAAATCAATACCATAAATCAAGTATAAACGCATCAAAGACTTATTGGATATAATGAAATACAATTGCTTGAAATACAATTAAGAAAACTGCTTCCGCCTGTGGAACGGGGGCACCCTATATAGGGGAAACGATGAAGGATATTAAGGCGATGCGCACACACGTCGGTTTTATTGAGGGTGTTTTCTTTAATTTACACCGAAAGAAGAAGGATGAATATTCTACTGAAAACTAAGATCTTCATACTCATTTTTTTAAGGTTCGCGAATTAAGTAAAAGTTCCCTTAAGATTCGGAAATAATATCCTGAGCATTGACGGTCCATTAATGAGAAAAACTCTCAAGTTGAAGTTAAGTTTCTCGCGTAAGATTAAAAATGAAAACCGGTATGTTGAAACGAATTTGCAAAGAGAGTTATTACGAATTAAATTTTGATTTGGAAGTAAATGAACATAAACGAAAGCGGCATATCACAAAGAATTCAATCTGAATACGCGATACCATAACTTATTATGCATAACGTAACTTAAAACTAAGCGCCCGTCTCTAATTACAGAGATATTATGTAGAAGTGTCTGAAGTTTCTTCAATGTAATACTAAATAATAAATGGAAAGTGATATCAATTTCTTTAAACCTCTAATTTAGAGTGAAAAACGTACCTGCACATGTTTGCAATCTAGTCATTGAGTGAGAATCCTTCCAACTTAAATAAACTAATCGGTCAATACCAGGAAACCAAAATATCTAAATTAAAACACGAAAGCTTCTTTATGGGTGCTTTCACCGCAACCTCTATACACACCGACGTTTGTGTATTAGAATGCGAATGTAAATTACTTCTGGTTTCCGGTAAGCAGTGCAGAATGTCATAAACATGGATGTTAATATTTAAATTAAGCTATAAACTATATTATAGCTTAATAAATACACGTTATTATCTTCAAGGAAAGAATCAGGTGAAAATATTATTATTTGTTCCTGGATTATAATTTTTTCCGTACAGAGAATTGAAAGGAAAGTATACTTATACAGGGTGTAATTAATGGTTACATAAAAATTGAAGGGGTCATTTCTGTGCTATATTTTGCCAACTTCACTGGAAGTATGGTCCTCTGAGGTGTCATGAAGTGCTTTTTATTTGTAAGTGTGTACTGAAGATGTCAGCGTAGCTGTCGATATACTTTGTAATATTTCTAAACCACTTCTTAATTATTTATACTCTAAAATTATAAAATATTTTTTCATATATCTCACCAGTTTTTGTGCTAACTATCGATTATTGCAAAAAAATGTATCGGGTAAATTTAGAAAACCAAAGCAAAAATTAAACTGCCCCACCCTGTATATCAAAACCGAAGATTTTAGGCCACAAGTTTGTACGAACTTTTCTTACTTAAAACCAGGTCAGGAAATGTTTAAGTTGCACCCTGTATATATGTAATACACATATGCGGTAATGTGATTTTTGTTTTGGTCTATCTAATACACAGGGTGTTACACGTTCGACTTCTATAAGAGCAATTATACACACCCATTTACGATTACATAAAATTCCTCGTCTTATCGCATTTTAGAAAATAAAATGTAGAAATGTTCCTTCTTTAGTCAGATATTCACATTCGAATGGACTATATGCCATTTTGTTTCTTTTTCTCCTTCAACTGAAAAGAATGCAGAGGCTGAAATCTACATTGATGTATAACGTGGCACTTTAGAATTGGTACTTCTTCAGACAGACATTCACATTAGGATGTATCCTGCATTCGCTGTTTTTCCGGTTTCTCTTTTTACAATGAAAAATAATACGATAAAAGCAACCCATTTGTTTACATTACTCAAAGAGAACAAACACTCTTTGTATCGGATCATTAAAGTTCAAATTTCGAAAATTCAGCACAACTGAAAATAAGCAATTTTTTGCAACTTTAAAATCTGTAAACTCTTCAGAGACCATTATTAATGGATTTTTTATTATTATAGTGATTGTAAATATCTTTTTCAGAGGTTTCTAAATTTGTTTAAACAAAATTCGCGGAATCTTTAAAATAACTCAACAAAAACAATTTGTGTTTAGACATTTCACATTCCTTATGAGTTGACATTTCCGCAAGTAACTACTTTTGTCAATACATAAAGTACAGACTTCGATAAAACATTATTTAAAAAAAATTGTTTCAGAACCATATACAGGGTGAAAGAGAATTAATTACGTTAATTTCACAAGGGGCTAGCTTGGTTCAAAACGGATAAGAAAATAATATAATGTGGCGTCCTAAATGTCGTCCGTTTTCGAGAGAAAAAAAGTTGAATTTCAATAACTTACATCAAAATGCGACTAAAAGAATCCAAAGTAATGTTACCATAGGTATTAAACCATTTACAGCGTTATTTATTACATTTGTACGTCTCGCGAAAATAAAATTTTTTGTTGCTTTAGAATTTCGAACAAATGAAGAAATAAAGTCTGACAATACCGTATCACAGTCCACAAGTGGTCGAAAGCTTTTTTATGTTTTTATTTCTTTCTTCATAACTCTAAAACGGTTACATTATAGGACATCATATTATAACAAGTGTACAAAAAGTTTTCCCATCTAGTGTGTTGCTCTTATTTTTTCGCATGTTCACGTATGTTCCTTACTTGATCCGTACCCTAAACAGACAAGAAGTAAACAAACATAACTTAAAAAAAATTGTTTTATTGATTTGATTTTAGAATGGTTTTCACATTGGAAGAAAAATCTTTTATGGTTGAATTATTCTACTTTCGAAACGCCCAAAAAATCAATGGCGAATGGAGCTATTCTATTCCTGATTGTATTCCAGAATCTCAGTAAAAATTTCCAGACACTGTATTTCTGAACCACAAATTTGTTAATCAACTTCAGTACTCTGCAGGACTATTCAGAGAAACTGGCAGTGATACTCCTCGCACTTTCATCCGTCACCTGTCTCAACAAGTTGATCTTTCTGTCGGGACCTGCAGAACTATTCTAAGAAAGGACTTGCAAATGTTCCCTTATTGTGTGATTGCATGAATCGCTTCCAGTAGATTTTGAACCAAGGCGAAGATACTGTCATTGGCTTTTAAACAATATCGACAATGACGATTTGTTGGACAAAACTTTCTTTTCCGATGAGGCCTGGTTCCATTTAACCGGATACATTAATTCCCAAAATATGAGGATCTGGAGAACAGAAAACTTTCACATTTTCATTGAAGCCTCACTCCATCCACAAAAAATTGGTGTTTGGATAGATTTAAGTCGGAGAAGATTGGTAGGTCCAATATTTTTTAATGGCACACTAACGGCACTTAGATATCGGGAAGAGATTTTGCATCCATTTATTAATCAACTGCATGATGAAGAGTTGTAATTTGGATATTTCTAGCAGGATGGTGCAGCGGCCCATGCTGCTGGAGATACTTTAAATTTCCTTCAAGAGTTTTTGGAGATCGGAGACCAGGAATATGGCAAACATATGGGCTCCGCGATCTTGCGATCTAACTCCATTGGATTTCTTTGTTTGTCCCTACTTGAAAATTTCCATTTTTAAAACACCCGTTAATGATTTGCAAGAACTTACCCAAAGAATCATCGAAAAGTGAGATGAAATAAATTTTCCCCACATTTTGCAAGATGGATTTTGCAATAATGCTTATCGCAGACGCGTTAGAAAATGCCTCGAAGAAGACGGAGGCCATTTTCAAGGTTAAATGTCAATTTGGTGTTTGCTGATCAAGTAAGGAACACACATGAACATGCGAAAAAATGAGAGCAACACACTGGATGGGAAAACTTTTTGTACACTTGTTATAACATTTTTTGATCGTCTTGATCCAAGCTATCATCCTGAGAAATTAATGTACTCAATTACCTTTCACCCTGTATTCTCCAATCTAATAGTAATTAAAAATACAGTTTTTATGTTAATTAATATGCTATACTAATACATATTTGATTCTCACTAATATCAAAAAAGAGAAAGAGAGAAAAAATGTTTTTTTCTTTAAGACTTATTGATAATTGCTATTTTATAGTATATAACGGTATTAGGCCGATATGCTTGATATAACGAACGAGGATAAGTTCTATGGCCGAGGCGCCAGCCGAGGCTATAAATTATCCGTGTTTGTTATATGCATATCGGCCGTATGTTGTTTTATACTTTTCGTAATACTAAATGATGAAATAAATATTTATTTTGGCAAAAATATTCATAATGATAAACTTCGATAAGTAGGCAGAATTATGAGTGTGATTTAGTTGTAATTATAGCAACGTATGAGATACAGAGCAAACAGACGGCCGTTAAAATTTAACAGGCCTATAGGCCGTTATGGATAGCATAACACCGTGTAGCATAACAACCATGGAGACAGTGCGGTTATAATGAAATAACATTCAAGTATTACGAAAAAGCTATTAATTAAATGATTACGTTATGTTTCTCTAGTGTCTAACAATAAGTAAAATTCAATTCAACGACTTTCCCCAATCAAAATAAGGAAAAGTCAATTATCCTGTACTACACCCAATACTCATTAAGTAGGTAATGATGGGTGAAACCGGAATGAGTAAAACTAAAAAATTTCCCCTACGATTTTAATGAAGAGAAAATGCATGTTCACGTGAAAAATAATTTAAAAAAAGTGTTATACCGCTAGTGGAGGTACGAAGGCTAATAATATGATGGAAAAATTTTCGTTAATAGACTTTGGAATTACTGATTCTTTAAATTTTTGTAAATTATTGCACGGCAGAAATTTTCCGTTAATTACAAATTTCATTTCTTTTACTTTACATTTCTTTACAAGGAAGTTTCCTTTTCCGCAAAGAAACGTGGCAGGGGAAATCAGTATCGGCTTTGAATTTATGATTTACTTTTTATTGAATATCTACTTAAATACGAGGGGAGTATAGATTTGACCTGGACTTTTTAAATTTCTGATTGATAACAATGAACAACATCCAAATTTACTTAATAATAATTTAGACACTTATATAATTTACTAAAGACTGTTTTGTTTCCATAAATGTTGTCATTTGTATCAAACATGTTTGTCGGTGATGTGCTTAGTTCTGTTGCACCATGAATTATCATTAAATTTTTATGTGCTGAGGTTGAGAAACCTGGAACGAATTATTGCCGTTGATAAATTTTGGGAGTACAATTAAATCCCAGAAAGCAAACAGCTTGGTATGAAATGGCGCTCCTCAAATTCATGCCGCCAAAGAAATTAAAAGCAAGTAACGTGATCGTTACGGTATTTTGGGATGTTCACGATCCAATTTTAACAGATTTTTTAACTGACCGAAAGACTATAAATTCGAGTTTAGGCCTCTTAGCCAGGTACTCGGGATGCAAGAAATTTATGTCGAATGAGTAGGTAATAGAAGCGGTGCAAAATTGGCTTTACAGATAACCAAAAGAATTTTTTTGTCGATATTTGCATGTTGCCTGGTCGTTGGGATAAGTTTATATTAAAGAAAGGACTTTCTTTTGAAAAATAAATTTGTTTCATTAACTTTGTGTTATTATTGTTATTGCTGTGTAAGAAAGTCCAGCTCAAATCTATACTCCCTTCGTAAAATAACACATTAAGGCCCAGTTTTGCAATCGTGGAATAAGGACGGAGTAACTGTTCGCTGAATGTCCTTTAACGTTCCTCCATATCTACGTCACACTTACGTCACGTTATTCTAAGAATAATGCTTATTCGACGATTGTAAAATCGGGCTTAAATTATTTTATTACTTGATAAGTTTCTTGTATACGATTTAGAGCTTGAAAAATTTAAAAAAAATTGAAATATTTTCCAATCTTGCCAATTCGTTGTTATGTTGGCAATTCTTTTCTTAAGTCTGAAAATCTAAACATTAGAATGTGTTCTACCTATGAAAAAATGATCTTTAGAAAAATCTCGCCCAGCATTGAATTGACGCAAATAAAAAAAACCGGATATAATAATGACATTCTGAATCGTCCCATCCATATTGAAAACATATTTTGATCATCCATATTATAGATAGTATTCAAAGAACTTCTTTTTTAATAGAAAATCCCAATTGTTTTTTATACATGGATGTTTTATTACGAACTGTTATACCCAGTTCAATTATTCACATAAAAAAAGTTCTTCAACAAGAATTGGTTGAAATTTTGCATCCTCGATTAACAGTGACATGTGAAAATATGTATATAATAATAATAATAATAATAATAATAATAATAATAATAATAATAATAATAATAATAATAATAATAATAATAATAGTGTCTTTATTTCAGTCTAGCAAAACAAGAACAATTCACACAAGAAACGTGGACAGAGGCGAAGTTCAGCTAAAGCTGCTCTCCCACTTAACCTCCAACTTATAAAATTAAATAAGCTAATAACAACTAACAACTAACAACTAAAATATATCTAATTTAACATTAGGTTGCGTTTAGATTACTTCCATCAGAAATTGTTTGACTTTGATTTTGAATTGTCCAAGGCTAAGGAGTTTGAAAGAAGATGGCAAAGAATTGTATAATTTAGATGCATTATATGTGAAGGATCTCTCAACACATTTCTAACACTTCGGTCTTTATGAAACTTTATGAAAATTTAAATCTCTTCTAGAATTATACATACGATACTTGCCATACAACGGGACTTTCGTTTTGTTTTAATCTCTGTATTATTTCAGAAATGGACTGTGCTATTAAACAATTGAGAAAACTGCAAGCTTGGATTCTAATTTATTTGCTATTTACAAAACAAGACAGAAATTACAAAAACTCAAAACTTTTTCTAAAAGCAGACGTTCATTTGCTTTTTCGGTATCATCATGAGAGGGGAAAATCATAAAATTTTTCTAATTTAACCAACCTTGTAGACAATTAAATTAAAACTAAGTTGTCGCAGTTCCACGTGATTTTGAACACTCAGTACAGTCTGTTCAAACTTAAGTCGCCACTATTGCTAACTTTGTTATTGTAAAAGCTACAAATTCGGTTAAATTAACAGACTAGGGGCCGGAACTTTCATCACTGATTAACTTTAACCTTTGGTTTATTCCTATGTCTACAATTGTAAAGGCAATTGTTTCTATAGGAATAAACAAAAGATTTAAAGTTAATCAGTGATGAAAGTACCGGCCCTACTAGTACCGTGCATTCAATTAAATTTCAAATTAAAGTAGGCTTCGATTTCAATGTTTTTTTCTCATAAAGGTTTGTAGCATTGACAATTGTCAAATTATTTTTTCGTGCTAACATAATCCTCCAATACTTGACAAACGCATTTGAACTTTGAAACCATGAAGCGCAGGGTACGTTTGTGCATTCGACCTGAAGGACATCGATGTCAGCATCTGCTTTAAGCTTCAGTGTTGTTTTGAAACGAATTAATTAAATGTTTTGCGTTTACCTTGTACATTTTTTATTTTATGAGACGTTATGATCAAATAATATGACACTGACCACGGTTCGTCTGAATACAACTTTACTTTGAAAAAAAGTCCATGTTTAAGGTTTTTATTAACTTTTAACAGCTTTCTTTATTAAAAAATATTAACCTTTAAATCTTTGTACGACGAGTCTTTTTTTTAAATAAGAGCTATTTCAGAAATACTTAACTTTTTTATGTATTTCACAAATTGTATGTACAAAACAAAAGAAATTCAAAGCAAACAACAATCATTTTGTATTTGTATGCTAACAATACATTTCAGTTTACAAATGAATGCTGTTGTAGAGTCTAACGGAGTTCACAAATTTTGATGAAAAATCAGGATCAGTTTTTGTTACTTCATATCTCCTCCACATTTTCCTAAAATCTGCGTCACATATCAATCAAGATGACGGCAAAAATTGTTCTATATTTTTATGTCAATGACAGTGATGTCCGAAATTTTCTGTTCGCAGTTGTACAGTCGCGGAATTTAAAAAAGCATAGGTACTTACGAGTACACTCAGAACGTGTCGCTGTGAACTTGTTTTTTTTGGTTTGTTTTATTTTCGCTTTATAATTCAAAATAATTGTCAAAGTTACAGATAGACATTAATATGCCGCATTTAAGTTGATCGAATATTTTCGATCGACTGTATTCGCCATTAATTATTTTTGGTCAGTAAGAAGATTACCCGAAAGATTTGGGGTTAATAAAAGCACCATACAGTTTTCTTCTTGGCTCCTAAAAATGAAAGTGACATGATTTAATTGCCAGCGCTTTTGTTAATCAGACAGAGATTGATTTAATTACAATATTGAAAAACATAGCCTAAAGATGTGTATGCTTTTTTAAATTCTGCAACTGTACCTACATTATTTACATTTGTATTAAAAAATAATTCTAAATAAAACGTCTTGAGGTTTTGATTTTCTTTTGACATTTCATTGAAATTTCATTCTTTTTTTTAATGTGAAATTTTATTGCATGTCCTGTTGAAAAGTTTCATATTAAAAATAATGAAATTTACGCGTTTCTTTAAAAAAAAAATTTCCTGAAATTTCCACATCCCTACATGTAACTCTTAGCAGCAATATGAATGGAGGGACGATAGCCGTACGATAGCTGTTGTTTCCATTGCAAGTCAATAAGGGCGAGGTTAGCATGCAGAGGTAGGTAACGATTTTAATGATCATCAGTGTACAACGGGAAGCCCTTCATGGAGATTCTTTTAATGGCAACTCCTGTCACTAATTATTTTCGAAAATCGACGTTTTACGTTCCATTTCTTAAATAATTAAATGTTTAAAATATGTCAGTGTTTGTCGAGTTTAGAACTGGTTGTTAAGTTATATTTTGGTAACAACTTGGCATCTGATTTTAAAAGAGCAATCGATCAATTCCGGCAGAGTTTCATTGAATTAGATACATATAACATGTAACATACACCATGCCATATTTCACCATGTTCAAGAATTCTGCAATATTGAATGAGAACCAGAGTTTAGAATAATTCAGTGAAAAAGCTTTTGAAGCAGCACATGCAGATTTTAAGAAAGGGTGGGAGAAATATGAAGTCCCAAAAGCTCTTCCTGATTTTCCGTCAAAAATCTTGAATAGCATTCATTTGTAAGCTGAAATGTATAGTTAGCATACAAGTAAAAAAAGATTGTTGTCTGCTTATTAATTTCTTTTGTTTTGTACATACAATTTGTGAAATACCAAAAATAGCTGGGTATTTCGAAATAACTCTTAATTAAAAAAAAACTCGTCGTAAAAGATTGAAAGGTTAATGTTTTTTAATAAAGAAAACTGTTAAAAATTGATAACAATATAAATTAAACATGGACATTTTTTCAAAGTAAAGTTGTATTCAGACGAACCGTGTGACAGTTATCGGACAACTACCCTCCTTCTTGTATTGCGTGCCGCCAACTTTATAAAAATATCATAGTTTACTTTAATCAGGAATTCATTTGAAGCCACCGTACTTTTTACACTGGTTACAATGATGCAATCAAAAAGATACTTTTTTAATGGAATACCCTGTATATTATCTTACGAATCGATAGAGAATTAAATTCTTAATCAAAATTGTTCTTTGCCATTTTTTGGTAATTTAATAAATAAAGAAGATATTTTGTAAAAATCAAAATATTTTAGAATTTTATTCTCTATCGGTTGGTGTATTCCGTTCAAAAAAAGTGTCTTTTTGACTTTATCTCATAAAGTACTACTAGTTTATTAATTTAACCGAATTTGTAGCTTTTACAATAACAAAGTAATGGAAAAGTAATATACACTCGCGTGCAATAAAATCGCGTACACCTTCAAAATCAAGTAACACAGTTTTTACATATTTTTGGCTTTGTAAATCGGTATTTTGTGAATTTTGACATACAATCAACAATGTAGGTTATAAACTGAGAATTTAAGATTCTTGTTACGATTTATTTAAGTGTGAATTTGTTATTAAAGTATCAGGAAACAAACGTAACAGAGGTGCATTTATTTTTATAAAATAGAATTTATGAATAAAGGAAATATAAAGTTCAATATTTTATCATTTCTCCATCAGCTTCTGATACTCGATTCAATCTTTCAGGCATAATATGATATAAGATTTCACCAATAATTTTCATCCTGGCTTAATTCTACCTTATCATGATTCAAGTAAAATAGAAAGCGTAACAACTTCTGTTCTTCCATCAATACTATTTTTGGCACTTGTCGAATTCTTTGAATCAGAATTCATAATTCTTCGACTTGCAGTTGACCATAATGCCGGAAGGTTTGTTACAAATAACAAGATTACCTATTACTTGAGATGGATTTTACTTCAAATGCTTAAAGAGGGCTTCATCTTGCTCATGAGTTGAATTTTTTTAACGTCCCAAAGCTACTTTTCTAATTACAGTTTCTTTCTCTATCTACATCTTCTCTGTTCGTGTAATGGTTCAGCCACACTAACGGCAAATGTGCTGCCTAACGTCATTTTTAACGTCTAATTTGCCATTAATCAGTCGCTACACATCCAATTATTGTCAAGTTAGACGTGAAAAATCACGTTAGGCAGCACATTAGACGCAGCGTGGCTCCGACAACGATAGCGTAGCGACGGATTATTGGCATATATGGCACTAATTTTGTAACGGCATTGAGAATGGCATTGCGCGCTAGACGATAGCTCGGCTGGCGGTTTTGACACATCAAACGAATTGCCGGCGAACGTATCGCATAGTTGTTGCCATAGATAAAGAAAGATATATGTGAGGAAGACAGAACATACATTTTCTGCACGAAAACAGCGACATCTCGTGTTTTTAGTTACGTACTATCTTAGTTTTGATTGCAGGTTTCTTTCATTATTTCAAGTACTAATTTAAAATATAATTTTTGAATGTTAGGAAATGGAAAATGCTAAAATATTTGAATAGAACTCCTGTGATATTTGACATTTAAGATAAAGTTGCCAATATTCAAGTAAAATACCACTGCTGCAGCCGCTTCGGAGCGAAATATGGGACAAATAATGACCTTAACCACCAATGTAAAATTTAGCGCATTAATTTTCTCGCGTTAATTGTCGGGTTCTTGTCCGTTAGAATGCCGTTAGACGTTAACGCAGATGTGCCCGAAGCATAAGAGTGCATTTATTTAGACCATAATTATCCGCCACTCCTCTTATTCGTCATGCATTTTCTAATGGTTCACACTAACGGCAAATGTGCTGCCTAACGTCATTTTTAACGTCTAATTTGCCATTAATCAGTCGCTACACATACAATTATTGTCAAGTTAGACGTGAAAAATCACGTTAGGCAGCACATTAGACGCAGCGTGTCTCCGACAACGATAGCGTAGTCACGGATTATTGGCATATATGGCACTAATTTTGTAACGGCATTGAGAATGGCATTGCGCGCTAGACGATAGCTCGGCTGGCGGTTTTTGATACACATCAAACGGATTGCCGGCGAACGTATCGCATAGTTGTTGCCCTAGATAAAGAAAGATATATGTGAGGAAGACAGAACATATATTTTTTGCACGAAAACAGCGACACCTTGTGTTTTTAGTCACGTACTATCTTAGTTTTGATTGCAGGTTTCTTTCATTATTTCAAGTACTAATTTAAAATATAATTTTTGAATGTTAGGAAACGGAAAATGCTAAAATATTTTAATAGAACTCCTGTAATATTTGACATGAAGATAAAGTTGCCAATATTCAAGTAAAATACCACTGCTGCAGCCGCTTCGGAGCGAAATGTGGACAAATAATGACCTTAACCACCAATGTAAAACTTAGCGCATTAATTTTTCTCGCGTTAATTGTCGCGTTCTTGTCCATTAGAATGCCGTTAGACGTTAACGCAGATGTGCCCGAAGCATAAGAGAGTATTAAAATTGATTTTGTTTGTGTCAGTTCGGTATTTTTATTGTTTGACACTGACAGATTATAAATAAGACCGACTTAATGCAACAAAAATTGGGTGTACGCGATTTTTTTGCACGCCACCGTACGTTTAAAAAAGTGGCGTTTTGACTTTATCTCATAAACGTGACATTCAATTCAATTCCTTTTTTTAATGCGTCATTGAAATCAGCGTGAAATGTACTATTTTGACCAACTACATAGAAATTCAAGTATTAAGGTGGGTCAATGCGTAAACATATCTGCATAATTTCTTTGAAAAAAAAAAAAAAAACCCTAATTTTCATTAATCTCAAACTGCTTTCCTACTCACGTGATATTACTTGAGTAAAACCAACTTAATTAATTAATTAAAATATTCATTTTTATATGAGTACATAGTACTGGAATTTACAAATAAATTGAAGATAAAAATCATAAATAATACTTGAAATTAAACTACATTTCTTTGAATAAATTTGTTCTTCGTTTGCTTCAGAAAAAAAAACGATCTAATTCACAGAATTGCCTGTTATCTGAGGCACTTATTTTATTTAAAATACAGTGATGAATGAATGTAAGTCATGCGACTTCAGAACGCACTCATTATATTAGTTGGCGCAGATATAAAACGAACTATCTCCTTGTCTTTCATTAATTTGATGTAAAAAAAATCGCCAAAGCAGGAAATTAAAAAAAATCATCTTTCAGGATTTCTAAAATAATTCGACTTTGTTAAACATACAAAATCTATATTCCTTTTTACAAAAGAAAGTAACTATTTTCTCAAAAATAAACAATTAAAATTGGAAAAATGAGGAATTTTAAATTCCTGAAATTTTCAGGCATTCTGAAAGAATTCGATTAAAGCACAAGTGATCATTTTTTCTTAAATCCTTGAATGATTAAATCATTTCCGTGTTTGCGGAAGTTTGTTAAGGTGGTGAAATGTGTGAAAGGGTAAAAAATATGCAAAGAAAAGGCGGATTACATTCGACCATCTTAATCTGTGGATGTTCTGAAGTCGTGACAAAAATAACCACAGGGAGAGATCCTGCGGTGACAGACAGTAGGTGCATTAAGATAAACTCCTACCTTTTTTTGCTGTAACCGACTTTATCAAGTTCAATGTGTCTGTACGCCGCGTAGGTCGCCATGATCACCACAACTAACGAGAATTCTACCTACGTGCACGGCCAAAGAAATTTACCCTCTTTCTGTATGCTTCGCCGACAGCTGACTGGGGGACGGCGACCTGGTCGAACGTTTTATAGGCGTGCTGCGCACTCATGCGATTGCAGCACTGTTTGCAAGGTACTGTTTATGCTTCGAAGCTTCTGCTTACCGCTTCTGCTGTTTAGTTTCATTGCTTTGGAGTTAATTTTACGGATGCTGTTTACAGCTCACGTCCCATAAAGCTGGGAATATAAAAAACCAATAGGCTTAGATGCAGATAACAACTGGCCAGCCAACAGTTTCATTACAAATTGATTACAAATTTCCTCATTTACAGAATTGCGTTTTACAGTTAATTGAAAAGAATACAGTTCCACAGCACAGCTATTCCTCTGTACCTACATGTTAAATTACATTCACATCTTCTTGTCTCATGTACTCCCTTTTTACAGGATTCACCTTGAATAACAAATTCCTATTTCATAGGTTGAGTATGCATCAGGATCATCTAACTACACCTAGCCTTAAGAAATGAATGAATATGACTACAAATTGAATTGTATGACCTATGATTTGTTTTGAACTCCATGTATTTCATGCTATCTATGCTATACAGGCTGAGCCAATAGTGCGTATTCGGAAGAGAGCGTCTTTATTATTGCAAATTTTTAAAATTTGTTTTCGCTATTACTTACGTATGATACAAGATTGAAAATTAGTTACAAT
The DNA here is from genome assembly GCA_033060865.1 of Dorcus hopei. NCBI lineage: Eukaryota > Metazoa > Arthropoda > Insecta > Coleoptera > Lucanidae > Dorcus > Dorcus hopei. The sequence goes on along the minus strand of CM065426.1, from coordinate 46,445,585 downwards.
TGTACAGGGTCATTCGTGTGGCTGTACCAAACCAAAGTTATGCTCCTTTAAATGGAATATACTGTATGTTAAGGCCCATATCGATTTGCCTTTAAGAGTAGATCAATTTATTGTAAGGGTACTACGTACCCAGAACTAATGGTTTTTGAGATATAGACATTTATTACAATTAGGTTTTGAAACTTAATATAAACAGTAATATTACATAACCTGTCTGGATCGGAAAATAATATTCATTTTGGAAAATTCCCATTACTTTGTACAGGGTAATTTAAAACGCGGATGTTTATTTTCTCGGTTATTTTAAATGGAACACCCTATACATTATATTAAATTTAACACGTCTATGACTAAGTTTTACAGTAATATAAGGTTCAGTATGTGTTACACATCAAACTTACACACAGTAAGAGTAATATTGTTGATTTTAATTAGAAAATCTATACTTAGTCTATTTGTAGTTGTTAGTCTATTAAAACTCATTTGATTCGTAACATAAAAAACGGTATAGTTAATTTTTAGAATAAGAGAATAAAATTGATCTAATAAATAAATAAATTAAATAAGATTACTTAACACAACACACACAACAATATTAAAAATAATAAGCTGACAATAAGCATTTTGTACGTAATAATTAAATAAACAGTGTAGTAGCTACCTCCAATGAGGTGCTACTTTCAAAATTGTTACTTTTTTAAAAAGAACTTTTTTGGCGACATTGGTGCTGAACTATAACTAAAACTAATAGCGTTTTCCACTGGCTGCACTAATGCACACTCAGTGTATCTTCATCTCTCACTATTACATGAGGTTAAAATGAGATGACAATATAATATAACGAGTGCGCACTACTGCAGCCAGTGGAAAACGCCATAATTCTAATCTAACTTGCTATTTTATACTATCCTAATTAAACCTCGTCGGAAGGTCATTTGGTTTGAATTTTTTCAGGCGATGCGTTTCGCCAGGTTTCTTGCTAACACATTTGGGTGTACTTTTAACTTGAATTTATAACTTTCACTTTTGTTTTTAATTTCTCCTTTCATAGAAGGCACTTGTAAGTCTCTTTCTATTAATGCATTTGGCACATACCATGGAGCGTTTACGATGGACCTCAGGACTCTGTTGTGGAACCTCTGCAGAATCTCTATACTGGAGTTGCTTGTAGTATCCCACAGCTGAATTCCTTACGACCATATTGATTTTGTATAGTAGTACTTTGTTTGTACTCATCTTCGATTTTCTGCCCAGTATCCAATACATTTCTCTAAATTTGAGCCCAAGTTGTTTTCTTGTACTGAATACGTAGCCATACACCAGCATTCATGCCATTCTTTCCTCCGACACCCTTTCCCTACAAGAAATTGAAACGAAACAAATCCTGTTCAATCCCACTAACACAAACTGAATTGTGTTGTCTTTCTGGCCATTCTTTAATTCAATATAACCATTTTAGAGGCCACTAAAAGTAACTGCGTATTAATCGTGTCGGTTAGGAATGTCGGGACATCCCCCGACATCATTCCCGAAGGAAATAAAGAATTGTCAGCTAATCATCTTATACTACACTAACGCGCATTCTTTCCTTCACGACTGCACTTGCCGGCGGGAATGAATGCTGGTGTATGGTTATCTAAATAAGTGCTTTTTCCATGTCCATGTCCAAGTCCATGCCAAGGTATTTTGCATCATCTGCTTGAGTCAGCTCGGTGCCATTTAACACAACTGGTGAACATGTATCCTTCCACAATGTAAACATTACCTGAATAGATTTTGTTACATTTACTTCGAATTTTCATTTTTTAGGCAGCCTTCAATTTTATTTAATGCTTTCTGTAGGTTTCTTGAAGCTGTGTTTGCATTTGAATGTTTCGAGAGTACTGCAGTATCATCAGCAAAAGTAGCAGTATCGATTTTTCTTGTTGTTGGTAAGTCGGATTTGTATAGGACATATTTAGAGAATTGGTCCTAATATGTATGCTGCCTTGCGGAACGCCAGAGTTGTTGATGTCAGTGTATATTTCTTGTTGTTTTTCATAGAAATGTCTATCCGCCAGGAAGGATTTTACAGCAGATAAATGTAATAATGGTAAATGTTTCTTTCGTGTCATACCTTGTCGAGCGCGGGCATTTTTTCATTTCTGTATATTTTGCATATTGCTATGTTGTGCTGTGATCTTTTCGAAATCCAAATTGGTGTTTGGGAACTAGCTGGTACTTTTCTAGCATTGGTAGCAGACGTTTTTGAAAAAGCTTTTCAAATACCTTTGACATGATGGGTCGATATGACTTTAACTCGTTCGGTCTTTTTCCTAGTTTCGGCAACATAATTGCCTCAGCTACCTTCCATTGGTTAGGAAAGTAGCAAAGTCTGAGTGCAGCATTGCTGTAAGTCTTTATACTCTTGGTAAGACATTTCTTGCAGTAACAAAATCAAATTCTGGTGCTTTCTTTTGATTAATTCAATTTGTTATTATGTTCTTGAGTTCACTGATTGTAATGCTTCTTATTGGTAGGTCTATCTGTAGTGCTCTGTATAAAAATTCTCTGATCTGCCGGTTTTCAAGGCCTTCATTGACCTACATATGATGTTGACCACTACTTTTCCTTTTAACACCCCTCTGTCCGAAAATTTCCAATTAATTTTTTTCTAAATTTGGTATACATTTACAATTTTAAGGCTACTTGTAAATACATACACTAATGTAATCCGTAATCCTAATCCCTTATGATGAAGTTTGACCTTATGAAGAATCTTACAGGAATGTTTTTCTTTGGCCAATATAGTTGACTTCATACATTCTGCAATGTCAAGAAAAGTATCAACGTCACTCTGTTTAATTCGTCTTAAGACGTGTCGCACTCATTCAATCAGTTCGTCAATTGTATTTGATGAAGCTGAATACCTTACCTCTTTCAAATATAGAAATTAGAGCAACAAACATTGGCAGAGATACAAGAAATTTTTCTATTGAAAAATGTACTATGAATAAATAATATCTTACTATTAACGTATATCTGAGGATAAAAGAACAATATCAGGTCTTTAAAAATAGAGGATTGATAAATTCAAAAATGGAAAACTGATAACGGAACAACAGACCTTGAAAACAGACCTAAACATAAAGGTATTTGAAAAGACACTGCACTCCTATTTAATTCGGATATCCTTTTTCTTTGTGTTATAAAACGTGCATCTTCTGCGAGTTGTTCTCACTGGTTGATGCATGCTTTGCGTGAGTCTTACTGCCTCCGAATCTGAGGGCTTATGTTTATTCAGGGTTGTGGTGAGTTGGAGACGCAGAGATCTTTTTCTGACAAAAGTGTCAGCAATTAGCCCTCAGATACTTGTCTCCAAATGTCTTTGGATAAATTATCGTTGTTATGTAAATTGTATAAAATGGAACCATTTATAAGTGCGACATCCAGGAACCATTTGTGGCTTTTTCTGTCAACACGCTCTTTTCTGGTCAAATTTGTAACAAAATTTATATTTCAGTTGTAGCCTAGAAGTAACGTGGTACAGATAATTTCAACAATGGACCCATTTTTCTCTTTTCTTCTAACATTTGCAGTGACTGTAGGGTTAGTGGTAATTAGATAAAAAATGAACGCATCTCTTATAGTGCCATTTTATTGCTGTAACGCCGGTATTACTGACGTACCACTGAAAGTCCCCTCTCTTTAGATCTTTGTCTGACTTAAATTTAGGCAGATTTTTTCTCGTCATATTTAGTGTTTCAGTGTTTATTTCAAAATTCCAGCAGTAACCGGTTTGATCGTCTAGTGTCCAAACTTTTAACCACGTTTGACTGACTTTTTAGAAAAATATTGTTTAAGGAAAGAGCGCCCTTTGAATCTAATCACAAATTCATCTACAGCAATGTTTTCATGAGGTTGTTTTTTGAGGTTTGAAAATTGGCCTTTACAGAAGTAAGGTACGACCAGACCTTCTATAGTTTATCATAATTCTCACTGCCCCGTTGAGGGATTACACTGTTATTGTTCAAATGAATGTTAGTCAATCTCCAGCCAAACCTTTGCAATGTCATTAATTTGCTATTGTACGGACCATGTAGATCTGAAGATGAACTCTAGTTACCCCTGTAAGTAGGATATTTCTTTATGCCCATAAGGAGATTTATCCCTAAAAAGGTTTTGATTTGTGTAAGGTCTGTCTTCCTATGTGGTCTGGAATTTCTGTTCTGCATAGCTTGAAATACGATATGGTTCAAAATATGAAAATACCAAACTGAAGGCTTCATACGGATTCAGGGTTGATTTATCTATAAATTGACAAACGGTTCCGGTGATTTGATGTTACTGAAATCGTTCGTCCAAGATATTTTATTTGTATTTATGTTTTCTGTACCGGTATTGCTAATGGAATCGTATCTTCTACATCATCTACATCGCCCGATTCACCATCCGATTCAAACATCGCAAATTCTTTATTAGTATTGTTAAATATGTCAATACCATTTGTTTGTAAATCTCCATTTTCTTCATTTTCTAATTCAAAATCGCTGTCAGTATCTGATTCTTTGTCATAAGATATTGAAGCATTATCATTTTCAAGTTTGCTTATTTCATCATACAGTTCATCCTCTGTCATTGCGACCAATTTGAAGTCCTGTTCATTTTGTGTGATGTGTGGTATAATTTTTGAACCCTAATCTAAAGGTAAAAAACTGACGTAAGAAAAACGTGTTCGCTTAAGCGGTGGACAATTTAAAAACCGACGCGATGTACAGTCGTGTTCAAAAAAGTGTTGTACAGAATTTGCACTGTGTAAACTTGCATCTGCATTCATGAAGTCAAAAAATTGTTGTACAAGTTGTTTTGTAACATATACGGTTTCTGGCAATAATAATATCATTGAACAAAAGTAGAAAAACCAACTACCGCTCAAAAGCAAAGATATTTAAAACGTAGCTGTACACAATTGTACATATCTACAACCCGTTTTAGGCGATCACATTTCTTGTAACAAATTTGTTACGAAGTGAGTGCGAAGTGCCAATTCAACCAATCAACATTCATTGCGGTAGCTTATCTCTCTCACTTTGTAACAAACCTACGTACCACATATGTAAAGCCCGGATTTTTAGGCACTTAAAAACACTGAATTAGGCAGGCAAATAGGCAGTTAAGGTCTAAGAAATAGGCGCACTTTTAGGCAGCCTAAAAAAATTAAAGGGTCAAACAGAATACAACGCCGTTACGCGCCGTTGCAACGATAGCAACTGTCACTTCAAAAGACATGCACAGATAGAGCGGCGTGGAACGTCGTCAATCTAACCTAAAAATAGAAATAACTTGTGCCAAAAATGAATAAATTTCAAGCATTCATATTATTACATAAGTAAAAAGTGAGCAAATAAAAATCAGATTAGAGTAGGCGGTGCAAAGAAAATGTGTGTCTGTGATTAACTGAATTAATTAATGTAATACATTCATGGACTGTCAAATTTATTGACTTTTTATTTAATCACAGACATACATTTTCTTTGCACCGCCTGCTCTAATCTGATTTTTATTTGCTCACAGGTTATATGTTACACCTGATGTATTATATGTTGTATTATTCACATACAAAAAATTACCGGATGGAAATGCGATGATGGGAGTTATATTGGTTATGTATTATGACGTTTGACGCCGTTAAAGTTGGAAGTTGACCAACTTCTTGCGTGCAACGCCGCTTGACGTCGTTCATTCTGTGCAATGACATTTGAACCTTTATATTTAACATTCATTTGACAGATAACGGCGTTGCATTCTGCTTGGGCCTTTAGGCGTTCAATAATTTCTCCTCCTTCGTCGTTTTATAATAAAAAAATAATATTAATGCTTATTTTATTTACATGGTCATTTATTAAGAAATCAGAGGGAGGTTCTTAGGGGCTTACGGAACTGTACAAATGAATCAAACACATGATTCGCCGTAACGAATATATATTGTAAAAACACGCTTTAATTAGGGGCCATAAATCGGCGTTTAAGTCAAAATTTCCAGACTGTAGGTATCTAAGATCTAAGATGATTTCCTTCCTGATAGAATAGTTCGAGGACTCAGTAACAGAACCTCTTTACAGTTTTTCCTTTTAGGGCTTTTCTATTTTTCTATGGGGCTTTTCGTACACTATCAAATCATCTACACCAGGAATATTTAAATTGGAATACCCACTCGCAAAAAAGGGTCGATGATAAAGTTAAAGAAGAAGCAAAAATGACAATTTTTAAATTTGAACGAAGATATAAAAATAAAATAATAAGTGTCCCCTTCTGTTCACAAAAATGATTCGGCGAACATTTTATAAAAATTATACAGCTTGATTGAAGCAAGTAGGTTGGCGACGCGTGCCTCTGATGTATTCGAGACGGCCGGCCTTGTCTCGCATTGGGAAGTGAAACGATGAGCGCGTATTTAATAATTTTATTTTAACTAGGATTTCAATAATTCATGTAAAATATTGTTCTAATTGCCGCAGTACATTTGCATAATGCAATTATTATTGTTTGTAATATAATAATGTAGCTAAAAAACAGCTCCAAAAACTGCATGCTTCGAAATGAAGGCGTGAGCTGATACACGCTAGAACCAAGGTTGCCTGGTAACTTTCAACGTCACCACAACGTCATTCAGTAGGCCCATTTAATACATGTATACAAATAGACGGCCTACTGGATGACGTGTCACTCTATGAGTTACCAGGCAACCTTCTCTCTTTAATAACCTTGCGCTAGAACCCCCTCTACTCCTACACGACTTCGTCCCAATTTACTTATATCCACCTAGTTTTAAATTCAACCTGTATGAATGTGAAAATTGGAAACGCAACCGTTCGCGAAAATGATTCGGTGTACGTCAATTAATTTTTTAAATCTTCGCTTCCTGCGGAACCGTATTGTTTACATTTTCAAAGCCCGAGCCCCTTTTGTAATTTGCGGCTGCGAGGTGGCGACATCTGCGCAAGTCCCTTTTTTGGTTCCACTCATTTAAGTCAGTGAGTGACTTAAGTTGCCTATCATCAAGGGATTGCGATGTGTTTTGGAACAGGCTTCGCCACCTTGCGTGGGTGAGGTTCTCACTCGCTCAAGGTCTTTATCGCGAGGCTTAGTTATTTCACCGTATCGCAATGGCTATTAATCGTAAGAAGAGTCAGTATTTTGGCTAAAGTTTGTCGCTTGGACTCCGCGAATGATCCTGAAATAATCTTATTTAAATTTAAAAATTTTGAATATTTCATTTTTCGTCTCTTTACAAAAACGTTGCAGCATTGAGTACAGTATCTTTAAAATGTTTTGGCAAGCAAATACGTATTTCCACACACAGAGAAAATAATTCATAAAAATAAATTATACATAAATTTTAGGCATAAAATAGGCAACAAATTATTTTGTAAGCATTTAAGCTATAAAACTAGGCAAATACTGTAAAAGGACTGTAAAAATAGGCACTCAGGCACGAAAAAATATACATCTCATTCTAATTAAAATTGCAATCTAAATGTTTAAAACTTAATTGCCTATGTTTTTTGTTAAATAAAATTTTAGGCAATTGCCTAAAAATCCGGGCTTTACACATATGCAATAAAAAGGGATTTAAATTGTAATTCACCGTACCTGAAAGAGATGCTGCAAAGATGTATGCAACTAGAAAAGCCGAAATCCAAATCGTTTAAATCAAGGATGTTGTCATTTAAACTGAATAAGACTAGCCATTTCTTGAACGTGCTATAACAAGGTTTTTATCATCACAGCAATGATGTTTTGTATTTTTGTTATCAAGGTTCCTTCAGCTTTTTATTAAAGAAAAATATTTTCCATGCTGATGGTGAAGAGCTCTTGCTACAGCAGCCATTAACATCACTTCATTACATATTCTATGGGGGTCTTCTTCTTCCAGTCAATTCTAATGCAATGTTAAGTCAAAACGTGATCGCAGGATGTCGCGACTTAAATTTCTCGTTAAATAAAACCATCAATGTGAACATAATCACAAAAATCCTCAAAATGTCCATTTGGTTTTGATCTGTTAGCAAAAGCTTAACGGTTGAAATTATTATTTCCTTGTATAGGTATAAAGATATCAAAAAGTGTAGAATTTGGAATACCATTAGTGAAAGATCCTCGACGATTGAAAGGGATATCCTTAATTTTATCTAGATTTTCAGAATAATCCTTTTCTCTTTCTGAGCCGCCTGCCAAATTCTAGACACAGTCAAACTCCGAAGTCAACTGCAACCCTATTTATTTTATAGCATCATACTTCAATTTTTGGCCAGTTACAACAAATTTCTCTGATTAACTGTTAGTTACTTCACCTTAAATTTTTTTCTAAAATACTGGAGAAAAAATTAGTTTTTGTATTGGAATAAAGTTTGCATCTTTCCAGAATTCAAAAATACTTCCAGTTTTTAGGGATATGCTAAATTATTATAATTAATTTTTACAGGAAACTGAGAAAAATGTTGTAAATTTTCATGTTATATATTTTCATCGAACATAAGTGCTCAAAGTATCAAGTTCTAAAGCGTAGAGTTCAGCGTACAAGAACGATACCGAATCCATAAATTGAAGATTCAGTACATATTTTGCAATTATCCATGTCCATGGATAAATTTTTATCAAGCATAGTTGGGCTTCAAATAAACAAGATCTTCTGAGCACCACCGGTAAATGTAATCAAACAATTCCAGTAAAGGATTGGTTTCCCTGTGATGCGAAGATTTGCTCAAAATCAACGTTTTTACGCCTTCTAGTCTCAGACATTGCTTAAGCCAACAATATTTTCATTTAAAACCATCAGTTTTGCCATCACTACCATCAACTATAAAAGCAAATAGATGAGATTTGTCAGAACATCAAACACCGATAGTTTAGATATCTGCACAATTCGAAACGAAACCAAATTCTGTCTTCAAGTTCTTTAAACCAGAGCCAATTCCATTTGTTCTAGGTACAAAACAAAGTTAAAGTCGAGAGTGCAGGCTACAGGAATCATCAAATCCGTTACGTATATGGCTCTGTTAGAATTTGTGGGGATTCAAAGTTATCATGAAGTTACAACTCAATACCGAACAAATTACAGCATCTCGAGGTGAGGATTTATTCTTGAAATTGCAAAATGAGATACATATAGGTTTGAATTGCATCACACTTACGTGAGAGGTCACGAGCCAGAATATTCTGGAACTCAAACATTTATTATCGTGAGGAAGTTTAGATTTTACTTTCAATTGATTTCTTTTTTTGATAAATTAGTAATGAAATGGTAAAATTAATTTTTAATTTGTGGCCAAAGAATGTACCTAGTTTTGCGTTGATATTTATTAACTTTTGTTGTTTTTAAAAAGTTATTACAATATTAAGTAACGTTAGCTTCGAGTAACGGTAAGGCTTAATTACAAATTAAAAAATTCTGTATTACAGTTGTTTTTGCAGTCAACCACGACGTTTTATAATTTAATTTCAACTAAGATTAACATATTTAGACAAATTGCTTGGTAAATTTGATTGTAATTATAGATTCATTCATGTTTGCTCTGCTAAAATCGTTAAAATGTTCAATCTTACTGCATTACAACTTTCATCCAACAAAGCATAAATATTTTTCTTTCTAATCTAAATATTAGTGCTGCACCAGTTTGCAAGCGGCCGGGCCTGTACAAAAATGGCCTACGTGCCCACAATGGTGGGCAAAAGCCAGTTCGTCCGTTAACGGAGTAAGGTAACGTGCATTTCATATTTCAAAATAATTAGCAGGGGCACATTCACGCATGAAGTTTGTTTATTTCACTAATCACGTCCAAGTACTTGTAGCTATTCCTATATGGGTAATTTGTAGGCTGGCCGAGCGTGTAACAGTAATTTTGTTTCAAACCTGAGACCTGTGAAAATATTTACTAACATTTACTTGTGCATACCTACATTTATTTAGTTATATACATGCATGTCCTGGATGATGAGTTATACCGGGAGTGATACCAATTTTATTTTTAAACAACACATCCGGGCGTTTCGGACAACTGATAATTGTTTATAATGCAATATTTATAATATGAAAAAGAACACATTTTTAGATCGTGCAAATGTATATTAAAGTATGTAGTTACTTGACGTTTCGCGAATATTTATAGCTACGTTAAGACACGTTAAGGTTCTGTAATTTTGTTTTAAAAATATGTAAGCGTTTATAGAATGTTGACAACATTTTTCAGAACTGTTGATAAAAGGACTTAAAAGAATATTTAATTTCTTGTTATAGATACATAGTTATAATTTGAAGTGAAACTGGCAAAAATAGTTCCTGTTTACTTACTACGTTTGGTCATAGTAATTAAATTTTATGGAATCTAAACGACGTACATCTGGACATCAAACTAATTTTAAGTTCCATTTATTTTTATTTAATTAATATTGAACGTGGCTCGTTCTTCCTAATTGCATTCTCATATAAATAATAAATAAAAGCCTTCCATCCACTCTGCGAACACTCATAATCTATTTTCATACTGTGAACTATTTTCTTATCAGAATAGTCGAATTCTTTTGCAATAAAAAAACATGTACTTCATTTTTGTTTGTTTATTTATTTCGACATCAGTTTGTAGTGACATGTCATGTCATAAGATTAACAGGGACAAGTGATACATTTGTATTCTTGTTATTAATTTAAGTTAAAAAATACTTATATACAGGGTGTTCTTCAAGTTCGTGCAAAAAGATTAATGGCGTGTTTGGTAACAGATATTCTCACGAATGCACCAAAATTAAAACGAAACAAAAAAAAATAAAAAAATTCATGCTGTCATCCGGCAATTCCTTGTGAAATGTTTAGAACCGCTAAACGCAACGGACGGTGACCTTCATCCACAATAAGTGTTCGAAGTTGCCCCATACCGATTAAAGTGCCGTTTAACATACCTGCCCACAGATTATTCTTCTGCACACACATGCATGTTGTGAAAATTAAACATAGATTAAAGATTGATTCGTCAGAGAATCTTATTAACAAATTTCGGATTGTTCTTCTATTTCCGGAGTAACCACCGACAAAATCGCATGCGTTGGAGGTAATCTGCGGTAATCAGAGCTTGCACTCTTTGAAAATGGAACGGGTAATTGTTCCTCACGAATAATTTGCCAAACAACAAACTGCATAACTGACACAAAGTATCTGCTATTTGGCAAAGGGCGATTTCGGTAACGTTGTCTTGCAGCCAACGCATTTTGATCACATTCGTCGTAAATTAAAATCATGTCGACAATAACACTCTTGTAAAATTCGGCCATGTTTTCAACACTGTGAGAACTGAATAACTGACCCGCTTTAACAGCCGATGCTAACACACCAGCATACTTCTCCGATTACGTAATAAAAATAAACCAGGGACTATCAGTCTGTTTTATCGTTCGCCGAAAACATTTATTAACTCTAATATTTATTAATCAATTGTTATACAAAAACAGCTTCATTCTACCACTTTTAATGTCAACTTTCACTGGTTTCATTTTTTGCATGAAGATAAGAAACAGCCTGTATTATCAATTACAATTTTTATCGACGTGATCTTAAGTAATGAATAAACTCGAACGTAACTAGAAACTAAAAGAAATAAATCAAAATTGAGAGAAAGAAATAACAAGTGAAAGGAAGAAAAAAATTAATTTATCATATTTTTGTCGATATACAGGGTTAATTTCATTTATGGATTTTGCAATGGAAATGCAAGAGCAGCAGTTGTAGAATACGTCGACGATTTCCCGTTAGTAAATTGCAGCACGGCAAGGATTCACTGAAGAAGTTTGAAGTTTTGAAACCTGCACAAAGAAACCAATTTTGCACTGGTTGATCAGAAACCAAAGGTTTTGAGGACACATTCTGTTTACTGACGAAGCCGTCTTCACCAGAAATAGCATTCCTAATAGCAGATATTCACATTGTTTTGGACACTTGAAAACCCACTGGAAACTATAGACACTCATTTCCAGGACAATTAACGAAATCGAAATGTAAGCAGAAGCTGTAAGGAGTTATTTGTACTTCTTAATTTAATTTGTTCATTTTTATTAATTTCCTTAAAAACCGAATAAAATCTGAATAAATTTAGCAATAGAATGTAAAAGCTTGCTGTCGTGTATTTATTATAAAACTGCTTAAAAATAAAATTGAAATCGGCCACAATTAATAAAATTCGGATTTAAGAATTTTAGAATGCAGAAAAACTGTCCTTTTTCCTTAAAAAAAAGTTCAAAATACACAGCCACATGATACGTATTCACTTCAAATTAAATCTAAGGAAATTTCATGAAAATTCTATTCTTATACCCAGTTAAGAACAAAATCGAACGTAGGAAGATACTGAAATGATTGCTTGTACTGTGGACGTGTTCGTAGTGGTTATTCAACAGAACATAACTTTATTAAATAAACATTAAATATAAAAAGTAAACACGTCGTATGACAAGTCGCAAAGAAATTAAAATAACAACTTTAACACTAATCTGCGATACGCTTTTCTCACTGAGAAGTGTCTAGGATTCTGTAGCCGTGCTGAAAAGGGGCCCACTCCTTGGTACAGCTGTTGCTAGCCAATCTCGACGAGGGTTAATTTGTATCGCAGGTTTACTGGGGACTGGCTAAACTGTTCGATATCTTTTCTTTGGAGGAGGTGAGACAGGAGCAGGAAGCTGGGCTCGACGATGAAACCCTTTAGAGTGTCTCTCTGATGACGTCTTTCCTTGTCTCTTCTAGAGACCAGGCGCCGACGAAGTAGGTGTAGTTGATGTAGGTATGATCTGCCGGACTGTACAGCACCAGCAGTGAGGTGTATGTTTTGCCGTACTATACAGCACTAGCGGGTCGTGTGTATGATTTGCCGAACTATACAGCACCAGCAGGTGATGTGTGTGGTTTGCCTGTCTATACAGCACCAGCGGCGGGATGTGCGTGTGGTTTTCCGTACTACTCAGCACCAACGGTTGAGTATTGCTCGACTGTTTGGCACTAGCACGATATACAGAAGACTGGTACGATCACTAACCGGCATTTTGGGAGTCAAATTTAGACCCTAGTTTTGTGGGTCATAAGAATTTCGCTAGATGGCAACGCATGACTTGGCGAGTGGCGACTGTCACTATCACGTGTTTGTGTTATTCCGTCATTCGGTGAAACTTTCCATTTTTGTTAAAATGAGAAAATGTTTTATTTGTGGTGAAGTAAAAGTTACAAATGAAGATATTTCTTTTTTTCAACTTCCCTCGGTACCAGTATTTCACAAATTGAATTAATAATTTTCTGTTTTATAAACTTTATTGTAGTCTGCAGTGAGACTTCAATTTATACTAATTAAAAGCACAATGTAACGTGTTTTTTAAAGCAAAATTTCTATTTTCTGTTAGGAGCCATCGTTTTTAAAGCAATGTTTCGATATTGGTGGTACTTTTATCAATACAAATCAAAGAAGGAAACTATATTTGCCTTTTAAGAATTTACGACAACGTCTGAATTTTTAAGCCACAGAAGAAGATTCCAAAAAAGCACATTTTCGATCGCATTTTTTGTAGAAAATTGTCTTCAGTCACTGTACGTTATTGGTCGCACTTAATATTGTCCGATTGCATCTGTTCTACAAGAATAAGATTAAAACTTTTCGACCTAATGCAATCTGTAATGACAACCGTAATCTCACTGACATGGAAATTGCAACACCAAGAAGGGGTGGAAATTTTTTCATGAAATTTTACAGAACCGCTTGATTATCGAAAAGTAACATTTGATTAAAATTTCAAATAAAAAAGATAAAGGGTTTATTAATTTTTTTAAAATAAATTGTCGATTTGCTTCTAAAGGATGTCCCAACAAGAGCGCCGGATTTAAATTTGCCGCCATTTTGTTAATACGAGTTGTACGGTGATTTTTTTTTGACAGTTGTCACGTACAGACCACGCGATTTAAGAATATGGAGAAGTATTCAAACGAACAACGTTTAATTATTGTAAAAGTTTTGCGAAAACAGTTCGCCAATTACGTCAAGTTTTCTTTGGGGCTATGTGAAGGAAAAGGTGTATGCGAATAAGCCTGAAACAGTTGAAGATCTTAAAGAGGAAATACGGCGCGTTATTGGTGAAATACAGCCACATTTATGCGAAAACGTTATTCAAAATTTCAACAAAAGAATAACCCTGTGCCAGAGGTCTCGTGGTGGCCATTTGGCTGATGTTGTATTTCACGTTTGATCGGAACTATTTTTCTTTATGTTGAAATAAAAACGTTTGCTTAATTAAAAAAATAAATGTGTTTTTCTTTAAAATTAAATCCGGGGCTCTTGTTGGGACACCCTTTATTATTTACACATTTTTCTACTCGTCGTGGCATCGATTCCAAGAGGTTGTTTATATCTTTCTGAGGTATTACATCCCAGGCAATCTGCAATTCGTTCCGGTCCGCTGCAGGTAAAGAAGAACATGGGTTTCTACCACTTCATTAACATAACGTAGAGCATTTATGTTGCCTCTGATAAACACCAAAAGAGGCCTGCTTCTGTAAGCGATAGTACCCCACACCATAACACCGATCGTTTGATGAATATGCCTCTCAACGGAAAATTCAACATTCCGCAGTTCACTACGTCTTCGTCGGACTCTGCCTGCCTAAATGCATCCCCATACAGAATCGGGATTAATCGCTGAACACAACCCTTTTCCATTCGACGTTCCAAAGGAGTCTTTCCCTGCACCAGTCCAAACGTTGCTGACAATGTTGAGCAGTCAAAGTTAAATCTACATATGACTGATAAGAACGCAAGACAATAGCTATAATACGACGGTAGATTGTCCGCGTTGTTATCGGACGACCTCCTTCATCAAACCATTGATCAGATGGTAGAGAATCTATCTTTTAAAGCCAAATTCTGAGGCAGAGATCCTGCACTTCATTAGTTCGCCATCGGTCCCCGGTTTCTCTTCTGCAACGTTCTTGGCCTTCTCCAATCCATATCTGGTAACATCTCATAACGGTAGATTGGTTTCGGTTGAGACGGTTCGCAACTTCTCGAAATGAGAAACCACCTTTCCGTAAACCAACAAACTGAGCTCTCCCGAAATCCCTCAACTGATGATAAATCGTACGCTGTCTTACTCTAAGCATTATCAAAGTCTCAAAACAGTTAACAAGAACAGAAACAATAACAAAAACAATCGAAAACCACAAAAAACACTATTTATCTGAAAAAAAAAAAACTGTTAATTCACCATTACCACTTAATTTATCTGATTCATATTTTAATCAATTGTTACTTTTCGATAGTCAAACGGTTTTTTGAAAAAATTTCCACCTCTTCTTGGTGTTGCAATTTTCCTTCTTGGTGTTGCAGTTAGTATACAGGGTGCTGTAAAAATGGCGAAACAACGTCATTCTGCACTATTCAGGGGCATCCTCTGACCATGGGAAAAATGTTAAAAAAATTCTACCTTATATTTATGTTTCTGTCAACTGATATTAAATAATATAAATTCAGTCAACGTAAATTCATAGATAACTAAAAGCAATTACTTAATAATTAATAGCTTGGTTGCCAGATCAATTTTATGATAATTTTTGTGTAGAATATGTACTATTTATTGATTTTAAATAAAAATTATTGTTGAACATCATTTTAAATATGACTGTTACTATAAAAATTGTTAAAATATTCAGAATTGGTAAATAAAAAAAAATTTCAAATTCCAATCTTATAACCTTCATATCTTTAAGGAATCACAAGATAGAATTTTTTAAACATTTTTCCCATACTTAGAGGGTGTCCCTGAATATTGCAGAATGGCGTTGTTTCGCCATTTTTGTAGCACCCAGTATGTACAGGGTGGCCGCCGAGGTATCCAAGATACTTCGTATATGATTTCTATGACTTATTTTAAGCAAAAATGATTCTATTCACTTTTCCCGAATTCCCAACGGTTCTTGAAATATCGGAGCTTGAAGTTGCCAGGTCGTATGGGTAGTTGCTAAAGAGTAAATTACATTGTAATTAGCAACTTGGCTGGGATTAGAAAAAAAAATGTTGATTGTCAGTTCGTTAATTGTCAGCATTGACAGTTGAGTCTTTTTTATTTTTTGCATAATTTGTGTTAAAATCATGCCTTTAATGTATTCAAATGAAGAATACGCGGACATGATTTTCGTGTATGGATATTGCAACGGTAGTACCAATTAGGGAACATCAACGACGATATCCAAACCGCCGTCTTCCAGACAAGCAAACGTTCAATATAACCTTCACAACTCTTCAATTAACTAAGCTTCAGTTCCTTAAACCGACTTGTGAAAGAGAAGTTATGCGAAAAAACAAAGCTGCAGAAGTGGTTGAGATTGTTGAAAATGATCCTGGTACCAGTACATGAAGAATTTCTATACTTACTGGACAAAGTAGGATGGCTGTGCAAGAAACTTTGAGGGAAAAGGGACTATAAGAACTTCTCTTTGTGAATGGTGTAGCACTCATCTGGATACTCTTTCAAGAACCCTTTTCTGTGACGAAGCTACATGTACAAGAGATGGAATCAACAATTTCCACAACGATCATGTGTGGGCAATCGAAAACCCTCATGCTATTCGAGAAACCCTTTTTAGAGAAGATTCTCTGAAGAAACGTTTGGGCTGGAATAATTAATAATGAAGTTATCGGACCACATTTCTTCGGCGGAAATTTGAACAGCGAGATGTACCGGGCTTTTTTGGAAAACGATCTACCTCTACTACTTCAGGACATTCCTCTTCAAATCAGAAGGACGACGTTCTTTTTACATGATGGTGTTCCGTCTCATTATGGAAGAGGTGTCACTAATTTCCTCAATGAAAAGTATCCAAATCGATGGATAGGACGTTGTGGTCCCATTGCCTGGCCACCGCGATCTCCGGATCTCAACCCATTGGACTTTTTCATGTAGGGACATGTGAATGGGAAAGCCTAATTATTGCAGGGATCAACTCATTGAGAATATTCATGCAGCGTTTGATGAGGTGAAAAACAATATGGAGAACTACAACTGGGAATGAGATCTTCGACGGAGGATTGAGTTATGCATTGCACAAGGCGGTGGTCACATTGAGCAGCTTTAATAATTACACTGTCATTACGCTTTTATTAAAATAAACCACATTTTTTTCTAAGCTTTCTAGTCGCAACAATGTAATTTAATCTTTAGCAACTACCCATATGACTTGGCACCTTCAAACTCCGATATTTCAAGAACCGTTGAGAATTCGAGAAAAGTGAATAGAATCATTTTTGCTTAAAATTAGTCATAGAATTCATATACAAAGTATCTCGGATACCTCGGCGGCCACCCTGTATATTACCATCTAGCGATAATTACCGGAACCCACTATCTACCATACATTTTTGGATTATTTGGAGAATTTATAGGAGAGTGAGCGTAACAGTCTTCTGTATATCGTGGACACAAGTAAAGCTGGCCTAAACTGATGCACGCTCTTTATTTTATATTGTTTTTCGTGCCGGGGATTAGGTAAGCAGATAAGATAAGCAGAATTGCGTCCTATTTGTCGGAAGTTCTTTTGCATTTGCTCTGGTGGTTGTCCTAGCGACCAAAATTCGTTAAGGGGCGGCCTTGATTTTGTTTATTTTGACGATCGTTATCGTTACATGAAGGTATTTTTGGCGAGTAACCGGTTATGTGTGGTAAGGTGAAATAAGTAACCATTCCATTTTTTGTGAGTTACCGGTAAACGTTGTTATGACATCACAAACGTTACCCGGTTACTATCTTCCTAACCCGGTCAGAGAGTTGTGGAACATTGCTATCTCTCTCTTATTCAATTAGTTTTGTCCTTTTGTCAAGTGTTGTATCTGTTAATGCATGTTACTCTCGACCACAAACTTAACTTTTTATTTATTTAAGATTATTTGTTTCAGTATTTAAGATATCCGTAATTTCTAGTAGGATTCTGCTTTACTCTGTAACTATTTCGTTTTGGAGGCTCTCACTAACCGTGACGTTACCATGTAACCGTGACGTCACTACTTCTAACCAACGCTATTGT
Source organism: Dorcus hopei (assembly GCA_033060865.1). Classification (NCBI taxonomy): domain Eukaryota; kingdom Metazoa; phylum Arthropoda; class Insecta; order Coleoptera; family Lucanidae; genus Dorcus; species Dorcus hopei. The sequence continues at coordinate 46,427,509 of CM065426.1, read as the reverse complement.
AACCGGTTACTCGCCAAAAATACTTTTCTGTTACGTAGATGTCAACATGATGCTTTGTCAACTGACATTGCTTGACGTTGGTCATTCTGACTTTCACATTTTGACATTTTGATGTCTGTCATCGTGATATGTTTTTGTTGATCGCTATATTCGAGAACTACACCCTCGAGTGCATGTTAGGCGTGTATCACATCTTTCTCACTCACGATTTCTAACTCATTTTGCATCTCGCTTATTTATTTCAAGAAGTCTTATGTTTACATGATTTCCATGACTACGATCGCACTTTTTACGCTCACTTAAAATTGGGTTGTGAAAAATGCGTCCGTTGTCATGGTAATAATAGCTGTTTTCGTTTCAACGAGTGGAGTAGCTCTGAGCAGCATTGATGCCAGATTGCACCAAATTTTTAAGCAGAGCTTAAATTTAAGTGGTGTTTAGACTATGACATATTTATAGATTTAACAAAATGTTACTCACATTCTAATTGATACTTAAGTTGAAGTTTAAACGTCAATCAGAACGTATTTGACTCTATACTGACCATATGTAAATGTCACATTCTAAACATAACTTAAATTTAAGCGCTGCTTAAAAAGTTGGTGCAACCGGGCATGAGTAGAGCAGATCTGATTCGTACAAAAAGCGTTCTTTTCATACCACCATGGGATCAAATGGAATTAGATCAGTTCAGGATCATTTCAAGTTCAGATCAGTTGCGGATCACTTATGAAACGAAAACGGCTAATGTAAACACAAGACGTCTTAAAATAGATGAGTGATTGTGTTTGAGAGAGATGTGATACAAGCCCAACATGCACTCGAGGGTGTAGTTTTCGAACGCAACCCAGCGTGTGAGCCCCCACAGTACTTTTCAATTCAATTTGTTAATTTTCATTACTTTTTTTTAAGCCGTCGTCGTCGGTTGTTACTCTAAACGAATCATGAATTTTAAATGTGCTGTCACGTTTTATTTGCAGAACAGTTTAAATATAAAATTTATATTGATCAGAATTGATAAAAACTCAAGATAGTTGCAAGATAGTTATTGATTTCAATATTAGTTAAATACACGGAAATTTAAAGAAACAACAAAAATTTAATTGATAACACACGTTTTGGGGTAACTTTTTCAAGTTTGAAAAAGTTCAAGGAGTACATTTTCTTCTTGCTTGGAAGGGTGAAGCTATTGCTTTTTCAACATTATTATGTCTTATGTTTACATGATTTCCATGACTACGATCGCACTTTTTACGCTCTACTTAAAATTCGGTTGTGAAAAATGCGTCCGTTGTTATGGTAATAATAGCTGTTTCCGTTTCAACGAGTGGAGTAGCTCTGAGCAGCACTGAGTAGAGCACATCTGATTCGTACAAAAAGCGTCCTTTTCATACCACCATGGGATCAAATGGAATTAGATCAGTTCAGGATCATTTCAAGTTCAGATCAGTTGCGGATCACTTATGAAACGAAAACGGCTAATGTAAACACAAGACGTCTTAAAATAGATGAGTGATTGTGTTTGAGAGAGATGTGATATAAGCCCAACATGCACTCGAGGGTGTAGTTTTCGAACGCAACCCAGCGTGTGAGCCCCCACAGTACTTTTCAATTCAATTTGTTAATTTTCATTACTTTAAGCCGTCGCGTCGTAGTCGGTTGTCATTCAAAACGAATCATGAATTTTAAATGTGCTGTCACGTATTATTTGCAGAACAGTTTAAATATAAAATTTATATCGATCAGAATTGATGAAAGCTCAAGATAGTTACATGATAGTTATTGATTTCAATATTAGTTAAATCCACGGAAATTTAAAGAAACAATAAATATTTAATTATTGATAACAGAGGTTTTGGGGTAACTTTTTCAAGTTTGAAAAAGTTCAAAGAGTACATTTTCTTCCTGCTTGGAAGGGTGAAGCTATTGCTTTTTCAACATTATTTGAATTTATCAGAAAATTGCAAATTAAATTAAAGAAAAAGGAAGTATTATAACTGTCATGTCTAAATTAGTTAATTCGTTGGATATTTCTAAATGTTTACAGGTTTTTAAATTTAGAATTTATTTTTTGCATTTAATATTAAAATCTAAATATGTAGTATAATGAATGAAAGGCCAGTTTACTTTAATTGTTTTATGACGAAATTAAAAACGAAACAATACTATAAAGGAGAAGTTAAACTAGCGTGTAATAAGTCATACATTCTGATTGCAAACTATTTAAGTAGAAGTATTCCCAAGGTTAATTGAATTAAATTATGGAATCGAATTAATTACAGTCACAAATAAGATACAAGTTTCGATAATTCCAGAATTTAATTGGAGCGTTTTCTTATTAACTCCGGCTTGTACATACTTCTAAAAGTCAGAACTGATTTGCATTATAAAATGAAGCACTTAGTAACTAACGAAGGGTGTCTGTATGGATGTGTAAAATATTCTTCGTATTATTCTCTCCAGCAGCGGACTACGACTACTCCCAAGAACAAGTCTGCGAACGAGTTCTTCTGCTTATTTAGGCATTAACTTTTAAACTCATCGTTTATTATTTTTACGTGCACTGTTGTCAGCCGAGTGCGCGCACCAAAATCTGATAAAATTGGTGCCTTACGAGAACTTCAAATGTTGTCGTCGACCGACGTCCGCGGAAATATCGGCTCCAAATAGAATTCTGAATAACCGGTGTGGAACGAACGATACGGATGAAGCGGAAATATTAAAACAACGGCGCATGTGAACGGAACGTGTGCTGAGGCCAGATTACGCGTGGTTAAAGCTACAAAATATTTTATTTCCGCTTCGAACGAGTCATTTTGCCGTTGTTTATGGATTGGTCGGTGCACCTTTCTAGACCGGTCAGTTTCTTTTATGTATATACCGTATGATTCATTTACATGCTCTTATTTTACTTTGAGAAAACGGAGACTTCCAGCTCTAAGCAGTCAACATTTTCAAAATGGATTTGTTCCATTAAAACTATTTTCATTGAAGTTTTGTTATACACTGAAATTTTGTCTCGTATGTACGAGTCTGTATTTATTATATACGAGTACTATATATTTCTGTATAAATTATTTCTATTATTTCATTTCATGTTTACAGTTTCTCCTCTTTTCCATATGTCTTTCGTTATTTTCTCTCTGTCGTTTCTAATTCTCTTCCTATATTAAAGTTCCTGTTCTTTTTTGTTATGTGATTCATGTGTCATCTCATTTTAATCTATTCTCATCTACCTTATGATGGGATGTTGTAGTAGATGTTCATCCATATCTTTCTGTTTTTGCTTTTCAAATTTGTTTCACCGTTTTTCGTTCATTCATCTGCACCATGTGACCGAACCCTTGCCTTCTTCCCATTCTTTCTTTAACATTGCTTCAACGTTATACCAATCTCGCACAGCATTAATACTGATCCTAGCTCTTCTAGTTTCTCCTGCTACGGCTGCTACCGTTCTTAGAAAATGCTTGAATGTTGCTTTATTCCTATCCTTTATTGTACCCTTATCAATGTCCTTTTTTCGAATGACATTTTTAATAAGAAGTTTAGTCTCAATCTTTATCTTGCTGTTTATTCTAATTGTAGCCTGTGTTTCATTCCTTGATACTATTAACACTTCAATATTATCTTGGTACGTTAATAATTAGTTCTTCCTAAATCCTTTATTCCAAACACTGATGTCATTTTGTAAGTTTCTTTCTAATACCACTATTATGACTAAGTCGTCAGCATGTGTCGTTTCTAATACTAGTTGTAAGTTTCCAACACCCACTTTCCACTTTCCTCGGTTATTTCACGCATCATAATAATAAACAAAAAAGATTCAAGTCACCACGCTGTCGCATACCATTTCTTTTTATTTTAATATCCCGTTTTTCTAAAATATCCCAGATTTTCTCACTGAACACAGTGCGAACGCCTTTTCTAAATCGATAAAACACAAAAATTAACTACTATTATAATAAACAGTCTTCTCAGGTAACCGTTTCACAGAAGATATCACATTCGTTGTCCCACGTCTTAAGTATTCTTGGTTAACATCCAGAGTTGTCTGTAGTACTTTTCTTAATTCGTTTTCAGGTATTATTTCATATATTTTACTGGCAACAGTGAACATAGAAATTCTTCTTTAATTAAAACATTTGTTTCTATCACCTTTGTTAAAGCTGGGAAGGATAGTTATCAAGGACCAATCTTTTGAGCTACGGTAGTTATTGCAGCCCTTGTTCATTACTTTGTACAGTAGTTGCCATGCTTTTCCTTTCATGTAAGTATTTAATTAGTTCTGCTTTAATATTATCGTGTCCTGCTGTTTCCCACTTTCTAAATTTTGCTTTTTGAAATTCCGTTGTATCTTGCAGGTGTCTGCTTTTACAATTGGGTGAGATTAGCACCCATACATTAGCAAGATTACTGACAGGCTAAGCTTGACGGGACTGGACTGACAGTACTGGTCCAGCACGCCAATCCTTTCGACGGCCATAAGCAGCATGGAAAAGACTGGCTTGTGCGTTACGCATTAACCAGCAGTATTATCGATAGGCAAATCCCTTCACAGTCAAAGACGCTCAGAAATACTGTCAACGTATGGGTATTTATTGGGTAAAGTACGAGGGAGATGGCTGATGAACTGAATTTAAGTTTCTATGCAGTTCAGTCAATTTAACTGAAGATTTGAACATGTGCCGAGTGTCCGCTAAATTCATTCCCAAAATGTTGTCAGACGTGCAGAAGCAACACCTACTTGAAGTGCCTGAACAACTGATTAATCGGGCCAAAACAGACCCAGATTTGTTAAAATGGGTTATTACAGGCGACGAATTAAGGGTTTATGGGTACGACCCAGAAACAAAGGCACAATCATCGCAATGGAAGGGTCCAAGCTCACCACGATCGAAGAAAGCGCGACAAAGTCGGTCGAATGTGAAGAAAATGTTGGTGTTTCTTTTTTCGATTCTAGGGATATCGTGCATCATGAGTTTGCCCCAAGGGGGCAAACAGTCAACCAGGAATACTATAAAAGTGTCCTCCAGTGTTTGCGCGAGAATGTGCGGAAGAAAAGAAGAATTGGGTCCTCCATCACGACAACGCACCAGCTCATCGTGCGTTTTCGATCACAGAATTTTTGGCCAAATTCAACATTTCTACCTATTCCCCTGATATAGCCCCTGCCGACTTTTACATGTTTCCTAAATTGAAATTTGCATTGAAAAGAAAGAGATTTGACTCAATTGAAGACATCCAGGCAAATACGGAGAGGATTCCCAATGCCCTTAAGAAAGAAGATTTCTAGGAATGCTTCCAAAAGTGGAAACACCGTTGGAATCGGTGTGTAGAATCAGAAGGGGACTACTTTGAAGGAGATCCATCACAATAGCCTCTAAGTACTGCCATTTTCGAATTACAAGTCCAGTCTTAAAACTTTCCAATCACACCTCGTATTACTTATTTTACAAAATTTACAAAATTTACGAAATTAAAGGACCACTAACAAAAATTAAGATTACTTTATGAAAACCTCATACCTCAACCTCAACTTTTCCTTAAATATGTCTAGGCGTTATCTTGTAGTCGAAGAAGAAGTGGCAATCTTCTTCGTGAATGATATTTATAAAGGGAAGTTGCACGAATTCTAAACACAATCAATTGTGCAATGAGCTACTGCAATGCATAGAACCACTGGTAGTTTTATCAGAAGAATAGGACAAGGTGCCAGACAATCTGGAACGGGTTCAGTTCTTACGGCGCTGCATAGAAGAAAACGTTTGACTTTACGTTTAAGCCACCAGGAAAGGGTTGAAAGGCAGTGGAACTGGGTTTTATTCTCCGATGAGTCCCGACTCCGTCTTTCCCATAATGATCGTCGCTGTCTCGTTTTACGAAGACCATGAGAAAGGAGGAGTTGAGAATTTTGGTGGAGGATCCTTGATGGCATGGGGTGGGATAAATTTGAATGGTCGTATTGTGTGGCAAAGGATCAATGTCGGCAGCAAGATATTATTAAATCCCATGTACAGCCGTAAGCTGAAGATGTTGGTTCAGGATTTATTATAATGCACTATAGTGCAAGACCGCACATTGCTAATGTTGAAGTAAATATTGAGTGCGTAGAATGGCCATCAAAAAGTTCAGATCTAAATCCCACCTTTGGGATCAGTTGGGTTGACGAGTTAGAAGTATACTTGAGCCCCCCAGTAACCCTTGAGCAGCTGTGTAATTTGCTTATATAAGAATGGCACACGACACCACAAGAAAACATTCGAGATCTCATTTCGGGTATGACATCTTCATGTCCATTACATTTTTCTCCTTGACTGTCGATCATAATTTTGTTTTAATTATTCGGTATTGCCTTCTTCCATCTTTATGTGCATTGGTATTCTATTCTTTGATTGATTTTGGTTTCTTCATTCCACTTTTTGGAAGTGTGATGTTTCATTTGCCTATGTTGTTCTGTAGTCTGCTCTCTATTTTTGCCATATCTACCTCACCTTGCCAAGTTTCTAAACCGCACATTGACTTTATTAGTGTAAACCTTATTTCATTTCAAGTCTTAGTTTTTGCTCAACAAACAAAAATTATATAAAAATAAATATGTAAATAAATTTAAACTAACTTAATTTTTTATTCCATAATTGGAACTCCTCACAAGGACAAAATTAAATGAATCACAATTGAGAGTGGTCGCGTCGCGTCGCCTCGGTTTAGTCAGTTGTAGGGGCAAAGAGTTTGAAAGAAACTTTCCACGAATACGAACAACATCGTCTGTTTTTATGTTCGGGTTTTCAACAAAGCCTTAAAAAACATTATGCGTTTTCATATTTCAGCTTGTTCTTGATGCATGGCGTCCGATATTATCCTCTTTTATAATTCTACAAAAGCTGTTTTGCTCTGAATTTTCCCAAGCGATATGCTGCAGGAAGCCTTAGAAATTGTAACTGTATCGATTTGCTTTGAAGTGAAGCAGGATGCGTTACGAAGACCTGTAAGTGGGTTACATTCAAATCTGGATTCCTGTTAAACATAATAAGATAGGGTGGAATCTGGGACTGAAAATATCATTGCTGATTCTCGAATTCCTGCATTAAATTTCGTTCATTAAGAGTTTCTGTACACATTAATAAAATTGAATTCTCTTTGTTTTCTTTTTAAAAACTATGTAATATAATTAATGTAGTATTTAATTTTATTTTTGCTACGTCACTGCCCAAATACATTCACTTCGTAGAATTTCCATCGGAATTTTCGCAAACTAATGTGATGTGAAGTTTACTGATGGAATTCTTTTCGGTACGTGTATTAGAATGAAATTTACATCTTCAGGGAATACAATTCTGACTAACTCTAGCGAAAACAAAATCTAATTTAAATTTATACTGTTATTTAAAAAAATAATTGCAGTTTTATGTCTAATCATCATCGTCTATTGTTAATATAAATTCTTGCTAATGTAGAAGTAGTAATAAAGCGCGGATTTAATGAATAAGTAAATTGGAAATTCTGTTGTTTCAAATAGATAGAATTTTTTTCCAGTTAATAATGCTGATTAAACTGACCTTTCATAAATATCTATAAAGTAAATCTATTGCAGTCTTAAATGTTCAAATAAATTTGTAATAACTATTCTTCAGGGAGCTGTTAAAAGCACTTAAAATATCGACGTTTCGCTGTACGCTTACAGTTTATTTAGCTTAGGATAAATAAACGTCAAGTACTTTTAATATCTATCCGAAGAAGAAGAAATTCAGCGAACAAGAAATTAATTGTAATTTTAAATATACAGCCCTAATTTGTAACATTACAATAGTCGATTTGTTTAAATCAAATACGAACATAAAAAAATTCAATCAGGCCTAATTTTTCTTAGAACGTAATCGTTGTAGTATGTAGTATGAAAATTCATTATAACGGTGACATTGGTGTAAATCCTTGTAACCGCTATCACGTTATAATTTAATTAATTGAAACAACTATAAAACGGTAATTATAACAAATGGCATTGGATAACAGTATCACTTTTTCTTGAAAGTTTTTTGATTTTGAATTTTTTAATTCCCAACAAAAAAAAAACATTTTACCAAGTTACCTCCACCTGTTGAATTTGATTTTTATAATCTTAAAAGCCATTATAATGTTTGCTAGTTGCTAGTTCAATTTTCAAAATACTTAAAAGCCACTGCAGAATGGAAGATGGCTACGAACTCACCTGTCGGCGTTGTATTTCGAAATCTGTTACGGGTGTAAATCTAATAACGAAGTTGATGACATTTTGACGACTGCCAATTAACGAGATGATGTGTCGCTACCGTTGCCGTAGCCGACATATGGTGAACGTCTTCATTCGCAGTTATTTTACATATTGGTTTTGAAATCGTAACTTATTTGTACATACATAACTAACATTTTAATGATGACCCTCTTGTTAAATGTCGATATGTTCCTAACGTCATTAATTAAATTCCATCGCTTTAATTACACGCCTTTTGTAATGTGCGCTTTTTTAGAAGATTACTCACGAAAGTAACGTATATCAAAACAATAACCCATTTGAGAAAATTCAAAATTGCACACACCTGTTACGTAAATAAAAAAAACTGTAGCAATCAGCAATTTGTTTGTTTATGCGATAAAATTAAATTGTTGCTGGGGAGTGCAATAAGTATCACGTTTTCATTCTTGCAACGATATTTGGCACTTTCCACGCTAGTTACCAAACACGCTATTTTTTATTGTTATTATTATTGTAGTAGTTTAAGCACGTACCTACATCTAAAAACAATTACGCGTGTTAATCGTCGCGTTTTTGTTCTTTTTTTTTCTATTATTTCCAGAGTTCGCGTAAATTACTGTAAAATATCATTTATGTGAAAAGAATTTGTGTCGGAAATCTTAATCGGCTAATTACTGCGGACAACTAGAGCGTATTCAGAGTCACCGGACCTTGTACTTTCTTTGTACACATAAAGCAGACTCGGTGTAACGTTACTTTGTTCGGCCATTCTAAGAAACCATTTAGTACGAGAAATAATTTTGTTCTTATTAAGCCGTAAACATTATTGATGGCTGATGGAATACAATGGGGCGAAGTGAAAGACTACGAGAGCTAATAACCGTCAGGTCGCGGAAATATCGATTATTTTACGAACAAAAATTAGGATTCTTTTTTAATTCCTTCGACCATTGCTCTACTTCGTATCCTTCCGTGTACTTTTTAATTTCTTTTTGCGCACGAATGTCAATCTGAGTGAAATCTTATTAGGTCAACAATTAATCAAAACAAACATGACTTAATATTTAAGAGAAATTCCGTAGAGACTTTCGTTCATATTTCCTCACATTTTTTTTCAAATTTCGAATTGAAAAAATTCATAAAATGCAACTTATTAGCTAGAAACACAGTTTGAAGATTTGGAGAAATCTCGTACAGCAGTTTCGAACTTTCTTGGCTCTCATCAGCGAAACGCAAAGCACTTTTATACATTTAGGCCCGATTTTTTCATCTCCAATTAACTTCATGTGGCGATTAATTCCCATAGTATTCTCATAGTATTTAGTTTATTCCCATTACTATGGGAATAAACTGTTAGATAAAGTTAATCTGGGATGAAAAGACCGCGCCTTAAATTGTCTCGTTTAATCAAATCAAGAGATAGTGCTACTGACAGGTGGGTTATATGTTAAAAATAAAGAGGATTTCTATTTAAATCAGTTTCTTTTTCTTTGCCACACCTCTATATTTAAGCAAGCCTTTGATATTTTCGTTAGGTCAGAGTACATAGGCAGTATGTAAAATGTAAGAGAAACTCGAAAGCACGAAGGTAAAATTCAATATAAAATTTAGTAGCGGAGGTACAGACGAAAGAAAAAAAAGAATGAGAGAGAAGGAAATTAAGAAGAACAAGAATTCAAAGTAGGAATGAAAAAAAGCAATTGGAAAACGAAAGAGGACAATATGGAATAAGAGAGGCTTGTCAGGTAAAGAAAAAGAACGAAACAAATATTCTTTTTCACCGAGTTCGGGGATCCTTCGAAAGGCGACCTCACCTATATGGCTGGGCGTGTTGGATTCATCTGAACATTAATTTTTCAAACGTCTACCAACTAATTCCTGTCCTCCGATCGCTCTCTGCCTCTTGGCATTACTTCACAGCGTGAAGTGTCAAGTTGTTATTTTCTCTGTGTTACGCTTTCTTCTTTTTCTCGTTCTGTTTACTCTTTATGACATTTTCTACTAAAGCTTTCATTTTGTGCCAAATATTTTCTTTTAGGAGCATTAACGGTATTCCTGTATTTCGTTTCCCACTTGTTGCTTTTTTCTTCTCACTTAGGACAGGTAAACCAGTAGGTTTGGTCGAGTCGGTTTCTTCTTCACAATACGAACACTGAGGAGTGCTTAGTTTTCTAATGTTGTGCATGTTTCCTGTTAAGCGATGGGTTAATGTTGGTTCGGAATTATCCTCCTTGTCCATCCAGAGACCTGTGCCTTATTTTATAACGTATGGTCCCATGGTTTTTGGGAAAAAAATGATGCTGATAACTGTTTCAAAACTCTTATACTTAGGTAATATTTAGATTATTGATAATGGGCTATTGTCTTCAATGGTCCTCACTTTTCTTCTGACTTGTCCCATCATCCTCTGGACAACACTAGGATCGATTCCTCGAATTTTAAAAAAATGCGACGTCATAATTGTTCTTCATTTACAGCTTACCATCCCTTGTCGTACACTTTTCTGGCCAATATTGACCAGAAAACCTGTACTGGTCGAGCCTGAGGTAAACACAGTATAATCAATTTATTGACAAAATGGATGCGCCTTAGTGCACGACAATGTCTATTGTTGAACTTGTTAGATTCTTGAGTAGCGCCAACAACAAAACTCGTGTCTTGAAACGTTTGTTTATTAAACAGGAGGAATACAATAGTGGCGGAAGCTCAAAATAAGAAACCGAAAAAATTTAACGTACAAAAACTACTGTCTAATTTTTTTTTTATCAACAACTTTTTTTTAGTTACGTTATAACTGATAGAGTGCTATGCTTGCGTGTAAGTACCTAAATAATAAATTCAACACTCCCACGTATTGAGTACTTACAAATCGCGAGTACAGACTCCAATCATATTTAACAATTTTATAAGTTTCTCTTTACTTATAGCTTTTGTGAAAAGATCTGCACATTGGTCTTCAGATTTTACATACTCAACATGCAATTCACCATTTACATATTTCTGGCGAATAAAGTGATATCTAACATCAATGTGTTTAGACCTTTTATGGTATTCCGGATTTTTTGTTAAGTTAATTGCACTTTGATTATCAACAAATAAATTGGTTGGTCCTGCACAAGGATATCCGATATCACTTAACAATTGTCGTAACCATACAATTTCTTTTGATGCTAAACATGCTGCAATATACTCTGATTCAGTAGTGCTGAGAGCGATTACACTTTGTCTTTGAGATGTCCAAGAAATCGCGCCTTGCGACATCATAAAAACAAAACCTGAAGTGGAACGTCTCGATTCAACATCAGCAGCATAATCTGCATCAGAGTATCCAATTAAATTATTAACGCTATCATGCATTTGATACATAATTCCTCTGTCAATTGTACCACGTAAGTATCTTAAAATTCTTTTCACTGCACTCCAGTGTTCAGTGCTGTATGAATCTATAAAACGACTTAAAAAATTAGTTGCAAACGCAATGTCAGGACGAGTTAACTGTACAAGAAATAATAAGCACCCAAATGTCAGGACGAGTTAACTGTACAAGAAATAATAAGCACCCAATTGCTTCTCGATAATGAATTTTCTCCTCTGACTCTGTTTTAGTTTTTCTCAAAGAATTAATGGAATGCTGATCAGCAGGAGTACTAACAGTTTTCGCGTCCGACATACAAAATCGATTGAGGAGTCGTTTAATATATTCACTTTGATTTATAAATATAAAATGTTTTTCTAAATTTTGATAGATTTGAAAACCAACAAAAGAACCTACAGGTCCGTTTTTGATTTCAAAATTAAGTTTTAAGTAACGAATTACTTCATCAAGCGCATCCCTGGATTTAGCAAGTAATAGTCCATCATCTACGTACAGTGCTAGAAATATGGGATAAGTTTTCACACAACCTTTGTAAATACAGGGATCAACTTGGCTGGCTTGGAAACTAAAATTAATTAAAATGAATTAAATTTACAATTCCATTGCCTAGCTGCTTGTTTCAGGCCGTAAAGCGACTTCTGTAATTTGCAAACTTTGCCTTCTTCATTCTTGATACCTTCTGGAAGATCCATGTATATTTCTTCATTGAGTTCACCGTACAAAGAAAGCAGTCCGAACGTCAAACTGCTCGATCTGAAGATCCTGTTGTGCAGCAACACTCAGGAGTACTCGAACTGATTCGTATCGTACAACTGGTGAGAAAACATCTTCGTAGTCTACCCCTTTCTTCTGTGTAAAACCCTTAGCACAGAGTCTTGCTTTGTAAATTGGAGCGGTTTCTTGTTGTTTCACTTTAAAACCCATTTGCAGCCGACCGTGCTTTTACCTTCAGGAAGATTGGTTATCATCCAAGTTTGATTGACGTGATGGGCGTTTAATTCGTCTTCTATGGCATTGATCCATTTAGAACTCTCCGGACCGGTTGTGGCTTCATTATATGTTTTTGGTTCTAAATATTGCACATAGTTTGCTGTATAACGGTCAGGTTTCTTGAGTGTCTGTCGATTTCTCAATCTTGGTAGAGTTTCTTCAAGTGACTTGTTCTTCTTCGGTGTTTCGTCTTTCCTATTCTTTTCTTCTTCTGCCATCTCTCTTATTTCATTAATTTTCTGCTCGACTTCTTCTTGAGGTTTGTCAGTCAAAGTAAATGACATCTGTTCATCATTACTTGTAAATGAACATCTACTTGCGCTTGTTTCATTGAAGACAACATCTCTTGAAATCGTTATTTTCTTCGTTCTAGGATCGAATAATCGATAATTTGAAGATTCTCGATCGTATCCGACCATGACTAATTTCTTAGCTTTTTCGTCGAATTTCTTTCTGAATTGTTTTGGAATATGAACGTATGCTTCTGATCCAAAAACTTTTAAATGATCTAACTTCGGTTTATTACCTGTCCATATTTCGTACGGAGTTTTTCTTTCATTTCTCGAAGCAGGTGAGCGGTTCAAAATGTAAGCAGCTGTATTGACTGCTTCTGCCCACAATTCTTTTGAAAGATTCTTTCCGTGTAGCATTGATCTGGCACATTCCACAACAGTCCTGTTGTCACGCTCAACGCGTCCGTTTTGTTCCGGTGTATAAGGAGCCGTTGTTTCAAACTGAATCCCGTGACTATTGAGAAAACTCTTCATATGCTGATTTACATATTCTTTACCGTTGTCTGCTCTTAAAGTCTTAATTGGACGCTGAAATTTATTCTTAATTAAATAATATAGTTCTTTAAATTTCTCAAAAACGTCCGATTTGTGTCTGATGAAATATATGTGCCGGAAACCAGAAGCATCGTCTAAGAAATTAACATAATACCTGCAACCTCCAACTGACTGCACTGACATAGGTCCTCCAACGTCAGAATGTATGACATCACCTGGCATTGTCTCACGTGGTTGAAGATTCTTGTTGAAAGGTAATCGATGTTGCTTGCCAAGTTGACAGCCTTCGCAGACAGTGTCATTTCCTCTTGATAATTTGTCAAATTCTAGAACGCCTTGCTTATTCAACTCCTTCATGGAATTAAAATTCAAATGTCCCAATCGCTCGTGCCATAACTGAACGTTTGTGGCAGCAAAACTTGTCTGATTCGTGGGAATAATCTGAAACATCATTCTATAGAGATTGTTACTCTGAATTATGCCTTGTGCTTTCGGAATGTCATTCTCGTTTATGATGACTCGACTGTCATTAAAAATTACGCGGTAATTTTTCTTCGTGCACGCTCCCACGGAAAATAAATTCTTTGCTAGAGTAGGGACATAAATAACTCTTCAAGTTTCCCATCATACCAGACTCCGTTTACGAATCTCTTGATATAAATTGTGCCCTTCCCTTTAATCTCGCATACTCGATCATCACCGACAGAAACAAATTCACTATTTTGTTCGATAAAATCATGGAACCATTCTCTTCGAAATGACATGTGCTTCGATGCTCCACTATCCAGATACCAAACATCTTTTGAATCTCGGTTCAATAAATCAGTAACAGCTGTAAAAGCACTTACATTTGCTGATGTTTCATGTTTCATATTCTGTTGTTTCTTCTTTCGACAATTCTTTGCAATGTGTCCCTTTTTGTGACAGTAGAAACACTCAAATGATTTACATGAGATGTTCTTTCTTGAATTTTTCTGTTGTGTTCCAATGTTCTGATAGACAGCGCACTATTAACATCTTCTGAGGCTGAGAGTCTGCTTTCTTCCTTGATAAGTCTTGCAATCAAATTTTCTATAGTTTGTTCTTTCAGTGAAACACTGTCCCAGGCAGTTACGAATGCATTAAATTTTGTTGGTAGACTGCCGAGTATCTTCGCCATTATTGTAACATCAGAAATTGTCTCACCAACATCTTTAAGCTGACGAAGGCCATATTTTCCACTTTAGCGATGTGTTGAGCGGCTGAATCATTTGCAGACATTATATAGACATTAAACTTTGTCATCAGAACTAATTTCATAACTGCACTCTGCTGTTCATGAATTTGTCGTAGTTTGACCACATTTCTGCCGACGATTCGCATGTCAATAAATACTCTAATTGCGAGGCATCCATTGACGATGACAAGATGAACATTGCTTTGGCGTCTCTCCTTTCCCATTTTGAAATTGCCTCCTCTTCCTCAGGTTTACCTTCTATACCTTGAACGATTCCCAAAATACCGTTCGCTTTGCAGATTGCTTGCATCTGGAACTTCCATGCTTGAAAGTTGCTTCCGTTGAACTTCGTTATATTTTTCACATCAATGGTTTCAGTCATAATTGCAAATAAACATTAGCAATTCTTCGTCACTACTTTAATCGCTTTACACGTACACCTCTTGCTTATAACTGTACACGGTTCTGAAGTTCTATTGCCGAATCTGGGCCCGTAACCTGTTGAACTTGTTAGATTCTTGAGTAGCGCCAACAACAAAACTCGTGTCTTGAAACGTTTGTTTATTAAACAGGAGGAATACAATAGTGGCGGAAGCTCAAAATAAGAAACCGAAAAAATTTAACGTACAAAAACTACTGTCTAATTTTTTTTTTATCAACAACTTTTTTTTAGTTACGTTATAACTGATAGAGTGCTATGCTTGCGTGTAAGTACCTAAATAATAAATTCAACATCTATGAATTCCTTCTAACTAGGCCAGGGTATATTTTGGTGCCTTTCATCTTTTTCGAAACACCACACATCATTTCGGGAAATTGTTCTAAAATCAATGGTCTTCGAAACACCGAACCTGCGAAATAATTTTAGTTGTGAAACTCCGGCTTTGTCTTTAACTGCTGTTCCCGCACGTAGCTCAAAACTTTTGGTCGACCACTTTTGGCCAGATTAACGCAGGGTGTACCCTCTACACATTCCTTTATGGTTTGATAAATTGTTGATACAAAAATATTTTGTTCTCGATAAATTACAACAATATCATCTGCCCAACATAAGTTCCTCTACGAATATCTACCTTTTAAGACATTTTGCTGAACTAGATTGAAAAAACTAAACTGTCATAATTAAAACGAGTTAATTGTGACCATAATTGTGACCTTTCGTTTCCAGCGACCAGTTGATTAAATGTCATTGGGTACAAATAAAGATTTTTCGAAAACTTTGGGACATACGTTACTTGCTGTCTCCTTTTCATCGTGTCTTCTCTCGCTTTTGTTTTTCTTTCTCCTGGGCTCCTATTGTTCTTGCTCTCTCCTGCACTACCAGCCCTATGGGTATCATTCTAGCTGTGACCAGTATTCCCGCAGTTGATACCGTCATCGTTCTTTGGCATGCCCTAAGTGTGTCTACATATTTTTTTCATTTTACACGCTTCTGTCCATACTTATAGATATAGTATTATAGACTCTTCTACTGTTGCTAGAATCTTTCTTTTGTTTTCGTTAAGTCCTTTTGTTCTGGGCATGATTCTTACTAAAGCCGTTTCTGCTTTCTGCGCTTTCTGAGTGGCGTATCCTACATGTGGCCCGACTTTGAGGTTGCTATCTATTATTACTTCTAGGTATTTGACTTACTTCTTCTTTTTTACTTTCTGCCCTTCGATTTTTTATTTTAGCTCTCTGCATTCTCTCCCTCCTGTTATCATGATTGCTTCTGCTTTTTTCTGCTGGTAGCTGCAGGTTATTTTTCTTCACCCATTCTTCTATTCTCTTAAGCACATCATTCGTTATATAATAATTAGCTTCTTTTACAGTTGCCACCAGTGCCAGGTTATTCGCGAATACCACCATATTCACTCCCTCCGGCATCTTTGTACTTAATAGGCTAAGTTTCTTAATATAGGTTCCAAGGTTGATCCTTGGGGTACTCTTTATTTTTCCATCTTCGGTCTCAATAAGTCTGTTTTCTCTTTCCAGTTGTCATGATTATTTCTGTATTTTCTCTGTTAGCTGGAGTTTATTTTTCTTCACCTTTTCTCTTAAGCGGTTCATTTGTTATACAGGCTGTCTTACGAAAAACGCCCCAAGCCATAACTCCGTTATTTATGGACTTATCTTAACAAACAAAAAGGCAAATAAAATGAGACTAAAAATACTATAAAGTGAGTCCAGTTTCAATTTTTTTTTTAATTACCTTCAAGGTCAAACGACTGTCAACTGTTATTTTTCAAATGGCTCTGTATATTTTTTATTATTATAACTGGTAGAGATTTTTTTTCTAAATCCAGTAATGTGCAACACTTTGACATTTAAGAAATATTTTTCGTAAAAAAAGAAATGAACTAGTCTATTACGCAAAACGTGCTTTTCATAAAAATGTTAAAGTTTGTCGTGAAAACAATGTCACTGAGGTTATTTTCACAGATGTTTTGAACTGTCAAGTTCTTCTACTTGTACGATTGTTTCCTAAAAAAACCGATTATGGATAACAATCACCTGACTGACTTATTGCAAGTATATTTTGAATACAATAAAAACAGCAATCAAGCAGTACAGAAAACATTAATGAAATAATTAAAATTAAGTCTACAACTGTGTAAGTTGCTTTGGGAAAAAATCCCTGTCTATAGAGACGCACTGCTTGTGTTTTTATTGCATTCAAAATATGCTTGGAGTAAGTCAATCAACTGAGTATTATCCATAATCGGCTTTTTTTTAGGAAACAATAAATCATACAAAGAGAATAACTTGACAATTTGAAACAACTGTGAAAAATAACGCTCAGTGACATTGTTTTTACGACAAACTTTAATATTTTTATGAAAAGCACGTTTTGCGTAATAGACTAGTTCATTTTTTTTCCAAAAAATATTTTTTAAATGTCAAAGTGTTGCACATTATTGGATTTAGAAAAAAAATCTCTACCAGATGTAGTAATAAAAAATATACAGAGCCATTTGAAAAATAAAAGTTGACAGTCGTTTGACCTTGAAGGTAATTTAAAAAAAAATTGAAACTGGACTCACCTTATAGTACTTTTAGTTTCATTTTATTTGCCTTTTTGTTTGTTAAAATTAATCTATAAATAACGGAGTTACGGCTTGGGGCGTTTTTCGTAAGACAGCCTGTATATCCATTTGCTTCTTTTGCCGTCGCCACCAGTGCCAAGTTATCCGCGAATACCACCATCCGGTCCTTTGTAGTGAATAGGCGAGGTTCCATAACATGACTTCCAAGACTGATCTTTGGGGTACTCTTTATTTCTCCTTCTTCCGACTCAATAGGTCTGTTTGACAAATAGTTTCCAATGATATTTTTTAAGTACTCGGATGAGCTTTTTAGTTTTCGTTTAATGATGCTCCTGTTGGCTGTGTTAAAGGCATTTTTAATGTCTACGGTAACTAGTAACTTTTTTCTAGTTCTTTCATTGCTATGTCGCTGACTCTTGTAATGGCGTCTATCGTGGACCTGCCTTTCCTATAGCTATACTGTCTGTCTGAGAGGTCTTGTTTTCTACTCAGTTCTTCTTTTAGTCTGTTTATTAAAGGATGCTCTGGAAATTTTCCGATTACATCTCGAAGACAGATGGATCTATATTTATTGTCCTCCTCGTCTTCCTTTTTTTTTGTTTCCTAATCAGTACTACTCTGGCCTTTTCCCTATGCTCGTCAAATATCCTTCTTCCAGTATATTGTTGTACACTCCCAAGACAGTTCGGTGTTTCATTTGTGGTGAGTTTCATAAAACGTAGTTAACCACTCGATCAAGTTAATCGTGTGATTAAGCAATATCATTGGAGGAAAGTTTAAATTTCCTCCAATGATATTGCTTAATCACACGATTAACTTGATCGAGGGGTTAACTACGTTTTATGAAACTAGACCTTACTATGGATAATCTTGATCACTTCCACTGGTATTACGTCTGGGCCTGGAGCTTTTTTATTTTTCATTTTGTTTACTGGGTATACTTCGTATACGGCTGAATGATAGCGTCCCTCCGTCCTCTTGAAATTATTAAGGCCATTGGGAATAAATAATCTTCAGTATATTCCTTTTTGTGTCAACGCCTATGTGTTCCTGATACATTTTTTGTTTTTGTGTCACAATTTTGCATCCGTTTCCTCATAGTTGAAGCCAATTCGTACCTCTCGCCTTGAATATGGTATTTTCTTAGCTGCCAAGACAAAATAAGTGTTTGAAAATTTTAAACTTAATATATTATAACCAATGAAACAGAAAAAGACATCCAAATAATAATGGAAATGGAAGAAGAGCACAGAA
The DNA here is from genome assembly GCA_033060865.1 of Dorcus hopei. Lineage (NCBI taxonomy): Eukaryota > Metazoa > Arthropoda > Insecta > Coleoptera > Lucanidae > Dorcus > Dorcus hopei. The sequence continues at coordinate 46,408,629 of CM065426.1, read as the reverse complement.
CGATTAAGTAGCAGAGTTAACCAATACGAAACAAGTTGAGAGAGAATGACGAAGTTAAAGATTTATTTAAATATTAAGGATATCTTAATCAAAGAAAAAATGATAGACAAGTCAGAAAAATGCGCCTTTTTTTGTTAGAAAAATATTGAATATTCGAGCCGTCTTATGGGTTCAGCAGCAATTAACGATTAGCTCGAGGAATCATTTCGAGGATAATGGATTGGAAGGTATTTTGAAAACCCTTGGCTACCTAGATCTTCTGAACTAACTGGATTATTTGAAAGAGATAATTTAAGTGGCCTGTTCAAAATGCAAACCATTTAGAAAAAATCATTAGAGAAAAAGTAAAGGAAGTTCTTCATGAAAGAAAAGAAACATGCATACATTACATGGTCAAATTCACCTTAAACAGGAAAGACTTCTTTATTAAAGAATAAAAATCGATGACCGAATGAATGTAAATTGTAAAAAAAGATTAAAGTAGACCATAGATATAGGAAAAAGAGTAGAGTAAGCAATTGATTTATTGCTAACCATAATTTAACCATCACTATACATTAAAGCTTGCTTGTCTGAAGATAATTGCAATGTCGTTTTTAACTTGACGTTTTCAGCCATTAGTAACGTCATCTTGAATGTTGGCATCTCATCCCATTCCAAATCAATTTTTTTTTGGAATTGCTAATTTTCAACACAATTCGTTTAAAATCAGGTGCAACCTCAGTCATACAATTTGGAAGCAATCAGAGCGTGAGATACACGACACCTTGATTTAACAAGTCAAAAAAAAGAGAAGAACAGTACATTCAGAGCAAACAAAGACTGGTTGTTCGCAGTGCGATCGAAGGATTAATGTGCATCAGGCTCTAACCAATCGAAGATAATAAGATTAAACACCTCTTCCTCACTATAATTTGTTAAGTAATTATGCGGTGTGTCGGCGAGCGCAATAAATAACTGTATTTTTACGGAATACGGTTAATTCATAGCCGAGTAAATTATTGCAGGAAAATAATTTCCAGAGAGTAGTTAACATACATAATTTATACTGCTTAATGTTAAAAGTTACAATTAACCAGTAGTCCGACAAAGATCCGTTAGCAACTCAACACCGCGCGATTCTGCACTCGGATAATGTCTGGTCATCGTTTTATTCGAATAATAATACGGTTGTTTAGTCGGGTTGCCTTCTGAAGAAATATGTTACGTGAAACCTGAAACATGAAACGCAATCATCTTGGAAAGTTTTTTTTTTTGTTAGATATGCGATATTAGTATTTAATTTAAAAGCATAGAAACAATTTTAATTTATTTACTAGATTCAATTCGGATATATATTTTTTTACGTATCACCAATGGCGTTGTTGGAGCTTTTTCCGTACGGGGCAGTACCTGAGTTTGCTGCCTTCTCCAAAACGACATAAAGGGAAATAATTTAAAACGCTATGGATTTAAAAAAATTCTATAATCTTTTTTTTTAGTAGATCGTTTAAGTATTCTTTGTCATTCAATTGCTGTTATATAGATTTCTTAAACGCAAGGTATCCACAACTATTAAACACTTCCTGTAATTGTGAGTAAAATCGCAATTACTGAAGTGAGATTTCAGATTGTACTTTAAAATAAATTGTAAAAGTTCAAGGAGACTGTTACTCCAAGTTTCGGTTTCTTCTTGCGAGTAGCAAAGGCAGAAAAACATTGAAGCTTTTTCCCTCAACGAAGAAACTTTCCTTACTAACGTCATAGCTATCTTTTTGTAACTATTTTATTTATAAATTTTGTTGCAAGTCGATTTAGATCGCTGTGGATTCCTCGAGCATCCTCTGTACAGCTGTTTCGATCCTATTTGGAGCCTCATCAGCAGAAGCGATCGCGATGTCGCCATTAAATTTTTTTATTTTACTTATATTACAGTATATCCAATGGTAATCTTCTAATCTTCTTACTTCTTTAAATAGGTGTGTTTATGAGATCATTAGGCTTGAATCTCTTTAATTCACTTTGCCAAGAAATTTTTGTGCTAGAACATCAGCTCGTACACTTATTTTTTCACTACGGGTTTCATGAAGCTTTTTGTTTCTTCTTTTACTGATGGAACTTGAAGATCTCGCTGACTAATGACATTAGTAACATACAATACATACAGAACACCTGATTCAGATGGTAAGTCAGTCCTTATTAAGCTAGAGAATATCCTAAGTAAATTTAGTAACTACAAGAACATCTTAATTTGTGGCGATTTTAATATTGATCTGATGTCTCATTCCAAGATAAATCTGGATTTCATTGACATATTAGACCCCTATAATCTAAAACCATCTATTCATTCGCCAACGAGAATCTCAAGTGGCTCCCAGATCTGTATTGATAATATCATCACCAACTTCGACTCTTCTGACACCAAGGCATCAAATTTGGATATAGGTTTATCTGATTATAGGGGTCAACTTGCTGAAATCAACATCAGTAAATGTGAACAGGGGTCAATTTTTGGGCCATTACTTTTCAACATTTTTATTAATGATTTTCCTTATAATATTCCAGGACAAATAACGATGTATGCTGATGATACCTGTATCTGTTTGCACTCGAAAGATATAGTGAATTTGAACAACTAAGTAAATTAAACAGTACAATTAAATAACGAATGGTTCCTGGCTAATAGACTCCTATTAAACACTGGGAAAACAAATATAATAATATTTTCAAATAAATACCCCATCAATACTGTGTTTCCATGTAATGCAACCTACTTAACACCCACTAGTGAATGCAAGATTCTGGGAATTACAATTGATTCTCAGCTGTTATGGAACAGTCACACAGAGTCCCTTATACCTAAACTTTCCAAGTCAACTTATGCTATTACAAAAGTCATGCAAATGTCCGACATCAGATATGTTAAAATTGTCTACTACTGTTATTTTGAATCCATAATAAGGTAAGGCATAATCTTCTGGGGGTCAATCTAATCTTCTCCAAAAAATCTTTAAGCAACAGAAACGAGTTATTAGGATTATTGGTAATTTACAATACAGAGATACTTGCAGGAAGACCTGGGTATAATGAATATAATCAACCTATACTTATACGAAACCATTTTCCATATTTTTAATACAAAACAATATTTCAATTGTAATAATCAAGGTCACGACTATAACACAAGATACCCGAATAACTTGCGTGCTGAGCAACCATATAATTATCTTTATTATAAATCCTTTCTTTTTAATGGAATAAAATATTTTAATAAACTACCTCAGGAACTAAAGTCAATTGAATCTACAACTAAATTCAAAACTCAACTAAAAAAATTATTTATAAATAAGGTTTATTATACCATAGATGAATTTCTTCTAGCATAGTACAGATTTCGCTACCTTAACTAACTTAATAAGTTAGTTAATTTACAACTGCGATACCCGTGATACTTACTTAACACTTAATTTTTTAAGTTTTTTTTTTTTACTGTAAGATTTATTATATTGTATACGTACTCTAAGTACCTGACTGACTGTGATATCTTATCTTACGTTATATGATTGTAATTATACATATACCTTATGTTCTACGCCCAGGCACTGAACAATAAACTATCTATCTATCTATCTATACCATGGAGCACTCTGAACATTTTTTGTAAAATTTCCAAACCCGAATGACTTGCAATGCCCCCACAGCTGAATCCCATAGGTCTAAGGGTTTAACGGTTGACATATAATAATATTTTCTTTTCGATGGTTACCTGCGAGTGCCAAATGTTTGTCAGTATTTGATTCCAAGTTGTCTTTGTTGGCCACTGATTCTCATTTCTCTATTTTTGCCAAATTGCCTTGTGGGTTTCTTGATACTCCGACTGGATTGGCAAATGCATTCTAACACGGCAGTATTATCTGACGTCGGGCTGCAGTGAGCAACAGCTATAATACAGGTTCCAAAACATTTTCCTGAGACATTCCAGATTTTATAGTGTACAAGTGAATTTAGTTGTTGTGTTGCTTCATTAAAAGTATCTATTCAATATGTAAGACTTTATAATAACGTATTGTAGAATTGATATAGGAGTTTTTCTTTGATTTTATCTAGTGGGCCATCATGCTAGAACAGAGGTTCCCAAACTTTTTTGTCTCGTAGACCACGTGCCAATTTTTTCTGTTTTGGGTAGACCCCCCCGCCTTTCTAATATTGAATTGTTACAAATTCATCAACTTCAAATGTGTTCTTGACAGCTGGCACAGTGCTACTCACTTTGATAGGTTTAACTATAGTGTAGAGTGAAAAAGTTAAAAAAAAAACACATGTTAAAATAATTTACTTACTTCTCTCCGGCACTCCCAATCAAAATGACATTGATTTACTTTAACTTGTATGCACTTAACTAGGTACCTATTTATGTATATTTTTAAAAATATTTGCTTAATACTTTACTTTTCAAAATTCCGAAATCAAATAAACAGTCTTTATCTCTGATATTCTTTTTTATAATTGACGAATTAAACAAGTCCGTACAAGTACAATTGGTACAAGTTTGCGACGTCCTTGCAAAGGTCTGGTATATACAAGTCTGGATAAGCATTGCTACTTCAGGTATGCGCGCAACATATTGATACATTTATGGAAAATCAATATTTCAATCACGACCTGCTTAAATGGGATCCATTCTCGTGGACCCCTATTTACATCTCATGCACCCCCAATTTTTGTTTTCGCTGATATGGACCCTTTGCATTTCGGAGTCGACCCCTAGGGGTCGATATAGACCACTTTGGGAATCATTGTGCTAGACTTTATCAAAAGTCTGGTTGACGTCTAGGATCTTTTTTCTTCCAAATCCTAAATCTTTTATCTCTATAATCTGGAATTAACTATTCATTTCCCAGTAATGAAGACAGTCGTTTCTAGGATATTTTAGAAAATATCGGGGGCGACAAGATGTCATCCCTTCCTCTTTCTTTTCTACGTTTTGACAGCAAGATCATTGAGCCGTGTTCCGTTAATTTCGAAAGTAGCCTGTTTACAATATTTACTGTATAACCTTGAACCCTTTAGTTTGCATTTGTTGCAGCATTTTTCCAGTTTTTTTTTAAATTTTTCTTCACCTAGTAAGAAGTTTTTAATAGGCAAACTGCTAGTCTATAATTATGATTGAAGTCAGTCATTGAAGTAGTAATTTCTCGAACATTTTAGAAAATACCAGGAGCGATAAGATTTTATTTCTTGCATCTTTTCTACGTTTTGGTAGCAAGATAGTTTGAGCACTTTCAACATTTGCTGTATTACACATAATTTGCATTTCTTGCAGTATTTGTCCAGTTATTACTTTTTTTTTTAATTTGAGTGCTTTTATACGAGAGAAAATTAAAAGATTATCTATCTAGCCATGAAAAAGAAGAAGAAAGAGGCTAATTTAAACAGTTTTATTTTTCAATATATTCTCTCTTTACGTCCACACACATGTGCCACTTTTTTTCCAGTTGTTCTAACTCGTTTGAGATAAATTCTTTAGGAAACTCCGTAAAAGATTGTCTACATTTTTTAGATCTTGATCAGCAGCAAATCGCCTTTCTCGCAGGTTCTTTTTAAGTTGTTGAAGTAGGTAATAGTCGAAGGGTGCCAGACCTATACTACGTCCAGTTCAATAAAGGCCAGTGACGTCGATAAATTCCTTAACTTTTCTTGTTTCATGCACTTTGTCATGCAAGAGAAAGATTTCTTTCCAGAGTTTAAGTTTTGAAGTGCACTTCGGTAAGCTTCTGCTTTAGTTGTTGAGTCTTTCGGCATTCATTCAATTAGAAAGACACCATCACTATCTCAAAAATCATCAATTTTCCTGCAGAATTTTGCGTTGGTGCAGTTTTCGGGGGTGCATCCATTGCATAGATTCTTGTTTTGTCTCTGGGTTCCAAAAATACACCCAAGTTTCATCGTCAGTGATAATTTGTGAAATAGGTTTGCATTCGCTTCTCAAGAGGTTAAATTTGCGTTGAAATTTTCTTGTGGTACAATTCTTGTTCTTGCGTCAATAGCCTAGGAGCCCAACACTTTTCCAAGGTCTAATTCTTGAAACTGAAACTTCAGATGTTCCAACAAACTGTAGCAATTGATGACACTCTCAGATGTCGATCCTTCATCATTAAATCCTCAACTTTTTTTACCATTTCTGTATTTGGAACTTCTAAGGGCCTTCCATCTCTGGGATCGTCCTTCTGCCCCAATGAAACTGCATTGGCTAAAATTTGACTTGGAAATATGATGGACAATCATGGTTATACACCGCCATCATTCTCTCATGAAATTGTTCCTTTGTTTAATTAAAAATTGTATTGTACTTCGATATTCTAACTTTAAATGACTCATTTTCCACTTTTAAAAGTTTAATAATTCCTATTCTTTCTGAATGAGATGATTTGACTTTTATACAGATGTGTCAAAAATTTGTCATAACTGTTAAAAATCAACAACGTAGCTCTTTTGTTTCGTGGATAGGTAGATAATTGTTGAATCTCTTTTCGTAGCATTTATGACTGTGTCTTTATTTCGCTTAGCCAGATAGGTCCATTTGAAAAGGTACATTTAGGAAATCAGCAAGTTCCTTTTCTGCTGTGTCGGGCTCTGTTTCGTGTGGCAATTGATTCTGCATTTGTCTTTTCTTCGTTTTGTCTTGTCTTTTTCCGTTATTATCTTTCACCGACAGAGAAGCTCTTGTGGCCGTTTTAGACTTTTTGTAGTTTCTAGCCTTCCAGAGTGAATAATTAGTTGATTCTGTCGCAATTAAATTTTGTACGTAGTCTTGCATCAATTTATTTGCGATTTAGTAGCAATTATTTTTTTCTTTAACAATTGTAGAGTTACTTTTATTGAGTTTACGCGTTTTTGCTTTGGTATGGATAATCTTCCTGCCTTCTGTATAAGAAGCATAGGGTTGTATGTTGCTATATCTAAGTCTTCTTGAGTTTTGAGCGGAAACATTAGTTCATCATTGTTCCTATTTGGTTGATGTGGTCCTTCATCATTGCTTCCAGTTCAATCATATAATTATTTTGTTAAGTAGCTGGATTTGCAATTTCGTTATTCGCATATTGTTTTTGCTTTTAGCAACAGTATTTTTTGCACGGAGATTTTTTTCTCTTGGTCTAGGATACAATCTTTATTGTAGTTGCCTGTGCACGATGACTTAGTTAAGATTCGTATTTATATATTCAAAAGATCGATGGGATAAGGAAGGTATCTGATATAGCAATTTTCAGGGTGGACCTCCACCTTCGTTCCCCTTCCTAGCTACGCTACTGGATGTTACCTAAGCGATGGCTTTCAAATAGAAATTTTCTGTCAATTATAACTAATTTGTATTTAATGATTTCTTTGCACCATTGTTACACTTGACTAACGTCCTTTTTTATTTGGAAACTCTAAATAGTTTTTATTTGGAAATTCTGAACCGATTTGTTTGGGCAACTAAGCTTGCGGTTTTTAATGAAGCATTGTTGACCTTACGCAGTAATTTGAAAAAAAAGGACATTTAGAACTTTCGCTTCAAGTTTTTGGAGAATTTTTTCTAGAAATTTTTGCTTCATTAAATCACTTTCAACTGATTAAAAATTATTCGCGGTTTTATTGCTTCCCTATTTTTTTAATTCGTTGAATTTCTTTCTGAATACGTTTTTGTCTAATGTCGAAGTAATTGAAGAAAGCGTCAAAAAATAATGTCATTAAGGCTCGGTTTTGCAAATACAGAATAAGGACAGAATAACTATTCGTCGAATATCATTCCCGTAACATTCTTCCATATCTACGACAATACTGTTATACTCACTTTGTAAAACCGGGCCTAAATCAATTAAGAAAGGTTCTTAATTCGTTTGTTAATAGATGAAAAAAAAAAAAAATGCGGAAACCACTAAGCCTGTTCTACATCTTTTACTAGAAATTGCTCTATATTTAATACCTGGTCCAAAATTAATTGATCTAATTTACACATTATAATGAGGATGTTTTATTTTATTGACTCTGCTTTTTTATCATTTTTCATTCTGCTTCTTAAAATTACAAGCAAGTGGATTTTTTTAGGAAGATAATTTCCTGTTCTTAAACGATAGATGAACGGTTGTTTTACAGTTATTTCAAACAGAATTAAGCGTATGTTTAAATGAATTAATTATTATCAAGAATTAATAAGATCATTTAGTTTTATTCCAAGTACCTAATAATAAAATGATTAAGAAAATTTATATGTGAATGCCAAAATACCTCTACTTATTCGATAATTTACAATAGCCGTTGGATAGTTTAATTAGAATTTTAGTAAACAATCGCCCAACGGCTTTCTAAATTTCAATGATAATAAAGCTTATAATTAAACGTGATTATTCTGGGCATTGTCCTTTGAACAGTAAAACGATAATTATAATTTCACCTGGTCGCCATTATAATTGCACCTATTGAGCAATTTACAACGCACGTCGGATTTCATTCACAAAGGCGATTGTACAGAATCAATTTTAACACAGATCGAAGCGATTTAAAAATGAGTAAAAGCACATCGAGCACGCTTTCTATCTGCGGTTGCTATAACCCTAGAAAAGTGTGCCATAAAAATTTTGTCGCACACATATTTAGGACTTTTTCTTTTTCTCTGAACCGACGAAGAAATGCCCCATTCATGTTACGATACAAACGGAACTCCTTGGCTTTGAGATATGTGTGTCGTGAAAAAATCGTGTTTGAAAGCGACTGCTTTTACCAGTAACACATTACATTCATGCGAACTTTTATTACGAAATCATTAGACCAGGTAATTTAGAACCTAATGGAAAACTTGAGCGTGAAATTGAACAGTTCTTTTTTCTTCGGACTTTCCACTTTTAAAATGCAAACAGAAATAGATGATACATTTTAATAAATCTATTAACGAGTTATTAAAGAAAACCTAAAGATTAAGTATGCCTTAATCTTGACGTATTAAGCAAGTATGCAAGTGTACAAAAATTTACACTTGCTCGCAGCTTTACATTAAAGCAATTTCTGTGTAGTTCCAAGTTCTAACGAAGAGTACCAATTTCTTAATGTAAATATTTACTTAACTTATGTATATTTGGGTGATCTTACTGAATTTAATTAATAATTATTGTTCACAAACATTTCCCGATGAGCATGGGCGCACACTAGAAGTTGCGCCTTGCAGCATCATGTAAAGCGGTCCTGACGCATTTAATGTTTGGTTTTTAAAAGTTCTAATTTTATGTAGACTCCTTTGACTTGACATTTAAACGCACAAAAATTTGCTAAACTAAACTAAAATCATCTAAATGAAGCGTATAAGCAACAAACAAACAATTTTCGAGGGATATCCAGACGCTCGTGCATGTTTGCGAGCACGTATGTTGAATTATAAATACCAGCAATCGATACTTTTCAAATTCTTAAGCAGAAAAGGGAGGTATCAACTTTTGTGGCAGGTTCGTACTCTGCCTAATAAGTAGAATTTGTATAATCCAGAAAAAATCGATTCACCAGGTGAAAGGCCCAGGCAACTTTGACAGTAACCCTTCGGACAATTATTAATAAGTCTTTGTTTAAGTAGAGGGTTGACCAAAAATCTTCTTCTGTCACCGTAGTGTGAGTGATTTACATTCTTTATATTGGTTGAGAGAAAGTTACGCAAGGTTGAAATTTTGACAGTGTATTCAAACTTTGTAAATACTATTTTTTTTTTTGGTGAATATAATAACATATTGAACTAAATTAAAAAAAAAGAAATTGCAGAAGAATATTGAAGGGGATTGGCATTATGAAAGGTTTGAAAGAGGTGGATGAATCTGACAACTTGGCAAAATAGTGATTGTAGTAAAATGTAATATATGCATTTTCAAAAAGTTAATTAAGAAGTGCAATTATCTTTAAATTATACCTTCGCTAATATTGAGGAAGTAAATTTTGAGAAGCTTTCATTTCCAATCACCTCAAGGCTTATTTATATGTTCGAGAAATCCCCTGCAAATTAAAATATTTTCCTTTTCCACGGGTGTAGGCACACGTCGAGACTTTTCAATTCTATATATCGTCTGTTTTAATTAGATTTTAATCCAGTTTATTTTTAGTGGCTCTTAATTTTCATAAATTTTCCACAGATTGCATCTTAAAATGCTTCGCGTTTTCACGCACGCATTTCTAGGCTTTCTTTTAATTAATTAAACGAAAAAGTTAAAATTGAAAGAAACATGCAGCCACGTACGATATTATATTTAATTTTTTTATTAATTTCACTATTGTGTTTCAATTGATTGCTTATATAGAAAATACATTTATTACATTGCCAATTAATCTTTTTAAACATGAAGTCGTTAAGTAGAAAGTGTTGCAATGACACGCACATTTTAACTTGCGATAAAAGAATGGCTAATGATTTCGTGACCAGTGCAGCTTATTAGCATCACAGAACGAATAAGCTTGAGAAAGTTGCTGTGTCACGAGAATTTTAACATTATTTTATGGGATGGTTTTTGCATTAAAAAATTTTAAATGTCCACTTTTTGGCGGTTCAGAATAACAATTAAATACAGTTTTCTTTTACAAAGGTATAAAAATGTCCTTATTTTACAGAGACGCTGTCTTAATCGAAAATAATGTTTACTATTACTACGCAATACAATATTAGTAAAAATTTGAATATAACGCATGATCAATATCTTTTCTAATCAAGTGACCTATGGAAATAAAATCATGTGTCTTTGATTAGTTCATTATTTCAAATGCCATTTGAATTACATGTTTATATTGCATTCCTATACAAAACGATAGGAAGGCAATAAAAATAATTCAAATGGCATTTGAAGTAATGAATCAAACAAAGACATAATTTTTTTCCATAGGTCACTTGATTAGAAAAGATATTGATCATGCGTTACATACTCGCAGAGAAATATTAAAATTGAGCGCTTCTATATTTTTTCAGGCAAGAAATCCCCATATCATTTGAATACTCAATTTTGTAAATGAGCTAAAATATTGTGATTAACAGATAAGTACAACATAGGCATAAGTAAAATGTTGTATATCTTGAAAAAAAAAGTAATTTTTAGCGCACAATTCATTTTGGGTTTCGTATAAAAAAATTGAATAAATTAGTTAATTTTTTTAATTATGAACGCGTGTCATCGATTGTAACTGTAATTTGTATCTCTTTATGTGATATTGTATCGTATGTATGTGTGTAGAATTTAAGAACGTATTCCATTATGATTAGATTATGTATCGAATATATGCTGCCTTCTATGAGTCAGCTTCCTAACGTTTTACATGACGAGAGTGTGCTAGAATCACATTACAGTCATGCAAAATACTATTAAAACGTCTTCCAAAATTTAGCTGGCGCCCTTAACACAACACAAAATATTTTATAATAAAGTTAATAATAAAACATATGCTAATTGTTACTTGGAAACTGCTTTATTATATTTAAAATTCCTCTATTCTTTGTTCTCGCTATCTCGTTTGTTATAGCAGAAGAAAATCGAGTTAAAATTATTATTGGATATCACAATGTAAATACTCAGTAACTATTTTTTATATTATTTTTTATAATATGGTTCTTCAGATTTTTCTTCTTTTTTTAAGTGCGGAATTTTTTATATTTTATTTATGTACAAGAATGGTGTTTTTGAAATAAAAAGAACATATTATTTTGATCTGATTCTCCTGAAATAAGATTTTTAGTAATTTTAGACGACAGGAAACAAGAATGTGTGAAAGCATCAGCGTGATATGTTTTTCTAAATGAGCAAGAGCTTGATTAAAGTTGTACATACTACGTACTAAATCTTTCTCCTTTTAGAAGAATACATAATATACATGTCAGAAACTGTAATGTGCTATTTTGTCCTAAAAAGTACAAAAAGTCTGTTCAATACAATTTAGACGAACGCGGAATTTTTATTTTAAAAAATTCTCTTCAGCGAAATAAACATTTTTCTCTGAATCGACAAAAAAAACTTCTTTAAGAAAAAATTATACTCTATAATCTAAGGGAGAAACCAGATATTAATGACTAAGAAAGTAGCAGTTAATAGATATGCCCAGGGCCGTAACAAGGGCGTGCTGAAGGTGGCACTTGCCGCGAGCTCAAGCTAAAGGGTTGGGTTGAAAACAAAAAGCATATAAATTAAACTATAAAATATGTATAATCAAATTAAATCATTTTATTGTTAAGATTTAAATTAAAAAAAAAATAGGAACAAATTATGCTACGTAAAATTCCAAACTGTATTCATATATTGTGGCCCCGCTTCAAAGGAACGAGGGATACAAAAGAGACTGTGACCTCGCTTCAAAGGAAGGAGGGATACAAAAGACACTTAGAGAAAAGGTAGTCTGTGAAAAAAACAAAGGAAGAAAATAGTGAAAATTGGATACAGTAAAATGTGAATTACGGCGAAAGATGTGTTGAGTAAAGTGGAGAACTTCACGAAATAAAAAGCGGGAGACCTCCTTTCATCTAGTCTATTTACTTGCTTGCTTGTAAAATTGAAGTGGAATAAATAAAAGGTGAAATTGAAAGTAGCAGAGACAAAAAAATCAGTGGAATATAACAACGAGGAATAAAAAAGGATAGACCTAGCAAAGAAAAAGGACAAGGACCACATACTAGATATGGGAGCAAAGACAGCAAGAAAAAGAAAATGGTGAAAACTTGTTATAATTATCAAGGTAATAGTAAACCTAATTGAAAAGGAGGTTGCAAGAATCTAATTATATGTCTCAAAAGAAGCAGCTTAGCTTAAATTTAAAGAAAAAGGTTTCTTTTAAATCTGAAAAATCTAATAAATACAAACGATTTTCGATCTAAAATTGTTTGAAAAATGACAAATAGCAATCGATTTGCTGCCTAATAAGTCATCACATACATCTTGCCATATTCTCTATTACAACATAATTTAAAAGTTTAGAAATTTGTTGCTAATCGATTTTGACTACAATAGATTTCCCAAGCATCCTCTGAACAGATGTATTTCATATCTTTTTGTGTCCTTTTCAGTAGAAGAGTAATTCAAGAACTCCACTGCAATTTCGAGGATCTGACCTGTTTACTCTTACAGACGGGTACACATGTAAAATTTTTCTAAATATAATAATAAATGCAGTTCTAAAAAAAGATATTTTCATACTAATGGGAGACCTCAATGCTAAAGTTGGTTCTGACAACTGTGAGAAGAAAGAATAATGGGTGAAAATGGCATAAGAGAAAGAAACGAAAACGGGGAGATGTTTGCAGATTGTTTGAGTTTATTACCAAAAAAGAAACTGAAAATCAAATAGATCATCATTATTTGTATAAGCGTAGCATGAAACAATGGACTCACAAAGAAAAAGAGGAACTGATATAGAATCGGATCACTAATCACTATGTTGTAATTGTAGTGGCAAAGATATAGATAGGCTAAAGAAGAACAAACCAAAATACAAAAGGAAAAACAGTAAAACAAACAAAGATTAAAAAATTTGATAACGCAAGTCTTAGAAAGAAGCATAAAAGTTTTATATGAAAAAATACAGCTTTTTAATTTTCAGCCTAGGCATGTGGAGTATTTTAGACAAATTTGTGTATTTTTTAGAAGAGGGTGGGGCTCTAATTATAGTTTTGCCACAGGCGCCAGCTTGTCTAGTTACGACTCTGAATATGCCTAAAGTCACTATAAGTATGTAGTTTAAAAATGACGGTAAATTTGAAAATTGAATTTTTTTCGAAACATGTCATCTAACCAACGTCTGTTGTGATTGTAAATGTTGGTTGCGAGTCGTCAGGATCGCAATGGGGCCCCCGAGCATATTCTGTATAACTATTTCGGCCCTAATTGGGGCCTCATCAGCAGAACAGTAGCCCGAGAACTCCACTGCAACCACGACACGAATTATAAGTCGGAAAATAGTTGTGCTGGGGCGCAATTATTTCACGTCTATTGTGATTATTAAAGAATAAATAGATTTAGAAACTTAATCTCGATTTGGAAACCTAACTTGGATTCTTCTTTATAGTGACTTTAGGCATACTTATCTATTAACTATTATTGTACTCTATCTATAGTCTTATCGCTTTGCATTAAAAAAATATTCCAATATTGTTTACACAACTCTCACTCCTTTTTAGAAGCGAAATTTTCTTTACACTCTTTTTTTCATTTTATTGACGTAGTTTCTTATCTGTGGAAAATTTATGAAACAAATTTGTAATAATTGAGCAACTTTTCTTTTCGTTCCGAGAAAGGTATTACTTTTTTATTTAACTTATGTCTTAAAGTTTTAGTTCTTATCACAATGAGTGTTATCAATTTTACTGTATTTTTCAGCGCATTTTAAGACTAGATCCGCTATTTCTCTCAAGTCTCAATACACGAGTTTTTCCTGTATTGTTTTCAAATATGCTGCAGAGGTTTTTCTTTCCATCTTTTCTACGTCTGTATGGAGTCGTACTTGTAGACAAAAGAAGCCAAAAAATTAAATAAAACTTAAAAATGTAACTTCTACTGACTTTTTTAAAAATTAATGCTTCCTAAAAAACACATTAATTGAATGCTGCTTGAAATTTCAAGAATGCTTTCTGAAACTAAAAATGATTTAAAATTAAAATGTGATTATATGGCATTGAATTTTTGTGAATGATTCATTCGCTCTTTTTTAAAATTTTGTTTTGCTTTGTTACAAACATCATTATATTATTATATCGTTAGTTTTTAATCATATCGTTTATTATTAATTATAGTCATCTATAATCTTTAATATCATCCGTTTATGAAATCAATAGGAGTTGTAGTTTATTTTTTGTCTGATGAGTAACACTGTCGAACATGCTTAGATAAGCTTGTTGTGCTGCTGTCACTTGAAATGTTAAAGAAAAAGAGAGATAAGTGAATCTGCAATTTTTTTATTTTTTATTATCAATCAACTACGGCATTAAATTGCCCGAAAAAAATTATTGTATGTACAAGGAATGGCGTGTATTTCATAACCGAAATTAACACGAGACACGCAACATGTACTTATGAACACACAAATATTTACTGATGTTCATTATATTTAGAATTATCTTATCAGTGCGACAGGTACTCGCGCAATGATAAAAAGTAAAGAGAAATAATTTATTGAAACAATTTGCGAATGATATTTTTAAACATAGGCTAATACTAGCGAAAGCTGGAGATAAAATTTTTAGCCTAACAAATTCTCCTTGGTTGGTATACTTTTCCGGACTTTAGGCGACGGTGTGCCTTCAGTGGGCGAAGAAGAGGCTTCAAACTGTTCTATTCGCCTTCCTACAATGCCATCGTCGACGTTTTGTAATTCCTCCCTAGAACCTGAAAGTGAAATCGACCTTCTTTCCCTGTACAGAAACTTTTCCTCGTTCCTCTCGTCTTTGGTGTAAGCAAAAACTATGCTTTGTCTTTCAGTATAGTTAAGACCTTCATCGTCGTCTATCATCTGTATATCACATTTGCTATTGTGCAGTGCATTAATTTCTGTGTTATTATTCTGATCATCGGTGATAATCTTTTCATTTATTTTAGTAGGATTATCATCAACTGGTATAACGGCGAGGTCATCACGCAGTTGGATTTGATAGTCTGTACCATCCAAATCGTTTGAGAAGGTTTTGTTTTCATCATCATTCTCTGTGCCATTAATTTGTAAGGTCGCTTCTGGCGTTTTTAATACAACTTCATTTATGGTTTCGATTTCTTCTTTATCTTTAACAATTTCTGGTGAACTTTCCTTGGTGTCTGGGGGTGGAACTACTAAATTGATTTCCCGAGGCACTTCATCAATTTTGGGATCAACCGAATCATTTGGGGGTCTGGTCTCTTGAGGAGCTTCATTAATGCTGTTGCTTAAATTTAGGCTACTATCGGTCATATCAGTCAATTTTTGGATTTCTTCAGTTAACTGCAATATTTCTTCTGCTTTGCCAGGTTCAATTTGAGGTGGTACATAATCTGGCTCGTAATCTGAAGGGCACGCGGAGGAAAATTCCGTATCGGTGGAGACCAAACTCCATTTTGAACCGTTCATGCTTGAAGGAACAGTTAAATCTCCATTCTGAAAATATAAAGGCAATTCGATCAAATAATGTCAAAAAGAGAGAAAAAGGAAGAGTTGGAATGATCATATCAGCAGGTCTAATAACTGTATGGTAACTAGACAAGAGACATGGAGGCCTTCCCAGAAAGAGATCACAGTGCGCAAAGAAATATAGTGTATTTACCGTATTTGGTGGAATGGGAGCTCTCTTCTTTCTCCTCCTTATCCGTGTCCTGTCAGTCGGAGTCGGGGTAATAACTTCCGGTGGATTTACTTCGATTTTCGCTTCCGTTTTTGCGGGGGGCAAGTCATTCTCTTCGAAGGGATTATGTTCTTTGGTTTGGTCTGGTTGTGGCGGCGAGGTTTTTTCTTTGGGCACTCTTTCACTGAACCTCGACCTTGGAAGTAACACGGGAGTCTCATTTGTTTCTGGTTGTTTTTCTTTGGGGACTTTTTCACTGAACCTCGATCTTGGAAGTAACACGGGAGGCTCATTTGTTTGTGTTCTTGGTATCACAGATAAAGTGTGCCTGCTTGGATGTACTCCAGCTGAAGAAACTATAAAATAAAAATATATTTTTGAATATGATTCGGAAAATCCAAAAATATTTTCCTGATGATATACAAATTTATTATTAAGTAGTACTTTCAGTTGTCATTTAGAAATAAATTCCCATAAATTGGGTTGCTGAAAAAGTACTTACTGGAATTTGTGAAATATCCACGAAATAATCACGCTTATGTAATTATCAGTAAGTCGGTGACGAGTAAAGTAAATTAAAGATAAGATAAAGTACTAAGTAATTTAATTTGTTATTACGAACTGAGGATTGAGAATTCAACAACTGGTTAATACCGTCTTATTCCGGAGTTTTTGATGCAGACGTTAACCAGAATGAGGCTGGGTTTCCTCAACGTATTGCAAAGAAATTTAAAACGAAACTTTTCAAGATTCAATTCAAATTTAATTTATGCGAGTTATGAATTCCATGAAAACTTAGTTATACTTAATTTACTCAACTTACTTGTACTATCCTGACGTCTACGAATTTCTGGCCTTTTCTTATCGTGGCCACGGAATGATCTGACTCTGAAAAAAAAATCCATGATTTATTAAATGTGGATGAGCTGTTTTTACAGATAAATATTTTACACATGTAGATATGGAGAATGAGACACATCAATAAATAATTTGTGAGTTAGTAAATAGAGGGAATATTTCTTGATAAACGCAGTATCAGGAAATTATGAATCGATTACAAATAAGGAGTAAATCGTATGAAGTTTTTAAACTTTAACCTTTGTTTTATAAACAAATTAACATGTAAGAAGGTTAGTTGAGAAACGCCAATAAATAATACACGAGTCATTCAAGTAGTTATTGTCGATAAAAGTACATAAGTATTTATTTCATATACTTCACAGTTTATCAAAATACGCAAATTTATGTATGTGTAAAACTTTAGAACGATTTAAACTAAAACTCGAAAGTTTTCCTTAAGCAGAAAAAAAAACCTCCTGTTGATGACATCACTGATAACTTTTTCTACAGGGTGGGGAAAGAAATGATGAATCAACAACCACATTGTTCTCAATACTCACAATCAGTGAATAATGAATGAGCATTAGAAAAATGTGAAAAATATTAAAAACTCCAACCCATGTGTAGGTTTTAAGAAGTGTGACAGTTTTATTATCAACTAATTCAGAGTTTTCAATAATTTTTGAAATATAAATGTATTTTGTTCTTAAAATTGAAAGAATTGGTATTCGTTACACTACCGCCTATTAAACAACCTTTATTGGATAATGCATAATGTTAGTTGACAAATAATTTAAACTACCACCCAAAGAATTGCAATTTCTATTATTACAAATAATAACAAAAATAATGTATTCAGCCAAAGAATACAAAGTTATGTACGGTATTTGGTAGAAGTGATCCCCATGGGCTCTATACTGAAAGGTTTTAACAAAGGAGACCTCTTCTTTACAGTATATTTAGAAGAGTGGATCAACGAGTGATGGAAACCGAAAACTGTGTTTCTAAATTCTCCCAGATTTGTAGACCGTAGGCAATCAAGCTCTGTCTGAACTGCCAAGATGGAAGATGTTAGTCTTGCAAGAATGGCTGAAGAACTTGGAGTTGCAGAGGATATTATACATATATAAGGTTAAACATTTCTAAAGGAAATATTTAACTCTTAAATGGAGTTTCATGGTGGGCTAGTATATTGGCAGTTCTTTCTTATTCACAATTTTCTGCATGTTTTAGTTTTCACCAGAGATATACATAACTAGATAAAGAGGTACAGCAGCAACTGTGGGCTAACAAGAATGATGAAATCCTCGACTGATTGCAAGTCAGTTTACTCTGTTCAGCATGCAAGCGTCGTGACATCAATGTGTATCTTTCTTCGTCTAGAAGCTGAAAATGCACGCATGCGCCGGCTTTTAAAGAAGGAAAACATATACTTTAAATGTATGTCTAACAGAGATAGAATAAAACGTATTTCTAGATGTTGTCCCAAACGTATGTCCAAATTTATATAAGTACAATCCCTTTATCTAGTTATAAATATCTTTGGTTTTCACCAACTCTTTCTGGCTCTTAATTTCATTTTTCATCCTTTCTAAATCGTTGGTGACCTGATTCTTCCATCTAAGCTTGAGTCTTCTCCTCGTTCGGGTCTCTGTAGGTTTCGTTTCTGTAATTTTTCTTATCATTTCGTTTTTGTATTTCCTATAAATACATATATCCAAACCATCTCACTTTTTGGAACTCCTATGTCTGTTCTTATCTATATCTGTTCTTTTTAAGGCTCTAGTTCGATCCAATGTCATTTTAATTAATTAATTAATCATCTTTTCCGGAATTCCCAGCGCTCTTAGGTCTTCTATTTTTTCACACAAAAACAAAACAATTTTAACTTAAGCAGTTAAAAGCACAGAAGAAAAGAGAAGAATGCTTGGCAGTAATAAGAAACAGATAAGAGAGAACACATCAAATCAAAGCATAGATGAAGAATGGAATTCGATTAAAAGTAAACAAGTGAAAAGATCGTGGTAATAGAAAGAAAACTGGAAGTCATGGCTGGTGTGACGAAGAATGTAAAAATATAATAAAACGAAAGAGAGAACCCAATTTTAACTTGAAACAGTTAAAAACACAGAAGAAAAGAGAAGAATACTTGGCAAACATATAAGAGAGAACGCATCAAATCAGAGCATAGAGAAAAAGTCGTAGTTACAGAAAGAAAACAAGAAGTGATGATTGGTTTGATGAAGAAAGTGAAAGTGTAATAAAACGGAAGAGAGAAGTAAGATTGGCTTGCAAGCGGGAAAGAGAAGGAATAAAAAATATATAAAGAAATATTTTCCCATCGTCCGATTCTTTGTCAGTTTCCATTCTGTTACTTTTATTATCATTTCGTCTTTGTTTTTCCTATAAATATGTATGTCCAGAGCCTCTCACTTTCTACGAACTCCTTCTTTTGTTCTTCATTCTATCATCTCTTCCGGAATTTTCATCGCTCTTAGATCTTCCATTAATTCACACGATCTACTTTATCAAAGGCAAAACAATTTTAACTTAAAATAGTTAAAAGCTCAGAAGAAAAGAGAAGAACATTTGGCAGAAATAAGCAAACAGGTAAAAGAGAACACATCAAATCAAAGCATAGATGAAGAGTGGAATATGATTAAAAAAGTTGTAGTTATAGAAAGTCATAACTGGTTTAATGAAGAATGTGAAAATATAATAAAACGAGAGGGAGAGAAACAAGATTACGAAGGCTTGGAAGCGGGAAGGAGGTGGAACAAAAAATATACAGGGTGTTTGTAAAATAAGTGCAGAAATTTTAACCACATTACCGTGAGAGCACATAGAACACGGAAAAATAAAAAAAAATTTCATAACAGGGGGAAAATTATTTTATCCGCCCCTTATACGACGGTCATGAAACAACAAAAAACTTACGGAATCTTCTTCGCTGATCGTAGGCAATAAACATGGCAGGCGTGACTAATATGCAAAGGCGCACTCACTCACCGAATAATATCTGTGTGGAAGAATACATTCAAACGTTCACTACAGTAATTTAGGATTGTTTATAACAACTGTTCAAAGTGGCATCCATCATTAGCGACACATACACGAAACGTTCGAAACGTTCCATAATCGCGTAAATGCAGGGACATTAGCTGTAAATGTTCTTGCATTAATTTGGAAATGTGTTTCCATAAATCCGCCGTGCTTCTTCAGTTTCTCGAGCTTTGCCGTGGATGAGGGGTATGTTTTCTCGCCGTTCGTGAATTGCGGCATTTTTATAAGTAATACTAAGCACAAAAAATAGTAATCGTATTTAGCTTTAACTCGTTCAACCACTTTTCACAAACTAAACTGTTGATCCCAAAGGATACGGAGCAATAAATTGTGTGTTATGATCATAAATGAAATAAAATGAAGCTACGATACGACTTACTGCGACGTGAAAAAAAATGCTTTTATTAGCCGCCCGAACTCGGCAAAGGTCATTGTGTTACTACTCGATTGCAGTTCTGTTTTTTGTTCCAACAGATGCTTTCTGCGGTCGCAATAAAATTTCCTTTTCTTGACCTACCTCAAAGACATAGACGTGCGATTAATTCTTGCCCGATTTTCAACTGCGATTTTCTCGAAATGTGTAAAACTTTTGTTAAGGACATATGAGTTCAATCGTTGCCATTTATGGTGACGTATTACAGGTTTAAATATTTGCATACGGTAAAAGAACACCCTGTATAAAGAAATATGGAAGAAAGATTCAAGCTGAGATCTCAGTTAAAGTCTTCCTCTAGTCCGATTCTTTGTGGATTTCCATTCTGTTACTTTACTTCTTTTACTTATTATTTAGTCTTTGTTTTTCCTATAAATATGTCCATACCATCTTACTTTTAGTAAACTCCTTCATCTGTTCTTATTGCGGCTTTTAGTCCTTTCCTTGTCATTTTGATTAACTTTATCATCTTTTTCGGAATTTTCACGGCTCTTAGGTTTTCTATTATTAATTTCACATGACCAATTCTATCAACGGCATTTTTGTAAACAATTTTAACTGAAAACAGTTAAAAGGACAGAAGAAAGAGAAGATTACTTGGCAGAAATAAGTAAACACATAAGAGAGAACACATCAAATCAACGCATGAATGGAATGTGATTTTAATGTAATACAAGTAAAAAAGTCGAAGTTCTAAAAAGAAAACAAAAAGTCATAACTGGTTTAATGAAGAATGTGAAAATACAATAAAACGAAAGAAGCAATATTATGGTGGCTTGGAAGCGGGAAGGAGGTGGAACAAAATATGTCCATAAAGAAATTTGGAAGGAAGACGTTAGGATGGTGAAGCAGAAAAACACGCCAACCTGAGGAAATATTGAGAGAATGGGAAGAAAACAGTTAAGTTATTTCAATGATAATAAAACAAAAAAAGCAAAGGAATATCTCGGCAAAAACTGACAATGAAGTACATATTTGAAAGTATGAAAATAGAAAAGAAAACATCGTGTGGGAGGTAACAGTGGATATGAAAGCTTGAAAGATAATAAAGCAGCAGGAATGGACACAATTAGGAGTCAACTGATCAAGATGGGAGGAAAGGAATTAATAAAAAAGAGACATGCATTCATAAAATGTGGAACAAAGAAGAAACTAGAAGACTGGATATCCGGACTTTTAGTACCCATTTATAAGAAAGAATATCTAATGAGTTGCAGCTAATAGCGGAATCATTTTACTAAATATGACGTATAAGATACTAACAACAATAATCCAAAAGAAACTAAAATTGTATTCTTATTTGGCAACGGTTATACCGAGTGATTTTTAAATTCTTTATCAGAGATCTGGACGGCATGTTTTAACTTAAGCGAAAAGTATGTCATTGCACTCCTTTATGCTGTTTTACAGTAAAGCTACGACATGATGTCCAAATTCCATGGCAAGAATTAATAAAAAATTTTAAAAATCACGCGGTAGAAATTCAAAGTGGGTTTGTGAAAGGTAGACCACACAGTATGATGCAAGTGAAAGGTTATGAAGATAATATAGATCTTTGGATTATCTTTGTCGATTTTAAACATGCCTTTGATGGAGGACATTATTGAAATTATTTCATAACGAGGGACTCCATCCTTAAATTATGTACATTAATGTTCATTCGTTGCATCCACAAGACCTCGATGCTAGATTGGATTACTGCATCTTGTGTATGAGTTGAAGAAATATCAAAATCAGCACAATATAGCATGACATAAACATTTTGTTTAAGTAGATGCTATAATAAATAAAATACAATATCAAATTTGTTTTCGACAAGCTGAACATATACATACTCGCCGCATCCACCCTAAATACCTCTGTATCTTTAAAGGCCATTTTAGACCATCCTTCTTTCTGTACAAGATTTGGTTCCATTTCTTAAATAATATATTGTGTGCAGTAAACTTAAAAAAAAATTTGAAACAAAAAGTGATCTTGGTCTATTTACAGCAGCTCAAAAAATTCTTGTTTCAAATATTTTTGTTCAAATTAAATCAAATCTTATACAAGAAATAGGATAGTCTAAAACAGCTTTAAGAAATAAGAGGCTTTAACAGGTTTTCTCATGCTCAGAAAGTGTGGTGTTAATTCATTCCTTTTTGCTGCACCCTGTAAATATTTGTCTATATTTTTAAATATTGCAAAAAACAATTTTTTTTGGCGTTTAGTAGGCGCTTGCAAAAGCGTATATTTTTCAAAAAAATGTATATGTTGAGATATGACGATAGTAATTATCTAATTGTATATGTTGAGGTAATCAGTAGACCACAAGCATACAGAACGTTTTATTTGCGATTCAGCTTCTAATTAATCGAGTACCTATGTATTTATTTTTAATTCTGATTTAATGCATGATGTCAAGGTTTGTGTTGTCGCACACATTCAGTTTGCTGGGCTCGGCCGGGTGCACTTATTTTAGTCACTGCGGCAAATATCGACTTCGTTTTAAGTTCTATTTCGCGTGGAAATCGATCGAATCGTGTGGTTGCACAGACGCCTTGAAGGCTGTATCAATTTAGGTCCAATTGTGCAGCCAACAATGCTTATAAACGATCTAATTTATACTTTCCTTGT
The DNA here is from genome assembly GCA_033060865.1 of Dorcus hopei. NCBI lineage: Eukaryota > Metazoa > Arthropoda > Insecta > Coleoptera > Lucanidae > Dorcus > Dorcus hopei. Next base: position 46,385,410 of record CM065426.1, on the reverse strand, counting down.
TACGTTGCTAAAAATTATACAGTAACAAACGAGCTTCACTACTTTTCAAGTAGTAATAATTGGTTAATGCATGGCAATAAAGACGATTACACAAATGAGATATGGTAATTATACACGGTCCTACATACGTCGTAGTCTGTATAAATTCTTAGCTACTGTAACACACGTGCTTCCCGTGTAATTAATATTTAAGGCATGAAATAAAATTTCGTGTGAATGAAGTTCTTTTTTATTTCTACAATTCTAATCGTTTTCCTTGAAACCCCAAAATAAAAAAAGTTCAATTTACTTGTACTTTAGTTATTTACTTGATTGGATTGAAATAAGAATAACAAGAATTTTATTTAAGACAATAAATAAAATCAACGTAAATAAAATGCGAAAAGCTGGAGATATTTTCAAAAGAATATTAAAAAGTTGATGGCAAATTCTCAAAAACTCAATAAATATTATGAAAAAAAGTTTGAAAGCCAATGAAAAAGAACATTAAAAAAATTATATAATAAACATTTTAATTAGAAGTAACTGTTTGAAGAGACTGTAAATATTTATTATACTGCTAATTTCCTTAATTAGGTGTGTATCACGTTTTCATTATCCGTTAATCCTTAATTGCGTTCTGTGATAATGGAAGTAATGCTTTAACGTCATAAACTCATCAAAGTAGGTGATAGTTGAAATCGCTAAGACTTAAGTGCTTTTGTGTTTTAAAAGCCGTCTACTTAGCATATTATATGTATTTTGAACTTCTTTTAACTTCTGGGCTTTTGAAATTTGTGTTGATTACGGTTGCATTATTGGAATTTATGAGCCGGAGGCTTCAAATAACACAAGCCAGTCCTTGTAAATTTAATATTCAAAATCTACTTAAAAGGTTGCGTCTAACAAGATTTCTTTAAATAATTAGGTGGGCAATTCTTAATCAGTTTTTACGTAGTTATTTTGTTTCTGCTTGTTTTATATTTCGTCGTTAAAAAGTAATTGTCACTAGTACTTAAAATTTGATTGATTTTGATTCACAATTAAATGAGTTCTTGATGCATTAATTTACTATTATACAGGGTCAGTCACGTAACTTGTAACAGTTAATATCTCAATGAGTACAAGTATAATCTGTTCGGTTGATATAAAGAGTGTTTCTTTTTTAATCTAGCCATGAAAATTTCAAAATCTCATTGTGAATCATCAACATCATGACAGTTGTTAATTTGACGTTTGAACTTGCAATTCCTAACCTTGTTTTCGAGTACGATGGGACAACACAAGAATGTAATCTAATGTAATAAACGAAAAACGACAATAAGAATGAGATCTGTTGTAACAATGAAAACAGATAATAAGAAAATAAGATTTACAACAAATAATCAAAATTGTGGTGCGTTCACAATAAGCACCTTGTCACGGCCAACTTCGACGCCAAATTAAAAAAAAAACACCCGTCATATTTTTATATGGAATCAAAAGCTCTTTTAAGTCACGGTATGAAATATGTTTTTTCATTTCCGGTTTAATAGGAAGTATATAGGTATATCTTTGGTTTTTAAAATGGAATAGTATTTTTTAAATTTCTATTTAAAAGAAATTTCTCTCGTGAATTTAGTAATGTATACATGTAGGGGTTCTTATTATTGTAAGAGAAGTTCTATTGTTATGCCCAAACTAGGTCTTAATTCGCAAAATTAATTACACCACAGTAATCAACAATTTCCACTTCTTCTCGTCACTCTTTTACTGAAATTTCAATCAGACCATAAAGAACCCAAGTAGCAATTTCTTTGTTTGAAGGTATCTGGTTTGAGCTTTTCAGCCAGGTAATTGCTATTACGCCCTCTTTATACGGAATGAGATTTCAGCCCTTGCCCGCCACTACATATAATTTTCGGGAATGACAAAAAATTACGTTCTTTCTTTTAAGAATGACATTGACTTAAAAATAAAGAGAAAATTTATATAAATAAATATATTAAGAATAAGTAAACAATTATAAATTGATTAAGACAATTTTAAAACTGATTACGTACATACAACACTTGACGATACGGAGACGAACGGACTTTTTGGAGATCAGCCACACAGTAAAATATTCTGTAAATGTCGATTACACCCTCGGGCTTGAGCAGTTACACTCGACAAAACGGGCACTGACTGTCTGCTAGAAGCTATTTGATCCCTGTGCCTTGCCACGGCCCGCAGTGGTCCAGAATGAATTTTTAGCGCGTCAAAAATGGAAAAATTTAACACTTTCAATAAACGTAAAAATGAGGAAAATCTTTCTATTAATGTCACTTCATGTCGGTTTCATTCGTTTAGCAAACGTATGATTTTATTTACGGTTCTATGGCGCTGTCAAATCACCATATATTTTACAAGTATCAAACGTGACTGAAGAACTGATAAGTTAAACATGAGTTTAAAAATATTTTAGCAAGTTTTATTGGGTAAATTTGGTGAAATCTTGTTACTTTAAATTTCTTTAAACAACTTCATTCAAAATCAATCGGATCTGAAGATTTATTTACATAATTTTTTTTATTTCAAATTGTTGTATTAAACCTCTACATTTGAAACTTTCAAAAGACAAGAACTAAAAATAAGATCAAATAAGATGTTTTTACGAGTTATATAATAGTAACTAGTAATTTATTTTAAAATAATTTTGCCCAATGAAGTGCTACTTTTTAAGATTTTTTCAAAATTCTCTCTTGATTTGGTTCTCGACATGAGTAAATACTTATAGGTAAGTTAAGCATTTGCTGGATACTCGACGTGAAAATTAAAAAAAAAAACCAGTAGAATATTAATATACAATCATTTCTACACAACATATAAAAAAATTGCGCTGGAACAACTTCCAGTTCATTTTTTAAATAGAAAAATCTAGTGTTTTTATAAGGTAACAATCCAAAATCAGGCAAAATTTTTTGTAGAAATAGTTATATTCTGATATTAAATCCTTGGTTTAGAAAATGTATTTAAAAGTACACAATTTTGTTATTTTCACCATTTTGGAAACTTAGAAGTAAAAAAATAATTTTGACGCGCTAGAATTTCATTCTGGACCACTGTGCGGCCCTTTTTTTATATGGCTTTTCATATGTCAATTTTGATTACATAGTATTCCACATGTGTGCCAGTTTCTCTATGATTCACGAGGTCAGCTTTATCAATGCCACTGCAGTACTTCGAATTTGCAAATGTCAATCATGTCTCGTCTCGGCCAAGGCTTGATAAAACGAGCCGCTGTTATGCTTACTTACATAACCTTTAGGTGGGCGATTTTTCCGAGGTCGCATTGTATTGAATTTAACTTACGTACTAAGCTTGATAGTTATGAGATGCTCGGATTTCTTACATTATTTCCATTGGAGAAAAATTAAAATATCAAAAATGTTGAAATAATGAATTTTTCGATACTCAAGTTTATACAGAGTGGTCAAGGATCATTGTTTGAGTTGGCAGTACTGAATTTTATTTTTAAATGGTACAACTGGACTAACTTCCGGTTGTTAGCGATTTGACACTGACAGCCGTCATTTCACAAGCGTCATTTGACATTTCAAATTCAAATTAAAACGGTAATTTTTATTCACATAACCTACAATCTTGTCGCTGTTCAGATTACGTCAAATAAACCAACAAAATATACATCCGGTTACAATGTTGCAAATAGTGGTATAAAAAAATGCTCTTAATTGTATTGCCAACTCAAACTGTTATTCTTGACCACTTTGTAGTATGTCATGAATATAACGGAAATGATTGAAATAATGAATAAAATAAGCAACACAGATTCTAATGTCCGATTCCTTCATCGCCGTATCCTAGGGTTAAATTTATCTGTTAGTTAGAATGTGACACACAGTATGTGTATAGCGAACTGTATGAAACATTCCAACTGACAGATAAATTAATCTCACGATAAACACGGCGAAGAAATCGGCCATTAGTAAATCACCAGACAGTAAGGCGGGATTCCAATGAGGCAATCTGTGACCAAAGTTGTCAAATTTTTTGTAGGTAATGTCGCGAACTTGTTTATAAAACGTTGTCAAAAGGCGCCAATTTTTTCTAAGATTTGAAGTTTAAGTGCGAAATAAGTAGTGCCTACATACCCTAAGTTGTGAAAATCAGGAAGAATAGAAAATTTGCAGTTATCAAATTCTTCACATAAGCTAAAATTTAATTTTGACAGTTCCTGCGATCATCTCTATATGTACACTGCACGCCAAAAGTGTGAAATCAAACTACTTTGTATTGCATGTTTTGAACTGCTGAAGTAATGAACTGTCTAAAAATAACAAAAAAAAAAAAAATTGACGCTAAGTGGAAGATTGCAAGTTAACCTTAATAATTCCAAGTAAATTTAGTTTTGAGCGACAGCTGTCAGGCAACGGCTACCCAAATAACAATTTTTATTAGCGACTTATTTTTCCGTTCGTCGAAAATTGACGAAGTAAATGGGCAATTCACAATACTTAATGAGTCTAATACCTGTCAACGTTGATAGCTCATATCTATAATAAAAATTTGTAAAGTTATTGGCGAAACATGGGTTACATTATAAATGTGTCCACATAATAATAATTGCACTTATGCTTCACACGATGGAAATCTAATGTGTAAAAGTTAGTACATGACGTCTGACAACGCCTCTAATATATCAAAGTTCAAGAATCAAAATGAAATTTGAATTTTGCAAAACAATTTGTCTTACATAAACTTGATTACGTCAAAGGGTATGAAGGGCTTTTAGCAGAAAATAACTTTTTTAATATGGCCAAGTTAGCAGCTATAACAATTTTAATGATATTTATTAAGATAAATATATAAATAATGCCTTTAATATGTCAACATTGGCTGCTGACGTAGAGGTAGTGGATGACAAATATTTCACTACTTTAGTAATTGAATTAATTAATCTATGCAGGGTTAAAAATATCAGGTGTACAATTGACGAGTGTCGGATGAAAACAGAGTAAGTCCATTATATAAAAATTTCGATTTTTCTTGCTAATCTACTTTTTGAAAATATTATGTTTCCTACGACTAACCTCTTATTCCCCTTTCAATGATATTGGCGTTTGAGAGATCTCTTTAAGCTTCACCATATGGTATCAAATTCTCAATTTCGAATAAAAGTGGACTTACCCTTTTTCCCCCGATACCCTTCAACTGAAAAGTTTAACAAGTAGAATTTTTCATAACATTGTGAAGCAGGTCTTGAATTCTGAGCGAGTTAAGTGAACGGCCAATCTGCACAAAGTCAACGGCCAGACTAAACCACCTGACCAATCAGCGATTGGTAAAATTGAACACGTGGTTTAGTCTGACTAAGTGACCAGTGTGACCGTTCGCTTACCACATTCTATATAACGTGAAATGTCACTTTAGGTTATAAGTAAAACAGAACTACTGTTTGAGAAGTGTTATTCATTCAAACGTCTATCCCTTTTTCGCTCTATCTTCCTTAATTCAAAAATCAAAACCAACTTGATGGATTTTTTTCAATTGAACACTCGTTATACGTAATCAAAACTGAAACATTTGTATATTTTTTTGTATTAACTCTGTGATTTCAAATGTTTGCATCTTTTGTTTCTTTGGATGACTAGAGATTAGAGATAAAATTTTGTTGAACGTTCGTTATGTCAAAAGTAGCCCAAATTAGGTGCTAGCCGCCAAGTAAGATTTTTAAGCACGAAATTTGCCTAAAATATGGCCCAAAAGGCGGAATTTCGCCCAATTTGGCAATCTTGCCTGTGACGTGCAACGATCATGAACCAATGACCTCATACTAATGAGGTATTTGGTACCATTTCATATTAACCGTTCTGATTGGTTTCCTCCTGGTTTGAACCTAAATCAGTTCGCCGAATTTCCTTGATAAAAAAAAATTTAACTGTATATTAATATTTAATAAACATGAGTGATATTTACAAGAATTTGCTTTATTGGAATATAATTTCGCAGATATGACATTGATTGATTCACTGCGGGTTATACAGATCACTCTGAAAGTGTTCATATTATGACGACTGCATAATTATACAGGATGTTTCAAAAGTCGCGACAGAAAATGAAAGGAGTTGTAGGGAATGGAATTTCAAACGTTTATTTCTCATATAAACATGTGTCCCATTTCTACTTATTTAGTAGAAACAGAACCTCAAAGTTATTATAAGTAAATTTTTATTAAGGTTCAAACATTGCAAATGAACATTAAAGACACTTACGTAATGTAATTACACAATTAGTTCGTCGATATCAATCAAGCTTGTCTTGCAACTGGAGGAGGTGTTTTTGAATATTTGCTTTAAACAACCCAAAAGGATCACAATCAAGTCATGGCATATCAAGTAAATGCATAGAAGTCGGATATATGTTTATATGAGAAAAAAATATTTGAAATTCCATTCCTTATAACCCCTTTCATTTCTCGTCGCGACTTTTGAAACATCCTATATTCGGAGTATGTTATACCCCATCCCCTTCAGTTGCACCCGACCTAAACAACTTTCTTTCATTCAAAAAGTATGATTCTGTTTTTAGTTCTTACTTCTAGCATCCGACAATATACTCATTCATTTCTTCTAAGTAAGTAACGATTGTTGAATTGAAAAATACATCAAGTTGGTTTTGATTGACAATTATGAAACAGTTATGCTTTGCTTAAAACCGAAAGTGACATTTCACGTTGATCTAATTCAAGACCTGCTTCACAATTTTATGAATAGTATAGAGGATACTTGATGATCTTTTCAATTGAATATCTGATACTTAAACGGAAGACGTATAACATTGAAATATTTTTTAATTGCAATATAATTTTATTGATTTTTAGTTTTATTTGAATTTTCATTGGCTTTGAATGATTTATTTAAGAATTCTAGCGAATTTCTAATTAATAGAGTTCGAAAAGCCACCGGAGTCGGTAGTGAATGATGTTGAAAACCAAGGTTACTAAAGAGAGAAGGTTGTCTGGTAAGTCGTGGAGTGACGCGTCATTCAGTAGGCCATCTATTTGTGTATATGCATTAAATGGGCCTACTGAGTGACGTTGCAGTGATGTTGAAAGTTACCAGGCAACCTGTCTTTTTAGTAATCTTGGTTGAAAACAACATATTTGCAGGAAAACGATTAATTTTATTGAATAGTATTGAGCAAGATAGGACATTTAATTACATACTAGGTAATAAAAACTGCAGGAAAATTGGACGTGCTTCTGGGAGCTTGATCAGTCGCGTGCTACAAGTTGCCTCAGTGGAAGTTCGCCTTAAATTTAGTATACCAGGGCAGTTATTTATTAATGTCCCTAAAATAGAAGTTTCAAACAACTTACGAGTACATTTCGTTTTAACACAACTTCTTAGAAGAATAAACTTAACATATTGGGTGGTATGCATAAAACGAAGTAGATGCTATAATACTTCTCAAATTAGTATATTCTTCGAAGTATCTTCTATTACATAAAGTACCTACTGCAACTCTGAAGCATATACTACGAAAGCAAAGTTTATACTACAGCATGTAGTAAATACTACGCTGCAGTAGTATTTACTATTAAAATGAATCTGAGGCTTTGAAGTAGATACTACAGTAGGTGCTTCTATGCGAAGTAAAAACTTCTACATAATAGTATATACTAGATCGCATAGTAAATACTACGTTACTATAGTAGGTAGAGTGAAATCAATTAGAGAAGAACCGATGTGTCATCCAAATTTGTTAGTTTTCACGTCAGCAACTGCTGATGGGACAAACTTTATAGTAAACAATGAAACTACATAATGATTACAATTCGCGTGCAGCAAGAAACACCAAAACACCTCTTTCTTATCGCAAAGACTTGTATGAACGTATTACGTGTGAGGGTCTTCTCTATTTAATTTACCTCTACTTCACTTTCGAAGTAGGTGCTTGAAGTATTAGCATGTACTACGTTTTATGCATACCACCCATTGTATCCATTCTTCAGAATTTCCAATTGATCTAACCAAACATTAATTATTTAATAATATCAGGGACACTTATCTCGTTAATATACTTGCATTTACAATTAGTTGAATTTATTATTGCTAGCAAATTTTGTTTACTCAAGCAAAAAAAACGAACTAACTACTAAACTGCGTTTTATGTAATTTTTTATACAATTCTTTCCATGAGTGTTTGTTGTTGCTGTAACGCATGATAAAAATCAAGACTTACCCAATTCCTTTGAGCTTAATTCTTAATCCTCGATATTTATTTAGTATCTAAAAAAATGGGGTATTATCTCGAGTCAAGTTACACTTAATGCCTGCAATCTGCGGACGTTGCTCTCAATAGGATGCATGCATTACTGGACCACAAAAGGATCCTATCTAAGGCATTGTTAGAGGTAATACTTTCCTGTAATTTATTCCTACTCTCACATCAGATCTCTGACAATTTAACTCTCTTGCTTTTTTGTGATTAATTCACTTCCCTTAACTAACTACTAATATTTAAAAGACTTCATTACACATTGTGATCACAAAGTTTTACGATGAAGGGTGGCTGTGAAAGATAAAAAGAATGTCTATTGATTAGTTCGTAAAATTAATAGGTACTAATTAGTTTGACAGTTCCCAACGCGTAAAAATGAATACAATTTGAAAATGGGATTCTAGCGAAAATACTTTGCGTTTTGGTGTAAAAACCATCTTTACAATAGTACTGGCTTGGCAACTGTCGAAATAAACTAACTCTTTACTCTCCATTGCTAACCCCTTGTTAGAAAACTTTATATTCACACTGTATAGTAAATTAAATAGAAATTTTATTTTAAAAAAATCACGTGGTGAAACCAATATGATTGTGTTTTATAAAATTCTTATTGCATTTACTTGTATCTAATCGCGGTGAAAGTAAAAATACCATGCGATCAAAAAATGCAAATAACGAAACACCGATAATTTAAGTAAACAAACGTCTTCAATGTAATTTATTGTCGTAACTCCTTTTTTTGGTTTCTGCTATAAAATGCAAGTGAAATCATGCGATTTATAAGCAAGCTAAATAAAAAAAGCGTTTTACGTAATGTCAAACATTAAAAATAAGTCGCGTGCAATATCAGAGGAAAAGCCAACAATGAATTGCAAAATGTTGAATCATTTTAGAATCCATTTTTAGGCGCAGTATTTAACAAGCAAATAATTTAGGAAGTATTGGATTTTTGGTGACTTACAGCGTATTCCTTAGTCCTCGGATCGATTCCTTGAAGCCGTTTTTCCTTGAGTGGAATGGGTTCAAGTGTTCCGGATATTCTTCGGCGCTGTGGCTCACACTCATTGTTCATAATTTATGTACCTATTACGGGCGCTTATAAAATAATTGAATTGCTGGCGAAAATTAATTCCGGACCGGCACTGTTCACTTCGCTAAACTTATAAACTAGTGTGTGCACTTATCACTGCGACCGCCGCGCAAGCGAAATAATTAAAACTGTTTGTGCTTCCCCACTACAATTTTTACCTTAGCGGTGACGTTCTGCGACGTCACTATCAAATCATCAATATGCAAATCTACTTTATAACAATATTTCAGAATTTGTTCGAGGCATTTCCTTTCGCGATTTATTAGAGGATAGTGATTTTTGAGCAAATACTTTCATTTCTGATGCGCTTGTAGTATTTTTGAAATTATTATGTTTAAGTATTCACAAATAAGATAGGTATTTGCAGATAACAATCAAAATCTGTTACTTTCCTCAAATTTTATTTTAGCTCACAGGGCCCATTTAATACTCAGGCTAGTCCGCCACTGCGGTAAACCGTCAAGCTTTGAAACTTAGCGAAACAAAGTTACAAGGTAAAGTTCCCGATAACATTGAAAATATTTGGAATAATTCAAACTTCAACGATAGCTTCGTAAAGTTAAAACTTAGAGAGTATTTCTTAAGAATTATGAATTGGTATTAATGAAAACCAGTGTATATTTAATTTTTTTATTTTAACTCACAGGCCCATTTAATACTCAGGCTAGTCCGCCACTGCGGTAAACCGTCAAGCTTTTGAAACTTAGCGAAGCAAAGTTAGAAGTTAAAGCTCCCGATAACAGTGAAAATTTTTGGAATAATTCAAGCTTCAACGATAGCTTCGTAAAGTTAAAACTTAGAGGAGAGTATTTTTTAAGAATTATGAATTGGTATTAATGAAAACCAGTGTATATTTTATTTTTTATTTTAGCTCACAGGGCCCATTTAATACTCAGGCTAGTCCGCCACTGCGGTAAACCGTCAAGCTTTTGAAAGTTAGCGAAACAAAGTTAGAAGTTAAAGCTCCCGATAATATTGAAATTTTTTGAAATAATCCAAGTTTCAACTAAAGCTTCGTAAAGTTAAACTTAGAGGAGAGTATTTTTTAAGAATTATGAATTGCTATTATTGAAAACCAGTGTACAACAGACAGGGCAGGCCACAAGGGGGGGTGCACCAGGTGCAAAACGCCCGGTCCCCATCAGATCTGTAACTTGACAATCTAGTGCTTGTGGCAAAATTCTATCTAACGCCCCATTTTTTTTCAAAAATATACAAATTTGTCAAAATCTAAATATACATTCCATAAAAGCACATCTAAATATATACAGTGTGTTTAAAAAATATGCTTATATTAATATGGATATTTTACCCAGTTATAGGTATCATTAATACAAACACAAAAGTCTTAAAAAGCGTAGGTCTGAAAATCAACCGTTTCCGAGATACAGTCAATTCTGTAAAAAATAAATTTTGCTTGTTAACCTTTTAGGCCTAGTTGTACAATGCCAGTTTAAATTTAAGCTGAAGCTTAAACCATTAACAACGATTATTTCAACAATTGTTGTTAAGGGTTTTTAACTTTGACTTAACGTTAAGTTGGAATTGTAAAGAGCTTTCAAAAAAAAGTTCTCTAGCATTTCATGGAAAAATACGATGTTGAAAACGTATGTCTGCGCATGTGGCACAAGTGATAGGGAAATATAACCTTATTTTTGAAGAAAGAAGACTCCTCAGATATTTCAAATGTTGTATTTATAAAAGATGTAAAAATGTTCATTACGAAAATAGGATTTAAACAAAAACAATTTTTGCTTTAACATTAAAATAATTTCACAGGACAGTATGTAAGAAATTAAATTTTAACAACACCAAAATGTATCCTGTCAGTTGACAACGCAAACGTGTTATAAGCTAAGACATGCCTTTCTCAGTCTTTGTCGTTTCATGGCACACTGCGAGAAGTTTTTTAATTGAAGACTCGTTACAACTGGGCCTTAGTGACTTTTCAATTTAAACTAATATCAAGTGTTCATTTGAAAAGTTCACCAAATAGCCTTTGAATTTTTGAGAACATTGTGAAGCAGATCTTGAATTATAACGTCAAACGTTAATTGGTTTAGGCAGAGAGTCCTTTTCCGCTCTTTATTCTTTCATTAAAAAGTCAAAACCAACTTGATGAACTTTTCAATTGAACAGTCGTTAGTAGTGTTAAACAAATCTCGATTAAAATCAATTACAGTATTAACTAATTCATTTGAAATTTCTTTAAAATCATCAGCATCAATAACAAGAGAATTTCATTTTGGTACAAACACATGTTTACAACTAGATCATGAAAATTTATATTTATCAATCAGTAATCCAACTGATAAAGTAATAAAATTATCAAAAGATTATATTCAAGAAATTATAAATAGAATATCTGTTAAATTAAGAGTGTTCAAAGAAAAAGATCATGCTGATGTAATTGAAGAATCAATTGATTATGCTGGAACATTTTTCTTAATTAATTCATTCATTAGAAGAAGAAAGGATGATATTGAAGATCATGAAGATGATTACAAAAATATTGATGAAATTCCTGTTGATGGTATTGATATTAGAGTTCCAATGAAATATATGTTGGCAAAATTTTCTCAACCAAATATAGTTCATTGTGAATCAATTGTATTCAGAATTGATTTTTATTCTCAATCACAAATATTAGTTAATGAACTATCTGAAAGTATTAAAGTTAATGGAATATTTGTGTGTAACTCTTATCAAATGGATATGCAAGCAATTGAATTATCTAAGAAGGATAAAACATCAATTCTTAATAAAAAAAACTACATACTTTACCAGAAACAGTATATTCAACATTAATGGAACAAGTATTATCAAATAAGACAACATTAGCAATAAATATTAATTTATCATCTCCTTATACTTGTAATCTTTATTATGTTTTTTATAATGAGAAAACAGGATCATTTAATCCAGATCCTGATGTATATACAACAAATCATGCTGCTAATGGAAAAACATATCCATTCTCAAATAATAAGGGTTTCTTAACAAATAAAAATCATATTATTCAGCAACATTATGATGATTTCCTAAACAATACAAATGGTTCATATATAACAAAATCTAAATGAGTAAATAATTTTAGAATATATTCAGCTGCTATTTATGGATTAATTCAAACACAGGGATTAATATTAAAAATTACATTAAACAAAGGATTCATTTCTAATGATATCAAGATTCTTGTTATTACACAAGTAAAAGATATTTAATTCGTGGAATAAATGAATGACCTTAAAATAATTTTTTATGATTTAGACTTTAATGATAAATTAATAAATAGTGTCTATCATATATTAATATTCAATAATAACAATAATAATCAAATAAAATATTCAAATTATAATAATTTATATTCTAGACTAGACGTTCAAAATTTATATTCAATATTTCATGTTAATAAGCAAATAAATGTTTTTAAGGAACATGTATATGTATATGAAAATGTTTGTCTTGTTAAAATTAATATAAATAAAAAAATTCTAAATATATTAATTGGAAATGAACTAATTATTATTATAATTACTTAGTAAATTTATTTCCAAACGAATATTATACAATATTTAATAAAAATGGAATTGTAAATAATGGTTATGCTGGTGATAAATAAAAATTTAATAATTTATAAAAATATTATTATCAATGAAAATTCAAATTATAATCCGGTTGAATATTTTAGTATTGATTTACCATCTGCACCATATATTTGTGATACATCAAAACCAAATGAAATAATAGATTCTATAAAATTACAAAATTCAAATATTTTGAAAATAATTTTAAATGATGACATTATTACAGTAGATGAAAATAAAAAATTGATTGAAGAATTAAAATCATATAAATATAATAAGTTTCAACCAATAATAAAGGAATTAAAAAATTATAGGACAGTACTAGAAAATTATTATAAAACAAATATAAAATTATCAGTAGCAAAACTAGAAAAGAAACAACAGATTAGAGAAGAATTAGAAGGATTTGTAAAAGAATAAAATATTACAGAATGAGATTGAGTAATTATATCAACAAATAATATATTAAAAGTAAAATGAAAAGTGATAGTTTCAGAATATTAAAAATTAAATAATCAATAATCATATCTAATATTTCTAAGATTACAAAAATTAGTAAGCCTGTTTTAAATAACCATTTAATTTTTTTATTTTCCATATACAATTGATTAATTTTTAAATCTGCATCATTCAATAATTCATTTGTCGTCATTTATTGGTGATTGAAAGAGTATTTGACAAACGTCTTTTTGCTCTTTGTCTATCAACATATCTAATGATTGGTTGTTTATTCAATAAATTATTAATTTTATCTTCATCATAATGATTGACATCTTTTAATTCTTTTTCTAACACATTTATTTTATTATCTTTATATTCAATTTCTTCATCCATTTTCTCAATTGTGTCAACTGCAGCAATTCCTAATTCTTTTAAAATTCTGTTTTCAGTATACCGGGTGTCCGGTAAAGAATGGGCCATACTTCAAGGGTGGCTTTTTTGGGTCAAAACAAATCGATATAGACCAATTTATCTTAGTACAATTTTGCTTCATTAAAAAGTTATGGCCTTTCAAAGATAATGTTTTTATTTCAATATTTTAGCAAAACTCGTTCATTTTTGGAAATATTTAATTGTAATTTGGTATTTAAAGGTTTCTTGTACTGCTGAATCTGAATATCTTCCTATTTTTAACGTAACATATAGGGGGCGCTCTCGAGATCCTGATATTCCTTTGTTTGTTGCTGTACTTTTTTTTAACGTGAATATTTTTTAAATTATATTCATTTTCTTGAAAGAACTTTTAATTTACTTTAAAAAAGGTATACTTGTTACATGTCGCTAAAGTATACCAGTTCTGAGAAAAATGGCTTTGAATATGATAATGCTGAATATTACTGTTTTAGGTCTACGTTGAATCAGGCACATAGACCCGTTTATCAGTTACAGTTTAACTTTAATCTTCACTTTATTTCCATGGGAACAACTGTTTTTATAATTTTTACTATGGGAGTAATCTGGAGTTGAAAGTTAAACTATGAGTGAAATACGCGGCCATAGCAAACATAATAAGAATTTTTTACGTAATGTATCGTTGCTTTAAATGTGGAATTGTAATTTTTTTTCAATTTTAAGTAAATTACGAAGTAGTGCAACTTTAGGTAATTGTCTTTTCATCCTGAAGTAGCGTTACTGGTGTAGTAAGTATTCAACATTTTCACATTCAAAGCCATTTTTCTCAAAACTGGTGTATTTTAGCGACATGTGACAAGTATGCCTTTTTTAAAGTAAATTAAATGTCGTTTCAAGAAAACGAAACATATTTTAAAAATATTCACGTAAAAAAAAGTACGACAATAAACAAGAGAATGTCAGGATCTCTAGAGCTCTAAAAATAAGCAGATATTCAGATTCAGCAGTACAAGAAACCTCTAAATACCAAATTACAATTAAATGTCTCCAAAAATGAGCGAGTTTTGCTAAAATATTGATATAAAAAAATTATCTTTGAAAGGCCATAACTTTTTAATGAAGCAAAATTGTACTAAGATAAATTGATCTAAATCGATTTATTTTGATCCAAAGAAGCCACCCTTGAAGTATGGCCCATTCTCTACCGGACACCCAGTATAATTGTTCTGATGCTTTTGATTTTGAACCAACAGATAATTTATTAAATTCAATGCAATAAGCTTTAATTTTATTTTGTATAATTCTCAATTGATTTTTATCTGTAATATCAATCAATGACATTATTTACTAGATAAAGATTTTATAGACTTGTTAAAATTTTCTTCAAAATTTTGATCATCTGATGTGTTTTGATCATCTTTTAATCTCTTTGCATTCTTTTGCGTTTTTTTTGCGGACAAATGCGGACGAATGCGACCCAACCCCAATAGAATTTATATGGGAATTAGAACTGGATGTATCAGACGACAAGTCTGCAAGATCAATAGATCGATCAGGATTTACTTGTGTTGATTTAATTTTTGGGTCTTGTTTAATTAATATTAATGCTGAATCTAAAGTTTTTTGTGATATTGTTTTCTCTTTTACAAATTTTCTTTTGGAAATATTTTCTTTAGATAGTCTATTTAAATATTCAGTTGCTAAATTTATTTTATAATAATTTTTTGCATCATTTATTGCAGTCCATTGATCTTTTGTATTTATTATATTTTTCAATGACTTTGCTATTGATTTATTTATTGATATATTTGAATTACTCGACTTTGGTAAATGTGTATAATATCTAACACTAACATTACTCATATTTATTATAAATATATTTTTATATATTTATTTAATTATTAATAAATACTAATTAATACTAATTATGACTAATAGTGGTCGACCGAAGAAAAAGTTATTTAATAATAACAATAACATAAATTTTGGATTGAGATCATTAATTGAAAGAAAAATGGGTGGTGAATTATTATCACAAACAAAAAGAATAATAATTATAGGTCCATCCGGATCTGGTAAATCAACAATCGCTCAAGAAATAATATTTGGTATGGAAAGGAAATCAATTTCAGAAATAAATTATTTTTTACCTAATGGAAATGAATTAGAAAGAGATATTCAAGTAATTAAAGAATTATGTAAAGAAGCTTTTATTTATTTTAATATATATAGATATGAAAAAGATAATATTCCAAATGAATTGAGAACACACAGTCTTAATATATTTGATGATGCACATAAGAAAAATGGTATAACAGATTTAGCAGAAAAATTATTTACAGAAGGAAGACATAGACAGCAACACGTAATATATCGCGTTGGCCTAGTCACCACTGGGAATGCATTTTCCGTGAGTAAATGAAGGATAGAATAGTAAAAAGCGCATGAGTAAACGAAATAGCTACATCAATCGACGTTGCCGATTGGTAACACGGACTACACTCCGGCCGCTAGCGCCGGTCGAATTCCTACCTTCTTACGCAACATTGTAATATCTCTATTTCACTTCCACACAAGTTTCAATGAGCCTCTCCTTTATTTACTCACAATAAACCGTATCCCTAGTCTTGATTAGACCATCTGTGTATATTCAACAAAGTGGTACTGGTACATTTATACCAGCTGGAATGAAATCAAGTTATAGTGAAATAATTATTCATAAAAGTATAATAAATGATTTGGAAAATTATATTACTCTTGATGATAAAACAATTAATGAATGTCTAAAGAATTATAGTAAAACTGGATTTTATACAATTAGTAAAAATGGTATTTGTTTTCCAACAAAATTATGTGATTATAAATCGTTCAGAGAATATAAAAATAGATTGAAAGCTGTTGGTAGAAATACTGAAGATGAATATAAAAATAATATTAGGAATACAGATGTAATTTATAAAGCATATAAAAATGCTGGAGCAGATGATGCTAAGAAAACAGTTATAATTGACAGCAATAATTATATTCAGCAACTATTCAAGGTATTATAAATGAAGAATACAAACGTCAAAGATTCACATAATATTATTTTGAATTATTTAATTAATAAGTGTAAGAATGATAATAAGATACTATTATCAAATATTGACTTGGAAAATATTTTTAAATTAATTACAAACGAGGAAATAAACATAAGTTCAGATAAAGTGCTAACATACGGAATAGATCATTTAAATGAGTTTAATATTTTTAATTTAGATTGGAATAC
Source organism: Dorcus hopei (assembly GCA_033060865.1). Lineage (NCBI taxonomy): Eukaryota > Metazoa > Arthropoda > Insecta > Coleoptera > Lucanidae > Dorcus > Dorcus hopei. The sequence continues at coordinate 46,368,369 of CM065426.1, read as the reverse complement.
TGGTGGTACACATTGGATTGCTATGTATGTAGTGTGAGGGAAATCCGTGAGATGGCGCAGGTGGGAGCGTGCGACGGGTGCAGGAAGGAACTAGAAGGGGGAACGACAGAAGTAGAGCAGATTTAGCAAGTTTCTGACGCATGATTGTGTTTTTCTTTAAAATAATAAATTGTTACAGTTTTAATAAATGATATAGTTTTAACAAATCAGAAGTGGCATTCTCACCCGCTAACACTGTATTTTGTTTGTGCACCACCACTTTTGGTGAGTACTTTTGAACATTACGATTTGTTTATCTGCGCACTTGTTTTGTTACGCTTGTTGTAATGAATGAGGGTCGCAGCCGTTCGCGTAAGCGAGACAATGGGAAAAGACGTCCTAAAAGGGCCAGGAGCCCTAGCGCGAGTGCGTCTCAACTTCGTACGGCCTTACTTACTCGTACAATTACGGAATTAATTAGATCTTCACAAAGCATAAACTCCAACGTATCAACATCGTCAGCCGCGCCCAATGCCGGTGAAACCCCGAATTCACACGATGCGCTATCGCGTCAACGCACACGTTCATATAGCCAACCGCGTTCACGGTCACGAAGCCCACCTGATTACAAGGGCAGGCGACGTTATGCTGGACGTATTGAACTAATACCAGAATTTGATGGCTCATCGAATTCTTTAACGATTCGACAATGGCTTGCTAAAATAGACGCAATCGGAGAACTGTATCGCTGGGATGATCGCGCAAAAATTTTTGGTATGATTGGGCGGTTAACTGGAAACGCCAAATCCTGGTATGATTGCCAAACGGAATTGAATTATTCCAATTGGGAAACATGGAAGGAAAAATTACTGCGAGCCTTTCCTACTTCCAGAGGTATTAGCACGAATCTAAAGGAACTCGTAAACGTAGAACGCAAATCTAATGATGACGTTATCACATTTTATTACTCCAAACTAAAGTTAGGCGTACATTGCGAGCTACCGGATCATATTATTGCGGACATTATAATCACAACATTGAACGATAATTTGTTGAGCGCCAGCGCTAATGCAGCCGGTTGCAAATCAACGGAGGAACTTCTCAGGTTTTTAATTGAATCAAATTATAAGAATGCTACTGCTAAGGATAACAAAACCAACCAGCAACAACAAAACCGACATACCAGCCTGCGCAAAATAATTTGTTACAGATGCGGCAAAGACGGCCACAAGTCATTCAAATGTCATGCACAAGCATCAGATAATGCGAGGCCTAACGCTTCCGGAGTTACGTGTTCGTTTTGTAAAAAGAACGGTCACAGTCGCGAATCTTGTTTTAAATTGAAAAACCGAAACGAGACTATGACAAAAATTAATGTGGTTACGCTTGATGATGCAAAGTATCACGTTACCGCCAAAATCAATGACGTAAGTGTACCGGCATACATAGATTTCGGTAGCGCATGCAATATTCTTAAACTACAAACAGCCCAGTCACTTGGCCTACCGATTGACATGAGTAAACAAACCATGATGCGAGGTTATGGAGGAGCGGTTGTTACATCGTTAGGAGAAACGGTAGCAAATATAAAAATTGACGAAGTAGAACGAGAGGTCCCAATTTTGATCGTTAACAACAAAACGCAAGATATGGATTTATTGATTGGACGAACATTCACTGAATCGCCCCAGTTGTTGGTGATAAAGACCCAAGAGAAACTGCAATTCCACAACGATGATAACCCTTCATGACAACTACCGCAAATTAATGAATGTGCTCCTGAAAAATTTCGCATATTTTCGGGAACCACTACCAAGTTGCTACCAGGAATTAATAAGGTTGAAATTTATTCGGAATTCGTCAATGGAGAAATCGTTACGAATCATTCGGAACAAAACATTGATGGGTGTACTATTATTATACCCTCAATGACGGTAGAAGTATCAAGTGAAGTAGGAATCCTCACTGTTTTCAACTTGAGTAAATTACCCACAACCTTAAGCAAGGGTCACTGTGTAGCACGGGGAATCCCTGCTAAGCAGTCGTCGACTGAAGTACTCACGAAGCCAGAGAACCGAGCGGATACCTTAACTTCCGATTTATCGGAAAAATTGCAAGATCTACTTTTTAAATACGAAAGTTGTTTTGCATCCAACAACTCCGAATTAGGAAATACGAATGTAGAAATGGAAATAAGATTGACCAGTTCAGAACCCATTTGTTATCAACCTTATCGTTTGTCTTACCACGAACGAAGTATTGTACGGCAAATCATAGATGACCTCTTAAAGAGTGACATTATTGAACCCACAGTATCGTCTTACGCAAGTCCGATACTTCTTGTTAAGAAGAAAACAGGGGATTATAGAATGTGCGTGGACTACCGCAAGTTAAACGCTATCACCGTTAAAGATAAGTATCCCCTCCCCCGAATAGACGACCAGTTAGAACGATTAAGTGGGAACACCTGTTTTTCGACGTTAGACTTAAAGTCTGGCTATCACCAATTAAGGATAGCACGAGATAGCAGACCACTTACAGCTTTTGTTACGCCGGATGGGCATTACCAATTCAAAAGGATCCCCTTCGGTTTATCAAACGCCCCAGCAGTGTTTCAAAGGGCAATAAACGAGATTTTGGGTCCTATAAGATTCACTTACGCGTTAGCATACTTAGACGACATACTTATCATTTCAAAAGGTCCGGAAGAAGGTCTTGAAAGATTAGAAAATGTTTTGAAACTCTTTCAAGATACTGGTCTTACGTTGAATCGACAAAAATGCTCATTTCTACAACCAGAGGTGGAGTACTTGGGATCTATAATCTCTAACGGAGAGATAAGACCATCGAACCTCAAGATCGAAGCAATTACTGAGTTTCCAGCTCTCGAAAATGTTCACGACGTAAGAAGATTCCTAGGTTTAGCCTCATATTTCAGAAAATACATAAGAAACTTCGCACAGAAAGCAAAACCATTGACTTCACTGACCAAATCAGATACTCCTTGGCATTGGGGAAAAGAACAGGAAGCAGCATTCAAGCTACTAAAACACGAACTTGGCAGTAGGCCTGTACTTGCCGTTTTTGATCCATCTTTGGAGACTCAGCTTCACACAGATGCAAGCAAGATTGGATTAGGTGGAGTATTAATGCAGAAGCAGTTAGACGGTAATTGGAAGCCGATCTGCTATATGAGCCAGCAGACGTCCGTTTGCGAAAGTCGATACCATAGTTATGAATTGGAGACACTAGCTGTGGTAGTCAGCGTTCGAAAATGCAGAAATTATCTCTATGGTAAGAGGTTCACGATAGTAACCGACTGTAATGCCCTTCGACTGACATGGACGAAGAAAGATTTGTCCCCACGCATAGGAAGGTGGTGGCTGGACCTTCAAGAATTCGATTTTAATGTAATCTATAGACCAGGAACGCAAATGAAGCACGTAGATGCTCTGAGTCGGCATCCACTTCCACTGCCAGTAAACATCATCCGAGATTCAGACTGGATAGAATGTGTTCAATCCCAAGACGACACATGTACGCTTATAAAGCAACAACTTGAAGAAGACAAGGCAGAAGATTGCTACCGATTAGTGGACCGAAAAGTTTGTCGAGTGATAGACGGAATTTATAAAATACTAGTACCCAAAGACGTAAGGTGGAGAATAGTCAGATTATACCATGATGAAAATGGACATCCGGGAGTCAAACGAACATTGGAAGCCATCCAGCAAAAGTATTGGTTTTCAAAAATGTCCAGATTTGTTACCAAATATGTTAAAGCGTGCATACCATGTCTTTGTGCTAAGAAACCTACAGGGAAAAAGAGAGGATATTTGCATCCCATTAGGAAAATTCCAACACCATTTCACACACTGCACTTGGACCATTTGGGCCCCTTCTGCAAGACAACAAATGGCAACGCTTACATGTTAAATGTAGTGGACGCTTTTACCAAGTTCATATGGATAGAAGCTGTACCTGACACTAGTACTAAATACGTCATCCAGTGTTTAGAACTGTTGATGAAATTCTTTGGTATCCCCGAAAGAATTATAACGGACCGAGTCAAGTGCTTCACAAGTAAAGAAATGACCGTGTTCTGTTCGCGATATGGGATTAAACACGTGTTGAATGCTATAGCTTGCCCCAGGAGTAACGGACAGGTTGAGAGATATAATTCCACAATCTTGAATGCAATGACAGCCGCGGTTGGAGATAAACACGATTCTTGGGAAAAGAAAATACCGGAAGTACAATGCGGAATGAACGGCACAATAAACGCAACAACAAAGGCGACACCGTCAGAACTTCTGTATGGGTTTAGGCCTAGGCTAAAATTTGACGTGAGTGTTAACGAAAACGTGCAAATAAATAGACAAGAGAAATTAAAGTCCATGCGCGATAAAGCGTTGAAAAACATAAATAAAAGTGCGGATGTAATGAAAGCGCGGTATGACGCGAGACGTGTTCCGTCCGATACGTTCGAGGTTGGCGACATGGTAATGGTGGAGAGGACCCCCATGGTGAAAGGAATAAGTAGCGGTAAGCTGGTCCAAAAATACATTGGCCCGGTGAAAGTGGTCCATGTTTTACCAAACGACAGATACCAAGTTGAGTCCTTGTCAAAGGATAGAAGACGTTTTAGAGGCGTCGTTCCGAGCGACAAGATGAAGTTGTTTAAAGTACAAACTGCTGCTTAAAAGTGAGTATAAACCAAAATGTTGCTTAGTGATGTCCAGTAAAAATCACTGACTGAATATCTGTTGTGTTCGATTGTTATGTTGCATTTCTTTATTTTTATACTTGAGCAGGGGTGAGGTTGTAGCCTCTGGAGTTGAAAGAAACTCCTTTGACCCGAATGAAGAGTAGTGCGTTTGCCTCTTGATGGCCTAGAGATTGAAAGAAATCTCTCTGACGCTTACTGAATGTGTTGAGATTGAAAGAAATCTCGCTGACGCTTACTGAATAGGAACAGTTGTAAAGTTTGTTATCTTGCTCTTGATCACTTGTTGAGTCCGTTGGTCCATTGGATCTTGCGCACTCCAGTCAGCTCATGGAGTCCATTGGTAGATGAACACCTTTGTGCACTCTTGAGTTAAGATTCTTGTCGAGTCCATGGCTTATTGCGCACTCTGAGAATCCAGACTGTTGAGACCATTTGATAATGACCTTCGTGACCCTGGTGAACGTTCATTGGAACGACAACCTTATTAAAATACGTTTCATTTGTCCTCATCAATTTCTCTGTTCTATGTGCATCCCTGATAATGTATGTCACGTGGTCGTGCCCAAGTCAGAACGGCCGAATGTGAGGGAAATCCGTGAGATGGCGCAGGTGGGAGCGTGCGACGGGTGCAGGAAGGAATTAGAAGGGGGAACGACAGAAGTAGAGCAGATTTAGCAAGTTTCTGACGCATGATTGTGTTTTCTTTAAAATAATAAATTGTTACAGTTTTAATAAATGATATAGTTTTAACAGTAGATAATACTAATAAATTAGTGAATTTCTTTGATTCATTTGGTAATTCATTACCAGAAAAATTTATAATTCCAAAAAGTTATATAGTAACTCATAATAATTATAAATTTCAAAAATTTCATGATGTAAATTGTGGGTGGTGGTGTTTATTATTTTTATGTTTGTTATTTAACGTCAGAGACAAAACGTTTATGATTTTGTTTCAAATAATCTAGGATCTTGTATATTTAATATTTTTTTAATTTCTTCTGTAGGATTAATATTTTCAACTTGTTTACTTTTTTCAAAACACAATAATGGTATATCATCTTCACAATCTGAATCCTCTTTGTTATTCATATTCATAAAGGTCCTAATATTTTTTTCTATTGTGTCTTTATCTTTCTGAGACAATGTTTTCTTTAAAGGAATTGGAGGTTGACCAGGAATTTCTAATGTTAATGCCTTACCCTTTATTTTGTCATCTATTACATCAACAACTTTGTTTAAAATATTTGCTACTACTGGTCCAGCTGCGGCGGCTAATATAGGGATTAAAAAATTTATAAAACCACCATGTATTTCACCACCATCAACAATTTTTGATTTATCTTGAAGAATTATGGATGATCCTTTTTTAATTGTAAAACTCATTTATATAAGTAAAAAATAAAAAAGTACATATTTACGTACAGTGCCATCTTATGGTTATAATTGGAAGTTAGAGTCACAGTTTTCTCTCTCATGACGTGAGTAGGAAGGAAATAAGCAAGGCATATAAATTTATGTAGGTATGCTAGGATCCTATATCGACAAAGCGCATGCGATACCTCGTTGCGCTTGCTACGTCACTGGAGGAATGATCAGGACGGCAAGATACATTTACAGCTATTTACGCACGAAATATCTTGAAATACTTGAGTAATTGATTCGTTACCAGAAGGTCCAATTTTGTTACCGCCACTGAATAAACCAATCTGATTGGAGTAGACCAATAATCATATTTTGTCTTGTCCATTTGCCGGAAAACAAATCTGCTGTAGGCTGCGTTATAAAAGTTTTTTTTTTGTGGTGTAAACGACTGTTGTATTAAGGCTGGTTTATACAACAAGAATAAGAAATAAGGACTAACGCCTAATAGATAAAGCTTAAGGAATAAGAATGTACGTGTTTATTCAACAGAATAAGAATAAGATACGTTTTAAAACTGACCAATAAAATTTAGTGTTCCTCTAAAGCACGCATGCGTGGTTAGGTTTGTTATTGTCAATCGTTAAAATCGTGAGTTGGGTATACCGGTTATTTTGTAAAAAATAAATGTACAAAATAAGTGGTTTTAGAAATTAGCAGGTAAAACTAATAGTAATATTTTTTATAAATAATTTTAGAAAGCGATGCTTTGTACGCATGCGCGCATGATATATCGCCTAAGAATAAGGCCTAAAAGTTCAATGTTAACCAACTTTTGTTATCTTACGCGGTATACCTTATTCCTTATTCGGTTTATAAACGCAAACACACAGACCCGTAAGATTAACTTTTATCTTAAGCGTTACGCCTTATTTCTTATTCTTGTTGTATAAACCAGCCTTTAATTTGCATAATTAAGTATACCATAATATGTTTGAAATAAATAATTTCTTTTAGTAAATTTACGATCACGTAAAAAATTATTTAGAAGACACTTCCCTCTCTTAAATTGTTTTAGTAAATTTACGATAATGAATAAAAATGTACAGTATGAGCATAAATGATTGAGGACAAGTTGAATTTCCCGCGTCTCTATCTAGTAATTTTTACTCTTTGTGTGTGGCCGTCCTGAGAAATTAATTTTTGTTCAGTGTCGCCTGTGTAAATTTTGCAGCCAGCTCCAAGAATTCATAAGACGAAATGGGGCACGTTTGCCTAATGTACCTGTCAGTAGTTATTGCCGCTTCTTGTATTTAAAATAAACAAATTACTTGCCAATTTTTTTTGTAATCTATGCATTTTACCAACTTAAGAAAAATATTGAAAGGCGGGAAATTCAACTTGTCCTCAAACATTTATGCTCATACTGTATTTAGTAGATACTCCCCCCCTCCCTTACATGAAGTGCACCATTATCAAAATGCGTAGGGAAATGTAGGGATTTTATCATCAATGGAAAGGGAGAAATCATTTACAGTTGGTGGCAACACTGTATGTGGCCCAGGTGATGTGAGATCAGAGTATATGGTAATATCCTCAGTAATATCATTTTTATACTCTTTATTTTTAGTTCAAATCATTTCAGATAAATAACTAAGAATATTATATTTGTTTTATATTTTTCAGGGCCATTCTTCACAAGCGTGTTAATGTTAAATTTTTTTGGTACAGGAAAAGAATTTCGTTTTTATGAAAAGTGATCTGTTTTGTAAATGCAATGGAGGGGATTCTAGATTATATTCAGTTTCAAATGAAACTGAGAAAGTGCAAGATGCAAGAATTAAATATGTATGTTGAAGTCAGTTATAATAATATAACTGTGGTAGGCAAACTAATAAAACATCAGTATTTGGTAATTATACATTTAGAGAACGAGGAAATTATCCTGGATAATGAAAGAGTAATCGGAGGCTATAACAATATTGGGCAGAGACAAATAAAACTAGTTCATGCTCAGAAGGGTGAAATCATAATTACATTTCGAGACAATCTCAGCAGGGATGGAGCGATTAACCTATTGCGGAACATCTGGTAATTAATTAAACCTTATAAAGTATTTGATAATTATTCGCAAATAGGTACCTACCTATAGTAACAGTCGATGTTTCACACAAAATGTATTGTGGTTGTTGCAGTGATGCAAGCAGTGACTCGGGTGCATCATCATCAGGATCAATTTAATTAAGTTTGTTTTTCTTTTATAAAATAAAATTTTTATAAATTATTTGTCTTTCATTGTGATTTAATTTTTTTAGTGTTGAATATTTTTAATTACTATTTATACTCGTTCACAAATTGGTGGCGATTAAATAATGTCAATTTTTTATATAATTTTGAGGTGTGAACGATTAGATATACTAATAATTTTTTATAAGATAATCGTACTAAATTAACAGAGAATATGGGTGTTTATATTCGTTCACAATTTGGTGGCGATTAAATGAATTCAGTTTTTTTATGCAATTTTAGCTTGTGAACGAGCAAAATTGTGGTTGTAGTTTTATAAACAAAAATTGGTATAAATGGTTAAAAATATAGCTATTTTTATGCATTTTCAAGGGAATTATTGAGGTTTTAACATAAATTTTGTACCATTTATGGATTGGTAAATTTGTAGGCAATAAAAGTAGTTTTTGACCTCAAAAAGAGGAGAATAAAGCTAAATATGGTCGTTCACAAATTGGCGGTCCAGAACCGGCGGCTTATATACTACTCTCACCGTAGCAAAACCTGAGGGATTTGTAATAACTAATAAGCTTAGTAAGATAAGCTTTTAATATAATTAATACAATGCCTGTCAATTTCAATTGGAAAAACCCCCAGCTTTATTTTTAATAAAATAATTGAGATTTCGATAAAGCAGACGCAGAGACTTGTTTTATTTCAAAATCTTCACCAAGTTTAATATTTTCTTGAGATCATTAAATCATTCTTTAAATAATTGTCATTCGTTTCAATTCGTTTTAAATTAGAATAAAGTAAGACTGCTGTGATATGTTTATGAATTATGACGGTGTTTAGAATTCCGATTATCTTACCCTGTAACAATTTTTCTGTAGTAAAGTACTGAATTAAATATTTCAATTTTTTAACTTTTGTACTTATTCTTTATTATTATTATTTTTTAATTTCGTATTTTGTTAGTCATGATTCTTACATGTATACAAATTTATTTGATATTGTTTGTTATTCTTATAAATACTAATCTTTCTTCGTTTTTGTGTTATTATTAGTTTTTATTTTGAATTTAATTTTATTTATACCATGAGTGAATGAGTTTACAGCTATACTTTTAAAACATGAACTATTGAAAAAATTTTAAACTATTGAACTTCAGATTTCTTTACTAAAATGATTCTATTAAGATTCGACTGGTTTCGGCTTTTACTCTATAATAATAGCAATGATTATAAGAGTATTAAGATACCTAACCCTATATAAAAATGCGTGACTCTACCTATTCCGCACCCCTTCGCGTCTTGCCATCACTGCCCAAGGCATATAAACTCAACGTTGCCAACAACTGCGGAACGAAAAAATCCAGACGGTCATTTAAAAAAAGCTAAAAATGGCTAAACAGTAAATAAAAAGTAAAACGATACTCCGCAGGCGAAAATTTTCGAAATTTGGTAATCCTGTGTTTTAGGTACCTATTAATGCGCATGCGCCAGCTAAAATTTTTGTTACTTATTTTAAATAAACGCAAATTAACTAATCTTCATAAATTAAATTGAATTACTTTGCTCTGCAATTTGAATCTGACAACAATGTCTCGAATATTCAGCCTGAAATGCACCTGCCGACGCATGCGTATATTGCGTATAGGTACCTAAAGCACAGGATTACCCGAAATTGGTCGCGTTCAGATGACCACAGCAGCTGAGTTGCTAACTCAGCAATCGCTTGTGATTGGCTCACATTAAAATAATAGCCAATTTTCAATATTTTTAAATTTTTTAATTCGTATTACTGAAAATTCTTGAATTTTATTTTTTTGTCGTCAGACCGTATTTCTTCATCTTCTATCCAATGAAGGTATCTTTCAATTTCAAATTATTATGACAATAGCTGCTGACGAAGATTATGAATCGAAACCGGTTGCCAAATTAAAATTAAAATTAGGAAGTACTCTTCATATGAATTCAAAATTAGACATAATTGAAGAGAGGAAATTCAAAAGGGTCTATGTGCCATTTCCAGAAAATTTCAGGCAACGCCTGTTTAGGGGTCTATGTGTCAATTTTTTTTAAATGTGTAACAATGTGTTTAGTTCATTTATTCTTGTTTTCTTTACTTAATAAAACTTTTTCAAGAAAGATTTTAATTTTATTTTATGTTCTAGATCTAGACATGTTTTATGTAGGATCTCAGTGTCATTTTTTTGGCACTTAGGCCCTTGTGAATTTCCACTCTTCAATTATGGACAATCAACAAGATCAATTTTTTTTGCAAATTTGCCAAACTAGCATTGGTAGGTACACTAGGTACCAATAATTTTCCTGTATAGCTGTGGAATCTGGGAAAAAGCTAGAAAAAGTCAATTAATTTCTGAAAACAGCTAAATTTGCCGCCAGCCGCCAGATGAAATTTTACCCACTAGATCGACTCTTGAAAAGACCAGATCTAGCGGTAAAATAGCCGTGTTGGCAACACTGTATAAACTTATGTAGGTATGCTAGGATCCTATATCGACAAAGCACATGCGGCACCTCGTTGCGCTTGCTACGTCACTGGAGGAATGATCAGGGCGGCAAGCTACATTTACAGCTATTTACGCATAAAATATCCTGAAATACTTGAGTTTCCAGTAATAAATTCCACCGTTTAAGCTTCATTCAGAATCTCGAAATTAGTACGTAAAATTAATACTGCATAATTAACGTCAAACTTTGTACCTACATTCTTTAAACCCGTTAACATTCACAACATTCTAAATTAATCTTTAAAATTAATATCACAAAATCTTTTAAGCGGACACTAAATCGCGTTTCATACACTTAACGTTTCGCAGTCGCTCGACTGCTTCGTCAGAAGTGAAAATTAAAATTAATCTACTGTGAATGATACATTTCAAAGTCAAATAAGCGATTAACTGTAGCTTTATTACGTAATGCACATTACCAAAATCACATGTGTTTCATTAAATTAATTATTTTAACGTTAAAAGATAAAATTAATAGAGAGTTTTAGCAATTTTTACGATATGGATAACGTTTACGCTAAATGCTGTAAAAAGAGTAACGCGCTTGCTCATATATTTGTAAGCGTGCGCATTAATAGAGAGTTTTAGCCATTTTTACGGTATGGATAACGTTTACGCTAAATGCTACAAAACTATTAATGCGCGTGCTCACAAATATATGAGCAAGCGCGTTACTCTTTTTAAATCATTTAGCGTAAACGTTATCCATACCGTAAAAATGGCTAAAACTAGAGAGATATCGGTAAAGCGAATAACGTTATGCAGTATTTACGCTGCACTAATTTGACATTTGAGACATGCGCGATTCGATTCTCAACGACGAAAACGTTAATACCGTTACCGCATGGAGTAATTTACGAGCAAATAATTCCGTGCGTTACTTGCATAACGTATAAGTCCCGCATGCGCACTATTGTAACTTTTGACGGCAGGCTTTTGTTTACATTTGTTTACCACTTAGTTTTAGACAAAAAGGCTTCTGTTTTTGAGAGTTTAATTAAATTTTTATTTCGCACAAATATAAAAAGTGAAGTTAAAACTTATAAGATATATTTGTGTATCGCGGTATTCAATGTTCCGATAACTGTAAATTAGGAAGTAAATACTGCAATACGTTTACACAATACTGCTTTGCGTAATTTACGAACGTAAGCGTTATACGCTTTACCGATATCTCTCTACTCTCTAATAGTTCTGTAGCATTTAGCGTAAACGTTATCCATATCGTAAAAATTGCTAAAACTCTCTAATAAGGAATACGATTAATCTAGTACCTAGGTCAAAACCGATATTCTTACAGTAAAGTGACAAATCGTTTATTTTCTTTTTGATGCACTAGATTTATCATACTCCTTATTAATTTCAAATTTTAACATTAAAATAATTAATTTAATTATTACAATTTTGTAATAAATGGGCTAATTTATTACTAGAAGTTTTCACATTAAATTTGTCCTGTCTGTAGAAGCGTTTTATCCACGTATTTCTTAATGAAACTTTATTTGGGAATCGAAAGAAATGGAGGGCACTACCATTTTTTACAATATTTTTACAAATTGCCACAGCACAATTTCCAGGCATCTTTCAAACTAAAACGAGTAAAATTTTACGTATCGTAAACTGCTTGCTTGCTTTTTCAACAGTGAATAGTGATGAATGAACAAATTTCACTTTCACAAAGCAATCAATCAGTTTACGAAACGGCTAAAGTTATTTCAAATTCAAATTTTGCTCCTTTAACAAAATAATATTATTTGAATGTCTCAATTTTTTCAACTTATTAAATTCTCCATTATATTTTTAAACATTACAGATAACTAAAAACTTAAACACTAAATCTAAACTAATAGTTTACAATATAAAAATTTCTCTAAACAAACTCATGTACGCATACTTTCCGCCACTGACGTAAGCAATGATGGTCGCGCACGCCACTCTCCCCTTACGTATGTGTTTATCTTGCAGTAACCTAGCATACCTACATAAGTTTACATGCCTTGACTTTGCCGGTAAGCTGATGGCTCCCTCTAACGATATAAAACATCGACATGCTAGATAAGAACCATACCTACTTTGTAAGGAAAATTATATGTAAATGAGACCACAAATATAACGAGCGGCTAAAATCGTAGACTGTACATGACTTTTTTGATAATTGAATGTAATAAATTAAAAAAAAAACCGTCTGCGCAGGTTCCACAATCGTCTGGAGCTTTTGGCCGCTTACCTCTTGTACAAGTTTCATTTTCAAGAGAGATTACAGATCGCCACATTTTAGCTAAAGTTTCGCGCCATCCATCCCTCAATTGTAAAATACCGTCAGCGCCATCTATATCTCTCTTGTATCGGTGGTCACGCTTAAACCATGGCCAGCTACATTAACATTCACTGACGTGTATATATGGCCGTCGCAATTCGCCTAAAATTCAGTTCCGGAAAGCATGCCATGGAGTACTCCCCTCAGCGCTCCCTATTAAAGGTACTACAGAACTACTCATAGTAACGTAATGGCAACTGCAATTACTTGAAAACTCACAAGAGGCGCTGAGTGGAGTACCGTCACATTTTTAAAAGTCAAATTGCAACGGCCATATATACACGTCAGTGAATGTTAATGTAGCTGGCCATGGCTTAAAGGCGTAAGGCTGGGTATCTTAAGATGCGTTCCTTTATTCATCTCCGTTAACTCTATTTACTCTTTTCGCATTCTAAAGAGTGAGAGCGAATAAGTTTTAAAACAAGTAAGAGTGAGACAAAAGTGCGAAAAGAGTAAATAGAGTGAACGGAGTTGAATAAACGAACGTAGCTTTAAGCCAAAACTGTTTTAAAACCGAATGGTGCTGTTTCAAAACTGTTTTAATTTTGACGTCATTAATGATGATCCCGCTAAAATAACTTTTCTATACCGTTTCAAAACACAATCGGTTTGCAGGTTATGTGTAGCACTTAACTTGTTACTATTAACCCCCACTCTACCTTGAAATAATTTCAAAAAGTAATTTCACAGCGTTTTGAAATGTATGCAGCCGTTTCAAAACATGACGTCATTGTTTCAACGCTAAAAAATGCACGTTTCGAAACATACGAAATAATTTCAAAATAGTGCACCGCCAAAAAACGGCTTTAATATACTCTTATAATCAATGATAATAGATAGAAGCATCATGTTACTCCTATACAGTTTTCTTTATATAAATAAAGATGTCTTCTATTAAATTATTTGTCTACAAAACGATTAAAGATTTTAGGTTACTGTAAACTGTATAAAAGCTAGAACTGAAAGATTAATTTTGTTTTTGATATTCCTGGAATAAACAGTTTATAACTAAAGTAACTAACTATTTATTAAGTGTTCTACTCCAAGAGGTCGCCACCTAACTAACAATAAGTATTTCTCACGTATTTCTAAATAATAAAAAGCACTCTCTTGTGCGTTATAATTATACATAATTGATCGGAGAGGTTGTAAAATCAATTTAAAAGTAAACGTTTCGCTATCGTTCGAGAGCTTCGTTAGGAATGAACATATTTTCACCCTCGAGACCTGTTTCTTGCAGTATCTATTTAGGGTAGGATTATGGGAATTATGTATTTAAAAAGAAGTTTGAATTAAAACAAATTTATTACAATAATAAAAATTTAGCAGTAAACAAATTTGACATAAAAAAAAAGAAATCATCAGTGTTTACAAATAATTACCTTAATGTAAAAATTGTTTTACTTACAAATAATAATTATTTACAGTTGGTTCTTGTCCGATGAAATTTGTATCACAAAATCTTTTAAGCGGACACTAAATCGCGCACTATAACACTTTACGTTTCACCGTCGTTCGACAGCTTCGTCAGACATATTTTTCACTTCTGACGAAGCTGTCGAACGACGGTGAAACGTAAAGTGTTATAGTGCGCGATTTAGTGTCCGCTTAAAAGATTTTGTGATACAAATAATAAATTAATAACCTAACAAATTAATGAAAATTTTTTAAATTTTTATTTACATTAATAACTACGGAAACCCGTGCAACAGTAACTTGAAAAAATAATGCTGACGTTCTTTTATGAATTCAATGATATTTAATAATAATAATGTTGCTGTTTAAAGCTGTGCAATTGTAGAAAGAAAGTTGTTTATATTACGTACGTAAAGCCAGTTTTTTGAGCTTTCGAATGTATTTTTGTCTCGACCTTACGGTCTCGACAAGAACCTAACATTCTCAAGCTCAAAAAACCTATGCTTTGCGCACTTAATATAAAAATAACTATTTAATATAGATTTTAGAGTAAAAATGAAAAAGTTCATTATAGCAAAAAAAAAACTAAGTATTAGATACAGATCCTGTAATAGAATTGAAGAGGAACCTAAACTGTCTATTCGTGAAAAGAGATAGAGGGGGTTGCATCTAAAAAAAAATTAGTAATGGCAGTTTAAAAATCTGACAGTAGCACAGGCTTGAACATTTGAAAAAACAAATAAAACTAAAAGAATTTGTGTCTAGGTTATTCCTTATCCCTTAATGTATAACACTATCAATTTTAATTGCTGTACGACAAACAATACGTTTATAGTAACTATCTCGTTCTATAAATAAGTTATGGAAGAAGGGGCACTTAAAAACTCACCCTGTATACGATTCTTCACTTATTCAAATCGGACTATAAATAACAGAGTTATGTCTTGAGGCGTTTTTTATCTTGTACCTGGTATAATAAGAGAAAATATTGCCAAAAAATTCGATTTTGGTTTTCGTTTTTTTTTGCCATAATATAAAATTTTTTTAAACTTTTACATAAAAATTCTAACATAGACTCCGCGACAACTGATTAACCTCTAGTCAGATTTTACACTCTTTGTTAGCTTTTTTTAATAAGGGTGGTTCTTGAATAAAACTAAACAAAATATTGTAGAATATTATATACATTATAAAGCTTCATTATAAATATTTTGTTGTTGATGTGTAATGATATGAGGGGGGGGGGGGCATCTCTTATAATGGACCAGTGCATTTAGAGATTTTACAAGGCAGACAAACCGTCCAGAAGTACAGACAACTTCTTAATATAGCAAAACCTCAATTTCGCTCATTCTGAATGTTAAATGTGGTGACTGTGGATAAAATGTTGTATTACATGCGTGTTTATTCACTTAAGAAAATTAAACACTCGAACTTCGTTCTCGCTATCTTGCTATCTAAAACAGTTATATAATAAATAACTATTTTTTAAATACATAATTTATTGTACATTATTTTTAAATGATTTTTCTATTGTATATATTTTATTAAATGCGTAGGTCCAATAAAAGCGTATTTTATTTTATATATTGCTCATTGAAATTGTCCCCATTTATTTTAAATTCTAAATTCGAAGATTGTTTCCTATTTTTTTTTTGCCACGACACGCTTTACAATAAATTTATGGAATACCTACTTTTTTGAAATTATGGCTCATTTTTCAAAAAATACTGCTGCTAACATTTATTTATTGTAAAAGACAACAAAATATATAATTACAGTTGGTCGAATACTGTAAAATTGATGTAAATATCGACGTTTCGTTTTACGTTCGACAGCTTCTTCAGCAAAACGTCGACATTTACGTCAATTTTATAAAATATCCGACCTACAACTTACTAGATTTCACAAGCAGAGTTCTAAACCGGCCTGGGTGATATTTCATTTAGCGCAAAGTTTTCTCGCTTTGGCGCTAGTTACCTAAACAAGAAATACCATATATAACGAAAGAAAAAAGTACAAGGAAACTATATTCGAGCAAGAAAATACAACTGTACTTTGTATTATTTGAAAATGACGCTGTGAAATGAAGTTCCGGATATAATTCGTTTCCGCTTCCCTCTTTTAGTTACGTGGCGCCAGCGGAGAAACACTTGAACTAATAAATTGCGCAGGCCGGATAAAGACACGCTGTCTCGTAAAATCTAGTAGTTCGTAGTCCGATCGATCGCAATAATAAAAATAAAATCAGATTCTTAGGCTAGTTGATACAATTATCTTATTGACTATTTGTCAAAACTGAAACGTCAAGATACATTTGATGACATTCTAATTTAATATATAAGGGTAAAGTCCCTAGATTACTAAAGTACGGCAATACACAGTTTAGGACCAAATTTTAAAAACTAGCCAGAACATGGCGTCTGTGTCACGTGACACAAACAGACTTGTGCATTTGAGTTGAATAAACAAATATTTGTCATGGAAACGAAGAAGTTTTAGATTTTTTTGGCAGTTGATAAATGTCAGCTCCCAAAAGGAATTAGAAATACGAAATAAATCATATTAAAAACACCATAATAAATAAGCCGTATTAATCTAAAGACGTTGAAGATATGATTATTAAAACCCTTTTGCTTAAAATTTTCAATTTTGATAGAAAAAACATGGAGTAGTTTTTGCAGGTAACGGAAATATTGCAGTTTTGAGTTATGTGTAAAATATTTGTGCTTGCTCGAAACTCGAAGGTGCTCGTCCGTGCCCCGTGGTGCTCCTGGTTTGTTCATTTGTGGTTTGTGACGGTTATTGGATTTTGTTTATTTTTATCGATTTACAATGGTTAATCATGATAAAGGGTTGTAAGGACGTTATTGCAGTTTATTATGGGACAATTTTACTAGTCGACAAACAGTACAGTTTACATGCTCAGATTTGCGCAGTAAGGCTCTAAAAAATTGACATTTACGTTCATTTTCCGTTGACATGAAAATCAATCAAAATTTTCATTTTAAAATTCCCGCGCATAATGGGCCAGAAAATGGCTTCCCTATTGCCGTACTTTATATATCTAGGGACTTTAATATAAGGGTTTGTTAAAACTCTTTAATATGATGGTGACCATTTTCAAATGCCATAGGATTATTTGGTAATCAATGACTACAGTGTTCAAGATTGTTTTAAACATCTAGTAGATTTGACAGCAGTCAGAAAGAAAATCTCAGTTTAAAAGTTTATAATCACACTGATTTTATTTTTCATAAGGGGCATTCAACGGACGCAATCGATTCACAATCGATTTATGATTGCATACGGTTTAGCGTTCAACGAATCTGAATCGATTCAACATCGATCGTAAAAATTGTACGATTCAACTGCGATTAAATATGGCGTTGGAGTTTGTGTCATGTGCGCGAGTTGTTTATAACAGTGTATTGTTTATTTCAGGGATTTATTTGATAAATAACGACTGCACTGCTAATATATTATGATATTGCTATTGTTGAAAAGTTAAATGCCAAATATTATAGAAAATAGGGTTATACCGGTCACGCCATCGTTTAATGTTTTCGTGAATCGATTTAAATCGATTCAATTTGACTGTAATCAACCGATTTGTTTATTGAATGCCCCTGTAGGCGTTTGATTTTAAGATTGCAGCGCTGCCACGGATAAATCTGAACCTTTGTAAGCTATTCGGAATTTTTGTAATGCACGTGTTTAAGTGCGTACCAATACAAATACACAAGTTGATTTAATGTAAATAACACATATAACACAATCCTGATACATCATGTACTCAGAATCGATGCCAAGACACGAGATGTTATGTAGCATACAAGGGTTTGACACCAGGTGGCGAACGCGTATGTAACCCCAGCCCTCGCCAGTAAAATCGCAAACTGGAGAGTTGAAGAAGATGCAGAAAGTATGAGCCACCATAGGTTAATCTCATATACCATTAAGGACAGCACACAAAGAGCAGGCGAATTGGCTGAAAATGTCGGCTGGTTCACCTCGGACAGCAGCCTGCTAAACCTCGCAAACGACTGCAAATTCACAGCCCCACGAGGAGGATACACCCCGACTGACATCATTACGAGTCTCACACAGCTGTGTGATAAACATTTGGTCCCTAGATCGTCGGGCCCTCGACATCGCCGACCAGCGCACTGGTGGACGGAGGCGATCGCAAACAAACGCCGGGAGTGCATAAAACGAAGAAGAATTCTAATACGTGCAAACAGCAGCGGAGCAGAACCCAGGTTCCTAACTGGTATTACCAAGAAATACAAATCTGCAAAAAAAGAGCTCAAATGCGCCATAAAGAAGCAAAAGGTCATTATGTGCTCGGAGCTTTGTGCGGATATAGATAACGACCCTTGGGGCAAAGGATTTCAGATCGTAACTAAGAAGCTAAGACTGAGACCGCCTATACAGCTAACTGCCGAGGAGCTGTCCAACCAAATTCGCAGGTTGTTCCTAAAGAAACCAACAATTACCTGGCCCATAATTGGACCCAACGAAAACGTCAAGCCATTCACCATCACGGAAATGGATGCAGCGATCGGAAGAATTAAGAACAAAAAATCCCCGGGGCCGGACTATATCCCACCGGAGGTTGTCAGAGCTGCGGCCGCGACAAACAAGGAGATCTTCTTACAGGTAATGAACGACTGCTTATCTGAGGGAATCTTTCCTGAGATATGGAAAAAAGCCAGGCTAGTACTGGTGGAAAAGCCCAAGAAAACACCGGAAGACACGCCGTCATACAGACCGATATGCCTGCTAGACATAGCGTCCAAACTCCTGGAAAGGCTAGTGAAACAGCGTCTGGTAGAGGAACTGGACCGTGGGCGCATCTTACATGACCATCAATATGGGTTTAGAGCTGGCATGTCGATCACAGATGCTTTAAACACACTCTCCGACATCGTCAAGGAGACAAGAAAGAAGGCATGGCAAAATAGGCATTTCTGTGTTATGCTAGCGCTGGACATCGAAAATGCTTTCAATTCAGCCTCCTGGCCGAAGATAATAGGAGCCCTAAAGAAGGCAGAAATCCCAAACTACCTGGTGAGGATTCTCCAATCATATTTGGAAAATCGTAAAATCATTATACCCTCCGGGGAAGAAATAGAAATGACGTGCGGCGTTCCGCAGGGTTCTGTTCTCGGACCGACCTTGTGGAATGTACTATATGATGGTTTGCTAAGACAAGACCTGGGCCAAGACATTAAAAAAATTGCCTATGCCGACGACCTGGCAATAGTAATTACGGCCAAGACTCCTGAGATGCTAGAAGAACGTGCGCTCCACGCGATGGAAAAAACCAAACAGTGGCTAGAAGATCACGACTTGAGGCTGGCCACGAAGAAAACCGAAATGATAATTCTCGCTGGACCCCGGAGACTGAAGACCTTAACGCTAAACATGGATGATGCCACAATTAACAGCAAACCGGAGATTAAATATCTGGGAGTGCATCTGGATAGGGACATGAGGATGACGACCCATGTTAGGAGAACGTGTGAAAAGGCGAGCAAAACAGCAATGGTGCTCGCACGGCTGATGCCAAATGTAGGAGGGCCGAGAGCCCCAAAGAGAAAGGTCCTGGCTAGCGTAGTTATGTCAACGATACTATACGCAGCGCCGATTTGGACTCCTGCCTTGAAGTTTAAATACTATGAGGGCCTATTGGAAGCAATTAATAGAAAAATGGCCATCCGAATAACCTCTGCATACAGAACGGTCGCCACGGAGGCGATCTTGGCGATCGCAGCCACCCCACCAATAAAGCTGATAGGGGAGGAACGGACGGGCCACTACTTCGCGGACACTACAACAGCCGCAGAGCCACAAGAAACCCTCATGGTTAAATGGCAGAGAGCATGGGACTCCTATCATGGGTGGACGAAGACTTTCATCAAAGACCTGAGCAAGTGGTGTGGTAGGAAGAACGGAGACGTGGACTTCCACATCACCCAAGCCCTGACAGGACATGGAATTTTCAGCAGTTATCTGCATAAAATCGGCAAATTAGACAGTGATGCCTGCTGGTACTGTCGCGAAATCGACACCGCAGAGCACACCATATTTTATTGCCCGAAATGGCATGATATCAGGACTGTAGCAAACACTAAATGCGGGAAGACCATAACTACCGAAAACATAGCGGACATTATGATCGCCAATGAAGAGCAATGGCTATACGTCGCGGACATGTTGAGAAACATCATGATACAAAAGGCCGCTGACGAGAAAGAAAGGGAGAAGCTGAGAAACTGAAGAACCCCGGACTGGACACAGAAACAAGAAATACAATCCCCAATATATGACTTGAAAATAAACATCGGACAGAGCGAAATTTCCGACATAATGCTGAAAGGCAGATTCCGGAAATCAGCTGCTGCTACAGAGGAGTAGGAGTTTTAGTTGGTAGTTGCCTTCGCTGTAGACCTTTAGAAAGGCTACGGCCCGGTGAATCCAACACTTCTTCGGCTTGGAACCACCGCCGATGATGTTTTTAGAAGATTTCTCCAAACCTCTCTCACAAAAAAAAAAGTGGCGAACGCTTAGCTGCAAACTCCTATAGTCTTCACTTATCTAAATAATTTTGGACCGCACAGCACATTCAGTTTTACACTGAGCTTAAGTAACGTTAAAAAATTGATAAGAACAGCAAAAGAAAACTTTATAATTTTGTATGAAATTGAAAATGGTTGTTCGCAAGCGAATAACTTCACATATTTTTTTGATTTTAAAGTACGTCATATGCATGCGTTTATAATAAGCCAATTTTGTTCACAGTTAGTTTCGAGTAAGAGCGTTTTAGTTTAAACTACATATTTCTTATTTGATTTGATCCAATTCCTACAATAAAACTTTATAGAACTAGAAATTTTGGGTTGCAGATACTGTTTGGATATTTTTCCAGATAATTTTTAATTCAATTTACTGCACGAATTAAATTGTTTAAGAAATGGAATCAAATCTTGTATGAGAAGTAAAACTGCCTTTACATAAAATTTGTATTGAAATTAAATATGTTATGGACCCTAACGTTTGACTAGCGATTAGTTTGAATGTAATATAATAAGATATGTAAGATATATAATATAATAAGATATGTAAGATAATAAGTAATGTAAGATATAAAAGTATTTGCTCAAAAATTACCTTTTCTTCCAGTTTTTCGGCTTTTTTTAAATACATTCTGCAATGTTGTTCATTTATCTGACCTGACAATTCTATGACGTTTTGAATTTTATAATTTGTGATCTGTCAAATTAAACTTGCCTTTTAATTTATAACTACAGATGGTGTTATACAACTGAACTGAACTTTCTGAATTTACAGTTTCTTAAATGTTTAGGTACAAATTTCTCCCCGCAGTCTGCCCTCAATATTTAAAATCTCCGTTAAACAAAAAAGCTATATATTACATTCGCCGTCGGCACAACGGAAAAAATAAATAAACCGGGTCCAACTGAAATCAAAAATAAAACGGCTCGGATTAATTTTAACCAGTAAAGCGAACAATACACACTATCTCGAACATCAGTCGCCTGACCAACATAAATCTCATGTGATTCTAAAAAACGAATATAATTTGAATAAACGCACGGTGTGGTTGGCAGAAAAGTTTAAAAATGAGCGTAGCAATGAAGGTCCACCTCGCAATGTCCAGCCACTAGTCAATGTCGTCGACAGACCCCAGTAATAACCCTTGCATTTCGCGATTGCTGACCACCGTATCGTCAGTTAACGAAACAACGACTTCCTGTCTGTTCGAGTCACGTTCACGTGAGGTCTCTGCATAAAAATTTATTTATTGAAAACCTTGCAGGTGACATCAAAATCTGGAGTGATTTCGGATTCATAATTTTTACGTTCCATGAAATATTTTAGCATTTCTATATCAAAACTAGTAAATGAGTGATAACACACATTAAACATTAAATCAAAGTTTTACATTAATATAATTATACAAAAGTCAAATTATATATGTACCGTTAATTCAAAAAGTAATGACATAAGACTTGCAGCAAATTTGCAATTGTGTTCTGCAGTAAAAGCCATTGCTCTTGTAGGCTAATTGAATTTTCAAAATAAACTTATGTCAACAAGACCAGCAATGATAGTCAGATGTTTGGCAGTAGATATTACTTTTCTCTTCTGCAGCCAAACCTTACGAAATTAAATTTGGAACCCGTGGTACAATCAACGCTATAAGGTAAAATTCATTTTATCATTTTATTTGTATGAAAATCCTGGAGTTTTGATGCATTCAACATATCAAATTAAAACAACAAAGTATAAACATTATTTCTAAATAATATATTTAACAAATTTGTAATGTACTTACTTATTCAGACACTTTTTAAATTATTAAATGATTGATGTTTCGCTGTATCAGTTGAAAGCTTTTTCTAATTGATATTACGAAATGTCGACCACTAATCGTAAGTGATTTAAGACGTTTGGAAAAAAAAATATTTCGTTTCTTTTCCGACTTGAATCTGCGAGAAGTAAGATCCAAATAACGCAAAAAATAGATACTCTAGGCATATACACTGTGTTTCCTAAAAAATGTTTCATTTCGTAGCGACGTTATTTATGATCCGATTTTAATGAATAAAAAATAAAACAAATGGCTTTAGATGTGTTTTAAAATGGCTCTAATTTCGATTTTTTCTAATGTTATCTTCAATATCTATCGACAGTCAACTTTTTTTTCCAAATGGCTACCCATATTTTTTTAGCTTTAATCTAGTAGAGTATTTTTTTCTAAATCGGATAAAGTATTCAAAATTATTATTTGGTGCGCAGTTAATTGGAAAAATCAATAAAATTGGTATTAACATAATAAATGAAATCTTCAAGTCAGCCGTGGAAATTCATAACAATGCACTAAACGACAAATGTCATTCAACCGTCATTTTGAAAATATTTGTAGTTTTAATTGTTATTATTATTCCTTGTAAAATCTTGTCAAAATAGCGATACCAGCAGTCATGGTAGACAACAATCAACTAACTGATATGTACGAAGTGTATGTCGAATGTAATAAAAATCGTAATCAAGTACTGCGGCTTTACATTCAGCGTTTTCCTGATAGAGACGCTCCAGACTGTCGAAAGTTCAGTACATGGCCAGCAACAATAACATTCACTGACGTGTATGTATGGCCGTGTCAATTCGCCTAAAATTCGGTTCCGGAAAGCATGCCATGGAGTACTCCACTCAGCGCTCCCTATTAAAGATACTACAGAACTACTGATAGTAACGTAATGACAACTGCAATTACTTAAAAACTCACAAGAGGCGCTGAGTGGAGTACCCGTCAAATTTTTAAAAGTCAAATTGAAACGGCCATACATACACGTCAGTGAATGTTAATGGAGTTGACCATGGTTCAGTAACACTTATTTAAACATGCTACAATGCGATCGATTTTTATACAGAAGAATTATTGGTCTGACGAATGCACATTTACCAAAAATGTCATTTTCAACAGAAGCATTCATCAATACTGGAGCCAACAAAATCCCAGAATCGTCATTGTAAACAATTTAAAGATAAGATTTAGTGTGAATGTGTGGTGCGGTATTTTAGGAGATCAATTAATTGGGCCAGTTTTCATAAATGGTACTATTAATCAAGAAAAATATCACCAACTGTTATCGGTAGACATAGAAAATTTTTTGGACGAATTACCTTTGCCAGAACTAAACAGAGTTTTTTTCCAACAAGATGGAGCCGCTCCTCATAATGCAAGAAGAATTGTCCATTAGTTAAATAACAAATTCGGTGCAAGATGGATAGGAACGGATGGACCAATTCGATGGGGCAGGCCAAGGTGGTGGTCAACTCGAGCAATACTTGTAAATTTTTATAATTTTGTCTGATACGTTTATTGTTTGTTGATTGTTTATTATTATTATTTTAAATC
This sequence comes from Dorcus hopei, assembly GCA_033060865.1. Lineage (NCBI taxonomy): Eukaryota > Metazoa > Arthropoda > Insecta > Coleoptera > Lucanidae > Dorcus > Dorcus hopei. The sequence goes on along the minus strand of CM065426.1, from coordinate 46,343,852 downwards.
TATTAAATTGTCATAAAAAATCATGCTTATAATAATTTTTCCAATTAACTGCGCACCAAATAATAATTTTGAATACTTTATCCGATTTAGAAAAAAATTCTCTACTAGATTAAAGCTAAAAAAATATGGGCAGCCATTTGAAAAAAAAAGTTGACTATCGATAGATATTGAAGATAACATTAGAAAAAATCGAAATTAGAGCCATTTTAAAACACATCTAAAGCCATTTGTTTTATTTTTTTATTTATTAAAATCGGATCATAAATAACATCACTACGGGATGGAACATTTTTCAGGAAACACCCGGTATAAGGACGTGTTCTAGAGCTTTTATAATTAATAACAAAACTTTCAAGGACACCAATGCCGTAGGCCCCGATGAAATTCCGACAAAATTATTTAAAAAAATGTAATTCACATTTAAGTAATGTTTTGGCAAATCTAATTAACATACATAATGTAGGTAATCTTATTGGAGTGTGGGGTTTATTTTTGTAAATTTTCTTCTTCTTCTTCTTGCCCCTAATTATCAATATTTACAGGTCTTAACTACTATTTACAGCTGAATTCAAAAAAATCGGGAAATGAAATTTTTCCAATTGTAAATTTGGTTCTATTTGTCAATTAATTGTCTACTTGACAATATATACATGCCTTTCAAAAAATTAACCTGTTTACTTATAAAGTGACGTACCGTCAAATAATTCTAACCTATTTCTAATAAATCCGTTTTCACGCTATGAAAATATTGAAAAAAACGTGTCGATCTTTTTTGACATTTCCAGATTTTTTTGAATTCAGCTGTACATGAAAAAATGACACCTAAACTATACCTAACCTCAATCTAACTCATTTTGAGGAATGTCCAAGAAATTCACTACACCGAAAGAATAATTAAAATTTAAAAAAAATTGTCACAAGCTCAATTTAAATGTTCGTCACAAATTCTCTGGTAGTCCACTGGTAGTTGTGGTAGTTCTCTGGTAATCTAGTAGTCTGGAATTTTGTCTATTCGGATTCGAACGCGGCGATCGTCTTCAGTATACAGCAGCCTTTTCCTCCTTCCCTTTTTTCCTAGTTTAACAGGCCAATGTCTGGCGGTAGGGGGGTACCGGAGTCTCAAAAACCTCTGGTCCATGAATGTTTTGAATTCCAACCAATTTACGTCTGCGTCGAACTGTTGCACCAAATCGATCCCTGTATCCTCGATCGATATCTTCACAACTCTGTCGCTGTATAACAAAATAAATTGGATGTTAATCGTTTGTGGTCCTGATGTGTTTAATGTGTTTTTGTTTGTAGATGGAAAAAAATTTTGCTTGATGCGACGTTTCTGGCCTACGATGTACATTTTTAGTTGCATACGATGGACTTTTTTGCTCTGGTATGCCGACCGCTCTCCCAAGAAACTTTTTCATCAACTAGTACGCTTGATACGCATCCTCCGGAACACTTGATGTCAAATTTGGTGCGCTTTTACAGTATTTGTTGTTGAAATAACCTGTGAGCAAGTAAAAATCAGATTAGAGTCGGCGGTGCAAAGAAAAAGTATGTCTGTTAAGAGCGATTTACACGAACAAGTTTTTCTTTGCAAGTGACATTAAAAGTTTTCTCTCTTTAATATTTGCATGCATTAGAAAGAAACAACTAATTGCTTGAAAGATTACTTGTACAAGAAAACTTTTACAAAAAAACTGGAGCAAACGCTATTTTCTACAAGCTTCTGTAAAAGTTTACGGTTTGCGCAAGCGCAATTTACCGATTTCACGATATACCAACTTAACTTTACAACGTGTGCTTCATTATAACTTTTAATTCCAAACAGTAGAAGTTTGTATCTTTATTGTTTGTGAAATAAAATGCGGCAATGGCAGACTGTCCTGTCCCTTCCACTTTCAAAGGTTATGTTCTTATTTGGTTCTTATCATGTTTATATTTACATTCGTTTTAAAGTTGGCAGTTTTGCACAAGCAAGAAAATTTACAAGAAACACTTTTACAAGTAGGTATACTTTTAACGTCACTTTTAAAGCCGCTTCAAAAGGAAAACTTGTTCTTGTAAATCGCTCTTTACTAACGCGGCATTAGGCTAAACTGACAGTTCATGAATGTATTAGATTAATTAATTCAGTTAATCACAGACATACATTTTCTTTGCACCGCCGACTATAATCTGATTTTTAGTTGCTCACACGCTCACAGGGGTGATGTTAGGAAAATATGGTGTCTCCACTCCCAATACACGCAAAATCATTCAACCCGTAGCAACAGAAGTTCATGGTCTAGTTCGAAAACTCTCCGCTAGATGGAGAACTAAAGAATAGAGGCCTACACACGTTTTGTCCTTTTTTGGCTACATTTTATATGACACATATGGACGTTTAACAATTTTGACGTTTATAAGTTATAAGTCGAGTTGACGAAAATTTCCGGTGAAATCTGGACTAATTTTTAGAGTGAATTTGAAGTTATTAAGAAATAAACAATTTTTTATTATAATTGGATTCAGGTAGGTATGTACATTGAATTTAGGAGGTGCAAGAATGTAAATTTAATTTTGCTAGTTTTGCAAATTGTTTCGATTTGTTCTGATCATTCCTATTTTTGCTTTCTTTTTGGCAGGTTATTGTCAAACGGAGAACAACAAATTGATGTAAGACGTCCTGAGTCAGTTCTGCTGCATGTTCAGGACAACCTAACAAGTATCTGAATTTATGATTGTTTAATGTATTAGTGATGACCGTTAAAGCAGCTTTCCTCAGTTCATTTTTAAAAATATTGCTGACTACCATTTCAATATCAAGAAGAAAATTATAAAATTGGCTTGATGGGTATCTTAAAAATCCTCTACTATTTCCTTTAATTATTTTGTTAAAATTTTCAGATCCTTGTCCGATTATAAAGGATTTGCAGTCCATGCAATTAATTTTTTTGTATTTTCTTGCCAAAAAGCCACACAAGTAGACAAATGCTTCCCTATGATCATCAAACGTCTCTGAATGCCAACTTGCTTGGTTATCAGTGACCATGTTCAAGCTAATGTGAAGTTTTTCTTGTTTTATGCAAAAAGCAAATTTGACTAATTCTGCCTTCACCATCACCAAATAGTGGTAAAAGTTACCAGTCGCTTGTGAAAGATTTATGAAGAAGTGATCTAGTTGAATTTTTTTTCAAATATTTGTCTGAAATATGTGTACTGCTGAAATTGGTTTTCCAAAAAAGATTCCCCATGCTTCACGTTCTTTTTTACTCTGAAATGATCCAATTTTTAAATTAAAAAAGGAATTGGAAAGAAATTTACCTTGGGTGCAGCAAATAAAGTTAAATCTTGCTTATCTCTTTTAGACTGTAAACATAGATAACAATATCTTGGCATTTTCGGAACAAGGAGTACCTAACAACAAATTTGAACAAGAAACAACAAAACTTTTTAAAAGAATTGGGAACAAGAAAAACGACAAAACTTTACAAGAATTATGAACAAGAAACAACAGCAACACTTTACGACACTTGATTACAGTTTGATTATGCACAATTACGACCAAGAATAAATTTGATTTGATGTTTCTTTTGACGTTTATTATAGGAACTATTACAGGTTTCTGTAGCAGTGTCAGTGTCATCTACCGGCAAATCATTGAAGCAGACCGTGGGATTGCTGTACGATTTAGTTTAAAACAAATGAACAGAGTGCAAACACCAGAGTTTCCTAACATCACCCTCACAGGTTATTAGTGTTTTTGTAAGGGACCAAGGTAATTATCACTGCAATATGTTTCAAGTTCGACATTTTCTCTGACTGCCTAAAAAGAATCCATGTGAATCCCATTTTCAAGAAAGGTGACCAATCAGAAATATCGAACTACAGACCTATTGCTCTTATTTCTGCGGTATTAAAAGTTTTTGAAAAAATATTTTTGGAGAGGTTTTTAAATTTTATATTTAGAAAAATACAGGATTATTAGCGACAGTGACATTAGTAGCGACAGCACCGTTAGCGACAAAATGCACATATAAAAGGAAGAACTACAGTAAAATCCAATATACACGTTTTTATATGTGAAATTATCGGTGCTCTTACTGAAGAAAAGGAAGTACTTGGAGTTTTCATAGACCTCTACAAGGCATTCGACATGATTAGTCACGAGCTTTTACTCGAAAAACTTATGAAAATGGGTCTTAGAGGTACCATAAATAATATGGTACGGTCTTATCTTTCGCATCGGCTACAAAATGTGGTCTTCTTAGATAAAGAAGAGGGGAATATGTTAGAGTCAAAAAGAATAATCCTAAATAAGGGTATTTCGCAGAGATCAATTCTCGGTCCCTTGCTTTACATTTTATACTCTAATAATCTACCAAATATCTGACCCCATAAGATTGGATTATTTACGGATGACACGACGAGTGTTATAAAATCGTCGAATAAGGATCAACTACAAGAAGAATTTAATAACTCAATGAAGTGTCTTGAAAATTGGACGAACCAGAACGGCTTAGTAATAAATTTTGAAAAAACCAATGCTATAAAATTTAGTTTAAAACTGCAAGAACCACTGCAGCTGCACTATCAAAATTCGCCACTGACCTGCGAAGACTCAGTAAAGGTTCTGGGAATTCTGTTGGATTCGCTTCTTAATTGGAAGACCCACGTTGACTTCCTTGCAAACAAGATAAACTCCTTCGTCTATGCATTGCGTACGATGCATATTCTATAAACAGAGAGGTTGCAATTACTTCATATGCATAATATGATCACGGATCCAATATGGCATCATTTTCTGGGGAAATTCGGTGGAAGTTTCGAGGATCTTCAGACTCCAAAAATCCTGTCTGCGTAGCATATTTCATCTAAAATAGAGAAATGTGCGTGGACTATTTTAAAAATTACAAAGTAACTAGTTACCATTCCTTGCATTTATATTGTTCAATGTGCTTGTTTCGTAAAGACTAATTATTATGAACTTTTTGAATACTATGGAATAAATGCTTCGAATCAGTTTTACAAATGCATGCTTTTTACTCGGTGAAAAGTTTTTTGGACGAGCCGGTTAAAATGCTATCAACTATTAACTTTGTTTTTGTATGAATTTGTTGAAAATTTCTCGTGGTATCCATTAATTTCCAATTTGTTTGTGATATATCGTTTTTCTTCTCTGTAACTTTTATATGTTATTTATATGTTTATTGTATTTGACGATTTCAATACTGTATTGACGGTAAAACTGAATAAATATTTATCTTATCTTATCCAATATTTTTATTCTGCATAAGACAGTGATTGAAGTGGAAAAATATGTAAGTGGTCCTTTACCTTACCCTTAGATAAGTCTGTACATTTCTTTTTCTTTTATGTACAGGTTCGTGGCATGTTTGTATGATCTCTCTGTATGAATATGGAATTTCAATAGAATCTTTATGCGCAACTGTGTTACGAATAAGCTGATAGGCAGTGACCTCGCCAATGGCACCGTCGCGACGCTACTGTAACATTTCCGCTTGTAACTCGACGATTTCCTCATTGGTAGCAAGTTTCACATTCTAAAAGCTTTCCTTATTTAAGCAACGATCACGAAAGGATTTCACATTTTTTTAAGTTTTAATAAACGTGCACAAGCTTTTATTTAGTAAATACATTATAATGAAAGATTTCAAGGGCAAAGACACAATACCTAATAATAACAAAAATCAAAATTAAATGCCAAATTGAAATGATTGTAACCCATGAAATTAACAAGTAGTTTTCTTTTTTGTTTTGTGTTTATAACGAATATATTGAATATGTATGCAGTTTATTTTGGGAGAAATTTTGGTTTCTAAACGCCTGTTTAAAGAAATTGTTTGAATAGTATTAACGCCCAGATATTAAATACGTCACTTATAAGGTAGTAGATTACATAAAATGTTAGCACATATTCAAGAGTTTTATTCCCTATAAAAGCTGATATTCTGCAATATACAGTGTGTACTTTCATAGTATGAAATGTTACATTAGTATATCTTGTAAAATAAATTTTTATTGTCCTTGCTTTAAGTAAATATTCCTAGTGTTGACGTTTATTTACTACAATTAATTTTTGTTTACTTTACGTAACTACTAAAAGTTTTTCTGTACAAAAAATACTGCTAACTGGCTGCAATGTAACAATAATTTATTCATTAATAAAATCAGTCTAAATAAATTTTTTGTCTTTTTGTCATTGTTCTCGGTGGTGGTACCTGCTGCATACTTAAAGTTATATACAGCCTGTTTCAATGAAGATGCCCCAAACTCGGTATGTCGGTAGATATCGTGAAAAGAAATAAAAGTTTTCTATAATTTTTTTTTCTTAAATGAATAAGTTTCGAGAAAATCGAAGGGAAAGCAAAGTCGCAGGATGGATTTTAAATGAGATTGTTACGCATTCTCATACAAATCGCTTTATTGCATCTAGAATGTCGCGCCAGCTGATTCGGTAAAACACATTTAAAACATCGTGGTTGTTGGAAATCAATAAAAATAATAATTAGTCGTTTATTTTCGATTCTCCGTTTAATACGAATTTTTTAATTGTTAGTTAGAATTTTAGGATTGTTCAAACATTTAGCAGTTTGCGCTTATTTAAGAATTCACATTCAATGATAGGTAAACCGTTTCATGATCTCGTTCGTAGAAATCTAGCGCCCAAGTGCTTGGGTTTTACCTAAAACATTTCGTTCGCCGCACTACCCCTATTAAGGACTTTATGGTAATTTTTGTGTGTACAGCAGGAAGGAGGCATTTTTGAACATTTCTTGTAGTAACGTAATAATAATGTAATAAAACTAAATGTTTTTATTTTTAAGATTCGACAAATTTTACTTTAATAACAATTTGTAATGTGCGACAACAATGCATACTAAATGCACATTTTTGCATAGCCCCACATTTGTAATTTATTATTAAATTAAATAAGTTTAAATATCCACGCGATTTCACATCGCAGCTGCTGCTGCAGTTGAATGACCGAGCGAGTGAATCTATCGGTTAAGGTCAAAACAAAATCTAGTCATAAATTTCTTCGTTGTAACTTTATTGCCCCCTACAGCTGTGTGTCATTCATAAAGCAATTTAGATCGCCGGTTTTGTTTCACGGTTTGTTTTGATTCCGCGTGCTACAGAATTTCTAAAAACATCGAGTCCAAATTATGCAAATTTCAACTTGCTCCGATTAAAAATTTTTATTAAGATATTTTGTTTGAAATAATGTCACAAACGTGTCCCTCAAGTTTGGTGCATCTTCAATGAAACACCCTGTATAGTTGTATGTATTAGTTCGCACACTCACGGTTTAAACTTCATGCTCACTCTTGCTTTTATAGTCTCATCCCTTCGCCTTTATATTAGAGAAAGTATTTATTTCTGTAAATTAAAAAAAATTATAAAAATATTGGCTGTTTTTAGTGCCATCTTCTTTCTAAATGCAGAAATAAAAACGTGCCTTTTAATTATAAAACGGAAAATTCAAGACGGTGGTTTGCATTTCGTTTTAAATTTTCCGACATTTGAAAGAAAGAGTGACAAATAAAGTACATAGTTATCTGGAAGGGAATAACAAGTAAAAATGCAAGTACTTCATTATCTGAAAAAGTGCAACTTTATTTCTTTATTTCTTATGTAATAAAGTACATAGTTATAGTACATAGTTATCTGGAAGGGAATAACAAGTAAAAATGCAAGTACTTCACTATCTGAAAAAGTGCAACTTTATTTCTTTATTTCTTAAGATGTTTATTTGGTCTACTGAATAAACAAGTAATTCAGAGACAAGTCAGGTAATTTCATACAAGTTACAGAACATAGCAATACAGTAACGTAGTAAAGCAATTTATACAAGAAAATTTAAATCTCATTTTAGAAAATGTGAGTTGAGGTAATTTCATACAATAGAGGAATTACAGAACATAGCAATACAAAAGTAAATGAACAGTAACATAATTGTTGAGCAGTGTATTAAAAGATTTTACTGAAATATTAAAAATTTAGAGAAAAAAATTAAGTACCGTACTTAATTTATCGCTTAAAATGCTGGCATATTAAACGCTGCCGGAGTGTTATGACTAAAGCACGGATTTAGTTGCATTTTTAGGTCATGAATCATCTTTTTAGTCGGCGGACGTATGCGTTGTAAGTGATGATTCATCTCATGACCTAATAATGTACTTAAATCTTTGCTATAGTGATGGTTAAAGCACGGGTTTATGTGTGTGTTAACTAAAAATCTGCATAAAGTTTGGAGCACCACTAAAGCCACTTAATAACCTAGCTTTGGAATTTTTTCTTCTAGTAGCCTGTTGTCAACTTACGATGTACAATTGTTAGGCTTTGACGATAGTTGTCAAAATAGTTTCAGCTATGGAAGGTCTTAACGAATTAAACCGTAGAAAGTTAATTGGCGAATTTTATACTCAGAATGTATATGAAGGGAAGTCTTTTACTATTAAACATTTTACTGAGATGGATATTTCGAGGAGAACAGTATACAGTATCATTTCCAGGCTCGATGAAGGACAATTATTAGAAAGAAAGGCTGGAAGTGGAAGAAAAGTGCGGAAAATGACGGAAAATAAGAAGAAATGTTTGGAAGATGAAGCTGTCGGGAAAGTTGGGCAAACTTTGAGGAAATTAGGCAGATGCTTTAAAATTTCGCACGTATATGTAGGAAGAGGAAATCAACCCCAAAATATACCAGCAAATAACTTCAAAAACAAAAAAAAATTTATTAAGGAAACTTCAGGATACAAACCCTCAAATGATGTCAAACCCTCAAATGATGTTGATATTGTCTTGGACGAAGAGTCATATTTTACGCTTAATGGAAGTGATTGTGCCGGCAATAAAACATATTTTGTCAAGAAGGGTCAAAATGTTGATCCTGAAGTCAAATTTAAAAGACGCCCTACATTTCAAACTAAAGTTTCGGTATGGTTAGTGATTTGCTCTAAAGGCACATTCATAATGCCTTCTAGACTTTGTATTAATAAAGAAGTCTATAAAACAATTTTTATTTTTTAGGAACTAATTTTAGGAACTTGTTTGATTTTCTAAAAATTTTCAGTATATAAACTGTGAGCAAATAAAAATCAGATTAGAGCAGGCGGTGCAAAGAAAATGTATGTCTGTGATTAAATAAAAAGTCAATAAATTTGACAGTCTATGAATGTATTACTTTAATTAATTCAGTAATCACAGACATGCATTTTCTTTGCACCGCCTACTCTAATCTGATTTTTATTTGCTCACTTTTTACTTATTATGTATTTGTTTTCCTTTAATTTTCATACTCTATTTTAACTTTCTAAATTTTGATTCCTCTTTTTGACTCATATTCTTTTAAATATTTCCAAATTTCTTCTCTCTCTCTCTTTCCTGTCGACTTGTATATTCATTCTTGACTTATTTCCAGGTCTGCGTTGTTTAATTTTTCTTGTACTTTCATTATTGTTTCTGTTGTCTCTCTTTGTGTGATCTCTACATTTATAGTGTTTTCCATCATCTCATCATTTATTTTTCTTGTTCAATTTACTAATTTCTAGACTCTTTAAATTCTTCGAATAAATTTAGCATTTCTATTTTATTTTCTTCAATCTTCTTACTTACTTCCTTTATTATCTTATTTTGTCTACTCTCTGTTTTATTCTGCTCTAATTTTGCATTGTTTTCTTCCAATTTCTCCCTAATTTCTATGTTATTTTGTTCTTGTTTCACATTGTTTTCTTCTGGTTTTGAATTATTCTGTTCTAGTTTCTCCCTAATTTCTACGTTATTCTGTTCTAATTCTGCATTATTTTGTTTAATTTCTTCCACCATCACGGCTTCTTTTTCTTGTTTCATCTCTGTTTTTGTTTTTGTATTATTTCTTCTGTTCTTCTCTTTCCTCTGATATTTTTTCTAATTCTTCTCCCCTGATTCTTATTGACCTTGTCTCTCTTTCTACCATCTTTTTATTCTTTTTCTGACCTTTATTTGGCTAAAACTCTGATGTACCAAATCACCACGACACGACGTCAGGACTCAATTTTATGTGTGGGATTCTTGCCCCTTACGTTGGGCACCAAATTTATGTAATGTTTTTTGGATTTGTGTACCCCTTTTGTTAGGCCATCTTTTTTTGTATTTTTGTTTGAAGTAAATATAAATTTTGTGTTAAATTTTGTTAGTAGAGCTGAATTGATTTTTATTTTTCAGGGCGATAAGTTCTTTTAACCTTTTAGTCAGAAAAGTCTCTTTCTTTCCCTTTTTCATCGTGTCCGGAGTCCGGAAAGGCTTGCGGAGTAGATGTAGCTTACCAAGCAAGCAAATTATTGCGTTTTACAAACTTTATTTTATACAGAGTGAGCCAATAGTGCGCGTTCGGAAGATAGCGTCTTTATTATTGCAAATTTTTAAAATCTGTTTTCGCTATTACTTTCATATATGGTATAAGAGCATTATTTAAAAAAAAGTTACAATTGTACATTCGGTAATTCGTGAATACAGGGTGATTCGTGTGGCTATGTCAAACCAAAGTTATGCTTTCTTAAATGGAACATATTGTATATTATGGCCCATATTGATTTGCCTTAATATACAGTACGTTCTACTTAAAAAAGCATAACTTTGGTTTGGGACAGCTACACGAATCAGCGAAAACAGATTTTAAAAATTTGCAATAATAAAAACGCTATGTTAATATGTGAATACGCACTATTGGCTCACACTGTCATTTCCTCATTTCTGACTTGTCTTTGCCTTTTTCAAAATTTTAATAAAGCAATCGGTATAATTATGTCATTTAAAAAAAAAACAATTATTATTGTTTTATATTTTCGAAATATCAGTTAATAATGAGGTTTAAATTTACTTGTATCAATTGTTTTGCTACGTTACTGTTAACTTACCGGTATTGCTATGTTCTGTAACTCTTTTATTATATGAAATTACCTCAACTCACATTCTTTAAAATGAGCTTTAAATTTACTTGTATAAATTGTTTTACTATGGAAGTGGATATTTATAATGGTTTATTTTTTCGTCGAAATTTTAAAAAAGAAATGCAGATTCATGTGGTACAAATTTATTCATTGAAGGATGGGGATGCTACGATACAATTAAAGAAATCAAAAGAAACAGACCTTCAATGGGAAAAAATGCGTAAAAAATATTGTATAAATGGGAAAAAATAACAACTTACAAAGTTGTTTTATTGATAAAGTTAATACCGTGTAGGCCCACCCCTGGTTCGCCTTAATGCTGTTAGTCAAATGGAAAGACTCATTATCAAATTATTGATAAAGTCTTCATATGACTTCCCAAATTGCTTGCAACGCCCTAGACAATTGCTGTAAGGTGTGAGGAGGCTGTTGGAGCTGATTAAATTGCCTAGACATCTCGGTCCAAACATGCTCAATGTAATTCAAGTCTGGTGAGCAGGGTGGCTACTCCATTCTAACTAATCCCATGATGTTCTATCCGATCATTTTACATTCTTGCACGGTGAGGACGTGCATTATCATCAATAAAAATCCTTCACCTAATGCAGCAGCAAATGGCACTATTATCGGCTCTATAACACTGTCACGATATCTTATGGCAGTAGATCAGTGCGGCCATCAAAACATATGCCTCCTCAGACACAAACTGATCCTCCCCCAAAAAGGGTGGTTGATGCCATTAAATTTTCATTGCATCATTGTCCTCTTTGTCTCCATACCAATGTTCGACCATCACACTATACAAACGAAATCTCGATTCGTCGATAAAGAGGCAACGCCTCCAATTTTGAAAATTCCAATGATTATATTCTATTGTCCAACGATATTTGCATGGCACGTTGATTCGCCCTCAACCGTGGATGTATAGCGCGTCTTCTTGCGCGCAAATTACGTGCATGTAACCTTCTTCTGACAGTTTGACAAGAAATCACTCTTCCACTAGCTTGCCTGAAGGATCTGTTAATTTTTGAAGCAGTGATGCCTGAAGAAGCTGTTCTTTTTTGAAGCTGTGAATGTGCGATTTCTTGTTGCAGTCAGGACTATCAAATGGTCTTGGGCATGGGTTGTGGCTCGTTTTCGACCTCTACCATGGGTTTACGTTGCAGACCCAGTTGATAAATAGCGATTCCATGCTCGACTTACGATGCTTGACGAGACCTTCAGCCGGTTTACGACTTCTCCATGTTGCAAACCTTCACCGATCCAACGTACTACTTGTTCGAGTTACAATGTTTCCAAACGTCGTAGAGGCATAATTTCTATGGTAATAAACAGAAATGTTGTTAAAAATAAGAGTAGTGATTCCGGTAAGTACAAGCAATACTGTTTCACTAACTTGCGAGAGAATTTTTTTCATAGAAAATTTATAAAAATATTTAAGTACGTATTAATGCCTTTTAATCCACACTCTAGTCATAAGTAAATCTATACACTGCGTTCGTAAAGTATGGAATAAATTCATTTTCTACGAAATAAACGATTTTTATGTAAAATCCTGAAACAGGTCGATTTTTAATTAAAAAGTGACACTATTTTAGTGGAATTTTGTATCTCCCCCTCCAACCCCCTCCGAGTGACAGTTGCCCCTTTAAAATTTTTAAATCGAATGGGGGGTCATGTGATACCTCATTTGAAAGAGCTTTTCATTCTCTATTCAGTAGTATAAGAATTTTTTAGATTCTTATTTTTTCTAAAAAGAATAATACATTTTAAAATCAACACACAAAAGTTTAAAATGAAATAATTTAAATGAAATGTTCGAACTGAGAACCGTTTGATTTATGACAACAGTACAAATGTTGCTGACGTTCATCTAAAACATTTCATTTCCAGGGTAATTTGATTAATTCCAACTTTTTTAAATTTTTTTAAAATTCTTTATGAAGTGTAGTAGAAACTGTAGATACTCATGTATGTAATCAACGTAGAAGTAAACACCAATATCAAAGAAACTGTTCAAAATGTCCTCCTCCTACCTCTTGACAATAACCAAGATGAAATTCAAACTCATGCAAAACATTGTCGATTATTTCCGGACTGATTCCTCATATTTCATTTCTTATTCTGTCTTTTAGTTCTTCAAGACTGTTTGGTTTAGTTCTGGAGACTTTACTTTTAGAAATCCCCATAAAAGAAATCGAGAGGTGTTAGATCAGGAGATCTAGCCTGGCCACTCAATCCCCCTTCGACCAATCCATCTATTGGGGAAAATGTCATCCAAATAATCCATTTTAAAATTTAGTGTGTTGATTTAAAAATGTATTATTCTTTTTAGAAAAAATAGGAATTAAAAAAAAGTTCTTATACTACTGAATAGAGAATGAAAAGCCCTTTCAAATGAGGTATCACATGACCCCCCATTCCATTTAAAAATTTTAAAGGGACAACTGTCACTCGGAGGGGGTTGGAGGGGGAGACGCAAAATTCCGCTAAAATAGTGTCATTTTTTAATTAAAAATCGACCTATTTCAGGATTTTACATAAAAATCGTTTATTTCGTAGAAAATGAATTTATTCCATACTTTACGAACGCAGTGTATAAGACATACGTTTAGTGATTCCAAAGCCAACTCTGTTCTGCTTTCAAAAAATCACATGGTATTTTACAATCACTGACAACAATATTAATTAAAATATGAAATCTAAGTGTTAATTATAACATTCCTCTTTGGCTTGTTTTAACAGGTTGTAATTTTATACTTCTCTTTTGGACTACATTCGTCTTTAATTTTATGTGATTCTTTAATTCACACGGTTTGATGATTTGATAAATTAATAAGGGGCAACATAATTTATCATTAATAATGGATTTGTAATTTTATCTTTTGACGATCTTTATAATCGACATTTCACTGTATGTTCGTTAGTCAAAACTGAAAGTTGTTGATAGCGAAACGCAGATTATAAAGCGTACCAAAATGTTAGGAAGTACCTAATTTGTTGATTCAAAAGGAAAATTTAGAAACATAATCTTTTAAAAAACAACTTCGTTTTCGATGTCGTACAGTATTTATACACTTCTAAATGATATCGAATATCAAATATCGCATTCCCGGCATGTAACCATTATCGAATTAAATACCTGTCAGAGAATTGTTCGGCTTACAATCGGTAACATCATCCTTAATTTGCGGATCACAGGCGACCATTGACTGCAGCAGACATTTGTGTGCCTAAAGAAAGAGTATTAAATATCGGTTAACGTACACGTGGTCCTCCATTCATTCATTATTCCTAATTGTTCCACTTGAATACTGTTAAGAAAACAAACCACTAAACAAATAACACGGCGGTTCAAATGATAGCTGCGAAGTAAAATCTTGAGTGCCCTAGAAATTTTTTATGCATCTGGGTTTAGGTACTTTGCTAAAACTGATTTCCGCTCAGGTAATTCGTCGGGTGGGTTACGTTAAGTTCCTGCCTGCATTCAAACGTGTGTAGCCCGCGCTATTTTTTTTAGTTATTTTATTTTGTAAAACGCGTGAGAAATTTATTTTCTAGAATTGTATTTGGTTTCATATCAATTCGTATTATTTCATAGTGACATTTTCAATAGCTTATGTAACTAGACCGAAAAATATTATTTTTTTGACCGAGGAATGTGGGTGGCTAAATATTACAATTGCAGTAAGTAGATACGATATTTTTCCTTGAGTTTTCTAAAATTAAAAAATAGAAAGGTTTCAAAAATACCTTTAAAATACGTATTAAGTTATAAGAATTATTATTGTAATTATATAGTATTCGGTCCTCTAAACTGACATTTTTAGCAGCCTAGGCTGAGAAAATTCCCAGATACTTGTTTATCAAAATTTAGTATTTTTAAATTACTAAAATTAAAAGTCCCCCATTATATAAAAAAAGAATATAATTAATGATTCTGACATAACAATTGAACAACACGACTGTTCGCCCCCATACTGAGCCATGGATTATTCTTATATTGTTTTAACAGAGTGGTCGACTAATCTATAGCACACAATGGGGCGCAATAACAATCAAATATCACAGTGTGGACAATTGAGTAACAAAGGCATCAGTTTGCGTGAAGCTACTAGGTATTATTCGCTAGTCTTTAGAGTTTCTTGACAAAGAACCGGTGGGAGGCAGGCACACATGCTAAGCTCCATACAGATCCATTATGGTGCATGCCCCATCGTCACTGCTGCTGAAAAGGTACACTCGACTTTGAATAAAGAAAACTCGAATCAAAGATCTTGCAAATAATTGCATTTTAACGTTCCCTTTCCGGTCTGTTAATATGATACCGGTCCACATGTAATTTTGGGGCTAAATAATTATCGATGTATGAAATGGTTTGATTAAATGTTATTCCGAGTTGCCTTTGACAAAAGAAATAATAGACTTGATTATAAAGAGTGTATGAAAAAACTCTTTTAATTTGTTTTCTAAAGCAAGCAGCCTAGTTCAGTAAAGTTATACTTTATGATCGAATTCTTACACGATTCATTTATCATAATTTTTTTCATTTTAAGGAACGTTTGCATTTCTTTCTTTCTTGTTGTTAAACTTATTCATTTAACCATAGCGTGATAATCTTAAAACGCTTGGAGCATTTGAATTTGTAGGTTTTGAAAACTCCCAATACATTTCTTTAGTACTTCTATTATAAAGAACCCACAGCACATTCTTTTAAACAGTTTTCAAAACTTTATACCTCCACACCAAAGTCAGACAATGGATGGATTTATTTAATAGCAGGCATAAAATATGGATTGATACCCACCCACCTAATTCAAAGAAAACTCTGTATTATCCTCTGCCTGAAAAGTTTACTACTCAAGTCGTTTGTGAAATTTATGAAACGCGGCTTTTAACTTTTAAGAGGCATGTCCGTTGCGGATATAATAAGCTTTCGGCGAGCGGGGAAACAATGACTGAATGCCGCATGAAGTGACATGTATGATTTCATTGACGGATTGTCAAGTCTCTGTCAACTCAATATATTTAGATAACCATCGGTCATGAGCACAAGCATGTTCTGCGTCTGACATGATACTAGTACCATTGTAGGCTTCAATTACAATTCATCATCATTACTACGAGAATGCATCCCTCAATTATGTTAACAAGAAAGAAAATTTATTATCGCATAATATACACGTTCTATGTGAATAAACAACAAGAACTGAACTGTTCGAGAAGAAATGTCGATGTGATAACAATCCTAATGTCGAGATGCTTGACAATACTAATTTAAATAATACTGGATTGGAGATTTATTATAACTTAATATATTTAAAATAATAAGTGTGTAATATTTGAAATTAAATTAAAAAAGGAAATAAGCGATTAAGTTATTGATTTTAAGGAAAAAAGTTCCTAGAAACATGTGACCTAAAATGCATAGTTTTTCAGATAGAGGCTGATAAAGTTCCTCTTATTTATGTAAACTTGTGACACGTCATATTCAAATTTAATGTCGTTTTGATTAAATTACATACTGTGTATCTTGGAGGTTATACTAAACGTCGTGTTACATTTCTATTCTAGTCTTTTCCTATACCTTCTGTATTAGTGGCAATGCGCACTTCATAGTACTTCATTTAAGTAGGCCATTATTCAAAGCAACAAATTAAATGTGAGACAATATGACAGCTTCAATAATTTACTTCTTTGACAGATCGAAAGCGAAATCACAATACAAAAAAGGAATGAGTCAGTTTTTTTACCCGCAAGTTTACGTCATGTATTGTTCTTAAACAATTATTTGTTTACTAAAATTATAAATTAAATACATATCTTCTAAAGTTATTTGTCCTTGTATCAAGTCTCCTTTAATTAATTAAAAAGGGTTGAGGTAAATTAAAAAACAAACAAAAAAGAAACTATCATCCTGTATCTCGAAACGAAGTGTTTTAGCTGGCATGTTTATAGGAATTTTTAAATTTAAAATCAGCTTAGGAATCACCTCTCCAAATTGTTTTCATTCATTAAGTTGTATATAAAGTTAACAAATTGGTAAAAATTAAACAAGAAAATGATAAATAATTCAAGATTAAACAGGAGATTATTTAATTTGTAGAGCTTTTCACAGTGGAAACCCAACCTAGGGGAAAAGTAGGAACGAATCATTAAAAATAAAAATTTCAAGAGTCCAGGATCAAGAAGATCAAGGTCAACTCAACTCAAGGCGAGAAACTGGGGTGAATTTAAAAAAAATTAAATTTCAAAGTTTCGAGGTACGGTGTATTTTTTTAAAAATGCCATAAAGGTTGGTCATGAAAATTAAAACTCATGTCGTAGCTTGGCATCTAACATATGTCAAAACTGACAATTTAAAGTACATGAATTTTATTTTTCACAGCCACCCCTTATGGCATTTTAAAAAAACACATAGTATTAAAGTCAAAGGTCAAGGTCAAACCAACTTAAGGCAAAAATTGGAAATTTTTTTAAAAGGTTAAAATTCAAGGCTTTTACAAAGGTTAAAGGTCGAGGTCAAACCAATCCAAGGCAAAGAGATAAAGAAAAATCTATAAAAAATTATAATTTCAAGGGACGAGGTTCTGAAAGGTCAAAGGTCAAGCTCAACCCAATAGAAAAAATTGACGAGGGTCAAAAAGGTCAAAGGTAAAGAACAAACCAACCAAAGGATAAATAAAAAAGCCTAGGAGCAGTGAAGATCAAAATAGGAGTGCCACAGGACATGTTCAAATTAAGAAGTAACCACAAAGTTTCAATCATATTGGGCCTGATGAATAAAAACTAAGCAATTGTTTTAACATTGACTGATTAGCAAAAGCAAAAGCTGTAAAAGCAAATGCTTTAAGAAAAATTGCTGAATTATTATATGAATAAAAATCCTGAACATTTACTAGCTTTCCGGAATCGTTGAAACAATTACTAGTACGACTTGTGCAGATTTGCATATCTACATAGCTAAAGTAGGTACGTTAGATTCGTTATCGAAGCGGTGCTCATTGTTAATAATGAGACCGAATTAGACAAAAAAATTATTTTTGTTAAAAAAATTAAAAGAAAATAAAATTATTTTTAATAAATTGGATTTAAATTTTACATTTGTCTAAGTTTGTGATCTCTAGTAATTGACTAGGGTGTTGTATGTACGTAATCAGTTTTAAAATTGTATTAATCAATATATATTTTATTTATTATAGTTTACTTATTCTTAATCTATTTATTTATAAAAATTTTCTCTGTATTTTCAAGTCAATATCATTCTTAAAAGAAAGAACGTAATTTTTGATTATAATTTCAGTAAAAGAGTGAGGAGAAAAAGTGGAAATTGTTGATTACTGTGGTGTAATTAATTTTGGGAATTAAGACCTAGTTTGGGCATAACAATAGAACTTCTCTGTTACTCTCGTCGAGACATCTAGAAGAACATAGTGTTTCGACGAGACCTTGTAAAAATTGATAAAGTTGAAAGTAAAGGATAATTCATCCCCTTTCTGTTATCATCATTTTTAACCACCCGTCCCTCACACAAGTAATAACCAGGCTTACGATTTCGGCCCACGTCGCATTTAAACATACTTATTGAAAATTTGCTATGGGCCACGCGATCGCAGTAAATAATTTAATAAAGTTTAACATAAATCAAAGAAGTATGTAAGGCTTCCCCACTACCTGCCGTGTTATGCGAAGCCGGGGAATTTACAAATTTACAATCCAATATGTTCGAAGTGGACCGAAATCGTAAGTCTGGTAATAACTGATAATTACAAGGAAATTTTTAATGTTTCCCTTACAACTAAACAAGTTGCAAGGAAACTAAGCAATATGAAAGGAAAAGAGAAAAAAAAACTGGTAAAAAGAAATTTTGTTCATAACAAACGTACAGACAGGACGCAAAGAAATATTTTCACTTTTTCTATAATTGAAAATGCACCACCACGTTTCTCGCCACTATCTTCTAAAAAATAGTTTGCAAGTCACCAAAGGTTTTCGCTGTTAA
Source organism: Dorcus hopei (assembly GCA_033060865.1). Classification (NCBI taxonomy): domain Eukaryota; kingdom Metazoa; phylum Arthropoda; class Insecta; order Coleoptera; family Lucanidae; genus Dorcus; species Dorcus hopei. The sequence continues at coordinate 46,324,919 of CM065426.1, read as the reverse complement.
ATCTATGTAATTTTCTATAATCTAGGGATTCGTTACGTATTTTATAGTTTTTCTGTTTACGAATATAAAGAACTGCGCCATTATTATCGTGCGAATGCGATAAATTATAACTGATTTAAGCAAATGCAAGGATGGGGCAGAGGAACCTTAATAATTTTTAAGCAAATGCTTGGATAGAAAAAGCAATCGCTACCTTTATTCATACAACATTAAGCAAATACTAGAAATTTTTAAGGAGAACCTTTTGCTATAAGCTTTTCCTTAGTGTCGTAGCAATTGCTACAAGGTCAAGCAATTCCTAAAGATTTTATTCATTAGATATTAAGCATTTACTAGTAAATTTCAAGAAAAAGCAATTGCTTAAACTTTATTCATAAGGCCCATTGTACAAGGTGTTTTCATCTAGCCACCTGTATAAAATAAAAAAATGCTGCTTTATGAAAATAGTGTTTTCTTGCACAGTATACATTTTGTCGCTTACTAATTTAAATTAATAAATCTAGCTGACGTCAACTGATTGATAGCTGACAATCTATTGACAGAACTATTAACCATTGGTTCTCACTAGTAGGTACACATCTATCAGACCACTCGTTTCAAGTTTTAGACATACCAATTGTATTGCAGAAGATTACTCAACAACGTTTGTGTAGATCCTTTTCGGTAGCCAATATTGAACAGCTTCAGTATTCATGACAAAACGAAAATTGGCAGGAAATGTATGAGGCAACTGATTTCCAAAATAATTTTTTTTGTTTTTATAATCGTTTCTCAGAATATTTCAACTCCACTGTTCCAGTCCGCAGTAAAAAAATGAATATTAGAAATAGTCAACCTTGGTATATACGGTATAATGAACTCAGAGATTTGTCCAACTGGCTAAAAGAATTAAACGACATGTACAAATTTTACAAAACCAATGCATTGAAATTCAGGTTAATTCTTATAAGAAATGCATACAAACAGAAAATTGCCGAATCAAAAAGATCCTCTTACAATAAAAAAAAAATACTATGTCAAGTAACATGTCAAAAACCTGTTGGCAAATAATCAATGATACATCTGGCAGAGTCCCGTGCGATACACCTAAAGAACTACATGATAATAATAATAATAATAATAATGACTTTATTTCCACTACCATCATTACATATATAAGTAAGTTCTTACACATACACTGGCAATGGAAAAGGCGAAGTTCAGAGTACCTGCCGTAGCAGGTCCCTGCTCTTACACTTAACCTTTTAAAAGTATATGATATTAATATTTAATATTTTGGCACGCAAGATAATCCAATACTTAACCAATCTTAATTTTAGAAGTGCATGACCCAGTATAGGCCCACCTAAACTTGCTGCTCACGAAATAAGAATAATTTGTAGATAATTTTAAAATAATGTCTAGAACTGGATTTCCAACTATTACAAAAATTATTGTAAGTTTTAACAATGTCATTCGTAAAGGATCGCTCAAAGAATGCAGTTTTATGAGGTGGTGGAGTTAACAAACCTTTAAATCGAATATTTAGATTATGGATATCCGTTCTATAACTAATTTTATTATATAGATACTGTGGTGTTTTACACGAAATAATCTGATGGTGGAGTGTTGCTGAATGCAGTTTGCGGCGATTACTCATATTCAACCAACCAACTTCGGGCAACTTGCAGGAAATATGTTGATTTTTCTTGATACCAAAAATTAATCTAAGGCATGCATTCTGCAATCTTCTGAATTGATATTTGTCTAAAGAATCAATACATAGACCATAAACTACGTCGCAATGATTAAAGTGGGAGAGTACTAACGCTTCACATAACTGTAATTTCATTTTTTTACTTAAAGAATATCTGTTATTAAAAATTAGTTTTAAATTGCAGAATGCTCGTTGAATACACTTCGAAATGTAACTTTTAAATCGGAGTTTATGATCCATGATGATACCCAGATTTTTTGCTTCAGAGACAATTGGGTAGAGTAGTGCTGCCCACCGTAATACGTATCTCATTCATCATGCGCTCGCGAATTTTCCTAGGACCGAATAATAAAACTGATGATTTGTCCGCATTAATATTTAAAGAGTGGTCCGCTGCATAATTAATTAAGTTGTTGATATCATCATTAATTTTTCTGCAAGCTACATCAACCTGATTTGGCATAAACGATAAATAAATCTGTGTATCATCAGCGTAGAAATGGATGTTACTGAACTTCAACCGTGATGCAAAATTACTCGTATATATGGAATAAAGTAACGGACCCAAAATTGAACCTTGAGGAATTCCGGCAAGAACTGGCCGAACTGCCGACAACTGGCTATTGACACTTACACGCTGAGATCTATTCTTTAGAAAGTTTTTTAATAACATTCTGCTATTATCACTCACACCGATGTAATGCAAAATCGATAATAGTATGTCATGATCTATCGTATCAAAAGCTTTTGAAAAATCCAATAGTACTAGTACAGTCAACTGCCCGTTGTCAACAGCACGACAAATATCGTCCGTGATATTTAGGCCGTTCTCACACTGAGGTAACAAGCAATAAGCAACTGGCAATAGGCAACACGCAATATTGTCGGTAGCAACTATTTTACATTGAATTAAATTAGAGGTCTCACATTAGAGCAACTCGACATCGGTCGAACGAAAAATGTTGCTGGTTGCGGCAACATTTATTTCTAGCGATACGCAGTGCATGTTGAAAAGCGACAAATATTGCATCGTATTATCAATATTTGCGAGTAGTAGCAGGGAATGTGAATTTTTACTTTTAGAAAAATATGTCGGACGATCGAGTTTTTAATACAAAGTTTGTAGAAATAGTGGAAAAATATCCCTGTACTTACGATTTTACTCAAAAAGACCACAGCAGAAGGGAAGTTATTGAAAAGGCATGGAAAGCAATTGAGGCTGAAGTAAAACTGCTTTCGTCTTTTTTTTTTCTTAAATGCCACCACATTAAAAAAATCGTATTATCGAAGTCGTCGGATGACATACTATAATAGCTAGAGATATCTGGCAATACTGTTGCTTCAATGTGACATAAGGTCAAAATAATGTTACGTATTGCTTATCGACAGTTGCTAGTTGCTTATTGCTTGTTGCCTCAGTGTGAGAGACGCCTTAAAATTGCTGTGGCGCAACTATGTTGCGGTCTAAAACCTGATTGTGTAAGTGGTAGAAGATTATTATTTACCAAATGAGTTTGAAGTTGTTGAAACATTACATTTTCTAATATTTTCGACAGCACTGGTAAGATACTAACCGGTCGCAAATCCTTGAATACTTTAGGTGGACAAACTTTAGGAATTGGAATCACGTTAGCAATTTTCCACGCTGATGGATACACTTTAAATATTAAACAATAATTAATGATGTGCATTAAGTATGGTAAAATAAACGGGCAAGATAAATTTAAAAATCTAACACTGATACCATCAGAACCCACCGCATTTGTTTTGATAGATGAGATTAATTTCAATATTAAATCTTCATTAACCGGATTGAAATTCAAAAGAGTTGTATTTTCTACCATATTATTCTCATAAAATTGAATTAGGTGAAATTTAGCAGCATTGTATGTGTTTATCGTACTGAAGAACGTGTTTAATTGGTCTGGATCAGTTAACTCTTCCGGCAGGGTGCAATTCTGAGATTTAGGAACAAAATTCAATTTCCTAAGACCGCGCCAAAATTCCGAAATATTATTTGAATCAAAAGAATTGCTGAGAAATGCTTTCTTTTCCCTCCTTACACAACTGGTGACAAAATTTCTAAGCTGTTTATAAAATTCCCAATCAGTCAATAATGATATCATTAAAGATTCCTTTCAAATTGTTAACGCTTTCAACGAAGCATTTCTAAACATACCCTGAACAACTCAAATACCACCCTCCAAAATTTGTAAGTCATATGCAAATAACCAGTCTATTTTCTATATCCTTTCTATTCTACACCCCACGAAATTTGTAAACTTATTATTATCATCTCAAAAATCAAATGGCACTATACGTTCCTGGTTATACACCGTCTGTTCAGAAGCTGTCGAACGACGGTGAAACGTAAAGTGTATAGTGCGCGATTTAGTGTCCGCTTAAAAGATTTTGTGATACAAATTTCATCGGACAAGAACCAACTGTAAATATGTAAACTTATTATTAAATTCTCATCTCAAAAATCAAATGGCTCCGATAACGTTCCTGGTTATACGTATATTAAGAAAAGTTAATGAACATATCGATATCACTAGCATATTTAATGAATCTATCGTTTCTCTCTTTATTAAAACAATCCAAAATAATACCAGTCTATAAAAACAAAGGCGAAATAACTACCTGCACCAATTATCGTCCTATTGCCCTACAATGTTCCATTGCAAAAATATTTGAGTCTGCCTTTAGTGATCGACTAATACATTTTTTAGAAAAGAACAATTTTCTTATTCCATTCCAACATGGCTTCCGGAAAGGCCGATCGACGGATACTGCTATTTGCGATGCACTCGACTTCATTCTAGATTCTTTGAACAATAAAAATAAAGTGGCAGCTATTTTTTCGATATGTCAAGGGCTTTTGATACAATAGAACATTCATTGCTACAAAACAAACTAAACAATATTGGTATCCGTGGACCAGCATTAGCCTGGCTAACAGAATATTTGAGTATTCGAACTCAGTATGTACAAATTGACAAAGTACAGTCATCACAAAAACAGAATCTCATGGGTGTGCTGCAGGGATCATTGCTGGGTCCATTATTATTTATTATCTTTGTTATTGATATTGCGCGTACACTTTCTACGCCTAGAATAATTTTATACGCTGATGACTCTACAATGTTAACTGCCGCTAAGAATCTTGAAACTCTAATAAATAATTCAAATAACATCGTTAATGAAATGCATTTATCTTGCTGTAAGAATGCACTAGTTTTGAATCCATTTAAAACAAATTTCATCAATTTTATAACTAAAAACGTCCATGTCTACGGAAGCCTCCTAATCAGATTACAAGGTAATACAGGTACATAACATAAATTTTTTGGGTATCAACATGGACGAAAAATTAACATGGAACAAACACACTGAATACTTATGTTCTAAAATGAGCTCGGTATGTTTCCTACTGAGAAGATTGCACGGACTAGTTAATTTAAATGTTTTGCGTCTGGCCTATTGCGGTCTTTTCCAATCTATTGCATCATACGGAATTATTTTCTGCGGATCTTCTTCCAAAGATAACATGCAAACATTATTCGCTATCCAAAAAAAAGCTATCCGTATTATCTGCGGCGAAAACTACAATACTCACTGCAAACCATTATTTTCTAAAACAAGAATACTAACTTTACCGTGTCTTTATAACCTCAATCTGGTAACTCATGTTCGGCAAAATATTTCAAGTTTTCCAACGAACTGCTCCATACATGAGTACAATACACGGAGTAGCAATGATCTACACATACCATACGATCGTCTGTTAGTATGTTGCGCCGCGCCGGTTCCTTGCACAATGGCATTAAATTTTACAATAAACTTCCCGCAAACATAAAATGTGCTACAAACCTAAGTACCTTCAAGGGAACAGTTAAGGCATTTTTATTCTCTCAACAGTATTATGACATACAAGAATTTTTGGACAACACAATACCATGATACTGTAATTGTAATGTCCCTTTTTTTGCTTGTCTCGTTTTGTTATATTATGACATATTCACATACCTAGTAAATACATTTGATTGTAACTTGCATTGGTGATGAATAAAAGATATTATTATATTATTATACGAGCCCCATCAACTATAGGTTCGGACACTAGGGTTTTAGTTATTTCTTGGGTAAAATGTATTATAGCTATTGAAAGCAAATTTATTTATTATTAAATAAGAAATGTCATCGTATATCTTTATCTTTACATAATTTTATTCTTCTCTGGACTGTTTGCAAAACATTCTTTAGTATCCTTGTTATCCTGGCTATCCTTTGCTTAACATCGTCCATGTCATACATAGTTGGTAATAGGGCAAAATAGTTTTTAAAAACCAAAAATTATTACTCCAACGAGTTCCGTCAACTGTAGGTTCGGTCATTACGGTTTTACTTATTTCTTGAGTAAAATGTATTATAGCTACTGAAACCAAATTCAGTTTCCTTTTTAATAATTTTTCTGTTGTAACGTACTTATATGATGTATACTTTCAATAGCATGTTAAAACATATTTTCATTTTATTAAGAACTTGGTCAGTTACGTGGCAAAAAGACAAAAAGTTAAAATGTCCGAACCTATAGTTGACGGGGCTCGTAGTTGTTATCGCAGCAGGCCGTGACTTTAAGTTAGTACGCTGGCAAATCGTGTTAAGGTCTAATTGTACAATTCCAGCTTAACATTAAGCCAAACCTATAACAACAACTATTGAAATAATCCCTGCTATGGGTTTAAGCTTCAGTTTGAATTTAAACTAGCATTGTACAACTGGGCCTAAATCAGACAAATTTAATTTGATGTCATTGTTATAATATGATGACATATAATGATGACATATGATGACATATGATGATATATAATGACATGTTATATTGAGGGTACTTTAGATAACAAGAAGCTTTATTCATTGAATACTTGTTACAAGTATAACGTGATCAATAAAGACTGTTTGAAAAAAAGTACTTTCCAAGAGGGATTATATCAATATTTAGATAGGAGTTCTGTCAATTGTATAACCCGAAGTTCTAATAGAATGGTGGAAGGAACAATTCAAACGATCAAAAGTCTACTCATCAAATTTTACCAAAACGGAAAAGGTCCATTTTTGGCAGTATTAAAGCATGACGTTTCACCAAGAGCAAATTTACCAGCACCAATTCCATTAAATTATTGATGGGGCGAAGATTAATGACGTTTTCCATTGAGATCAGTCCTAATCCGCTCTAGTACAACTTCCATCCAGGCCAATAAGTTTTTTTTTCATCTTTCATCTTTCGAACACCATACGCATCCTCTCCAAGAATGCTTTGCTCTTTTGCACCGTCTCTCGATACGGTGTAAAAATTTTGCTCCGTTTCAGTGCAATCCAGTTCAATTGAAGGTACCATTTCTGGATCCCCAAAAGAGCGATAGTCATCCGAGTATACCACCACAAATGCTCGCTCTTTATGCGCATGTGCAATTTGACCTGGAGCTGCTCAGAGCAGTCAATCGAAAACGCCATAAGAATCAACTTACCAGTAAATAATAAACTTCTTCTACCACAATTTTCAACAAAAGGAATTAGAAAGAAATTGAAGAAACATCAAATAAGTCGAAAGAAATACTATGATCGAGGTGCAAGAAAACTTTCAGAATTAGAACAGGGTCAGTACGTCTTGGTGCAAGAATCTATTCGAAATTGGAAGCCAGGCGTCGTATTACAGCAGTCAGGACCTAATGGATATCTAGTACAAACTAATATGGGAAAATACAGAAGAAACTGTCAAAACATCAGGCCTCTGCGTGAATCTTCGCCTGTACAGCAAACTATTAACCTAGAGATTGAAGTAACAAATGCAGCTGCAGATGAAGATTTGATTAAATCAGGACCTGAGCCTGCGGAGGAAATGAAGAATAACATTAGCAACTACAACCCCTCTGCTCCTGTCAGTTCTAGTCCAAAAGTTCTTCTTTCTTCTCTTTTCTACTCTTTCTTCTTTTCTTTTTCCGTTCTATATTTTCTAGGAGATAATGTATTTTAAGTTAGCGTAGTATTATTATTTTTCTTTTTTCTTGCGGGTCTGTGGCATTCAAGAACAGATGGTTCTTGAGACCAATCTGAGCCACAATCCACTAACCCATATTATTTCTATTTCTTTAGTTCAATTATATTGATGTCATCAAGTTTCTGGGTTAAAAAAATAAATATATTATTATTATTATATTATTACAAGAAGTGGTTGTGTTGTAAAACGTCCAGAAGAATTAAATTTGTAAATAACTTTTGTATTATATAATTCTCAATTTTGTAGAAGGGGCATGTGATGTATAAACATAGTTAGCATTGAATTAACAAATAATGTTTAATGTCACTTGTTATTAAGAAAATAATAAGGCCCAGTTGTACAATGCCAGTTTAAATTTAAGCTGAAGCTTAAACCCATAGCAACAATTATTTCAACAAATGTTGTTAAGGGTTTGAGCTTTGGCTTAAAGTTAAACTGGCATTTTACAACTGGGCCTTAATCTCTTGTTTTCAGCGGTAGTGCCTTATAATTAAAATAAAAGAAGCAGCAATAGCCAATACATAACCGGGAATTCTGGGAAAATTTAGCGAATTTTTTTGCCTTAATTCACTTTCAGTGCATTGGCTTTCGCTAGAGATATTTTTTGTAGTTGTTTATATACTTCGTTGCTACACAAAGTTATTTTAAACTGCTTTACATTAATTATATATTTCCTAATTTAAAATAAAACTGATCTAGTGCAATCCTCCATTATTACAACTTGGCATATTGTAGTAGGTTTCTATAAATTAACGTAACGGCATAGCCAGTCGTTATTGATCGCATTGTATACGTTATGGAGTTGCATGGTTCCCATGGACTCTTCGATTGCTGATATAACATAACAAACTACTAGGTTATTTTAGTTTTGAAGTTTGAAAGTTGTTGTAACAATATTATCTGTATTTATGATTTTGATGTTGTATTAATTGTATTTTACTTCGTCATTCATCATACATCAATTAAGTTTTGCATATTAAAAGAAAAAAACTTATGATCCCAAGGTATTTCAACGTAAATGTTGCTATTACTGAAACACAAATTTTTGTTAATGAAAACAAACATGAGGGGAACGATTAAAAGATGTAATCGTCATCATCAGACTGACACACACATACCAGTCTAAAAGCAGTTCCGATGGATGTACATCATCGTGGAAGATTTACAGTTCTTGAAGGCACCTCCGAAGTCAAACTTCCTAAACCAGGAACAAGTCCAATTTAGCCGATACGTAACATTTGTTTGACAACTAAAATCAGAATTACATGGTGATTCATTCAAGATTAAGCACGAATAGTTGGAATAAATAATTAGAAAGCTATTTTTTCTATCACATTAGTTGATGTATGTATAAAACCGTAAGGAACTGAACAATTTTTTTTATTTTATCATATACGTATTTAAACAAATGGCCATTACAGGAACTTAGTTTATATTAAATTCAACTAAACAAACAGTTAACAAACGTTAAATACAAATACAAATAAAATCGTGAATACGGGCCTGAGATGTACTCGAGAAGTCGCAATAAGATATATAAAAGATAAAAGAGTGGCTCGGTAATAAAACGCAGTCAGAAATGTGGACAATTTGCAACACCCTGTCTGAAGGGGAAGTTAACCCCTTATACGCCCGTCCACTACACACTTTTATTTACTTAGAGCTGCGATTTGGTAAACACACGTTAACAAGATTTGTCTGACCGACATTTCGAAGAATAATACATGACCACGAACTAATCAACTCAAGTTTCATAAATATGCACTGCTGTTTCAGACATAGAACGTTATGTAGTTTGATTTTTATTGAAATAAAATTTGTTTTCGCCATAATTAATTATTATATCTTTAATCATTTATGATAGGGTGGAATTAATTAAACAAAAATTATGAAGTTATCGTCATTAATCGTTTCTAATCTTTATTTATTATATTTTTTATGTAAAATTTTTATAAAACATAACTTCGTTTTTTTTAATGTGATTATCCTTTTTATTTGAGGCAAGTCACACTAACAGTATTCTGGAATTGTTAATTGTTTCTAAAATCACTTGTGATTGTGTCTGAAATAACTTGTAATTCCACTTTCCTTTTTCAAATTTTATGTTGATAGACGAATTCTATTCGAAATCCAGTACCATATTAGAGCTGAATACGAACCTGTATTGACGTTCTTCGTGGCGAGGCGGGCTGCTCGCGAACACCCTTCTAGATAATGTAAATATTCTGGTGTTCTTTATGTCATATTGCGGCGACTTTTTTATTGCTCTTTCAAGTTTAAAAATGTCATTTGTATTTAAATATTCGCGGAATGTTCCAATTCCAAAATAACTCAAGGAGCTATTAGAATAAATTGCCTCATTAAATTTACATCTACATTCTTTATCGAACAGAGTTCGAAGCAGTTCGAAAAATAGGAGGAAAATGACTTAAGCGAAAATTCAATTTATTATTAAAGTTGCGTTTATGAAATCGTTCTTAATTATTTCGTCCTAAATACTGGACGTTTCGGACGTATTTACAAAATATCTCAAGTACCACATCGACAAAGGAATACGATGATATACAGGGTGGGTTAACGAGATACTTGTATAGGTTTGTATAGAGTTTTAGAGCTGAGGGCCCTTCACGGGCCAGATCGCGTCCACACTAACAATATATCGACTTCGTTCTCTCTGTCCAACTGCAATAAACGGTCGTCTTCTTACAGACAGAATCATCGAAAGGTAAGGTTTGTAAAACGATTTCGTTTTATGGCCACTTGAAGTGGATCTTCTCGAATTTCCCTTTGATTGAACGTCCGGAGTTTCAAAGTTTTTTTTATTCGTCGGTTTCTGCGAAACTTACGCTCGACATAAAAACGATAAATTAATTTCTACATTTCGCTGACTACTTAATTAAAAAAAATTATGATTTATTCGGTGTCTAGAAATTTTCTTTTTGATTTCTCCTTTAGTTATTGTTTTCCAGTTAATATTTAACTTATTTTTATAGTATAATTTCATTTTTTCATCAAATTTCGTTGAAAGACATCCTTTTTACAACATTCTCTTTATTTTGTTGTGTCTTTGGGTCTTGAATCAACGCAAAATAATTTCTTTGATGTTATTAATTTATCATTCTTAATTTTTAAGAAACGAATAATTGAGAAGTAGCTAATTTTTTCTTAAGATTTCTGTTTAAAAAAATGATTCATATCGTGGCAGATACTTCTAATTTTTTATTGTTTGGGCGCTTTTTAACAATCATCAAATTATGATCATTACAGCTTTTTATCTTTGAGTTATGTCTATGTATATGTACAGGCCGGTGAACCTTAGTTGCGGTAATGGTCAGTTTTAAAAGTAAAACCGAAAAGGTTCCGATAATCCTTACTTGAGTTGCGGTACCTAAGATTTAGGTAAGTAATCCATATGTAGGAGTAGTTAATAAATAGGCAGAAAGTACTGAAACACTTTTGATTGGTTAATACCAGCTGTTTGACGGAAATATAAGTATATAGTACCTAAATCACACATGTATAACAATTAGTATTTCGAAATTATTACTTGTAATTTGTAATTAATTGATAATTTTAAATTTCGAAAGTATGGCGCCAATAAATCAAGTGGTGAAGTGTGTTGGTCTTGTACATTAAAAACGTGAAGGTGCAAAAAATTTCACTCTTGGACCAGACAATGTGTTTTCCAGAAAAATGGGACAACGTAATCATGATTCACTTTTGGATCAGATTTTGAATCGTCAACAAATGAGCAATCAAGTAAAAAGGAAAACCGAGAGAAAAACCGAATCTGAAATGACGGAAAGGCTCCGAAAATTAATTCATACAAAAACAGCTGTTCAGAAAAATACCCTTGAAACGTTGACAGTGAGGGATATGAAATAACGAGTGATCAATATCTTTTCTAATCAAGTGACCTATGGAAATAAAATCGTGTGTCTTTGATTAAGTTTATTTATCAAATGCAATTTGAATTATTTATATTGCATTCCTACACAAAATCTAACTATTCTTATGTATTACATATTTTTTGGATTTGAAGTTCACATTTCCCACGTGCCAAGAGCAACGAAAAACTGGTTCATAGAAGGTGCGTCAAATGTCCGCCGTTCTCTTGTAAACACAAGCGAATTCTGCGTTTTAAATTGTTGATAACTTTTGCTAAGATTACTGGATTGTTATTTAACTGTTCGCAATGTAGCAATAAACTCCTATGAACAAAGATTTCTGTTAATGAATTAATCTTACTGACAGTTATAAATAATTGAAATGAGATTGACATTTGAAAAAAACCAATTAATCAAAGACATACGATTTTCTTTCGATAGGTCACTTGATTAGAAAAGATATTGATCACGCGTTATATTAGCAACAATATCAGTCGTGCACGGTTACAGTTACATCCTAAATTACCTTATTATTTCCCTACATACTTAATTACCTACATACATAGGTATCCCTTCGAATTAACCGATTCTACCGCAACTGAGGTAAAGAATTAAGGAGAGCTAATCTACCCGATATTCTTGTACCGCAACTCAGGCAAAGAATTAATAGTTATATTAACCATTACCGCAACTCGGTATCGCCCGTACAGGCTGTCATCTATCTTGAGAGGTTTCTTTGTATAGGACGACGGTATAGTTGTAATGGAACGTAAGAAGTTACACAGGAGTAGAAGTTAATAAAGACCACATGTTAGTAATAATGAAAGTGAAACAAGAAATATCAAAAGTATCAAAAATATAACACAATAAGTTATGGAATGTAAAGATAAGAGAGAATTATGAAAATATAATTTCAGTAAAGTGAAAGGAAGATAAAGGTTCGGAAATTATTGGGAACGTCAATAGAAAGCGTAATAACAAAACAAAATGCTAAGACAAAAATGTTGGGGAAATATATGGCTTAATGATGACTGTAAGATAGTGTGTAAAGAGAGACAAAAAATGGAACAGCGAAAATAAAGATTTAAAGAAAAAGAAACATTGCAAAACAAACTTGTAGAGAACCAAAAAGAAAATATACAGATAAAAAGCTAAAAATAGGAAATAAAGGAAATACTAAAAAGAGAGACGGGAAAGCAGAGTGTTATAAGAACAAGACAAGAAAGAAGATAGAAGGTAATTTGGGTAGAGTACTTTGAGCAGTTTTTTTTAACAAGAAAGAAAATACAGATCAAGAATTGGGAAATAATAGTTAGAAAATAGCAAATGAAGGGGACATAGAAGGACAAGAACCATTAGAAGGTAAAATAAAGGAAGTTGAAAGCAAATGGGATATCTGCAGAGATCTTAAAAGAAGAAGGAGACTCCCTCAAAGAATGTGTAATAAGAGTGGTAGAGTCAGAGATGTCAAAAGAAGGAGGAGACCCCCTCAAAGAATGTATAACAACAATGGTAGAGTAAGTGTGGAGAACTGAAGAGATGCCAGAAAGACGGAGAACAGTCCAGTATTGTGTCCTCCTCTACACAGAAAAACGAGAAGACAATATGTTTAAACTATAAAGGCTTCTCGTCCTTAGATGTAATTTACAAAATACAAAATATTGTAAGATAAGAGGAAGAATAGAGAATGTGAATGGGGAATATCATGCGGGTTTTCGAAGACAAAGATCGACAATAGACCAAGTTTTTATACTTTAACAGCTAATGTATCATAGCTATGAACAGAACCTAACGATAAAACTTATGTTTATAGATTTTATACAAGCATATGCCAGTGACCAGAGACAAGATCTATGAGGCAATGGTAAACCGAGGAGTTCCTAACAAGTTAATTAGGTTAATTAGTAGAAATGACGCTGCAAAACACAAGAAGTAAGATAGGGCTAGAAGCAAGGCTTTCACAGAGTTTCTTCATAGAAAGAGCTTTGAGACAAGGCGACCCCTTATCGACGACTTTATTTAATTAGATACTGGAAGTTATTGTAAGAGACTGCCAAATATGTAATAAAAGGACTATTAAATCGGCATAAGCGCCAATGCGACGCTGATAGCAAGATCGAAACAAGAAATGAGAAGGATACAGAGGCAGCTAGAACAAAACGCGAAAACTTATGGTCTGCACGTTAATCAAGTAAGTATGATTTTAAAGGGACGAGGAGGAAAAAATCAACAGATCACTCCAAAGTTTAGGACGACGGCAATCTTAGAGATTGTTGACCATGTTGAATACCTACTGACTGTTTAAAATTAAGAAGAAATGGAGATTGACAAGAGAATTAACAGCGGGTTTAGAGTAGCAGCTGGCTGGCCTAGTGGAAATATTGAAGTCTGAGAGCGTATGAAACAATAATTATTATTAGACCAACTGTTTTGTATGGAGGTGAGCTGTAGATGTAGATAGTAAATAAACAAATATCAAATAAGTCGGAACGATTCCAAAGAAAAATATTGAGAAGAATTTTTGCGGATAAAAATTTTTGGGGATGAAGAGGCTGAACAAACATACAATAAACCAACAATCAGTCAAAGAATTAGAGTCCAACGGTTAAGATGGTTAGGGCATGTTATAAAGATGAAGAAAAATCGAGTTCAAAAGCAATGCAGATAGGAGAAGGAGGGAAGAAAAGAAGGGGGCGTCCAAAAAAGAAGTGGATACAGTGAAGGGTGATTTAGAGAGAATTGGGTGCACGACTGGAGAGAAAGAGTTTTGGATAGACCAGAATGAAAAAAGAAGTTGTTAGGAAAATGGAAGAAAAAATTTAAACCTAGACTTCAAACGCCCGAAGCTCTGTTTTATGTGTGTATGTGTATATAATTTTTTGGTGTTTTTAGATTCTAAAATTAATTCTAGATCGGGATCATGTATTTTTTACATAAATTCAACTCTTTAGGAGTTACTATCTATTAAGCTTCTATGAAAGCGTTGGATTATTTTAGACTTAGTTATGTTTAAGAGAGAAATTTTATGCACGACCTTTAAATAAAAATAAATAATGCATCGAATTGATCGTTGTAGACATCTTCAGCAATTAACATTTAACTTTAGAAGTTAGGTTGCAATCTAGTAACATTAATTATTATAGATTCACTTAACTTCCTATACAATAACTTAACAAAGAATTGAACTTAGCCTGTAGAACATGTTACATATAATACATACAGTGTGTCCCCAGATGGACTGAAAAAGAGGAAAAACTTACGGAAGACATTTTTCATATGTAAGCGCATTCTGTAACACGAAGTCAACACTTGTGTGATTGTGTTTCAGTATTCTCTACAAGTGTTGATAATGTTCTACTTATTTATATTTATAACTGTGAGTAAATGCGTAGTATTACATCAACTTCCGGACTGTGAACAGTTATGTGAGTATCCCCGATATGTGGTCAAGTGATTCCGAAAGTGAACATGAAGATAATCCTAGAGAATATCGATTTCGAAGAATGGAAAATGGTTGGAGACCTCATCCCAATGCTGTAATTCTCGGAAACTCCGCTTATCTGCTGAAGCAATGGTTGATTCCACCAATATATTAAGATCTATTAAATCCAGCCCAGATTAATTTCAACAGAGCTCATAAAGACATGAAGGAACAAGAAGAGTAATTGAAAATGCTTTTGGCATTTTGAAAGAAAAGTTTCCGAGTTTGAATCATCTACGCGTCGATCCTGTTTTTGCTGCAAATATTTTTAAATGTTGTGCGACTTTATCTAATATCTTTATCTACTTATTGTAGTAATTTGCACTGTGTTACCGAATTAAGTAGGACTTGTAGGTACAGGCAGATTACTTGTAACTTGTAGACTTGTAACAATTGTAATGTTTGTGTTATAGGCCCCAGGTAGTGTGTGTGATATTAAGAAAGAGAAAGAGAAAATTCCGTCTTTTATTTTACTTAAGAAAAACAATATCTGGATTTTGTTTAGAAAATTAATTATTTTAGAACATGCAAATTTTTTATAAAGAATAACGTTTTTCTCTGAAGTTGAAAATAAAAAAGTTTTTCCACGTTTTGAGTCCATCTGGGGACACACTGTGTATTCGATCTGAATTTAGCTCAAGAATTTGAAAACGTAAAAATAAACAAACTGTTAATTTAAATGTTTCAGTTTCAGATAACTTAAATCGAAGTGTATCATGACGTCAAATGAACTATTAGTAAGCTTTTAATATCCAGATCAAATGTCATTTTCCTAAAAATGCGAATATCAACTTGGATCACCCGGTATGCATCTTCTGAATTTGTGATTACTTGCAATTAGTCTTTTTAGGTGATTAGTGAGTACATAGCGTACGTCTATTTATTGAAAGCATTCTGCTTTTTTTCCTATCATGTCAAATTTTAATGTAAAGACGCGAGCAAAATAATTGGTTGTCAATGTTATTAAAAAATTTGACGGAATCGTCACAAATTAAAAATATCTTCTTGTATTCGTGTCGGGTCGTTAGATTTTAATCAATTTGGCAAATACACGTGACATATTGATACGTTATTTGTTAATGATAAATTTAAAGCCCGTTCACAATGACATAACGTAAGAAAATTAATCACTTCATAAAAGTTGGAAACACTATTAGAAATGTGAGCGTACTAATTGGCTAATTCTATTAATTTACTTTTCTTAAGTTGACAATTTCCATTTTTAGGTTAACTCTGTTAAGTACATTCAATCAACAGCGTTCTAAAACAGTATAGTGAGTGTAGTCTTTCAGTCCTGAAGTTGAGCAAAAGAATTTTATCCTTTATTAACCTAGACAATCACTAACAATTTGCAAATACTTGTGCATGCAAAGAACAACAAATGTCTTCATTGTGAACACATAAATTAACACTCTAATTTCCTTAATTTAATTTTGTTACGTTAAGTCATTGTGAACGGGCTTTTAGGGCCAGTTTCATAATCGAATTTGAAGGCGACTTTAAATTTAAAGTCATTTTCAGATGTCAAAACAAATATGAAAACACATTTTTTGTTTACACATCTGAATGTGACTCTACTTTTAAAGTCTCCTTTAAATTTGATTATGAAACTGGCCCTTACTTGTTTTATTTTCAATAACGTACATTTATGTATATGCGTTTATACAGGTGTCCCAAATCTGCGAATTAGTCCAAAAATGCCCTTTTATATTCATTTTATCAAAAAAATTCTCAATGAAAGTTGTGTAGGTTTCTATTACGCATAATTTAAAATTATTTCCAACTATACAGGGTGGTTCATTTAAAAGTTACAGTTTTGGTTAGCTCTTGAAGAACTAATGAAAATGATATAACATTATATTTACTTATTTTGACTATTTACTGAGATATTTTTTGTTTTATGCAAGAATTGGATCATATTCGATCGGTTGCCAAATGGTCATTTTTAATGTTATGACGCTCAATTTTGGATCAAAATATTTCTACATATCTGTACTTTTAAAGTATTCAACATTTTTGAAAATCGAGCGACTTTCAAGTACAGTACGGTTGAACTTCGGAACACCCTATACCGGGTGTTTGTAGAACGGTAGCCAGTCGATAACTCCGATATTTGTAAACTTTTTTTTTGTTTTGTTTGACAGAAGGTAGCCTATATGGCAATATGCATTGCCCTTTTCCTAGGCCTATCGTGATTGAGTTATTATACATAACTTTGTTTTTCTAAATGGAACAACCGGTATATTTTGTGATATTTGGAATCTACTCTAAAAACTCTATCCAATAGCAAAGTTTCGACAAATTCAAAGACATGGTCTAGGAAAAGAGCAATGCATATTGCCATATAGGCTACCTTCTGTCAAACAAAACAAAAAAAAGTTTACTAAAATATCTCTATTATTAACGGAGTTATCGGCTGGCTACCGTTCTACAAACACCCTGTATATTATAACATTGTGGATAGCCCCTTCTATGAGCTTTCCATTGACATCACATTTTATAGGCTTATGATTGATGACTTGTGAATGGAAGCCTACTCAATTTTTATTAAGAATTAAAAAAAAATTTAATTCGGAGGTTTGAGATTCTTTAGGTTCAGGGCGTAACCTTTTCCTTTTGTTTTAATTTAATAAAATCTGAGAACGCTTTTGCATCCTTTGCACGTTCGTAGATTATTACTTATGCTCATTAAAAAATTAAAATAAACTCTGCCCAAATTAAAATTCTTTATTAACAATTTCTTTTACTGCAAAATTAATGACCGTTTGTTTATTTAGTTGAATTTAATCTAAATTATTTAAATACGTATATCACAAAACAGTTAGAAATAATAGAAGGCGTAATTACTATTGTTGTTTTTAAAAAGAAGTTGTAAATCGTTTAGCTAAATTAAATTAATATTTTGATCAGCTCCTTACGGTTTTTTTTACACCAAACTAATGTCTATTATCATTTCCCCTTGCGTAATTTAATCGATTCACGTTCATTAATTTATAGTATCAATGAATACGTTCAAGACAGCTATACGTTCAGATTCGTGTATTTCATACATTCAACCTCGTGGGTTTTATTAGACCTTGCTTGTATTTATGAGCTGTAAAGAAAAAACTGAAACGCGTCATGCAACAATTTTTTGTAAAAACGCGAATCCAAATCTCATATAAAAATAGCTTTCTAATTAACTAGTCAACAACATTTTTCTAACATGCATCAAAATAGCTTTGTTGGTACCAGTTTATCCAGCTAATTCCATATTTGGTCATGAAAAGTGCTATCATGTCACGTTTTGAAATAATATATGTAAATGATATTTTATTAACTACACATATCGAAATAATTAAAGATTAACTCTTTGTACCGTATGATTTTTAAAATTTTAGATAAAGGGAGGCCGTGAAGAGGAAAACATACAGCTTAAATTAACTCATACGTACGTTTTGGTTAACCTCACTGCGAAAATATGGTTCAATGATGAATGCCTTTTGAAGTTTTGTAAATATTATTTTGAATAAATTGTTGTATTTGTTAATTTTACGCCATACGTTTTGCTTTCACGGCCTCCCTTTATCTTAAATTTTAAAAATCATACGGTATAACATGTATTACATAATTTTTAAGTAGGCTGTTCATACCTATATTAAAACAATTGCACGCACTAACAATAATCGCTATTCTACTCTACAGTTAGTAAAGTGTGATGTTTGTGTTCAGTTTAGTAACTACGGAAAAAAGAAGTTCTCATTTATGTGTAAAGGCCTTTTTAGACGGTCACATTTCTTGTAACAAATTTGTTACGAAGTGAGTGAGAAATGCCAATTCAACCAATCAACATTCAGTGTGGTAGTTTATTTCTCTCACTTTGTAACAAATTGTTACAAGAAATGTGACCGTCTAAAAAGGCCTTAAATTCTACTGACCATTTTTGTTATATTTGTGGGAAGTTTTCTGTGAAAAATCAGCGAAGATCATTAAATATAAACGTAAAGACAGCATACTTTCAGTATTTCAATCTGTAAGTTACTGATCAGGATAAATTGTGGGTACCGCATGAATGTTGTGTATCTTGTTATGCGGCTCTTATGCAAAGGAAGGTATCATGTAACATTTTCCCGACCAATGATTTGGCGTGAACCAACGAATCATTACGATGATTGCTATTTTTGTTTAACAAACATTGTTGGATATTCAAAAAGTAACAAGAATAAAATTCAGTATCCCAATGTAGTATATAATAATAATAATAATAATTTATTTGGTCTCAGTACAAAATAGAGCATGACGAGTGACGAGATAAGTCAAAGTATTTAGTAGGTATACTACCGTATACTACTTGTATTAGATACAATTGTAAAAGTGCGAATATAACATCTGTAACAAGACCTGTTCCATATTTAAAAAGATGATGTGCATCCTTCTCCTTCCGATTCTTCACTAAATAGTTACATTTCTTTTGAAAAAGTTCAACAGCGCGGGGTTTCTGATACAAGTATGGATTTAGATTATATCCCTAAAAAAACTAGCGAATTCCACAAAATCAAACAAAATGAGTTAAATGACTAGTACGTGATTTAAAGTTAACAAAGCAGCAGTTCGAATTCTTAGGCCCAGTTTCATAAAACGTAGTTAACCACTCGATCAAGTTAATCGTGCGATCAAGCAATATCATTGGAGGAAATTTAAACTTTCCTCCAATGATATTGCTTAATCACACGATTAACTTGAACGAGTAATTAACTACGTTTTATGAAACTGGGCCTTAGGATCCAGATTACAGCAATGGAATTTAATGGACGAAACAACATGAATTTCTGTGTACAGAAAACGACGATTTTATGAAATAAGAGGATGTCTTACGGGTTTAACAAATGTACTTGAATTTGAACATCATGCAGATGAATGGGGGCTTTTCATAGATTCATCCAAAAGTGGCCTCAAAGCAGTTTTATTGCATAATGGCAACCAAAAACCTTCAATTCCTTTGGCATATACCCTAAACTTAAAAGAAAGTTATGAGAGCATTCGCCTTATACTAGAAGGTGTAAACTGTGAAGCCTATTAGTGGCAATTGTGTGGAGATTCAAAAGTAATTTCTTTTTTACTAGGTCTGCAAAGCGGATTCACGAAATATTCCTGCTTTTTCTGTCTGTTGGATAATCGGGCGACTGACAGACATTGTATTATTCAAGATTGACCATCAAGAGAAGAACTCGTCCCGGGACAATGTAATATAAAAAATGTACCACTAGTGGATTCTCAGAAAATACTTCTTCCTCCTTTACATATAAAAGTGGGGTTAATTAAACAATTTGTCAAGGCTTTAGACATCAATGCCAACAGTTTCCTTTATTTGAAGAACAAATTTCCAAAATTAAGTGAAGCAAAACTTAAAGAAGGGATATTTATAGGTCCTCAAATCAGGAAATCAGGAAATTGTTAGAAATTGTTAATAAATAATAATGAATTGTTATCATGGAAAGCCTTCATGTCTGTGGTATTTGGCTTTTTAGGAAACAAAAAAGCTGCCAATTACACCACCTTGGTAAACAAATTATTGAAATCATATCGAAAGCTATAGGATGTCGAATGTCACTAAAGGTACATTTTCTTCTTTCTCATTTGAAGTTTCTTTCTGAAAACCTAGGAGCAGTGAGTGACGAACAAGACGAGCGGTTCCGCCAGGATATTTCTATCATGGAATTAAGATACCAAGGACGCTGGGACCGTACAATGATGGGAGATTATTGTTGGTTTCTGAAAAAAGAAGATGAAAGTTTTCATAAGCATAAAAAATAAAGTTCTTGTTGTTCAAGCTTTGGTAATGTTACCATAAAAATAAAACAATTTTCTGCTTTACTAAATTTACAGAAGAAATGTATGTAATTTTTAATTGGAGGGTTCTAGAAAATTTCTATGGTCATTTTCAAATTCAGTAAACCCAAAACACAAATAAACAGTTATTTTAATACATGACTAGTGTTATTTATCTCACATATTCGTGCTTGATCTTAAGTGAATCGTTTTGTAATTCTAATTTTAGTTGTCAAACAAAATGTTAAATCGGCTAAATTGGAGCTCTTGGTCAAAGGGTGAAACTGACAACCAAATCTTTTTGCTCGCGACTGTTCATGTTATTATTGATGTTAACAGTATATGATAGTGATGGGAATTCTATTTAGAATTACAAAGTTTTAGAAGCAAAAATGTTACAGTGACGAAATTCATAATTTACGAAGATGCACTAAGTACCTCTTTGTCTCCAATTGGTATATTTTTCTTCACTTCACTATTTCGATCTGTTTCGGTTAAATTATTGAATATTAATAAAGCTGTCGGTTCACAAAAAACATTAAGCAAGAATAATACAAATAGGGTTGGCGGTAAAAAAATTAGATAGCGTTTATTTTAGTTCTCCACAGAACCGCATACAAAGAATAAAATAATGACAATAGAATATGTAGTAATAGAGATACGATCGATGAAGCCGATGAATTAAAGAGTAAATAAAAAGGTTATGATCGTGGTTATGATTAATATCGAAGCAACCAGGCGCGAACGTACGCATAAATGAACTCATTGAGGGCACACCATCCGGATCAGAAACGTACATTTCATTAAAACGAGTGTGACCAGTGTGTCGACCAATCGTATCTGATATACCTACGTAAGTAGGATGTGTTTGTGCTATTATTAATGCAGGTACGCGTATGTATTATCAGATGAAGCCACCCCAATTTTCAATGGGCGTACGAACATTATAAAAATGTATTTCAAAAGACATATATCCTGCAGAATTGCTTTTATTAAATTGACATGTTTTTTTTTCTTTCTTTGTAGTCTTGTCAAATGTTATGTACCTAAATGTCTTGAGAAGTATAAAGAATATAATAATATTTGTGACAGACTTTGAAATAAAATTCCACAGACTCGGAATTTTAATTAAAACTACTTTTCTATTATAAACGAAGAGTTATGTTTACAATGTTTAAAAAAATAGTAAAACAGAATTTGATTATATTACGATGAAGCATAAAATGTTCCTTTCTTTTAAAGAAACGACAACATTTGGTAGTCCTGAAATTAATTAATTAATTTTATGTCACAATAATACAAGTATGAACAATTGATTAAAATAAAGGAAAAAAAATTGGTAGAGAAAGTTTGTTGAGAAAACTTAATTATTTTGATAGAGAAAAATAAAAATATGTATATTGAAAGTGGGGAACCTTAAACGTAAAGAAGTAGAGAGGATAACCAGATTAATTAATTGTTTTTCTCTTCTCATTTTCATGAGTTCTAGGCTGTTTATTATGTAATATTGTGTTGGGTACCTGTCGTGAGACATTTTTCAATTTAAGAATTTAATTATTGCGAGAAGCGGCGCGAGAGAATACTAATAGTATTTCAATTAAGTTTAAGAAGTTGTAAAGAGTGTCTGTCTGCAACTGACAGCCGTGGCCAAGATATCACTTCCAATTTTATACCGTGATTCAATAAAGTCTCAACACCATCGGCAACCCTTATATAAATAGAGTTCGGTTCAGGAGCGTATCACGAAACACAATTATTATCTCCCTTTGTACGCCCGATAATAAACGGCTACAGTTAATTAAAATACTCCCAATAAATCTAATCGAATTTATTTATAACAATATCAACTCCAATTTATAATGAAAATTAATGTTTAATTGCGCGTAATTTTTTTGTTGTTTCAAATTGGTGGATGAACGTGAACGTAAAACGTGACTGTGTTTGTACTTCGTTTTTGTAATATCTTTTTATTCAAGTTGTTGCACCGATTTAATCTCCGGCTCTGGTGTTATATGTTGGATACCACCGGAAATCTGATCTAGGCGGCTTTTGAGAATCGAAGCGACATGGAAATTTCGCACAAAAAGAATCGCTTTGTGTTCCCAACAAAAACTTCTACCCCTCTGCGAAACTGAATTACATCTGTATTTTTATAATAATACGTCTGTATTACGTTATAATTTCTATTATTTATTTTTACTTGCGCAAGTAAAGAATGTAATGTAATGTAAAAAAAGCCACCCCCATTTACATTTAGAAAGTTTTAATTAACCACAGGACTGACTCGACCAACACTACTACCTAATTTAAGCGTAATTGTATTTTAAGTATTTCGAGATCGGATGTGA
Organism: Dorcus hopei; assembly: GCA_033060865.1. NCBI lineage: Eukaryota > Metazoa > Arthropoda > Insecta > Coleoptera > Lucanidae > Dorcus > Dorcus hopei. Next base: position 46,301,638 of record CM065426.1, on the reverse strand, counting down.
ACAGGCGAAAGTATTGATAGCATTGTAAATGTATGCATTGTTGTGTTAATCTAGGCATGTGCATGATGTCCCCAATCGAGGCACCCTCGCGGCTACAATTAGAGACCAACGCTAACCACTGACTAATTAAAACTAACGTCACTTGCAGAACTTTAAAGCGGATTGAGTTTATACTTCTATTTGCAGGGCGTGAATCGGTAACACAAGAAGTGTGACCGGGATTAAAATAAATGCGGCATCAATCGTGCGAAATATACAGGAAGATTGGGTTATTTAAATCGGGGGGAGGGGGTCTTGTGATTTTGACAATGGCATTTTTTTCATCAAACTATTTAACCCCAGACTACTTTGTATGTTTATTTAATAAAAAACCATAAGCCTATTTCTAAACTCAATCCAATCCATAAAAAATAGAATTCGATTAGAATCCGATTACAATAAAAAAAGCAGAAATTGTAACCTGTGTTTTTTTAAAAATGCCATAAAGGTTGGCCATGAAAATGAAAACTCATGTCGTAGCTTGGCATGTAACACATGCCAAATCTGAAAATTTGAAGTAAATGAATGGAGCTAAGACATGAATTTTCTTTTTCACAGCCACCCCTTATGGCATTTTTAAAAAAACACATAGTATTTACTCTCCTTTAACAAGCTCTCATTTCATGTCCAAATTTTTTACATTTTCAAATCATTTTCATTTTTGGATAATAAAAGAACTCAAAAAGAAACCAATATTAAAAAGCGCCGTTAAGAACAATTGTACAATTTCCTTTACCCAAAATGCACTTGTTTAGTTTTTATAGTATTCCTAGCCAATTTTATAAACAAATCTCGAAACTTAATTGTCTGACTTTGATTATATTAAATATACAGTGCGTGACATTTAACCGGGTTTTGTTAGTCCTATTGAATATATAAAAAATGTTTTATGCGAAAGTTTCATCTTTTTATATTAACTTATAATCTTGACATTTTACTCAATACAAAGAAAATGCTTCAGTACATACTCACTCTTGATTTTAATTATAATATATTATAAAGGGTTTTCCTATAAGTGCGCCAGAACTTTCAAATGAGACACAATAACAACTACAAGTGATAATCCTTTAATCTTTATTTTATTTTGAAGAAGATTCGATGTCATTATATTTTAAAAATAATATCGTTTAAATGTCCTCCTCGACTTCGTCTGACTGAATGTTTTCTGGAGGCCCAATTTGCAACTACTCTTTTACACCTACACTGATAAAAATGATAGTAACATTACATCATTTTTACATCGAAATTTCATGTTATTTTACTATTATTAAGTAATAATACATGGAATTCTACGTAATATTAAAAATTTACTTTAAATAACATTGAATTTCAATGTAAAAATAGTATAAGTTTACTACCACTTTTATCAGTGTATCGCGTGGTATATTTGTAATGGTGCGTTGAATGTTCCGTTTGAGGTCGGGAATTGTTTGTGATTTATTTTTGTAAACTAGAGATTTCACATGACCCCTTAGGAAGAAATCCAGGGACGTGAGATCGCATGATCTTGGTGGCCAGTTGACATTACCATTTTTCGAAATAACGTGTCCAGGAAACTGTTGTTGCAATAAAACAATTGTCTGACGACATGTGTGTCGCTCTGTCTTATTAAAAAAAAAAACATTGTTTATGTCGACATTTCTCAGTTCTGGGGCCCAATTCTTGAAATCATTCGACATGACGTCAAAATGACGCAATTCTCGAACGATTTGTATAGTTTTATATCAGAGTCTACGTCATTTTGACGTCATGTCGCATACGTCATGTACTATACGTCCCGGTTTAACCGGGATTGTCCCGGTTTTAGGCAGTGGTTCCGGCGTCCCGGCCGGTTTGGTATTTTGTCCTGGTTAACGGTTGTATAAACTTATATAAAAAAGCTTTGTGGTGAGGATAGTAGAGTGAAATGCCAGCAATGTTTCTCAGGATTCTCTATTGCAAGCGGACATTAAAGAAAAAGAATGATAAAGTGTTGAAAAAAGTTCACTCCAGCGAGAAGTACGAATGGTACAAAAAATAATTAAAATAATTATTTAATTTTCTGCTTCAGCGGACTTTCGGTACTTTGGGTACCTTATCTATCTGTTTTTTTTTATAATAAAACATTTTTTAGTAGTAGCCTAATGTGTTTCTCTTCGCCCTATCCTGTTTTCCACTTCCGTCCCGGTTTAGAGCTTCATGATTATGGTAAGCCTAGACATTTGTCGAGTGATTTCAAGAATTGGGCCCCAGGGGGTCGATTCTTGAATTACGATTATCGAGTGTCGCATGCGAGATTACCATATCTCGATGAAATGTCGCAAATATGAATTCTCCAAATTCAATTCGTAATCGACTTTTTTCAATCGACATTATTGCGAATGTGTCAAATTGCGTGACATTTAACGAATCGCGTTTATTTAAAAATGACGGAGTACGAAGAGTTCGAGTTACTTGTAGCAATAGAAAATCAAGAAATTCATGAAAATAATGCTAGATTTCCGAGAAATAGTTATCACTACCGAAATGTCTTTAATATATATGCCTCACAAACTGTTCTTGAAAATTTTTAGTCTAACAAAGGAATTAGTAATTGATTTATGCTGGATTTCATAAAAGTCGATTAAATTTAATCATTGATTAAGAATAATCATTCCTATACCTTCAGCACTGTAACCATAGCAACGTTTACTTTTAACGCTTGATTAAATTTAAGTAACGTTTGTGAAATCCATCATTAATCTCTTTAATTCGAAATGTTAAATAACTTATTTTATGTAAACGTACAAATGCTAGAATAAACAATAATTATATGCACATATACGTAAGAAAAATGTATGTATTATAAAAACCAAATTTGACAGTATCTAAACATTTCTTTAAGAACTAGATCACACATTGCATGAATGTTAACTTAAATATAAAAATTCTTCTTTACTGAAAAAAAAAATTTTCAACACAAATCCTATTTGTTTTGCATGGTAGGTACTGAATCTTCAATAACTTTGACTGGTTGCTCAAGGATAAGTTTCTCTCTCTGTACTGCTTCTCAGATTCAAACTTTTCTTTATCAAAATCCAGTTGACACTTTGATAATAGAGCTAAAGCTGCTGTTGCTTTGGCAGATGTCGCCAGACGATTTGCTGCAACCGTTCGTTGATTTGGATTTTTTGTATCACCTATTTCTTGTTTATCAACTGTGTTCTTATCGAGTATTACTTTATTTTTTTTTTTAACTACAGCCTTGCCCAAATTGCCCTACTTATACCTTTTTGCCTCTCTGGAATTGCATTTAATTTGGAGGCTATTACCACAGCATAAATACATACAGCAGGTTCACTCTCCTTGGTGGGAAAATTTCCCGTGCAAACTGAGCCGCCATATTCCGGATGGAAAATCTGTCATGTGATTTGTTAGAGCGCATTCGACTGGATGCACGGAGTGTTTCTTTTTCTCACTCTTACATGCACTGACACGCAGTCGCTTTCCCTCACACTTCTGCTCATTACGTGCATCGAACATTATGTCGAATGCGCCCTTCATTTGTACGAATACGATCAGTGGGGTCTCGTGTAATTAGCAGCATAATAGGTGCTTTCGATTATGCATGCTGGGGTGCACTGAGTAAACTTAAAACTCTAGGCTTTCAAGTAGTGATCGGATAATTCAAATTAAAAATAATCTGTCATCCGATTATCAAAATAACCTAAATAATTCGATTATCAAAAATATTTTTATTGCGGCACTGGGTTTTACATTCGCAAAATGGCGCCAAGGTCAAAAAATTTTGCCCCGCCAGATCAAAGGTGCCGACAAACAGTTTCCATGCTGGTTATGCTGTGCTATTACTTACTTATTTTTTTGTGAATCTTTGAACGTAAATTTGTTAGTTTCCCAGTAATGAGATCTTGATCATGCGCTACTAATTGAAGCAGTTCGGTTTTTTGCCGATGGCTACAATGCTGATGTTTCTCCATTTTCTGAAAGCTAAATTGTTCTACTCTTAATAAAGCTGTCCCAAAGTCAATTAGACGGAAATTAAATTTCATAACACTTACTTGATTTATTATGGATTTATTAAGGCGTTTTCGGAAATTCAGTTGGAGCAGTCAGGTTTTTGGAAAAGCGTTCGTAAATTAAACCTGGTTACTTGTTCTGCTTTCGAAAATTAATACAGGTACGCGACCCAAGTAACTCTAGTCATTGAGTAGGGTTACTACGTTCTGCTCTGAGGTTATGTTTATCTGTTTCCTTTTTTTGAAGTTTGGGTAATTTGAAATGTGTGACATGTACTAACGAATAATTTGATCTGTTCTAATTAAAGTATTTAATTATTTGTCAATTATTTTGCACAAAATGACGGGTTTAGCAAATTTGGCCAGACGTGGTTATTCTAATACTGACCTGACAACTACATTCGCGTTCGAAAATTCACTAACCTGACTACTAACCTGCTAGGGTTAATCTTTCCAATCCGAGTTATTTTCCGAAAACGCCTTTAGTAAACGTAACCTAATATTAACCGTCAGTCGCGTGTCGGTCCGAAATGCGCAAGTATGTGCACCTAACTTGCAATGTTGCCATATCTTTCCCTTCGACAAATATCTCGAATGTGTAAAAAGATTCGCATAGTAATCGAGAATACAGTTTTTGGTAATCATTCGACATGTTGTATGCAACATTTGTCGAATGCGACATTTTTAGTCGTAATTCGAGAATCGACCCCCTGGCCAAAGATATTCAGTTAGCATATTCCTGCACCGTTCACCATTAACCCCCAGAATGCATTCAGTCAGACGAAGTCGAGGAGGACATTTAAACGATATTATTTTTAAAACAATGACATCGATTGTTCTTCAAAATAAACTAAAGATTAAAGGATTATCACTTGTAGTTATTATTGTGTCTCATTTGAACGTTCTGACGCATTTATTGGAAAACCCTTTACATAGAGGAAGAAAAATGTTTATCTCTCCTGAGGAGTATATATTATTTTATTCACGACCGAGAATAAAAAAGAAACCAAGGATTAAAAAATTGTATAAATCCGAGTATCACTTTGACAAACAATTAATTTCGGAAAATTATAGTCCATCCACATAATAATTTCTTCGAATCCATTAATTGGCATGATACTGTTAATTAGTTTTCTTGTTTGTAATATTTTCGATTGTACGATATTTCATATTTGTAAGTTGCTTTCATTTAAGTTGGCTTTCTGCCTTTAATCTTGTCATTTGACATTTGCTTAAGATGGTTGCCCTCGCCTTGGTGTATTAACGTTTAGGTTAGTTTTTTTTTTTTATCTGTGGTGATTGCCCAGCGGGGACCTAAATCAAAGACTTGTCAGGACCTTAGGAGCGGGAGTGTATTTGAGTGTGTGTAAAGTGTTCCATGGCTTTGTTACTTCCACCCTCTCGCCGTTTAAAGGGAAGCAGTGTCGAATTTTATCCCCAACACTGAAGGGTGCCTGAAGTCGATACCAACCACCCCCGAGAAAAATTCCTAGTGCGGTTCGAACCGACGACCTTGCGGTTGCAAGGCCGGTCCTCTTACCACTGGACCGTTCAGGCGTTAATTTCCTATAATTTCATTTTAAGTGTTAATTTAAGTCTTTTTAGATTTGATAATGGATGTAATTCGAAACTAGTCATCCACTTCCAACTTTTATTGTTATTTCAGTTATAAGGCAAATACTACAACAATTAAATACATTTTATATAATCACTAACATCATGGAGAAGCCTTTACAATTTTACTTTATCTATTCAATGTTTTCAAGTACTACTTTTATGTGTTTTATGTCTAATGAAAAAGGGTTACCGATTGAAGGATTTTTTTTTACTTTTCGGGCACACGTCGTAACTCGAAATTTGATAGAATTTTTTTACTTTCAGATTCAAATTTAGCGTATTTCGAATATTAAGAATCACCTATTACAATACCAGTCACAGAAAAAATTATTAATTTGTTGACTAGTGTTACACGCCATTCCATATCTAACCTGGCTTTTATCCACTGACATTTTAGTAACTGAATGTACAACTACACTCAAAACCATGAATTTTTTCCAAATTTTGATACTGACGCATGCGGATGTCAAGTCAACGGACTATAGTTATTTAGTACGTTGTTATTATACTGTATTGTTGCTACGTAGTAAAGTTCCACTTTACTAAGGCCCAGTGTTATATATGTACGTTAACTTTAATCCCTAGTTTATTGCCAAAACAACAATTGTGTTCACAATTGTTACCGATAGTTAATAAACCGATAGTTAAAGCTGACTTGCTTTTGTAATATCGGGGCTAAATGATTTTGAATATGCGGAAAAAAAATATTTAATGCACATCTCCATAAATTTACAACAATTGTTAAACAAAAGTAAAAGAGCATTTTTAAGTTTCACAATTTATTGTAACACATATCTCTATTAAATTTTAATATTTGTACAAATTTTTAGTCCTCAAGGCACAAAATCTTCACAAGCAACCATACCAGAAATGAGAAAATAAATAATTATAGACAACACGGTGAGCAGAACGACGTTGATGCTGACGCTTACTATTAAAAAACATTCTCTTTTGGTTAGAGGCTCAGCTTGTGGCTGTCTTTCTGGTTGAATTTCGTCGGGCGATTCCATGTTTTGTCAACTTTGACAAAAATAGTCAAATTTTTTCGCTTCTCAACATCAAATATAACCCCACTAGATTTACCTACTTAAATAAAACGTATTTAATAATCTGAGTTCGTCGTAATTTTGTGTAGCAACAGGAGAAGGTGTAGTACTATTTTATAAAGCAGGTGAAGAAATAAAAATAAAATTCACATTACAGAATCTCATTTTAAATTGAAATGAAAGAATAAAATTTTGCTTTGCTTCCGAGTTAGATAACTAAAAAAAGTATTTCATAAATATTAAAGAGTTGTTGAAAAAATCTGTCTGTTCTGGATAATATGAAAACGTTTCTCTTGGAAACGCACTGCCAATGTAGAGAACCATAAATATAAATAATAACCTTGATGAATGATGGAGTTCCATCACAAAAACGTGGTAGCGTTACAGGTGTGCCTTAAGTTTCCGTATTAGGCCCTCTGTTGTTTTTACTCTATATTAATGATTTGTCCACTAATCTAGGCAATTCTTTTATTTTTAGGTATGCTGATGACTGTACGATATTAAATTCTTCTACAAGCAAATTGGCGATTAAACTTGAACTAAACGTCGCTAAAACTGTGTCTTATATTCTGCATTACATTCTGTCAGTCATCTAAATTTGAAAGTGAAAGTTCAGTACAATAGCTCAGGTTCTCTCAACCAAATTTCTGGGTACTTACTCAAATGAAAGGGTACGTCTTTGCAAACATCTAAGCAAAACTTATTACGCAAAATGTATACAGACTGAATAAAATTATAATCGAAGACACGTTACTTATGTACTACTATTATGTTGCTTCCACTGTTAACCTACGGTATTGACTGCTGGGGATTTGCAAAGATCTAACGAACAATTTTCAGTGACAGAAAAGAGCAACATAAAAGGTCCACAAAGATTTGAGAATTGCAGATTACATCTTAAACAATTTCAAATTCTCATAGCCACTTGTCTGTACATTTATGAAACTTTAGTTTATGTCGTGGCTCACATTAGTGATTAGATTACAAAGCCCTCGGATCATTTATATCATTTATATGTATAATAACTAGATATTAAGGTCTACTTAAGATTCCAAAGCATACCCAGCGAAAACATGTACGTTTATTCAACGTTAATTTCACGTTGTAATGGTGGAAATAACGTTATTCGTTGAAAAATGCAACGTTGTTTTTTGGTTGAATTAGCAACCATAATTATATCACGTTTGTATGACGTGTTTTTTAACGATCAGTTTAATATGGACGTAATTATAACGTGAAATAAATGCGTAACAATTTTGTCTTTTTACGACGTGATTTATACTATGAGTAAATGCGATGTATCTACCATACGTTGATTACCACATCATTTCAACGTTAATTCAACATCTACTACTCTACGTAATAAATGAGAAAAAATTAACGAAACTAATACGTTAGATAAATCATAATTTACAACTAAATTTTTAACCCACGTTTTATAACGTTATTTTAATGTATACCGAATAAATATGCGTTACCAAACGTGATGTTGACGTTAGAAAACACTTAATTTTACAGTGATTGTCTATCGTGTTTCACACCTTTGAATTCTAATTTTACTAAAAATCTATGAAATATGAGGTTCTTCTCCACGCTTGGCAGCTTTGAAATGAAACGAAACAGGTATGAAAAGTACTGCTAATTTGGACATACGAGTCAACCACAACCCCTTTTTAAGTTGACGTAATCTGTCAAATTTTTTTAAGTTTGAATTTGATGCCCAAAATCTGTGATTAAAAATACTAAAGAACGCAATAGTCAATCAATTATACATACATATTGTCACGAATACTCATTGGGGACAGCTGTATAAGAGTGGAAAGTTTAACTGGAATAAATTCTGTAACTTAGAAGATTACGATTTGTAAAAAAATTCTTGGAACAGGTCAATTTTTATTTTTAATGGCGCATATTACAAAGGGACTTTTTTAACTTTTCAATTATTTGGAGGGGTGAAACGACCCCTAACTATGTTTTTTTAATGGAAGGATATGTTGAAAAAATTAGGAATACAGCTACGTTTTATTTTTTTATTTTTCTTTAGCAGTAAAAGGTAAAAAATAAAAAAAAGAATTTTTTTACTAAAACCGTTTTTAATGCCAAAAATTCAGGAACTCCATTTTTTATTATTTGATGAGAAGAAATAAGCATTAATTGTACGTAATTACCTCACTGAAGTTTTTCCCAATAGGTGGATAGGAAGAAGATGACCGATTGAGTGGCCAACAAGATCTCCAGATCTCACCCCTTTAGACTTTTTTATGGGGGTATTTAAAAAGTAAAGTTTATGTGACTAAACCAAACGACATAGCAGAACTTCAGAACTTCAAATTCTGCATGAAATTAGGAGAGTAACGCCGGAAATGTTACAAACTGTTAGGGATGGAATTTATAATCGATTAGGGTATTGTCAAGTGAGAGGTGGCGAGCATTTTGAACATCTGATGCGTTAAAATCGTTCTAGTCAAAAATTTATTTTTTATTTTTTCGCCTTTTACTGTTTAAGAAAAATTAAAAAATAAAAACGTAGCTGTATTCCCAATTGAACAAGCTTTAAGAAAAAAAATTAATCAACATACCCTTCCATTAAAAAAAAATAGTTAGGGGTTGTTTCATCCTTCCAAATAATTGAAAAGTTAAAGAAATCCATTTATAATATGCGCCATAAAAATAAAAATTGACCTGTTCAAGAATTTTTGCTACAAATGGCAATTTTCTAAGTTACAGAATTTATTCCAGTTAAACTTTCCACTCCACTGCGGTGTTCATGAGCAACATGTAATTTTTTTTAAATTTTAATAATCAATTATTTTTTTAAATAATAAAGTAAATTGAGAGTACTGTATTAAATGTGTTTGTCGAATATTTTATGTTAGTGTAAATATTTTTAGAAATAGGCGATTTAGAATTACATGTGTATTATAAATAAATAATTTAGAATTTTGAAATGTATATACAAAGAAAATAAGCTTAGGATTGTAATAATTAGAAAAATTGATTTAATGATGTTATGATAATATGGATGTTAGAAGGAAACTGTAGGTAGTAAACAGTTCGGAAATTGAACGAGTGAGGGCGGCGCGTAGCTATTGTGTTAAAGTCCCCAGTTCGGCTTTATTACTACTGGAGTAGTCACGGAAGCGATACGGCACTGGGATCTCCAAATGGCTTAGCGGTCTAGTCTAGCCGACTTGGAAAGTCGTGTCACTCGGCGGCGTGGGTTCGAATTCCACCATTAGCCATGTATGTTTGTTCAGTCTAATGATTTAGACCCAGCTTTAATACACGTCGTAATTGTCTGATTCAACGCTACACGTGGACATTGCCGCGACATTTTTTCGTTGTTTTAACGTAACCATAACACACGAATTCAACGTTTGTTACATGTTATTCACAACGTTTTTATACGTATGTATGCACTGGGATTTAACGTAGAAATACCGTGGACAAAGACGTTTAAAAGAAGTTGATTCGAGCGTTGTTAAAACGTATTAATAACACACGAATTCAACGTTGATTAATTGTTATTCTACAACGTTTCTTACACGTGGACAGAGACGTTTAAAAGAAATTGATTGCCGCGACATTTTTTCGTTGTTTCAACGTAACAATACCACACGAATTCAACGTTTGGTTACATGTTATTTTACAACGTTTTTTACACGTACGTGTTTTCGCTGGGTATTCTTTCGATGTATGAAGATACTCCTAAATACTTATAGAGGAATTATGTTATACCTCCAATTAGATTTAAAAATATTTATACAGGATATTGATACTTCTGGATGTAGGTGCAGGAGGAAGATCAGGGACCTAACTTTGTTTGATCATCTGACACTGTCACCATTTAGGCATTCTCTTGTGCCTTCTTTTCTTTTTCTTTATTTGTGCTTAATAAAGGTTTATTATTGTTTTTTTCTTTAGTGGACAAGGTATTGGGTTGCGGAATACTCCTCATATCTTTAACTACTAAGGACATAAATGGGCAACCCTACTAGAATTTAGCCCAATCTAGGGGAATACCCCAGTAGGAATTTTTAACTGCCAAAGATCGTATTGACACGGTGCCTATGGCTTTACTTCCTATCCGAAAAAAACGCAATGTTTAAGCTACATTTATATTCAATTTCGTGCTGGCACGAATTCGTAGCACGAAAGTTTGACATACGCCAGATTGACAGACTATCTGTCAATGTAAATGGTAACACACGAAGGCGTACGTCAAACTTTCGTGCTAAGAATTCGTGCCGGCACGAAATTGAATATAAGAAATGTAGCTTTAAACTTTTCATCGGCAATTATTCAAAAACCAATCGTCGGGTTGGGAATTGAATCCACATCCTTCGGGTTCGAAGGCAAATATGCAAACCTGTGGACCACCAGGCGGTCTAAAGATTTATTTTTATTATTGGTGTGCTACAATTTAAAAAAATTCTGTCCTTTAAACCCGATTTTACAACCGTCAGATAAGCATTATTCTTAGAATAACGTGACATAAGTGTGACGTAGATATGGAGGAACGTTAAAAGATATTCAGCGAACAGTTATTCCGTCTTTATTCCACGATTGTAAAACTGGGTCTTAGTGTTCAAAAGTTACTATTCCATAAATGAGTACGTGCTCATGTAATACTTATATTTCTTTTTTGTATTTGCTTTGTCCTATGATTTGTTGGATTAATAAATGTTATTATTAGGTATTATTCTTCATTTGTGAATTAAATCGAACTTACGTAATTAGTAAATTGAAAGTTATAAAGTAGACAATACTTTGTTTTGTTGGTACTTTTTTCAATTTGTTTCCCATTTTAACTAAATAAATTATTTCAGTTTTTGATCTTCATACTTAGATAATTCTGAAACAAAGCAAATTTGGACATATTTTATTCTTTCTGTTTAACTTAGAATGAGATTCTGTGCGCGATGTTTCATTTCTTTTCACCTGTTATGAATCAACCTGTATATTTTTTTGTTTTATTCTCAAAATATAGTAGAGTAGTGGGAAAATGTAAAGGACCTGTGGGTGGAACTTATCGCCGCAGTGTTATCGTTATTTATTATCGTTATTTAAGCAGTGGCAGTTACTTAAGTGTAAACAATAAAGTATCAACACTAAAACACGATCATAACCTATAACACAACACCCCTCGTATTTGCAAAGACTGGTCCGACACATATCTTATCTGTATTCTGTGCTGATCACGTGACAGGTCCTTTACATTTTCCGACTACTCTACATAGATATGAAAGAAATAGAGCATTTAATATGATCTGTATCATATACAATGTAAGAACATTAAAAAAATAGATTTATTTTGGTGTGCACCATTTCACTTCGGGCACTTTTCAGTAGAGATTAAAAACTATAATTGACATTTCGCTGAATGTACATGCACCTTCATTTTTTTAATTAGAAGAACTGCCTGCGGATTCAGCGAGACGTCAATTCAAAATTGTCTTAAAGATTGTCCTTAAACAGTAAACGCAGTCATTATTTTTGTTTTTGATTTCCATTAACTAACTTAATAAATACAATAGTATATTATTATACAAGTTTCACAAGAAGGCTTATTATAACACGAGTGGGGTTGGGGTACGACTAGCGAAGCGTAGCGAGCTAGGAGTGCCCCAACGGAACGAGTGTTACAATGCCTCTTGTGAAACGTGTATAATATACTATTTTTTCTACTTTGCGTCACTTATTGAACAAAAATATGAAAAATTCTGTCAAAAATTGGATCTCCTTAGTATATGGGGAATTTTAGTTGTAATGCGTGGCAACACTGAAAACCTTTCGTTTTAATCAAAAGTCACATTAACCAGTTATTAATTTGTCTTATCCAGCTTCATTGTGAGTATTCTGTTAAGTAACAAATAAATAATGAGTTATTTTGTAAAATCTATTAAATATTTTCAATTAAAAATTGACTAAAATTTCCCCAAAAACAGTTTCACAATGAGCTTCATTGTGAAACTGTTTTTGGTGTCACAATGAGTTCATTGTGAACGCAAAGTAGAAAAAGTTTATTTGACACTAAGATGAAATTGGTATTTTTTTTTACCTTCATTAAGGCGAATAACTTCGAAATCTTTTTACTTGTGACAATCATAGCAGTCAATCATAGAAGTCGAGGAAATAAGTGTACAAAAAATAGACCAACTTCTTTGCTAATTCAAAAGTGATCTAGCAAAACATAACGAAAAATAAATTTGATATATTATGCTGTGTAAGTGTAACAATATTAGCAGAAATAATAGTCTGTTTTTTCTTGCACATAGGACCAATACTTAGCTAAAAACTATTCCTTACAAGGCGGATACATATGCATTACCATAATTAAGCCAGTCAGGAAAGCAATTAAACTAACTGCGTTCAGAATAACCAATATGACCAATATCTTTTCGTCCGTTCTGGCCTTTTTCCAAAAGGTTGGCTTATTTTGGTTGTCAGGAGGAGTAAGTTGATTAATGTTTATGTTGTGTTTCGCCATTCGAGATATATTAGACAAGTGTCAAAGTCAAGAATTTACATGACGTATCTTAAATTTATTTTACCTTATTTTTAAACTACGGGGAGTAATTGGCTGTTCGACATCTAGTTTCGCTTGAATTAAAATAATAATATTTGAATGAAACACCACATCTGTAATATATTATTTATTTAATTCTATATCGTATACAACACAGTAACATCCTTCTATATTTTCTAACATCTCCTAAAGTCTACTTTACTTAAGCATCCACATTGAATTATTTAATTACACAAAATTATTTATCGTACATAAACTAGATAAAGTGGTACAACTATACATAATATTTACAAAATCCGCCCACCCTTACAGAGTTTCAATTTACGTATATTAAAGCACGATTTGCACTGAAAGTCCGAAACCATCGTTTAACCTACGGAGGTGACTTAGACACACGCCACTGGGACAATACAATTTATTCGATCTGGTCGCTACAGGAGCACAATGGGCCCTAATAACTGGCTTCATGTATTCAATCCACCCTCCCGGGGATAATCAAATACCTCGCCAACTTGATTCACATGTATTCCGTAATTAAATTTTGATGTGACTGTTCGCCCGGAAACTCGAAACCGTCTCCTGTTATTAATTTTACAATTTGCAATTTTATTTCACCTATTATGATCGTGTTAATTAATTTATTATAATGAAGCCCCCCTCTCTCCTCCCCCCGATTCGGATCCGAAGTCATTTATAAATGACGTACGGACGCGAGAGGGCTTAATAGCTTTCAAACCGAAAATCGATTTGAAGCGTTAAAGCTAATATGTATCTGGATTTTGAAAACAATTTTTGGAGTGAATTATTCTAAAATACGTTACAGATGCGCACGCGAACGAAATATATCACAGGCTTTTAATTTTTAATAATTAAACTAATTTTTGGACCTATCCGTTATTATTATTTTTAATAAATCATGTAAACTGGATATTTTCACTGCAACGACATATTTTTCTGGCTTTATTAAAATAATATGAGTTTTAAACTTTCACAAAGCGAAAATTTCGCGTGCTTTTGAATTGGGGTGACGATGGAAGAAACTTCTTGCCATCAAGTTCCGAACGTTGGAAATTTATTTTGGTATGCAGTCACACAATACTTCCGTTTAAACAGAAATCAGAAAATCGCATATCTAAGATCAAAATGATTCGTAAGAATCACGTTGCAAGATAGACGGTATCAGCAGGAGTTTCTTTAATCGCCAACTCTTTCGTGGACATACAGTACATATGGAGTCGCTAATATTCAATTAAATGATTTAAAAAAATGTTTATCAGTTTTTAAAATGATGGAACTTGTAGGGAACAGTCTGTATATGTTTCGGTTTTCTGCTGACTCGCTTATTTCTTTTTAAATTTACATAGGTTTAGGTGATACGATTTGTTATTTATAAATATTGAAAATTTTCTACGCGTTCAAGCAAGTTAGAGTAAGCCAAGTTATAGAATGCGTTCGTTTTATCAAGAGAGCTCTTGAAATGTGCGAAAACAAAGAACACAGTATAGATATAAGTACGATGTCACGAGGTCAGATAAAAAAAATCTTTCTCTTTTTCTCTACTCTTCTGTTCTCTGCTTGTTCTTTAAAATAAGTGGGTGTTTCGTCTTTGTTACACTCACTTACATCCCCAGTACTTTCTAACAGAATCTACATTGATTTTACTGGATTTCCTTTCAAATAAAATATTATACTTTAGTTATACTTCAAAGATTCTAAATGTCAAAGAAGGAAATCGGTCATCAGAACATGAAGAAACGTAAATATGTAAATAAAAGCAATAAAAAATACTGGAAAACAGACTGTGCAAATTAGAAACTGAAAAGAAATCGATGCACAGAGAATATTAATTGGGAAATATGGAGGAACCGGCCCATACTTCTTACCCTTCCTCAATACGTACAGAACAAAAAAAGAATCCGCAATAATAAAGTTTGACCAAATTAATACCGCCCCAAAAAAAGCGATACAGGCAACAATGTACTGAAAGACTCATTAGAAAGGTTAATTTGCTTCAATTTATTGGACATGGAGTCTAGTTGGAAGACCTGGAGGATGTGGCTAGAAAGTTGAACAGCAACATCTAGAAATCAAGCAATAGCAGAAATTACTTTAGAAAAAAAAAACTGGATTCAGGAAAGGACACCGAATGTGGATACAGATTTTGAAATAAATTAGTTATTGAATAAGGAATTCTAATGGAACGAAAAAAAATTAATGGAAAAGGGATTACACAAACTCTTATTAAAAATGATTAACAATTTGTAAATACAAACATGATTTTTCAATTTCTGGCCTAAGGCGTTTGGTATTTTTCTGGAACTGTCCAAAACTTTTGATTGGCGTAATCTTGACATGTTTAGATCATTATGGAATTCGTGATACTCTCCCCAATTTATAGTTAGTTACATCACACTTCGATAATCGCACACTAAAAATTACAGATTATGTAATGAAATATGAAAGGGTCTACGTAAAAGATTAGAAAACTGGGATTCCCCCAGTTAACGTTATTAGACCTCTACTTCTTGTTTTGTTTTTGAACGGCTTAAATCACCCATAAAATCCAGAAATGGATAGAGAAGTTAGTGCTTGTATAAACATTGGCATTGCATTAAAATATATGATAAGTACTTGTGAACTAGTGCTTGTATAAACATTGGAACTGCATTAAAATATATGATAAATATTTATGAACTACAGAAGCCATTCAATAAACTGAAACATTTTGGCCTGAATACTGATGACGCTATTTTATGGGAACATTTGGAATTCTTTGTAGTTTATATAAAAAAAAAGATATTTAGTTTAATTCAGTAGCATTGGGTTGGGTTAACTTTTACTACGGTATTTGATAGCAATTTCGATTTTAATATAAATCATTTGCAGCAGAAATACCTCGAAGAATATACAGAACGTTCCCTTGAAAATAATCAATTTCTGAATCATCTGTAAAGCGTAAGAACAAAACTCGCTTCCTAGATTAGCTAAAAAAGTATTGGCAAGTGGTAACCGCTGCACGAAATGTCTGACAAATTTGAAAATTATTTTTCAATTGAAATTTACGTGTACCAGAAGTTCCCAAATTGAAGACCTTCCCCACAGAAGAGTATTTTTCGATTTCATTAATGTTTGGAATCACTTACTGATTCGATCATTGATGTCTAGACCTCGGATATTTCGGAGCGTTGCCACGGCTACGCAATGGATGGGCACTTTTCATTGGTCCTCGTATTGCGTAACCATGGCAACGTTCCGAAATGTCCGAAGTCTGTTGATATCATTAGCAAAAAAGAGGGAGTTCAAATTGTAGTAGATTTATATATGATTTCTTTGGTTAAACTCGTTTTGAGAGATGAGAATTTTTTTTGACTAAACTCCTAAAATACACATCACATTTTCCAAACAAATGAGGTACCGGGACAATGAGTATTAGAATTCACAAAAACGCGTTATTCCGAATATGAGGTTTTGTCAGAGCCCGTGTTAGATCCAGGCGAAGACGCCGTTGTTTTCTCGGATGGATATAAGTCGTGATGGGGTGGTAAAAGTGGAATGTGATAGTCCGATGGCGGACGTATTACCGTGGACAAGTATCCGGTACCGGCGTAGGGTGCAGACAAAAACCTTCGGGATGGGCTGTAGCGATGGTAACTGGGCGGTGGTCCTAACGGAGAAAACGCGGAAGGCGTAGCAATTTCCTCAGGTGAAGTGCCAACCATCATTTCCATGGCTTGCAAAACGTCTCCTTTACACCTACCCAAGCAAAAGAATTAAGAATATTTCAAGCGCGGTTAACCTAATTCACCTTTGCAAAATTGCTTCGACGTCAGATCTTCGCCTTCCGGGAAACACCCTCAGTAACACGTCTACTGGAGATCTTTGGTATTGAGGTTGAAAGGTTGGGAATTGCGGAATCGAGTGGTAGTGAAGTAAGGACGGTGGTATTTGCGGAGGTGAAGTTTCGGGCGAGGAGGGCTTCTTTAGGGAGAGATTTTCCGGCGCTTCGGTTTCGGCTTCGTCTTCAACGTCTAGGTCCGGATCGGGTGAAGTCACCGGTTCGGGTGATGGGGTATTAAGCGATAGGGTATTTTGGGATTGGATCGGGGATGACTGTCGAACTCTTTTTAAATCTTCATGATCTGAATCGGAGTCATCTAATTGGCAATCGTCGTTTGATATTCTTGCTCGTTTTGAACCTGAAACAAAACTTTTTTTTACAGTTGCAATCTTGTTAAAATTTATTTATTTATGTCTAAATATAACAGATGTTCGTATAAAATACAGTAATATTTTTTGCTCTTCTGACTGTTTTCATTTATCTTAACGAAAGCGTATAAGACATTAAGTTCTAAGTGTGACACGAGAGCGAAGTGCGATAAAAGAGCTGTCGCCACTTCATTACCCGTAAATGATACTTGTGGAATTCGCAATAAGCTAGGAATGTGGAGTTGTAAATATGAGTAACCATTTAATATAATAGAGGATGGTGTAGTGGGATTATGGATGCTATTAGGGCCCGTTGATGACCCGCAAGCGATCGACTTAATCAATAACACGTGCGGGAGCACGAAGAATCCGATCCGTTTAAACCACTCTAACTGCTGAAACTTTTAATTCTGAACGGTTTGAAAGTTCGGCCGTATATTTTCGAGCCACCACAAGAAAGCAATTAAACGACACGGAGGACTTACAGGCGGCTGTAGATTATATTTTACTAAATTACGAAACGTCGCCGACACAATCTGATTCCATTGGTAATTTTTAATAAATTATTTCCTTTTCAAATTTTTAGTTTGCTAAAACCCGAATACGTTTATTATCTTCTTCTTCTTCTTCCCATTTATTAGATATATGCATATTTTAAAAAACGCATCTCCTCCTGTCTTATACTATTAGTCGCCATGTCATAACAATGTCATCAGCGTAAAACAAACTCATTGGCATCAAGTTCGTATGTCCGAAGTTAGTCTGATTTTTTGTTTTTCCCATGTTTTTTATAAGCTCATGTTCGACCCATTTCTACGTGAAAAGTATTTGATAGAATTTTGGCAAATACCTCAATAGGTCTAGGCTTTTCTTCTATAAGAATGATACCTTAAGGAATAACTGCAAATCATATAGATAACCAAATGTCATTTCAAGTAATATAAAGTCAGTGTCAAATGTGGTTTGAACTCTTTAACCGAGCATTCTCGAACCAAAAACTGTTTTTACAAAGAAAAGCGTCGATAAAATTTAGGTACGGAAAACAGAACACCCCGACCCCTCTGCCGAAACAACCTGCTGAACCCCCAAAGCGAAAAAATTTCGCTCCTTCACGCTCTGGGGTTCTCGCGGATTCCGAAATACCGCAGAAATATCGGAGGCTGCCGATGGATGAGCTCGAGATGTTGTGTATAAACAGCGGAGGTGCAATAACGTCTTTGCCAAAGGATCAAACCATCACGAAGAATGTGAAGAAGAAATGATTTTGGAAAGAACAAATTCTTGTTTTGTTTGTTTGGTTTTCTGCAAATTATAACATCACTTTTCTTAAATGTATTTTTTTCTACACTGATTTTACCATCGCATGAATGCGTTCCTCCGAAAAATGTTCACACTTGAACAGATTTGAGCGAAATCAAGGTTTCAATAAGTTAGTAAAAAATGTTGGATAATTGTAATTGGTAATCGATTAGAATGAATCGTTGGCAAGTTCGAAATTTGCCTTAACGTTTTTTTGGATTGTATTTCAAAGTGCGTCGAAGAATTCGTAGAACTTGAACACGTACAGAAAATAAGATACTTTCAAATTGTCCTAAATACACATTTTCTATTTGCCAGGTAAACAGAGACTCCGGAGAATTTGTTTAGTCTTAAGTAGCAAATATGAGTCAGGTTACTCATAGGTGTAACATTACTAAATATCTAATAAAAGTTGAAAGAATCTCCAACTTTCAAATATAAGGATGTTATTCTCTTGCACAGTTAAAGTATCCGTTTACAGACTATTACTTTCGTCGAAAGGGGCTTCGGGTTGCGGCGGCGACGGGGCTGCTGCGATCGGGGGTGGCTGGGATGGACTGTTAACTTGTCGCCGCCAGATCCTCATATATCCTGTCACTATGTGTAAGACAATGCATATGCCGGGAGATTACACAATAGCCGGCACCCGCTCGCAAAATTTATTACTAGTATTGTTATATTTAACACAATTATGAACACAGGCTAGATCGACGATCTCGCCGGTATCTATTCTTGGTGTGACACTTGCTGGTGTAATTCATCTTTTAGTACAATTCACTTGATGTAATAAATCCATGCATTTAAACACTTACAATAGTCTGAACCAAATCAGTCTTTTTTTTTCAATAACGCATTAGAATTAGAAAATAATTCGTAAACCGAAAAGAAATATCAAGTGGTAAATCAAACGAATACAAATTAAAAATAACTCGTCGGGAAAAAAGCTCGAAAACAACAACAAAACGCGCTCCAAACTAAGCTACGCCAACATCAACTGTTCATTATAAATGAATGGCCGATCTGTGTTTTCAGCGAATTAACAACTCTTTTATATCCGCAAAGTGAATAAAGGACTGTATACGAAGTTAATTCCGGCTCTCAGCATTCAATATTTTGTTTTCGTTTCAGCGGAGTGACCACCGTCCACACAATCCGTAACGAGCGAGTTCCACTTTCAACATTTCAGTTGCCCCGGACTCTTGTTCGCGTTTTTTTTTTTTTTTAATAACGACGTAGCCAACCGAACCAAGTGAAGCAAAATTATACGTACATTTAAACGGAACGCGAGTCTCTCGAATCCCTAAATGGACGAGTACTTCAGCTGTAGGTAATTGTTCTTGAGACTGCTCGAAGTTAGAATTTTAGTAGAAATTTTGAAGATAATTTTCAATAATGATATGGGCAAGTTCCTAACACTTGAACTTTCTTGACATTATCTTTGTCATTGATAAAATTGAAAGAAAAAATGTAGCCTAACAATGTTGCGTCAATTAACTGAAATATCAGAACTTGCCGGCTGCGGCTGGCAGCTTGCTTAGGAATTGATAAAGGTATCGTTTTTAGAATTAAAAACAAAAAACGTTGAATAACAGGAAAAGAATTGGTATACACCCTCTAAATCGGGAGAGAAGATATTACGGAGAACATAGTCGTTTATTTAAAAAATTAAGAAACCATAATGAAAGGTTTTTTTCAGTACATGAGAATGTCAAAAAGCACTTTTGATTATATTTTGACAAAAGTGGAACATCTTTTAAGCAAAAATTGAGGAAATCTACATAAACAACCTATTTTACCAGAAGAAAGACTTGTTATTACTTTAAGGCATCGTTTTTAAATTATGCTTTCAAAAGGACAAATTTTTTAGGTTTAAGAGAAAGTTCAAAATAAATATAAACAGTTTCACAATTTTTTTTATTACTTAAACTGTATTTAACATCGTTTCCGTTCACTGCTTTAGAGCACTATCTCCTTCTTCTCTTAATATTTGAAGTTAAAACAAGCTAAGAATACCGTATAGTACTCTAGAATAATATTTAGATTTTTTTCACTTGGAATCAGTTGAGTCTAAAAATTACAAAAATCTGGCAACGATAAAGTAAAATTAGAAGTATTATTTTGGGAAGGGTTATTTTCCTCTTGTGGATCTAACATCTGTAAACAAGAATCGGTAGAGCGATGTTGGGATTTGGAAGAAGTTAGGAAGAATGAATTGGTGTTTTGGTCTGGAGAAGGCGAATAAGGATAGCACGAAGAAGAAGAAGTTGGCAGATGGAAAAATAAGTTGAATTGGTACGAATATTGCTCCACTAACTCTTGTACCCGACTTCGAAAAGATAGTATTCGTGATTGTGGAATTTCTCTGACATGAGGAAGAATACTTTTGAAAAATAATAGATGCTCCTCTTCCTGTTCGCTGGCTCTTTTTCTCTTCGATTTCTCCTCGAGCTAGTGCACTTTTCGCCTTTCACTTTTCAATATTGAAACATTAAGGGCCAGTTTCACAATGGAATTTAAAGGAGACTTTAAATTTAAAGTCACTTTCAGATGTCAAAACAAATATGAAAACACATTTGTTTATACGTTGTAAACAAATGTGTTTTCATTTTGTTTTGACATCTGAAAGTGATTTTAAATTTAAAGATTCCTTTAAATTCCATTATGAAACTGGCCCTTAGGCCCAGTTGTACAATGCCAATTCAAATTTAAGCTGAAGCTTAAACCCATGACAACGATTATTTCAACAATTGTTGTTAAAGGTTTAAGCTTTGGCTTAAAGTTAAGCTGGAATTGTACAACTGGGCCTAAATGTATTTAAGCGCTTTTTCTTCCGCAATGTAGGAGTTTGGAGAGGACTGCTAATTTTTTCTGGCGCAGGTGAAGTTACACAATTATTTTCTACTTCACTGGTTTCAGTAAGCTCTTGATTTCTATTTTCGTAGTTCTCTTCTTCAAATCCAACTGTAAAATGTGAATCTTCTTCATGTGTTTCCGGAGTGGACTTTTGAAGACGCAACAAATACCCGCTTCATGCCCTTGCCTTTACTATATCTTTTAAAAAGAGAAGCTGGGTAAAATATTGCCGTTTGGATATGGGAGCATCTTCAGCTTTATCGCCAGATCGTGGAGGATATGTTCCTAACTCAGCAAAAAACTGATCACGTAGATATTTCCATTTTTCCTCAACTTAGTTTCTAAAAATTAAAATTAAAAGGAACAAAAGATATTACGATCGGCTGTTACGGTTAGAAAATTTCGTGTACAAATTTTCTAATTTTCGGATTACCCTGTATTTAGACGGAAACAAAATTGAAATTGGTTACTAGATTATTCCATGAACGCCGTTTAAAACGGTAAACTACCTCCGGACACCCTTGTATTTTGTAATGAGACTTGTCCTTGTAGGAAGTTGGTTACATTACATTGGGAACAAGACGAAACTTCAAAAAAAAAAAAAAAAATTCATATGACCTACAAAATTCTGTGCGGTGTTCAATTTTTTAATGGGACCAACGGCTTATAAAAGAATTAAGGTCCCGGACCTGAAAAATTGTGCAAGCACCTTGAAATCAATTGAATGTAAGCAATTTTTTCCCTCAACTATTTGAGTCGTGACTTTAACTTTTAGGAAAGAATGATGAAAAAGTTTTCCACCCTGCAATGAGGGTCATCTTTCTACATACCAGATTTGGAGAAAAGTATGTTAAGACAACCAATAAACATTTACCTGTACAATAAAATAATTGACTTTATAATTACATATATGGCTATCGAAAATTATTTGCAACACATAGTATATTTACTCAATTCATTACTGTGTCACCATACCACCCATCGTCAAATGGGCAAGCAGAACGAATGGTATGCTCTACTAAAGAAGCTTTAAAAAAGATGAGAGGTGAGTGCAATACAAGAATTAGTAGATTTCTATTAAAACAACATATCACACCAAGTTCAACTACTAACAAAAGTCTAGCTGAGCTACTATTAAGGCGTAAATTTAAAACATTTCTGGATAAATTAAATCCGGATCTATCACCAGAAAAAGAAAAGGTTATAGATGATGTACAAGAACATTTGAAAAGGGTGACCCTGTATTTGTAAAAGACTATCGTGGACCGGAACAGAAATGTAGGTACCAGGAGTGATTACTGACGTAACAGGTCCAGTTTCTTACAAAACAAAAATGCTTACTTGCGTCCGAAGATAAAAGAAATCACCGTCACCATTGTCATTAGTACCTAGAGTCTCAAGACAACAAAAACTGCCGACTGACCTACTTTTTCATATTGACGCATATACGAAGTGGCCTGAAGTTTATTTTGTACCAAACATGACATCCGAAACTACAGTGAAAATATGCACAGAAATTTTTAGTCGTTTTGGAATTTCAGTGACGGTGGTAAGTGATCACGGAACTCAATTTACCAGTTCTTAATTCCAACAATTTTTAAAATGTAATGGAATCATTCACAAAATGGAAGCTCCATATCATCCCAGTACTAACTGACAAGCAGAGCGTTACGTCCAAACAATCAAGCACAAACTGAAAACAGTCAGAAACGAAAGTGACATTAATAAAGAAATTTGAAAAATTCTTTTGACCTATCGAAGAACTATCCACCCAGCAACCGGAAAATCGCCTGCTATGATGATGTGTAATCGGCAGATCCAATCTAGAATGGATTTGATGTTACCTGCAGAAAATAAATCTACTGTTGAAAGCCAGAAGAAAGTACGTTCTTTAGAAGTTGGTTGTAGAGTTATCGCCAGAGAATATCTCGACAAAGATAATAAATGGGCTCGTGGAACCATTTTACAAAAAATCGGTTCATTACATTATCTGATAGAATTAGACGACAATCGAATCTGGAAAAGACATATCGATCAATTACGAGAAATTTATCCTACTACTAATAACCAAGAAGAAGATGGCAGTAATGACATTTCAAGTCCAGATTTTAGCCTAAATGATTCAATTTCAAATGAATTGCCTACTCCTCTTGCAAATAATAATTTTGATGGTGGGTGCGATTTTCATTTCAGAAAAACCTGTAATACCTTTAGTTAAGGAAATTGATAATAATACTAAAAATAGTGAACATGTTAGTGAAAAAGAAATTAATGTGCGGCGTTCTACTAGCGGGGGGAAGTACTGTAATTGCATGCGCGTGAGTAGGTAACGGTACAATATGGCGACTAACCTCCTTATTCTGTAACTCATAACGACATCGTTAAATAACGGTAGTCGTTAAGTGACATATTTTGACCAATCAGAACTTAGAAATGAATTATGTTTAAGCGCTGATTGGTCAAAATATGTCACTTAACGACTACCGTTATTTAACGATGTCGTTATGAGTTACAGAATAAGGGGGTTAGTAATATACGTTGTAAATGTAACATTATTATTAATAAATAATAAAGACTACAACAATAAATAAAACGATTCAACAGTATAGTAGGGTCAAATTTGACCCTACTTCTCATTTTGATATAAAATTTGTATTTAATCATTTTGACTTTGTCCTTGATTGTCATGTTTTGTTGGAACGCTTCAAAAAACCATAAACAGAACATGGCAACTTTATTAATCAAGAATTAACAAAAATTAAGAAATTAAACTGAATTTCAATGTTTTTTTTTATCTTTGGGACATTGTTTGGGACTATTTTCACTATCTACAGGTTTAGCTATAAAAACAATTAAATTACTTCAAGATATTGGGTTATCCATGAGATTTGTGACTAATAATCAAATAATTTGGAAAAGAATTGCCAGTGGTCACAAAAACGCTACGTCGAAAAACGTTGTATATTACGTTAGTTGGTACAAAAGTTGTTCTTAGATAACATGTTTCGGTTTAAGAAAAAACCATTTTCAAATCTGTGAGTAGATTCACACTAGCGTGCGGCCATTTTCACTTAGTAAGAAGTAAGAAGTTTTTTCTTAAACCGAAACATGTTATCTAAGAACAACTTTTGTACCAACTAACGTAATATACAACGTTTTTCGACGTAGCGTTTTTGTGACCACTGGCAATTCTTTTCCAAATTATTAAATTACTTCATTTATGTATAACAAAACTGACAAATCAGTTTGTAGACCTTACTTTTCCTCACAAATTTGATATTTAGGGGACTCCCTAATTTTTACAAACGTAACGCGTACAGATTTTACACAAAAGGCTTTCCTTTTTAGGGAGTACGGGCAGATATGACACCTGCCTCTATCGATGTCCTTCCTTTCACCAGGATGGGTTCAGTTAGTTTCTCAAACGTTAACGATTTGGAAAATACGTAATTCTTGTTTCAGAAAAACGTTCCTGCTCACTGTGTTCATTAGAACTGACCCAAGACTCAGCATTATATGTAGATCATTGGTTATTTCTTCTCTTAAATATTTTTTATTTGCCATTTTTTATTTACAATTGGCGACCGACACTCAATGTAGGTATGACTGGGTCATTCATAAATGTAATTCATTCTAAGATATTGTCATGTATTTTGAACAAATATCAGTGAGTCGATAGATTCTTATCTCAAAAGAGAATACCTTGAATCCATAGCGTACAACACCTACAGACATTTTTTGGTGTTGCAATATTTTGAATTTAGTCTATGATGTCATGAAAATGGGAAACGCTAAAATGTAAATATTTCGATTATATTAAAGAATGTGTTGGCAATACTTTTCACATAATGTTCTCAACTTCAATTGGAGGAAGGGATTACCTATATAGGAACTTGATAATCTGTTGTACTGGAATTAATTTATGATCATGTCTCACTAAAATACTGCTTTGAAATGAAGTTATTAAATTCTTAATACAGAAATAAGCAATAACAACTTAGCTTTCGTTTCGTTACATACCTATGCTTTCGTCCTCATTTAATATAATCTGCATTTTAGTACGGCTTTAAAAATACGTACAAGGAAATGTTGCTCAGATAAATTGTGTTTGCTCAACAAGCACAGGAGAGGAAACAAAATGCCACCTTGAAGTAATCCATTATTATTAAAGACATATTGCAAACTCTGATCGTAAATTGCTCATTTTACCTGGTCTGACTTCTACGAGCCTTTTCGGTTTTTGACATGAAAAATTTCTAGTAAGTGGGAATAAGGGCATCGAATTAGATTTCTTGGACCTGTAGTTCCTAGGCACCCGAGACGCCGAGACATCTATACAGACGAATCAAGACGGACAAAAATTTTTTCCTCAAATGCGGCATTCGCTTTGGGCATCACTGAGTATACCACTAAGTCAGAAAGAAAGTACTAGGAGAGGAGGAGGAGATACAAAATGTTAGGGTCAAAGTCAACAAGAAATGTGGGGGCTGATTATAATCAACATATGAACAACAAATATCAAGAAGTAGTGTCAAATAAAAATGTATTCCCTAGGTTTGGCCAGGCGTTCCTAAGCACCTTTGACATCTATCCAGACCTTATCCAGACGAACCAAGGCAGACTAGAAATTTAACAATTTATTCTCCAGATGCGACATTCTCTTTCGGCATCACTGATTATAGTAGCATGTCGGAAAGAAGGTCTTAACAGAGCACGAGGAGATACAAAATGTTAGGGTCAAAGTCAAGAAGAAATGTGGGGACTGATAATCAACATATACGGAAAAGAAAATCAGGAAGAAGTATCAAATAAAGATTTATTTCCCTGACTTTGACTTCCTCTGGATATGAAATCAAATCGGAAAGAAAGAGTAAAAAATAGTAACGGAAGACGGGAAAATAATTAAAAATAAATTACAGAACCAGAAGGACTACTGTTATGTTTTAAATATCTAACTGAATTAAAAAAAAAAGCCTGGGAATATAAGTGGATTAACCCAGTAATGCGAATTACGTGTTGATGTTCAGTGAATTTGTTTTGCAAGGGATTTGATGATTCAAACCAATAATGCAGTAGTAATCAGGACTTTTTCCAAATTATTAATAAAAGAGATAGACTACTTTCAAATGAACATGGTAAAGTAATTTTTTTTAATTTCCATTTTCCAGGGACTTGAATAACTCATACATAATGAGATATTTAAAAAACTTGTTGCAAGTGAGTTTTGATTGCAATGGATTCCTGGAGCATCTTTTGGTCAGCTATTTCAGCCCTCTTTGGGGTCTCGTCAGCAGAAGAGTAGCTGAAGAACTCCACTGCAATCCAGTCGACTTGGGGATTAAAAACGACCGCGCGATGTCGCGACCTAACCTGTTCACAATATACATAATTACTTATGAAACAAATTTTATAAAAATTAACTTCCAGACAACGTTTATATCCTTAGATATCGACGTTTCATTGTTTGTTTACAACTTTCATAGGCTTAAATAATTCTTTCAGACTCATTTAATAAATTTTCAACAAAAAATACTATCATTTATTCGTATTTACGTAAATACTATGTTAAAGTGTTATATTTGTAATTTATATAATTATAAACTACGCTTACTATGTTTTTAAAGAACCAACATTACTTTACAACGCAAATAATTTAAGTTGACAGTTTATCGAAACGTTAGTTTTTACGCGTTCCAAAAATTATGCGAAAAATAACTCTTAAAAGCGTTTTTCTCGAAAAAGGAACTAAACCAACTATGCGAGAAGAGAATTAGGAAAATCATTTTTATTTTAAACACTTTTTTATTGACGAACATTTTTTAAATCAAACTGTGTATTTGACGCGAATGACAGGACCTTCAGGCCCATAGCTTAATTACTTCTTCCCAATATTCCCTATCTTCGGCTTTGTCTTTCTACCTCAAGATTCTCTTCTTTATCAGATCCGCCAGCACCATCTCAATCCATCTTTTCCTTGGCTTCCCTTTCTTTCTTTTGCTTAATTTCCTTAATTACTCTGTCTTCCTTTATCCTCTGCAGATGTCCCAACCACTGTAATTTCTTCTATATTCCTTCTTTCCATCTGCTTTGCGGATCTATCAGCACCAACTCGCTCATCTTTTCCTTAGCCCCCATTCTTTCTCTTGCCGGCTGGCTGTTTCCATGTTATTTTCTTAACTATTCTGTCTTCCTTTATCTCCTGCAGATGTCCCAACCACTGTAATCTCTTCTTTAAATTACTTCTTTCCGTTGCTCCCTATCTCCGGCTTTCTCTTCCCAACTTAAGATCTTCTTCTCTTGCAGATCTGCTAGGACTACCTTCTTCCATCTTTTCTTTGGTCTCCCTTTCTTTCTCTTGCCGTCTGGCTACTTCTTCTTCACCCTCTACAGATGCCCAATCACTGCAGTCTCTTCGGTCTGATCAGTAATCGTCGCATCCCTTTCCTGTCAATATTCTTTTGAAAATCTTTTTTTTAATAAAATTAAAATACTCAAATTTTTATGCATACCTTTAAAACACGTTGTTATAAAACGAAGTATAATTGCACTTTTGTAGAATTGCACTCTACCAAATTTTTCAATTTTTATTATTACCTTGCTGTGATTAACAGCGCGTCTATGTTTATTGTTGCTTAATAAGTATTATGTAACAAAATTAATTTAAAAAAGGTCCCAAAAAGTGTTTTATTTCTTTATACATTCACATTGCAAATTTGTAATTTATTCTGTATAAGTTTCTTGTTTTTAAAATAAGATGAAAAGCTTGCAACCAACAATTTTACAAGACGAAAAACATTTGAACAGAAAAAGATTGAGGAGAAGAACAAGAAAGACACGAATGAATTTATTAGAGGATACAAGAAACAAGGGAGGAAGAACTATAAAAAAATGAAAACAACTACAAAAATGGAAAATTATGAAAAGGAAAGAGTTAATGGTAAACTAACCAAGATTTTTTTAGATTTAAAGCGAGGATAATATTATACAGTCATCTAATAATTTAGAAGTTGATTTTCCTTCATTATAACAGTGGATAGATTGTTCTTCCGTTATCCAAACAACTCACTCTCTCAAATATTGAAACAATCTTGTATTAGACTAGGTGTTTGCAGTTCTAGTTACAGAATTATATAAACACCTATGTCGTTAATAACCTTGGAGAAAAGTAATATTTGCAATAGCTTACTCAAATATTATCAACTAAAATTTTAAATTTGACAAATAGCGATAATGTATTTGCGCCTTAGCTCACGCTCGTCGTTGTGCAAAGAAGCCAGAGGTTTCTATGGTGTCCGGTTCAAATTTGGAAAGCGGACAACAAACCAATTGACCTGAAACAACACATGTTACGCTGTGCTAACATAATTATCCAGGTTATTTTTTAATGCCTGCGAATTTTTTCCGTTTGCGACCCCTAGAGTACTTGCTTGTTAATGCATCCCCGTTGATGCGAATAAAGTTTCGTAATTACTTGTTCTTGCTAGATTAACTAAAGTCGAACTTATTGAGTTTTAGTTGCGCGTTCATGTGGTTTTCACGCTCGGTTTTTACTAATTTCTTATTAGCAGTGCGACGCCCCCTTGAATCGAACAACGGGGACCTAATGGTATTGAAAATAAATTAACGCCGGGGAAAATCTCGAAATGCGCGTTCGTTCTTTGTGTGTTCTCGAAGCAACGATTTTTTTCATTAATAAAATTGAATACGGAATTATTTATGCTTTTTTTTTAAATGTCTTCGTCATCTTACATCTATTCTAAAAATAAATTTTTGTATTTACTGCCACTCGAAGCTTAAATGTGGGAGATCGCTATTTTAAGTCATAAAGAAATATATTTTGGATTTCTCTTTGTCCAAATGCCATATGAATTCTTTGCCTTTTTCTCTTTTTATCATAGGTGATCAAGCACATACTTTTTTGATCACAGTTTTTATTGTTTTCCATTAGGTCTAATATAATCTCTGTGTACTTATTTATTTAAAATAGTTACACTAAAACAGTTGAAGGGGTGACGTACCAAAGGGTCTAAGTGCCAATTTCTGGATTTTGGGATATTTAAGGAAAACATTATGATTCTAGAAAAATAAACAACTATCTGATACATACATATGATGACATATATAGAATGTTGTAAGGCACTGTTTATTTCCTAATGTAATAAGCGATGACACAAAATCCCTTAATTTTTTAAAACTAGCACTTAGACCCTTTGGTATGTCACCCCTTCAATTGTAAATCGTGATAATGAAATAATTTATAGTTTTCTAGATCACTTAAACAAAGTATAAATCTGTTTATACTATCAATTTTAGATTAATATTTTTTATTAGAAAATTTACAAAAAATATAAAATATGAATATTTATTTTAAAAAAAGTTTCACTTTATAAATATTATATAAATTTTTGAAAAATCAAACGTGTCTTCAACCTTGTTGACCTGAAGAAGCCTTCAACGTACGGCGAAACGTCGCCTTTTAAATTGAGTTTAAATGATGAATTATATTTTGTGGTAAAGTTCGTACATCCAGACTTAGAATAAAAAAATTCTTAAAAATCCTAGGTGGCCAAAACTAGTAAATATCAGTAAGTACACTTAGTTTAATGAACAAAGAGCGGCCGGTTTTAGGTTTATGATATCAGAAGTAGATACTTTGCCTTGAATAAGTCATTTACAAAATGTTGAATGAGTGTGAATAAGTAAATATAAAATAAATGTGCAAGATTCCGTTAAAATGATTTTGATTCAATGATTATGGTTTGGATGGTTTAGGTAGAACCTTACGTCACTGCACTCCTTGATACTGTGTTACACTACACACTGTGGAACAAAAGTATGGAAACATACATGTGTAACATGTCCTATACCTAATGTTCATTGTTTTCGAAATATTTCAACATTTGTAAGTTCATAACATTAAAACGCGCACGTTTTTTTTAAAAAGCAAAGTTGGCGTTTGCTAAGAAATATGTAAATGTCAATTTTAAGTTAGCGTGAAAGCCCTAGCCGTTGTTGAGATATTTAGAGGTTTCCATACTTTTGTTCCACAGTGTATAAATTACCCGTTATTTTTTACTATCGAAAGAAACTCTGAATAAAACTAGATTGGTACCCTCAGGCCCGGTTTTTAAATTACGACTTAATTTTAACTTTCGATTTATTTCTGTAGCAGCAATTGTGATAACAGTTGTTCTTAGGATAATACACTGAAGGTTAAAGTTAACCTATGATTGAAAAACGCTCTTTTTACCGGTAATTTTACTTATGGTACAACTCTTCTCTCTTCTGTCAGGTAGGTATCACTTATGTATTGTTGTAAGTTTTTATTTATTCCAAGTGAGTGAGAAGAATTATTTAAGGAATTACAGTGATTTGGATTACAGATTCACTAACCTTGTCTTTCTTTTATAGGTTTTACCTTAACTAGTACCCTTTGGGTAGGTCATGTCTCAACCCAGATTTATTGTTTAGAGGTAATAATTATTTTTAATAGCTTTAATTTTTCAATTTTCCAAATTATAATTTTAAAGGCTCCGAAAAAGGTTGGAAACTCAACTGAAACTGTCAGCTGATTAAACAAATAAAATAATTTAACCATCGTTTCGTCCTTTTACCGACCAAGTACACCTTTTTACTCAATATAATTTTGAGGGCACCATACAAGTTTAAATTACAGATGTTATGTTTCCTGTGGTGTCTAAATTTGAAGTGACAAACAAGAAAATATATTTCATAAATACTTTTGAATTTCGGTCTTTCATGGTTTGAAAATCCCATTCGAGTCTCTTGGTCTTTCGTGGTTTGAAAGTCCCATTCGAGCCTCTTGGTCTTTCAAGGTTTGAGAGACCCATTTGAATCCCTTGGTCTTTCAAGGTTTGAAAGTCCCATTTGAGTCCCTTAGTCTTTCAAGATTTGTAAGTCTTATGCTCGTACGCACAGACAAATCTTAGACTTAAACCAAAGTAAACCTTTACTTTGAAGAATGTAACTATTGGCCGTATGCACAGACAATTTTTTAGACTTGATACTTAAAGCTTTACTTCAATCAAATTGTGCGCCGTATAGTTACAATGTTGATATGAAGTTAGCTTTAAGTGTCAAGCCTACCTTGAGATTTGTCTTTGCATACGGCCATATGTGACGCACAATTTGATATGAAGTTAGCTTTAAGTGTCAGTTTATTCTTAAGTCCACCTTGAGATTTGTCTGTGCATACGAGCCTTAATCTCTTTGTATTCAACATCATCCAAATTCTTAGGAAAAAGAATCTAAATATGAACCGAGAAAGTTAATGAAATTTGCTGTATTTTTCACCCATATTCTTAGTTGTTCCGTCTGGATCCTTTTCCTTAGAAAGGCGTCAAATGGAATTTTGTTATAACATAGCTATAGATTAATGGAATGTTTTCCTTTGTTTTCAATTCCTTTCATACTCTAAGAAAATTAGTTTGGAATAATTGAACAAAATTAAATAAATACGAATTTTTTTTTGTATATTCTCTTTTCATTTTAATACATCTTTTCCGTTAGTAAAAGTTAGAAATTGTGTAAGGGACAAAGCTTGGATTTCACATGAAGGCCCGATTTTGCAATCGTTGGATAAACTGAGTACAACACCATTCTTGGAATAACGTGACGTAGATATGGAAGAATGTTAAAGGACATTCGAATATTCGGATATTCGTTTGTAAAACTGGGCCGAAGTATAAAACAAAAGCAGCGTTAACATAGGAGTTTGTTAATATTATGCAAACAGTTTAATGATGATATATTTTGGAATAATTACGAATTAAAGAAACAAGAAATGAAACTGTAAGGAAAACAAATAATGATAATAAAATTTTAAATTCGCACAATAGATAAAAAGCCATTTGAGAAATAAAACGTGCAAGCACCAAAACAACAATGACAATTTCTTTAACTTACAACAGTACTATTATTGAAGCCTCAATTAAAATAGCATCATTTTTAAAATTATTTTTAAAGCAAGTTCTTTTTAAACCAGCACTTAACGGCTTTGCATAATGTGCATGCTTCTGAAGCGATCAGTAGCATTCCGCATGATATTTGCCTTTTCCTGCTGATGAAAATGAAATTTAAGCAAGTTCACCCAAAAAGGTTCAGTGGATTAGACAAAGTACCCAACTTCATTATAAAAAATGTGCACAATACATTACTAGGCCACTTTGGTTACTATGGTATTTTGACTTAACGAAAGCGTTTGATATGGTGAATCAAGGTATGTATATTAATAATTGATAAACTACAAAAATGTGTTACTTATAAAATCGTACCTATCATTTAGAAGACAACGAGTATGCATTAACAATGTTGAAATTACCGCAAGGATCCATATTAGATCCTTTACTCTTTTTAATATATGTAAATGATTTACATTTGAAGGTACAATCTTAATTTCAATTTGCCGATGATACATCTTGTGTCATTACCAAAAACAAACTTGCCGATTTATCATTTACAATAACTGACACAATTAAAGAAATAGCAACTTGGTGTAACATGAACGCACTGATTTTAAACAGTAATTATAAACAAGCAAATGCTTGAATCTTTATAATTATCTAAATCTATACCTCAACAAAAATTTACAAAATTTTTGGGTGTCAACATTGATATGTTCATGTTCAAGTTTGAGAAACAAATACGTAAATGTAATTTGTAATCAATTAAGCAAATCATTTTATATGAATTATAACATAAGAAGTCATGTTAGAGTCGAGATATTATTAACAATTTATTTTGCTTAAGTTCAAACTCATGTAGAGCATCTTGCTTTGTTCAGAATTCTTCAGCATCAAGAGTGTTTGTTAGTCAAAAAAGAATTGTATATTAAACTTAACTGCTCGTACTCCATATAAAGGACATTTCAGAAAGCTTAAAATTCTAACAGATCCTTGTTTCTACTTTATTTCAAAGATATAATAAGCAGTTGTTCGTTAAAAACTCTGATATACATAAGTATGATATCTAGATATTTAAATAACTTAACTATTCCATATCATACTTTCACACTCTTTGAGAGAGGTCTTTATTATCGGCAATATTAGCATATATTGGGCAACCTAATGATCTAAAAAAATAAACAGTGCTAAGTTGTGTAATAGTAAGTTAAAAGACTATTTAATTTCAAACTGTTTTTATAGTTTTATGAATGTGTGATATTTGTTTATATACACATGTATGCTATTATATTATTTGTATATTATTATACTTTATAGCGTATTGGCACTCTAAAAATATGACAATGAAATAATAATAATTATTATTAATTAAATATACGATAGCAAGAAGCCAGTCTTTGGTAAAAAAATATCTGGAAGTCAGCTATGATGATTGCCATGATCATTGCTGATTTGTGTAGTAGGAAGATAAAAAGAATAAACAGACAAATAGAGCTAAATAGTAGACTGCAAGCTTACTGAAGCTTACACAAGCTTTTTGTCTATTTTAGTTATCTGTCTAAGGCCCAGTTGTATAATCGTGGGATAAGGACAGAATAACTGTTCGCTCTATATCCTTTAACGTTCCTCCATATCTACGTCACACCTACCTCAAGACTTTACAATCGTCGGATAAGCATTATTCTTAGAATAACGTGACGTAGGTGTGACGTAGATATGGAGGAACGGCACATTCTAATGTGATAAAAAAACAACAAAGTAAACAACACCATAACCAAAAATCCTTGTGTGTTACAATTTTTACTTTCGTTTAGTGATCAATTGAAATATAACTACCAAGTTGGAATTTTCACAAAAAAGAATGTTCGAAAAACAATTTTCATTTTCATGTAGGACTAGCTTGACTATAACCAAAAATTCTCGAGGTAAAACCTGGCTTCTTTTATAACTTCAAATTTCGCATTTTTAACATAACTTCCCTAAATAAAAGAATTCTCAGAGATAAGTTGAACTTCCATAAACAATAAAAACCCAAGGAACACTTTCAGAGAAGCCTTTATAATGACGTTTCCTCAACATCGGTCGACATTCTTTGAAATTTTTAAGACTTCTCCTTCCTAAAATATTTGCTGAAGATATTCTTGTTGTTAATTCACTTTTAATTTATTCTAATAATTACAATTCCTGTCGTTTTAAATTTATAGTTGCATTACTCTTTGTACATTAAACTGAGATAGAAAATAAATGGAATGCTTTTCATATACAGGATGCTTAAAAAATGACGAAACAGCGCCATTCTGCACTACTTATTCACAGACACCATCTGAGCATAGAAAATACGTTAAAAAAATTCTACCTCATATTTACGTTTCTGTCAACTGACATTTAATAATACTTATTCCACAGTATAGGAATCTACACAGTATGGACACTTGAGTATAACTGTCACATTTGCTATTTTGTTTGATATCTACTGATCTGCAAATTACATTACATTTGCATAAGGGTATCAAACAGAATGGCGTGTTTTTTTGACACTGACGTTTAAGTGTCCTTACTGAGTATTTACTTATACTGTGCTTATTTAATCAAAGTTAATTCATAAGTAAGTAAATGTAATTACTTACCAAATTAATAGCCTGGCTACCAGATCATTTCTATGATGATTTTTGTGCAAAACATGTACTATTTATTGATATTAAATAAAAATTATTGTTGAACATCATTTTAAGTATGTCTTTCATTACAAAAATTGGGGCTCTGATTTCAAAAACAACATAAGTCCAAAAATGAAGTTTTGAGAAAATCGATAAAAACTATTTATCTTAGTAACCGTTAAACTTATAGTTTACAAACTTACAAGCGATGTAAATCTGTATATGTGAGGTTTTTAAACGAACAAATAACACCAACATATGACTTACAAAAAAATCTCGATTTTGTCCATTCTGGATATATGCTGTTTTTGAAATCAAATTATTGAAATATTCAGAATTGGTAAATAATAAAAATTTCAAATTCCAATCTTATAACCTCCATATCTTTTAGGAATCATATTTTTCCCATTCTCAGAGGGTATCCTTGAATAGTGCAGGATGGCGCTGTTTCGCCATTTTTTAAGCACTCAGTATGTAGTATTTTGTAATGTTCTTGTCGCATATCTGGAAACTATAATTATTATTTTGACAATACTACTAATACTAATATTTCAGGTAAACAAAAATTAGATTACACAATAAGATCGGAAAAAAATTATCTAAATTGCCATTTAAAAAATTGTATTGGCAGCATCGGCATTCTTTTTGATCAGATTTGACATTTAATGATTTAAGGTTACATCAAAAAGATTTCCCAATTTTTTTCTCCATCTTCAAAGTAAATGAGAACATTTTATGTTCGTGGTCAAACATTTTCCGGTTAATTTAAATAATACAAAGTGGTCAAGAATCACTGTTTAAGTTGGCAGTGCTGAATTTTATTTTTAAATGGTACAACTGGAGTAACTTCCGGTTGTTGACGTCTTGATACTGACAGCCGTCAGTTTATAAGCGCCACTTGACATTTCAAATGCAAATTAAAAGGCTTATTTTTATTTACATAACAGGTTATGTCAAATAAACCAATAAAACATATATACGATTGCAGTGTTGCAAATAGACG
Source organism: Dorcus hopei (assembly GCA_033060865.1). Taxonomy (NCBI): domain Eukaryota; kingdom Metazoa; phylum Arthropoda; class Insecta; order Coleoptera; family Lucanidae; genus Dorcus; species Dorcus hopei. Next base: position 46,265,472 of record CM065426.1, on the reverse strand, counting down.
AATAAAAAAATGCTCTTAATTGTATTGCCAACTCAAACAGTTATTCTTGACCACTTTGTAGTAGAGACGTCTGTAGCAATGGCCTGTGAGATGCTCTTTTAAAAAAAATATAACCTCAACCGTAAAACACAAACGTCGACAAAACAGGAAACAATAATCGGCCACTGTGCTACCAACATAATATTTCTTTTTAAGTCAGTTTCATGACAAACTTTTTCTGATCATGTTGTATGTTCATTCTTTACTTAAAATATTATAAAATTGGCATAGGATACTTGAGTTTGTTATATTTTTCTTTTTTCTTATTAGTTTCAGTAGGTAATAAATGACAGTAAATATATTGCTACGATATAATAATACGATTATTAATACGACCTAGAAAAAAATTATAAAATTTATAAAATCGGAGTTAAAAGTAAATTGTTTTTATGGTTTTTGTTGAAAAAAAAAAAATGCGCTTTCAAATCTTTTTCACCCAAAGTGGTATTTTCTTAGTAAATTAAAGCTGCATCTTCCATTCTGAATCATTCCTGTTTTATGTTAAGCTTTGAATTGAGTCGTAAAGAACTCTCATCTTCTATGCTTGATGTTTTATCGTTGATCTCATAACTGACTCAGAAAGATAACTCTGACCTTTACCATTTAATGAATGAATGAATGAATGAGTTTTTTACACGAAAAGTGTTTTTTTCTGAATAAATTAAAGCTGCATCTTCTATTCTGAAACATTACAATTTCATTTCATTCTCTGATCACTGTTTTATATTGATCTCACAGCTAACTCAGAAAAGATAACTCTGTCCTTTACCATTTAATGAATGAATGAATTTCTCACACAAAAAGTGTTCTTTTTTTTGAGTAAATTAAAGCTATATCTTCCATTCTGAATCATTCCAGTTTCATTTTAAGCTTTGAATTGAGTCATCTCCTCTTCTGCACTCGCTGTTTTATATTGATTTCATAACTAACTTAAAAAAGATAACTCTAACCTTTCCCTTTAATGAATGAACTGGTAATTAATTTTTCACACAAAAAGTTACATTTTCTTAGAAAACTAAAGCTACCTACATCTTCTATTCTAAATCATTCCAGTTTCATTTGAAACTTTGAACTGAGTCGTAAAGAACTCTCCTCTTCTGTGCTTGATGTTTTATGTTGATCCCGCAACTGACTCAAAAAAAGATAACTCTGACCTCTGCCATTTAATATTAATGAAGCAAATACGTTAAGAGAAAGGCATAATTTCGCTAATGTTAGTGCAATCTCATACGTAATTGTGTATTTGCTCAGAAAAATATTTTTAAGTTAATTATGATAGGTAATAAACGATTTCGTGATTTCATGAACGTCTTTCAAATATTTTACCAGTTCTAATGTTATTAAAACATTAAGCAAATGCCCGCGGCGAAATCCATTAGACACAAATTAAAGTGTGTAAACACTTATGATAGTTTCTGTGTATTTTAGAAGTACCGATGGCGACTCGCAGTGTAACATTTACAAAGATAATGGTTAACAAACAGAGACTCACTTCAAGCTGTCGCACGCATACTAATTATTTGGACTGTTCTCTATAGGATAACTGTTGCCAGATCAGGACATAAAATACCCCGAGTTAAGGGTTGCAATAATTCGATTTCCCCCGACTCAGATCACGCCCGATATCGAGTATCGACTGCGACGCTTGCTTGCTTGCTTGCTTGCATCTGACATCCCATTGATTCCTTCAAATTAAAATGTGTTTTTTCGCAACCGTGTGTACTTCAAGATAATTGGTTTCTTTCTTTGATATTCTAAATAGATTTTCCGTAACTCTTATGCATGTTTTACGTAAACAAATATGTTATATTTGGTGTTATTACAATTTTTTTATTTATAACAAATAGAAGTACTATTATTTATGTCTTATATCTCCAAAATCGCCTCTAAATCAAGAAATGTTATGCGTATATTATATTTAAAAGAATTATCATTTTTTAAAATGATTGCAAGTACTGTGCAAATTTGTTTCCCAAGAGAGATCTTCCACATTTAAACCCAGTTTAAAAAAGTATTGACTTGCTCTATCTTTTATGGATCGTTAACAACACGAAGGGGTACACCTCTTGGCATTAGAGAATTTAATTGATCGCCGTTCACTTCTCCTGCTAATGGCTCTTGAAAACGATACAGGGCTCGTTAACGAGACCGAACAAGTACACGTTGGTTATTTAAATGTGCCCTCGTAAATGCTCGGCGGGTTCTTAAGCGTGCAAGGATATTGTTATGTGCAAATATTGCGGGCCAACAAGAACCAAGGAAAAATATAATACGATCCACCGCAAACGGGAAGCCGCAAGAACGCAGCGTCGAATAAAAATTAAATTTGATCATTTTAGTCTTGTAGGTGCTCTCTCAAGTTATAACGCTTAACGTAAATCACAATTTACAAATTTATAATTTAAAAACGAGAAGATAGTCGAAATGTTTGAGACTGTTTGCTTGTCATTAATAAAATAACTCTCAATTGATTTAAACGCACGAGAATGTGCAGGGTGATTCTTGAATAGACCGACAAACAAATGTTGAAGGTATAGACATCACAGAACATGGAAAAAATGTTAGTTTTTCAGAAATAATTGTTAATAAAATATTGTATCCTAAACGATCCTAAACGATGACGAAATAAATACAGTTATAAAAGTGTATTATATAGTTTTATAAGCGCATTGTAAAAACGAGTGGATTCGCAAACGTCCTTGTCAATGGTTACATGATGTAAGGCGTTTATAAATTTTATGATAGACCGGGCAAAATCTCCACCCTTCAGATCACCTAGTAACCTTGCTCTTGCAGGACTCAATCGCGTTATTGTTCAGGACAGTACAAATACATTTTAAACCAAAAAAAATTATAAGACAGACTCATGCAGGTTTTAAGGATTTAATTGAAACTGAAGCTTACGTTAGGGAATTTCTTTTATTCGTTTAGTGTAAGATCACGACATTCTTACAATAGTTCGGTTGTGCGAAAAAATATGCTACAGCTTGCACTGATAACAACGGCCTGCACTTTGAACATTATTGTCATATTAGTACTTCTATTTGCTTTGTGTGCGGTGTCCTTCAAATTAAACACGAATTTTGTTATTGTATGAACAAAATTATTAACACAAATTGGTACAAAGTTTAACAAAATTCAATATGTGGGTTCGGTGTGTTATTTTTTAAAGCGACGGAATTGCGTATTGTAAATTATCGTTCGCTTCGGTGTAAGTATTTCATTTTTGTACATCTTTGAAAACATAATTGATTTTAATTAATCTCATAATAATAATAATAATAATAATTTTATTCCGCCAAAATTACGCAGTCGTCACAATTCGTATACCTACAACCTACATTCATTTACAAAACATCACACAGTAACTATCACATTAAAACTAGTATACTTGTATGTCTGACAACGGAATAGTTCATCAAAGTGCAGAAAAGGAGATGCTCAAGAACTCGTCCCAAGAATAAAAAGCTTTAGCTTTTAGGAGCCTCGTTATAGTTACTTTGAATTCTGACATTGGAAAGTTAAACAACTTGTACAATTTGCCAAATAGTTAAATAGTTTAATGGCAATAAAGTTAGGCCCATTTTGGCTTTTGCTTTTCTTAGAAAGCGTGATCTAATATCGGTTGTATATGAAAATATAATGCGAAAACACATGGCAAAGTTAAAACGCTGAATTTCATAAATAAGAAGGGACAGTCTTATCTGTAATTTAAATTCCCTATTAGTCTAATCGCTCTTCCTTGCAAACCAAAAATTCTCCGAGTCTCTGCAGGGTGACCCCACACCAGTACACAATAGCTGTTATGAGAAAGGCAAAAAGAAAAAATAAATTGTTTTAAAACTTGGCAAGACACACACATAAAAATCTGGAGTTCTAACACTTTCTCAACTCCTTTTCGGTGTTCCCTTGCGTCCATCCGATTCTGGTGTTAAAATAAACGGAGTAAGGACGTTTAACTTTAAAAAGTGTTAACTTTGTCTTCAAAAGTGGCATTTTAATCCTTGCGATAGTTACTTCTATCTTTCAAGGAGTTAATATTATCCAGGAAAAAAGAGAGATTTAACTTCTGAGGTACTTGTTTGTATCCCTAAAGGAGTTAGTATAATCCAGAAAATGAAAAAATCTCTACTATTGGGGCAGTCATTTGTATCTTAACTTGCATTTTAACTACTCCAAACACCAGGAATGTACTTTTTTTCCATATTGCATCTGTTGCAGAGATTTCCTTATACCTATACTCCAAGATGTAAAACTTTACGAAATAAGTGTGAGATAAGCAGGCATTTGGTTATTGTTTTTGAAATATTTGTAACAACAAATAAAATATCAAATAAAACCGTCTTTTATCCCTTGTTCTTTTGTGCCGAAATAATTGAACTTACTGCAGGAGAAATTGGAATCCTATAGGTATTCATAAGGCCTTGCCAAATGCCAATATTCCCCGGTAAATAAGGCTTTTATCATCTATGGTGTCATTTGTTATTATATCACTATTTTTAACCTACTTGTTTCTATTACATACACAAATAAAATGACGGTTGCATTTTAAAGCAAGCATTCACCACAGTTGGAAGGCATATATTAGTCATAAGGTCATAACTTATAATGAGAACGTCAATCCCCTTCCCTCATACAGCAGAATTTATCAATAGACGAAAAGTAAATAATTGTAAACTAACACCTTACGATGACACTTTTACTTTTTTGGATAAAATGCGGTGATGACTTTCACCAATGCAGATAGAATATTTTACTATTTAGTGTAACTTATTTCCTACTTATTGAATTAACGAATTATAGATAATATCTTTACTGTACAGTGTTAAACAGGAGTTGAGCTTATCCTTGTTGGAGTAAAATTATTTCACCTTTTTTTTAACACTTATTTTTAGACGCATTTTAATCGGGAAAAGATAACAATATCACCAAATTTGATAAGCCTTACAACTTTTCAGGTAAAACTTTATCCATATTTTAACACCGTTAGGAGGATAACAATTTATCCCAAAAAAATTTGTGTGCACGGACTGCTTTATAGAAGAAATTAAAAATATACCACAACAACTTCAGTAGAATTAGATTTGTCGATATCACAAGTTCTTCTTAAGTGTAGTGAAAATAACTTTAGAAGTTTTAGTTTCATTTGGACTTAGCTTGTTTGAACCAAATCAGCTTTTAAGTTTTACGAAGGTGTTACCTAATAATTCTATAAGATCGCCAAAATTCTTATTTTTGTGTGAAACTGTGGTATCATCAGCGTATTGTATGAAGAGAGTATCATTTAACATTGATTGAAGTTCATTAACATATACTAGAAATAGCAAAGGACCTGAAATTGTCCCCTTAGGTACTCCATATTGTACCTGAATTTTATCAGATATGTCATTGCTGTAGTATACAAATTGAGCTTTCTTGTTTAAATAAGACCTGACTAATTCTGTGCAACTGTGTATTCTTAATGCACGATTGAACAACTTTGATTTTATTTGAAACAAACCAGCTTTTAAGTTTTACGAAGCTCTTACCTGATAATTCTATAAGATCGCCCAAATTCTTATTTTTGTGTGAAACTGTGGTATCATCAGCGTATTGTATGAGGTGAGTATCATCTAACAATGACTGAAGATCATTAACATATACTAGAAATAGCAAAAGACCTAAAATTGTCCGCTGAGGTACTCTATGTTGTACCTGAATTTTATCAGGTATGTCATTGCCGTAGCATAGAAATTGAGCTTATTTATTTAAATAAGATCTGACTAATTCTGTGCAATTGTGTGTTATTAACGCACGGTCAAATTTTACTGACTGATCGACTTTGATTCTCTGCGTAACTGGTTTTCGTCTTATGCATATTAATTAATTATAAACTGTTGTATGGAATTTTTTAGCATTTTTCCCATATTCTGGGAAGTCTTTTCTTTCATCAGTATTTCTTGTCGGTCTATTCAAGAATCACCGTGTATTTACAAAGAAATAATCTTACCGACGTTACCTCTAAGAATAAACTCATTGCTGACTACTGCGTTATTAATATTTCAATAAACTTAAAATATTTTATTCAATGACTTTTCTAGATTTTAATATTTATGCACGTAAAAGGAAAACTTAAATTATTCAGAGAGTTATTAGTAGAGGCCGGATTTTAGGTGACACGCCTTTGTTTAGTTCTTAAGATTTTTTAAAGATATCTCTTCGTTTCATGTTAATGAAACTAAGAAATATCTTTAAAAAGTCTTTAAAAACTTAAGAACTAAACAAAGGCATTTTATCTAATATCCGACCTCTAGTTAGGAGTTAACACCGCTTTAATAATCTACCTTCACCGTTGTTTCAATACATAGAATTAAATACAAAATACATAGAATTAAATACCAGATGTTTTTTTTTTTGCTAAAATAAATCTGACCAAATTTTATTATACATTGCTTACCATTTCTTTATTTGCACCATTGCGTACCTACTTCTTTGCTTTGTGTAGATCATCCAATTTTAGTAAAATTCACACAACTTTAATTCTAATTACGCATTTTAATAAATATGCTGAATATTCGGTGGAAATGAAAATGAAAACGTCTTCTCGAATTTGGAAGGTATCGTTTCCTATCTAATGAAGATGCATTTATACGTTTAATAAAGTAACTTGTTGAAGATGAATAGAGGAAAGTAGGTAAGGAAGAAAATAAGAGAAAAGCGCCGCTATACCACTAATGCTTAATTACCTCGAATAACAATCATTTTTTTTATTATTAAAGACCGTATCACAAAATAGGTAATAATTATAATTGATCTGACATTAAAATTGATATAAATGTCGACGTTTCGGTGTACGTTTGGCATCTATTTCAGGATAAATAGTAAAAGCGTCCGATCGATTGTAATTACAAATTTTGTGAGAATTTTCATCGGACAAGAAAGTGTTTCAATTAAAGAGTTTAATTAAAAACTCAAATGATTCTGTGTTTCTATATTGTTTATTTTTTTAAAGAAGTCACCCTCGAGAATCTAGGTAATTAACTGCATATTCTTTAATGCAATAAATAATACATAATTGGACAATCGCCAGTAAATACATTTGTCGACTATGTATATTTTTTTTATCTTTCCTTAACGCTTCAGCCTTGTAGAAACCTCAATCATATACTTCAACAACATCTTTACTATTGATAACTTGTTAGGAATTAATTGTTAATACCTATAATTGCAATCACTCAGTAATTAAAGCGTTTAGTAATCTTACTTACTTTTACTTTTATTTATTGTTGCAGCAATAAAAAGTCGGGAAAAGGATAAAACAATTCAAAATGAGTCAATAATTTGACACGTTTTCAAATTTCGAAATTGTACATATAATGAAAAACAAGCGTCATTGAAAAGTATTGCAATAGTAGGCACACTTACGTCGTGACAGATAAGTTTGCAATTCAAAAACAAAATAATATAACTACAGGGTGTGTGATGTTAAGAAAAAGGGAAAAATTGCAAATATTTTCTCTTTTTATTTTAAATTTTAGTTAACAAACGTGACGAAAACAGGAGAGGCGCACGTTGTTTGTCTTATATGGAGTGTAAATGAAATGTGGAGCAAAAGGCGCTAATCTTTTAGAAGTATTAAAGAAGTATGTATTAAGAATATTAAATATGGCAATACTGTTAGCATCATTTTTTTTATAGATGTCACTGTTACTTCTAACATTATACTAGGAAAGCAAAGTTGGCACGATTGTTAGAGCTTCTCTGTCTCGTTTAAGGAAACACTGCTCTGTTTTAAATTTCGAAAACACACCCGAAACTGTTGCCACGGACGCGTTTGATTTAATTTCGAAAATGCGGTGGGTAAGAAAAGAAGAAACGTTGTTGCTATTTATGACGCTACCATATACAGCGCGTTCTACTTAATAAAAATGAATCTGACTTACATTACTATTGTTTTCCAGCGACTGTCCTAGAAAGGTCGCAAATAGGGAAGTTGAATATTTTTTTCAATTTCGAAATTGCGGCGTGGAAAAAGGAGGGAACGGCATTATTGCTTTGGAATAAAAGGTGTGACATGATTTCTATAGACTTATTGCAGGTTGATACTGTAACCATATACAGGACGTTCGGGTTCAAAAATGAATCTGTTAATTGTTCTCCAACCGTTAGAAAGGTCGCAAAAATTGATGCTACCGATGTAGTTCTACTTTCACGAAAATGCGGCGGCAATGGTAAATCGGCCCTTGACGCAAAACAAACAAAAAACAGAAAACACAGGATGTTCCACAAAAAAAACGCACTTTCAATTGTAACGATTATATACAGGCTGTCGATGCACATAAATGCCACAGAGCTGTTAGTTTGAAGAATATATTTCGAAACAAGGCCGATGTAGCAAAGAGAGGCGGTATTTTTGGAATAGCAATGCGGAAATTTATTTATAATTCAAGAATGTAATTATATACAGGTTGTTACAGTTTTCCTGGCACTGTTCGCTCAAGAACGTCTAAATTAAATTTTTCAGGCAAGAAACGCCTCTATTTCCAATTATCCAATCAGCTAAAGTATTAATTTTTTAAAGGTACACGTCCACAATAGTAGCCGCTATGCGACGGTACTTGCAGTTGAAAGTTATTCTGACCTATTTCTGGTTCCAAGGGGTATTTTTGGATAAATTTGTTACAAGTGAGTATAATACGTACTTGGACTAGATGGTTCTGATTGTTCCCCCGCAGACGGGAAAGTGTTTCGTTGCACTAAGGTGGAGACCCCTAAATCTTGACTGGTTTCTGGAGTGACTGGCGACGGTGTTGGAAACAAGATCCCTAATTCTCTGGCTTCGTTTTCCTCTTGCGCTTGCTGGCGACGGAGGGCAACTTGGGCTGCCATAACGCGCTGCCTTTCTGCTATGAGGGTGCATTTGGCACACGCACAGTCTCTCCATCGACAATACCGCTTATGACCCTTGAGCGCACTGACCACCCCGTGGTTGCGACAGCGAGCGCATTTGGGAGTACGCTGATAACGTTCGCTTGCACGCAGAAAGAACGCCGGGGGTATAGCACCCAAGACTGGATGCTGAGACATTAAAGCCGTCATATCCACTCCGCTTCCAGGAATGCTCATCATTGGCAATCTACCATAACCACTTCGTTAGACACTGCGGCTCCTGATGACCGCAACTGTTAAACCGCGTCGAATGCAGTTCAGATTCCACTCTGACAGTAACGTTGCAGTGGCTACTGTGCTAACCACTGTTGGCTGCCCGCGCTCGTTATAGGCGCCAATGACGTCCCTAGAATTCGGAAGCTCCGCCCGTTAAGTCACCGCCCACTAACCCCTCGCACTGATATTTACTGTATTATAATGACACACATAATAGGAATACAAACTAGTCTTGAATAGCACGTACATTATGGCCTGGCTATTGTATGCCTTCCCCCATTGTTCAGATACTATATAATTTATTATTTCGCTCTATTGTCACTGTTATTGGTCTGCATATCGTTTTTTAATGGATGATGTTTTACTGTTGACAAACGCTTATTGTACCGAGAATCAATCGGCAGTTGCGTGGTCGCACAGACAACACACTTTCACATAAGCTGATATACATATACATGGAACCACTTCATTTCAAATACAACTTGTCAAGCATTACAGATGTAATTGTTGCTTACGAGTAGTAGGTATACAAATATTTGGAACAATTGACATCCTTACACATCGTGCTAGTAGAAGGTACGAGTACCTCTCAAAAACTCTATCTACAGGGTGGACTCTAGTATCATATATTTTTAAAATGTTTTACTGTTAAACCTTAATAATAACCGAAAGGATTTAAAATCATGTCATCCCATGTAGAGTACTTCATTTAAAACATTAAAAAACACAAAATACGAGCCCTGCGCCAAAAGTAAACTATAGTGTAGCCGTTTTTGAAAATAAAATTATTATTAGAATTTAAATATCAAAATTTTATTTAAAATTATATAAACTTATATTTATTTATTATTATTCTCGGAAAATAATATACCACTAAGTAACTAATTAACTGTCTCTTTCTTTACCCAAGACAGGTAGGCGAATACTTTTGGCGCAGGGCTCGCATATAATTTAAAGAAAAAATTGTAATTTGGTAATAATATGTCTAGTAAAATTCAAAGTTCCAATCTTTAAAAATTATTGATTTGTAGACTAATAAAATCCTGTGTTACTTTGATTTACTCATACTGGGTTCCATTAAGAGAAACTACAAGTTAATTTTGAGGCATTCATTAGAAACACTCTACATCTATGTACCTCTCTAACTTTAAAGTGCGCTGATAATGTACTTGAGTTAATCGGTAAATAATATTGTTGGTCCACCTGTATATCATAAATATACATATATCAAAATTTTCTCTGTTTTTATTATAGAGGATGTAACAAAAATGTAGGCCGTTGCCTCAGTCAGGACATATTCTACTCATCAAAATAGAGAAGAAAGTTCTTATAAACATATTTTTGTGATACTGCTAATATGAGGGTAAAAAGGTACAATTTCCAACAATCGTAATGAGCAGATGTGCAGCAGCAAGAAAGAACATCCCTCATCTACAATTACGTTCCACATCGATGATGTACAACCTCCAGAGTTTCTTCGACAACAAACATCGTTATTCCACACAAAAAGACAATCTTCTGGGGAAGCTTCACCACACATTCGAGGTCACAAAACCAACACCGAGCAACTAAAAAGCAACAACACCACCGATACGATTAAAAGCTACACTTTCTACTCAACATTTCCATATTTATCAAATTAATTCAAACTTAGCCACAACAATTTAACATTCTTTGCTTGTGTAAAATTTTAAACTTATTTGATATATTAAATAACAAACAAGTGAAATCTTCCTATCCTGTGCATAACAAGTTTTTGCATCCAGGTCCTGCATTCCATGCTGAAAGAAGTCCTGATTCCTAAACCTACCAGTTTCTTATTTTCCCTAAGGAATGTCCTCGTGAGTTTTTAAATAAAATTAAAAAATACGTATGAATTATTTACAATATATGACAAAACACAAAATATTATTATTAATAAACAAGATTACGTTTCTGTAGGACTTGTGAAAGTCAACAGGAACCAGGTGACAACTATTGATACGCATCATTTGAAAACATATAACATGTGTTTTTTTAAAAATGCCATAAAGGTTGGCCATGAAAATTAAAACTCATGTCGTAGCTTGGCATCTAACACATGCCAAATCTGAAAATTTAAAGTAAATGAATGGAGCTAAGACATGAATTTTCTTTTCCACAGCCACCCCTTATGGCATTTTTAAAAAAACACATAGTAGAAACATGAAGTAAAACAATGAAAAACTTAAAGAAAAACTCAAGAAAGAGAAGCTCTGATAAAAGGATAAAAGAACTTACCGCCCTGAGAAATCGAACAAAAACAAAATTCAGACTCCCAACAACATTCATACATACAACAGCATTCATAAATAAATTTAAATCGCTCGTTTTGTTTCACGGTGACAGAGATTTAAATCTAAAAACATCGACTCCAATTAATGCAAATTTCAAGTTGCTCCGATTGCAAAATTGTATTGAAATATTTTGTTCCAAATAATGTCAGAAACGTTTCCCCTAAGTTTGGTGCATCATCACTGAAACACCCTGTATAATTGCAGCCCAAAGTAAGGGGAAACATTGCTTGAAAGCACAAATAACCGCAAATACTTAATTTATATATATAATACATAAACTAACTCCCAACGTGTGAGGCAAAATTATCACATTCCCCACAAATACCATTACATAAATATACTACCATTGTGAGGGCCAACGAGAATTTCAAAATAAAATGATCACAAATCAACGTAACAAAATATAACAGACAGCCCAACGTTATAGAACCACAAATAAATTAGTGCCCAATGGGACACATTTATCATTACATAACTTGGCGCCCAACGTGGGGCAAGAACCACAAGTGAGATTACATAAGTTAGCTCCCAACGTGAGGGGCAAGAATACTAACGGGTGTCCAACAATTATTGTAGTCCTGGGTGGCTGCAGAATCAAACATTTTTAACTAATTAATTATTGCTTCAAATTGCAATAAAACATTAAATATTGACAGTCATTAGAGAGATATCGGTAAAGCGAATAACGTTATGCAGTATTTACGCTGCGCTAATTTGACATTTGAGAAATGCGCGATTCGATTCTCAACGACGAAAACGTTAATACCGTTACCGCATGGAGTAATTTATGAGCAAATAATTCCGTGGCGTTACTTGCATAACGTATAAGTCCCACATGCGCACTGTTGTAACTTTTGACGGCAGGCTTTTGTTTACATTTGTTTACCACTTAGTATTTGACAAAAAGGCTTCTGTTTTTGGAAATTTAATTAAATTTTTATTTCGCACAAATATAAAAAGTTAAGTTAAAACTTATAAGATATATTTGTGTATCGCGGTATTCAATGTTCCGATAACTGTAAATTAGGAACTAAATACTGCAATACGTTTACACAATACTGTTTTGCGTAATTTACGAACGTAAGCGTTATACGCTTTACCGATATCTCTCTAATATTTGAGACATCGATTCAACGATGCGTTGTAAGAATCGACATTCATGTTTGATTCTACAGCCTCCCAGAACTACATTAATGTTGGAGACATGTTAAAATAGTAACAAATACCATTACATAAATTTGCACCCAACACGTGGAGCATTCCCCACAATTACCATTACAGTATGTCCACAAATGAGAAATTTTCCTGTTACAGTTAAGTTTGTACTGAAAGGAATTCTTTTTAGAAGACTGGGAATTTTTGAAGGGAGAGGAAATAAAATTATTTAGTAATCATCCCCCCAGCCGTAATACACTCATCTGTACTCCTTCGTACCGAACACAAACATACAGGGAGTTACGTATTTCGTTGCCACCGCCTTCTACCGGCAATACCAGTTCTAACTTTTCTTCTAAAAATCGTCTATCAAGCGTTCTGGCAGAAATTAGAGGCCAATAATAAAATCATCAATTTTTCACCCCCAAACGTTCAGAGAGAGCGAGAGAGAGAATGGTACCTTTATTGACAGCATGAGGATTTTCTTCTTGTCAGAGGTGGAGATTATTAAAGTTTAATGATTCCACCAAAGGTGAAGGCCGCCCCATTGGTGAACAGAATAAGAGATAGAAAATTAAGATTTCCCCTAAAAAACAATTATAAAATGCTATCCCTGGTACAAGCACTAAGTGCTTGAAAATGACATAGGCTGAGAGATATAAGAAGTCCACGATCGGATTAAGTCTGCCCTTCATTAATGTCTGACCAATGGTAACGTTGCTAAGATGAAATGGCACTATTCTTAAGAATTCTGAGAATACGTTTACCTGGCATCTTTATCTTACAAACAAGTAAAACAAAGTGAGAGAGTGCTGCGTGTAAAATAGGTACTTAATCCGATTGTGGACTTCTTATATCTCTCAGCCTATATCAATATATCACAAATTCTTTAAAACGGACACTGAATATGCGCACTACCACTTAACGTTTCGCTATCGTTTGACAGCTTCCTCAGAAGTGAAAAAATATATACAAGATATCAATATAGGTGGTAAAATTCAAAGGTTTTCCAGGCGATCATATGATCGTAGTCTTTTTTACAACTTGAAGCACATGCTCAACAAATAAAAGCACCAATAAAGGATAATTTGATAATTTTTGATTTTTTTGATATGGTAACTGATTTTTCCTCAATATCATATCTACATTCCTCAGAAATGATGTGTCACAACACAAACTTGATTATAATATGGAAAGTAGTTACACATTTTTGCACATAAGTTTATATGAAAATTTTCCTTCATTTTGTTGAGTATAATACGTCTCTGAAGTAGCGGCTTACATTTCTGTTACACCCTATACTGGGTGTTTTGGAAGTGTGACTAAAAAGGAATGCGGAAAGAATATGAAACAAATTTTAAAACATGGCAGGTTAATTTTTCTTTTTTCTGTGTTCATTTTGAGATGAAAAATAATTTCATAAATTACTGAAACTTAGTACGCAGTACTGATTTTGAATTTTTACTAATTTTTCCATATTTTGACAATTGTGACAGTTTACCTTTAGGTGTTGACATTAGTTTTTTGTTTCAAATTTAATAATTAAAACCGTAACGACAAGTTTTTCTAAGAATTATTATGTTTTTGTTCTTAATAATTTATTTAAAGAAATTTCCTTATTCACCAGTACCGCGAGATCGGAGTGAAATACAAAAAAAATACACATTAAATTTGTTTTTGAGCAAAAACAAACTGTTCAATCATATACTCAGTACACGTAAATACCAAGGTTCTGTTCTTAGCCACACTTCCAACAACACCCTGTATATAGAGGTGCGTTAATAATTACGTATTACTACAGGTTACCACTTTAATATTCTTAACAATTTCGGGACATCATCTAATAGTAGCTATAAATATTACTTATGTTTTGTTTTTATTACACATATACAAGGATGTGTAAAATTAATATTACCCACTGACTCATTCAGAAGAGAGTTAATGGAAAGGGGATGAAGTAGTGGTAACTAGTAGTAAGATGTGCGTATATAAATTTTGTTATTTTACCTTAATTTAAACATGTAATTTGGAGAAAAAAATCTCTTTGATAGTTGTGAACGACCCCTTGATAAGAACTACCAAATCTTGTATTTAACTAAATTATTACTTTTACAAACATTTTACAAAACTGTTTAAAGCACGTGAAAATCCGCCTTAGATAAATTAGCTTAGGTACTTAAGAGCCTTGCATTTTTATCAGTATTAATTAATTGACGAAAGAAAAAGGATGGGCCTGGATGAGTTTTGAAGAAAAGAAGGAAGTGACAATTTCAAATAAAGAGGCGTTATAAAAAAAGATTTATTGTTGCATCCATCGACCGAATTGCAGCATGTTTCCTGAAAACCTAACAATATCGCACTCCTAGTCTTCAGAGCCACTATAAAAATTCTTTCTGTTTGCTCTCATTAAGTGCGGTTTAACTTCATTAGGGCTTCTAGAATGCTTCTAGAATTCTTGTGTTGGAGACATTTTGTCCTTCACTGTAGAAATTTTTTTTTTTAGGGATGGTGTTACTATTCTTCTTGTTCTTGTCGTTATAGATCTTCTCTTGCTGATTGTTAGAGACTTGATGATCATATTTTTCAATTCTTCGGGACGACTTTCATCTATATAATATCTGATGACTTCAAGTTTCTTTGGCTACTTCGCAGTTTTTGTTCTACCCTGCGTTACTCTTCTTCAATCTTGAATTTTCTTACTACTGCTAATCAGTAATCACTCCTTTTTTGATATTCACGCCTTGATATATTGATATATTTGATATATTGATATATTTGATATATTGATATATTTGATATATTTGATATATTTGATATATTTGATATATTGATATATTTGATATATTGATATATTTGATATATTTGATATATTTGATATATTTGATATATTGATATATTTTGTCCCAAAGACCTTTGGGCCTTATACTATGTGTTTTTTTAAAAATGCCATAAGGGGTGGCTGTGGAAAAGAAAATTCATGTCTTAGCTCCATTCATTTACTTTAAATTTTCAGATTTGGCATGTGTTAGATGCCAAGCTACGACATGAGTTTTAATTTTCATGGCCAACCTTTATGGCATTTTTAAAAAAACACATGTTACTTTAAATCAGAATGGGTCGAGTTAGGTCTAATAACACTGTCCAACAGTCAAAAAAACCCGTCAGGTTTCTCGACTGTTTTTAATGTTTTTGGGATCGCTGAATACGAATCTGCAAACAGTTTTCTCGGGTCACCTCAGGTTCTCGTTCTAGGCACCAGTAAAGAAGTCAATGAAGCAGTATACTAAAGATAAAAAGAAAGAAAAACCCATTGGGTTTCTCAACTATTTTTAATATTTTTGGGGTCGCTGAATACGAATCTATAAACAGTTTTTTCGGGTCACCTCAGGTTCTCGCTTTAGACACCAATAAAGAAGTCGAAGAAGCAGTATATTGAAGACAAACGAGTTCTTTGTCTTCTAGAGCGAGAACCTAAGGTGTACCAAAAAACTGTTTGCAGATTCGTATTCAGCGATTCCAAAAACATAAAAAACAGTTGAGAAACCCGACAGGTTTTTCTTTTTTTTTGTCTTCTGTATATTGCTTCATTGACTTCTTTACTGATGTCTACAACGAGAACCTGAGGTGACCCGAGAAAACTGTTTGCAGATTCGTATTCAGCGACCCCAAAAATATTAAAAACAGTTGAGAAACCTGACGGGTTTTCATTTTTTTCAATTTTTGTTGTACCGTGTAATTCTCTGTTTTCTGGATTAGCTCTGCGCCACGAGTCTTCTTCGTCCTTATGATACGGTGGGAGTGTTTTCTGTTTACATATTTTGAATTTACTTTCATTTTTCTATCCATAAAGCAAGATTGACCCTGTCATCGGGTCTTATCTGTCATTTATTTTGCTTTTAGGAACTCGCATTGCGATCTTCACTGTTGTCTTCTTCACTTATCTTTCATTTTAAACTGGAGTCTGAGAAAGTAGGTCTTTCTGAAATTTGGTGCGTTTGGGTGAATGATTTTATTCTCGTTGATGTTTAAGCCATATTCTTCCAGCTTTTCTCAGAACTTTCTTGCATGTGGTTACTAAAGCTGCAATGCCTGTGTACGTACAATATTTAAAATGACAAGTACAAAGGAGTAATTAAATGCAATAACTCTGAATAAAAATGCGTTACAGAACTCCAGAGGCTACCAGGAATCAACATTTTTTCAAGATATAGCAAATTACGAATTTATAACCGACCAAGAGCTGCCTATGATTATGATTCCAAATGTACAGCAAAAGCTCCTATCATTCGAAAATAAGTTGGCCCGCTAAGGAAACTGAAGCAAAAAAACAAAGGAGGTAAACATGAGAATTACGTAAGACCTTGGCATTGACGAGACAATGATAAGGCTGATATTTGAAGGGCAAACAGCAGGGAGAAGAGTTGGGCAAAGGTGAGTAGATGATATTGGAGGAAGTCAAAGGAGACCAAAACATTACAAATGTAGCTCCACCAAAGGAAGTAAGTAGTAAGAACTATCCTTCGAAGTACCAATCAGAATTAAATGAGTATTTCTATTTTAAAGGAAAATCTTAGTAATTCTAAGCCCATTGTCGATTCTGATATGCGTGTAATGAGTTTTCTGATTATAATTATTTTGTTTGTACACACACATTTACTAAACTGATATTATGAAGTGAGGGGTTGCGGGGCATAATATCGAGAGTACGGAATATTCAACGCTGAACTCCTGAGCGGATTAATTGAATTGGATGAGTAGACAATGGCGCATGTCGGTGAACGTATATATCTATGCAAAGTCACAATTCTATTGTCGCCAGCACAATGCTTCGATATCGCATTGTAACTCGCAAACTTTAAATTAATTCACTGACACATGAATATATACCTTCCGAGTACACTGCTAAAAGCGAAGGATCCCGAAATACAAAGGGTTTTCGCTCCGCGAACTTAACAATACGGGAGTTTAATTTCTGCTTGGACTCTATGAAAACGTCCACGAAAATTCATATAGGCCTCATAACTGGTCACAGTCACGATTGTGTGAAGAACGTTATTTAAAGTTCCACTAATGTTGGAAGCTTCTAGCAGAAAAAAGTATTTACTTGATCCAGAAACTGTAAATTAATGTTAATTACCAACTGAAACGAGTTTGGTTTGTCATGGGCATATGATATTTAGGTGACTTATCTTCCATTCAAATACTTTTATTAAAACAAGAACTTAAATAAGATTGTTGAAATCGTATCGGATACCTTAAGAAGAATAAATGACACGGGCTTCCCACTTTACATCATTTGAAAATCCTGTCACAGAACACTGAGGAAAAAGGTCTCCGTTAGGGGATGACTTAGAAGGAACATTTCCTCATGGTATCTACGAGAGGTTTACATCTCAACATATACAATTAGAGTTTTATTGAAGAAATCCAAGCTTCAATAAAACTCTGTTTGATAGACGATAGACTATTCATTTGTCAACGAATCTTCATCGATAAAGTATTGATGAAACCAAATTTACTTCTGCAAATTCCTCTTGCGCTAAATGGTCTGAAATCCATCTTAAAAATTATTTATATCTTCCCATAGTTATAGGGGGTTTATTATGACAGCTAAAACATACTTGTTTTCTAGACTTCCTATTCAGTTTCTACTGATTTTAAAGATGTTGCGGAGTATCCTATTGCAATGTATTGAAATGTTGACTATTTACACTTAACAAATAATAACAAGAACTGTATAGATAATGCTAATACTACCTTCTCAATCCTACGCAACACTCATCACATCACATCAGCGCTATAGAAGCAGCATCATCCCGGAAGATATCTTGGTGATTAAGATTGAGATATTGACTGAAGAAGAAGATTAATGTAATTGTAGCTCAGAGGCTAAGAAGTTCCAATGGTCTATGGTCCATGGTCCATTTTTGTATTAAATAAAACATTGTTTATGAAAACGATGATTGCATTGAAAATCAAAAAACGTATGAGGGTATGATACTTCAAAAAAGATTATTAGGAAAACGAAGATATTCTATACAGATGTCAAACTATTTACTGTTGTTTATGCTGATACGCCCTCTTAATCCAAAGAACTTTTCAATACGTATAGTAATTGTTAAAAGTGCTTCTGATCGCGACTGTTAACTTAAGGACCAGAGTGTCATCTATAGCAGGATAGAAGTGATTAACTATTATCCTGCTAGAACTGACACATTGGTAATTGATGTTGATATAACTCTTAGTTTAGTGGAACTTAATAAAATCAGAAAAGCCAGACAACTAACAATTGGCTAAAATGGCAGTACACAATAGCGTAGTTGGGTACATCTTCGTTTTGGAAATACATTTTCCAAAGTGCATTTTTAAATGTGATTAAACTTTCTTATTATGTATATCTTTTTCGAGACTTAATTAAAGAAAGTGTTGCACCACAATCAAAGCACATTCCATGAAACCCTCAGTTGGCGCCATTGTGAATAAATAATTAGTAACTGAATTTAGTATTGTCACAGTTTTACCAACTGTTTGTATTGTTATTGTCCAACTATCGCTAACAATTTGATCACGTGGGATACAATCAATTATGAAGACCCTGTAGAAACTTCACAAAATCAAAGACATTAAATCTAAAAATAGAAAACAATTGCAAAAAATGATTAACTTTTTAAATTTATTATGTATATTAGATTTTCATTTTTATGTGTTATTCAGTAAGATGCAAGTGTAATAATTACATTTAGTGCAAACTAAATTGAGTAAACTGCAATTTAAAAAAAAACATTAACTTCTTGATATACAGTGTACTGGATGTACATGAAATGTTGAGCACCATAGAGTCTACAAAAGCACAAAAATCGAAGTTTCAAGATTTCGTTCTTCTTTATCTTCAAAGGAGAATATTTTTCAACATAACACCTCTAAATAATTTTTTTTTATAATTAAGTAAAGTCTTTCAGCCAAGTTTACAACCAGATTACAATGTTTCTTGGCCTTTCGTAATAGGTTAAGTTAACTGTTGCTTAATTTCTTTAATAATTATTTTGTGTTCAATTCACCGTGATATAATAATTTTTACTTCTAGCTCTACATAAGTCTAATTTTATCTATGTATTAATGAATAACATTACGAAAGAATTCCGGTCCAAATCAGCAGTTAGTAAGAACATTTTGTCATATTTTTTATTTTGTAGATTCTGTTTGATGATATGTTATTTATTTTACTTATTTATTATATTCGAAAAAATCTGCCTTTGCTCCTCCAGAATTGAGACAGGCTTTGCTTCAACTTAATACAGGGAGATCGAAATTGATTGTCCTGATCCTACACTATTTTTAGTGAGTTTGGTTTCAATATTTACATCTATCGCATGAAGGTTAGAACGAAAAGCAGTGCGTGCATACTACACTCATGAAACTTACATCCAAACCTAACCTAATTAATAAAGATCTTAATTATTGTTTAATCAGATTTCTTTACAATGAAATAAACCATTTTTCATGAATGAACGGCAATGTACTGTTAAAATCTTGGGATACCTAGTAACTTCCTCAGATCTCCCTATGTTGCCAACTTCATTTTAGTAATTGGATATAAAAATCGATATCGAGCTCGTGGAAAGCAGTGTAGGATCAGGACAGTCAATTTTGATCGATCTGTACTATCACGCAGTGTCAACTTTTTCTACATTATCTTTATAATGAACAGATTGTGGTATCAAAAACAGTGTCATATTGAAGTTATTATTAAATTATTTTGCATTTCTAATTGCAGCACGCGTCAAGTTATCAACCAACGCCATAAATGTGTCAAGTGTCAAGTATTAACACGCTGTCACATGTTACAGCCGAAACTCCTAAGATACTTATTAAGGAGTTCATGACGCAAAATAGTACATTACAATCTTTAATGAGAGACATTGTAGCACTCGTGCTACATAAACCTACTTATTCAACTAGTACAGAGTGAGCAGATTCAACTGAGCGAGTTTAATATCAAAAAGGTAGTAGAAGAAGTCAACGTAACGCGGTTCCAACCGGAAGCCAATTCAAACATGGACGACGGCCGCGGAAGCCTTCAAGTTAAATTATCAAAAAGGTCTCTAGCAAGACCTTGTTTCACAATTTCGACTACACAAAGGAAGCCGATCGTTAATACAGAAGTTTGTGTCAGATTATGCTTTGTGGTGCCTTCAGTCAATCATAATAAAAGAAAAGAACAAGCTATTTATGATTCTAAATATGATAGAAAAAGATAGATCTAAGATGTATACTATTGAGTATAACTCCTAGATTTTGTAACATGATTTGCTAATAATATTAATGGAACTATTGTTTCAATCTCCTTTTCTACTACATGCCAAAGGGTATAAATTCGAAAATGCGTAAAAAGAGACGTCTTTATAATCCATTTATGATCTCTTTGTAAAAATACTGCTATATCTTCTGATACTGCAATTTAATGTAGAAACAGCGTCTTCACAAAATGCATGTTACTATACAATTGTCATAAGAGGCATTTTAATAAATGTTGGATATACAAACATATACTACGTAAGTTAATCTTTCAAAAGGCAATTAGAAGTAATTTAAAACAAAGGATGATAAATGTAAATGTAGTTTAACTAGACATGAAAACTGTAGAAATAAATTTTCTTCCATCTAGGGACCTTCTTGGTACCAACCTCGCTCATTGTCAGTTAAATCTGCTCACTCTGTATAATAGTACACTATTGCACCATCATTAATACAAACATGTTTTAACTAAAGTATTATAATATTGAGCAAGAATGAATTTTTATTTTTACTCGTGAATGCCAAACTTGTACACTCGCGATCATGTAATTCGGGACCGATCGAAAATTTTATGACCATTGCCGACAGCGTCAAGTAAATTGCTATTTCGGGGTCTCGATTTACATGATCGCGACTGTACAAGCGGGTGTAAAAAAATACTGCAGATTAGTACAATATTAAAAGTGATATCGTGGAGTCATTTACAATGTATCCAAATTCCAGTCGAAAATTTTTACAGAGCACATATTAAGGTGTAAATAAACTGCATCATTCTACCGTACATATGCATATGTTATTTTGAATCTACAAGTTTATGTACAATTTTTTAATGTAATGTCAAGTAGTTAGTTTACATCAAACAGTTTGTTCGACGAGTTTTTTTTGCCAATTCCTTTTAACAACCACGCTCTGCTACCACTTTGCCAATTCCCTTTAACAATCACAATTTTTAACAATCAGAATTTTTGCAAGTACGTTATTTCAAACATATGCAGGAAGATTTTTGCAGAATAAATATAACAATCAAACAACAATTTTTTTGTTTGTATGAGAGAATTAACAAACCTACATATACTCTTTGGTTTTCGCATGTTAAACGATGCTTATAAACTCTAAATATTAGCTTCACTACATTCACTAAATCATTCTAGTGAAAATAAGCACCTTCATAAACTCATTTCAATTATAAGAATTGAGATGAAATTGTGAGGAACGGGTGGTTAAAAATGATAACAGAAAGGGGATGAATGATCCTTTACGTTCAACTTTATCAATTTTAAAAGGCCTCGTCGTGACACTATGCTCCTCTAGATATCACGACGAGGGTGAGAAGAAGTTCTATTACCACTCAAAATAACCATCAATTTCCACTTCTTCTTCTCCTCACTCTTCTACTAAAATTTTAATCAAACCACACAGGACCCAAGTAGCAATTTCTTTGTTTGTAGTTATCTGGTTTGAGCCCTTTAGCCAGAGATTGCTATGAATGCTCTCTTTATATCGAATGAGATTTTAGCCCTTACCCGCCACTGCATATAATTTTCGAGATTACGTTCAGAAAGAGTGAAAACAATCACAAATCAAATTAAGGAATTTGGCATAAAGCAAGATTCTAAACAGTAGACAATAACTCAAAGTCGTGCATTATCAAATAACAATTGAGACAATTTAAATCAGGTACAAAATTGATTGCATATAATAATTTTGTCAAATTATTAAGGGCCACATTTTAGACAAATGCAAAATTTATATGTAATTACAGATTACTTCAGAACGACATTATACAACGTAATGGAAAACAAATTCAAAATGACTTTATAATGACAAAAACAGCATTTCAGATATCAAATTAAGCAGTGGTTGATTTCTAAAAATGTAGCCAAAAGGGTAAAATCCATGAATATTTTCTCACCCAACCATGGTACTAGATACAGAGAGACGGACGGATTTTTGGAGGGTAACCACACACTGTGACATTCTATGAATGTTGATTACGCCCTTGGACTTGTGGAGTTGCACTCCACAAGATGGGCACTAGCTTTTCACCTGTCGCGCTTACCCATGGCCTCTTATATGGTTTTAAAAAGGTAATTTCGATTATGGGCAGTTTAATCGTTCGTTTGTATTTTGGGCATTAGGAATCTTGATGACTGATGAACCCCAGCTACGCCACTGGTTCTTAATGATTCTTTTCACATTTTCTCCTGTCGTTTCGTATCATCCACTAACAGTGACCTTTCGAATAATACCAAAATTACGTGAAAAATGTCTCGATATTGAATGTATCTTCTCATGTTTTGCATTTCTTCTCTCTTCTGTATAAAAATAGTTTGACGTTTTATGATACATGCGAACAGTGTAGCGAAGCTAAAGTAAGGAAACTGGGGATGGATTTGAGATACTGAACATACTCGGTTCCAAGTCGTAATCCTCGTTTAATTAAATTCCAGAATCCGGTGCCGGAGCGCGCACCTCCCGTCATTATCCCCTTCTTTTATTCTACATATAACCTTTCGCATACCGGCCTGTTCTTTGTGTAATTGTGCATAAAAGTCCGAGACTGTCTGAGATGCGGCCACAATGGGACTCTTCGCGCGGAATGACTTCACAAACAGAGAGCATTGTGCGTCGTCGACGTCTTTCCGCCGTGGACGCCGTTATTGTGTCTCGTTCTTCGGTTATCACATTAATTAAAATCCGTTCCTCTGGCCGAGGAACAATTTCAATTTCCTACATTTACATTGGCATGGCCTCACAGTTTTATTCAAATTCTCTCCCTATAGTATTTTCAGATTCTCTTTTTAACATTAAGCAATCACAAAAAAGTCCTGCGTAGGACGTGATTAAAAAAAAAACTTTGCGTCGTTTGATATTGATCATACTTCAACAGGTGCCCTTTGAAATAAAACCAAACAGTTCCTTATCATGTAGATCGACTATTCAATTGCGGATGAAAACATCCCTGTGTTCCCTATCCGGTAACAATGGCAATTAGAGTCCTTGTAAGGATTGAGAGCACCCTCGTGTGATACAATATATTACATAATAGTAGCCAAGGGCGATGCTTATCGATATTTGTATATCCACAAATCCCACACAATTTATTCTGATGCAGGTTAACCATTGTTTGGTGGTTGAACCTACGTATGTCAAAACAAAACGTGCATGAGAATTCGAACTAAACGAGTTTAGTTGTGTGTGGGTACGTAAATTATTGATTGTAGCAGAACTTTAAAGCGAATTATAATTACTTGCCAACAAATTTAATCTAAAATCTGAAAAGTATAAGCCATTATGTACAATAAAATTTGTTGTAGAGTTCAGGCGCACAAAAGAGGGTGTTCATTTCAGTGTTAAAACAATTTCCTTTGAGGGGAAAGTAGTCGGCCTGGGTTGTGGCATGTTTCATTTCACCGCAGCATCTTTCAACGGTAACTGCGCGTGAACTACCCCCTAAACAGAATCCGGTAATGAACTCGCCGCTTGATCCCTCTACTGTTTACTTCTGCACACGCAAATCACAGCTTGCGTCAAAGCTCCACCGCCAAGGCACTAAATACTTTGTTCATTTTTCAATTACGCAGCAACTGACTTTTTTTCTCGTGAAAAATCGTTTAATGTTAAACTGTGTTTTCTATGTGAAAATTCATTAAACAATTCATTTGTATATTTTTTTAATCGACGTTTCGATTCGGTTGACAGCTTTTTCAAGATTTATAAGCGCGAAAAAAGTTCATTTGAAATAAAAAATTCCATCTAAGTAAACGCAACTCTCTGGCGTTATATCGAAAGCGAAACTTCTCAAATATTACTGTGAATGTCAAAATTGAAAGGATTTCTAAAGATTTCGAAGACGCGTTGAGGAGAGAAAAGGGAGACGTTGTTATTTTGCTTAGTGAGAAAATAAGGATTCGAGTTGTAATCTAAAAGTAGAATACAGTATGTTCTACTTAAAGATATACAGCTTTGGCGTATATACGTCCTATTTTCAGTAAACGCCATTAGAGAGTAATTCCAATAAAAATGAGATAGGAAGGAGAAGGAGAGACTTTACTGTTTTTGAATAATTGTAAAATGACGTCGATCCTTTAACGTAAAACATGCGTTTGCATTAGAATTATATTCGCAAATCGAAACTGCAACTATACCGTTTGAAGACCTTCACTTTATCCAATAGCAGTTTCATGAAGAGAAATAAAGAGCACGTGATTATTTAAAAGAGCTTATGATTGGTTGAAAGATTATATATATAGATTACACAACACATGTCTTGATGAGTCCCAGATGAATATTGTTCGCTAGATTTAAAAGCAAAGAATGAAATGTCTTTCTTTGCTTAATATATCCGCAAAAATTCTTAAAAGTTATTACAGTAAAAATTCTGTATAAGCTGTTTTCGCACATCACAAGTTCGCTATATCTACAGAATCTGCTATAACATACAATCTCCACTATATTGTGACAAGTACTCACATTCAGAATGCCAAGGACTGTACTTTCTTTTGAACATACTATCACAATAAGATACTCTCAAGTCTTTACCATATCAAAATATGAAAAGATTGTTATACAAAAGTTATAATTTCGGCGCTTACACCATGTCAAGAATGGAAGGGATGTACTCCGCCTTGTTACGTTATAGAAAACGTTGGTTCCCAAAAAGAAATATAAGTATTGTCCTTTTTGAAGCGCGCCTCCTTCACATTACGTTGTAAGGGAAATATAGTCAACGTAGTTATGTTACGTTTTCCTTTATATCGAGCACTCGCTTGCAGGGCAGGATATTGGCGAACGAAACATAATAATTAATTTAAAATTTTACATTACCTCGCCTCTTTGCATCACACTCGACCAAACGCCGTCCCCAAGGACCGATTCAGAAGTCACAAATAAAATTCACCAAATACATTAAACTAATTATATTAATGAAAAGGTACTCTGGAAATTGCCTGTCGACTGTTTCCGACTACATTGATTAACAACTAATCAACTACTGCCCTATTTGATTTACAAATTTTCGTTTTTATACCACCCGTGCCGGATGTCAAAAAGTGCGTTTCCAAAGGTTCGGGTTCCAAAATTGTCAGCGTCTCGTCAAACACATTTAATGAGCGAGCGCTTTAATTGTTTTGAATGAAATACGCACTGTTGTGTAGCATTCTTAAGTAAGTTCAAACAACTTGGTTTTCATTTGTCAACATGGAATTCCCTCTATTAAAACGTTAATTTGGCATAAGTTCCATCGACCGAAAAATAATTTGACCTGCAAGCCAAGCAGACGTCGGTAATTTATGCAAGACAACTTCCGTGGCGATTAAACCTTTGTCGACGACCGTACTTGTGAAATGCTAACTAAACAATTTTGTCAATTAAACCTATAAATACGCGCATTAAATTTTGTGTAACTGCAAAAGTAAAAACGAATTTAGATAATAAAATTTTTCAAACGTGACAATATTGCGAGTCACATGTTCTTTGTTGCTCTTCAAGAAACCACTATTGGCTAAAGTGAAAGTCTTCAATCTCTATAGACACAAGTGTTTCCTTAAAAAGTATAACTTTAGCTTACGTTGCCTTCTAGTAAACTGTGTTCGAAAGGTTGCAAAATTCAGATTTAATATTTCTTCCAATTTTTAAATTGATAAAAGAAAAAGTGAAGGGAAAGATGTAAAAACAATGTAAAAAAATAAAATAAAATATATTTTTTAAATAAAACGTGCCATACGGTTGATGTGCTCGCAACAGTATTCGATTTAGAATTCAAAAGTGCAATTAATATACAGAATGAATACTACACTGGTTTATATAGCACGAATGATGCTAACGCGGCTGATATTTCAATTCCTTGTGTTGTTTTATTTTAATTGAATATGTTTCTCTAATTTAATATACTCCTGTGTTTATGGGAGAAAGAAAATCAGTCACTGACGTCAGCAGACAAAAATAATGAAATCATGTGTAACAAAACAGTGAAGCAATAATTTAGTGATGATAGGAGGTCGATTGTCCCAAGAGTTGCGCGGACAAGTCTCACCCTATCTTTTGAGAGGGCAAGAATTACAAAAAGAAATCACAGAGAGTCATTTTCTCTCTGTTGATAAGGCCCAAGTCTTCTTTCGAAGCAAATGGCGTTGCGCAGGAGATTTCCTTCTGAGAAGGTAATAAATATTACAAAAAGTAAACACGAAGAAGTTCCAAGCTGTCTGTTGGAGAAGCACAAATCTTTCGAACCAAAAGAAGCTGGAAGGAGCCTCTTACCGTGCCTTCTGAGGATTCACAAGGCTCCTTTAGAAATAAAAGTTACAAAAGGTAGTTGCGAAGTATGACTTTGCCGGTGGAAGAAGCACAAGACTTCTTTCGAATTACAGTCGAGGAGGAGTCTTACTCTATTTTGTAAGGAGGCAAGAGGCTTTTTGCGAAGCAAAAGTTACAAAAGAGAATTGTGGAGGAATCTTACTCCGTCGATGGAAGGTTTTTTTTTTTTTTTTAAATAAAGATCCGAAAAGTATAAGTATAAGGCAAGAGGCTTTTTTCGAAGCAAAAGTTATAAAAGGGAATTGCGGAGGAACTTTACTTCGTCGATGGAAGAAGTTTTTTTTCTTTTTCAAAATAAAGAT
The DNA here is from genome assembly GCA_033060865.1 of Dorcus hopei. Taxonomy (NCBI): domain Eukaryota; kingdom Metazoa; phylum Arthropoda; class Insecta; order Coleoptera; family Lucanidae; genus Dorcus; species Dorcus hopei. The sequence continues at coordinate 46,237,907 of CM065426.1, read as the reverse complement.
CCCAAAAGTATAAATGTGCATTAATCAATACTAACTCTGAGCAACAAAATTTTACTTTTTGAATGTCTTGGTTAAAACGTCCTACGTGTTCATCTCTCACGTTACCGCAATTTGAGGGAAAGCTAAATTCGAGCTCAAAAAATGTTTCAAACACCTGCCATGCCCGCCTTTCTTTATCAGTGATGAAGAGGTTAAACACTTCGTCACGCAGTAACGAGCGAATATCTGGCCCAGAAAAAATACCTTCCTTTATTTTGGCCCCACTAACTTTTGGAAATTTCTGAGGAAGATGTACAAGTGCTGGTTTACCGTAAGCCAGTGCCCTAACAAAGTTTTTAAACAGACCTAATTTGATATGTAGTGACTAGCAAAATTTTATTAGATTCAACGAGTGGCGAATTTGGTATATTTTTCTCTCCAGGACTCAGTGTTTGTCGAGAAGGCCAAGTTCGTTTTGTATAATCATTTTCTTTGTCTCTACTGTCCCACTCGCAAAGGAAACAGCAAAATTTGGTATACTCCAATTGCAGGCCAACGAGAAAAGCAACCACTTTAAGATCAGAGCAAATTTGCCAGTTATATTTTTTATAGTTAGATGTAGTAAATAGCAGTTGCTTTTTCTTTCGTGTCTATAGAGTAGCCAACTGGAATAGAAGGCTGAAGGTAACCATTATGGAGAAGGATTGCTTTCAGGCTTGCTTTTGACGAGTCTATAAACAGTTTCCTTTTGTTGGAACGTGATGCATATTAAGGGCATCGAGGAGCTCATCAATAACTGTGCATGCGATCAAACTGCTCTTCATTCCAAAAAAGAAAATAAAACTTTTTTGGCGAGCTCAAAATGTAGTGGTTTTTACATTTTTTTTTCAAAGATTCCATTGTCTCAGCTGAAGCAAGTGAAACAACTCTGCTTTATTTTTTGGTAAATCTAAATCTCTAATGAGATCATTAAGTTCTTCCTGGGTTATTTTGTGAGGAATCTTGGAAGGAATTAGATTTACAAAATTATTTCTTCTTTTTATAAATGTTTTCTTCTTCTCTTCCTTCCAACGGCAGCACAGGAAATCTACATTTTTCTTTTTTGGATAATACCATTTCGTAAAGAAGGTTTGGCGCAAAAACAACATTTGTCGACGTGGTTCTCGCCGTATCATTGAAATGCCAAATGGCATTGATCTTTTCTGAGCCTTTAACTAACTTCTAAGACGTTTTGAACAGTTAGAACACACAATTCCTGAAATCCAGCTTCTATCCAAGTCTAAAATTTTATATCCAAAGTAAAACTCGTATGCTGTTTTAATTGAGGCTGTTTTGTTACGCCTTGGAGAAGCTAGTGTCACTTCACACCATTAATATAGCAATATAGCAAGAACGGGGCATGCTGCAAAAACGAACTTTAGATAAAATAGAATTACTTTTAACACAATATCCCAGATTCAATATCAGGTTTATCAAATTGTGTCAAGTCGGTTGAGATTGCAATGGATTCCTCCAGCAACCTCTGTACAGCTTTTTCGACACTATTTGGGACCTCGTCAGCGGAAGAGTAGCTCGAGAACTCCACAAATATCGGCAGTAAGATGTAATATATTTCTAAACACACTCCAGGATATAATGGATGAAATATATCCAAAAAAGAGAATATTGATCAAGGATAAGATGGTTAAATGAAGATCTAAGGGAAAAACTGACAATTAAAAGACTATTATTTGAAGGACTAGTTAAGGAACAAATTGAGAAAGAGTTTTACTCACACTATTGTCGCTACACAAAGCAATGCATAAGGGAAAGAAAAAAATCTTACAATTCTGAGCTCATCGTGAATTCTAAAAACAAAATAAACGCCACCTGGAAGCTGGTAAAACAAATTATTGGGAAAGAGAATACTATAAGTTTTGATGTTGAAAACGTAAAACAAAACAATTCTGAAAGTACGGTTCAAACATTAGAAAAAATAAATAGTTTTTGCTGAGGTAGATTTAGCAACAATACATTAGAGGTATTTGATTGCAATACCATTCCCAACCATGATAAAAATATGTTTCTGAATGCTACAAACAAAGCAGAAATTTATAATACAATTGTAAATTTAAAAGATACACCGTCTGTAGGTTATGATGGAATACCTACTAAGTTACACAAACATTGTGTTGATATACTGAATACAACATTGGGCTACCTCATAAATCAATGCTTTGAAGAGGGAATTTTTCCAGATCAGCTTAAAATAACTGTAATAAAACCGATTGTATAAAAAAGGCAACAGAAATGATTTTCAAACTATAGGCCAATTCCTCTGACTTCAGTCATAGCTAAAGTATTTGAAAAAATACTTACAAATCGTGTAATGGATTACTTACAAAAATTTAAATTGATCACGAATGCTCAAAATGCGTACCTTAAAGAACGATCGACGATAAGGGCTGTCTACATGGGATTGTGTAACATCTTAGAAGCAATATCAGACAATGGAAAAGTCGTAGGGATATTTGTGGATCTGTCTAAAGCCTTCGATTGTGTAGATCATAGTATACTACTGCAGAAACTACACAAATTAGGTTGCTGATGTTATTAAATCGTATCTAAAAGACAGGAAACAGTGTGTGCAAATAAGTAACACAAGTGGATACGAACTAAGATCAGATCTCAGAGTGAGAAATCGAGGAGTACCGTAAGGATCACTCTTAGGTCCGTTATTGTTTTTAATATACACAAATGACCTACCTAGCATTGTGAATGATCGAATCGTAATGTTTGCAGATGATACGTCCTTAATAGGAATTTAGCAAATGATAAAAATTTACAATCATATACCGGTAGATTTAAAAACACTTCCATCCAAAGACTTTAAAAGAAAATTGAAAATCTATACCTATTCATCACTAAATTTGATTATACTGGTTGAAATATACCATGTATGATGACTTTCAGTTGTTCATTGCAAATGTTGCAACTTTCCACGACCATTTATATTTATGTTTATTTATGTATACTTATATTTATATCTGTTTTTATATTCACATATATTTATCTTATATTTGACATGTTCGATACCTTATTGGCACAAGGGAAATAAACATGTATTAATATTATTATTATTTTTATTATGATACCGTTCGTTGTCGTTCCAAGTTTTTCCCAATTTCTTTCACGAAGTAGAAAATTGCTGACTTTGTCGATCTTGTTGTTCTGACGCCATGTTTGCATTGGTGTATGATATTAAACTTATCCAGGCATGAGGAAACTTCATTAACGATTACTTTTTCAAAAAAATTTGACAAAACACTCGTGACTAATGTTGGTCTATAATTTTCTAAAACGGATTTGATTTCTGTTTTACACATTGGGATGATTCGTTCTGGGTTTTCTCTTATATCAACTCAGCTAGAGGTATTGCAACTGGTTATCTTTCTTCTTATATCGCACCAATCAATATACCTAAATACCTTGTTATAGGGTAGAAGTTTAAACGAGTTTCCAGTTGAAGATCGTTAATGGATTAACTAATATATGAATTTTTCGGCCAATTTGCTGGAATACATTCTTCACTTTCTTTTTGTGTATTTTTATTCTCTGCCTTGATAATCTTTACTTTCGTAAAATTGTCTTTTAGTTAATATAATTCCTGTCTCTATCTCTGGATCCTGTATTGTTTCAGTTAGACGGCGTAGATCCCTTACTTGATAATACCTACCTATAATTTTTAGGGACCGTGACAATATCACAAGAATAATTCCTTGGTTTAAAAAAATATCCTCTAGTTAAATAAAAACGTGAATTCCAAAGCAACACAAAAGTATATTTTATAAATTATTCACATAATTTCATTCGTTTTTCATCCATTCATTTGAATGGAACTCTGCATTTAGTCCCTTTGTTTCCTGTTAATATTATGTGTACCTATATTCCGCACTTGAAAAGCAAATCCCGAATAAAATATGAATAGAGATTAAATATAACAGTGATACAAATATACTCGAGGGATTAGCCCCGTAAATTACAACCGGCTTGACAGGTATCAACTCCAAGCATTCACAAATTTGACAGTAACTGTACACCTCCAGATATTAACTGTAACGTTATAGCATATACCCTGGGCGGTCTATTCTTCCATTTAGCCGATGCCATGAACGACAGATGTAATATGTAATGATATAATTGCCTACCTCATATTTCTATATCATCCCAGGGAAATGCTACTTACCTATTACATTAAAAAAAGATTTTTGTAGGAACGGATGCCTGGATTTTAATTAGAAAAAAAGTTATTTAAAGAAGAAATAAAATCTAATGCATTTAAAATAATAATAAATTAAATAGTTTTGATCATAAATAGTTCTGGAAGTGTCGAAAATAAATAGTATTGTTTGTCATATATCGCTGTTAACAAGGCAATAATTTAAAACGATTAAATGGAATGATATTAATATTCTATGAAATGCGAAATACGTGCTATTATTAATAGTTTTGCTGTGAAATAATAACATCGTCGTCGTTTCTTACTCATATTCAAAGGAGAGTACTTTATTGAGATGAAGATGGATCAATCAGTCGGTTTGGTGGGTAATATGTAAATGATTGTAAAGTTAAGAACAGAATTTAATTTCTGAATGGATGAGGTCGCAGAAAAGCGGGCGGTTGCAATTCTTGAAATTCTCCGAGACCTTTTCATGCAGCAATATCTCAAGATGTCGACCTCCATGAATTGAAAATTGTAAACCACCCTCGCATACCTTCCATTGAACATTCACGCCAATATCTCGGTACTGAAACTATCGGCATTTCAGACTCATAGTTTTTAATTTAGCTGCGAACGCAAAAATTTCTTTCTATGAAAGCAGGAAATAATGATGGGATCAATTAAAGCAAGGAACGGTGAAAGCAATACAATTTCGATAGAGTATGGGTAGGAATTTAAATTTTCTTTCATCCATCCTATGTTATTTTATTTAGTTTTAAATTGAAGGAATATTTTAAACGTTATGCCAAAGTATAAAAAATAAAAAATATTAATTTTTTAAAATTATTTTAACTAGTGCATATCAGACTATACTTCGATGAAATTGTACAAAAGGAGATCCAGAAGAAATTAACACAAACAATGAAAGTATCCACATGAACATGCACTTCTTGCAGGGGTGGTGGTGGTGCACAGTGTAACACAAAAAAAAACATGTCAATTTTAGTGAATTATATTTTTAATTTAAATAAAATTTATATTTCATTCATAATCGCTGGAAAGCTGAAGTAATTCTTAAAACAAATTTTAGATAATTCGTCAAGAATGTTTAAAATAATCTGATCTATTTAAAACGATTTTAGAAGTCATAAAGTATAAAGTATTACGCTGAAAAAACTTTTTCAGTTTCAAAGGATTTAAATTGTTGGACTTTCTTCAACAAAATCCTTCCGATCATTTCTGCTTTTATATTTGTAGTAACTATTCTTCTACTCACTACCATTACTAGCTAATCTCTCTTTTTCTTCCTATTATTTACACAATTATTTGCGAATTTATTATTCGTATTTCATGTGCAATTATTTTAGAAATTATTTGATTTTATTTTAGAAATTACTGATAATTACCTCGCGTAAAAGAAACTTGCATTCTCCAGCTGTTAAACATAAAATAAAAACAATTGAGATAAGTGTCAAGGTCGCATTGTGTGCAAGCGAGTAATAAATAAAGAACTTGTTTTTTTAATTAATTATTCTAGCGAATCCACCCACCAGTGACTTTTTAGTTTGCGTATTCTTTAATTTCTCTGACTTCTATTATTCCACAATTTCTTTTATAACTTCCTGCCTTCAACCATCTCTACTACCTTCACTAGCTAATGTCGTTGTCTTATGTCAGAAGCAAATCTTGTTTTTGACATTTTTACCACATGTATCCAACAACTCAACCATTTGGCCTAAAGATTAAAAGCCTTTTCTTTTTCAACTTGCCGGTTCACTAAGCCACGTGAATGATACTTTGAGATAAATCCGCTTCAACCATCTGCAAAAAACAAAAAGGTTATTTTAAGAGTCAACGCAATTTTCTATAGGGAATTGGCAATTTTCGTAGACACGAAAATTGCGTATTCATGCATTTGTTGTACAGTATGAGCATAAATGTTTGAGGACAAGTTGAATTTCCCGCCTTTCAATATTTTTCTTAAGTTGGTCAAATGCATAGGTTACAAAAAAAATAGGCAAGTAATTTGTTTATTTTAAATACAAGAAGCGGCAATAACTACTGACAGGTACATTAGACAAACGCGCCCCATTTTGTCTTATGAATTCTTGGAGCCGGCTGCAAAATTTACACAGGCGACACTGAACAAAAATTAATTTCTCAAGACGGCCACACACAAAGAGTAAAAATTACTAGATAGAGACGCGGGAAATTCAACTTGTCCTCAATCATTTATGCTCATACTGTACAAGCAACAAATGAAATTTTGTATCAGGATTATACAAACACAAAGGGGTATCTTTGCTTACCACAACGAAGATTTGGTTAATTTCACAGAAACAGATATCTTGTATTAGGATCACATAAAACCAAGAAGGTGTTACTTTTCTTGCGTGTGATTTGTTTCACATTCGGAAAATTGAAATCTTGTATCGTAGGATCACATAAACGCTTACTTCAGTGAGGTTCTTCCTTAATTTTAAAGAAACAAAAATCTTGTTTTAAGATTAGATAAAGCAAGGAGGAGTTTTACTCATATTGCATGTGATTTATTTCACATTCGGAAAATGGAATTCTTGTACTAGGATCACATAAATGCGAAGAGGTTTCTTTGCTTACTTCAGCGAAGTTTTGCTTGTTCTCACAAAAACAGAAACTTTATATTAGGATCACAAAAAGTCAAAGAGGTGTGTCTCATCGCGCTTATGATCTGTTTCACGTTCGTAAATTAAAATTTTGTAACAGGATTACATAGAAATGCAAAGAGGATTATTTCCTTACTTTAACGAAGTATTTTAGACTAGGTAATTCAGAGTGGAAAAAATTTATGGTCCTTAAAAGAACTCTTTTGCGTAGCGTGAAATATTAGCCGTTTTCGATTCATAAATGATCCGCAACTAATCTGAACTTGAAATGATCTAATTCCATTTGATCCCATGGTGGTACGAAAAGAACACTTTTTCTATGGATCAGATCTGTTCTACTCAATGCTGGTCAGAGCTACTACACTCGTTGAAAAGAAAACAGTTAATGGAATCGAGCTCAGCTGAGCGAGTCAACTAATGATTTATAGCGTTTTCGATTCACCTGCACCGGTTGTACTTGCATTTTCTTTTAACCTCATGTCACATGTGATGAAGATACACAAGATGAAGATACTCTGAGTGCGCACTAATGGGGTAATTCGAAAACGCTATTAGTTTATCATTAATTGATGTGTGTTTCAATATGAAAAATTAAGCGAAACTTTACCGAAGTGTCCTGTTTTATACCTTATATTAGAAATGGAAAAGTACTTTAGGTTTCTCCTGTATTTACCTATCCTCAGAAACGATCCTCACTTCTTAAATAATCGCTTCCAGTTTCATCACTTTGTCAGTGATCTGCATGGTTTTAATTCGTACAGCATTTATTGATCATTTGCTCAATGCATAAACTGAAATTGGGATCCTTTAAATCATAAGCAGAGAAAGCTCATTCGTTATTTTGCATCTTATTTCTAGTAGTATGTATTATTGAATATTGTAGGACAATAATACGAAGCGAGATCAAAATTTCAAAGCAATTCCCGCTAAGTTTTCAATTTTGCGGCATCTATGAGTGAATATAGCAACCGACATATCAGTATTTAAATAAACTGCAGGATACGATACGTAATTGATAATGCAACATCCAGCTATGTCAGCTATCACCACGCCACACTGCGTGATGAAGCAGAACTACTCAAAGTAAGATTTAAAAGTCCGCTAGAGAATATTTTTGTTTGTGTTAAATAGCTACACATGTTACACTTACTTTACTTCTACTTAATTATTTTACGACGTTTATGTTTCTATAATAGTAACTAACTAAAACCAAATTAGTTGGGAAAAATAAGATAAAAACAGATTAGTCTCAAACAAAGTTCGTTTTCCGGCTAGTCGCGTTTAGAGTCATTTATTCTGTGCCGAAGAGGGAGCCATATTCGAGTGACCTGAGGCTACCTTCTGAGAAGTGATTTTGGTCACAATTTTAGTAAAATATTATATTTAGACTCTAGGTTGTTGATTATACTTAATCTTATGTGAGTGCATCGATTCTAGAGGAAAAAGATTAATAACTTTTGAACTATCGCGATTTTTCATTTTTGTGAATTTCTATTTTTCAAGTTTTGAGCCAAATTTTATTAAATGATTGGTTGTATGTGTTGTTTTTTTATTTTAATAATTAACACGTTCCGCCGTTACTTTGTGATATTCCATTATAACAAAAACAATACACAGATAATTACTTTGTTAATATCACATTTATTTGTCACACAGTGACTGCAGTTTCAACATTACAATGTCATTTTCAAACTGAAAATGACATTGTAATGTTGAAACTGCAGTCACTGTGTGACAAATAAATGTGATATTAACAAAGTAATTATCTGTGTATTGTTTTTTTTATTTTGACTGATGCACGTATTATGTAGTAAAACTTTTTCGCAAAAATCAATAATAAAAATTTCTCCCGCTTGTTACGAACTTTATGAAAGTCATTGTATGTAACTTTTGCTTGCATCACTTTCTAGTAAATTCAAAATGATACACGAAATTTTTAATTACAGTATTATTCACAAGAGAAGACCGTTGCGTCATTATTTGTCTGGTATTGCATCAACAGACTTATGAATCATAACTCCGTCCTTTTTCCTCATTCATCGTTAACAAAGAAATAATACTGAAATAATTGTCGGTTCTTGCTTCGGCGATTGGTTACGCAGCACTCAAGTTCCGTGATTTTCATTGTATAATTTGTATAGACTATAGGACATACAAACATATATATAATTATAATTTGTTTACATATATAATCAGTTTGAAAATTGATGTTTACACTGAAACATCAACTTTTAAAATAATTTTACATCCTGGTCGACAAATTATAATTAGAAATTTTGTGGTAATTGGTAATCTTTGGTAATCTTCTCGACATAACTTTATTACTGACATTAAAAGCTGTTTTTTGGCGGTGCACTATTTTGAAACTATTTCGTAAATGTATTTCGAAATGTGCATTTTTTAACGTTGAAACAACGACCTTATGTTTTGAAGCAGGTGCATACATTGTTTTTTTTTTTAACGGAATGTTATTTTAGCGGGATCATCATTAAATAACGTCAAAAATAAAACAGTTTTGGAACAGCACCAGTCGTTTTTAAAACAGTTTTGTACGCCAAAAAACGGCTTTAAGTACTAATTTTTCTAGTTTTCTGTTGTACCGACAGTAGTTGTGCCGATGTAAGAGAGATGGTACGTATAAACTTTGACTGTTTTTTTACGAAGAGAGTCGCTCTATTTATCTTTTTCGATATCCATTTTTTTTTCTATGACATCAATCTGATATCCATAAACATATCAGATATCATACATTATTACGTTGACTGTAGTCTCGTTTGCACGGTTAATATTGTGTGAAATTTCTTAAATAGATAGAAACTAAAAATGCAGAGAATAAGTTACAGAAATGTAGTTTCGCTTCCAGGTAAGTAAATGTTGTAAATAATGTGTAATTACTAAAGACTCCAAAAGAAAGTTCCGTTTGTCCGTCCAGTTGTATATTATTCGCTGCTCGCGCCGATGCAATGTAAACCCTCAATAGGTCGACTGGCTGTGTATCCAGTTCTGTTTACGGCTGCGTGATGCGTAGATATAACGAATTTTATTTAAACGAATGCTTTCGTTTTTTTTCAAATTATATCGTATGGTCAAAAATATAGCAAATGACAAAATAAAATTTGATAAAGTTGATCAAAATATTCTCGCTATACCGAAGAAATAATGTTTGCAGCGCCGTAATTCTATCGGTGCCACATGCGGCATCGAAGCACCTATGCATTCGGGCTTGAGAGTTGGAGTCTTTAGTAATTACTGACTGTTCTAAATAGTTTTAAAAAGTATATAATACAGATTAACATTTGACCATGGATACGAGATCGACATCGAAACTTTTTCGTTTCTTTTATTGCGTATGGAAAAAAATTGAGAGAGAGAAAATTTGAGTGTACGGGTTATATACAGGGTGTTAGGTAATTGACTGGCCACCTTCAAATCACGTATTGAGAACACTCTGTAGAGTTAAAAAAGCCTTTACATTAGAGGGTGCTGCGGCTCTCATTTTCCAGGAAAAAATTCAAACAAAAATCGATAAAAATTGTTTGGAAACCACTGATTTTCTTATCTACTGTTACACCATCCGCGCGGGCGATCCCTTCCCATAAATTCCCAGATGGTTTATTGTTTTACGACAAGCAAATAACGCACGTTCAGTGTCTCAACGGACTTTGGAGTGTGTAGGTCAGTGTGAAAGTCAGGGTCAACTTACACAAATAACGAAATTGTTGACATTATTCTAACGTACGGAGAATGTAGGTGCAATGAACGTGCTACAGAGCGTAGATATCGGCGGCTGTATCCCCAGCGTCGTACACCGAATCGTCAAACAATCATCATTTCTACGTATTTTCTGATCCCATTTGACACCCTTAGTTTACAGTTTTAATTTGTCCAAGCAATAACCTAACACCCTGTATATTAAGTTAAATACCAATAAGTAGCTTAAATAACTGTTTCTCGTTGTTTTATTCAAAATTGCCACGCCTTAAAACACTGCGGGGAACCCCTGCTGCTTTGTGCATAAAAGATAAATAAATACCTTCAGAGATAATGTTATCTCTGATACCAAAGACACTTTTTATTATTAATTTTACGCAATTAACATTCTAAAACTGATAAGTAAAGAATTAGTTCGAAAACAATGATGGCACTCAAACAAAATAACTATCCTATTTTTCTAGAAAACTATAAACATTTGTATATAGGGCAAATTCAAGTACCTAAGTAACAAGACAGTTAAATTTATTCAGTATTACCTATTGTACTATGTGTTTTTTTAAAAATGCCATAAGGGGTGGCTGTGGAAAAGAAAATTCATGTCTTAGCTCCATTCATTTACTCTAAATTTTCAGATTTGGCATGTGTTAGATGCCAAGCTACGACATGAGTTTTAATTTTCATGGCCAACCTTTATGGCATTTTTAAAAAAACACATGTTATATATAATGTATTTTGTAGTCATTCCAAACCTTCTCTTCTGTTACACTGAGAAAAATAAACTGTTCAGTCAACCAAAAACACGTTCAGTTAACAATATTTTTCGTTTACCTATTAGCAATCACGCGTGGTCATTGAACCAACAGTCAAAAAATGTTAAATATTTTAGATTGATAAATTAGGTACATTTCTGTGTATAAGTATATTTCATGTCCGTCTGCTTCATTAATTTTTATACTTCTGCACAAAATAATGTTAATTATTGTTTGCATGGTTTTAATATACAAGGTTCTGATAAAATAACGGATAAATTCGATATTTTCGAGACGAACAACTTTTCCAGGAAAAGTCAATTTTATTTTATATTTTGCCCTTTTTCAGGAAATATTTTTTTATACTACAAAGTGTCTGCAAAAAGCTGTGTTAACTTAATTTTTTTAACTCGAACACCCATATTTTGCATAAAAATTCTACAAATTTTTCATATAACTCACCAAATGTCAAAATTCAACTGTTTTCGAGATGTTGACTCTTGAAAGATGAATACTAAATTCTAGAATTAATTTTTAGTAGAGTTAGTTTCACTGTAAGTTAATAATTATAATTTTACAGCTTGGTCAGATTTTGAAAATTATCAATTTTCATAACATGAAATGCCAACATAAAAGTGGGTTGTTCTTTTTTATTATGGCTTTTCCATACTATAATTATAATCTGTTATAAAACTCCTAGGACGTAGACAAAAATTATGTTCAAGGGATTCAAGGAAATGCCAAAATTTTGGAAACTTTATATATACTATACTGGGTGATCTATGACGTCGGGGAAAAACTTCACCGCTTGATTCCTATGAGTAATTCAAACAAAAAACTTCTAATAAATATGTGTCCGATAATGCTTTTTAACGGAACTGTAACCCTTCAAAGTTTATTACATGTTGAATGTTTACAACTTCAAGACGATGTTAAGATAATTTTTGTTTTCATAGGTAACAAATAAAATACGAAATAAGCCTATTGCTATTGCTTTGATTGATTGACGTTACATGTAATAAACTTTGAAGGGTTACACTTCCGTTAAAAAGCATTATCGGACACAAATGTTCATTAGAAGTTTTTTGTTTGAAATACTCATAGGAATCAACGGGTGAAGTCTTTCCCCGACGTCGTAGATCATCTTGTATATACCTACTACTATACCTACTCGCCAGATAAGTCGGGCCATATGGGAATTTTTTTTATTATTGATTTCTCAGAAAAATTTATTCTTTATAAAAGTCCCTGCATCTTCCCAAACTCAACATACACTTATCAAAATTTGAATACTTGTCATATACCGAGGATATCAAACATAAGAGTAAAGTACTTTTGAAAAATAAAGGTAATTTACTCTTATGTCGATTCAAATATTTTGATCTCCTCGGTATATGACAACAGGTATTCAAATTTTGATAAGTGTATGTTGAGTTTTGGAAGATGCAGGGACTTTTATAAACAATAAATTTTTCTGAGAAATCAATAATAAAAAAATTTCCCATATGGCCCGACTTATCTGGCGATCACTGTATACTTTATATATATAGATTACTATTGGAAAGATTACCGAGGTGATATACCGAACGATGCGGTAAAAGGTGGTCACGATGAAGCCGGATGTGACACCTACATTGGTCAGGGTTATTTCCATGGTTATGGTCTACTACCGGGTACCATAAGAAAAGGATGTAACGCATGTACTAAAAGCTTAACCACATCAGCAGGTGGTTATGTGCTTACGTCAAAAACTCACATAAAAGTAAGTTCTTCCATAATTTGTTTGAAAGATTTTGAAAAAGATAAGTGCAGTATAACGTGGATAGTATTTATTTTAAACTGAACATTTTTGCCTACAAAGTTAAACAAATGAAATGAAGGTAGCTTGTATAACATTCAACTGATCAAAATTCCCACCACAACCATAATCCTTAAAAGCAAATGTACAACAGAAATTTAAAAGGACATATCAGAAGAAATGCACTAATTAAAACCAAATAATTTTTTTAATTTAGAAAAAAAGTCACCTATATTATAAAATTATTCATTTTAGACTCAGCCATGTCGGTATTTTTTTCAAGAACATCATTCCTTTAAAAATACAGTATTTAGTGATTTAAATCTGTGGTTAAAAATGGTTGGTGAACGTAGTCAAAGAAAAGATTGTAATTTTACATTTTCAGATATTATGCTCTACTTCTCCAGAAAGGCTGAAATGGATTCGCACGAGTGTCGATCAAATTGCTGGCTTGACACATAAACATATCGTCATTGGTGGCGTATATAAGGATCAAATACTTTACGTAGGAAAGGCCTTCCATAATTTGAATACCATAGTAGGGCCTGTTATGCTGAATGGATTGTGTTTACCAGAGGAAAAATATGAAGTAGTGAAAACAAATTTCAAAATTTTTGCCTATGAAGACTGCGAATTAGGGTCTAAAAGGGAATGTACTAAATAAATTTCACAGAAATTAACTCCTCCAAATTAAATAAAAATTGTATTTATTGATATGGATTTACTTTTCTATTTCTTTTTCTAATAAAGATGCTGAAAATACCTTAGGTAGCAAACACCATCTTGAAACGTACAATTAGAAACCTACAATAGAAATACAAAATATGAAAAAGGACTTTCCAAATCATCATTTAACTTGAAGCAAATAATCACTGAGCCAACTCGCATTGCAAATAATTCTGTCACATTATTGGATCATATTGTTACGTTTTGTTCGATAAATTTTAATTTTAAAACAAAACACGATATACTTATTAAACTAATTTATTTAAAGCATTAATAAAACCTAATTTATTTACAAAGTTACATTAACACTAATTTATCTCAATAGCCGAGCGAACAGTTTTAATTTCTACTGCGAACTAACTAACTCATTGTCAGTGGGTCGCTTGCGTTTTTATACCCCGGGCTCATTTACGCGAAGCTTCATCGAAGGGTTCCAGAATGTCTGTTCCAATTTATTCCGCCGACGGAACTCTCTCGGCTATGTCTGCGGAAGCTTCCAGACTATGTCGCACCAGCCTGTGACGCATGAGACTGACTGGCGTCAAGAGTGTCGAATCATCACATTGCCCCCTTCTTAAAAACGTTTCGTCTCGGAACGTTTTTCGTGATAGCCTTGAAGGAGGATGTCGAAATCGGCCCCTTTTTACAACTTCCGGTCTGGAAGAAATAGCAGTCCATGGTTTTCTTACTGCCGACAGCTGCCTCTGGGTGGTGATTGCAGATTAGGACTTCAATTACCGTTCCGTTGAAGATGACTTCTATCATGCTTCCAATTACTCTCCAATTCAGCCCGTCTAGTCCGCAGCCCAACTTGGAAATGGCTAATTTCGTCTCCTTGCCTTCTACCAGCTGTCTCTTTAGCTCCATAAAGCTCTCTAATTATTGCAATAGTCAGGTTTACCGCTTGATGTCTTCTTGGTGACTAAGTAGTACACGTGATCTGCTTCCGTGTTAATGATCTTCAGGCTCTTGCCGACCATGGGGTGCTGTCTTCGGAGTTCCTCGATCTGACCAAATTTCTTTCGGAAGACCTGGGCTATCTCCTTAGACATTCTTAGGTCTTCTGCCACACAGTGGTCCAGACTGTACTCCGGTGGCACTTGAAAAAGGTCTTGCTGTCTCTCTGTGGTCATTCCGAATCGTGCCTTACTCCCTATGGCGTGATGAGACATAAAGGTTTCGAAGTTCACTTTGGAACCTTGCGTCCTTTGTACTGTTCTTTCATTTTCTTCTACGTTGTAAGGAGCCATTCGGTTGAAGTGGATCACTTTGGGCTTGCCATGCGGAACTTTCTTGATGCGGTAGATGACATCGTTGATCCGTTTCATCACTATGTAAGGACCTTCCCAAGATGTCTGCAATTTTGGGGACAGACCTCGACGTCTTTGAGTATTATAAAGCCAGACCAGCGCTCCAGGTTGGTATCCCCCATTCTGAGAGTTGATGTCATAATGCTCCTTCATTCGGTCGCTGGCTGTCTGTATATTGTGACGCACTTGATTATGAATGTCGTCCATTTTCCTGCGTAGACCGTGACTTTTGTCTTTGGGGACCTTTGAATACGGGTCGACGTTTGCCCCTCTGCACCGACCCGGCTTAGTTTTCCTGTGGCTTCTTTCGTGGAGGCTCCTGCCTGGCCTTGGGAAACCGCCTGCGAACATGTCCCTCATCCTGGCAATTCCAACACACCAGCAGATTCTTCTGCCTCAAGAATTGTTCGATAATGCGACGAACATCCTCCGCGGTGGCATACTCTTTGGGCCGCTCCTCTGCAGTAGATTGCACCTTGACGCTAGCGGGTTCCTCCTCTTGGGAGTCCATGGTAGCTCGTACCTTGACATGCCCTCTTGAAACTCGCTTCGCCGCCTCGTATTCCAAGGCGTAGGCCAGTGCGTTCTTGAATGTCTTGGGGTACAGGAATTCATTAGGAGCTGCAGGATACGCCAACCGGGCTAGGCGCGCTACATCAGCCTCGAATTCCTGAAGACCCTCTCCGGATTTCTAGTAACGGTTTCTCAGCTGCGCATGGTACACCTCGGTCAGATGCGCCTGGTCATAACGCATCTACAGCCTATTCACCACAAGCAGCACATCGATAGCGTCCCCCTTCAAGGCCACAATTAACGAAGTGGCTTTTTCACTGGCCGTCCATCCGTTCGCTTTTGCTGCCACTTCAAACTGTTTGAAGTAGTCAGGCCAAGAGGACTTCTCATCGAACGTCGGTGGTTTTACTTTCAATTTCGAAGTTTCCGCTGGTCCTACCACAGTTTGAGCCTCATTATTTTCTGGTATTTCTACTGGTGACGGATCCCCGAATATTCGCAACCCTGCCATGATTTGTTCCAGATTCTAAATTTTGTTATCCTGCTGGATTAGTATTTCTTCCACATTTTCTTGCAGATTCCTTGTCTCTTCTGATATTTTTACTACTAGTTTATCTTCGAGCCCTTTTGATTGTTCTAGAAATTCATCCTTTAAATTTCCAGACTGTTCTCGAAGTTTGTCGTCTAAATTTCTAGATTGTTCCAGCAATTTAATTTGCAGTTCGTCTTTGAAATTTCCAGATTGTTCTCAAAGTTTCTCGTCTAAGTTTCTAGATTGTTTAGTTTCCAGATTTGTCGACTGTTGTATTAATTTATTTTCAAATTTCTCTTCTAAAATTTTCACATTTTCTTCCGTGTGTCTAGAATATTCCATTAATTTACCTAGATCGCCTTTCAAGTTTCCAAGATCGTCTTTCAATTTTCCGGATTGTTCTCTAAACTTTTCATCTAAATTTCTGGATTGTTCCAGCAATTTATTTTGCAATTCATCTTTGAAATTTCCAGATTGTTCCAGCAATTTATTTTGCAATTCATCTTTGAAATTTCCAGATTGTTCCTTTAATTTATCCTCTAATATCTTACTTAAATCTGAAGGACCACCTGAGATTTCAAAAAGTAAGGCTTCCGGATCCTTCCCTGCTTCTAGTAGTGATTGGTGTACTCTGTTGCAAAATCGATATCTTTCCAGAAACTCCCAATTCACGTTATTCTAATTCGGTTACTTTTAAGTCTTTCAACAGTACTTTCTTTGTAGCCATTGTTTTTTTTCGACACTACACTTTGTTTATTAATTTGCTTAAATTTAATTCAATTTAATTGTTTATTTATTTCCACGAACCTCAAACCTGACACCACTGTTACGTTTTTAAGGTTCGATTAATTTTTATTTTAAAACAAAACGCGATATACTTAATAAACTAATTTATTTAAAACATTAATAAAACCTAATTAATTTACAAAGTTACATTAACACTAATTTATCTCAATAGCCGAGCGAACAGTTTTAATTTCTACTTCGAACTAACTGTACTACCGCGACCTTAAAATTTCGCACGATTTTTATCAAGTAGCCTGAATTTCTCTAAATTATAGTTTTGTAGAACAGGCTCTTTCCTCAATTTTGACACTAAAGACATTTAATAAAAAGTCGTTTGGTTATATTTTAAGAACGGCAAGATAATGAAGTATTAGAACTGATATAACAGAATAAAAGTAGCGACCAATCATCTCCTAATTTTGCGATTGCAAAACCCTTTTCTCCTTCAGAAAGGAGAAAAGGGTTGATTTGCTATCGCGTTGCTACAACTTTAGCATTACATTTGAAATCTGACGCTTAAAATAATTATTTTTGACAAGCCGTCAAAGAAAGCCATATTTACAGCGGAAAATCGAATCGTGCGAAATTATAAGGCCGCGATAGTACATCACCGGCTGCTCGCTTTTATACCTATTTACGTGAAGTTTCATCGAAGGGTGGCAGAATGATTCCGCCGACGGCATCGGAACTCTCTGGGTTGTGTCTTCGGAAGCTTTCAGACTAAGTCGCGCCGGCTATGACGCACGAGACCGACCGGCGCCCAGAAGCGAGGAACCGCCACAATACATGCAATAAATGATATTTTGTACCAGGATTATAGAGAAGTGGTATCCTTGCTAACCACAACGAAGATTTGCTTAATTTCACAGAAATAGAAATGTTATGTTAGGATCACATAAATCCAAGGAGGCGTTACCTTTCTTGCTTGTGGTTCGTTTCACATTTGAAAATTGTACCAGGAACACGAAACCTGCGAAGAGGTTTCTTTGATTACTTCAGCGAAGTTCTTGCTTAATTTTAGAGAAACAAAAGTTAGGATCAGATAAAGCAAGGAGGTGTTTACTCTTATTGATTTATTTCACTTCACATACGGAAAATTGAATTCTTGTATGAGGATCACATAAGTGCGAGGAGGTTTCTTTGCTTACTTCAGCGAAGTTTTGCTTAATCTCACAGAAACAGAAACTTTATATTAGGATCACAAAAACTCAAAAAGATGTGTCTTATCGCGCTTATGATCTATTTCACGTTCGTAAATTAAAATCTTGTAACAGGATCACAGAGAAATGCAAAGAGGATTCTTTCCTTACTTTAGCGAAGTATTTTAAACTAGCTAATTCCCAGTGGAAACATTTTATGGTCCTTAAAAGAACTCTTATGTGTAGCATGGAATATTGACTTGAGCTCAGCTGAGCGAGTCAACTAATGATTTATAGCGTTTCGATTCACCTGCACCGGTTGTACTTGCATCTTCTTTTAACCTCGTGTCACATGTAATAAACACAAGATGAAGATACTCTGAGTGCGCACTAATGCGATCATTCGAAAACACTATTCATTTATCATTAATTGATGAGTAATTCAATATGGAAAATTAAGCGAAACTTTACGAAGTTTCCTGTTTTATTCCTCGTATTAGAAATGGAAAAGTACTTTAGGTTTCTCCTGTATTTACCTATCCTCAGAAACGTTCCTCACTTCTTAAATAATCGCTTCCAGTTTCATCACTTCATCAGTGATCTGCATAGTTTTAATTCGTACAGTGTTTATTGATCATTTGCTCAATGCATAAGCTGAAATTTAAAAAAGATCCTTTAAATCATAAGCTGAGAAAACTCATTCGTTATTTTGCGTCTTATTTCTAGTAGTATGTATAATTAAATATTGTAGGACAATAATACGAAGCGAAATCAAAATTTCAAAGCAATTCCCGCCAAGTTTCCAATTTTGCGGCATCTGTGAGCGAATATAGCAACCGACATATCAGTATTTAAATCAAGTGCAGGATACGATACGTAATTGATAATGTAACATCCAGCTATGTCAGCTAGCATCAGGCCACACTACGTCATGAAGCAGAACTACTCAAAGTAAGATTTAAAAAAATTCATTAGAGAATATTTTTGTTTGTGTTAAATAGCTGCACATGTTACGCTTGCTTTACTTCTACTAAATTATTTTACGACGTTTGTATTTGTATAATAGTAGCTATTTAGTGTCCGTTTAACAGATTTTGTGATCGGACAAGAACCAGCTTTAATAGTAACTAACTAAAACTAAATTAGTTGGGAAAAATAAGATAAAAACAGACTAATTTCAAAGAAAGTTCGTTTTCCAGCTAAAAAATACTGAAAAATCACCCCCTAAAACTACCCTTTAGAAAGGTGGGAGGATCTAACAAATACGTTGTAAATGCGCAGTTAGGTGCCTTAGGCCAATATTACACTATAAAAGATATTTGACAAAGATCTTTTATAAAAGATATTTTATAAAAAAATATGACAGTGTAATAGGCAATCTTTTATAAAATATTTCTATTTTTATAAAATATTTCTATTTTTATAAAATATTTCTATTTTTATAAAATATTTTATAAAAGATTGTCTATTACGCACGCTGTCATATTTTTTATAAAATATATTTTATAAAAGATCTTTGTCAAAGATCTTTTATAGTGTAATATTGGCCTTATACCTGAATTTAAAATGTTAGTTTCATAACTTAAAGGATCCAGAAGATATTGACAAGAGAACAATATTTTCCACCCCTCTTTCAAGGCTTATAATTCCTTTATTATTGACTTTTGATGAAAAGGTTACCTTATTTTTTCATGTTCTATTCACCCGTTCAATCGCCTTCGTACGTTATGAGACACCCAGTATAATCAGTTTAAAAATTGATGTTTATGCTGAAACATCAACTTTTAAAATGATTTTACATCCTGCTCGACAAATTATGAATAGAAATTTTGTGGTAATTGGTAATCTTCTCGTCATTTAAAAAGGCGCCCATTTTACTTACTAATTTTTATAGTTCTCTGTTGCATCGACAGTAGTTTTGTCGATATAGGAGAGATGGCGCGCATAAACCTTGATCGTTCACCTTTTTTTTTACGAAAAGTATTTATCTTTTTCTGTGTCCATATCATATCACATATCACACTTGTTACGTTGACTGTAGTCTCGTTTGCACGGTTAATATTGTGTGAAATTTCTTAAATAGATAAGAAACTAAAAATGGAGAGAAGAGACAAAAATGTAGTTTCGCTTCCAGGTAAGCAAATGTTGTAAATAATGTGTAATTGCTGATTGTTCTAAATCATTTTAAAAAGTACATAAATAATACAGATTAATACTTGACCATGGGTACGAGATCGACATCGAAACTTTTTCGATGATGAAAAAGAATTTTGAGAGAGAGAATTTGAATGTACATACTATTTATATTAAGATAAATACCAATAAGTAGCTTTTATTGTTTGTGTACCATGTTTTATTCAAAACTGCCACGCCTTAGAAACACTGCGGGGAACCCCCGCTGCTTTATACATAAAAGATAGGTAATAAATGTGCATGTATTATCTGTTTTTTATTTACTTACCATCAAAGTATGTCGTGAAAGTTTAGGGAAAAAGTGGTACTTATGCAAGTAACTAAATTTTGACAATGAAAGTCATTTTGATTTCGATTTTAAGGTTATCCCGAATTACTAAATCTTGTGATACTTTCTTTTCATCACGAGGTGTACTCACTTCCAAATTCACATACAGGCTGTCTTACGAAAAGCGCCCCAAGCCGTAACTCCGTTATTTATAGATTAATTTTAACAAACAAAAAGGCAAATAAATTGAGACTAAAAGTACTATAAGATGAGTCCAGTTTCAATTTTTTTTAAATTACCTTCAAGGTCAAACGACTGTCAACTTTTATTTTTCAAATGGCTCTGTATATTTTTTATTATATCTGGTAGAGATTTTTTTATCTAAATCCAATAATGTGCAACACTTTGACATTTAAAAAATATTTTTCGTAAAAAAAATGAACTAGTGTATTACCCAAAACGTGCTTTTCATAAAAATGTTAATGTTTGTCGTGAAAACAATGTCACTGAGGGTTATTTTTCACAGTTGTTTCAAACTGTCAAGTTATTCTCTTTGTATGATTTATTGTTTCCTAAAAAAGCCGATTATGAATAATACTCAGTTGATTGACTTACTCCAAGTATATTTTAAATGCAATAAAAACACAAGCAGTGCGTCTCTATCGACAGAGATTTTTTCCCAAAGCAACTTACACAGTTGTAAACTTAATTTTAATTATGTCATTAATGTTTTCTGTACTGCTTGATTGCTGTTTTTATTGCATTCAAAATATACTTGCAATAAGTCAGTCAAGTGATTATTATCCATAATCGACTTTTTTTTAGGAAACAATAAGTCGTACAAGTAAAAGAACTTGATAGTTTGAAACAACTGTGAAAAATAACGCTCAGTTTCATTGTTTTCACGATACAGTTTAACACTTTTATAAAACGTACGTATTGCGTAATAGACTAGTTCATTTCTTTTTTTACGAAAAATGTTTTCTAAATATCAAAGTGTTGCACATTATTGGATTTAGAAAAAAAATCTCTACGAGATATGATAATAAAAAATATACAGAGCCATTTGAAAAATAAAAGTTGACAGTCATTTGACCTTGAAGGTAATTTTAAAAAAAATTGAAACTGGACTCATTTTATAGTATTTTTAGTCTCATTTTATTTGCCTTTTTGTTTATTAAAATTAGTCCATAAATAACAGAGTTATGGCTTGGGGCGTTTTTCGTAAGACAGCCTGTATATAAATTGTAAAACGTTTCCCTTCACTTTTAATTTTGGCTGTATTACTTTTCAAGTCTGTTTCAAATCTGTTTATCTGATTTAAGGTGTCACATTTTGGCATATGTTATAATGACATGAAATTAATTTGTCTAATTTTACTATAATAGCCAACCTAATAAAATAAAATCACAACCTACTTGATGGTAAATTAAAAAAAAACAGATTATACTCATAAATAAAGAGTTTTATCTACGACTAAAATATAATGGAAGTATTATATGTGTGGTTTGTGACCAATAATGCCATGCAATATTCTATTAGGGAGTATAATGACGAGGGATTAATAGTCATTATTCCCTCTTGCTTACCAATTACAAAATTTCTCTAATCAAATAATACCACGGCAACAAAATACACAAACTCAAAACTGTCATTGTTAAACGTGTAGTGTTTGTGAATTTGTACTGTTCATTAACAATCTCTTAGTCGTAGATAAAGTAGAGTATACTACTCGCAATAATGGCTATTATTCCCTCGGAGTGTTACTCCCTCGCGCTGCGCGCTCGGTTCGTAAATACTTTTTCTCGGGAATAATAGCTATCATTATTGACTCGTGGTATAATCTACTATTACTGTTTGTTTACGATGCCTCATTGATTTACTCAAAATTGCCATGCCTTAAAAACTGCGGGGAACCCCTGTTGTTTTGTACATAAATTTAACCTAAAAACTTAAAACTGAAGAATTATGAAGTGATTAGGGGTAATTAATGCTTAGTTATTTTTAATGTCTAACAGAAATTTTTGTTTTTTAATAAATAAATTTGATCCAATGATGAAAGTTCTAACAGTATAGGTTTACCACTGCTACTTTTCTTTGTTTTTCAAATATGTGTAGCAACTAATGCCAAAGCAGACGCTTTAAAATGTCGAAAATATGTCCTATGACATGAATTTTATTTTCCATAGCCACCTCTTATAACATTTAAAAAAAAACACATGGTACAATATGTTCACGAATCGACTTGACAAGAGGAAAACTTGTTGAATATCAATTTTACACAAAAAATATTTTTTACTTAATTATTATTTAAAGTAGTAAAAAGGATGTGTCTTAGGTTACTAAAAAGCCAAAAATTTTTGGCAGCGATCTTGTATTAGGACATATTGCAGTGATATTTACCTATGTCCAGAAGTTTATTCATCGTATGCTGTTTCCGACAAATTTTACATCTAATAAAAAACTTTCCAAAATGCAATATTCTTCATGCAATATTTCCCAAAAATGAAAAAATAAGTTTCTTCATAACATTCACAAAGACAACAACGTTTCACAAGATGAAAGCATTCTTTATCAACATCATGCGAGAGGTGTTCTGCGGGATGCAGCATTCGTCCAGGAGCGGTGTTCTTCGGAATGAAACATCTTCAAGATGGAGCATATGTCAAGATGCAGCGTCCTAAAAATTAAAAAACTTGTTATTATTCAAATAATTAGGTTATTATGTTTAAGAATGTTAATTAATTTAAGATTTTATTGAAATGTTAAAAGAGTACTTACTTAGTTTAATTTAAAATTTGAAATATTTAAGTTATCTGTCAGATTGACGTTTTGTGTGACAGAAGTGTAAAATTGAGTGAAGTATTTGTAAATAAAATGGAGGGGTTGATCACCTAAGAGAATAAACAAACCGAGGTGTAATGGGGAGGATATGTACACAAAACGTTAATCTTTCAATAGATACCAAACTGTACACATTAAAAAAATTTTGTTATTATAAAAAAAAACTGACAATATACCTTTGAAAAATTTCAATTCTCTATTTCAATTAAATCAAACCATTGTTCAGGGATGTATCATTGCATAACGCTAAAGTAAGTTTATTTTGATTTAGAAAAATTCTTTTGGTTTTAAAAATACACTACATATAACACATCTTGTCATTCATCAATCACTTGAACTGTCAACACACATCTACAAAGAATCTTTATTATTAAAGAAGAGTTATTGTTTGTTTCGCGATAGGGCGTAACAGGTAGCAACACTTGGCAAATAAGGCTCTATCTATAATAATAATATAAAAATTCTAATTCAACATCACATTACATATAAACGTTATAAAGTTCTAAAGCATCATAGGAGTCTTATCGCTTGTTTCGCGATTGGGCGTAACAGGTAGCAACACTTGGCAAACGAGGGATTACCTTTATTTCTTTATAATTTTACACATACATTACAAAATGAAACAATTAAATTACTCACCAATTTATCTTCAAAAGAATTTTCTTCAAAATTATAATAAATAACTGGATTACAACTGACATTGAGAGTTCCCACCCTGAAATGTCACTTTGACATTATAAAATAGAATTCATATAAGACTACTAGACTACATAATTGTGTAGTGGTAGTGAATGTGATATAAAGATTAAATTAAAAGAGAAGATAGACAAATTAAATACTTACCACATCTGCAAATAAAAGCAACACTACAATATGTTTCGGCCTCAGTAGACGGCCATCTTCAGCAAAGACTACAAATAGAGGGTGGAATGTAAGAGACAATTTAAGTTAAATGTAAAATTACATACCGTAATCCACACTAATAAACAACAAAGTTGCATAGTCAAAATACAAATACAAACATGTTAAAAGCTTTTTAAAAAATTGTAAACGGGGACACCACACCTTCTGGGACTCTCTTTTGTGGTGTCCCCGTTTACAATTTTTTAAAAAGCTTTTAACATGTTTGTATTTGTATTTTGACTATGCAACTTTGTTGTTTATTAGTGTGGATTACGGTATGTAATTTTACATTTAACTTAAATTGTCTCTTACACTCCACCCTCTATTTGTAGTCTTTGCTGAAGATGGCCGTCTACTGAGGCCGAAACATATGTCCTAATACAAGATCGCTACCAAAAATGTTTGGCTTTTTAGTAACCTAAGACACATCCTTTTTACTACTTTATTACGGACTGGTTGCTAACATCCAATGGAGATTCTTACCAAACATAATTATTATTTCTTTAAAAGTTCTGCTTCTCAAGAAACTTCAGAAATAATGGTTAAATTTAAATTTTGAATTACAGTGTGTCTATAAAATTCAAATTCCTTAATTTCATGTTGCAAATGTAAAAAGAACGTTTTTAATACTTGTTTTGGACAAATGTATTCTTTAAAAAAAATTCTACTGTATCTTCAGAAATCACATTTTTTTGACTGTAGGGTGTCTGAAATATTTAAATTCAAATAACCAGAGACACTTTTTATTATTGATTTTACGCAATTAAATTCTTTATAAAAACATTAATCTTCTCAATTCAAGTAGCGTTATTAGAATATAGTGGTAGTATTGTTTCGGTAGTATTTGTTGCAAATTATGTTACAATTTTTTTTGATTTAGTTACAAATTTGTCGGTCGTTTGATAACAGTATTTTTAATTAAGTTATATAACAAAAACACGTAACATATTAACATTATTGTCGCATTTGGTAGCATTTTGAATTACTTATTGCACACTTGATACTGTCAAAAAGTGTAGAAGAGGATATGAAAATATCCAACTAATAGTTGTGCACAAATGTGCAGAATTTTTTTCTATAAATTGTCACTGGAGCTATTTTAGACGCAAATTGTTCTACAATTGTGATAAATACTGCAATTCATTTTTCTCTGTGTATGAGCAAGACACTATAGACAATATATATACAGGGTGTTAATAAAAAAACTGTACACCGTTTGGCAGGTGATAGTAGAGGTCAACTAAAAATTAGTAAAGGAGACTGTGGTTTAAGGAATAATTGAAATTAACCTCCGCCCACAATAATTTTATATCCGTAGATACGTATTTCGGCAGCTAAGCTGCCATCTTCAGTACAATTTAAAAAACACTACATGAAATCTAACAGCTACCTACCTAGCTACCTACCTACCTGATCATACTATCTATACTACTAATACTATCTAAAAAACCCAAAAATTAACACTAAAAGAGCGACTGTGGTTTAAGAAATAATTTCCGCCCACAATAATAACAGTCGAAACCTACCAAAAAAGCAAATCAAATAAAACGGAAACGAGTATTGGTCTAATATCCGAAAAAGGTTCTTATTCTCACTAATAAAGAACTTTTGTAATCATTTAATTCCTTGTTATTTGATCCCGCTTGAATTTATCCCTGAAAAGAAATTATATACCTATATATGTATATGTATACAATACACCTATATATACATGCACAAATCGCCAAAAAACAACCTACAGATAAGAGCAGATCACACCCACACACTACAAGTTAAGAGCACTTTACGATATTTATCTTGGAGAATCCTCTCCTTATCACATATCCAGTGCAAATGCGCTTAACTGTCTCTAACACCCCTTTATATAAAATTTAGGTCGCGACCTCTTGCGGCTGACTTTTGACCTAACAAAAACGACATCTGGCGGTCGATTCCTGACTCAAACACATATATACACACATACACATACATAAAAATATAATATGCACAAATCGCCAAAAAAGCAACCTACAGATTAGAAGATGGCAGCTTAGCTGCCGAAATACAGGGTGTTTCATTGAAGATGCACCAAACTTAAGGGACACGTTTCTGACATTATTTCAAACAAAATATCTTAATAAAATTTTTTAATCGGTGCAACTTGAAATTTGCATAATTTGGAGCCGATGTTTTTAGAAATACCGTAGCGATTTAAATTTCTGCAGCCGTGAAACAAGACGAGTGATTTAAATTGTTTTATGAATGGCACGCGGCTGCAAGAAGATAGTAAATAACTATCGTAAACGAAAAAATTTATGAGAGGCTTTTTTAAGTTTGGCCTTGACCGCAAGACGTGTTAAAGACGAACACTTTGAAAAAAGCGTGCGTTTTCATCGCACTAACATTTATGCAAACCGTAATTACATCAAATTTGCCGAGTCTTAATAATGTACGATAAATAATTAACGCTTGTAACGTTTTTATTTGTTTCTGTATCCAACAATTACTACAATTATGTACAATTAATAAATTGGAATTGTTGAATAGAATTGTTGCTTCCGCCGCGCCGCGCCGGTCTGTTAAATTATTTGCCTATCAGACTGAACTTGATCACATGAGGAAGAAACAATTTCGGAAGCGGGCGAATTACGCAAATGGCAATTACCTTACAACATGTGTTCGAATAATCTGCGTATTCTCGAAATGTGTAATTGCCCATCGCACCACCAACACACCCACACACACTTACATAATAAACTTAAAAATGAAAAGCATAAACTACACCAACTAATTACTCGCCACTACAACGTTAGTGAACGAACGGAGTGAACGAACTAAATGTGTTTCATCATATCATCTGAGGCGCGACAGTTTATGAGGTAATAAAGTAAAAAACCGAACGTTAAGGTAGGTTAAGAATTCGGGCCGCTCTCATCTATTGTACGTTTTAAAAATATACGATTCTCCTTTCCCTTCGATTATCTCAAAACTTATTCATTTAAAAAAAAAATATTATAGGAAACTTTTATTTCTTTTCACGATATCTACCAACATACCGAGTTTGGTGCATCTTCACTGAAACACCCGGTACGTATCTACGGATATAAAATTATTGTGGGCGGAGGTTAATTTCAATTAGTAGAGGTCAAAACAAGAAAAAAATTATAATAAACCCATATCCAATTCTCAATACAGGGTGTCCACGCCATGTGTTCACTCTTCTAGAATTTTTATTTTTTACATAAAATTAGGGAGCGATAAATTAAATAAAAAGCTGAATTTTCCGACATACCACTGGCCACCGCAGGACTTCCGGTTTCGCCGGAAGTCATATCAACTTTCTTATTTTAAATGGAACGCCCTGTATATTTTTACGTATTTGGAATCTATGGATCATTGTGAGTCCGAATGCGTATCACTTGGCAATTTTGGTTTCCATGACAACGAAAAAAAAATTTTTTTTGTTTTTCAGTATGCAAAGCTGTGTATGGTGTATTTTCGGTCTAATGCGACCAAGTA
Source organism: Dorcus hopei (assembly GCA_033060865.1). Lineage (NCBI taxonomy): Eukaryota > Metazoa > Arthropoda > Insecta > Coleoptera > Lucanidae > Dorcus > Dorcus hopei. The sequence continues at coordinate 46,210,109 of CM065426.1, read as the reverse complement.
ATACGAGAAAGCAACTTCTTTGGTTGCACTTTGGTTTATTAACATTTTTACAGCATGTGAAATTTTCATTAAGTCCTAAATTATTTTTTTTAACGAAACTTTTTGCGTTTTTAGCGTAGTTTAATAAAACATATACGCTGATACCAAATAGAGGCTTACTTTGTTAAATTCTTTATCAACTCTTGCAATGAAATTTGGGATGACATGTTGCAGCTCAACTGGAAAAATAAGCCATCGCCGATATACAAGTGTTAATATAAAAACTTTACACACTTTAGCAGGTGAACAAAACAAAAAAAGATTGTAATAAACCCAGGTTCAATATTCAATGGTATTTGAAGTATGGTTTAATTGAAAAAGAATTAAACAATCAATAACGAATTTAACACACTAAAATTATCACAGATGTTCGAACTGTCGTCCTTGCTGTTGTAAACAAAGTTGCAGTCGCCGTCAAAGAGACTCGCACACTTGATTGAAAGCAACTTGATTTTTCAGTTGCTGATAAGCGTTTACAACTCTCTGCCAAAGTTCTTCTTCTGTATTAATTTCTCTGGCATAAACAGTGGGTGGTATGCATAAAACGTAGTACATGCTAATACTTCAAGCACCTACTTCGAAAGTGAAGTACCTACTATAGTAACGTAGTATTTACTATGCGATCTAGTAGATACTATTATGTAGAAGTTTTTACTTCGCATAGAAGCACCTACTGTAGTATCTACTTCAAAGCCTCAGATTGATTTTAATAGTAAATACTACTGCAGCGTAGTATTTACTACATGCTATAGTATAAACTTTGCTTTCGTAGTATATGCTTCAGAGCTGCAGTAGGTACTTTATGTAATAGAAGATACTTCGAAGAATATACTAATTTGAGAAGTATTAGCATCTACTTCGTTTTATGCATACCACCCATTGTCTTTTAAATAAATTCCGTTAAAAAAAAATAATTTACGACCTAATGAAAATTTCACATCCTGTAAAAATGTTAAACCAAACTGCAACCAAAGAAGTTGCTTTCTCGAATTATTTTGTCGCATTAGAACGAAAACACACCATACACAGCTTTGCATACTGAAAAAAAAAAATTTTTTTTTTTCGTTGTCATGGAAACCAAAATTACCAAGTGATACATATTTGGACTCACAATGATCTGTAGATTCCAAATATGTAAAAATATACAGGGCGTTCCATTTAAAATAAGAAAGTTGATATGACTTCCGGCGAAACCGGAAATCCTGCGGTAACCAGTGTTATGTCGGAAAATTCAGCTTTTTATTTAATTTATCGCTCCCGAATTTTATGTAAAAAATAAAAATTCTAGAAGAGTGAACACATGGCGTGGACACCTGTATTGAGAATTGGATATGGGTTTATTAGAATTTTTTTCTTGTTTTGACCTCTACTATCACCTGCCAAGCGGTGTACAGTTTTTTTATTAACACCCTGTATAGACACTAAACTATTTACCGTAAAACAGATATCATTTATTGTTCAGCAACTGTTTATTACGTCATTTCATGTTAATGATTTATTTTCTTGACGGAAATCCATTTATAGTGTAGAACAAGTATAATAAAATTAAATGTTTAAAGAATTAAAGTATCATATAACACAACCTTCAAAAAGGTGATTTCTTCCACTAAAATAAAAATAAAAGACAATGATCTCATGTTTAGTAAAGCGGATAAAGGCAACATTGCAATCATCTAAAAACGTTCAGAATATATTAATGAAGTTGAAAACTTTTTAATTGATAATAGTAGTGTTTTTTCACCAATCGATACAAACCCGTTAGATAATTTTAAAAAACTTCTTAAATCCATTATAAAAGAGATAATCCATTAAAAATTCCTATGAATTGCATTACACCGAGATTATACGACCTTCCTAAGATCCATAAACAAGGTCATCCGATTAGACCGGTAGTCTCATTTATAATTTCTCCATGTTATTATATTCCTAAGTTTTTGAATAATTTTTAAAAAACAATTTAAATTTTGAGCCAAAATATTCTTTATTAAATTCTATTCAATTAATTAATAAAATGAAAGATTTGACTTTACCAGATAATTCTTTACTAGCTTCTTTTGACGTTTCTAATCTTTTTACAAATGTTTCAGTTCCTACGACATTACAGTTGATCAAAAAATTATTATCAAATTCTAACCTTAGCGATAACATTTGCGAATGCATTTTTAATTTATTAAAAATTTGCCTTGAGCAAAACTTCTTTGTTTTCAATAACAAATATTATAGACAGAATAAAGGCTTACAAATGGGGAATCATTTATGCCCGGTTTCACCAAAGTTTTTAAGCAGAGCTTAAATTTAAGTTATGTTTAGATGTGACGTTTACGTATGGTCAGTATAAAGTCAAATATATTCTGATTGACATTTAAACTTCAACTTAAGTATCAATTAGAATGTGACTAACATTTTGTTAAACCTATAAATAATGTCATAGTCTAAACACCACTTAAATTTAAGCTCTGCTTAAAAAGTTGGTGCAACCGGGCATTAGCCCCCATTTTGGCTCAAATACGACAATAAACGCGTAGGCGTTTCTTTTTTTTTGACTCGGCCTGTATATTGTATTCAAAATCTTTTGGTTTTGAGTGTATTCATTTTTAAGTTTCAAAATATTGAAAAATGAAACTGTTTAAAGAATATAAAAAATAAGAGGAATCACAGTTAGAAATTTTCAATTTATTAATTACATTTCTGTGTACATGTTCCGTTCCGTTTTATGTCCGTCTGCTTCATTAATTTTTATACTTCTGTACAAAATAATGTTAATTTTTGTTTGCATGGTTTTAATATACAAGGTTGTGATAAAATAACGTATACATGCGATATTTTCAAGACGACCATCTTTTCCAGAAAGTCAATTTTATTTTATTTTTTCGGGAAATATACTTTATACTACAAAGTGTCTGCAAAAAGCTGTGTTAACTTAATTTAATTTAACTCGAACCCCCCATATTTTGTATATTTAAGTTCCGCTCAAAATTCTACAATTTTTTTCATATAACTCACCAAATGTCAAAATTCAACTGTTTTCGAGATATTGACGCTTGAAAGTTGAATACTAAATTCTGGAATTAATTTTTAATTTTTTAGTAGAGATAGTTTCACTGTAAGTTAATAATTATAATTTCACAGTTTGATCAGATTTTGAAAATTATGAATTTTCATAATATAAAATGCCAACATAAAAGTGGGTTGTTATTTTTGTTATGGCTTTTCCATAGTGTAATTATAATCTGTTATAAAACTCCTAAGACGTAGACAAAAATTATGTTCAAAGGATTCAAGGAAATGCCAAAATTCTTGAAACTTTATAGATTTATTATACTTATACATGATTATTTCTGTAAATGTATTTAAGAATAATTACAAATAACGATATAGAAGGAAGAAGAATTCAGATTAAAATTAATTATCCACTGACAACATTAATTTGTAGTTCGTTCTTTTAACAAAATAAGTTGTGTTTATCAGGTTTTCTGATATTTAGATTACTACTGGAAAGATTACCGAGGTGATATACCGAACGATGCGGTAAAAGGTGGTCACGATGAAGCCGGATATGACACCTACATTGGTCAGGGTTACTTCCATGGTTATGGTCTACTACCGGGTACCATAAGAAAAGGATGTAATGCATGTATTAAAAGCTTAACTACATCAGCAGGTGGTTCTGTACTTACGTCAAAATCTCACATAAAAGTAAGTTCTTCCATAATTTGTTTGAAAGATAAGTGCAGTATAATGTGGATAGTATTTATTTTAAACTGAACATTTTTTGCCTACAAAGTTAAACAAATGAAATGAAGGTAGCTTGTATAACATTCAACTGATCAAAATTTCCACGACAACCATAATCCTTAAAAGCAAATGTACAATAGAAATTTAAAATGACATATCAGAAGGAAAGTACTAATTAAAACCAAATAATTTTTTAATTTAGAAAAAAGTCAGGTATATTATAAAATTGGTCGTTTTAGACTGAGCCAAGTCGGTATTTTTTCAAGACCATCATTCATTTAAAAATACAGTATTTAATGATTGAAATATGTGGTTAAGAATGGTTGGTGAACGTAGTCAAAGAAAAGATTGTTATTTTACATTTTCAGATATTATGCTCTACTTCTCCAGAAAGGTTGAAATGGATTCACACGAGTGTCGATCAAATTGCTGGTTTGACACATAAACATATCGTCACTGGTGGCGTATATAAGGATCAAATACTTTACATAGGAAAGGCCTTCCATAATTTGAATACCATAGTAGGACCTATTATGCTGAAGGGATTGTGTTTACCAGAAAAAAAAAATGAAGTAGTGAAAACAAATTTCGAAATTTTAGCCTATGAGGACTACGAATTAGGGTCTAAAACAGAATATAATAAATAAATTTCACAGAAATTAATTCCTCCAAATTAAATAAAAATTGTATTTTCTTCTTGTCTAATTTATTGACATGGATTTCTTTTTCTATTTCTTTCTCCAATAAAGATGCTGAAAATCCTCAGGTAACAAACACCATCTTGAAACATGCAATAAGAACCTACAATAGAAATATAAAATATGAAAAAATGTCTTCCAAATCATCATTTAACTTGAAGCTAATAATCACCGAGCCAACTCGATTGCAAATAATTCTGTCACATTAATGGATCATATTTCATATTATAATTACTAATGATCCGTTTATAGTTCAAAAAAGGATAACATTCTTAACAACAACTTACTAATGTCCATTCTGCTCGTATTTGTAGCAACCGTAACATCTGTAAATCTGTCAGGTCAAAAAGCGATCGAAAGATGTCGCTACTTAAAATGTTCAATTATTTTAATACGGAATTTTGAAGTTCTGTGGAAAATATGATTTCGCCTAGGTCTCTAAGATTACTCTATTACTATTACTTTCTATTATTAAAAATGATTTCGGAATTATTACATTCACTAATGGTCGTGGAGAAATATTTTTATTTGCTGATTCTGTATTACTAATGCCTAGTTTTACAATCGTGGAATAAAGACGGAATAACTGTTCGCCGAATATCCTTTAATGTTTCTCCATATCTACTCACACCTACGTCACGGTTTTCTAAGAATAATGCTTATCCGATGATTGTAAAATCGGGCCTAAGTGAGCTAGTGTGTAATTCAATGGGACCAATGGGGCCAGAAAGTGATTGTTGATTTTCTTTAAAAAAAAATACGTCTTCTTTCAAATTACTTATTAAATTATCAATTTTATTTTTAACGTTATTGCATGTGTTATCTTTTATACTTGTTGTAACAGGTGCAGACAGCAAATATGTTTCTGTTGCTCATTTTCATTACAATAATTATTTTTTCGTAAGTATTATCCCTACTTATGTTCTCAACAAGAGAGTGAATATGTCTTTACAAAGTGGATTCTGTATGGAATAAAATTCACAGTTACATGAATATGACTGTACTCATACTTTGCAATACTAACATATTAATTTGCAACATATTTGATGATCAGTGTTTCTTATAGCAATGTAAAATGTTTCTTTAGTATTTAACTGATACGTGTTATTATTGATTAGCAATCAAAAGTTAATGATGCGCTGTGATGTTTTTTTATAATTTTTGTTATAATATGGCAATTAATCTTTCCTGTAGTAATGTTTAAAATTCTTTCGACCGTCTTATCACGAATAAAATTAATCTCTGTACTTTTCTACCTTCCAGACAGAAATATTTAATTACTTTAACATGGATTCTACATGCATGTTTGTGTTAATACCACAGTTTTTTCTGTAGCAGTATGCATGTATTATTTTTTGTGGAGAGTTTTAGCCAAATCAATCAATTTATTTTTTAATTCGAGTTCTTCAGTGTCCATTTTTAATTATTCTCATGATCAAGCTTGTATTTAAAAGTTTCTTTAATATAACGAAGTCCTACCGTCCGTACGCACAATTGAAATTAACCGCTAATTCCCTCCCACCACAAAAAGTCGTGCGGAAGTTTTAGCCGTTCGTACCAATTTGTAAGGTTACTGTATTTAGAAGGTACCGCCATTCATTTCTGCGGCTTCGTCCCCCAAATTAAAAAGGAAGTGATGAAACGCTAAAGAAGAAAAAGGATAGATACATTACAAGTTATTGTTGCTAAGGAGTTTATGAATGAATTTGATTAACCCCAAATTAAAAGAGATAGAAAGTTGGCGCTACCTTCTCGATACAGTAACCTTACAAATTTGAGCATTCAAGTGACATCTATTAAGTATTTAATAAACTATTTTTAGAGCGTCTGTTCGTTCCTATGTCATTGGCTATCTGGAGAGATCTATTATCTGTGCTAGCACTAACCGGCACCAACGAGAAAAGAATAAAACAGGAGGGAGCGTAGAGCCGTTTTTTGGCGGTGCACTATTTTGAAATTATTTCGTATATGTATTTCGATATGTGCATTTTTTAACGTTGAAACAACAACCTTATGTTTTGAAACAGGTGTATACATTGTGTGTTTTGAAATGGAAAGTTATTTTAGCGGGATCATCATTAAATGACATCAAAAATTGAAACAGCACAAGTCGTTATTAAAATAGTTTTGTACGCCAAAAAACGGCTTAAGTCGGAGAATGCAATCACATTAGACGTAAAAAACCACATTACGGTAGGTCAGTTTCTGCAATATAACTGTTTATTGACATCCGTAGTAAAATAATTGCCGGATTTTGTGTTTGTATCTGAGCGTAGTATGAATCTACGTGTTTATTTAGCAACTGTATATGCAAACGATATATTAATACTATGTTTTTATAGACTTAAGTTAAAAAGTGATTGACTTTTAGGATAGCATTGAAATTTTTCGATGTTCATTTGCGCAGCCATGTAAGTTTCTTTCAAGTACTTTTAGTCACAGCACTCCAGTGTATAGAGTACAATTCACATATCTCCAATCTTATTTATAGTCCATTCACAAAACTCCCGGTGACGTTTACATTTTCATATTGAAAATTTGGAGTGTATTTGATAAGTAGTAATGTATTTAAGAGTCAATATCGATGCTATTTAATAATAGCTAAATTTTATGTATAAACAATGATGAACTGTTGGTTTCTGGATGTTCCAGAATTTTGTAAAACGCTTGTGTACGCCTATGATTTACCGCTGCCATATTTAGGTACCACTGTGGACAAGAAATTACTGTTAGTATGACTCCCTCTTGTTTATTCATTCCTCAATGATCACTACGTCACAGTATAAGAATCTACACAGTAGCAACACTCGAGTATAACTGTTACATTTACCATTTTGTTTGATACCTACCGATTTGCAAATTGTATTATATTTCCAGCAAACAGTTTGGCCATTTTCTTGGCACTGACGTTTAAGTGACGCTATTGGGTAATTATTTATACTGTGGCCACATGCCACCTCACGCTGCATGATGCAACAGAACTATTCAAGGAAGGGTTTAAAGGTCTACCAGAGAATCTTTTTATTTTTGTAAGAAATCCGAGCATTTCATAATTGAGGAGCTCAGGAGAAAAACATGTTAACTGACAAAAATCATAATTTTCAGTTTTTTGCACATAAATAATATTTATTACTTCAGGAATCTTTTTATGAAAATATTGTCACGGTTTTGTCAATAGATGACATCAAATCGAATGATGTAAAACGTGTTACAATACGAAGTATATATTTAGCTTTTCTAAAAAACCGTGCCCTGTAAAATTTGTTTCTCCGCACTTAACAGGTTTTTCTCCTGATCTCATCAATTATTAAGCTCAGTACGTAAGTTAAATTCAATACAACGCGACCGCGGAAAAGTTGCCCACCTAAAGATTATGTAAGTAAGCATAACAGCGGCTCGCTTTATCAAAAGCCTTGGCCGAGATGAGACATGATTGACCTTTGCAAATTCGAAGAATTGCAGTGGCATTAATAAAGCCGGCAATATGAATCATAGAGAAACTGGCACACATGTGGAATACTACGTAATCGAAATGACCTGCAAAAATCATATAAATAGCCATGGCATAAGATGACAGTTCAGTGCCCGTCTTGTAGAGTGCATCTCCATAAGCCCGAGGGCGAAATCGACATTTACAGAATGTCTTAGTGTGTGGCTGATCTCAACAGAAAGTCCGTCGGTATTTAAAATTTCTAAAAGCAAGACAAGTAATCCTTTGTACAGTATAATATTTATGTGTGGGCAATTATAAAATACAAGTAACAAATTATAACAAGCAAAATAAAAGTATAAAGTCAGCACAATGAAGTCCCCAGCGGCAAATAAATATCCAACCGTGCGGCCCAAAATTCATTCAAGTGGTGATAATATTAGTTCATTCGCTAAGTGATTGAACGGCAACGAATTCGATTCACCCGCAGATAAAATATTTTTTATACTAATATTAATCGGCACATTTAGGACGGCTTTTTAGTATCCGCAAAGAAATTATTTTGTAAGCCCAAAAAATAAATAAATTTGCCCATCGAGGAAAACAGAAAGAGAGGCCGACCATCTAAAGCCAAAAGCGCTTTTATTATTCAGTAATTATACAGTGTGTTCACGGATTTTCTGTAATAGTCGAGTGTTTTAAGTGTTGCCTTTATAAAAAAATTGAAAACACAATTCATTTGGCCTTATACATTACACATATTTTATAGTCAATATTCTATGTCGAAGAGGGAGCCACACTAAAGTGACCTGTTGCGACCCTCAGAGAAGTGATTACTACAAACTAGAGCAAAATTTGCAGCCAGCATTTTGGGGTGATAAGAATGCAATACATTTAAGAATTACTATTCAAAATAATATAAAATGTAAAAAATTAGAATTCAAATAATATAACATTTAACAGGTAATTATGACAACGGCGGAAGTTCAATTCAAAGCTCTACAGAGGGAGCCACACGACACAGTTGTATACAGTCACTAAATAAATAAATAAAGTTATTTAGTGACATGAAATTGTTTCATAAATTAGCATCACATGAATAAAATCTTAAAGAAATCTAAATGAAATCAGATAAAAATATTTTGTCTTCTTCTGAATCATTTTAGTTAATAGATTACTGTATTAATTTTATTAACACCGCAAAGAAGTTTGTTATTTTCAAACCTGTAGTATATTGTTTCAATTATTGTAGACTCATTTGCTTTAAATAAACAAACTTACCGTGGTTTTCTAAAACACATTTTCGATCATCAATGGTTTCAGTTGAATTAATTAAACATCTTTTTTTAAAAGGCTGGTGAAATTCATTTTTTAATTTTAATTTTTGATTTTTTTTTTGCTTTAAATCCTTTTCATCATAAACAGATTAGTTTCTTATATAGTTTCTGTTCAATGATATAATTCTTTTTTTGCTTTTAAGGCTGTTTTACATTATACTTTTTTCGTCTAGAAACTTTGACAAGTTCAATACTAGAATTAACTTGAATAATGTAAATCAGAAAAAAGTCATTCAAGTTTTCATACTAGAAACGTCTAGAAACTTATTTCCAAACTAGTTCTCAACCTATTTTTCGTCAAAGTTTACAAACTAGTTTTGCACATAAGTACACGTCGCAGTATTACCTACACCCTAAAAGATAAACATAACTGTGATTGAAAATGTAACCTCAAAGCACCTCCGCAATAACCAGTCCTGACTCCAAATTGTAGGTTTCTTATTTTGTTTTTGCAAATAATAAATTTGCAGAATTTTTGAAATTTTCTGAAATCTGGTTTGCTTTCTTTTATAAAAATTCATTTTTGAGCATTTAACTTCTCTTTAATTTTGTATGTTGGCAGTTTTGTTCCACGTTTAAACTTTCCCCACTACGACGCCAGCGATCGGTTTATGAACTAATATTTAAAACAACCTTGAATTTAGATACTAGATTCTAGTATTTAAACTTGTCCAAGTTTCTAGACGAAAATAGTATAATCTAAAACCAAGGTTACTAAAGAGACAAGGTTGCCTGGTAACTTTCAACGTCATCACAACGTCACTCAGTAGGCCCATTTAATGCATTTACACAAATACATGGCCTACTGGATGATGCGTCACTCCACGACTTACCAGGTAACCTTCTCTCTTTAGTAACCTTGATCTAAAACAGCCTTTAGGAATATATTTTCTTAAGAGGTCCTAACGAGGTCTTAAATAGGATAAAAAAAGACACTTGAGAATGATTGATTAAAAAGACATAATACAAAATATGTAATACATAAAAGTGTAAATATATACAATATAAATATAAGAGGAAAATTGACATTTTTTTTACAAGAAAATGTTAAGAGATTTTATTTAATATTAAAATAATTAGAATCACTGCTTAACAACTTCAAGTGTTACTCAAGTGAAAGTAAAAGTAAAACAACTAAAGATACTACTTGTTTATTACCTTTATCTCTATCACAAAATCTTTTAGGCGGACACTAAATCGCGCACTATACACTTAACGTTTCGCAGTCGTTCGACAGCTTCTGACGAAGGTTAAAAGATTTTGTGATACAGATTTCGTCGGACAAGAACCAACTGTAAATATTTATCTCTATCATTTAGATTTGCCAATGATATTGATCAGAATAGAACACTTATTACCCTTTTTCTGTTTATTCTGTTTTAAATAAAAAAAAAATCTCTCCAGGACAAGCAAACATACATTTTTACTTGATGGCTTTGGATAAGCAACTGAAAATTATCTGCAAAATATCAAATTAGTTAAAAAGTGTTTTGATTATTAGTTTTTTTGCGAACAAGAGTCCCGAGGCCAAAATTTTTGATTTAAGTTGAGTCTGTCGTGATTTCCTAAAAACTGAAGGCCATCACTTTACCACATTACCACATTTAATGTGGTAATTAATAACTTTTCTAACTGATAATAAAATAATGTGTGTTCTCGTTATAAGTTTTTCTTTATCTTTATTGAATAAATTTAATTGAGCAGTGGATTCGAAGAAACAATTTGAACAACTTTAAAAAAATGCTTTATATTACAGAAGAAAACAAAGAAACTTATTTACTGTACATGTTGCACCATCGTCGATGAAGTCTCTCCATCTCCATCTCCTTCTTCTTTCGTCTCGACGTCCGTGGAATTAATGATTTTATCGTGCAAAGTCCTCAAGTGTCGCAATAAATTGCTCTTCACGTTAAATCCTTTGTAGCAAAACTCGCACATGTACGGTTTTTCGCCCGTGTGTGTCCTCTTGTGTATCAACATGGAGGCGTGCGAGGGAAATTTCTTGTTGCAAACCGAACATACTTTGTGTACGGGCCCTACTTGTCTGTTTATTCGAATTGGCCGTACAGGACTGGACTTGTTGGATAGTCTTAGTTCAAATTCGGTATGCGTGTTCTGTATGTGATGTACCCATTCCGCTGGTGTTGGGAAAAATTTTTGACACATGTCGCAATGTAATGGTGGAAACGTTCCTGGCTCTTCGTCCTAAAAATTCAGGAATTACAATCTGGTTTTATTCCAATTTTATTTTATTGTAATTTTTTTTTGTCTGAATCGAAAAGAACTTGAAACTTGATCAAAAAGATGTCCACATTTCTTAGACACTATAATAATAATAATAAACTTACAGTTGAAGAATGTCCTCTCCTTTGTCTTTTGGCAGGCATCATATCTGTATGTGATTGTATGTGCTTAACCCAATCAGCAGGAATCGTAAACGTTTCTGCACACAACTCACATGTTAAGGGGGAGTATATTTGTTCAGTTTGTTCTTCAACCGTGTCCTCTATAACAACCTCTGGTTTAATGGTCATTTCTGTGTGAAAAACACCGCTCTCCTCAATCAACTCCATATCGCTTTCATTTACCTCGCTCCACTCCAGAGGCTCTTCTTTAATCACCAAGTACTGCAAGTTATCAGAGGAAGAACTGTTTTCGTCTTTTTTCTCTTCAGAAATTTTGTCAGTTTCCACAGCGTGGATTTTGCCTTGCTCCTTCTTTGTCTCTATTTTTTCCCCGCACTTATTGTTCAGTTTTGCTTGTTGCTTGTGTTTGTTTTCGTAAGTCACTCTCACGTCGTTACGCGCGCTTAACTCCGGCGATTTCGGTTCGCTTCTGCTAACATCTTCACTCACCACAATCGGAGATTTTGCCGAAACTTCTTGCGTAATTTGGTGGTGCACTTTAACCAGCTTCTTCTCATGTAAGTCCTCCTCACGTGGTCGCCATAGACCCTTCACCTTCAACAGGTCGCCTCCTCTTAATACGTTTTCCAAAATATCTTTCGATACGGTCGTTTCGCCGGTGTACATGTACTGCATTAGGACTTTGAGAGTTTTGTAGCTGATTTCTGGTGGAAGAATTATAATGAGCGGTAGGCTGGTGGTAAGTTTATAGTGATGCTTGAAGAGCTGATGAAAGTATTGACTACACGTGGATAAAATAAATCGATGAGCGACAGTTTGGTGTCCATCCATGGTGAAGAGGGTTACATCCGAGAAGAAGTCGTTGTTGTGGAAATTTGCTACGCATCCATGAAGGTGTGACCCGAACGAGTGCCATTTCAGTTGGTAGTTTTCCGTGTTGGCTTCCATGTTTAGAATATTTCTGAAATTACAATTATATTACACACAATTCATCTAAATTTCAAACTTATTTGTTAATGTTTAATAGTTAATAGAAATTTCGAAGAAATGAGATTTCTGGAATGTTGCAGTTCGTGGCTCAATACCAAAATAATCGAAAGAAATGTTGGAGGAAAATAGCGGAAAAGACGTGGTGGGGAAATAAAAATTTGGAAGAAATCATGGAAAAAGAAGAAGAAAGAAACAACTGGAATCATGCATTTTGAGCAAAGAAGAAGTAAAGAACGTGGGCATGGAAGATTTCGACACACGCGAAGAGTCAGATTGGCAATTCGTAAGTAAAAAGAAGAAAACAAACGCAAATAAACAAATGAGAAAAAAAAATGCAAAACGAAAACGAAATGACCAACGATAAAACGTAGCAGGACAGAGTGATAAATGAAAATATAACAAAAATGGGAAAGAAAAGAAACAAGAGAACGATTGGATGAAATGGACATGGTATAATAATGGATCAAAGCAATTTGAGGTAAGGAAAGGACAGAGGACTAGGGCGCAGGAGAATTAAAAAGACATGGCTCAAAAGATTGGAAAAAATGAGAAAAGGAAGGGAGAAAAGAGACCTAGATAATTTGAACGTGTTAGAAAAGAAGGAATGAAAAGACAAGTAACCATCATTGGCAAGTGTGAACATGTAAAGATAACAATAGTAAACGATGGAGCGAAAAACAAAAAAGGGGAAATGGAGACAAATACATAATTATAATATTGATATTTAATAGTTAAACTGGAAAAGAAATGTGGAGTTAGATAACAAGATAACTATTCCAACGTTGCTATTTGCAATTAGCCCACGCCTAATACAGCAGAAACATAAAAGAAACTTGAATGCGACGGAAATAAAATGTTTGGAAAAAGTTGCGGAGAAATCAAAATGTAAATTTCATTACCGTTTGCAAAAAAATAATGGGCGACACGAAAGAAAAATGGTTGAATCAAGAACATGACGAGATGAAGCATTTGGAACAAAAAATAGCGAAGAAGAGGATATGGGATAGAGCGAGAAACGCAAGAAATGATGGACAAAGAAGAAAAATAACAATATAGTTGAAAAGAATGAGGACACCTTGAAAAAGTAGATAATGATAAAAGTATTTGCAAATGAAACATGCGCTACACAAAAGAAATACGAAAAAATCAAAAACATAAAAGATGAATCTCTTGGGGAAAAAATGGCGGAGAAGACTACATGGGATACAGGAGAAATGGAGGGACTCGAACAAACAATAATAAGACAGCTGAAGCAAAGGTATTTGCATGGTAAGGACGACATCGAAGGATGGACCAAAACAGATTGGTGATAAAAGTGTTGAGACGAGAAAAAGAAGAGGACGTCGAAGATTTAGGTAGACGTGGGTGGAGAGAGTGGAAGAGATTGAAGGAAGAAAGAGGAAGAGAAAAGGCAAATGGATCCAATAGTAAGAAGTCGAAATAAACTGAACGAGTGTTTATGAACGGCTATAAAAGTGTTTGAAGCGCGAAAAAGACGAGAACGTCGAAAATTTAGGAGGACGTGAGCGGAGAGTGTGGAAGAGATTGAAGAAAGGACGAGAAAGAGAAAAGGCAAATGAATTCACTAGCCAAGAGGCCGAGGTAAATTGAAGTGTTTCAAGGAGAAAAAGACGAGGGTGTAGAAGATTTAGGAAGACTTGGTTGGAGAGAAAAGGCAAATGAATCCACTAGCCAAGAGGCCGAGGCAAACTGAACGAGCGTTTAAGAACGGCGATAAAAGTGTTTGAAACAAGAAAAAGACGAGGTTGTTGAAGACTTGGTTATTACAAGTTATGCTACTTTATTTTATTTTAGGTTTTATTCACCGTTGTTATTTTGTAATAACTGTAAATACTTTGCTTACTTAAACTGACATGTGATACTTCGAGGAGATCTTTCCATATGGACCCCAAATGATCTTATTAAATTCGATATCATTATAGAGCTGCAAGAACGTGTTTGCAAAATTAGAATTAGAATCAGTAATGAACTTCGGAACTTCGGCAAATGGAGAGAAAAAAATTATAATTGATCACAAAACCTAAACGCAATGTAAAACACAAGGAGAAATATTAATCGTGTAACACAGAACACCTTAGGTTGTAAGTTTGCAAGTAATTTCGATTTTAATTGGATTCACAAGTCGAAAGGCCGAGGTAAACTGAACGAGTGGTTAAAAACGGCGATAAAACTTTTCAAAGCGAGAGAAAGGTAAGATTTGAGAAGACCTGTGCGGAGAGATTGAAGAAAGGAAGAGGAAGAGGAAAAGCAAATAGATCCAGTAGCCAAGAGACCGAATGAAACTAAACGAGTGATTAAGAACGGCTGGAGAAGTGTTTGGAGCGATGAAGACATAGGAAGACAAGGGTGGGGAGAGGAAAAGATTGAAGAAAGGAAGAGGAAGAGAAAGGGCAAATGAATTCATTATGTAGAGGCCGATGTAAATTGCTTAAGATCGGCCTATAAAAGTGTTTGAAACTAGAAAAAGACGAGGGCGTCGTAGACTTGGAGAGAATGAGGAGCAGAAGAGGAAGAGAAAAGGCAAATTAACGAGTGGTTAAGAATGGCGTAAATAGTGTTTGAAGCGAGAACGCGAGAAGATTTAGGTAGGTGTGGGTGAAGAGAGTAGATGTCATTAAAGAAAGGAAGAGGAAGAGAAAAGGCAGACGATGACAACCAATAAGAAAATTGTCCGCACTGGCCATCTCGTGCGTGGTAGCCTATTGACGCAGCAGCATGATTGCGAATTTGCCTAACACAGCACTATATTATAGGTCAGAAAATCGTCGCGCGTTGTCGCGCTTATGTAGCAATAAGAAAAAAGTTTAAAGCAAACTTTTTTGTCGTTCACTTGTTAACAAACGAAAAAGAAAGCTTTCGATAAATGCTTTTGATATGAAAAGAAACTGCAGATGACTCCTGAATAAAAGAAATAAAGAAAGACGTCTCTCGTCTTCAGCAGAGAGTGCGTGTATGGCTTTTTTGGGAATATTTTTAATTATTACCTCGAAGGTTAGATATCCCAAAAGTTATGCTCCTGGTAACTTTTTGATATAGGAAGACAATAAACAATAATATAAAATACCGAAATTAACAGTAAAAGATAACATGCTTAAATGCTGAGCTTATTTTCATTCTATTCTTAAAAGAAAAATTATTAAAATTTGTAATAATAAAAATAATAATAAAACGAAGAATGTTGGCGTCGAAAACTTTTGATCCCGTGAGAATTTATTTAATATTTAACGATACTTTCATATTTGTTATTTCAGCAGCGAAAATAAATTACTTTGATCTTAACACGGTTTATTACACGTTATTAATTTCTGTTTGTCGGTGATTGTAACATAAACGTGTTCGAAATTAATTATTTTTCGTTACACACAGATACATTACGTGCGCTACTCACGCTCAGTGCGGAAATTTTAAACGAGGGAACGAGCGAGCGCAAGCAAAAATTTCAGAGCGTTCGAAACTAGAAAGAACGATTTCAAATATCACTTACCATTAATTTTTTTTAAACGTTCTCACGAACTGCACTTGTATAAAACGTCAGTGCCACAAAGTGAATATGTTGCGTTCAGTTTTGATGCTGGCGAAAATCAATAAAATCGGACTACCTCTATTGATTTTACCCAGCCAATCGTAGAAAGCCATTTATCGTATCGATCTGACATCGCTCTAGCCGCGCACACATTTATTGATTTACTCATGAAAATTATACCGTTTTGTCGACTTTGTAACCATTATTTTTCCGTCGTTTTAAATCGATGAAAGTTGGCGTGTTTAAACTTTTACAGTAAAGCTCGTCGCCGCAGCTTAATCCGTACGTGCACGTTCCGTTCAAGCGGTGCTTTAATTTTTCATTCGGCCGAGAATTTTTTTTTTACATTTCGAACTACGTCTCGCGAGTATATACGTTATACAATTTTTATGTACCATTTTACGTGTTCACACAGTGGAAAATGAATGCTGCTTTATCCCAAAAGATTGACATCGAATCCGTGGAGATACAAAATATAATCATCTGATTCTATTTTTTTTTATGTACCTATTTACTTTCAAAACAGAGGAATATTTTTTAACATGTACTGAACGCCAGAAAACGGGTAATCGTAGAATTTGGCTGCTTACTTGATTTACAAAATTATATCCAATTTTGAGATCTTCTTTGCGCTGTAGATAATGCGTCCTCAGCGAACGATTAAAATATCATTTACTTTCATCAAATCGCTCATTTGATGTAATTAGTAGGACCTAAATTGTGAATAGTTTGATAGTCCTTCAGGGACAATGCACGAGGGTTGGATCAAGACGAAGCATCTGCTTAAATGCTTGAGATCTTGGCCATATAAAAGTCCAGAGACATCACAAAGGATGAACGAACGCAAGAAATGGTGTGTCTTCAGTGGCTGGCAGGAAGAGATTTTCTTAAGCCTGCTTTACCTTTAGAAGCCAACTTTAAACTATAGAGTGTCTCTGTAATTGAGATAAGTTTCCATACGGTCGTTTCGCCAGTGTACATGACAATGTACTCCATTAGTACTTTGGGAGATTTGTAGCTGATTTCTAGTGGAAGAATTATAATGAGCGGTAAGCTGGTAGTAAGTTTATAGTGATGCTGATGAAAGAAAAGAAACAAGAGAACGATTGGATGAAATGGACATGGTATAATAATGGATCAAAGCAACTTGAGGTAAGAAAAAAGCAGAGGACTAGGGCGCAGGAGAACTAAAAAGGCATGTTTGAAAAGATTGAAAAAAAATGAGGAAAGGAAGCGAGAAAAAAGACGTAGATAATTGGAACGTGTGGTTAGAAAAGGAGGAATGAAAAGACAAGTAATCATCACTGGCAAGTGTGAACATGTAAAGACAACAATAGTAAACGGTAAAGCGAGAAACAAAATACGGTAATGGGGACAAATACATATTATATATTAGTATTTAATAGTTAAAACTGGAAAAGATATGTGGAGTTAGATAACAAGATAACTATTCTAACGTTGCTATTTGCAAGTAAACCACATCTAATACAACAGAAACATAAATGAATCTTGAACGCGATGGAAATAAAATATTTGGAAAAAGTTGCGGCGAAGTCAAAATGGCCACTTACAAATAATAATGGCCGACACGAAAGAAAATGGATAAATATGACAGATGAACGAACCATTTGGAACAAAGTAGTTTGGTAGGTTTCCGTGCTGGCTTCCATGTAGAATATTTCTGGAATTATATTCATATAAATTTTTATCACACGCTAATTCAACTAAATGTAAAATATGTTTGTTAATGTTAAGTAAACAGTTAGTGTAAGATTTAAAGAAACGAGATTCCTGGGATTTTGCAGTTCAAGCTTCAATACAAAAAAAATCCATAGTAATGTTTGCGAAAATAGCGGAAAAGACGTGGTGAGACGGAGTAAGAAATGAAAATTGGGGGGAAATGATGGAAAACGAAGAAGAAAGAAGTAAACAGATGGATAATGATTTGGACATATTATGATAATGGAATCGGGCAATTTGAGCAAAGCAACGTGAGCGTGAATGGTTTCGAAACACGTAAACAGTCAGATTGGCAAGTCATAAGTGAAAAGAAGAAAATACAAGCAAAGAAACAAAGGAAAAAAGGCAAAACGAAAAAGAAACGACTGAAGAAAAGACAGTGGGACAGAGTGAAAAATGAAAATATGAGATAAGTGGGAAAAAAGAAACAGGAAAACGATTGGATGAAATGGGCATGGTGTAATAATAGATCCGAGCAATTCGAGGCAAGGAAAAAGACATGGCTGAAGAGATTGGAAAAAGTGAGGAAAGGAAGACACCTATGTAGATAACTAGAACGTGTGGTTAAAAAAGAAGAAATGAAAAGACAAGCAATCATAATTGGCAAGTGTGAATACGTAGAGACAACAATAACAAACGATGTAGAGAAATAAAGAAAAGGAAAAGGGAATAAGTACATATTATGTGTTAATAAATAAAACTGGAAAAGAAATTGTGGAGATAGACAACAAGATAACTTTTCCAACATTGCTATTTGCAAGTAAATCACGACAAATACTAACGAAACAGGAAATGAATTATGGCCGACACAAAAGCAACAGAAAAGAGCGGAGAAGAAGATATAAGATATGAGAAGAACGAGAAACGAAAGACATGATGGAGAAATGTAACAGCTATTGAATGATAATACCAATGGCTTGGTATGTAGTAATAATAATAATAATAAAATTTATTCATCACCACTATACAGGATAGTTGCTTTCTTTCGTTTGATCCAAACGCAATATAACGCGTTTAGATTCAAAAATGGATATTCTCTTGTAAATGGATCTTCGTGAAATTTCAATCCCGATCGGTAATACCATTTCCCCTTTCAATCTTCCAATTTTACGATCCGTTTGGATTGAAATGCATTCAGATTCAGAGCGGGTAACGAAAAATTTTTCGAATCACGATTCAAACTTTTCAGCGAAAGAAAGCAGCTTATGTCACAAATCGTCTAAAATTTAAAAAGTTGCGTACATCGCAATTACCAACAACTAAATACTATCTATTCGTTTAAAAACACTTGGACGGAGTAATACTGTTGCTCCGACAAGTAGTCGACATAGCGGTCGGTATGTTTCTCATAATGAGTACAGTAGAACCTCGATTATCCGTTCTAATGAGTGCGAATGGGTTGCCGGAAAATTGAAAAACACGGAAAATCGAAAACTCTCAAAAAGCGTTCAATAACTAACCAAAAACATGAATACATATGTAATTCTGTTTGAATATGTATTAAAAAAAAACAAATTGCATACTATTGTACATACAATATTGCGTGAGCACATCACGTGATACATTACATTTGTAGATTTTTGATGTATATACGTACATACACACAAAAGTACATATTATTTCTTACCTTTTAAAAAAATCTGTTATTTGCGTTTGTCTTTTTTTACTATGCACTTTGAGACAAACGTAAGAATGTATTTTCCTCAAATTAAGGACATCAGTATAATCTGCATCATTTTCCTGGTCAAGATAACTTAATAGTCCATTTGCGTAAGTCAGTGCATTTTCGGCGAAAACAGTGTCTTCTTGTATGGAAATCTCGTCAACATCATCTGCTTCTTCGTCTGTATCCTCATTAATATTGGCATTATGTTGGGAAGTTGATGCAATTTCAACATCATCTCAAATCTGATAACCTGGTTCGTTCACATCAGAATTTAACCATTCTTCAATATTCTCTACTGTAACATTATCAAATTCTACTACGTTTCGTACGCCATTCAAAAGTTCCGTGGGTAACACGATATCTTCTTCAGATTCTAAATAATTTAAGTCATCTTTTAAGGCAGGCCAGAGTTTGAACCAGGATCTTTGTAAAGTTACATCTGGAATGTCATTCCAACTCTCCGCAGCCGCGAAAATTCTCCAAAACTCCTTCAAACTGCAGTCAGCCTCCAAAAGTAGTCGTAGCATTATTTTTCTAAAACGTCGCTTGCAAGCCTCTATTACCCCCTGATCCATTGGTTGTAACAAGGAGGTCACGTTTGGAGGAAGATACCGTACAAAAATTTGGCCATCCGTAGTTTGTAACAAATTTTCATCTGGATGTGATGGGGCGTTGTCCAATAAGAGCATTGCTCTTTGTGGCAATTTTTTAGATTTCAAGTGGTATTTAACCGAAGGAACAAACTCATCGAAAAACTATTTTTTAAAAATTTTTTGATTCATCCATGTCTTGGCCTGGTTTTGATAGTTAACAGGAAAATTTTTCCTGTCTGTTCCCTTGAATGATCTTGGGTTTTTTGATTTACCAATGCATAAAAGTGGTAACTTATGGGTCCACCTGGCATTGGAGCAAGGCATTAATGTTATCCTTTCCTTAGTGGACTTATGGCCAGGAGCAGATCGTTCGCTCTGCATCGCAAGCGTTTTAGACGGTAATGATTTCCAAAACAGTCCGGTCTCATCCGCGTTGTAAACTTGTTTAGCACTGAGTTCATGACATTCAATTAAACGGTTGAATTCAGCAAGATACAATTCTGTCGCGTTCTTGTCGGCACTTAATTTTTCACCCTGAATATCCAATTGTCGTATGCCATGACGTGATTTGAATCGATGCAACCATCCTTGTGAGGCTTGGAAAGGTTTTTCAATCTCCATTTCTGTATGAAACCATTGTGCCTTCTCTAAAATTAATGGTCCTGATACTGGATGACCCTATACACGTCTTTGTTTAAACCACTGATACACTGCGTTGTCCAATGCTTCAAAAGTAGACACTTTCGTGGTTTTGCGCGATGTTGTCCCCTTGAGAGAATCGGACCGCGAAGCAAACTGCAGAAGTTTATCTTTTTGTTTTAAAATATCCCGAACTGTCTGCATACCTATATTGTATGATTTCGCCAAGGTAGCAACATTATCCCCTTTTTCATGTTGTTCAATCAATTTCAACTTCCTGTCAATGGTTAAAACTATCTTCTTTCTTTTTGCATCCATCAGGTTATGTACAATTAATTCAATACTTCAACAGCCTTTAAATAAAAATTCACTTACATGTGTAAAGAATACGACATAATACAGAGGTCTGGTGGCTTACCGAAATTTCACTATTCGCCTTTTACCACACAACCTAATCAACATCCAATCAACACAATCTCATCAATCAGTACTGCACGATTAAATGTGCAGTTTCTTACTTGCGTAAACACATACACCGGAACTTGCCCGCCTTTCGGTTAACGCAGTCTCGCTCGCGTCTTCGAATGACGCGTGGAACATTGCATACCCGGATAATCGAGGTGAAACTGGAAGGGCGTGCACGGATAAGTGAAACCACTGGCTTGCACGGATTATCAAGAAAACCGGATAATGGGAGCACGGATAATCGAGGTTCTACTGTATACTGAACCATGAAAACTGACGCAGCAGAATCCAACATAAAATACTAATCTTCCAAGTGTGGAGGACACGATAAATACGAGGGTGGTTTGAAAAGTTCGTGCGTATTGAGGTTATTTTCAGTTAGTAGCATCTCTTGGAAGAACACACCCCAAGTCTCAGTCAGATCGGTCTATTTTTCTGTGTTTGGCGTTCGTTTGAATCGAAGAAGTACAGTGATTTCCAGAAAATGGACGAAAGAGAATTTCGTGTGTTGATCAAACATTACTTTATGACAGGCAAATCGCCTCAGCAGACTAAGAAAAGCTTGATAAACATTATAGTGAATCTGCACCTTCGATTAGAACGGTTTGTAAGTGGTTTCAAAATTTCCGGAGTGGCCACATGAGCACAAGCGACGCTGAACATCCTGGAGGTCACTACTGCAGAAAAACCTCATCGATTATATGGAAATGGGTAAAACTATTACGGGTGCATATTATTCATCATTATTGGACCGTTTGAAAACCGAACTGCAAGAGAAACGTCCACGATTGGCCCACAAAAAGATCCTTTTTCCATGACGATAACGCACCAGCTCATTCGTCTGGAGTTGTGGCAGCAAAATTGATCGAATTAAAGTTCCAACTCGTTCCGCTTCCCTCATATTCTCCAGATTTGGCTTCCTCGGACTACTACTTGTTCCCTAATTTTAAAAAATGGCTAGCGGAAAGGAGATTTTATTCTAACGAGGAGGTGATTATGGAAAATATCTATTTTGCAGAGTTGGAGCAATCCTATTATTTGGAAGGGATCAACAAACTGGAACAGCGTTGGACTAAATGTATAAGCCTACAAGGAGACTACGTTGAAAAATAAAAATAGTGCACCCAGAAAAATTAAGTAGTTTTCATTTTCGCACCGACTTATTAAACCACCCTAGTATTCTAGCAGATTAAAATGCCCAAAGAAAAAAGGCCTCGGGAATGGCACCGGAAAGGAAAAGGAAAGGGGTGACGACGCGAGCCTCTTGTAACCTACAAGAAGAAGATCGGATTATTAGGCAACCATGGAAGCTAGGATGTGAAAAATGTCGGATGTTGTAATGTCAGATTATTTATTAATAGTTATTTATGTATCAAGGGTATAATTAGGAGATTATAGCTCGAGAATATGTTTAAAGCACGACACGAAGCGGAGTGCTTTTAAATGCTCGAGGGCTATTATCTACAATTACGCACGTGGTACAAACAACGTTTTATTTTATTTTAGCCAAAATTTATTGATTCAATATTTTTATATCGTATGCGAGTGATGTGCACGTCGCTTCCATATAATAATTATGTAAATTGTTTGTTTTACTATGGATTTGTTTACATTACTACGGGTTTGTTTACTTTAAAGCCCTTGAGCAATAAAGGCCAAATTATGCCCGCAATAGGGTGCCAATAAACAAGATTATAGTTCCAAAATAAAATAAAAAATGATTACCTCCTCTGTATTCAATATTAAAACCGACTTATCCTCCGCAAAATTAAACAAAGAAAAGCACGATAAAAATGAAATATTTGAGAAAAATAACGGCACTGACATAGTGGGATTGATCCAGAAACGAAAACGTGAGAGAAACGGTCTAACAAGAAAAAAGAATAAGAAACCAGGCAACGGTAATGGCGTGAACATGTTGTAAGTTGGATAACACCTTTAAATTATAGAGTGTTTATGCATTATGGTTTATCAGCATGTCGACCAATTGTGTAAAATTCGATTGATGGTAGGTACATCGAGATTACAGTTTGAGTGAAGCAAGTTAAGGAAACAATGGCTAAAAGAATAGCAACAAGAGGGCTTCAGTAGCAAATTGTTAGAAATTGGATGGACCGCCGTAATTGAAGGATAACTATGACATTGGTGGGTACAAATGAGACTATTGGGGAGGAAGGAAGCCAAAATCGAGGTGAAGATACAATAGATAGAAATGCAAATGAATTATGGTCAACACAAAAGAAGCACGATAAAAATGAAATATTTGAAAAAAAAAAAAAATAGCGAGAAGGACACAGTAAAACAGAGCCAGAAACGAAAAATTTGGAGAAGTGGTCTAACAAGATGAAGGAATAAGACAACAATTGGCAAAAATAGCGAGAGGAACACAGTAGAACAGAGCCAGAAACGAAAAATTTGGGAGAAATGGTCTAAACAAGAAGAAGGAATAAGATAACAATTGGTAATACCATTAACATGTTATAAATCGGATACGACTTTAAGCCATGCATCTCTATGGTCCATCACCATATCGACCAATTCCTTGTCTTGCATCTTACAGTTTGTGAGTTAAGTGTAGGAAGGGTCGAAAGGAGTGAAAGATAAAGAGTTTTCCCAATCTCTTACTGTGGCCGCGGGGTTTATAAAGAAAATAAGTATACTATCACTACTGGAGTTTAACAGGGCTTATTAAATTACACGGTTATTTATTATAAATTTCGTAGAACTTTCGCAGGAGGTCTCTAAAACTGTGCAAGTGAATAAAATACTACAGTTCTTTCGCTCGATCTTTGCAGTTACGTCAGAAAATTATCGACTCAAAATGACAAACTTATAAATTCTATCATTGTTTTAACATACGCATTAGATAAGGATAAAAGAATATGTTGATTTCGTTTCTCGAATCGGTAAAGTGTGACGTGACTGCAAAGATCGAGCAAAAGAACTGTAGATACGCCGTCATGTAAGTATTGGAACACATTCCACATTAGGCCGCTAATTGATGTTGCTTCCCTAGCTGATCGGGCTTAGACAAGCTGACTCAGCAGCAGACGACCTCTTTCATTAGCTTTTCTTTTAGGGCGTTTTCGATCGTCCCCTGGGACTCTAGGAGAAGAGCCTTCTTCCTTACGCCGCGACACCAGGAATATTTACAATTCAAGCACCCGTTGGCAAAAATGAGTTGAGGACGTTCAGTACAAAGGTTCCAGGAACATTCTGACATGAGTGACCGCGAAAATGATTCGGTGAGCATTTCAACAGAATTTAAAAATGAAGTGGAGAAACGCAAACCTTTCGCAAAAATCGTTCGGTGTACATTAATTAATTTAATTTTAATACCATATCTAAATGGTTACTCAGCCGAAGGAGAGTCGGTATTTTGGCTGGAAACTTTCCGTTCGAGTCCGTTATCATATGGGATAGTTTATATTACATGAAAGGTTGAAATTCTTTTATGGATATGTCTAAAGTCTAAAGAAGATTTTTATTTTTATTTAATTATTTTAGAGTTTAAATTATTGGCAATTTTACATAAACAAGTGAAATAATCAAAACCACGGAACTTGAGCTCTACGTCATCAATCACCAAAATTAGGACCGACAATTATTTCAGTATTATTTCTTTGTTAACGGTGATTGAGAAAAAAGGATGGAGTTATGCTTCTTATGTCTGATGAAGCAACACCAGACGCGTTTTATTTATGACGCAGAGCTCTTCTCTTATGAAAACAACTTTAAATAGTTAAAAGAATAGCAACAAGAGAACGTACGTGGCAAATTGATAAAAATGTTACGATTGGAAGACCTAGTTCACATGTTAACTTTAGACTTTGCTCTAAGGCTTAATATTGTTACGAATTCGAGGTTCGAAAAAATATTCGTTTATTAAAGGCGATTTCGTTAATTCGATCGGAGCGCCATTTTTCTCGCTCTTACGTGCACTAAGTCTCTAAATGTTCTCTCTCACATTTCTACTCGGAGCGAATTTTCGAACACGCCTTAAATTGAAAATAATTTAATTGTCAACAGTTGCTCAACACATATAAATAACGAGCTGCAATATTTTTCTATTAAACAACACTTCTATTATTTATTTATCATTCTACGAATCGATATTAAACATGTACTTCGCTATCTGATCAGTTTTCACCTATCGAGAACTTTATAGTACGAGGAGAGTACAGATTTGATTTGAATTTTTTTAACTCTGATTGATAACATTGAACAGTATCCAAATTTGCTTCATAACAATCAAAACACTTATTTAGTTGATAAATAACAAAGACTTTGTTTTGTTTCCATAAATATTGACAATTATATCAAACATATTTAACGGTGATGTACCTAGTTCTGTTGCAAAACGAATTATCACTTTTCTCAGTGAACAATATACAGGCTGTTTCAGTGAAGATACACGAAACTCGGTATGTCGGTAGATATCGACAAAAGAAATAAAAGTTTCGCATAAGTTTTTTTTTTAACGCATAGATTTTGAGAAAACCGAAGAGAAAGGAAAATCGGATATTTTTAAAACGTACCGTAGATAAGGTCGAACGAATCCTTAACCTGTCTTAACCTTTGTCAAAAGAATCGGTTTATTGTTGTATTATCTTATACAATGTCGCCTCAGATGATATGATGAAACACATTTAGTCCGTTCTGGTTATTGAATGATTTTTAGATTTTAATAAAGAGTAACATTGAAAGCGAAACATAATTCGCGTGTAGTTTGTAACTTTCATTTTTAACCGTTTATTGGTGTATTTAAGTGTGTTTGTGTATGTGTTGTCATACGTGTTTGCGATGGGCAATTTTACGTTTCAAGAATACGCAGACGTGCATATTTTATACGAAGAATGTCGAACGGTTTCCTGATCATCAAGGAAATTCGCATTATCTAACGTTTATCAGAATAGCTCAAAATGCACGCTAAATGCACATTCTCTCAATGTTATCACCTTTAACACGTCTTTCGGTCAAGGACAGAATTAAAAACCGCTCATAAATTTTTTCGCTTACGATAGATATTTACTGCCTTCTTGCAGCTGTGTAACATTCATAAAACAATTAAAATCGTTCGTCTTCTTTCACGGTAGCAGAAATGTAAATTGCTACAGTATTTCTAAAAACCGACTCAAAATAATGCAAATTTTAACTTGCTCAGATTGTAAAATTGTATTAAGATATTTTGTTCCAAATAATGTCAGAAAAGTGTCCCCTAAGCTTGGTGCATCATCATTGAAACACCCTGAATGTTTCATAATGAGTGAACATAAAAAATTATACAAATCCTCTAAGAATTCTTTTTAAATAGCAAGTACATTTAAAATTCATGTTTTCTTTTCATCATTACGTCACTCCTTTCGGCCCCCCATAGTTTTTGGTATTAACTTTTGTACCTGTTTTGAAGACGAGATCACTAAAGCCCGGATCTTTAGGCAATTTGTTACAGTTTATTTTCCGCCTATGTACGAATACACCCTGTATAGTACACATTCCAACGTTACGATCTATTTTTAGCACACTTCGTTTTGTTTCCCATATTACGCGTAGGAATTTACAATTCCTCGTCCACGTAATTTACCCAAAACTTTCCTTTTAACATGTTTTCGCTAAGAGCTTCAGATCAGACGAACAAGTTCATTTTATAAAATTAGCCCCATCCTTGCTCAAGGTTGGAATTGCGTTTATGTTTATTTGTCCAATTTAAGGATAACTACTTTATGACGCGGACGACGACGGGTGGCCAAATTCTTTTGTTTTACAGAACATCCGCCCCTGAAACCGGTGCGTATATCCGTAACCCTTGCCCTTTATTTGGTTTCCGCTGATGTCACGAAAATCGGCCATTGGTACGTTTGTATATTTCTCTCTCGTTTGTTCTTGTTTCTTTTCCGCCGACCGAGGGAAGCGTCACATTTCATTAATTTTCTGTTCGACCTGTGAACCGCACGTCTTCTTTCGTGAGAAGTTCCGTGTTAATTTGTTCCACTTCATCTGGGGGGGTGAAAGTAGATTTGTACGGCTGTGCGCCGAATTTGACTGGTTCACTCGGGGGGCGAAAAAGCCGCCTTCTCCGCGGTTTGTGTCAGCCTAGCCCTACTCGACTAGGTAAGTTTTGCGAACTGTTTCTCTCGATCTGGCCCTTATGTTCGCTCATTTTTGCTTATAGACTTTTGCTCTTGGTTTTCTCTTCCTGTTTCTTTGCTACGTTTGTGACACCCTTCGTAGCCTTATCGCGACTCGCGATTACCAGTGCACGCACCAGTTGGCACACACACCGAGGAAGCTGATCGTCCACGGAAGTGTCCCGTAGCCTGCCGCCTCCATCGCCATCGACGGACGTAAGGACGCTGCGTAATCAGGTCGGACACTTATGTTTATTTAAGTTTGCTTTACAGTGGTTCTGATGTAGCCGCGTTTGTGCACGTACTTTTGCGTAACCGCGCGAAATAAACTTCATTTTGGGGGAATTCACCTGTTATCTTGCGTTGCGCTTACAAAACGTAATTCATCGAACGAGGTCTTCGGTGTTAGGATAAGCGAATTATCTGTTTTTTTAATTTGTTTAACGTTGTATTGATTTCGGATCCGAATGATTAGGGATTACCGCTTAACGTTAGTTGTGTTGTTCACCTTTTGATTTGTTTGATTATTTGTGTTTGATCTTGTAATAAAATTGTTTCATGCGTGTTTTTCTTAATTTTTACGCGATTTCCTTTAAAAAAAATTAAGTGGCGCCTATTTTTGGATTAGCCTTCGCGTTATGGTCTGAGAACCCCTCCCGTCCCACTGAAGCTACCGGTGACACTGGATTAATTTCGCTCCGGTGTTAAACTTCTACTTATCTACACAGGTAGGTAGCAAATTGGCTATAATTTTATTTAAGAAGAAACATAGACCATTAAGTTTTAAACAATTACATTACAATTTTAATCAGATGTATATTTTTTCGTGCCTAAGTGCCTATTTATATAGTAGTACTATTTTAAGTGTTTGTCTAGTTTTATAACTTAAGTGCCTACAAAATTATTTGTTGCCTATTTTATGCCTAAAATGGGTAATTACTGTATAACTAATTTTTATGAATTCTTTTTCCTGTGCGTTGAAATACGCATTTGCTTGCCAAAACATTTTAAAGACACTGGACGTCTTCAGGTAGCCTCAGCGATGCAATGCTTTTGTAAACACCGGAAAACTAAAATTTAAAATTTTTAAATTTAAATAAAATTACTTCAAGGTTGTTCACGAAAGAATTTCACGCTTTAATTAATACAATATAAACAATCTCAAGCGATAAGGAGACCAAGCGATAAACTTTAGCCAAAATACTGACTCTCCTTATGATAAGTGGTCATCATGGTGATAGATATAAAGGTGTTTTAGCGTCGCTTTTGGTCCCTGCACGCTACGCGAAGCTCAGTGTGCGAGAAAGAAAACAATATCAGGACCGCGGTAAGGCGCGGCGATAATAAGATGACGGCGCTTCTATGGTCCGCACGCGGATGTTGATGCTATCCTTTAAACCGTCCTCTATCTCGCATTCGAATGCCCGATTTCAGCACATGGCCCGGGTTCGTCTGTATACCTGTGTAGGTTACGTTAAAGTAAATAAGCCACGCGGTAAAGATTCTGAGCACGAGAACCTCACCCACGCAAAGTAGCAGAACTGGCCCAAAAATACCACGCAATCCCTTGAGGGTAGGCAACTTAAGTCATTTCAGTGACCTAAATGAGTAGGAGTAAAAGGGGGACTCGTATAGATGCCGTCACCTTGCAGTCGCAAATTACAAAAGGGGCTCGGGTTTTGAAAGTGTAAACAATATGGTTCCGCAGGGACAGAAGATTCAAAAAATTAATTAATTAATAAACTGTAATTTTCATAAACAGTTGTGCTTTCAATTTTCATAACCACACTCATTCCCGAACCATTTTCGTGAACAGAAGTGTCTGCCTTATTAGTTTAATTTTATATCATTGTTCAAATTTAAAAATTGTCATTTTTACTTCTTATTTAACTTTAAAGTTAATTTAGATCGTTGCAAGATTACTTAAAAACAAAACTACGATTAAGTTTTATGAAAGATTCTATTTTAATCGCACTTCAAGATCGTTGGAAGTTGGTTTAAAGCTAAACTATTCTTTTCTGATGCTTCCTGTGCGAATTATTGATTTAGATATCAATTCGTATATTTGGCACCGCAGCGATAAACCCTGCGCAATATTTGGTTGCCTGTCAGCTTCATATGTAAATCCAGTCTTTAGTTTTAGTCCTTCAATAACTTGAACAGCTTCTTCAAGGAGTTGTTATGATCCGTTCGCTTTCAGTATCCCTAATCATTTTTCTTTTTTATAAAAAATATTAAAATAAGGTGTATCTAACAATAATTAAAAATCGTAGACATCTATATATTTTTGATAACACGTCTTGGATAACGTCATATTAATACTAATTGTTAATCAATTGTAACACAAATAACACGCCGGAAATATACTTTAACGTTACTCACGCAGTTATTCATAGAGTTCAAACGTGTCTTGATGCAGCAGACAGTAGTCTTTTTACGCATCTGCTTTAATTTTTTTATTT
Source organism: Dorcus hopei (assembly GCA_033060865.1). NCBI lineage: Eukaryota > Metazoa > Arthropoda > Insecta > Coleoptera > Lucanidae > Dorcus > Dorcus hopei. The sequence goes on along the minus strand of CM065426.1, from coordinate 46,180,277 downwards.
AAATAAAACTGTTTTCTTGCTTTGTAGAAACGTCAAGGTGACTGAAGGAACGTTCGACGAACTAAATGCACACATGCGTGTTGCATCGCCAACTCTAATTCATTTTTCATTTGATCACTTGTTATAATTTAAAGCTATCAATAAAGTCCAGTAATTTTATGAGTCGTTGTAGGTTTCGGAAATTGTTTTTGTTTTATATCTCACCATCTGTTTCTATTTCAATTATTTCGACTGTAACAAAGCTAGTTTAAATTTAATATATTCTAACACATACGCTTGTTTATTTCTAAGAACACATTTTCTTTTCTTTCTAATTTCAATTCTTATTTAATTCAAAAGATTTGAACATTTTTGTAAGTGGCAATTCAGCGGATTTTACGGTCCATAAAGGATTCTGTATACTTTGCGCTATCTACTCGAACTGCTCATCGCAGAAATTATTGATCAGTTGTTCTTGAGCGAGTGCGAAATAAGGGCAAGCGAACTGCAGATGGTACTGCAATCACCTTGCGATAATCGTAAAATAAATAAGTTTCAGTCACGTATGACTTTACAGAATTTTACGTTTCATGGTTTGATAAGTATGGAAAATTGAAAAAAAAAAAAACAAATATGCGAAGCATAAAATAAGACTAAGTATTAAATATTGAATAATTAAACAAAGAAAGCAACATTCGTGTATCTTTTTTTGTTTTCTTTTTCAAAAACTATGAGAATTTTCGAGTTTTTCTAGGAGAGATACTCAAAGATATTTTTAAAGTTAAAAAAGAAACATTTTAAAAAGATTTTCAGTTATATCGGCGTATTGTTTAGGTGCCTTTTATTATCAACATTTTTTCTTCGATTTCGCGGCATTTTCAAGAAAATCGCTTTGATCTGAAACACTCGAGATATGGGAATATAAATAAAATATACAGCGTATAATCGAATAAGTTTCATTTATTGTAACCACTGGTAATCCACAATAAAAGCTATGAGGAAGAAGAAGTTATGACATACTGCTATGTTATTTCGTTTTGAAGTTTGAAAATTGTTGTAACAATATTATTTGTATTTACGATTTTGATGTATTAATTGTAATTTAGTTCGTGACTTATCAATTATACTGAAACACAAATTTTTGTTAAGAAAAACAAACATGAGGGAAACGATTAAAAGATGCAGAATTAGATGGCGATTCATTTAAAATCAAGCACGAATATGTGGGATAAATAATTAGAAAGTTGTTTTTTGTATCAGACTTGGCTTCGTGTTTTCACAAAAAATTCTTGTTCAGTATTCATTATTTTACGACGCGTTTCAGTTTTTTTAACACAGCTTATAAATACAAGTAACGTTAAATTGGGGTAGAGTCTAATAAAACCCGCGAGGTTGAATGTATCAGAGTTGAATGAAACACTGCTGAGCGATGTTTACTACTATATGCAATAAATGATGAGCAGTAAACTCGCAGATCTATTACAATAAACGTTGAGCCAGGTCATTTACAACGTTTGCACGAAATAATACGGAGATTAACTAACTAGTGATACGTAAGTAATAAAAAAATAATGATGAAACGTGTATATTCTAATTTTTTCTCATAGAAATGCAGAATTTTTACAAAATATGTATAGTGTTTATTTAAATTTTTAAACTGCGCACCATTTGTATCAACTTAATAAATGTTGGCAACATTACACAAGTGTTGTTTTTTACATAAGTGTGTCTAGTTTAAACGAGAATTATAAAATTGTCATGCTTTTGCTTTTTACGTAAGGCATTTTTGTAGTATTGCGAGATAAACAATTGGTACGGTTGCTTTTTAAAGTAAGCTGAATTTTCAAAATTTTAGCATATTGAATTGCTCTTAAATGCTAGAATTAAAACATTTATGAAAAAAATTAATATTTTATGGAACCACCATTCTGTTCTAACACATCAGAAAGCCTTCGTCTCATTGATTCTACCAGTGTATTGCGGAGTGAGGATTTCCCATACATGTTGAATTGCCTGAATCAGTTCATCCTTATTCTGCGGTCGAAAATCATTCCAGTAAATTTTTTGGACAATGTAACCCCAAATGTTTTCAATCGGATTAATATCCGGACTTCTTGAAGGCCAAGGAACAACTTCGAGTTCATTTTCTGCCATCCGAATCTTGCACTATTCTAGCTTTATGCACAGGAGAATTATCCTAGACAATAGAATTCTTTAGTCATTTTCAATGAAATTCGAAAAAAAAAACACGCGTAGTGTCATGCCACTACCTGCTGATACACAAAACCGTCATGATTTTTTTCTCTAACAGAGGAAGCGTCACGTTATTCAAGAAGTCAACATATTTTTGGCCATTCAGACGACCATCTATAAAATGAATTATACCAGGGCCCTCACTCGAAAACCAACCTCATACATGCACAGGAAACCGACCACTCTGCTCTTTATGGTGCAGGTATTCTTGATTGTATCGTTGATTTCGAGGGCGGTATACCCTTTGTCTGGCCTTATTTGCTGATTGAAAGATATTTTCATCCTGTTTTCCAAAAATCGTAATTCCTGTTTAGTACAAACATATTTGCAAACTCTATTTTCCTTAGTTTATTTTCTTTTGTTAGAAAAGGTTTTTGCACCGCCGTTGAGTTACGTGAACCTGCATCTTTTAAACATTTCCTAGCAGTATGCTCTCCAGCAGGAAAATTAGTTCTTTGTTTGGCCTCTACAGCCGTAGAAAAGGGATGGTTTCTCACATAATTAACAAGTTCATCGTCTTCATCATGTATTGTTTTCCGTTTACGACCCGCATCAGGAATACGGGCCAACGAATGCGTTTCCTCCCATTTCCTCTTGAGGTTGAGATTTTTTTTTAATCTAGATGATCTGCTAGTCGTTGCAAAAACCATCCCTCTTCCAGCTTAGCAATGGCGGTTGCTTTTTCTGCCTCCGAAAGAATCTTGTAAGGCATCATAATAACTTACACTGACTTTTGACAGCAACAATTTCAAATTTTATATTGAGACCACTCGAGACATTCAAAAAAAACCCTCATCAAAGCAGGCCGAGGAAAAAAAAACGTATATCTTTCCTTAATTGTACAAAGCAACTAAAATGTCAGGTATATTTTTCACCCTAAACTTCTCTAAACTCCTTGTATGCATGCCTTATTAAATATACACAATTTCCATTGATTTTACTACCATTTCTAAAATAAATTTCTACTGACACGCGTTTTTGGTCTTGAGTAAACGTAAATTCTATGTTTGCGTAAAACGTTTTCAAGAATTTTGACGTCTGTCATACAGTTTAGTTTCGACGTGACTGCTACATCTGTCTTTCTCGTTCATGGCCTGCTTTGATGACGGTTTTTTTGAATGGCTTGTTATTTTTAGTACGAAATCGCACAAGCTATAAAGTAGTATTTAAATAGGGAAAATCTGCCGTACCAAATATTTATCTCGCAATGATACATATACAGTCCAGAGCAGCAACAGCGTACGCATTTCAATTTAAATCATAACAAAACACTTCTTACATAATAATATTAATTTATTTCCTTAATTTATAAACTTAAGCAAATAAATTAAAACAGTAACCATGAATCATGGTCAAAGATTACTTTGTTTATTTGGTGTAAATTGCAACACTTTTACGAGCAACAATTATAAATTGTATGAACAATACGCAAAAGTTGTGTGTCATGTGTGTTTTATTTGTCAAATTGATTAAAATCCACACATCCGGAAAAAAGACAAAACGATATTTTTAATTTGGGATGATTCCATCAAATTTTTGAATGACATTTAACTCGCGACTGTACATACATCTTGCAAACGAGCAGAGATTTTAAAACTAAAGACCATACGCTATTGTACTAGGTCAGTTTTTTCAATGTTTGAGCTAGACCATTAATATTTGCAGAATTAATTCTCTTATGCGATGAAGAACTTGCAGTATTAAGAAGTGAAACTTAATCGATTACACCCTGTATAAAAGAAAATCCAAATATACATGTTTAATTTTTTTTTAATAAGTATTTTTTAGAATATGAATTACAAGTGCAACGATTAGATTACTAATTTTATAATAAAAACAAATTCCGTTTGACTGCTTGTCATAATTTTAGTAACAGTGTTGTGTCAATTAACATTAAATTGAATTAATTACTATTACAATAATATAACGCGTGGTCAATATCTTTTCTAATCAAGTGACCTATGGAAAGAAAATTGTATGTCTTTGATTAATTCATTTTTTCAAATGTCATTCTCATTTCAATGATATATAACTATAAGTAAGTTTAATTCATTAACAGAAATCTTTGTTCATAAGAGTTTATTTTACATTGCGAACAGTTAAATAACAATCCAATAATCTTAGCGAATGTTATTGTGTTTACAAGAGAACTGCGGGCATTTTACGCATCTTCTATGAACCAGATTTTCGTTGGTCGTGGCGCGTGCTTTCATTTTGTGGGAAATATGAACTTGGGGGTTTGATATCCAAATTTATAAAAAAGACATGTAATACACAGGAACAACAGTTAGATTTTGTATAGGAATGCAATATAAATAATTCAAATGGCATTTGAAATAATGAACTTGTCAGAATAAATCGCGAATGCACTATTTAACAGATTTATTCAATAAAATACACATTGCATTGACATTTTGTTGGAGGAGCTAAAACATAACTTCGCGCAAACATATCTTATTGTAATTGTACATTCGCGCAACAACGTAGTCATACATGTATCTAATTGGTTAGCAAATGGAGGGAATTACAAGTAAAGCAAACAAACACAATATGAATATTGAATATTCTCAACACTCTCCCGCAATGTTCATATTTTTATTTGTTTTAATCACGTCACTTGGTTGAAGAGGTTTGTTCCGTCATAAACATCCCAATCAAGGTTTTCATAATTTTCAATTTGATTGAAGTCAAACTCTTCGTGAAAATGTCAGCTGCCTGCATATCCGTTGATATATATTTCACACAAATCTTGTTTTCACTAACTAAATGACGAACATATTGATAACGTGTTTCAATATGCTTGGACCTCTCATGAAAACTAGGATTCCCGATGAACTTAATGGTACTCTGATTGTCAATGTGTAACGTAGGAATCAAGTCATTTGTGACACAAATTTCTTTCAACAGTCTGTCTAACCACACTAGTGATTTAGCAGCTTCACTTGCGGCCACATATTCTGCCTCCATAGAGGACAGAGCAACGCACCTCTGCAGCTTACTTTTCCACATTACAGGTCCACCACAGAACTTCAACAATACACCACTTGTAGAGCGTCTTGTAGTCTTATCTCCAGCATGGTCGGCATCACTGAAGGCCTCTATTGCTGAATTCGTCGTCTTCTTAAATCTAATTCCATCGTTGATTGTTGCTTTCACATATCGAAGTATTCGTTTCACCAAGTTAAAATGCGCTTGTGTTGGTGCGCCTTGCACCTTTGAAGCAACGTTTACAGAAAATGCCAAGTCCGGTCGTGTTCCCAACATCAAATACATCAGGCTACCGATGATCTCATTGATAACCATTAACATCTTCAGCTGAAGGCGATTCACCAGGCGCGTCCATCCTTGTTCAATTGGAAGCAATAGTGGTTTTGAATCGATCATCCCATATTTTTCTAATACTCGCCTTGCATATGGAGTTTGATTAATCTGGATGCAATCTTCCGATCTTTTTGATTTGCAATCCAAGATAGTTATCAACTTCGCCGGTTGTTATTTTCTGAAACGATTTTGCCAATTTATCGATAAATTCATCTATCAGTTTACTAGGACCCATAATTAGCCATCATCCACATGAAATAAAAAGAATCAAATTTTCATTGTAGAACATACAGATCAAGCACTGCTTTCTTGTAAATTGCATTGTTCAAGATATTCAATTAGGCATTTGTACCAACACTTCGAGGCTTGCTTCAGGCCATATAAGCTCCGAACTAACTTGCATACACGATCCGTGCCATCAGTATAACCTTGGGGCTGCTTCATATAAATATCTTCTTCAAGCGTTCCGTTGAGAAAAGCGGTTTTTACGTCAAATTGCTTCATACTCCAATCGCGTTGAACAACAACACCAAAAAGGGCTCTCATAGTCTCAAATCTGGCAACGGGACTGAAAGTGTCAGTGTAGTCGATCCCTGGTCTTTGACTAAAACCCCTAGCCACTAATCGCGCTTTATACCGGATTACTTCGTCGTTAGAATTTGTCTTTATGGTAAAAACCCATCGGTTATCAATAACTTTGGCTTTGGAAGGTAAGTCAACTAGTTTCCACGCATCACTCTTGTGCAATGAATCTATCTCGTCGTCCATCGCAGTTTTCCATTTCACAACATCGTCGGATTGAATAGCTTCCTCATAGTCCTTTGGAACTTCTCTAAGTAACATCATCCTTGGTTGATGATGCTGAACGTACCCATCTCTGTAACGTCTTGGCCTCTGAATTGCTTGCCTATTTCTTAAGATGTAAGGCCTTTCTTCATTATCAGCAGGATTCTGGTAATTTTCATTGTTGACAACATCTTCTCGATGGTTTTCATTGGCATCTGCTTGATAAATGTCATCTTCATTGTTGTTGTCTTCAACATTTACAGCATCGTCATTTGGTTCTATTAGATATCCATTATCTTCAGGTGAAATATCCATCATTTTTGTGACATCTTTCCTCACTGATTGTTGTGGAAATTCATCCTTAAATTTGAGATCTCTGCAGACATACACTAATTTCTTATCAGGAAAGTAGACCCGATAACCGCAGTCTGCATATCCAACTACAAATCCTCTAGTCGATTTGGCATCGAATTTCTTTCGCTTTGGCGGTGGAATCCATGCGAAACATTCTGTTCCAAAAATTCGTAAGTGATCAAAGCGACTTTCCTTTTTTAAGAATAATTCCATGGGACATTCCCTTTTGATTTTGTTAGACAGTTCGATTCAAAGTGTAAGTTGCAGCAAGAATAGCTTCTCCCCATAATGATTTTGGTAAATAAGGAGCCGAATGAAGCCAAGAACGTGCCATCTCACAAAGGATTCTATTTTCTCGCTCCGCAACGCCATTTTGTTGCGGAGTGTAGGGTACGGTCATCGAGTGTTTTAGTCCTGTCTTCTCTGCACAATTTCGCACATCTTCGTTATCGAATTCCTTTCCTCCATCAGTGCGTAATTCCTTCACTGTCACTTGTGCTTGTGTCTTCACCATCTCCAAAAAGATTGCTAATTTTTCTTTGACCTCATCTTTTCTTCGTAACAGATAAGTCACTCTAAAGCTGGTAAAGTCATCTTTAAATACAAGGAAATATCTGTATCCATGTATATCATTTTCTTCCATTGGACCACAGACATCGGCAAAAATTAACTCTCCCGGTTTGGTGGATTTCTCAATTCTTTCACCAAAAGTAAGTCTGTGTGACTTTCCAAGAACGCATCCTTCGCAAAACTCGTCATCCATCTTGAAGTTAATTCCACGATCCGTTAAAAATCTTTGTACATGTTGTTTATTTTGATGTCCAAGTTTTTCATGCCAGTTTTGGAGAGTATCTCTTCTCTCAAAAATAGCACAGGACTTTTCAGGGAAGATAACCCTTACTAGTAGACGAAAGAGATCGTTGGTTTTATTGGACACACCAATGGCTATTGGTGTATTTTCTCTACAGAATATCCACGTCATGCCATCGTTTTGAATAACTTGATCGATACCTTTTCGTCCAGCCTGTTTCACAGAAAACAAGTTGCACATCCCATCAGGACAGAACCAAACATCTTCAAAATATCGTTCAGTCCATTTTTGCCCATCAAAAACTTCAATTTGTTCTCCATTCTTGGCACTATCCAGTTTCTTTGGTTTTTTAAACAATTCAAAAGAACTGTACCAGTCTCGCCGATTCGTGATATGATGTGTGGCACCACTGTCTATAAACCATTCATCACAATCCATTTTATTGATGTCAAGGTCAAAAGTAGAATACACAAAATTTTTCTTGTATGGGGTATCTTTCTTAATTTCCTTAGTCTCGTGTTGAATTTCTCTTGATGATTGCGAAAACATAGCAAAGTCTTTTGTTTTCATTTGATTTGGACATTCTGCAGATATGTGTCCTTTATTTTTGCACTTGAAACAAACTAAACCGGTTTTACATTCTTTAGATAAATGACCCATTTTTCCACAAGAAAAACACCTCGTATTGTCCTTTCGTGAAGTAGAAGTTTTCGTCATGTTGGTCGTCGATAAATTTTTCTTCGGCTTTTGTTTAGTTTGAGCAGCATTTACCTTGATTTTTGATAACATTGCAGTTGCAGTATCTGTGTCGTCACGAGTCACCATTCGTAATTCATAATTTAGACACCGCTTTTGCAATTTAGACCAAGTTCGTTCGGCCTGTGGTAGGTCATGCCATGTCACATAAATGTAGTCAAAATCTTTAGGTAACGTTTGTAAAAGTCGAGCACATAAGTCACCTTCATCGATAGGCTTATTCAATAAAGACAATTTTGTCTGCACTTCGTCAAATTTTGCTAAATGACCTTGAACTCCTCCAGATGGTTCCCATTCAATATTATGAAATTTATGTCGTAAAAGGTCGATGTTTTCTTCCGATTGTGCTTACAAATTTGATCCAGCTTATTCCAAATATCTTTTGCCGTCTCACATCCACCAACACGAAGTAGCGGTTTTGTGTCGAGAGATAAAATAATGCGCTTCTTTGCTTTTGCATTTAATTGCGTCCATGTAGCTAACTGCACTTGAAAATTCTCAGCACTGTTATCTACTGGTTTCATAAATTGCCCGTCAACAACATTAAATGTTCCGTCACATTCTAAAATTGTTCGCATAACGATTCGCCATGTAGCCCAATTGTCCTCACCAGTTAACTTTTCAATTTGCTGCTTATCACTCATTTTGATTTTTCACACTTTAAACGTTTTAAACACTTCTAAAAGTTCTACGTCAAAACGTCCATAACCCCGAGGGTTCGTCGAATGAAAATGTTTATTAACCCGTCTAAATTTTCGCACTTAAAATATCAATGTACGTCTAAAATCGTCAACCACGCTCTGCTACCATGTCAGAATAAATCGCGAATGCACTATTTAACAGATTTATTCAATAAAATACACATTGCATTGACATTTTGTTGGAGGAGCTAAAACATAACTTCGCGCAAACATATCTTATTGTAATTGTACATTCGCGCAACGTAGTCATACATGTATCTAATTGGTTAGCAAATGGAGGGAATTACAAGTAAAGCAAACAAACACAATATGAATATTGAATATTCTCAACAGAACTAATCCAAGACACACGATTTTATTTCTATAGATCACTTGATTAGAAAAGATATTGATCGCTCGTTTTAAGTATTATTTGTAGAGTAATTAGCATAATCAAAACCAGTAAGAACCAAGTGTAATGAAGTATGTAACAAATCGTATAAAGTATAATAAAGATTTCAAATACATTTTTTAATTATTCCCCATAAAACCGGGTAGCCCAGAAATATTGTCGCCGGTTTGAATTTCCCACTAATTCAGATAAATCATTAGATCTCGTCAAAGTTTTTCAATTATTCAGTGACGCGACTGTTCAAAATGGGAAATAGGAATTTAAAAATAAGCGGAATTAAGATTTTCAAAGATCAAATGTCGTTCTCCAGTTGTTTATAAAAATCTACTTGTTTTGATCTTGTCTGTCTGCCTTTTGTTTATCCATTTTTATTGCTACTATAAACTATATTGTCGCGAACAAGAAGAGATGGTAATTTATTTTAGTTAACTAACGAATTAAAATTACGAGAAATGCCTTTCGATTACTTTTATTTTAAATTATAAATTACTCTAAGTCCTTTTTACTTTAAAACTTAATTAATCATTATAATTATTTTAAATATAATTCTTACTTAACGAACTTATTTAACCTTTTACTTTAAACTAGTACTCAATAACTCTAAGCTCATCCTTACTTCTTTAACTTCACTTATTTTAAACTTATCGAACTTATTTAATCTCCTAACCTTTTAAATTTTAACTTAGTTACTTGACTTTACTTTAATCACTTAACATACTTGGGTAAAAAGGGCCTGGCCCGAGGCGCCCAGCCCTGCGCTCGTGGAGAGCTCACTCGCTTGCTTCGGCTTACGCGCACTCGTTCACAATTACTGACCAATTAATTATCTTACTAAACTGCTAACTAACTACTTTTAATACTCTTCACTGACTGCTTCACTAACTACTAATACTACTCTCACTGCCTCATTTTTAATACTACCCTACTGACCCATGTCTACCTGCGGGCCGATCTTTTATACATCCCTATCTCTACGTCACAATTGGTTCCTTTACTCTGGTGGCCAGGGTTCGATCCAAACTACAAAGTTCTAAACCGCATCAGCATCAATTGATCCTTGCACAAATTTGTTTTTCTTAAAGCGTTCTAATTGCCTCGATCTTAATTGGCACATGTAAACAACACGCCTGCATTCCGCAAAGCTTGCATTTATGCGAGCATGTGTAACGCGACTTTGATCTACTTAATTTCAATGGATGCTGATTCTTGCATAATTTTGAAATGCACATGATTGCAATAATTATGAAATGAATTTAAATTTACTTATATCCTCAGATAATGACATCGTGACAATATATTTTGTTAAATCTCTTGGAGTAGATTCAAATCAGCCATTCTTCACAACTGAATGTAATTTATTAAGGACAGAAAACTCGGTTATTTCAAAACGAAATTGAACAAGATTAATTTTCCGAAAGAAATTTTGTCAGGTATTTTCACCGCCATCTGTTGAATTCCATTTGAACTCCAAATGTGCTTTTTTTACAATTCGTATTTTTCGACCAAATTAAACAGGAATTCAAATTCCGAAAGAGAAAACAGATGTTTTTCGTCAAAACGCATTCAGCCTTCTCTATTGAGCTCGACGTGAACTGAAAAAAATCAAAAATATTTGAAATCTGATTTTTTCATTTTTTAACATCGATTTTTTGTTATTCGTGTTTTGTGAAAATACTTGTTGGTCGTCGGGGTTGCAGTGGAGTTCTCGGGCTACTGTTCTGCTGATGAAGCCCCAATTAGGGCCGAAATAGCTATACAGAATATGCTCGGGGGCCCCATTGCGATCCTGACGACTCGCAACCAACATTTACATATTCGTGTTTTGTTCCAACTTCGAAACAAGTCAGTTTCAGACAGATTAAAAAAAAGAGGGAGGAAAAATTCCATGAAATCCGTTCAGTGCCATCTGTCAGTCGCCAGAAAAATTCTAATTTCCTTTCAATTCTTGTAATTTTAGTTCAGATGTTCTAGAATCTAGAGGTATATTTTTTTATCGTCCATTTTTTACAATTCGTATTTTTCACCAAATTGCACGTAATTCAAATTTCGAAAGGGGAGGACGAAGCGTTCAGTCCCCTCTATTGACCTCGATATCAACTCTTACATTATTTTTTGTTTTAATCGGATATGCTAATTAGACGTGATCTTTTCGAAACCAAACTGATGCGACCCGTCCAACCTAACAAGTTCTCATTAATAATGATTCCAGTGAAGAGCACATATTCAGCCTTCGATTTATTTAGAATTAATTCGATATTTGGGCACCAGTTGCCGTAAACAGCAGCGTTCGCCACGAGCTTTCAACCTCTGATGTTGCAAACCTTAACCAACAATTCTGATTGCAAATCAATTACATAAAATAATGTACATATGTCCCAGAATTGACCTCTGGAGAACTCCTTCCGACTACGTAGAACTTTCTGACATGATTTGCACCTAAGATTTAAGCCAGTTGTGAGCAAATCCACGGGTTTGTTATTTGTCGAGTAATCAATGTGTCCACAAAGCTTTGCTTAAATCATTGGTTAAATTGTTTTTTGAACGAATCTGTGTGTGAATCAGAAGACTTAAAGTGGCGATTTCCGTTGATTTGGTTTTCGTATTCGATCATTTTTGCTTTTCTTTCAGAAACGTAGAAACTTTATGCGATATGAATGCATTGATTATAATTTTAGCATTAAATGTGACATTAGTGGGGAAGAGTTCTTTCTTCGGCCAGTTTGCGTTTCATTATATTCCACATTGCTTTACTTTTATTACTTGTTCAAGAAATATTTTCACGAGTTGTTATTGATTTAGATTGAAACTTTGAAGACCTTTCTTCATTTTATAAGTTAAACTTTTTTGAAGGTATGTAATTCCTTTCAAAAGCAGTGCTATGCAAGCAGTGCAATTTTGGCGTCAAAGTTTTGGGATCGCATCCTAACCACACTAGGAAATTGCATCGAAGAGCCATAATCAGAAACCAAATTCTATTTGCTGCAATAATTAGTTCATCCTCAATTTGTGATTACCGCCATTTCAATAACAAGGTAAATACAGCCCTACTCATGTCAGACCATTGATTCCTAGAACTCCTAAAAGTAAAGGAGTAAGTCCATCCCTATTAGGGTTTAAGAATTTAAATAAGTTATGAAAGGATTGGTTGTTTCAACCAAAATTAATTTTACGTTTTATTTTATTATCGCTTTAATCACTTTCTTGTTTTCTAACGAAAGCCCCATTTGAGGGTAACCTAATATCAAATTTCTATTACAATGAATTCATAGTGCTAATATGTGTAGAGTAAGTTGGCGTGTGACCGCAGTACGATACAGGTGCTTAGAAGGGGTAGGAGGGTAAGTATATCGATCCTGTAAGAGTCTGCGGTGCTTGTTGCGTCAGGATACGTCACCGTTGTTGCTTCTGGCCATTGCGGACACGTCTTACTACAAGAAGTCTATTGTTCAGCCTGTTGAATATTCTCCACTACACTTTCCTGCAAAGTGTCCACTTAATTAACTCCTTCAGGATCGATACTTGTATTAACCCTGTTCATCGCGGGGTGGGTTTTGATTTCCTTTCTTTCAGAACTTTCAACCCTCGTAATATTGTGGCCAAACTTGATTTATTATCTTGTAAAAGCCAATCTGGGAAAATTTCTGCATAAAGTGGCAATTTAGAAAAGTGCTTCTTTTAGTTTTATTTTGTGTGCATACGTCCCTATTTTCCCAAGATTTAGAAAGGGTTTCAAAAACATAAGGCTCTTAATAATGTCTAATTAATGTACATAGAACGTAGAAGAGTGAAACTTGATGTTATAAATGGTGTGATGATGAAAACGGGAATTCCGAAAAAATCCCTATTTAATGCCAATGGGGATTGCTCTTGACCTTCGCTTTTTCCCTTATCGTCCGGTCGCCGGAGGGTAACAATGTAACGTATGGTAATTACGAGTGATTAATTGCTTAAGTTAATTTCGCATACTGTAAAATAATGTAATTATGAAATGTTCTGCTGCAAAACTGTAGCAAACTCATTTTAGGATAAACAAAACAAAATTAATGGGTTTTCAGATTTATTCATATAGACATATTTATAATGCAGTAAATAAATGCATATTTTAATGAAAAAAGTTTGCATTTAAATTTGATAGGACGGAAACAATTTCGGCACGATCGGAAGTAAAACAATAAATTGAGATTAAAAAAAAAAACAGAACAGTTTCACTTTTTTTCAATGTACTTATAAAATATTAATTAAAACATTTTTCTAAAAAAGAGTTACAAAGGAGATAATCTCTATTTTTGCTTGACTGGTATAAATGTATTTATATTTGATTGTACGTGATTATTTCCTCTGTTTTATAATTGCAATTATGCATAGATATACAGGGTGAATGACAATTGTCCCAATAAGAAAAAAAAACGCATAAGAGAATCGACGTCACAGATTCGGGAAAATGTTTAAAAAATTCTTGTGAACAATTTATATTTAATTAAAAAATTATCCCAAAATCAAGCTCCGGCACTGCGTACGAAATACGGCGGCCACGTTCTATAAATGCGGCAATTAAATACGACTATAAAGTTTTTTATTGACTCTCGCTTGAACACAATGAGATCTTGAGATACATCTCAATTGGTTTTATTACACGTTTAACAGCTGGGGAAGGCAAGTTTCTTTTATGTGACGTAATCATTAGTAATTTCTAAAATAACTGTATGAAATACGAATAATAAATTCGCAAATGATTGTGTAAATAATTGTTTGTTAATGCGTGCGGAGGCAGCTGATAGTAAAATGTTCGTCTCATTAACGCACGTTGTTTTAAACGCCGCTAGTTTTATGCATATTACTAATTGGTAATAAATAATTTGCAAGGAATTGCTTAAACGAATCCGTTTTCTCCGAAAATGTGAAACAATTTATTAGACCTGAACTTCATCGCCGACTATAAACTTTATTACGTACAGCTGTTTTAAACGTCGTTGGTGATATGCGACCAGTTTCTAATTAAATCGCGTACTGAATGAATGTAATACATACGGGATCATGTTAAAAAAATTCTAAGGAACAGTTTATAATTAATTAAAAGTAAAATGAATGCTGCGCACTGTAGAATGAGGAGCAATTTACAACCAGTGCGCCAAAAACACAGGATGTGGAGTTGTAAACGTGTCTTGGATTTGTTAAAGTCTTAATAGATTTGTCTTAATAATTTCTCACACACAAAACAAAATTATAATAATTAACATTCGAAACAGATTACGAATGAGTTTACCGATTTATTTGTTTATCGGGTGTTCAAAGTTGCCCGTTGTTATCCTTTGCGTGGAATAATCAGTAATAATCAATAATAAATTTCAGGTAATTTACTTTTTGCATTATTTGTCAAGTAAATATTTTCGAGTTCGTATTCACGTCCGGCGTTGACCTAAAAACGGAGTCGTGAAATTCCACTTAAAGGTCAAGTTCACGACGTCACGCCGCAGTATCATAAAACTAAAAGAACTTTTACGGCAGCATTTATTTCGTTCATCTGCTCCTCGACTTTTTAACCAGGGACACATCGTCGTTTTGGGGATCATTTTTGATGAATTATTTCTCAAAACTACAGTAGAAAGAATTTTTTTACATTTTTCCCATACTCTCGGACATCGCTTGTTATTGTGGTTTCATTTTGCCGGGTTAATTAACAGTCACCCTGTACATATAAATAATTGGGTAGCGTTTGAAAACAATTCTCATTTGATGTACATTCGCAACCAAAGATAATGTCATAAAGAAAAGATCACAGTGGTATTGTTGTAAAACCTTAACAATCCTTTCGACTACAAAATTACCTTTAACACAAATCAATTTCGCTGAAGCATTGACAATAACTTTAAAATTTAATGTAGATACTTAAAATAACTTGATTTAAATATATTTGAATGATTGAATTTTGAGTATTGTTTTTTAGAAAAATAAAATTGCATCGATTTCAGAAGTGATCTGAGAAGCAACTGAAGGTGAATAATTAAAACTTATAATTAATAAGAATATAATTCGATTTTAAAATCAGCAATCATTGTCTTCCCCTCCTCTTATACTTTTTTAGATAGACAAATTAATCCAAATGTTACAGTTACAAATTCAGTAGGTAAGTAATAGGTTGACAATATTCGGAAATTTTCATCAACTTAAAATTTATTGTGGCAACCCTGATACACGAATGCAGGCGTTCGACTCCCGTTTGCCACGTGACATGTCCATTTGCGATAACAATGGTTTCTGATTGGCTGGGGCTGACGACATCTGCGATCATCTTGCGTCATCCTGTTTGGCTTTGTTTTACTCGTTTAACTTAGGCGATGCCTGTGTCATTGTCATTACAATTATCGGGGTTTTCGCTAAGAAAGTTTAGGAGAACTTGGTCGGAATTCCTTAGTGCATCGTCAAACGAGTTTGAGGTGATTTTCATGACCCTGCCAGAGCCTGGTTTTCCTAAAATTCAGGTAATGCTAGACAAGCGGTGTGTGTTTCTTCTTTTAATTCAGACTTTTCCATTTGGAATTATTCTCCGTTTGGTACTCTTTTCTTTGGATACTCTTTTGATAGTCTGGTATTTATCTTAAGAGTTTCTGCTATCGCAACTCGTCACTTTTATCCTGCGATTCGTAGTGCCAAATCGAGAAACGTGCCAAGCTGAATCGGGGCGACTGTTGCAGATTACTCCACCACGCTTCGGACAACGTACAGAAAACATGCAGGGAAACGAAAACGATCTGGTCTACAGGAGACATTCTTCGGTGCGTAAATCTATTCAGAACATCTATTAACTATTGTGTGGGCTGTCGATAAACTTAGCGGTTAGCCTAGTCGAGTTTGGGAGTCGTGTCGCTCGGCGGTGTGGGTTCGAATACAACCAGGGCCAAGGATGTTTGTGCTGTCTAATGACTTGAACCCAGCTTAAACTTACGACGTAATTGTCTGGATAATAGCTGACAGATTTCTGCGCAGTATTACTGTGCAAAGCAAAGAAGAAAAACTATTACGTCACGCTGCGTTGCTAAAGAGGGAATTTTCGACAGATCTTACGCCCTTAATTAGTTGATGTCAATTGCTGCAGTTGAAGATAGGCGGATTGATCTGATTTATCGAGTAAATAAGTATATTCACTTACATATTACAAATACACAGAATAATTACCAAATCAGTTACAAAGTTACAAATGGGTTAATTCAATGCGACAGAGTGTCTATAGAAAAACTAGGTCTAAGGCGATTCAAAACTATTATACGCGAGTGTACACCTATTGGTGTTTGATGGAATTAACCCGTTTGTAACTTTGTAATTTTGTAATTATTATGTGTATTTGTAATTAAGGTAATTATTATTGTGTATTTGTGCCACTACGTACAAGTGAGTGTAAATAATACGGGTAAATCACCCAGTTATTGGACACGTGGTACTTATTGGACAGTTTGTCTTTCATAATTAAAAATAGGAATTCTGTTTACTTTATTAGTTTAGATACCCATTCATAGGTGTCAGTAGCTATCTTTTACCTGATAGCTTTTTACCGCCAAGCACGTACTATTCCTATGTCGTCATAGTACCAAGTTTTGGTCTGGCCTGTGAAAAGTGCTAGTGTTTCTTAGTTTTTTGCCTAAGAAAGTGTGCGGCAAATTATTGTATTAGTTAGTGGATATAACAAAGACTGGTGGAACCCAACATTTAATGTGACTACAGTTATATACGAAAATGAGTTTTATGGCTTTGTTAATGTAGTAAATTTAGTTATTTGAAAATTTACAAGGGTGTCCAGTAACTAAAACCTGTAATACAGGTTTTTTAGTTATTGGACTGCTGTCCAATTACTAATTTAAGCCAATTTTATGTGTAGGCACTGTGAAACATTTGGGAAGTGCCTTTACATTGGTTCTTTTGATATAAGTTTTGTTTATCTATATACATTCCAACCTGTTTTTGGAGACATGTCCAATAACTAAATAACTAACTGTCCCATAACTAGACGTTCTATTTTATGTTTTAGTTAGTTGTTAGTCATGCCAAAGAAGAGCTTCTATGATGTTAGATACCTAGTTAGCTATAAACCTTAAATTATACCTTATTAAATTATATAATATGTCATTCTCTACCTTCTTCATAAATTTAAATCACATTTTCTTTGTGTCCAATAACTAAATCGTTCATGTCCAATTACTAAAAAAAATGTCCAATAACTGAAATTTTTGCCATGAGTTTACTTTTTTGTATAGTATGAGAAAAATATTTATTAGCAGGTAAAACTGCATACTGATACTTAAAGGCAAAACAAATTACCTATAATTTTGTTTTACACACAAGTCCATAGTCTAAAAATAAAATTTTGACATTAATTTGAAACAAAGAAAAACGCTTAACTGTCCAATAATTGGGTGATTTACCCTATCTCCTGTGATTGTTGCGAACGATTAACTGCAAGGTCAAGGTACATTGGGAACACTGTTGAGGCCTATATCGGATCAGTTGGGTATTTTGTTCACCCCGGCGCCTGTTTTAAGATCTGTTTACCCACACCCATTCTTCACTATTGTTAGTCGAGGAAAAGCTGATGAAAGATATAGCACAGACTTGTTACCGATCTTGTAATTAAGGTAGGAGTAATTCACACTAGAGTTTTGTGGTAGCACTGAATTTGATTAAAGATGATAAAATAAGGGTGGGTTTACACAAACCAAATCAAATATTTAATTTCGAATTAAACTAATCACGATTAAGTTGCCATAAGAATTACATTGCGAACAGTCAAATTAACAACGTCATTAAAATTTGATTGCAATTAAATTTTCTGTAAACTGGCCCTAAGACTTTCACATTTAGTATCCAAGAAGCACATTAATAAAATATTATTTTTTATTACTAATAATTTTATTTATGTATTTATTATTGTACTACTCTTGTATTGAAAGCTTATACCAGTAGTTAAACGGTAAAATATTTTTTCCCAGACAATCAAACCTATGATGTGTCATTGATGTTAAATTGTTAAGGGTAATAGCGCTGTTATCTGTGTAGCTGCTATCGCTGTCAAAATTTGTATCATGGATGTAACATCGTAACATAACTTGTCAAATTATCTTGTGGTGTTATTTTATGCTTGCTTAGTTATGTTATGTTATGTTATTTTTGATCTGATATGCTATTATTTAAACAACATTAAGCCACTGAAACATCACACTAAAACTTGTCGATGCATTTAAATGAGGTGTTATCCAAGTGTGCATAAGATAACGTAACTGTTAAATGTTATCACTGTAAATCGCTGATGCATCACAAGTGCAGTTAAGATAACATGACTGGTGAATGTTATTTTAATACCCTTGAGAGATCACAGGCCGAAATATCCAGCTTTAAATGATATTTCTAATGTTATACGCCTTACAGCTGCGATTATAATAATATAATAATTAGAATTTTAACAACTTCAGTAAATATTTAAGGAGAAGTCGTAGCGTACATACAACTGAACTGTAATACTCTAATTATTTCAACAACATTTAAAAAAGTAAGTATGGCATAAATACAATTGCAAGTAAAGCTCAATTTAAACGTTACGATTTTTCTTGCAAATATTTTTTTCACAGCGCAATTTTACAAAATGTCAACGTGTAATATAATATGTCAATTGTATAATACACGTTGACATTTTGTATATGCGACCATAAACTTTAAATTTTTGCACGCCTCCGTCGCCATAGAGTTTACGGTTGCGTTTCATCTATTCGCATAGCGTTTTCCAATACATTACAGTTTTCAAATTATATGCTTCAATAATACGTCTAATTTATGTTAATGACCAATAACATATTTATTTTTTTATAAACTCCTTCTCCATTAATTATGCACATTTCGAAAGAAAGTAAACAGAGCACGTAAGGCTTGGGCACAGACAGACCAAGCAAAAATGTCTTCAGACCAAACGTTTTTGTTTAAACTTGCCAAATCTTTTTTACATGCATTAAAGACGAACCATTGCACAGTGATGAAACAATACTTGCCAACCAAACACAATGCTGTTAAACAAATTGTTGTGTGGAAAAACAAATTTGCGACATCCAACAAAACGTTGTTATAAAAAGGTTTTCTGTCAATCGATGTGCTTATACCAGCAGGCACCATCGAACAGGTTACAAGATGCAACGTTGTCACCCAAGTTTAAATTAAAATTTACTTGCCTCTACTTACCACGGTTCTAGGTGGACAAGTCTCTGCCGATTCTTCGATCAGTTGTGCCCCAGCTAGCTACAGTGGAAATGGGGCAGGTTAACTTACGGTGGTAAACTTATAAAGGGCGCCAGAAGATAATTGAATCAAACTAATCGTAATTCGACTGGCCAACGTCGCCAAGCGACCAGGTCGTACAGAAATAAAAACCACGAATAAATCGGAGGCGAGAATCTTACTCACTGTGTGTATGAAAGTAGAAATTAAACTAGAGGCTAAAGTTAACACAATTTATTGCACAAACAAATAAAAAAGAAACTCTTTACACTGTTACGAAAAGGAGATTATTCTCTAGTAAAACGTTTTATTAAATTAAATCCGCATGAAGAGGCCTTAATTCGCTCTTAAAAATGCATGCGCAATAAAAGTCAAAAGGTTACCTCGCGACCGATAACTGACATGTAGCGTCTTTGCTGTGAAGTTGGCTGTCACTACGCCATCTAGTGGTCCTGTCCAAGTCGATGACCGGTAGGTTTCAAAATGGCGTACCCACGCTACTCGGAGAACGGCAGACGTACAACAAGAATTTGTCGGGGCACCAACACTCGATAAACGGAGAAATTCCTCGCGTGTAAGCTTGCGGGGATTACCTAAGCCTGCGCTGTAACTTGCGCCCAAACGGAAAAGCCTAAGTAGAAGAAATGGTTTTCGTTAGTGGCCATTGTTGGCCCGTTTGTCGATATGCGTCGTCATATTTTACCTGAGAAAACTGGAGCCTCAGGCTTGGTAAGGAGATTAAAACAGTCTCTAATCGTTGTTCGGTGGTGTTAAATAATATTCCAGCCAAGCTGCTATTGATTTACTTCTCCAACGAGCAAGAAATCCGTTAAATTTATCACACGCGAAAAACTTGACGCACCGGCACAAAGCTCGAACAAGACAGTGGACCCGTTCGGGTTGAAGATGAAGCAGGTCGCTTCGACGCGTAGGAATTACCGACGACAACCAATGACAGGCGGCTTGAGAGTCACATGGGGCCTTCATGACCTATGAGAACTCAACGATCACAGTACGCAGGTTTTCCCCCGTAGCGATGTAGAGAAGGGGCATCAGGGTCGCCACGGCGTTAAAACGAAATTATAAGGCGGTATATCGCCGCTACATTTTAGCGGGAAATTTAACTGTAACAACGTGTCGGGCGTGCAAACATTATTCTTTGTTTTACATTCGTTAAACCGACTGTTTTAACTAAAATCGTTTTGTGTTATTAAACCCAAACAAAGCGTTGTGGAACAAAATGAAGCAGTTTTGTTCTAAAGCGTTTTGGTGCATCCAGCACCGTTGCAAGATAATACAAAATCTTTTTCAGTGCCACAAAGCGTTTTGTCTGAAGACGTTTTTGCTTGATCAGTCTACGTCCGACCTAATAAAGCACTGACTTTAACGCACAATAAGAAAGTAAATGAGCTCAGAAGTAAGTAGTAAAGCTTCGACAGACGGTTTGTTTTCTCAATTGAGGCGGTTAGAAGCAAAGGGGTGTAAGTGACTTTTTTTCGAATATTAACGCAAATTTATCGAATTTTTAGAAATTTTGTCGCGCAGACAAAAAGGATTAGAAATGTTATTGGAGACATTACTTTAGTTTCGAAGTGTACACACCAATAACCTGCGCATTGTTCGCAATATCATTAGCATTCGTGCAGTGGCGGCGTTTAAAATTTGCGTTTCGTTCTGATCCTTATGGTTAACCCTCCCTAGTACATGTTACACCAATGGTTATTCTTTCTGGTATTATTTTTAGACATAATTGATTTGACGTTTAATAAAAGAAAACACAATTTTTTATGCGCGATCTTTTCGTACGCGTCCAGACACATTCGTATAATTCGCGAATAACTTGCGTACGAAATAGCTAAGAATAACTTAGAGAAATAATGCTATTGTTAAGTTAGTAAAAACGTATAAACGTTTACTTAATAAAACAGTGCGATCAAAGCGTGGGGCGTAAATATTTAACACTTGAAAAAATAGATTGCTTTTAGTAACACACAAACAAATGACGGATGAAAATAAACGACCATTACTACACAATGACGAGCGTATGAATTGGATAAGAATGGATGACTTCCTATGCGAATTTACATAAGTTTTATTGAGTCCAAGTCCAAATAAGCTATTTCTAAGTGCGAGTATCCTTTTGGAATTACATGTCGTATATTTTTAATGTTTTTATTCAGGTAACACTTACAATTAGATAAATAAAAACGTACCTCGAAACACCGAAGTGGAACAATTAGATAAATAAAAACGTACCTCGAAACACCGAAGTGGAAGATAAGAAGTCGATATTAATGAGAAAATAAGAGATGTAAGTTAACTGAAAGTTAAAGGAGATTGATTAATTCTTAACGAGGAAAAGAACGCTTTTCAATTTCCAATTTTCAATCTAAAGTTTGTATTACCATACGACGTGACCGAAAGCGAAATTAAGTCTTCTTCGTGGAGGTTACCTAAAGTATTGAATAAATTTATACACTTGAACAGAACCTTCAGATTTTTTAAAAATATTAATTAATTAATTTAAAATTAAGGTATTAAAATTTATGATTTAGGTAATAAAAAATTGCATATTTCAAGAAAGAAAGTTATTAACAAGATGAAGATGTATAAAAAAATTAAACAAATTTAAAATAAAATAATCAAAATTCAAATCTGCGCAATTTTAATATTTCCTCGGGGATATACGAGGAGTCACCCAAAAACAACCAGTGTTGAGTTGTGGAGGGAAAAAGTGAAAAGTGTTTTTTTTAGAGCAATATACTAATCGATTTTTAAACGGAGGAATAGAGTTTGTATGAAATTCCGTTTTCCGTTGGGGAGAAGATGAGTCTCTGAATAAAACATAACAGGACGCTTCAAACTCGTTCAGGTTGACCAATTTAGGGCGTTGAACGTGAAACGTTGTGACTGCAAAACTCGTGCTGGGGTGTAGTTTCGATAGTTTTAAAAATCTGACATGTCCAACACATTATTGAACAATTGGCAACGCGTTTTTTTTTTGTAAAACTTTAAAAATTCTGAATTAGTTAGTGCAAATATTGTTTTACACTTGTTTTCTAAATTCTAAAATAAGAAAGTTAAAGACGGTGGGAAATTTTACGAAGATACCCCATACATGATACTATACATAATAGTTTATTCACCCATATGTATAGGGTATAGGGTGGATGAATAAATTATTATTTTCTTTTAACGTCGACCCTACCTACAAAATGTACGAATCCTGGTTTATCCTACGAACAAAATTATTATGTTCACAGTGCGTAAACTCACCACCTTTTGATCATCCTTTGTGTTTTTTACGGTCGTGTTCTAATTTCCTTTGCAAATTCTTTCTATAGCCGTTTAGTAACTAGTTCATAATTATGATATTCATTTTCTCTTTGTTATGCAGTCCTCTTTCTGTGAAAAGCGCACATTATAAAAGAAGACTATTTTTATTTTATTTTCGCCTAAAATTCGACCGAAAAAAATGGTGATTTCAACTATCTATTTTTTTTTGTACCAAAATTAATTGCATTCTCATTTTCAGGCCTGAAAATTTAAAAATATGTGTTTCTATAGATGTTGAATTTCCTGCTCTGACGAAAAACATTTTCAAAGAGTGGACCTCTTGGAAATAGGGAAAGCCGAAACCAATCGAAATACCAATCACAGATTTTTTTTCATAACAGAAAGCTCAACAGCAACAAATAAATATCGATATAGTTTAAACAAAATTCACTTTACTGTAATTAATTCTACGTCTTAATATTGTTAGGGGTAAGACCGGTTGACTTCACCATTTTTCCACTCCCTCATAGTTATTCCACCTCTTTCCACCTTATGCTTCTTTCTTCTGCTGCTTGTTTCACCTTCTTCTTCCCAGGTTGTTCTTGGTTTACCTCTTCTATTTCTTTCCTGAGCTCTGGTTTCGTACACTCTTCTGCCATTCTATTCCTGTGACCTAGTCGTATTTCCCGAATTTTTCTTACCCCTGATTTTATCTTTAACTGTTTTCTGAAGACCTCATTTTTAATCCGAATGAATATTTTGTGAATCAAGTATACTAACTGTAAGAACCAGGTAGGAACTCTACTGAATATTATGGAAACGTTTTTGATCTAGTAGGGTAGAAACACAGCAATTACAAGAGTTTTGTTCAACGACAAATGAAGTGCCATTCGTGACAATTGTAACGATGCAATACAACTGATCATTTGTGTTGATGTGATTGAAATGGAATGAAAAAGAAAAAGTTCGCGTAAAAATTGTGCACGAAAGGACGAAAAATCCTGGTTTGTCGTATTCCATTATAAGTCCTCATTACGCTTTAAAGAACGTCCAAAACGAGATGTCTAAAAGGCCTGAGCAATATAAACTTATAGCGTTTTCGATTCATTGCTCTAGAGTTAGAGCATTCTCAGAGTATTTTAATCTCATTTAACCACAAGTAATAATAGAAGACGGAGATACGCTGAGAGTGCTTAGCTCTAGAGCAATGAATTGAAAACGCTACTAGAAGAGAAAATCCTGAAGAGGCCCTGAAGAAATAGAACAACGTCGGTTTCTGATGTGACCAAGTTGCTTACAAATGGTTCAGTTTGGCGCCTGATTTCTTCAGTTGTCTTGATTCTTCAAGACACATAATGGCACTTATTTTATCAAAACGCCAAAAAGTTTGAATTACAATAACAGCGACTCTTGCTGTGATATTTATCTTAGGCCAATAAAAAATTTAAATATTTAAAGGCAAAAGGGCCATAAACATATACTTAAACATAAAAGACTCTTATTTTCGTAAAACGAGAGAGAAAGAGTATACAGGCTGATCTACGACGTCGGGGAAAAACTTCACCGGTTGATTCCTATGAGTAATTCAAACAAAAACTCTAATAAACATGTGTCCGATAATGCTTTTTAACGGAAGTGTAACCCTTCAAAGTTTATTATATGTTGAATGTTTGCAGCTTCAAGACGATGCTAAGATACTAATTTTTAGTTTCATAGGTAACAAATGAAATAAGAAATAAGCCTACTGCTATTGCTTTGATTGATTGACGTTAATTGTTATAAACTTTGAAGAGTTACGCTTCCATTAAAAAGCATTATCGGACACATGTTTATTAGAAGTTTTTTGTTTGAATAACTCATAGGAATCAACCAGTGAAGTTTTTCCCTGACGTCATAGATCAGCCTGTATAAGCTCTATTCCAACCATGCTTTCTGACCGTTCAAGAAACCGTCATAATCAGTTGCCCACCGAAATAATGATCGATGTTGACAACTTTGTCGAGTGTAAAACTTTGATGAGTGCATGCTTGTGACGGTTTCGAAACGGTCACAAAGCGTGCTTGGAACAGACCTATAGTGTACATAGAGAGTTTAGTTCTAAAAATAAAACACGTTACCATGCAAGGTGAAGTATAACTTCATGTGGCAGACAAGGAAGTTCGGTGGGTTGAAGAAGTACTTGTAGAGGCAGCTCGGGTGGAGTTCTGTAAGGTGATGCAGTTGTTTCACAGAAATTCGAACGCTCCGCTCACTGCGAGGCATTGGCCGGTCCGGGAGAAAAGGAAGGCTTGTCTACGTTGATGATGGCCGAAGGACGTCTCAAATTGCAAACGTGAAGGTCGACTACGATGAACTATTACAAAAGAACCTGAAAACAGAAAGTGTTTCGAAAGTATGCGTAAGGGCAGTGTTGATTTTAAGTTTTTCTTTTTTTTAGTGAAAAACACTGAACAAAGCTTTTAATTTTGATTTAAGAATTCCTTTTTATTTTATAAAATTGCAAGTTTTGAAAGTGTCCTAAGCAGATATTGCTGTGTTGTTCGTTAGACAGACACACACCGCATTCCCTTTTTCAGAATACGAGATTTTCTTTATTTTATTCTTTTGTCCGACTTTCTCTTATCTCTTTTGCTTGGGTTGTTTATTTCGACTTAATAAACGTTAGGCTATTTCTTTTATTTTAATCTCGGTTTGTTTTAAAAATAATTTGGAAACGACAAACTCGCATTCAAATCGCTCCAAATTATTTTTATATAATTAGTGTCGACAAACTCGCATTCAAATCGACCCTAATTATAAATAATTTCAAATAAATTAAATTTCTGTTTTTAAAGGAATTAATAAATTCTTTAAATTAAAATCTTGTTTCTTCTTTTAATTGAAATAAAATACAGTAATTCTTTACAAATAAATTAAGATTAAATTATTTTATTTAGTTTTTTCGGAAATCATGTTGACACTACTTATTCAAACTTTTGACATTATTGCGGAAAAATATCTCGAGTCGTTTCATTTTCTTTTAAAATTTAAATGTCTACTTTAAAATTGTTCATAATCGTTGCTCGAGATGTTTTTCCGTTCGTTGCGTATTTACATAAGGTAAGTGCCCTTTTCATTTTTAAATTACAACTCAAAACATTCTTAAACTAATAAACAATATTTGGTTAGATTTATAAACAAAATTTAAAATCATTCATTCATTTTAAAACAAATCAAAATCTTTTCAAAATCGGTTGCATAAAATTTAAAACTAACTCGTCCTTTCTTTTTATTTCTAAAACCAAACTCACTACCACTTTTCACTTTTACTTAGAAAGTCTACTTTCACTTAGAAAGTCTACTTTCACATAGAAAGTCTGCTCTGTTTCCTGCATCTTGGACATCTTGGACTTTAGCCACATTGAGCCGCACCCTGCGCCCGTTCACCAAATAGATCAGCCTTCGTCGTCGTTTCTGTTTGTTCTGGACCCCAACAGGCCAATGTTTCGCAGTGAACGGAAACCCAGGCTTCTTGTGGAACCTTTGCATTAATTCGCAAAACTCGCTCCATGTCACCACTTGTAGAACTGTCTCTGCCAAAACCACCTCCTCACACGTAACGGTATTTGCTTTTGTTTCGTTACTGCTCATGTTCAATTTCACTATACTGTCTCTTTGTTTTTGTTTACTTATTGCTGTTTGTGACATGTGAATTTTATTATTCATGATAATAAAATTTCATAAATTCTATTTCTCAAACCTTTTATGTTAATTTATTTTATTATACATCACAGCAATATGTGAGGTTGAGAATTAGAGATTTGTTTAAGGTTATTGAAAAGGCAAAGTCAGCTAGTAGAAATATATTTAAATTAACACCTCAGTTTTAGCTTTGTAACCTTGTGTTGCTTGTGTTAAAACTCAGTTTTAACTTTGTAAAATTTGTGTTGCTGCCCACAAAGGAACGTTAATAGCTTGCACTTGATAATGCCCTTTGGGCGAAACCAGTCGTGTTTATTTAAAAAAATGACTTTTTTAAATAAAGAATTTTTGAATTCAAAAGAGCATTTATTTAAAAAAATATTTTGGCATATTAAACTTCAGTAATTAAGGCTGGCTGAGCAGTTTTTGGTTACTTAAACAAAGCAATATTAGTCCCATATAAAATAAAAACTTAAATCAACAACAAAGCAAACGTATAAACGAGCTTGTCTTTCTCATAAGAGAAGATATTGGTTTGTGTCACACAAAGGGGGGAGTAATTTCTAATTGTGCAAATGCGAGAAATATGTTTAGGCACTAATCAATGCTCTTAAAAATTTAAAACATATAAAAAGAAAAAGAAAAAAAAAACTGCTGAGGAGGTAAAGAAAGAACCCAAGCCTTCGGAAAAAAAGAGTTTAAATCCGATTTTCAACCAGCAATAAGAAAATAAAGCACAAAATTTTTAAATACAATTAATGTTTAAATCTGGGCCAACCCAGATAACACAGCAACTAGACCTCGAAGTCATTTATTTACTATATACCGATCGATCGTTAAGTCAAAGAAACTTTCGTGAAGCGGCCTTGCAGCTTGTGTCATGTCATATCATTTCGTCGTATATTTTCGTAACTCAGACCTATACGATCGGCAGATAAATAAAAAATGCATTTTACACACAGTCTGATTTTACCAAATCGACCTGATGGACTGACAAAGTTTGTAGCCCCTTTAAGAGAAATCGCATATCAAATGGTACGGGACATTGCGTGAAAAAACGAAATAATTTGAAGACATACAAGAACCAATGACACCTAAAGCAATCGAGAAGCAAGTAAATGAGGCATGGGTTAAGACGTTCAAAGTTAGGCTGTGTTCATAAACTGCACCTTGGGTGTGTAATCGCATCTTTCTCACTCACGATTTTTCACTTATTTTACGTGTCGCTCATCAGAGTCAAGAAGTCTAGTGTCTACATATTTTCCATGACAACGAATGGACTTTTCACATCCCCTTTTAAGTAGGGTGTAGAAAATGTTATTGCTGCTATGGAAACACACCCCTGATTTAGGTTTTTATGAATCTTAAGTGCGAAACAAAATTTTTATACTCATTTATGCGAAAGAGACCGCAATACTAGCCGAGAGTGACCCTAGCAATTTATGAAAACAACCTTACTGTACAAATACCTGTTTTACAAATTCACCGGGTTGTAACTCGTCTAAATAAAAACCTGGTCAAGTAGGCGACATTTAGTAATTCTATAATGTAAATGTAATGGATAAATTCTCAATCACAAGCTACTTGACCAGGTTTTTATTTAGACGCTCGTTATTTTGATATACGACGAAACATACAATGGATTTTCGACATTTCCGCGATGATAATGCTCGAAAACATTTGTTGCTACCAAAACATTTGATGAAAAGATTTTAGTTTGGTAGGCATTATTCCAATGTGGCCTAACGATTGCACTATTTTTATTTAAAGGAACGATAAATGCTGAAATCTACATACGAGGGAGTATTGAAATCTAATTAGCCAGGAAAGTTTCTAGGTAGACAAAACTGAATACGGTTGCTGTGGTTATAACTTATAACTATGGTGTTTTATAAATAATTTGTCGACGTTTGACATCCATAAATTGAACAGTGAAAGAAACTGTGAATTTTTGAGAACGGCATGTCAGGTGGCTACAGACTATGCGTGAATTCGCGATTCGTATGCGCGATTCGTAATTCGTGGACAATTCGTGAATAGTGTGTAGCGACTTATTCGTTTAAAATCGATTCGTAAACAACGTGGTTCGTGTGTTCGCAGTGATTCGCTCTTGGAGGCGGTAAGTTGACGAACATCAAAGGCTGCGCATTTGCGCGAACCACAGATGCAACGAAATTCGCTCTTGATGCATGCTAGTTTGCTTATTCGTGTTTAAATGCGTTCGTGATTCTTCATTTTATTATAGCGTCCCGCGTGTAATGAAGTATTTTTGTTATTTTAACAATGGCTCAAGAATATTCAGAGTCCCAACAAGAATACGAGTGGTCTGATGGCCGCATCATTGACCTAATATATGACATTGTACAATTACGTCATTTGTGGGATCCAAGGGATGAAGATAATAAAAATAAGAAAAATGACGCATTCAAAGATTTGGCCAAGAAGTACGGAGAGTAACTGCTGAAGTAATTAAAAAGAAGTATGCAACGAATTACAACGAACTTGACAAATCACGAATCGCGCATATCGAATCGCGAATTCACGCATAGTGTATAGCCACTTGATTTAGGAATTACTACGAATTACAACGAACTTGACAAATTACGAATCGCGCATCACGAATCGCGAATTCACGCATAGTCTGTAGCCACCTTGAGAGGAAGTTAGATTTTGAAAAAAATCGAGTTTCAGTCAGTTATTAAATACTTATTATTGAAAGGGTTATCGGGCAAAGAATTTTTTCCTGATATGATAGAAACCTTAGGTGATCAATGTCCTTCATACCCCACTATTAAAAACTGGGTTTCGGAATTTAAAAGAGGAAGATCAGATGTCAAAGATGAGCACCGCTCTGGAAGACCAGTTTCTGAGACCGCTCCGGAAAACATTGATTCTGCTCATGGTATGACTTTAGAAGATCGTCGAATTGGGCTCAAACGTGTAGCAGAAGCATTGCACATTTCTTGTGAACGTGTGTTTCACATCGTTCATTACAACTTGGGTATTAGAAAGCTTTCGGCCAAATGGATTCCGAGGTGCTTGAATGCTGATCACAAGTGCGTTCGGTTGACAACGTCGAAGGAAATCTGCCGCCGTTTTGAAGAAGATTCCTCAAACTTTTTGGATCGACTTCTTACTAAGGACGAAACGTGAGTCTATCACTATGACCAAGAGACTATAGAGAGCAATCCAAAGAGTGGAAGGTTTCTGGTTCTCCACGACCCAAAAAAAATCGTGTTCAAAAATCGGATGGCGAGTTTCTTGCTTTTCTGGAACAAAGATGAGATAATTTTGATATATCCTATTTGGAAGAGGGTAGAAATATTACGGGAGTATACTGAGTTGTTAACTAAATTACGTAAGAATATTATAGAAAAAGACAACGCCCCTGCTCACTAGTTATAGATTGCACGGCAAAAAACTCACGAAATTGATTTTGAATTGATTGACCACCAGCCCTATTCTCCGAATTTAGTACCGTCAGACTATTATTTAAAAAAATATTTGAAGGGTAAAAGATTGTCGACAAACGACGAAGTCATATGTGCCATTAGCTACCCGTACATTAACGGGATTACTGACAGGCTTGGCCTGACGGGACTGGACTGACAGTACTGGTCCAGCACTCCATACCCTTCGTCGGCCATAAGCAGCATGGAAAAGCCTGGCGTGCACGTTATGCATTAACCAGCAGTATTATCGACAGGTAAATCCCTTCACAGTCAAAAACGTTCAGAAATACTGTCAATGTATGGGCACCTATTGAGGAGTGGTTATAATTCACGACTGAAAATGCAAACGTATTTGTACCCAAAAATCTTAAATCCTTCAAACACGCCAGAATTGCAGTCGATGGAAATATATTAGACTAGAATAAAGGCACTGTTAAGCAACGAGAACAATGGAAGGATTTTAAAAAATCTACTTGAAAACTCAGGCAAATGTCAACGTGGCAGCTGTGCAAACTCTGATGGCTGACATCAAGGGAAATCTTCGCAAGTTTCAAAGACGTTCGTTTATTCACTAGTCGGACTTTAGCAAATGTTTTTCTAATAGTAATTGAAAGATCAGTTAAAGTTAGTTAATTCAGTTTTGTTATTTGGTGAGTTCGATTAAAAACGTCTCCATACTTTTCCGCACGTCCTTACTTATATCTATAGCATTTCAGGATCCTTTTGAAGGCACTTTTTCGAAACATAAAGCACACAATGTCTATGAAAGACTGTCATGATATGCATACATAAGTGGCTAGGAAAGATACCGCTCCATATAAATCGCACAATGAATTGTACTTGTTAGTTAATTTACTCTAATTCTGAGTGATTTATTTTCTCTGTTACTATTTTTACACTTACTTTAGTTATACTCCCTTCGTTATATATTTTCTTAATCTTTGTTTTATTATGAAAATGTTTGTTGGAATTATGATTTACGTATTTTGTTGTTCCGACTATCTGCATTCTCGCGCTGAAATTAATTCAGTACCGTATTTAGTGTTGATGTAAAAGAGCGGAGAGTGTTTCCATGTTGATCGGGTATACGTGTGCAGGAGTAATATTATAAAAATATTTGTACCGCCGTATACATGCAGGGCAGTAAGTTTTATGATAATGTACATAAGTATATAAAATGCCTGGAACCACTCAGGTTGGTAATTTAATTTGAAATCGATCGTTCCCCGTTGAACCCGCGAGTGCCGCCTCTGTGATGGCGTCGCGGCGAGGTCGACGCTAAAACCGGGCCGCAGTCTATCGCGAACCTGTCGCCATGACGCATCGCGTAGCGGCCCAAAGGGCCGATCATCGACCCTAACCGATAATGTCTAATCCGCCATACGAGCCGAAGCCGGCCTCGCCGGATCTCCGCTCTCCAGAATTCGACGTCGTCCCGGAAATTCCGGAAAATGTCCCAGCCGATTCTTCGCGTTTCGGTACTCCGGACCTTCAACCCCTTCCGAGTGAAAACGTGCTTCGGAATGTCGAGACGACCGGACAAGTCAGTTCTCCGAAACCTAGACGGCCCATATCTTACCCCTGCGGGCCGGAAAACAAACTCGACGTGCCGGGAGGATTCAATCCCGGCAAGAGGAATTCCGACCCTCCTAGGCCCGTGACCGTTTCAAACTCTTCTAAAGTTAAGGCTCAAGTTAAACCCTTCACGAAGGAATCGCTCGAACGCTTAGAGAGAAAAACTGTGCAACTCGTGCGTGAATACGGCTTTCAGCCGAGGAGGAAACTCAGTGTTGAAGATGGATCTCGTCTTCCGGCTAAATACGAACCGTTTCCTCCGAATTTGTACGGACGACCTCTTGAAGAAATCGACAACTTCATCTACGACGAGGTAAGGATGATAATTTAGTAGACAAAGGATATAAGGCAATAATTAAAAAAACCTACACATTTGTATGTACTTATATACCAATAGAACAAAAACGCACGCTACATTTTATATACCTACATACCTTAGTACATACGTCGATCGTTGTAATTATACAGTTGGAAAAGCTAAGGAGGAACATGCGCTGTATTCGTATTTTATATCGGGCGGTATTATTTTTATAGGCCAATTGAGTTGTGTTTTATGGAACTGCTACACAGAAACGTTTCTACTTTTTTGTAAAATTTGTTATTCAATTGTTTTTTTAAAACAGTCTATGTTAGTTTTATTGACTTTTCTTTTTATACATGCAAGTTCCGAGTAAATATTTTGACGACAACGCAGTTCGATTAAGCTCATTCTCCTGTGTTCAAAATAAAACGATCACAATGAGTATCTTGTCTTTACAGAATTCACCCAGCTCGAAAACATTTGAGATCAATTTCCACAGTGGCGTAACTGAAATTTTTAATCTCGTGAGCAAAACGTGGTGGTAAAGGACCCTCCAATGCTGGTACCCCCCTTATGCCACTTATTATCCGCCCTTAATTATAGTTACGCTTCTGACTTTTCTGTTGAAGTACTCTTTATTATAATTTAATAAAATACTCTTATTTTAACTGAATATAAAAGATACCCTTTTATTATACCTAAATACAACTAACGAACTTTGTTGCTTTAAAGTATTTTTATACTTACTTGGACAATTGGATACATAACGGTTGTTATTAAAGTACGAGTAAAGACTTCTTATTACAGAGCTACGATAACTCAGTTTATATTAAGCCATTTAATTACATATTATACGACGATACGATGATGTTAAATAGATAACAATGAAGCTAAGCAACTTTACAGGGAAACACTTCCTCAAAGATGTTAATCTCACAAAATAAAACCTTCTCTTGTAGCTGCTGAATGTTTTCTTTGTTGCTCTTTACGGAGTTGTCGGATTTACTAAACCTTTAACTGATCAGCTGCCTTTCGACGTTTTCTTAAGATACCCACAACATTTTTTCTATTCTGCATGTGATTTTCTTATTTTTTATCCTAGTTTTATTATTATGTTTGAAACATTTTCGACACTCAACTTCACCTCATCTGATCTATCTTTTATAACTTATTTTTTTTTAATTTCTCATGTTTTTTTACTTACATCCCATATTTCTCCATTGTATAGTGTTGTGCTTCACTGTAAGGGATGTAAATGATGTGAAAAGTTTCGTTGGAAAAATTCCAGTTTATTTCAATGAAAAGTTTCAAGACATGTTGAAGCTTTTCATTTTTTATTGAAAAGTACATTGTATGGGTAATGCACTTCTCAGTCTGAATTAGCAAAAATGTTATAAACTAACAAATTTGAACATTCACATAAGTTTAATTTAAACAATGATAAACTTACAACTACTTAATACCAAAATAATTGCTCATGAAGTGAAGAAGTAGAGTGTATAGAGACCATTCTGGAATGTACTGATGCTGACGGTAGTATATTATTATATGATATCCTTTATTATGTGATGATTACTTTACACGATAACGCAAAAGGAAAATGTGGAGATGAACTAGATGTTATGTGTACAGGCTGTTTCAAAGTAATTCGGCACCACAGAGGAGTCAAATAACTGAGGTATGTGAGTTTTAATTTAACAAAGAGTATCTCTCATATTTGATAAATAATAAAGATGCGATTCATTGGCCACCTCTACTGATGTAAAAATATGATATTTCCAATTATTTTATACAGCCTGCGTGTATTATACCGTATTTTATCCTAACCTAATTTTATTAACTAACTGTAGTAAATAACTTAGTACATCTAGTAATGTAAAGTTGTAATATACTTGTTTTTAAATGGTTAAAGTGACAAAGTTGTATTATTCGCATTTTAAAACTTGTCTGTTTACAACTTTACATAATTAGATCGCGTATAATACAACTTTACATCACTAGGTGTACTAAGTTATTTACTTGTGATAGCTAATAAAGTTAGGATAGGATAAAATACGGTATATATAATACACGCAGAGCTCCTACAAAATAATTTAAAATACCGTGAAAATGCGTATAATAGAACTTTAGTACATTTTAACTACTTTAAAACGCGTATAATATAACTTTACATCAGTAGGTGTACTAGGTCATTAATTACTGTTAGCTAATAATGTTACGTTAGGATAAAATGAGGTATAATAAGCGGAGGGCTGTACAAAATAATTTAAAAGATCGTATTTTTACATCACTAGAGGTGACCACTGAATCAGATCTTTATTATTAGCGGATAAGAGAGACACTCTTTGTTAAATTAAAGTTCACATATCTCAGTTATTTGAGATTGAGTAGACCGTGTTCTCATTTCGTTAAGTTGCAGGCTTGCATTTTGATAAATGCCAGAATTTGACATGAAAAGTATTATGACAATTCCACACCACTGATCTGACTATGTTGCCAAATACAAAGGAGTCTGTTTCCATCTGTTTGCTTTACCCCTATGCTTTACAGTCGAGCTGGCAACAATGTCTCCGCCAATATACTAAAATCATAACCATGAAATTAAAAATAAAAATAACCGTTTCATCTGTCGTCTGTATTTCATTGTGATACCAACAAAAATGCCACCCTAACTCGCCTACTCTGACGAGGAAACCGAGTGAACGGATAATAGCTCCAAAAATAATAAAGTTAGTAATGGTGCCGACTTGGTTTGAAATATCCTGTAAAAATGACTTGGAGGAAATGTAAAAACTGTTTAAAACAGTTCTATGCAAAGGAGCAGGAGAAGTGTGTGAAACTAATTGGTGAAGGCAGAGAAATGTACCGCATGGTGGGATAATAAAATTAAAGAAAGAAATTAAATTAATGTGTGGATTCTGCTCGTATCTGTAGCAACCGTAAGATTTGTAAATCTGTCATTCATTTATTAAAATATGGAATTTTGAAGTTCTGTGGAAGGTATGACTTCTCCTAGGTCCCTAGGATTACTCGTAAGTCTCTGTGGTATTATCTTATAGACGTACAAGAAATCGTATCATACTGAGAACTTCAAAATTCCACCTTTTAATAATTGACTTACAGGCTTACAGATCTTACGGTTGCTACAGATATGAGCGGAATTGCTCCATAAAGAAGAAATATTGGAAGTCGTACCTCAGTAAAGGACAAGTTGTAACTACGAGATATTCAAGAAACAAAGAAATAAAGTTAATGAAAAGGTAGGTGCAGACAGAGAAAGTTGGGAAAACCTTGGAAATAAAATAGAGAAGTATAGACGATTATATGCGACACTTAAACATTTAAAGAAAAACGGATGCATTAATTGGTTTGAAAAAAAAGACAGAAATATGATAACAAAAGATGATCTAATCATGCAAATAATATTTTACAGAAATATTAGGTGGCAGTGAGAAGAATGAGAATCTTGCAAGCTGGAAATACAAGAAGGATTGGCATTAAAAGAAGTTGAAGAGGAAATAGGGATATTAAAAAAATGCAAACGATACTAAGGGTGAGATAATCAAAGATGTAAGTCGATAAGGATTAGAAGTTTTACACAAAATATTAAATTTGGTGTGGATCCCTGGATATATAGGGTGTAATCGATTAAGTTTTACTTATTAATACTGTAAGTTCTTCATCATATAAGAGAATTAATTTTACAAACATCAATGGTTCAGCTAAAAAATAAATAAAAATTGACTTACGACAAGTGTGCATCGTTTTTTGTTTGAAAACCTCTGCTCGTTCGTCAGGTTTACGTGCATCTACGATTTTTATAAATACATTGTAAAACAATAAAGCTCCAGTAAAATTCACGGTCAATTCGATGACGGAAGAGGCTTCTAAATATCTGCTCGCGTTGATTACTGATTTAATTAATTATAAGTCAATTTATATATATTGTTAATACATTTTATAACTGCTACTCATAAAAGTGTAGCAATTTATATCAATAAAACAAAGTATTGTAATCTTCGAACTTTAATATGAAAGTCATAAATGACCTGCCACAATGTTTATTGTATTACATCTGTGGGTTTACTGTTTATCATTTACTGCTCATAATGGTAAATTTCGCTCACCTAGCACATCTAGTGCTTCTTTAACGTTTTTTTTTTTTTTTTGTAAAAAGTGGACGTAGATTTTTCTAGAATTATTAGAGAGTTATTGTATAACGTACGACAAGTATCCGACAACGTTAACGTTACGACTTTAAAGACGGTCGTATGAAATAACGAATTTTTAAAATGTATAGATTTTGCATATCGTTTTGGTTTCGAATTAGAATAATAGAATTCAGGTCGATGGTGTAGTTTTTAGAAGTTCTAGATTCTTATTATTCTTCTTAGCCAATGAGACTTGTCCGAGTTTTAATCCGCTATTGGTGCACTTCAAAATTTGGATTTTAAGAAAATGTTTCTTGGGAACACAAAGATTTAGAAAGAAGCAGTCTGGTCAATCAGCGCAATAACTCATATTTTAATAAACTTCGCAAATCAATTTCAAATTTAAACTTAACTCCAATATTACAATTTTACTGATTTATTTCGATAATTATCAACAAGTTAGCATTAAGATTACTGTAGAGTTTTAATTAAACTACAATTAAAAGGAGTATTGTGTTGTGTTAACTTCTTCATTTGCAACAAGAAAGCATGCCTTTGCACGGCGACATCCACAGCAACACATTAGGTCCAGTTTAAATTTAATCTGAAGCTTAAACCCAGAACAACGATTATTGCAACAATTGTTAAGGGTTTAAGCTTTGGCTTATACATAGATAAGCTGGAATTGTACAACTGGGCCTAAGGGAATCAAATCTGGACAGAAAAAGGAAGAGCGGAATGTCTAAAAGAATCTGAAATGGAGGAATAGCTAAAATAATACAAAAGAAAAGAAATCTAGTTTGAGAGAAGATGGAACATCCACAAGAGATAGGTTTAGATGGAGAAATCTTCTCCACATCTCTATACTGTAAGGTGGAAGAGGACCAATTTTGTCTGTATACGTTGCGAACTTTATGAATTTGAAATCGCCACATTCACAGGAAAATACAGTTATTAAACGTATAGAGCAGCAGAAGACATTCTATGTTATCTTGAACATCTTAAAATTTTATTCAATAAATTTTGAACCGATGATGATATTCCTACCTACATTTATTACCTACCTATTTGACCCTGTAGAAGATGCGAACGCTGGGGGAAAATCGTCGATGTTAAAAAAAAACTACCTGGACTTAATCCAGCTCAGTGAAGACGGGGAGGCCTACAAATAGATTGTCGGTAGCTTGATACTTGGATGGGGTGGATGTAAAAGAAAAAGGGGGCGGCACCTACCGAAAAGGTGTCAAGTAGTACGGTGAAAAACGCGGCACCGCTAGGACTGCACACGTTGTTTAAAACTCTCGAGCTTCTCTCAGGTTTAAACCGGCAAGCGAATGTATTTGTTAGAGACCTTGTAGACGGTATAACTGTCGGTCATCCTGTATATTGACATGAGACATAAATAAGAACTACGAAAAACGGTGATACGCTACACCAATGTGATCCAAAAAATAAGCGAAACGCACAGCAATCGAGTACAGGAGAGCTCGAGAAAAAAAATATCGTTACGTTAAATATTCCAATATCTACAAAGCGTAAATTTAACGTGGAATCACCGGCGAGGATATTCTGTACGGCTCACAAACTAATGTACAATAAACTCTGTCAGTTTACAGGACAGTAAACGCAACTCCAAGAACGAAAATCATGCACATAAACGTAGGTTCTGAATGAGCGAAAGCCTTCGGCAGGCAGTAACAGTATATGGTGACACAAAAAGGTACCCAACAACTAACGTGATGAAACGTAACGTAAAAGATACAGAGCGTTAGTACAATACCAATCTCGATCCCACCAATTCGACGTTATGTTCGGCCTGGAAGGGTCGTGGCACACGAAACTTGTTCAACACAGATCGGCAGCTCCTTCAAGGATTCCAGTGAACGACGATGTTATGGTAGAAGAGGTTCTCGGAAACGGTGCTATTCACGGCAAAACTCGTTCGGGGAAAACCAAACGGTTACGTCAAGGTCACGAAGAAGAGACGCAGATTTACCACAGCTTAACCCTCACGTAGTTGCTAACGGAAGAAACACGAAAGTAATGAATTCTAACGTTATGTTTGGCCTGGAGGGCTGCGACACTCGAAACTTGTTCAACACTGATCGGCAGCTCCTTCAAGGGTTCCAGTGAACGATGATGTTATGGTAGAAGAGGTTGTCGGAAACGGTGGTATTCACGGCAAACTCGTCCGGGGAAAACCAAACGGTTACGTCAAGGTCACGAAGAAGAGACGCAGATTTGCCACAGCTTAACCCTCACGTAGTTGCTAACGGAAGAAACACGAAAGTAATGAATTCTAACGTTATGTTCGGCCTGGAGGGCTGCGACACACGAAACTTGTTCAACACTGATCGGCAGCTCCTTCAAGGGTTCCAGTGAACGACGATGTTATGGTAGAAGAGGTTCTCGGAAACGGTGGTATTCACGGCAAAACTCGTCCGGGGAAAACCAAACGGTTACGTCAAGGTCACGAAGAAGAGACGCAGATTTGCCACAGCTTAACCCTCATGTAGTTGCTAACGGAAGAAATACGAAAGTAGGTAAAACGAAATTGAAACTGAACCGAAAAAACTCACCCCTTATAGAGTTAAGGGCCTAGAGCGGAAAGAAACTGCGCCGCGTCGCCGTCGGCTTGTTAGCACGTGGCATCCTCAAACAAAATTCAACGACACAGACAGTTTATCTGCTATAAAAGCACTGGATTAAACTTCCAGAAGTCGTTCACGAACAATAAGATCCCCAATAGCCTTTGGGAGGCCAGTCTCCAAACACAAGCACCAAAATAAGCTGCAACGAAAATGTGACCTCAAATAATGGCTTCTAAGAGGAACGCCGTACACGAGAATGTCGGATATCGAAGACATGCCCCTTCCGCTCTGAATTCTAGAAAAATTATCAGTTTCCCCAACTGTTATGGAAAAAGACTAAAGCAACTTCAAACGAAATAAAATCAGACCCTTAGAGTTTGTAAACAGATAGAGCGATCACTGAAGCCAAAATAGATACAAAAGATTAGGAAATCGTTATCGCGAAAACGGAACGTAACAATATTGTTAAAACTGAAAGTATACTGATGTTTAGAAAATGTTTTCTAAAATGTTAAAATTTAAACATTATGAGGCGTGTTTCCAATTGTGAAGTAAAACTACAACAGTCAAACTGGAACAACTAAGACCCAAATTCTGAAACATCACTCATACTCAACTCATACTTAAACATGACGATATTTGAAATACAGAAATACTTTTATTAACTCGTGTCATCAGGTTAATGGTCAGTATATTTTGATCATCAGTGATTTACGATAAGAAATCTGAATTTCAAATTCACATCAAACTGTCAAGTTGAGTGTGAGTTATGATTCAGGATTTGGCCCTAAGAAAGTAGTGCACGAATTTATTGAAATCAAAATTTATTGTATACATGGTGATTTCAATTCAAGGCGACCTTGACTCTCAGCAGGCAACCTGCAGCTGGAAGACGAAAAGGACCAACCGACCCAAAACTTGAAAAGAAAATAGTCAATTGTTTTTGCCAAAACCCAGGAATTTCCATAAGAGATGTGGCGCATAAATTTGGTGTGTCAAAATTCTAGTTGGGAAACGCCAAATTTCGTATCTACAAAGCTGAGGTATTTAATACCGGGCGTCAAGAAAAAGTAACTATCATGTGTGCGGAAGTTTTACGACAAACACTTGAGAAAAGAAGGTTGTGTCATTATTGATGATTTATGGAAATCTACGTTAAGACAATTTCGCAAATTGTAGTTTTACACTAAAAGGAAACGTATACATATGAGAAAGGAATACAAACAGAAAAAAAGATGAAAACATTCTAATGACCGATTTCTTCACCATGTTCAACCTAAGGTTAATTTATCTAACAGTTGGAATGTGACATACAGTTGGCCGTACACATACTATGTGTCACATTCTAACTGACAGATAAATTTAACCTCAAGATAAGGCGATGAAGAAATCGGGCATAAGTAATGTATGGTTGGCAGGCCATCTACTCGTAAAGGCTGGAAGAGTGAGTTAGCATAAGGAACCATAAACCATAAAGATGTATACATTGAAGAATATCTTAAGAAGCGCCTCTTACCTTTTATTAGTAAGTATGAAATGCCTCCACTATTTTGACCACTTCTCATTATGGAAAGAAGACTCTAATGGGGTTTCAAGACAGCAAAGTTAATTTGGTTTCATATGCAGCATATCGCCGAATTTTCCGGAGTTATGACCATGGCTCGGAACTTTTCTGACATTCTTAAAAAGTATATGATTTGCAGCAATTGAGTACACACGTTAACACGTTAAATCTAATAAAATATACATTTGCGGTTCAATTATTGCCGACTTTTATAAATACTAGTCTCAACTACGAGATAACGATTATGAGAAAAGAATGACTAATGCAGACCAGTGGAAGTGATGCTCCCAATCAATCGAAATGTACGTAACATATTGCAGTGCGATTGTTTTAAATCTCGGCGCAAAAAAGAAATGAGTTCACAGCAGATTTCATGAACGTCACACGGGTAAATATTAAATCGGTTTACATTTTAAGATAAATTAATTGATTGGTATATTATGGCACCTTTTGTATTCAAATTTATAATAAAAGGGAGCTATTATGGAAAAGCAATAATATTAATACTGTGTAAGAGTTAAACATAAAATAATATTGCAATATACCAATTACTGAATTACAAAATTCGTAAATCATAGGACGCCTATGCCCGTCTGGAATGTACCGACCTTTAGTTATGAGTCATAACTAAAGGTCGGTATATTCCATGACTTATGACCTATCGAAAAAATTAACCAATTGTTAAACAGAAACTGAAGAAGATTAAAACATTAATAATGAGAGGGATTTCAAAAACAAATAAAAGTTAACACCTCAGAAGATGGCTGATGATGAGATACCCGAAATTTTTTCAAAATAAAAACAGTTACATTTTTTTCATTTTACCATAATAATTCACTAATAGTTCGTAAATTAAAATATATTTAAAAAGTTTGAATTAGAGACAATGATGTGATTCCTTCATGTTCCGTTTTAACTCGCGTACAATTAGACAATAAAATCACACCTGTAGATAATTTTAGATTACGCAGAAAATCAAGCCAAATATTTCTTCGAATGAGTAATGAAAGTAGCAGAGAAAAATGACACGTTACATCGTACATGTGTGTGTGTGAATAATCAAGTTTGGACTTGAAATACACATTTTTCATTTAAATGACCTTTTAAGGTCCACAGTGCCGTAACATTTTAGTATTCTGAACTTTGTGAACGAATGAAATATTACATGATTTATTACTGGAGGCACCGCAGCATGAAAGTATCAGTTTAGGAAAAGTTATTAAAGTTTAAAAAAACAAAACCGATTTTACTTTAAGTAAGTTTAATTACTCTTGTTACTATTAAAATGCTCTTGGACTGTTTGCGAGGGAAAGATACATAAAAATATCTTTCATTCCCTAGGTAGCAGAATTTCTAGCCAAACTGAACGTTTCACATGTCAACTCTCAGCAAACTAAACGACTTGTGTTATTTCCTGTAACGTCAATCCTATCTCTGCGAAACGTGCACGATTTCATTGTTTATTCTTATTTGAACACACTGCAGTGCTGCTGTCTCTTGACGATTCGTTTGTATTCTGTGGAAGCTATGACATCATTTCCTTTGCAAATCTAGATTTTCTGAATGCATCGTCATTCATTCGTGAGCTCTATTATTT
The DNA here is from genome assembly GCA_033060865.1 of Dorcus hopei. Taxonomy (NCBI): domain Eukaryota; kingdom Metazoa; phylum Arthropoda; class Insecta; order Coleoptera; family Lucanidae; genus Dorcus; species Dorcus hopei. Next base: position 46,138,486 of record CM065426.1, on the reverse strand, counting down.
CAGTCTGCATTAATCCACTTCGCTTCTGGTACACTACCTTGTTTGCTTTCATTTTCTTTTCTTGTTGCATAAGCGTCACGCAGTTTATCATCTCATGATTAAAAAAAAAAAAACAAAAATATTACTGATGTTATTTTGTTGAAAAAACAAATAATTTAGTAGTCAACTAAGCCATTGATGTAGCAAATTTATACAGGGGATATACGGAAGCAGTGGATATAAAAACTATCTTTCCTCTAACAGAGTTACGAAAACGGCATCGTTTGGGAGATATGTTGAAGTATAATTACTGAGCACGAGCCTGGCTTCCCTGACTTGTGCAACCCGACCCCTATTGTACCGCAAGGCGAAAGCTTTCAGTAAATTACAAAGATAAATCAATTCATTTGTGACATTGTGTTGATGTAGAAGCACTTATCGCAGCACGTTTATAACTGTAGAATATGTGAATATGTTTCTAATGTATAATAATAATAGTAATAATAATCCAGGGCGCAGTGCGCCTGAAATTAGCGTGCAACGTCCTGTATTCCGAGAGAAAATTTGTTACATTCCTATCACGTGCAACATTTGTTAGAAGAGGATGCAACAACAAGAACTGGCAGCAGCAAGCTTTAGTGCAAGCAAACTTTCGTCGCCAACGGAAGGCATTTCGAACACTTTGCTGTAAACATCGCGGTAAGTAATGACATAATGATCGGAGTTCAAAAACCTCAGCAATACATGTCATTATGTTGAGCAAGTCAGGCTCGTTTGGATGATGGCTATGTTTGACTTGCTGGCACAACCCCAGATCTCTATCCCATATGTCCAGATTGGTTTGATGATCGTTTTGTAAATCAAAATTTTGTTTTCTATGGAGAACTTGGATTTCCTTCCCATAAGTCACTATAGAATCTTCTGTTTTTAGATCTATCTGTTTCCTTTTTTTTATAATGTGCTCTTTTCAGGTGAGCTTGCTGTCCATGTGTAAACCCAGGTGCTTTGTGCTCGTAGATGTGAGAATTTGTACATTGTTCAGGTTTAAAGTGGGACACTGTTCTTGTCTGAAGGAGAACTTGTACTGATTTTTTTTTCGTTAATTTTGATCTTCCACTTTTTATCCAGATTTTTGTTAGATTTAAATGATTTTGTAATCTGTTTGAAGCTTCAATGGGATTCTCGTTCGCAGCTAATATAAATAACTGTGTCGTAAGCGAATGTACCAACGGTTGTATCTGTTGTTGTTGGTAGATCTGCAGTGTACAGCACATAGAGCAAGGGACCAATAAAACTGCTCTAAGGAATTCCTGATTTGATAACACAGTTTTCAGATATGTCTGCATTAACTTTGGTTCTGAATTCTCTCCCACTTGAATAAGATTCCAATAGACGAAAGTAGGTTATAGGAAGGAGTTGTTTGATTTTATATAAGAGACTAGCATGCCACACCTTATCGGAGGCTTTGCTTACATCAAGGAATATTGATGAACAATATTGTTTCTTTTCTAATGCTACAGTGACTCAAATAAGTGACCGGACATCAACATAACATAAATAATGTACAAATGTGGAGGTGATATGCAAAACCTCACAAGTCCGATACCGAATCTGCCTAAAACTCCATTTGTCAAAAAAATGACTTGTGAGGTTTTGCATATCACCTCCACACATACATGACGAGAGAAAATTTTTAAACTAGTTATAAATTAAAGTTAGAGTGCATATGCATATATTTTCTCATGGTTAACAAAAAAATATAGGGTATTCCTAAAACTAAAAATAAAAGTAATAATTCCATCTCAATAAAGTGTCCCGACAGTAGTATAAAATAACAATAACAAAACAAATCAGTATGTCGTTGGGTATCCTTTGCTCTGTAGTACACTTTTCAGTCTCTTAGGTATTGTTGTTGCTCATTTGAAAGTAATATCTTGACTTATCTTCACCTATTCTTGCTGTAATACATTCTTAGGGCTGAGTTTGAAAGAATGTAACATTTTCTAATTCTCTTTTCTAAAACATCCAACAAATGTTCTATGGGGTTGAGATCTGGGGGCGGCCGAGGCGTATCAAGTACTTTTGAGCAATTCTTTAAGAACCATTCTCGCACCAGAAGGGATTTCTGTTTGGGATCGTTATCCTGATAAAATCTAAATGTGTCTAAGATTCTCATCTTCTCAGCGCTGACCCTTGAATGAGTTTTTAAAATATCCATAGACGTACTCTTAATAATTACCGTCAATAATTACCAGATCCCCAACACCAGCAACTGATATACACCCCCGGACCATTAATGACCTACCTACATGTTTGATTGTTTGAACAAGATTTGCTACTTTCATTTCTTCATTTGGTTTTCTTCAAAACATAACGCTCCCGTCGCGTTGCTGCCAAAAATATGAAATTTACTTTCATATGCGAATATCACATGTTCTCAGTATTTCTTATAATAGTGTATACATTCTTTTGCGAAAGCTTGTCACCAAAGTTTAAATTAAATCTACTTGCCTCTACTTACCACGGTTCAAGATGACAAGCTTTTGCCGATTCTACGATCAGCTGTGCCCCAGCTAGCAACAGTGGAAAAGGGGCAGGTTAAATAAAGGTGGTAAACTTATAAAGGGCGCCAGAAGACAATTGAACAACTAAACGTAATTCGACCGGCCTACGTCTCCAATCGACCAGATTGTGCAGAAAAATGAAACACGAATAATCAGAGGCGAAAATCTTACCCACTGGTGTGTGTGAAAGTAGAAATTAAAATCGTAATTAAAGTTAACACAATTTATTACACAATTAAAAAGGAAAACACTTTACACTGTTAATTACAATTGGCTGCTTACTTTAGGCTTAAATTAACTACCGCAAGCGCAGCGCAATTCGGACTTCGGAATTCGTACTCGCAGTTAATTTCTCACGAACTAGGAGTAAAATTTAACAACCGATCGGTCCGTAAAATGTCAGTTAATGTGAAAACCTAACCTTGAAACTGCGAGTCCAGACGTACGTCAAAGTCGACGGTGCCAACCGAAGCGCAGAGGCTGGTGGGGAATTGTAACGCCCTCTACCAACCGCAGGAAGTGTCGACAAACTGGTCTGAACTGGACCTGCTCATATCGTCAAGATGGCTGATCAGGTTTTCTCGATCGGGTCTCGATACGACTATGGGCAGGAGCGCCCCCGGAGAACTAGGCCAAAAGGTCTGGTCTAATAGCTTGCGCCAGACAACTGCGCCCAAATAGAAAAGCCTAAGTAGAACAAATGATTTTTTTGTTAGCGGCCAAGTTGGTCGGCATGCGTCGTCATATTTTACCTGAGAGAACTGGGGCCTCAGGCTTGGTAAGGAGATTAAAACTGTCTCCAATTGCTGTTCGGCGGTGTCAATCGATATTCCAGCAAAGCCACAATTGATTTACTTCCCCAAACGAGCAAGAAATCCGTTAAATTTAACACACACGAAAAACACGTCACACCGGCACAATGCTCCGAACAAGAAAGAGGACGCACTCAGGTTGAAGATGAAAAAGGTCGCTTCGACGTGCAGGGATTACCGACGATAACCAATGACAGGTGACCTGAGAGTCACATGGTGCCTTCATAGCCTATGAAAGTTCAGCGATCACTTTACGCAGGTTTCCCCCATAGCGACGTAGAGGAGGAGCAACAGAGTCACCAACGAAATTGAATGTTTTTATATCGCCACGATAAGTTAGCGCGAAATTTGAATGTAACAAGCTAATCTGCGTTTACAATTCTTTTCGTTAATGTACATACACCAATGCTACACTAAATACAATATCTTATATTGTTTACATTTGACAGCAGTGTTTCCTAAATTCTAATTTTCGTAATGCCGGTAATGGGTAAAGCGGTACAAAGTCGCCCGGGGATACCTATGAATGAATAAACTAAATTTTATTATGAAAGACAGCAAGAAAAGACAACGTATTTCAAAAACAACATTTTATCATCTGTAAATATAAGAAAAAATACAATTATATGAACTTTAGAAATTTAATGAACTGAACTTTAGAAATTTAATGAAATATATTAAAAATTATTTTCGAATTACATTTCGCATATGAGTGAATTTTTTTAAAAGGTTGGGATCGTTAATGAAAATTTTTGCTGTAAACTGGTATAAAGTATATTCTTTCCAAAAAACGAAACTTTGTTAAAACTCCGCAAGATGCGGGACAAATTGTTAAAAATTGGACTGTCCCGCCAAAAGCGGACGTCACCTTAGTGTTTTCCCGGTGACTTTATTGATATAGAATTAGAACTTTTATTTTTAGTTCTAGGAATGTTCTATATTTTTTGTTAACAATGAGAAAATATATGCATACGCACTCTACCTTTAATTTATAACGAGTTTAAAATTTTTCTCTCGTCATACATAAAGTACATTCCTTATTTTATGTTGGTGTCCGGTCACTTATTTGAGTCACTGTATGTTTATTTCTTGAGCTAAGCGACGAATCTGCTGTATATTTGAGTGTTTTCCACGAAATCCAAATTGATGTTGAGGTATCCACTCTTCTGTCTGGGGATGTGTATAAATTCTGTGGTGGTATGGTCATTACTACAATTGTTCTTTAGAGGGTTATTTTGTACGCATTTTGACGCATATTACTGGCTGTAAATTTTGACATTTTCACATTTGTCGTTGACCTTGTGCTATCTACCTGCAGGCCAGCAAATTAGTGCGCGGGACTATCGTTTCTCCAACACCGCTCCGGCAAAGTTCTTGGAGAAGGGGGGTTCGACGTAACCCCAAATCAAAAGGTGGGCAAAGTGAACAAAATAAAAAGCACCAGCTGAGCACACTTGTTTTTATTTAACTGACTCAAACTTTGATAAAAATAAAATACATATATTAAACCAAGTTAAGAATAAAAAAAAAGAAGGGACCCAAGCGGGGTCCAGTTATATGAACACGCAGAAGAATAAATAATTTGACAAGTTAAAAAAAAATCTTACGTCAAACAGATCTGTTCTTCGTTTACAATTAACTTAAACGAATTTAACTGTACATCTCAAAACGAGAATAACAATAGCAACGCCGCGCCGCAGGAATTGAGCCAACCCCAAAAGGGTTAAATAGCGACGCCGCGGAAATTGAGCCAACCCAAAAGGGTTAAATAAAAAAAGAATAACTGGAGTAAATCCGACCTGTACTCAGGATCTGGCGTAATGACACTCGGCTGTCAACCGTGTCGGGGCGCCCTTTCGCGGTGGTTAGCTCCGTAAGTCAGTGTAGTAGTAGCGTCACCAAAGTAGCGTCGTCTTGCCGGACGAATCCACTTTTCACAGGTGGGGGGTAGGCCGGGTTGCGAAACTTCGCTCGGTACAAAAACCGGCAGGTAAAACTACCACAGGAACTCGAGCTAGAAGCCTATTCCTTATTTCGAGGATAGGCTTGGAGAAGCTGTTTGACGAGCCTAAGATGCTCTCCACGTACGATTACAAATCTCTGAGTAATTCCGGTTCCGTCTTCCTTCACATACACTCGTGAAAGGCAGCACAAAAAAAATCACGAAGAAGCGAGCCGTACGTTGGGAGCTTTGAGAACAGACTGATTGCGAGCGACCACTGCGTTGCTTCCCCTACCACAAGTTCAGACAGGAGTCGTTAGGATTGGAAACAGAGTTATCTAGCGAACCGAGTGAAATGGAGATATACTGTATGCCTAAATAACAACGCATAATCTAACTGACGCAATATTGCACAACATTGTGAAATGCGACGATCGACACGTTAGATTCCCACGTTAATACAGGGTGTTCGAAAAAATATTATGAATAACTTAAATGAATTTTTCAACCGTAACACTTGTAGCAAGTACAATCATTACTTCATTAAAAAGATCACCAATACCGATTCTTCCCTTACCGGCTGATAAATGAGCAGAATATAGGCAATTGTCGTGCGTCAAGGTGTGATGTGGGTCAATAACTATAAAAATTATAGTACAGTTTTACTGCTATATTTACAAATCGTCGTATTGGATTTCTTAAGCAGTGTCTATTTTTAATTCATTCTAATTAGTCACATAGATTTTATTTCCCCTGACATCGATTTTCTACTGATTATATTTGTCAGGCTTATTAAGAATCACGCTGCAAAATCGCTCTAGCTCTTTTCTATTCCTGATATGTGTAAAAGTATGTTATACAACAACATAATATGATAAATATCTGAAGAAGTTGAAAGAACAGCATAACATTTTGTTAACAGAGTACATATAATTAAAAACAAAAGAGATAAAAATTACTTTCCAATTAATTTATTTCTAGCAAAATTTTACGTTGATATGTTTTTTAAACGTTTGGCCTTGAAATGTTTTCCATAATTTGCGAAATTTTCTTTTTTTCAGTGGCACTAAGGATTCCCCAAACTCAATTTACTGTTTAAATTTTTTATTTAATTTATTTTAATATATTATAAATTTTGTGTTAATTTTCACATAAAACATGAAATTTATTTCACATAAAGCCGCGCATTTTGTTAGTTAAATTAAATTTATCTGAAACGGTACGTCCTCATGGCGAGGGCAGAATTAAATGCGGAAAGTTCTAAATCCCTCCGCAGAGAACGGCGTAACTTTTCTAATTATAATTTATTTTTGCTTTGTAATTTCACGACGCAGGCTTTAGGAAAATATTTCACAATTTTACGTGTAATTTAACAGAATCTAAAAAATTTTAAAAAGCAACATGCTATGTTTGATAGATAACCAGAGAGCGGTCAGGTTCAGGTTTTTAATATCAGTTTGCTTTGTAGAAGTCATTTACAAGATGTCGGTAGTAAATTTTGATATTTACATTTCCGTTAGTCTCCTAGCGATAGTAATTTGTGTAAAAAAATATCATTTTTATCTTCCGGGATCAGCTAATAACCACGCCATGTATAAGAAATTGCAGTGGGTCAGGGTCACGCTATGATGTGCGAGTAATAAATTAAATAAAAAATTCAAGGCACACTTTTACTACTTTATTTATTTATCGCGTTGTATTTCTTAGACAATGCCGTAACACGATTTCAAAGTACATTTTTAATTCATCTTAATTTATTAATCAGAATCTTTTTAATCTATCGTGTTATCGTGTATATTATACCGAAAAATCGCTTAATTAAATAATTGAATATACAAAATTAATTTGAAAAAAGTAAGTGATCTTAACTTGACGTAAATAAATTTAAAGCTTCGCGAACATTATGTATTATTAGCAAGTTAATGCAAAGGCTGTCATTAAAATGTCGACATTAACGAAAACAAACGTATCCAAAGGGAAGTTCGGTGTCGAAAAGAGCGGCCTAAATAAATTAAATTGATACGTTAACAACAACGCTCGAGTTGCTATGTCGTGTGTATACACAAGATCGATACTGGGTGTGCTTTAATTCAACGGTCATTCGAATGAGATCTGAATTTGCTTGAGGACGTCACGCGTCAAAGAATATCTGTATTTTCAACAATTTATTAATCGTAATATTAAAAATATTTAAACGACATTATTTCGCACCGCAAAAATTAGGGTAACATAAAAAAGGTGATGACCAAGGAAGATAGAAAGACGCAAAAAAATGTCGCAAGTATCTATCAGTTAAGTCAATCTGGAAAGGATATGTGAATATGGATCATAATGAAACCACAAACAATGTAGACACGACTGACTTTGACGTACCCAAGCGCCTAGTTAGTAATCTGTGCAATGCCAATAGTAGAATGATAGTTTATAATATTATAATGTAAGTTAAAACTGCATAAAGTTGCCGCCTCAGTAGCTCAGTGTTTAAAGTACTTGGTCTGAGAATTCAAAGATCCCAGGTTCGATTCCCACGTGTACTAATTAAAAATCAGAGAAGAGCACATTGCACATACAAAGATAGCAATTACCTCAACACAATGAAAAAAATTGCGAGCAACTGTCTTCTTAAGGGCAACCTCCCTGAAGACTGCGACTAATTAGTGAAAAATAAACAGTGCGTCTCTTTCAATATACATTCGAACGTCATTATATCATTTTGATCAACTATTGTGAATATTTTACCAAGATTATTATTCTCGTATGCATTATTATTCCGTCTATTCCCTATCACAGTTAAAAAACCTTGTTGTTTAGGTGGTCTAGGAGAGAACAGAATTTGAACCAACCTGTTCCGATATTTGTTAACTTTCATAGATCATTTCCTAAACTATTGTAATGATTCGTCGACACCAGCGTCAAATTGTCTCTTGCGTCATAGCCGTCTAGTCGACACGCCTTAGGTGACAGCCTGGAGAATTCTGACGGCGGAATAAACTAGACCAGACAGTCCGTCGCCTGCTTCTAGAATGTTCGCGAAAAACAACCCCGGCATATAAAAATGCACGCGGCCGGGAGTGGGACAGTTGGAATTGAATTCGGCATCGACAGTCCGGCATTAAAAGTTCGCGTGAGACTGTTAAAATAAATCAGACATTAAGCTTGTAAATAAATTATTGTAAGTATTAATTAGTTTCCTTTTAAATAAATTAGATTATTAACTATTTCGTGTTTTGTTTTAAAATAAAAATTAATAGAACTCTTAAAATAGTTACACTATAAATAGTTCGGCTACAATACGTACACAGGGTGTCACCTATCTTTTTTTGTAAAGAACGACGGTATAGGTGAATTACAATCGATTTAAGAAAAGAAAATATGATAAAAGTTTTTTTTTTTAATAAGGTCTATGTTGTTGGTAATTATTACCACAAAAAGTGATAGTGAAAGAGTTGGTTACGTATTGTGTTAATAAACCAGACCTAACAACACACACACATCAAATACAAAAAACAAACAAAATACACAATAATACACTCACCTGAAGACGAGACAAGCAGCATAAAGACTTGTCTTCGAAATACAAAACTATACACCATGGAGGTGTTAGAAATAAACATAACTAAAGAAAAAAACAGTGGGTGAAACAAAAGTTGGACAATAACATTCCCAAGCCAGCTGGGACTAATTAGTAAATTACCCGGTCAAGGACTTCAAGAAGCTGAAACATCCTTGCACAGCACGCTTCTGGTCTACTTCGACTGCAGCCATGAGCACGAAGAAAAGGAGGCTTGTGTACCTCGAAGACGGCAGGAGAGTTAGGGCAAAGGCAACCAAGGCACAGCATGTCGGAATAAATTACCAAAAGTTGCTTGAACGACACCTGAAAATCGTTTTACATAAATTTAAAAAAATGAGGCTATGTTGCACCGAACGTATTTTTGTAAATTTATTTAGAAATTCTTATTTTCAAGTAAACCATTTGTTGTAAATAAATTATTTAGTTTCTTTAGGGTGTTAATACTGTACGACTTCGGGGTTCACAAATTGTAATCGTTGTTTATTTAAAAAAAAACAATTTAATGTCTACGATCATTTAACACAATGAAAGCACAATAATATCGAGCTGCATACTTGTCTAACAAAATAATACTTGCCTAACTTGACAGAAAACTCTGGTTTTTGTGCTTCTAATTGTGATTTATTCTTCGAAAAACGTTACAATATTTTCATTAAACAAGTGCGACTTATTTACACATACATAACAACATCTACAATTTAGTCTACGCTAACTACATACAAATAAATTAGATACATATCGATTTATTTCCAACACCCCTTCTATCGATATGTGCTCTAAAGAATGCAAACAATTAAATTTGAATCATTCTATTTTAGATTTAACATTTCTACACAACGGTTATGTTTATATTTTGCCAATGATTTTGTAAAAATATCTGCAGGCATAAAATCCGTTTGTATGTATTTAATCGATATAATATTGTTTTCAACTAATTCACGAGTAAAATGAAAACTAATATCTATATGCTTACTACGTTTATGAAATACAGCGTTCTTTGATAATTCTATTGCGCTTTGATTGTCACAAAATACATTGATCGGAGAACTTACATACTTATCAAAACCCATATGAAATAAAATTCTTCTGATATAAATAATTTCGTGAAATTTCAGAGAGTGCTGCATATTCAGCTTCCATTGTTGATAAGGCTACGGATGCTTGTTTTCTTGATTTCCAACTAATTGGTCCTCCGGATAATATCAGTACATTGCCTGAACACGATTTTCGTTCATCAATATCTCCAGCCCAGTCTGAATCTGTATACGCTTTAAGGTTTTCACCGTCTTTTACATATGTTATACCGTAATTAGATGTTTCCTTTAAATATCGCATAACACGTTTTGCAATAAGCCAATGATTCTTACCGGGATTATTACAAAAACGACTTAATGTACTAGCTGCAAAAGCTATATCAGGTCGGGTTGCGTTTGCTAAATGAATCAATCCACCTATTAATTCTCTGTACGGTTTGTTCATCATTTCACATTTTTCATCCTCGGACATTGGACTCATTTCTTTTGAAATTTTGTATTTGACTCAATAGAGTCGATACTGTCTTCGCATTTGTCATGTCAAATTTTTTAATAAGTCTTCTATATATTTCTGTGAAAGATGTATTTTTCAATTATACCTTCTCGTTGTACATTTATTCCTAGTATATTATTAATTTTTCCAAGATCTGTCATTTTAAATGTTGACTTCAATTTTGATTTTATAATTTCCAATTTTCAATTTTCTTGGAACTTAAAATCAAATCATCTACATAAATAATAACTATGACTCAGTCTTCTTTTTCACCAAATACATAAACACACGGATCCGATAAATTTTCTTACCACCAATTTCTGTAATATAGTTGTCCAATTTTTATACCACTCACGACCAGATTGTTTTAGGCCATACAAAGGTTTTAATAATTTACATACTTTTTCTTCTTGTCCACATTCAATAAACATTTCGGGTTGTTCCATATAAACTTCATCATGTAATTCACCTTGTACATATGCACAAATTACATCCATTTGATGTATATGCATTTCTTCATTTACAGATGCTGCGAGTAATGTACGAATAGTTTCATACCTTGCTACAGGTGCAAACACTTCTTCATAATCAATACCTTGTTTCTGTGTGTGCCCTCTTGCAACTAATCTCGCCTTGTATTTTTCTATTTCACCGTCTTGCTTAATTTTTGTCTTGAACACCCATCTATTCGTTAAAATCTTTTTTATTCGTTGGCCTAGGTACAAGAATCCACGTTCCATTTTCTTGTAAACTGTCGTATTCTTTTTCATGGCGGTTAGTCATAATTCTCTGTCGTTTCTCCAAAATTTCAGATGCAAATTCAGGATCTTCAAGTTGTGCTCTGCTGCATTGATAAATTTTCTTGGTCTTCCTGGTTTGCCAGTTTTCAATATTTTTGGACGACCTGGTCCTCTCCGTAGTTCACAGTTTTTCTTCGTCGACAATTTCAATATCTTCTTTTGATGAATCATCATTACTCGCCTCACTCCATAACATCTTTGGATTCTTCAATCTTCGTATCATTAAAATATTCAGGTACTTCAAAAATTTCTTTTGTTGATACTTGAGAGTCTCGATCCTTTCGAAGAATTTTACATCTCGAGCTTTAATTACTGTTCTCGTTCCTCGTTTCCAAAGTTTATAAGCTTTTGATTCATCTGAATAACCTATTAATATATATTCATCACCTTTTGGTTGGAACTTTCCCTTTTTTTGCCCTTTATTGAGTACAAATGCTTTACTGCCAATCGTTCTGAAGAAACCTACATATGGTTTTCGTTTTGACCATGCTTCTATTGGTGTAATTCCATTCAAACATTTCGTCGCACATCTGTTTCTTAAATATGTCGCTGCATTTATCATTTCGGCCCACATAAAGTCTGGTAAATCAGCTTGCAACTTCAAACATCTGGCCGTTTCTACCAGGGTACGGTTAGCTCGCTCCGCTACTCCGTTTTGTTGTGGTGTATATTCTACAGTTAATTGATGTATGATTCCTTCTTCTTCTAAGAAATTAGTAAATTCTTTTGATAAATATTCCTTACCATTGTCTGTGCGCAATTTCTTAATTCGTCGACCAGTTTGATTTTCAACTTTTCTTTTATAATTTTTAAATGCTTGTAAAACATCTGATTTTCTGCGAATTATGACCGTTTCTGTATATCTAGAACAATCATCAATAAAAGTAACAAAATATTTAGCACCACTTGCTGATTCAGTGTTCATGGGACCGCATATATCTAGAATGTACTAATCCTAAAATCTCTTTCCCGATTAATGGATGGTTTAAATGGTTGAACATGAATTTTACATTTTGCACATACTTCACAATTTATTTCAGATGCCTTTGATGTAAAATTCATACCGCATACCATATCTTCTTTTATCATCTTTTTCAGATCATTAATATTAAGATGTCCATACCTTTGGTGCCATTTAAACAAATTTTTATTACCTTTTTCATCTGTAATAGCTGCTTGGTTTACCTTTTTCGTTCACAATGTAAAGTTCATTTTGTTTCTTTGCCGTTAAAGCCACAGTACCATTTTTCTTCAACTATCGCCTTATCTTTTATCAAATGTAACTATATAACCTTTATCAGTAATGCTCGATACAGATAATAAATTATTTCGTAAATCTGGAACATATAATACATCAGTTACGTTGATAGTGCTATTTACATGTCTTTTAACGTAATATCAAAATTGACATCTCCGGTGCCGAATGATTCTATAGAATGATTCGCGGCCGTGTATATGACTTTAAATTATTATTCATATTCGCAAATTTTCCTTCATCATTACACATATGCCTAGTTGCACCGCTATGTAGATACCAAATTTCTGATTTTTCTGCAAGTTCAGTATTATATGTAATTGCTGTTAGCATGTTACCCATTATTTATTTCTCTGCGTTTTGATTTACAATCTCGACTTTTGTGTCCGCTTTTACCGCAATTAAAACATTTCCGTTGAATTTTCGTACGCCTGTAATATTACCCTTCAAATTGACATTATTTGACGGTTTTGACTTTTTAAAATGATTTTTCGTTAATAAAGCATCAGGTTCATTTACTTTTAAGATACGATCATATTGCCTAGCTTCTTCCTCAATAAGCTTTATTTTTAAATTATCAAACGCTGGTATTTCATCGCGAGACTCAATTGCTATACTAAAATTTTCAAATTCTGATGGCAAAGAACCTAACAACATTATTGACAACAACTCATCTGGAATTTTAATACCGGCTTCTTCAAGTTTTTCAGCTTTACATGCGAAGTCGGTGACGTACTGCGTCATCGTGATGTTGGTCGGTTTCTCCATCCTCAGCAACTGCTTGTACAACGCGGCTTTTCTCACTGGACCTCTTGATTCGAATACTGCCTTGATTCCATTCCAAGCTTCTTTTGACGTGGTAGCTTTCTTTACATGGTTCAATTGACTGTGTGTAATACTTAAATTAATCAACGCCAGTGCCTTGGAATCTTTCTTCATCCATTCTTTGTCGTTGATTTCTGTCTTCACTTCTGTGCCGTCCACGTACTGCCACAAATCGTTGAAGACGAGTACACTCTTCATTTGAATCTTCCATAATTCGTAATTTTCTCCAGATAATTTTTCTATATTGGCGAAACCGGTTGACGTAGACATTTTTAGCAAATCTCTCAAAAATTACAATTTCTTCAAAATTATTGCGTAGCTGATAGCTAGGGCTGGGTCGATGTATCGATATATCGATACGTATCGATACGCCAGCTGTATCGATACACATTTTCAGCTGTATCGACGTATCGCATATCGATACGTATCGAAATATCGGATATCGAATATCGATACGTATCGAAATATCGATACGAATCCAAGTATTTCATATCGAATATCGATACGTATCGAAATATCGGATTTCTTATCATAAGTTTAAGCAATAACGTTAAACTAAATTCATTTTATTTTACCGTTTAGAAGATATTTAGTTTATTTCAATTTTCTTGAGACTTGAAAAACTGGTCTTACCCGGTTTTTGCACCAAAGTTTTAAACCTCTGTTCAATATTTCGAAACGTATCGATATATCGATACATATCAATCCCATATTTCGATACATATCGATACGTATCGTAGCCGATACTCGATACGTATCGATATTCGATATATCGATACGTATCGATACAGAAATCGTATCGAAATTCGATACACAATTTCCCGTATCGCCCACCTCTACTGATAGCATCTGGTGTGCTGGGCCCGTAACCTGACAGAAAACTCTGGTTTTTGTGCTTCTAATTGTGATTTATTCTTCGAAAAACGTTACAATATTTTCATTAAACAAGTGCGACTTATTTACACATACATAACAACATCTACAATTTAGTCTACGCTAACTACATACAAATAAATTAGATACATATCGATTTATTTCCAACATAACTTAATGCTTAAATTAATTCGCTAGCTACTACACGCATCGCTTTAGAAATAAAACTTATTTAAATATGCCGCTTCCTCGGGGTTATATATCAAGTAACGCTATTCTAGAATAGCGGCGAACAAAGATAGAACATTCCAGCAAATTCTACTACCATTCGGTGCAAGTCTAGAATACACTAGAATCTTGTCTGCAACATAGATGGCGCGACCAGCCTAAAAATAGAATTTCCTTACTTCACGGAATGTAACAATACGTAGAAATTAACATTAGAATTGTAATATTAAGAAAATTTAAAAAATAAAGAAAAGTGGGTTAGAGTCCTAAGAAGTCGAGAAAATAACCGAGTGAGGGCGCTGTTCTTGCTATTGTATGAACTTGCAGGATATTATGCAGTAAATAGTCTATGCGCTGAATTCGATTTAATCAGTGAACCATTTGTAAGAAATCGACAATTTCGTAAAACTTTAAGCTCAGTACGTAAGCTGAATCCGATGCAACGTCGCCTACGCGACCGCGGAAAAATTCACCCACATAAAAAATTAAGTAAACAAACGACTAGCTTTATCAAAGGGTTTGTCCTCATGGCTCAGGACTGAGCATTAAAATAGAACTGCTTTCGGAGAATTTCAGTTGCATATTGCATTACCAAGCGGTCGCTGAGTTGACTCATCAAAAAACCGCATTATGTAAACATAATTAAAAGCGAACGATCCAGGTATCGGAATTTCCGGCTTAAAACGATATAAAAAGGAGAATGTTTTCACGAGAGAGATCACATAGTCGGTAGTCGTGTGGTCGTATACATCGCTCTCAGAGTCCAAAGGCGAAATTAACATTCACAGAATGTCTTACAATTAGTATGTGAACAAACTCCGAAGATTCGTCCGTGTTTCAGTATCTAGTACCAAGGTTTGGATGAGAAAACATTAATTTAATTGCCAATTTGTTATATTATTTTATTAGAAACTAACAATTGCTTTATTTGATTTACGAAATGCTATTTTTTTTCTCTCATTATAAAATTATTTTGCATTGTGTCGTACAATATCACTCTGATGAAGTAATTTGTAATAACATTTGTTTAAATTATGCTCTTTAATAATCCAACTGAATTATTAAAATTCATATAAAAGAAAGAACGTGCAAAATTTCGACAATCCCGAAATTTATATGTCGTGGCGGGCAAGGGCTAAAATTTCATTTCATATAAAGGGGACACTTAAAGCAATTTCTGGCTAAGAATCTTAAATCGGATACGTACTACCAAAGAAATTGCTACTTGGGTCCTTTGTGGTTTGATAAAAATTTTAGTAAAAGAGGAGGAGAAGAAGTGAAAATTGTTGATTATTTTGAGTGGTAATAGAACTTCTCTTTCATTCTCGTTGTGATATCTAGAGGAGCATAGTTTCTCGACGATACAGTTGAAAGTAAATGATAATTCATCCCCTTTCTGTTATCATTTTTAACCACCTATCTCTCACACATTAAACCAATGATGTAATAATTCATACAAAGGAACAGGTGATTAATATTATTTTAACAAAGGCGGTTTCGCGAAAAATCGACCTAATTAAATTCTCAAACTGGTTTTGCGAAAAATTAGTTTGTAAAACTAACTGCTTATGTGATACAATAAACTATGTACTTACGTTTTAGACGACATTTTTTATTTATACACAAATACACACACATTTAACTACGATACAAGATATTTTGAATGCAAAAGCTCGCGAGTGCCCGAATATTCAAACTTATCGCATTTTTATATTCCACAACGAAGAAATTGTCTACAAGATCCACGACTGAATTCATCAAAAGAAGAACCCCGAGCAACAATAAATTGACAAATAAAAGGAAGAGTTATGAACAAATTTCAAAAACAGTAAATAATAATAAATAAATAAACCCTGAGATCACAGCTTAAATTTGTCACCCAAAGCGTGGGGCATACACAGCAATAAATTGGCTTGAACAAAACGTAGAGTTATAGAAAAATCAATAAACCATGAGATCACAGTAGTACGTATATATTTTCAGCATCAACCAGTGTTAATTAAAAACTTTCCTTTACACTTTTAAAAAATCATATCTCTTTTATTAAAAAATTGTTTATTTTTTTGTTAATCGAATGTACAATATGCGCCAAAACAAAGGGTACCGAAAACTAAGGCCTTTTTAAACATAAAAATTATAAAATTTTCAACAACCTTCAACATTTCTAGGGTATAAAACATGATCAATGTGCTCGCTGCTCTGTTTCAAGCAACACTCACAACGTTCAGCAAGTTCATTAAAAAATTTTCTAAAATGAAGTTGCTGCACTCTTGTGACACGCGTTACAATCTTTTAACGTAGTTCATCAGTGGTTGTCTGTTGATTCTTCGAAAATAATATGATACCGATGTGACAACCGGGTTTTCTATAAAAATAATAACAATATGTATTGCGTGTTGTCGCATTTACGTATTTCCGCATATCATTTTGTGGTATGGGTTAACTACATACATACACGGTTCACTGAATTAAGGAAGAATCAAAAATGAACTCCTCATGAATAGGACGTATTTTCTATGAAATCTTTTTTTAATTTCGCAGTATAGTCTTCAGTGGAAAATTTTTAGTACCATTTGATAAAGAATAAAAACTTTATACAATAGTAGTTAGGACAGTCTCTGGATTTATTTAATAATTGTCTTCAGATATATTTCAGAAGATCTAGTTTCATATTGATGGAAAGAATTTATCTTTGGATAGAATTCATTATATTTTCGTATACAGGGTAGTCCCGAAATAACGTGCCAAAAAGAAATCAGTTATAGGAGATGATAAGTAAAACTCATATACAAAAAATTTTTCTTTTCGTTTTTCAGATAAAAATAATTGAAAATTTGTTGAAAATTTGCTGTATGTTAATGAGTTTAGATGTTACAGGTACAGTTGCTAAAAAGAATGCAAATATTGTTGCCATATAACCAGAATTACCTTTTCAATCCGGTTAACATTAGCGTATAGCAAATTTTCAACAAATTTTCATTTATTTTTATCTCAAAAACGAAAAGACTTTTATTAGAAAAATCTTTTGTACATGAGTTTCACTCATCATCTCCTATAACTTATTTCTTTTTGGCACCTTATTTCGGGACCAACCTGTATATTCATACTTCAATATAACGTGAGAATACGCAATTTTGAAAAATGACCTGTAATATTGGGGCCTTAAAATTTCGCACGATTTTTTATCAAGTAGCCAAAATTTTTCTAAATTACACTTTTGTAAAACAGACTTTTTTCTCAATTTTGACACTAAAGACATTTAACCAAAATTCATTTCGTTTTCAGATTGTTTGGTTATACATATTTTAAGAACAGCAAGGTAGTAAAGTGTTAAAACTGAAATAACAGAATAAAAGTAGCGACCAACAATTTTCTAATTTTGCGATTGCAAAACCCATCTCTTCTTCAGAAAGCACGTGATTTAGTGTTGTGAAGCTACAACTTTAGCATTACATTTGGGTATCTGACTTTAAAATGATTAGATTATTTTTGACAAGCCGTCAAAAAAAGCCATATTTACGGCGGAAAATTAAATCGTGCGAAATTTTAAGGCCGCGATAGTACAATCGGTACGGTAATAACCGATATTAATTATTATTCTAATAGAACTTCTTTGTAATTTAAATAATCTCTACAATTACGACGAATGACCCCAGTCAAATATGGCATATTATTCTAAATGATAATAAATTGAAGCAAAGTAAGCTGTTCGGAAATATTTCCTAGAAAAGTTTGGTGCAGTTCTTACTTTGATATTATAGTATGAAAAAGAAAACAGATTTTTATCGAATAAATTACTTACTGACGTTTCGCAGAACAGATTGTTCGCTATGTCAAAGTGAATAACGATAACAAACAATTAGCCCACTAGTTTTTAAAGTTTTTTGTTAAGAGAATGTCGTTAACAAAATTATCAGTAGTAATACAACCTGTTAATTCAAACACAGAAGTAATTAAGAAGACATTAATTTTTTTTGCCGAGCAATGTATTATTCTTCCTAAACTTCAGAAGACCAGAAGAAATTAACTACACTTCCCAACAAAATTAGGGAATAATTAACAAATACCAATAATTCGCAGATAATCAAAGTCCGGTGGTAACTATTCCTGTTTTCATTATCACTAGCAGCGATAATAAGATTTACAAGGCAATTTATTTTATCATAATTAAAAACAGTTTAGCAATAAAACAAGAAGTTGTTACGGTTGAAAAATTCATTTAAGTTATTCTTAATATTTTTTCCGAACACCCTAATACAGGAGAATCTAATGGCCAGACGTCCTACGTGCCGGTCGTCATATTTCACAATGTTGTGCAATGTTCAGTTAAGATTGTGCGTTGTTATTTAGTCATACAGTATATCTCCATTTCACTTTGTTTCCTGGGTAAATCTGTCTTCAATCCTATCGACTCCTGTCTGAACTTATGGTAGGGGAAAAGCGCGACGGTCACTTGCAGTTAGTCTCTCTTCAGAACTTCCAACGTACGGCTCGTGTATTTGTGATTTTTATCTTTATGCTCCCTTTTCACCTGTGAAGGAAGACGGAATCGGAATTTCTCCGAGATTTGTAAACGTACGTGAGGGAATTACAAGCTTGTTAAAACAAAAAGCTTCTCGAAAGCCTGTCCGGTCGTTGAAACGAGGAACAGGTATGTCTGTGGCCATCTTGGGTCCTTGTCAAAGCATAACGCGTATATTTCTCTTCCATTAGGCTTCTAGCTCGAGTTCCTGTGGTAGTTTTACCTATCTGGTATAACTGGGATAACCCTCGAGGACGTAAGAAAAGCCTGGTTTCCGGCTTTTGTACCGATCGAAGTTTCGGAACCCGGCCTACCCCCTACTTGTGAAAGTGGATTCGTCACGGTTACCTCATGTCGGCAGTTCGTGACGTCAGCTATAGACCAGTCAAAGCCTGCTTGTTGAAGTTAAAAGCAGTTTTGATCAGTTGTCAAAAGGAAAATGACACTAAAAATCATACCTGTTGAAGGTGAAGCATTTGAATGGTCAGTTGCACCAAACTCTTAAGCTGAGCTTAAATTTGAGATTACCCAACATTGTGTAAGTCATATTTTAAGTCTAAAGTGACGTATAAAGTTAAGTTGAGCATAAATGTTTGATGCAACTAGTCATAATTGACAATATTTTATCGTTATCTTTACTGTTTTTTTCTCAGTCCCGGACAATTGTAGACTAGTCTTTACTCTCATTAATAAAAAAATAAATAGTAATATGGTTTAAAAATTCGTTTTAATACAAATCTTCTGACAGAGAAAATTCCTGGAATCCGGTGTGCAATCTGAACTTGTACTAATAGTAAACACGTACATCGTTAATATTGATGTGACAATAATGCAAAAATCAATCTAACATCGATTATTCGTATAAAAAAGGGCCGTGAATAGATTTAAATTGCCCATCTGATCGTGAGTGACATTTTACCGTATTTATTATTATCACTGACTGAAATTTACCAGGCAACTTATAACTTTCAACTTTAGTAACCATGGAAATGGCGAGTAAGGTCTATCGGTGACGTTGTGTTGCTGTTGGTTACAGGACGGATGAGGCAACCGTTATAGTTTACAGACCGTGGATTCGTCCTACAAGACGACGCTACTTTAGTGACGTTACTACACTGACTTATGGCGCTAACCACCGAGAGAGGGGGCTCCGACACTGTTGAGTGTCATTACGCCGGATCCTGATTACAGGTCGGATTTGCTTCAATTATTCTTTTTTTAATTACCCATTTGGTTTGGCTCAATTTCCGCGGCGTTGCAATTTTTATTCTCATTTTGCGGTGCATAGTTAAATTTGTTTAAGTTAATTGTAAACGAAGAACAGATCTGTTTGACGGAAGATTTCTAAGTTGTCAAATTATTTAATTTTCTGCGTGTTCGTGTAACTGGACCCCGTTTGAGTCCCCTTTTTTTATTAACTTTGTTTATTATATTATTTTTACCAAATCTTTGAGCAATTTAAATAAAAGCAAGAGTGCTCAGCTGGTGCTTTTTATTTTATTCACTTTGCCCACCTTTTGCTTTGGGGTTACGTCGAACCTCCCTTCTCCAAGAGCTTTGCCGAGCGGTGCTGGAGAAACGTCAGTCGCTCGCACTAATTTGCTGGCCTACAGGTAGGTAGCAAAGTTCAGAATTAAAAGTAAAATTAAACATTTATTTTTTATAATAAAGGCTTAATATCGAGTTAGATCTCCTCTCGTTGCTATATAAGCCCTCATACGAGAAGGCGTACTCTCAATTGAGCACGAAATCTCTTCTTGGGTAATCTCCATCCAAGATGGTTGAAGATTCTTCCTCCTATGGTACCTATTCCAAACATTCTCAATCGAATTTAAGCCAGAACTTCGCGCTGGCCAGTTTAAAGCCCGAAGATTGGCATCAGTAATCTCATCATTGGCAATGTTTATTATGTGCGGGCGAGCAGTATCATGCATTAAAATGAACTGAGGTCTTTACACAGCGGCAAAATATTCTAGAACGGGAATGATAACGTCGTTCATATATCTTACTGATGTTATTGTACCCCTGTTCGTAATAATCAGGTCCGTAAGATCTTCAAAAGTAGCCCCACAACTGATCCACCATCAAATCGGTCCAGTTACCGTATGCAATATTTTACGAATGTTTCTCCGGATAATCTCCATAATTTGTCACCTATCATTCGACTTTAGACAAAATCTGGATCTATCGGTGAATAAAACATGGCACCAGTCATCAATTGCCTAATTTGCGTGCATTAGAGCAAATGCTAGTCGAGCACTTTTATGTGCTGCAGTCAAAAGTGGTTTTGCTGTATAAAACCTTCTCCATTTTACAATAATTTGCATCAGGTGGTCCTCTGTAGCTGTTGTTTTCCTTTTTCTGCCTTGACCAGGACTTCTGCAAAAAGTTCTGGTTTCTCTGTAACTGTTCTAAACTGTTTTAAAAATTAGTTATTATTAAATATTAATATTTTATTAAGAAGTGTACAGTCGGACTTGCTTGAAAATCCAAGAGTACCATCATCTGCAAAAAGAGAGCAGTCATCTGGACAAGTGTATTTTGGGAAATCATTAATATAAAATAGAAACAATATATGGTCTAAAATAGAATCCCATATCTAATCTCAACACATTCAGAGATGTTTTCATTGTACTTAATACGTCGACTGCGGTTGGTTGTGTATGAAACAATAAATTTGGTGCTCGACAGATGAAAATTATAGAACATTAATTTACAGAGGAGAATATCGTGTGAAACGCAATCAAATCAAGGGAACATGTTGAATAACATACTCTTTCCTTTCATAAGCTTGGATAACATTGTTGGTCAAAATTCAGTGCGAAAAGATGAAGTGAGCTTCAAAGGATGAACTCATTTTTTTTTTCTAATGGCACATCGAACTAAAGAAAGTAGCGTTGGGGGGACGTACACACGCGCATTTTGCCAAAAACGAAAAGAAAAGGAAGAGATTGTATTAGAAGACTCGGTACTGAAGATTGAAAACGTAAGGGTGGTCTAGGAAACAGAGTGCTTACAGTAAGAAACTTATCTGAAGATAATTCTTAGAGTAACAGAGACGAAGAAGAGAGTCGAAGAAGAATTGAAAGGGATGACCATGCATTGAAGAATATGAACTATAAAGACGTGGTGGCAAAGGAAGGAAATAGTTAGCACTTTGTCGTTGGAAAGTAATTAGGAAACAGAGTGCTTGCAGTAAGCAGCTTATCTGAAGATTATTCTTAGAGGATCAGAGACAAAGAAGAGAGTCGAAAAAGAATTGAAAGACGAAGGTTAAAATAGTTAACAGGGATGGCCATGCATTGAAGAATATGAATCATAAAGACGTGGAAGAGGAAGGAAGTAATTAGCAATTTGTCTTTGGTTTTCTTTTTTTTTGTATTGGAACTCTCCATGACATTTTTCAGGAGAATAAATTTCTGAGGAAAGACCTTGTATTCCTCCAGCTAGACTTTTCAAAAGTGTCGTTGGTATTTTATCTATGCCAGATGACTTCTTACTCTCGAATCGATTAATACCTCCAAGAGTATTAACTTTTCATCCTAATGCTTCTAATCATTTGCTCCTCAATATACTCTTCCCAACTTTTTACTTTCTTTTTTCTTCTTCTTTTGCTTACTTTAGACCATGACCAGTACATTCCCCTGCGATATCAATTGATAGCTACATCCTTCCATTTCTTTAGCAACCTTCCTAAGGGCCTTTTTCCTGGTGGCTTTTCATCTCTTGCCGGTCGGGCGATTCTATCTCTTCCCATTCTAATCACATGCTGGCTCCAATTCCTCCTCCTTTCTTCTCTTTTCTTCCCCCTTTTCCTTTTTCTTTATTTATCAATTTTCTATTTTATTTACTATTTGGTTCCTTATAAAAGTCTCTGCAAAATTCTCCTTATACGTGGATCTCATAGGTACTGTTGCATTGCTTTTCCTGCCTTTTCTTCTTGATTATTCTAGAACAAGTTTCACGCTTTGCTTGATTTTTCCAGTTCCTGGTGCAGAGGTACTTTTTGTTTTTTGAGAGTCGAAGAAGAATTAAAAGACAAGGGTTAAAATAGTTCGGTAACTTATTATAAAGAGCGCCCAAGGAAGTCATGAATTGAAGAATGTGATGCACAAAGAAGAGAGCCGAAGATGAATGGCAGCTGATGGAGAAGTGAAAGACGAAGGTTAAAGTAGTTAATAGCCCATGCATTGAAGAATTTGAAGCATAAAGATGTGAAAAGGGAAGGAAGTAGTTAGCGCTTTGGTGTGGGAAAGCAACTGCGTACTTCTTAACCTTGCTTATCTTTTTTTTATACTGGAATTCTTGTAATTTTTGAGGAGAAGAAAGACCTTGTATTCGTCCAGCTACACATTTTCCGTCGGTTCTCAAAAGTATTGTTAGTATCCATGCCAGATAACTTTTCATTCTCCAATCGATTAATTACCGCTACAACCTCTTTGAGGAGTACTTTTTGCTTTTAAATTTAATTGAAACCTCCTCAATATAGGCCTCCCAACTTTTTATTTCATTTTTTCCTTCTTCTCATGCTTCCCACATTAGGCGATGGCTATAAAATTTATAACTGCTGCTGTAGTCGATGACCCCTTACGAAAACCAAACCAGAATTTATTTGAAAATTTCCAATATTTGCTTTAACAGTACCTTTTCCAAGACTTTTGAAAAAATTGGCAGTAGCAAAATTGCACTTTAATTTATAGTATTATTTTTTTTGCCCTTATTTGTAAATCAGAGCCACTACAGCTTCTTTACGACAATTATTAGAGAAAATTCCATTTTATCTTCAGACAGTGCCCAATCCTCAAAAAAACTTTCACAAAATTAAATCTCAAAATCATCTAAAATGTGATTTGCCTTCCTGTGGACTCTTACACCAAAAATCATCCAAATTGATTCAAGCTTCTTTGTTAAAAGAACTTGAAGCAGAATACTAGTTTAACGAAGCATTTTTGGATTTACGACGTCTTACTTTGAGCTCATAAATCTATGGTGCATAAGGTTTTAGGTTTTCTAAAGATAACTGACGTAAAATCTACTCAATTAGAGTTATTAAATTTTTTTGGTATGTGCTTCACAGCTTTACTACGTATCAAGGTATACAATGTGGAAATATTTGTTTCCTAAAAAATTAATTTCTTTCTGCATTCTAAAGTGAAACAAAAATCTGAAATTTTTATTTTTTGTGTAAAAAAAATTGTGCATAGCTAGAAAAGGAAACATATCGAAATATACAGTGCAGGACAAAATTATAATAGCACTAAAATTCTTGTCATAATTCGCCTTATGTTGGGAGAATTTAACTGAAAATTTTTTTGTTGAAAACATTTTTTAAGAGAGTTTATCATCTCAATGCTAACAAACACAACTACAAAAATAAATAAAAAATGGAGAGAAAATTTGAAAAATGTATTTTTTTCGGTAGGACAAAACTATAAGTGCGGTTATAATTTTGTCCCGCACTGTATATCCTAGTTTCCAGGAAAATAATTGCCCCAATTTCAACCCGGACTAAATTAAACCTGATTATATTCTCATTAGCCCTAATTAAGTGAGTGTTTCACGCGGTGTGGGCGCATTGTTTTTGCTTGTAAAGTTCCTGACATGGAATGTAATCTACGGCTTTAAGAAAAACAAGGCCGAGCTTGCTCTGTAAATTGTTCCTCGTGTTTTTGTTTTATGAAAGACGCCCGGCAAGAACTGACCCAGAATGCAGAATGAAGCTTCTTAGAGCAGAAACGAGTGCGAGCATCTCAAAGTAAAAAGAAATTTTAATTCAATTTGCTTAACTTAGATGAATTTGTAAAAATTGCATTTATTACTTTGAATATTATTGTAAGCTTCCATGTCTTGGAGTGATTGTTTGATAGTGAGTCCCTAGACAGTTTGCTATTGTTCTTGTCGTCTTCCCTTTTTCGTCGTACATTTTTTTTATATTTTCGTTTTTAATTTTACCAAAAATGTAAATTTTACATTTCTCTTTTCATATTTGAATCTTTAGAGCTTTGAATAACTGAAACAAGCACATGAGTTTTTTTTTTATTTAGGAGAAATTAACTTCTCGAAAACTGGGTTACGCTCCTTTGTCTCGGGACGAATTTTTGGAGATTAGACGAAACGCAAAGTTTTCCAGAAGCGTAATTAAAACGACTGAATGCAGATGGTGGAGTTGTTGTAAGCAAGCTCGAGCCTTTTGTGCCCGGAATATTGGTGCAGCTCGCCTTCTTTGTTTCCGTTCATTTGTGTTACACAATGTCTATCTGCGAAGATTAAATACGTGCAAAGCTTCAGTGTTACAAGCGAGCCAACGCCGGTGTTTGTTTAATTTTGTTGAGCCAGTTTACGTTTTGTAAACATTGAACGATTTTCGACTCTTTTTTTGGCAGAGCTTCCTGTCCAAACTTAATAGTTAGCTTTACTGAAACAATTTAACCATTTTTCATTGTTCGTCGCAAAAATAAAAACACCAACTAGAAAAATGTGCTGGGGGCTTTTTTTGAAAGACTTTCTCGTACTTAAAATCCGCTCACTATTATATTTTATTAATGTACTGCGCAGGCTATCACGTAAAGCCACGTGATTTGAATTAAAGATAGCCTGAAGATTTAGAACTTAATGAATATGTAAAGACCATATGCGGAATTCTGCATTTGGAATACATTGAAAACAGTAATTCATATATAGATCGATATCACATGCAATACAAGAAACGTAGATACAGATTTTGCTTTAATAACCAGCATGCAGTATTTCCGGAGTTTTCAATAAATCCGAGCTACGTAGTTACATATTTCTACTATCAATACCACTTCGCCCATTTTCCTTTTTGTATCACTAAGTATTCAGTTTCAAATAATTTAAATGTTACTTTTCGATCAAAACCGCTACAATTTTTGGCATACTCGTGCGATACAAAAATTAGAGGTATTTTGTTGAAACAAACTCGCCGGATTCGCCCGGATTCTGTGGGCTTAGTTCTGGCTTTGTACGGCATTTGTAAAATAACTCGGCAAGCAGATAATAACCTTTAAACCGCACGTGAAATGTTTTTAAGCCGAAACACGATCGATTCAACGAAACAACTCTGACAAATTTAGATTCACCGGAGAATCCCATAAATTGCAGAATAATACAAAAATAATAGGATCTGGATGATCTGGAACCGGGATGTTCTATTTACAAATAACAATTCTATTAATTAGGCAATTATTTTCTTATTTGACACTTCCACGTTTAACATTTCTTACAATTTCAGAAATACAAATGGGAAAGACACATTGAGGTAATACGAGTAATACAAAAATAAAGAAACGTTCATATAGTTTGCACCGGTATATGTGTAGAAGAATTCACGCAACTTAAAGAAAATGGTGCTGCAGGAAATGCACAGAAAATTTAATCTCAAAACCGGCAAGCATCGTCAACAACTGCTTAGAAAAAACAGGAAATTCAAAAGATGTCGCTGTATACGCAAAAACGTATGTGATATGGAAACTAACGAAAATAAACTGCGTTCAGACAAAAAGCTATCAGCACACAAGCAAGAAGTGGGTGTTTGTAAACAGAGTTACAAAGAAATTGGAAATACCGGAGGCTTATCGTATTCACAACCAATTAAATATGCAGAAGAAAATGAAGGTAAATCTGCGACTACAAAACCACTCTATAACGAAGTAAAAACAACAGAACAAAAAGTCATCGATAAAGAAAACAATTTCACGGTTTTTAATAACAATTGTCCCATAGAAAATATAAAAAGGAAAGATACTATTCATAAAAGCTGAATAACCATGGATTTAAAAATTAATTGTCAAAAAAGGAGAGACTTGTATAAACTTTTATTAAATAATTTGATTACCAAAGAAGAATATCCAAGTTATTGCCATACATTAACAAATAAGATAAAACAGGCAAAAGTAAATTATAACTCAGAATATTTAATAAACTCAGCAAATTATA
This sequence comes from Dorcus hopei, assembly GCA_033060865.1. NCBI lineage: Eukaryota > Metazoa > Arthropoda > Insecta > Coleoptera > Lucanidae > Dorcus > Dorcus hopei. Next base: position 46,111,629 of record CM065426.1, on the reverse strand, counting down.
TCAATTATACCAAATTACACCATTGTATCAATAAATTATCAGGAAGTAGATAGAAACATAATAGACCTGAGAAACACCCAATCTACGAGACCTGATGGTGCTCCTGAAAAAAATCGTGACCGTTATAGCAAAACCCTTGCCACATAAACATGTCGTTTCTATCGGGCATTTTCCCAGATTCAATTATAAAACCAACTTACAAGAAAGGCTACAGGACAAAAATTACAAATTACAGACGATAGCCAATATTTCGAAAATATTCGGAAAGATCATACATACCAGAATGAATAATTTCTTGACTGCTAATATAATAATAAGTATCACCAACAAAATGGTTACCAAGAAGGTCATTCGACGGCGACAACAGTTTATCATATCTGAAACATTCGACCCAATCAATGCTGAAGACACGGCCGTGGGAATGTTTATGGGTCTGTCAAAGCTTTTGACAGTGTATATCAGTCTTTCTCAAAGTGGGCGATAACGCCCCCTTGTGGGCGCTAGAGGCCTATAGGGGGGGCGGTAAAGGGCACAGAGAAAATTGGGGGAAACAAGATAAGACTCATATATGGCAGGCTATAATTTAACTAAAGTTATTAAAGTAATGATTGCGATTGGGATTTTTAAGATGTGGTAAAGTTAAAAATTTTAGAACGCGCTAGAAAATAATTGATTCTCAAAGTGGGCGGTAGACGAAATTAGTTTGAGAACCTAAGGTGTATATCATCACATGAAAGAAAACAATGTGTTGTTGCGAAAACCGATGGGGAAACATTGTTGTCCTCTTGGGAAAATGCAAAAAAGGAGTTCCACAAGGATCCATCCTAGGCCCATTACTTTTTTTTTATTTATATAAACGTAGTTTTACTGCTCTCTTCGTAGACGACACGTCAGTTGTTATTAAAACTCTTAATATTGAATTACTCCAAAAGAAAATCTGTAATTCTCTCAGTGCTCTAGAAGAATGGTTTAGTGCTAATAACCTAAAATTAAATTTACAAACAACAAATATGATAAAGTTTTCTCCAACGAAGACAGATAATATAAATTTATTATATAATAATAATAGTAGATTATATTGTAAGTGAGAAAAATGCAAAATTATACATGAGTGAGACAATTCTCACGAGTGTGTAATTGCATTTCTCTCACGTGTGATATACGACGTTTTGTCCAACAGTTGCACTTTTTAACAACAAATAATCTTGAAAATATATTTTTGAAGTGACATTACTTAAAACGTCAAGCAGTCATGGTCGGTCATCATAGATAATAATTGTTGATAAACACTATGGGGTGACTAAAATTAAATTTTAGTCGCTAGAGATTGAAATTTGATTTTAATCACTCAAAATTAACGTAAAAAAAACCTAAAAAGTGCAACTGTTGGACAAAATACTTACCTCAACCGAAGAAGTTCTCTTCTGGACTAAAGCTGGGTTATTATTTTAGTTGGAAATCACAATAGATTACCCAGCTGCTAAACTCGGGCCATTAAGTTACGCGCTACGAAAGCTTGCAAGTACAGTAAATCAACAAGCTGCCATCTGTGCTTATTATGCATATGCAAATTCAAGGCTAAAGTACGGCATAATATTCTGGGCAAATGCGACAGACAAAAACAGAATTTTTAAGCTGCAAAAACGTTGTATGAGAAGCATTTTTAACTTGAACATGAGAGAGAACTAAAACTTGTACAGACTTTACATCCTCGAATGCTCTCTTTTTGTGAGAAAACATTACAGTCAATTTCAAGATAAATACATACTGGATCACAATCATGCTGGTAAAATTTATAAAATAATGTGCATATTAAATAGGCGAAAACAATCATTCCTATGCTCGTTTTACACTATTCTATTTCTTGTACAAGGTTTGGGTCTGTTTCTTAAACAATTTATTTTGTGCAATAAATTATATCAAAATTTAAATTGAATCTGGAAAAATAGTTGGTCCATCTTCAGGGCGACTATGTAACGAAATATAATGTATCACAAAAAAAAATTATACGTGTGACCATGCATAATTTAATTATTGTGAAAAATTGTTTGTGATACATTACATTTCGTTACTTATGGCCGATTTCTTCACCATGTTTAACCTAAGGTTAATTTATCTAACAGTTTGAATGTGACGTACAGTTGGCCGTACATATACTATGTGTCACATTCTAACTGACAGATAAATTTAACCTCAAGATAAAGCGATGAAGAAGTCGGGCATTAGTCGAGCCGAAAATGACATTTCCTGAGGCCGAAACATATCGGCATTAAATAATTCGTGAAAAGCTTTTCGTTTTCTTCTTAGCAACTCAACGCCATGTCCTAAATATTCATTATTCATTTTATGGTTACCAATATCAATCATGGAGCAACTTACCAAAACGTAACAACTAAACCTTGTACAAGAAATAGGGTAGTCTAAAACGGCCCTTAGATATTCGTCCCTTCTATCAACACAAAATTCAAAGCACCAGCAAATCTCCATAACAACTAAACGACTACGTATTTACCGACGTGCACCCAAAGAGGGACCCTCAATGAGAATATTAATATTTAAAGAAATAATGAAACGAGCATACTTTTATTAGTCTCATTTCAGTTAAAAGGATAAAGGATCAAATAACATACATCAAAATGTATGACAAAAGTTCGCAACTTTGATAGTTCATCATTGATTTTATTGAACATTTCAAGTAGCGACATCTTTTGATCGCTTTTTGACCTGACATTGCAGTAGAATTGACAAATTGAAGCTAGTTCGCCACATAATAAGTCATCCTAAGCAAGGCGGCCATGCTTGCTGTCAAAGCATATGAAAATTTTAAAAAAGTTTTATTATTGAAAACAAAACATTTTTAATAGTATTGTGTAGTCAAAAAAACTAAAACAACGATTGTTTAGAAAATATTGTGAAGTTTCAAACAAAAGTAGGTTGTAGTCGGCCCAATTTAACGTGTGTTATCGAAATAACAAATGTTGAGAAACTTAAAAACGCAAATAAAACAAGAAAATCCGGAGGGTTGAAAATTTGTTTAATGTTCATACCCGCCCACGACTTGTTGCTAAGCATGAAACAGCAACATCCATCAGAGAAATCTTATTACTTATTGATGCAGGAAACTAAGTTGCTTGTTATGACAATCAATGCATCGTTTATTAATGTAGCAGCAAACGACAATGCCTAGTGCTGGGATAGAATATAGCAATCTTAAAATTATCGAGTTTTATTTTAATTTCAGTAACACTCTGTATAATAATAATAATAATAATAATAATAATAATAATAATAATAATAATAATGTATATTGTCACTGATCATAGGTACAGATATAGACATAATCAAGTTCAATTTGATTAATAAAAACATGAAGATTTTACAACGATATAGTAAACAATATATCTGAGTCAAAGTTAATATACAAAGATACAAATAAATCACAAGTACAGTTGAACAAACACAAAAAAATATAATAATCGAAAATGAAAAATCACAGGAAGACTAGAATCTAGAAAATAAGTTAACCAATCTAGGTGCATTAACTATCAATAATCTAGCATTAGAAATTTCTGCAATTATCAGCCTGTAAGTTCATTAATATGATAGAAATTTTTCTCAAGTAAGTAAGTTTTCAGCGAAGTTTCAAATTTAGTAAAGTTTAATTCTTTAATACGTTGTGGTAGGGCGTTGAAGACCTTAATGGCTTTATAATGAGCTCCTTGTGTAAAAAATGTGGATCTGTGTTTAGGTATGCTGAAATCATTGCAACCTCGAGTATTCATATTTGAGTAAAAATGATAGATATAAATGTTCATTTTGTTTCAAGAAAATAGCCAGCTCATATACCGGGTGGAAAGTTTCAAACCCGAACATAGGAAACTTGCATTGAAAAGTACGTTTATGGAGATTGCTGCTCGCCATTTAAAGATACAAAAATGGTAATGGTCTTAAAGGAAAGAGAAAATTATGACCATTCATTACCATGCTAAAATTATTGCTAGATGCTAATAATTTCGTGAAAATAATATTTTTAAATTTCATCTAAAAAATCTAGTTTCCAGTATGTCATGTTTGAAAGATTTAATTATTTTCTCTTGATTGAAAATAATTTCTCCGTCACTCAAAATGTATCATAAACAATTACACAGAAGGAAGGACTTTTATTTTAGAAATCTTTTACAGTGATGTTGGGCTACGGAGAGATAGAGAAATTTATTTTTCGTGAAATTCAGAACATGAAGAGCTTTCTGTATCAGTTAGGATATTGTTTATTGCAAAAGTTGCTGTAAAATGTACTGTATTAAGAACGTTTAATAAAGTTTCAATGTGTAAATTATTTATCATACATTTTGAGTAAAAAATTATTGAAGGTTTCAAATCTGACATACTAAGGAAACTAAATTTTTCAGATGAAATTTGAAAATTTAATTTTCACGAAATTATTAACATTTAGCAATAATTTTGGCAAGGTAATATTGGTCATAATTTTCGCTCTCTTTTAAGCCCATTACCATTTTTGTATGTTTAAACGGCGAGCAGCAATCTCCATAAACGTACTTTTCAATACAAGTTTCCTATGTTCGGGTTTGAAACTTTCCACCCGGTATGTACAGATTTGCCAACGGTAATATGCTTAATTTATTAAACAACGGTCTACTTGGTGTTTTCATAGATACTCCGCAAATTACTCTAACAAGTCTTTTTTGTAAAAGAAATATATTCCTAAAGCTAGGAGACGATCCCCAAAACATTAGCCCATACCGCAACCGCGATTCTACATACGCAAAATAAAAAGTTTTTAACGAGTTTATTCCCACATTTTGCTTTAAATTGCTTAGAGCGTAAAATGCTGAACACATCTTTTTACTGACCCTAGCACAGTGTTCTTCCCAAGTAAGATTGTCATCCACCAACAGACCAAGAAAGTCGACACTGTTAGACGTTGGTAAAGATTTATTGTTATGCTTAATGTAAACACTATTATCTGGTAATCTTTTGTTGAATGTGACAATCTTAGTCTTTTGTGTGTTTAGAAGAAGTTCATTATTTCTGCACCATTCAGCCATTTGTTGAACAATTGTGGTACCCATCATCGAAATAGAAGCAGTAAATTCATTAGTAATTACAGCAGTGGTGTCATCGGCATATTGTGAAAGAGCGCAAGAATTTAATGATAAGGACAAGTCATTTACGTAAATTAAGAATAGCGTAGGTCCCAAAATGGACCCCTGCGGTACGCCGCGGTGTATTGGAACTTCTGAAGATAGATCATCTTTAACCAAGCCGTTATATTCTGAAGTTAATGAAACGATGAACCTTTTGAAGCCGATTCATTAAAAAGCATCGACAACTTGCCTTCACAATTTTAGACAATCCAAAGAAACCGTACGTGTCATTTACACTAAATTGAAAGACTACGCTGCACAGAATAAAAGTTTTATTTTTAAATACGAAGGGGTTAGGTGTGGCGAACGTTTTCAATGTTCAAGCGCCAAAAATTTACAAATAATATTTTTTGTCCAATTACTGATGTGCCAAATAAAAACAAAGTTTTGCCTATGTATCATCAAAATGATAGTTGCTGTTAACTGTGAACACTGACTGCATCAGGAAATTGTTGAGGCAATTCTTCTTCTCCTTCTTTCTTATAAAACTGACTTCACCATGAAAATGCTATCTTTATGCGAAAAAACCATTTTATTACCTATTTATTGCAGAAAAAACCAATTTAATTTAGAAACTCAAAGAAATTGACAGGCAACAGATGTTTGAAAATTGAGGCCCGTTCACAATAAACCCCTCGTCACCGTCAACTTTGACGCTAAATTAAAAAAAAAAACCTGTTATTTATTACGTCATTATTGTCGTTCGTGTACCTGTAAAATATTCGTACGTGCCATAGGTTCACAATGCCTGGTCTAGCTTATTTCCACTTGTTAAAAACATCTGCGATTACCTTGGCAATAACTAATGTGTGTTCGATTGAAAAGTTCAGGTTGGTTTTCATTTTTTTGTGAAAGAAGATAGACCTAAAAAGGAATGATTTCCTAAGAGCCGTATGCACCGAACACTTAAGCTGACTTTAAATTTGAGTAACGTTTATAATATGACATTTGAGTTTCACAACATAAGGCGCTTTCCAATTGCACAGACGAGCTCTCGGTGCTACTCGGAGCTACTCCGAGCTGTTCAAAGTGCAATTGGAATACATTAGAGCAGCTCCGAAGTAACTTCCGAGTAGCTCGTCTGTGCAATTGGAAAGCGCCTATTGTGTCAGACACATTCTAAGTGACGCTTAAAGTTAAACAATTGGAAGCTCCAAGATTTTTCAATTTTACTCTAAAAAGATAGAACTCTAAAAAATAAAGCGTAATGTGTAAATTAAAATGTTTCAAAAATATTTTTAACTTCTTTATCTCACTTTATTGTTCACCAGTTCGAGCGAGGCTAGAAAACAACTCCTGCTGACGTCATAAGCCATATGCGAGTATCCGCGAATGAAGCCCGATATACTATTAACGTCAGATTGATTGAGAATTTTAAGAACTTTTATATGGCTTCCTCTTTTTAACTTTCGTGAAACAGTTTTTCCTTTCGCAGTCAGTCAGGTTGCATTCTTAACTCAGATTTATCAGATCGGCATATAAAAAAATGACATTTACTTACAATATATTGTAGCTAATTTTTCACATAGAGCACATCAGCTTTCGAATACATGTTTCACATTAATATGTTTAGTGGTGCTTTGTCTCCCAATGCACAAGTACAAGTAAATTAAGATGGCGATATAACACGTTGTTTCTTACAATTACATTGTTACTTGAATTTTTATAATATTATAAAAATATAAGAGGTCTGTTCCATTTGACAGAATTTCAAGTTCTGAACCGTTCAAATCATGCGCAGTATGAAATTTATATCCAATTTTATGCACTGCTCATGCTCAGTAAGATTTTGAACGGTTCACAACTTGAAATCCTGACGAATAGAACGGAGCTAATATCTATTGCAATAAATTAGTTGTGCGTTTTAATCAAGTGAAATACACAACATATTTGGTCCTTCGAAGCACGGTGGTTTTAAGAAAGAGCCAGCGACATTTGGCCCATCCACAACACAGCATATTTTTGCAAGAAAAACAGAGCTTTTCGATGAATGCTTTCCTTGTATCTACGTCCTTTTTAGATATTACATCCAATTATCGTTACATATTTTTGCAAACATTTTATCGCATTTCATTCTTTTATTACAAAGCCATTAATTTCAACATGGCAGAACTCAAACAATATAAAATAAAACGTGGCGCCATTAAGGGCCAATTAACTCGTTTTAAGACTTTTCTAAACAAATTCATTGACAATGACGACACTGATTAGAATCTCGTGTTTCCAAGATTGAACAATTATGGGAAGAATTCAACACCATTCAATCTAATATTGAAGCTTTAGATAGGTACTGATAACACGGATCACGATTCCGAACGTGAAAGCTTTGAAAATGTATATTTTAACGTAATCTCGTTAGCTAAAAATCGCATGAACGAGAATGTATCTCAAAACCAAGAAAAAGCATGTCCGTCAAATTCGATAATTCCAACCTTGCGCTACACAATGACGTAAAGGTAAATAACATATTAAATTGCCTACGCTCAATTTGCCAAATTTTGACGGTTCTTATGAACATTGGTTATCATTTCGAGACACATTTCGTGCCGTTATTCATTCAAACGCATCGATACCTGAAATTCAAAAATTTCGTTACCTGCGTTCAACTTCAAAAGCGGAAGCAGCGGATGTTATACGTTCGCTCGAATTATCAGCAGACCGGCGTCGCTTGGAATCTTTTACTTGACCGTTTCGAAAACAAACAACTTTTGATAAATAATTACATCAAAGGTCTTTTTGCATTACCGACAATCACCAAAGAATCACATGTTGGTTTACGACAATTACATGATGGCATGTTACGACACTTACGAGCTTTAAAAGTGCTTGAACAACCTACACAATATTGGGATACCATCGTTATACACCTAATTAGCGCAAAGCTGGATCCCATAACCAGACGAGAATAGGAATTCGAAAATACTAAAGATCAGTTACCCACTTTAAACGATTTCAGTTTTTTTCTTAATGAATAATGTCGTTTACTAGATACACTAGTGTCAACAAATTCGCAACATAAATCTGAAATACAAAACAAAAAACTGTCAAATCTTTTGTGACGTCATATACCCCAAAATGTATTATCTGCCAAAAAGAACATACTATATACAACTGTGAACATTTTCTCAAATTGGATACAAATAACAGACTCAATAAGGCAAAACAATTAAAATTATGCATAAATTGTTTACGTAAAAATCATACAGCTAAAGATTGTCACTCTGGTACATGTCGCAAATGTGAAAAAAGACATCACACTTTATTACATTTTGATCAGACCCTCAGATCAGTGACGAATTTACAAAACAACGATGATGTCAATGAGTCATCTAATCGAACCATCTCCAATTACACTCTTGATAAATCAAATTTCTCACATTTTATTATCGACAGCTCTCATTCAAATATTTGATAAGAGCGGACAAATACACCAGTGCACTTTTGGATAGTGCCTCCCAAAGTAACTTTATAAGTCAAACCTTGTGTGACAAATTACAATTAACAACAAACAAAATCGATTTACCCATTTGTGGAATTAATCAAACAACATCGATTGCAAATTAGCAAATAATGGTGAAGAGCCAATCTCGTATCAATGCTTACAAATCTTCATTTCCTTGTATTGTTGTAAAAAACATAAATGGAAACATTCCTGCAATTTCTTTCAATCAGGCCCCTCTAAAAATACCCACAAATTTAATTCTAGCTGATCCAACATTTAACAAAAGCAGTCCAATTGATATTGTAAATATTTTGGAATACAATTAGCTAATTCAGTGCATTTTAAATGCCTCTTACACTGACACTGAAAAACGACTTACATAATTTTGAGATCCATATTTACAGTTGGTTCTTGTCCGATGAAATTTGTATCACAAAATCTTCTAAGCGGACACTAAATCGCGCAAATATACACTTTACGTTTCGCAGTCGTTCGACTGCTTCGTCAGAAGTGAAAATTTTGACAACATAATTTTCACTTCTGACGAAGCAGTCGAACGACTGCGAAACGTAAAGTGTATATTTGCGCGATTTAGTGTCCGCTTAGAAGATTTTGTGATACATAATTTTGAGAATTAGAAGAATGCCCTAAAATTAGGCCCCTTTCCTCTGATGAAAGGTTTTGTGAAAAACATTTTAAAACCAAACTGACGAAAACGGACGTTTTGTAGTACATTACCTATGAAGGAATCAATTCAAAAATTAGGAGACTCAAAACAGACCGCATTGAAAAGATTTTATTCTGTCGAAAAGAAATTACAAAACAATCCTGAAATGAAAGCAGAGTACGTTAAATTCATGACTGAATACGAAAACCTCCAACATATGACAAAAGTAGAACAACCAAATGATGACAACACATTTTATTTGCCACATCATTGTGGCACTAAAAGCTCTAGTACCACCGTAAAATTAAGGGTCGTTTTCGACGGCTCGGCAAAGACGACATCTGGTTATTCCTTGAATGATATAATTCAGAAAACATAATGTTGTCATAGCTGCAGACATAGAAAAAATATACCGCCAAGTAATCATCAAGGAAGAGCAACGTTTTTTACAGCGAATATTTTGACGTTCTCAGCCATCGGACGAACTTTCGATTTACCAACTTAACACGGTTACTTATGGAACCGCAATTGCTGCATTCTTGGCTATCCGCTGTTTATACGAAATTGCCTATAAATATTCCGAAACCCACTCTCAAATAAGCTCCATCATTTTACACGACTTCTATGTTGATGATCTCTTGACGGAAGCTCAAACTTTTGAAGAAGCAAAGGTCATTAACAATGAAGTTTCTCGCATTCTCGCATTCTAAGTATTCACGGATTCCATCTACGAAAGTGGATAACGAATGACAAAGAAATTCTTGACAACGTCGAACTAGAAAACTCCCTTTCAGTTTTAAATATCGGTCAGAACGAACAAACTCGCACTTTAGGACTATTGTGGAATTCTGAATTTGACCATCTTTCTTATACGATTGAAGGCACTCGAAATGAAAAGGTAACTAAACGGTCTGTACTTTCAGCTGTTGCACAAATTTTCGACCCCTTAGGCTTATTAGCACCCGTTATCGCGACTGCCAAAATCATTCTTCAGAAATTATGGCAACTTCATCTCTCATGGGATGAATCCTTACCAATCGATTTGTATACTACCTGGACGAATTTCAAAAATCAGCTGCAACTTTTGGAGCAAGTGAAAATTCCAAGACACGTCACATGTTCTCAACCGAAATTTATAGGAATTCATGGTTTTTCTGACGCTTCAGAGCAAGCATATGGAGCATGCATTTACTTGAAAACAATCGATCATCTTGGCAATTGTTGCATTCGACTCCTTTGTGCTAAAAGTAGAGTTGCTCCACTGAAAATGACAACAATACCACGTTTAGAACTATGCGGTGCATTATTACTTGCTGAACTCATGAATAAAGTAAACGATTCATTGCACATTAAATTTAACAAGAGATTTTATTGGTGTATCGCCTTGTCATGGATCAAACAATCGCCACATTTGTGGAAGGTATTTGTTGCGAATAGAGTATCTCAAAATCAAAATTGAACTGATTCTGAAAATTGGTATTACGTAAAGGGCAATGAAAACCCTGCTGATTTATTAACTCATGGACTTGCGCCAAAGGATTTAATTAATTCTAGTCTCTGGTGGACAGGACATGAATGGTTATCTCCTCCTTATGTCAAAAATAATAAATCAGAAAATTTAGACATACCATTTACTGAAATGCCTGAAATTCGCACCAAAACAACCACTTTAATTTCCACGTGCGAATCCTTTAAATTACACTCTTTTTCTTTTGCTTTTCTCCTTTTGTCAATTATGTTTCCGAATTTGTCAAATGACTTTCCAATTCGCAAGCCTACTATACTTTGAACGGATTGGAAAGTCATTTGACAAATTAGGAAACACATTTGACAAAAGAGGAAAAGCAATAGAAAAACACTGTAATATCTAAATTTTCAACATTAGGGAAATTAAAAAGTATTACAAGTTATTGTCTAAGATTCATTAACAATTTAAACAACCCATCTAACAAACAGATAGGTCCTCTCATTACAAAAAAATTACAAAATGCTGAAAATATTCTAATCCGTTTGGTGCAACGTGAATGTTTCTCTAAAGAATATTCTGAACTAGCAAAACCAAAACCTCTTCACTCCAAAAGTAATTTGCTTACGTTAAATCCCTTTCTGGATGATTTAGGAATTATACGCGTTGGAGATAGAATCAAAAGGACATCATTTGAATTTACTAAAAAAACATCCTTCCTTCAAGTCACCATTTCACTGTTTTGTTAACCAAACATGAACATCTCAAATTACTACACGCCGGACCACAAGTCACTTTGTCTTACCTTGGTGAACGTTTTTGGCCATTATCTGGTCCATTATCGATTATCCATTATCTTGTCCGAAAAATTATTCACAACTATACACGTTGTTTTAGATGCAATTCTAATTCTTCTAACGCCCGGTATTTAATTGTTTTGGTGACTTTCCTACCCCACTGCACACAGAGATTGCAACCTCTCGACATCTCTGTCTTGGGACCTTTTAAACAAAGACTTGCCATCTCTCAAAATGATTGGCTTCTCAATTATCTTAACTATTCACGATTTAGCTGCAATAGTATCACCTGCATATAATCACTCCCAATAACATTATCTCAGGGTTCAAAACGCCTGGTATCTTTCCCTATTCAAGAAATGCCTTTAGGGATGACGATTTTGAATGCTCTGAAGTAACTAATCGCACCCTTAATCAAGATTCAACCTCATCAGAAGCTATTGTTACAGTTGCACCAACATCTTCAGATAACAATGAACGGAATGCCAGTGAGCAGATCTCAATCGCGAACAATAATTCAGTGGTGGAAAAGTCACTAGAGGCTTCTGAGGCTGAGATTCATGATGAGGAGCGATTTGCTATAACTAGGAGTGGTACTGAACATCTACCAGGAACAAGTAAAAAAATTGTGTTACTTGAACAAATTATGTCACCGGAAATAATAAAACCATTCCCTAAAGCACCTCCACGAGAGGAAGGATGTAGAGGAAGAAAAATGGGAAAATCACGAATATTGACAGATACCCCGCAAAAAGTAGGAATTGAAACTGCATTCCTAGAAAGGCAGATGAAATTGAAAAAGTCAAGACTTAGAAAAAGAAAGACAAAACAGCAAAAACTGAAATCAAAAAGATTTAAGAGAGATTCTAGTTCAGACATAGAGGAAAATTGTTCTTACCATGACGATAGAGATTCAGACTTAGTAAGTGTTGATGAATTAATAAACGAATAAGATTTTAATGTCTTAACTTTAAATCCTGGAGACTTTTGTATAGTAAAATGTTCATCTGGAACTAATAAATTGTCATTAAATTTTGTTGGTAAAATACTAAGAAAAAATAAAAACCATTTTACTATTAGTTTCTTAAAAAAGAAACCAGGATTTAACATTTTTTCTTTCCTAAGAAGGAGGATAGACGGTCAGTATCCACTCTAGATATCTTAACCAAACTCCCACCACCAAACGACATGGGTAGTACCTCGCGTACTGCCGGAATGTTTACTTTCAGCGTTGATTTTTCTGGATATAAACTTGGTTAACTAATTTTAAGTTTATTATGTTTATTATGTCATGTCTTGTTTGTTGAATAATAAATATTAAATATTTTCCTTAAATAAGGTAAGGATAGTTAATCTACTAAGCTTTTTATTGCCAAGTCCTAAACTGCCCCAGTGGTGTCCTAGTCTACCCCCTAAGGAGGCAGTTTAGGACAAAACGACGATTGAAATCAAAGTTAAGAATAGCTCATTTAAGTTATTTACATATCTTTTCCTGTGCATTAATTTTGATCGTCAGTTACCAAATTTACTTATAAATTAATTAGCCAATTATTTTTTTTTTAATTAAAGCAAACTGAAAGCGTTTCTACAAAAACTGTCCTATGATGCCCCCCTCTCCCCTACGTGACAGAAAAACCCAAAATTATAAAATTACGAAAGCCTATGTTTGCTTGTTTGTTTGTTTGTTTGTTTCGCGACAAAGGCTGTACACCTTGAATTAGCAAGTGATTTAACAAGCAAAGCTTTTTTAGCCGCGTTACGTCGTTTTATGGCAAGAGAAGGAAAATGTCTTCAATTATTTTCTGATCATGGCACTAATTTTATTGGAGCCAAAAACCAACTTGATGTCTTTTTAAATCTTGTAAATGACGAGATTCAAACAAAGCTTTCCTCCTAGGGCTCCTCACTTTGGTGGGTTTTGGGGAGGTCGGTGTAAAATCGGTAAAACACCATTTATTAAGAGTAATTGGTAATGCTGCTTTGACATATGAGGAATTTGCAACAGTATTAACGCAAATATAATCTTGCCTAAATTCCCGGCCACTCTATCCTCTGTCAAACGATCCTAACGATCTCAACCCACTCACACCAGGGCACTTCATAATTGGTGAAAGCTTGACATCCATACCTGATGAAGATTAGACTAATAAATCTGAGAATAGCTTATCTCGCTTCCAAAGGATGCAACAATAACGCAGCATTTTTGGTCACGCTGGGCGAAAGAATATATCTCCGAGTTACAGCAGCGCCAAAAATGGAACAAACACAACCAACAGATGTTACAGCCAGGACTTCTTGTTGTGGTAAAAGAAGATAATTTGCCACCTTTGAAGTGGATGTTAGGACGAATCACTGACATTCATCCCGGAAACGACGGAATCATTCGTGTTGTGACCATTAAAACTAACACTGGACTTTACAAACGCCCTGTTACTAAAATTTGTGCCGTGCCAAACGAAACTAGTTAACGATATTGTCGTGCTAAATGTGTATACGTTGAAAACTATTAGTTTTCAAAGTGGGGCGGTATATGTTACGTATTTAAATTCAAAGTTATACGCGCCAAAAACACGGCAGTGATTTGGAAACGAACGCGTCCGAACAGTACCGAAAAGTGCGCATGTGCATAAGACACACATGCATTAAGATGGCGATCCGATATAACACGTTGTTTCTTACAATCACAGAATACATTGTTAGGTACTTGAATTTTTATAAAATTATAAAAATATAATATCTAATGCAATAAATTAGTTGTGCGTTTTAATCAAGTGAAATACACAACACTGGTTCTCTGAGTTCGAAGAAATTTAGAGTCCAAAGAAGTGCTGGGAAGGTTCTTGCATCAATTTTTTTGGGACAGAGTTAGTATTATTCTTGCCGATTATTTAAAACGTGAAAAAGAGATAACAGAAGAGTATTATTCTCAGTTTTTATCTAAACTCTGCGAGAAAATCTTAGAAAAACGTTGCGGAAAATTTTCCAAAGGTGTGCTTTTCTTTGCAAGACAACGCACCACACATTATGGTCTTTCTTGCACTGCACACTTTCAGCAAATATCTATTGCTTTGACATTTTGCGACAATATGCAATGTTATATCTATCAGTTACTAAATCTGTGGTAAAAAGATGACTTTCCAAACCGATTTTCGTTTCATGGATGACATTTGAATCGATTTTGCTTAGAAGCTAATGTGACATAACCTAAAATGACGTTTCGTATTAATCTAATTCAGGACCTGCTTTCGTAACTTAGATTACGAAAAATTCAAAAGCTATACTTGATGAACTTTTCAATCGAACACCTGCTATAAACTTACATGAAGACTATGTTGAATAAATTGTATTTTATTTTGAGATACGTTACTTCTTTCTATGCTAGGCCAGGAATTTATCAAAACCCCCTCGTAGCTATATCGTCACATACGATGAAAGATTTTTTTTATATACGAACCTACGACTGCCATGCTTAGTAACATATTTAAAGCTTGGCAAAAATTACCGCGACTATGATCATTTTCTTCAATTTGGAAAATAGGGTGGGAAGAGAGAAGTATGGCTTTGTTCTTAAAGGGAAATAATTCAAATTGACAATGCCATATACAATTATTTTTTTAACTGAAGAAATTTCATGGATTTTTATTTCAGAAACGTGAGATGTGATTGTTTTCTGGCAAAGGTCAGTCAAACGCCCACAAAATTCATCGCAAGTTTAAGGCGATGAATGGCGATGAGAGGCGATGTTCTACTTTTATTTTTATATACAGTCGCGTTCAACTAAATCGATACTGTTGCACCGAAGAGAATCTAAAATTCTCGAGTGGTATTTGACTTACCTGAATGAGCCTCAATTTAAAAACCAATTCATCTTTGATACGCTCCCTTCCAAGTCGTCTCTCATTTTTCAATACTATATATTTTTTTAACGAAAATCGATTGATATTTGAATTATCTTCTGGTTGGAGCCGCATCACGTTGACTTCTTCTACTGCCGACGTTTCGTTCTGCATTCACTCAGTCTCAACGACTAACGAGAAGCAGCAGCAATACCACCAGCCCTGAGGAAGTTCTTCTGCAATGGAGAACGAAACGTCGGCAGTAGAAGAAGTCAACGTGACGCGGTTCAAACCGGAAGCTAATTCGGAAGCCTTCAAGTTAAATGAAAATCGATTTTTTCACTGCAGTCACTTAGCAGTCGATTCTAATACGGATTAATTATCTCTCATTACGAAAAATGGCCTGACGTGTGAGCCCGCAAGATTTCGTTTGCCAAGAAATTTGCAATTCCAGCCAGAAATACGTCCGCTATTGATCGAACGTTATGGAAATTTTGCGTTATCGAAGGATTGTTGCGTGATTTGATGTCATTCCAAAAATCGAATGAAACGCCTCACGCTTACATTTAAATAATAAAAGATTTAACCACACACATTCGACTCGGTGTTAGTTGCAGCGATACCCGCTAATTTAAAAATTCCTTCGCCTCGAAATTTATTC
The DNA here is from genome assembly GCA_033060865.1 of Dorcus hopei. Taxonomy (NCBI): domain Eukaryota; kingdom Metazoa; phylum Arthropoda; class Insecta; order Coleoptera; family Lucanidae; genus Dorcus; species Dorcus hopei. Next base: position 46,095,596 of record CM065426.1, on the reverse strand, counting down.
TTTTTTTATGATTCAGTAACAGTAATAAGCGAATCATAAAACCTAAATATTTTTTCGAGCTATGTGTACAAGGCGCAAGTATACAATAAAAAATTTAATATGTACAAGCATACCTACATTATATCAAAGTTTAGTAACAAATAACTAACAAAAATTTCGACATAATAATACTACCTTTTAGTTAAATATAAACATAGACATGTTTTTTTTTTGTGCAATACGAGCCCTGCGTCAAAAGTACTTGCCTACCTCTACCTCTCTTTGGTAAAGAAAGAGACAGTTAATAAGTTACTCAGTAGCAGATTATTTTTCTAGAATAATAAGTAAATAGAAATGATAAATTTTTAAGGAACTAAGGACAATATAGAAAAAGAAAAAGAAGTGTGTAGATAAGGTAGCGAAAGTTAGAGGGTGCTACGCGCGACTTGTAATCACTCGCAACAACCACCTGTACGCGTAGGGTAAACAATTTTGGGAAAAATTTGGCAGAGTCGGACGTACCTGTGAAGTTCTTAGTTGAAGGAAACGCCTGCTATCCCAGTAGCTCAGTGAAGACGGTCGTGGGCGCGGTATATTCGCACAAGTGTCCGTCAAAAATACGAAGGGACTTCCCAGATGCTGAGAACCGTAAGGGGCGCCACCTAACAACGTTGCCTAAAGTCATGGACCGACGCTAAAGGAAGATCCAAAATATTCACCATGTATAATTCCGACACTAAATGACTCGCCAGAAGGGCGGGGTAAATTATTAGCAAACCACCAAAACAAAGGAAACCCTGTCACGGTTTCGTCACGTGTTCTGTTATTATTACTAACTAGTTGTAGAATTAAGTTAATTTAAGTATCAGTGTTCAGATTGAGAAAGTTTTCTTCTTATCTTAATAATTCTTTCACTCCCATATTTTCTCGGTTGTAATTTTCTTCCCAATACCACGCTCAAACATGATTGGATTTTGTACCCTTTTCGCTATAGGCCACTTCTTAAGCACTATTTAAAAACATCTCCAAAAAAAACTGGAACCGGGCCGTATCGATCCGAACGGGCCACGCGCTCGTTTTGCATTTTCGCTGCCCATGAACAGCATCGTTAATTAATTGATCTCGTGTAAGTAATTTTCTTTTCAATTTTATTCTCTAATGTTTTTACATTTCATCAATCTCTACAGAACCAAGATATTTTGAAAGAATAGGCATTTAAAAGGCACAAGAGATTTTGAAAGGCCATCCAATTCATTTTGCATCACCGCAGCGACCTTGAAAGCACCACGTGTTTCGCGAAGAAAGAATTTCCTTTTTTGGCCACCTCAGGCTCCTCTTGAATCCTTAATCAAGAGTGATTGAACTTGGTTCCTTATTTCTTCGAGAATTTTCTTCGTTCGCAAGCCAGACCACAAGCGATCACCTGGAGCCAGAAGGACACTGCCGTGAGTCTATTTTCTTATCTTCGCCAGATAAATAATCAGTCCTTCTGAACACTTAGTATTAGTTAGCGCAGAAATTTAACACGTAAGCATCATTTCATTCACCCTTAGATTAATTTAGTTAAGAAAGAAAAAAATAGTCAGGTGATTCATATTTTTGCTGTTTTGCTGATCTGAACTGACTTTATTAAATCTCATGTTGTTCATGTGCCATTTTCCTCTTAACAAGGGAAAGAGGGAAATCAGAACGTGACAAATGGCGCCCGAGCAGGGACCTGAAAGATGAGTCCAAATTTTAATTTTACTTCTTATCATAGAATTCCCTAATATTGATAGAAATTTCTAATTGTGTTGTAACATTTAAGTAAAGAAATTCAAAATGGATGTAGATTATTTAGCAGATGATGAAATCAGTTATGAACTATATGTTCGAAATGTTAATTCACTAGCATATGATAGGTTAGTTAATAAGCACATGCTGATGGGATTTTTACTCGCTGAAGGAAGCACACCTTTTAAATTACCTTCTAGTATTACCTTAAATATAAATGATGAGATTAATGTCATTTCTGATAAACTAAAATATATCAAGAATCTGATGAAGACGAATTCATTACTCAGTTCTAATGAAAAGTTAATAAAATCAAAATTACTTCACGTGACGTCACGTCTCGATAATGTTGAACCTCGAGAAGTACATTTAAAAAAAGAAAAAATTCTGCTTAGCACACAAGCTAATTTGCTTCTCACAAGAATTGAAAACTCCCACTTACTTGATCAGACTCACAACTTAATTTCTTTCAATGACTTACTAGGTCTGTTTGTTTGTATTGCTCAGAGTTACTCTAGAAGCTATCATATGTAGTTTTCAGTCAAATTCATTTATCTCGTGTTGAAAAAACTTCGAATTTGACTGAAAACTACACTTGATAGCTTTTAGAGTAAATCCGAGCAATACAAACAAACAGACCTATTGTCTAATCCTCTTGGCAGCCATACTACTATTGTCGATACCACCAATACGCATGCTTCTAATCCTTTTAACTCCCCATTAGATGTCGCTGTTGATGTAACTCTTCCCTTGAATACTTCTAACTCACATAATGATTGATAATCTGATTGACATGCCCATTCAAGAGCTACCCTCTGTTTTTCCGTGTAGACGCGTCTCTTTTCGTGATTCATCCAGAGATGTGGGTATCTATGTCAATCAGATAACAAATCTGACAAATGGCTCAGGTTCTTCGTCAAAAAATTTAATTGACTTAAACAAATTACCCTTTCAAACATTTCAATCTAACCATTGGCTCAATAATATAAGCAAACTCGGTGTTACTTATGATGGTCAAACCAACGATGTTAATTCATTCATAGAACGAGTGGAAGAGATTTCCAAAGCTCGTAACATCCCTCATGAAGCTCTTTTTAATTCTGCGACTGACTTATTTAAAGATTCAGCTCTTATTTGGTACCGTTCTGTTAAAAACACTGTGAACTCTTGGGAAGATTTGATTACTCGTTTGAAATTAGATTTTCTTCCTGCAGATTTTCAGATTCACCTTTGGGATGAGCTACGCAATCGTAAGCAAGGACCACAAGAAAAGACTGCTATTTTCATATCAGTTATGGAAAATTATTTTTCACGTTTAGCTGTCTGTCCCTTCCAATACACAGAACAAAATTAGTCTAATCATTAGAAACATGCTTCCTTTCTTCCAGACTAATTTAGCTTTACAAAATATAAATAGTATGGAACAATTGCGTTCATTATCCAGAAACTTGAGGATACCAGATTGCGCACCACTCATCTGACTTCTTCAACCTCTACTCTTCCTCTCGCACCTGATCTTGTTTACAAAAAACTGCCAAGAAGTAATGTTTCTACCTTGGATAATTCAACTCTTAGAAAAGAGTCTAGTTCTTCCAAAATCCGCACCTACTCGAACACTGCGCGAGGCCCAAATTGTTTCAACTGCGGAAGCGCAGATCATCTTTATCCCAATTGTTCAAAACCGCTTCATAAAAAATGTTTCCGATGTGGTAAACAAGGAGTTACTAAAGCCAGTTGCACAAATTGTTCGGAAAACTTCAAGAAGGATTTCTGAATGGCCGTCGAAATCCTATCCATTCATCTCAATCGGTCAATTGTGAATGGTCTTCATGGCTCAACCAAGTTAGGATATTTTATAAAACTAAACAAGTCTTACCTCTTTTTAGAACAACTGATGATGATAAGGGTTTGTATTTGGATTTCAAAATTAATGATGTAAATTTATTAGCCTTAGTTGACACTGGCGCGAACATTTCCGTTGTTGGTAGAAATGGAATTCAACTCATTTCTGATCTAGGATTGAAAATAAAACAAAATGTTGTTAGTCAAGCATTTACTGCTGATGGAATAGCACAAAAAATTTTGGGTTCTGTGGTATGTCCCATAACTTTGAATAACGTTACACATGATCTAGAACTCTCTATTGTTCCCACTATCAAATACAATTTCATTTTTGGAATGGATTTTTGTTATTTATTTAATTTCAATATTAACTGTTTGTCCAAAAGTTGGAATATAACTGGTGACGCCGAGCTGCCTTCAGTAAATTCCATCCAAAATCTAACCACTCTTACACCGGAAGAAGTTAACCAGCTGGAAGAAGTAAAACTTCTTTTTAAGCAACTTGATACTGAACAACTAGGTTGTACGACCATAATTGCACATGAGATCAACACTAATAATGCTCCTCCGGTGAGGCAACCTCCTTTTCAATTGTCCCCAGTAATGCAAAAACATCTTGACAAAGAGATTCAAGAAATGTTATCCTTGGGTGTCATACAACATAGCAACAGTCCGTGGTCAAACCCAGTATTACTTGTTAAAAAAGCGTCTGGTGAGCATCGCTTTTGTTTTGACGGCAGGAAATTGAACCAAGTCACAAAGCCAGATAGTTATCCTATTCCGTATATTTCTAGCATTTTAGACAGCCTAAGAGATGCGAAGTATCTTTCTTCTATTGATTTAAAGAAGGCGTTTTGGCAAATACCTCTTGCACCGTCATCTCGGGAGAAAACTGCTTTCAGTATTCCAGGCCGAGGTTTCTTTGAATTCGTAAGAATGCCCTTTGGACTGCGAAATGCTTCGCAAACTCAGCAAAGACCGATGGATATCATATTTGGACCAGAATTCGAACCTTATCTTTTTGTATATCTTGATGATATCATCATTGCCACTCCCTCTTATGAAAAACACCTTCAAATCTTGAAAGAAGTCCATTACCGTTTAAAGAAAGCTAATCTTTCCATTAACCTAGAAAAATGCAAATTTTGTAGACCTAAACTAAAATTTTTAGGGTACATTGTTGATTACCAACGCTTGCGTACTGATCCAGACAAAGTGAAAGCCATGCTTGCAAGATGAAATATTTGCGAAAAATCATGAAACTAGAATGGAAGGAAGATATGGAAACAAAGGACTGAGATGATTATGGTGAAAGAAAGACGTAGATGGAAGGAAAATGATGAATCTGCGAAGATTAGAGAAGATGACCAATGGAGAGGAAACAAAGAAGAACCTGGCAGGAAAGATTTGTGAAACTTCACTGAAACTAGAACGGGAGGAAACAATGGAAAAGAAATGCCTGGCTGGACGAATTAAGGAAGGTATAGTTGGATAGGTGTAGATAGAAAATTAATAGAGAGAAGACTAAGAAGAACATGGTGGGACTTCTGCTAATATTTTTACTTTGTATATATCGTAAAGTTGAGTTTGCTATTTGGACGGTTTCGACTCGCGTCTTCCACATATTTTTAGGCGTTTATATACATGCCAGAGTCCCTTGCAGGTTATTTCTTTTCCATTAAATCCATTCTTCCATTCTACTAACTCGAAAGGTGTATTCATATTGAGCTTGTTCCTTTGATCAATATGTAACTATAATGCTGCCTACATTTGAAGCTCCTCTTTTCATGCATGCTTTCTAAGCGTTTATTATTTTTTAATCAATCTGCGCATCTTCAAAGACCAATAATTTTTGTGTTTAATTCCTAAGACCTCTTTTTTCTTACTTTTAATTGTGCTTTTGTAACCGTTGTTATCCTTTTATATTTTACTGCGTTCGAAGAGAACTTCAAATTGTTACTTTGCCTGCCACCGAAATTCCATATTATGCAACTTTTCATTTAGATCTGAACATTTCTTGTTCACACATATTAAAAATGAACTTAATGAGGGGCTGCTAGTAATGACGTAGTCTCATGAAACGCTCCAGATAATGAGCCCAATTTATCTGAATCACAACGAATAATTTGTGAGATTCTTAATTTAGCGGTGTGTCACTATTATTACGGGCACAATATAAATCGATAATGTTCGTTTAAAAATAGAAATCTTATACTGTCCCTTTTGAATGTTATTATGTTTGGCTGCAGTGCAATAAATCACCTGGAATTATAGGTATACATATAATAAGTGTTTTTGAACTTTGATATTTATTATCCATTAACCACACAAAAATTATTTATTTGATCAAATGCCTTAGATTTATGACTTTTCATTTCTTGTTAAAAACTTTCGTAATTACAGCATTTTTTATCCGAGCAATTTGTAATGATTATTAGAGCTTTTGAAAACATATGAAATACAGAAGTTTCGCTATAGGTGAACATGTTCTTTAATACATATTTTTCAGTACCTACAGCTTCTTCCTGATATTCTTAATTCATTGGGAAGATATCTGAAATTCTGAACAACTTGTCAAGGTACAATGAAACGTCGTCATTTCACATGTTTGTAAAAGTAGTACAATGAATAATCACTTATTTGAGTGATTTTTAAAACATCGAAAAAGTAGATTCAGACAAACGTTCCATTTAGTAATTCGAGGAGCAAGAAATTTAATTTTCCGTAGGTATTAAATGGAATGCCTGAATGTGCATGTTCTTTCCACCGAATTCACTGTGGAATTGCTTCTAATCTCATTCTACTCTACTTATCGATGCGTTATGCTCCAATGCGCTGTGCCCCTAAAGTAGGTCAAACGATACGAAATCTATCAGTGATCTTTAATCTAAGCTCATTTCATAGCGACTTAATTCTTGGTTGAGGAAACTAATTAAATTTAACTGATCTGAAGTTATGAACTAAACCAAATACAATTAGTTTCAGGAAAACATGACATACTAAGGAAAAGTACATTGCGAAAAGGTCAATAATTGCAGTCCAATTTCACCAGAAAATCGAATGGACTCTAAAAAGGCTGTTAGTGCCAATACTTTAGTCACTGATTAACTTTAACCGTTGATTTATTCCCATGCTTACAATTACTGTAAAGATTAAAGTTAACCAGTGACTGAATACGGGCTATTACTGTTTGAAACTTCAAAATTCAAGCAAGAAAAAACGATGGGCGAAACGTTCTTTTCATTTTGCAAGAGGCAAAACAAGCATTTCGAATCAATACGACATTAAATTTGTTTTGTAAATAAAGAACGAACGCAGTACTTAATGAAATACATTTTTCATTTCCAATTACTAAAGAAACTTGTAAAGGACTATCACTCTCCCTATAATGGCTTCGAAAAAGCCCTATTAAAAAAAGAGGGAGGCGATACCATTTCTATCTTACATTAAGGCGAATTTCGAGCTCCTCGTTTTGTTAGATGTCTTTCGAACGTGAACACATTTACACAGAAGCCTGCAAATTAGAAGAGATTCCAAATCGGACTTCTTGTTATTTCGCTCTCCTCGAGCGAATTTCGTACAGAAATTCTGCTTTGTCAGACACGGTTAAAGCCCTGTACTATTTATGCCGTAGCGCGCTTATCTGATTGCTGACAAATTGAATTTATAATTGGGTTTGCTCTCATTAAATTAATTAATCTTTTCGTCTTGGGTGCCGTCAAAGGAAGAATTTAACGGTCTGGGAGGAACGAAGCTTTATGAAAGCTTTGATAAAACGAATAGGCCAAAACGACAAACATAATACACTCTAGGAAAAATAAAAGTAGTAATTAGTTTTTGTTGTTGTATTTTCATTAAACGTTGAACATTTTTAAATGAGACTTGACATATCTCTAAAAATATTACTTGTTTAAAACATCCCTTTACTTGTACAAAAATTAATTTGCATTTAATTAATTTAAGTTGATATTTGAAAATCCGTGCTAAACATTCGTCAACACACAAGAATGACTACTTTTATTTTTTGAGCAGTACAACATTTTTGTTGAGGCCAAGTTATTCATATAATATATTTGGCAGTTTATACATATATGTTGTAACAGTTATTGTTTTGTTATGCCATCAAATTAATTTTAGCACTTCTGTCATTTTACAAATTGAACTTAGATCCTTATGGTTCTAACCCCTTCATTTAATGGAAGGTGAAGAATGTTAGAATGACTGGATCTAAGTTAAGACGTGATTGACACACGTCAACACAAACGTCCGACCAATTTATTTCTTTTTTCAAAATGTTTAGCCGAGCAAAGTTTATATACAAACACATTTCAGCTGCTTATAAAATTCTTTCGGTCAGTAAATACGAATCGTCGGCTTTTCGTCAGTGAATGAAAGTATCAATAGGCGCGCGCACATTCCGTTGTTCTAGATACATTTATGACGAGAATAAAAATTGCCTGCCTTCATTATTGCAAATTAAATTAGTCGGCCAACTGATTCGATGAAGCGCTATATGTTAGTACATGGTCCGCTGTAGTAAATGCATGCGCTACAGCGGACTATGTACTGACATATAATGAACCTCGTGATAGCACTTAGTTGAGTCAGCTGGCCGACTCTGTGTGCTTTCGTCTCCGCTAAAAAATCCTCTCTCTGATAATAATCATCAGTGTGAAGGATAGATAAACAGCACTTATCTGCTCCTAATTTCAAAGTTGATATGAAGTATTATCGAAGCATAAACTCGTGCACTTTTTCTTTTGTATTGTTAAGCGTTAAGTTTAGAAATTAAGATGCTTATGGTACTTTCATTGGATTTCTTGTTAGTTTTTTAAAATTTCTGTAGTGAATTAATTATTGCAGTAAGCATTTTTTGCAAGAGTCCGTCAATGCCCAAGGGGAGATAAATAAATTAAATTGTATAAGTACTTCGATTACATCCATAACATTCGTTAACTATTAGACATTTTAAAAAATTAGCTAGAACCTAAAGAATTTTCATATTCCAGGTTGCACTTGCATACAGGACTACTGGTTTTATGATTGTTTCGTAGGTCCTAACTTTGACCACTCTTGACAGATTTTTGCCCTTAATATTTTTGATAACGACCCCACGGCTCTGTTTCCCTTCAGGATTCTCTTATTTATCTCATATGCTTCTTGATTTTTTGTTGTTACAGTTACTCCTAGGTATTCAAACTGGCTAGCTCTTTCGTAATTGTATTTTCTTTCTCCTGCTCTGAATGTGCTATTTTTGTTCTTGTCATTCCCTTCCACTCGCATTCCCGTATATTTTGTTTTCCCTTCATTTATTTGCAGACCAAATTTACTAGCTTCTTCTAAAAATATCTTAAGAAATCTTCTCGAATTCTCCCCTTGATCTATGTCATCCACGTATGCCCTGATCTATGGCATCCGCATATACAGTATATTAGGCTCTATTGTGGTAAATAGATGTTTGGATGTTACTTTTCTTTACTATTACTTCCAGTACCAGATGAAATAAGTTTGTTGAAAGAGGATCGCTTTGTCTTAATCCCTTTTTCCACTGTAAATTGTTCATCTGCACTTTTTCTATTTTTAAGTTCTTTTCTAACTTCACAAACTTCTTGCTCTATTGATTCTTTTACTTCTTCTTGTCGGTCGTGTTCTGATTGTTCTACAGTTTCCTGTGCTGGTAATTCTCTATTTTCTTTTTCTGCGTTTAACATCTGCTTAAAGAGTCTTGCCCACCTATCTATTTTTCCTTTGTCTCTCCCAGTAATTCGTTTTAGTTGTCGTATTTTATCTTATAATAATAAATAATAATAATATATTTACTGATCCGAAATAAAATACAAAAAAAGAACAAATGAAAGTGTATCATACTTAAAGGAAGATTAGTTTAAAGATCAAAAGGGAATAGGTTCAGTTGATATACATGTATGTATATTACCTACCTAACCCTGTTACTAAACTAGAGCACTATACTAAAAAAACATTTATAACTGAAATTACCTAGTAGAAACATAGTAATGGCGAAAAATGGATAATCAATTAACGCCTGAACGGTCCAGTGGTAAGAGGACCGGCCTTGCAATCGCATGGTCGTCGGTTCGAACCGCACTCGGGATTTTTCTCGGGGGTGGTCGGTATCGACTTCAGGCACCCTTCAGTGTTGGAGATACTGCTTCCCCTTAAACGGCGAGAAGGTTGGAAGTAACGAAGCCATGGAACACTTTACACACACTAAAAATACTCCCTCGCTCCTGAGGTCCTGACAAGTCTTTGACTTGGGACTCCGTTGGGCAACCACAGATAAAAAAGAAAATTACTTAATTACTTAAACTAAAATAAAGAATTCAGATTTATTTCAAGAAGTTGCTCTAATTTGGTAAACGTACCCGTTATTGAAGTTACGTTAACTCAGTCTAGCTTCGTATTTCCGCAAACTATTTATTTATTTATTTCTTGTACTATTGCTGTGACTGCTGAACTGCAGTTTTGAATTTAGTTTAACAGATCGGAGTAAGTATAAAATTAGAACCGAATGAATATAGATACTTTGCTATTGTAAAAGTAAAGGAATGCTCGAAAATGGTGGTTCTGTGAAATGGAGGAATTAGTAAACCCTTGCTGCGCACGTTAATGTTGTGCACGTCAGTCCTAAATGAAATCTTACTGTAAAGATACTCGGGCAATTTTTTGCAAAATTTTAAAATACGGACAGATAGAATGAAACTTTCTGCGGTTGTACATATTGAGCCATCCCAGCCAGTTCAGAGTTTGGAATATTTGTCGACCCTTTCTAGTTCCAAAGACAAATCTGAGACAGGAGTTTTGAATAACTTGAATTCTTTTTCTGTCCCTACCATCTAAACAAGGACCGTAAACGTTGTCGCAAAAGTTGAACAACGAAAGAACCAGCGTATCACAAAGGGATTTGCGAATATTACAGGAAAGTAATTCTTTTGCTGCTATATAAGATTTTTAGGATGCCGTAAGCTCGATTTATCAGAAAGGAGATATGCGTAGTGAATCTTAAGTTACAGTCTAGAGTCAAACCGAGGTTTCTAGCTGAGGATACGAAGGCAAAGCAAATTTATTAGTACATATATTCAAAGTACTTCGAATAGAATCGCATTATTTGCATGGTCCAAAGACTAGGATTTTGCATTTCTCAGGATTTATCGTTAAACAGTGTTGCGCGGAAATATTAATTAAGGCATTTAAATCGTTATTAATTAGGTTACAATTGAGCTTCGCATTTTTTATTTTAAGTATGGTAGAGTTGTGTGTCGTCTGCGTACATGTGGTATTTGCAAGTTTTTAAAACTTCGATTAGGTGACTGGTATAAATTGAATATAACAGTGACCCTAAGATTGAGCCTTGGGGTACGTCACTGGTCAGTGCCAATGAAGTAGAAATTGACCAAAACAAATTAAACAAAAATATTGAGACCTGTTTGATAAATAATCAGAGAAAATTTTTAAAGCTTTAGGTTGAAGTCCTTTAAAGTGCAATAAAGCTAGCATTAACGCGTGATTAATCGAATCGAACGCTTTTGAATAGTCTAACAGTATTAAAATAGTAACTTTTCCTTCATCCACCCCGCGTAAAATATCATCTGTAATATGAGTTTTTAACTTCTAGATAAAAAAATTTAATTTCTTCTTCGTAATTTTTTATTGTCTCCTGTGTTCTATTTCTGTCCCTTTCCATCTTCGCTCATTCGGTTCATTCTCTTATTTAAGGCGCTCCTGCACCCTTAATCAAATCACCCTTCTTTTCTTTTATGCTCCGGCTTTCCTAGGCAAAGATTCACTGCATCCACTACCCCTTCCTCAATTTTTGCCCACTCTTCTTCTATTGCAGCGGTTCTCACCCTTGGGGCGCCGAAGCTGTACAGGGGGGCGTCGAATAAATGAACAATTCCAGTCACCCAATTTAATGTCTTCATCTGCGAGAAAGTATATGCTGAAAGTAGTATTCAAATTTTCTAAAAGACACTCCAGTCTTTATTGTATTATGCAGGGGGCGCAAAATTATTCAAGGAAAAAAGGGGGCGCGAAATACGAGAGTTTGAGAACCGCTGTTCTATTGTTAGTTTTATCTCATTTTATACCTGGATAATGGGAAAACAAGAGAAGAAAACTGGAAATCTGAGAGAGAAAAATATTTGGCGGTGTCAAGACAGGAGGAGGTACGTGGAGAAGACGCACAAATAAAGAGATAATGGACATATACAAAAAACCAAAAATAACCCAAAGTATTCGAGCATAAAGAGCCAAATGGTTGGGTCACATTATTCGAATGCCAGAAGAAAGAATCGTAAAAAAGAGGAAGAGAGTGGAAAAAGGAGAAAAGGTTCCAAGAGGTTAAAAAAGATATAAACGAGTCAGGAACGACTTATTGGAAAGAAGCAGCAAAGAACCGGAAAAAATGTAAAAAAAGAAAGTAAAGAAGATGGAAGCCAAGGGCCTGTAGTTCTGATTTCTACATATTATATAACGAGTGTTGAATTGAAACGTTCATCAAGTAGTCTTTGAAGTTTTCCTAACATTGTGAAGCAGGTCTTGAATTAGATCAAATCGAAATGTCACTTGACGTTTAGCGTTTTAATTTGCTGCTCACATAAATATATGATGAAGATAATCTGAGAGCACACTTAATGCAGCAAACGAAAACGCCAATAAGTCACGTTAGGTTATAAGCAAAACACTACAATTGTGTGACTACTTTACTGCCATCCATTAAACGTCAAACGGTTTAGAATCCCTTTTTCTTTCAACAAAAAATCAAAACCAACTTGATGGTCTTTTCAATTGAACACTCGTTATAACAAGTGTCTAAATAAAAACCTGGTCAAGTGGGTTGTGATCGAGAATTTATCCATTTCATTTACATAGCTGAATTACTAAATGAAGCCTACTTGACCAGGTTTTTATTCAGACACGAGTTACATATATTAATTTAGACCGTGGATAGCTTAGATACTTAGGATTTCTAAAGAAACTTGTAGTCAACTCATTGAAAATTAAATTTGTAGATGTACAAGGCAATTCTTCAAGAAGCTGACTTATAGTAGGCGACTATTATATTGATCGTGAACCATTAAATATAAGGCCTTTCAGACATTTTTTTTTAGTTTTAAATCATCCACTCGTGCTTTCATTTTCGTTATTTAACACAAAGGCAGATGAAACGTACAATTTGAATCAGTGTTTGCATCAATATTTTTCTCTCTACTATGAAGACGTGATGATTCACGTTTCTTCCTCTTCTTTTTTTGTTTTGAATCGGCACAACTTCACTTTTCTCATCCCTCGAATTTTGAAAATGTTTGTTTTCCTCAAGCTATTAAAGACTTTTCGGCTAAGATTAAAGGAGGCAGAATTTTCCTCTTTTCGTCTTTGATTCTATCAGAAGTATTTCTGTGTTTTCTTCTTTTTACTCATTTTATTTTTGTTTAATTTTTCCAGTACATTTTGATACGTATTAGTTTCAAAACCTTTCTCTTCATTTCGGATAGTACAGGGTGGGGCCTAGAAACTTCCCTTTTTTGAAGGTGAATAAAATAAAAATTGTAGCTGATATGCATGTTTTTTTGTTTTATATTGAAAGAACATAATTTCAAATTTTATATCATGCAGTTTTAAACAAAACATCTGTAAGGTAATGTCCACCGTTTTCTATACACTGACGCAACCGATTTCTGAAGCTCCTCTCTACGCGTTCTAATATCTCCACCGGAATTCGGGCTACTTCCTGCCGAATTAGATTCTTCAATTGAAGCAGGGTTGTAGGGCGGTGTTTGTAAACCTCTGCCTTGAGGTAACCCCATAAAAAAATCACACGGCGATAGATCGGGCGAGCGTGGCGCCCACGGAATATCACCTCGATTCGAGATGATGATGATGTGTTTTCGAGCCAGCTCTTGAAGAAATGCGCCTACAAAGCGTATGATTCCAACAGGATGGTGCCACGGCCCACACGGCCAGAGTTTCGATGACAGTTGTTCTCCGGACGGCTCATCTCGAATCGAGGTGACATTCCGTGGGCGCTTCGCTCGCTCGATCTATCGCCGTTTGATTTTTTTATGAGGTTACCTCAAGGTAGAGGTTTACAAACACCGCCCTACAACCCTGCTTCAATTGAAGAATCTAATTCGGCAGAAAATAGCCCGAATTCCTATTAGAACACGTAGAGAGGAGCTTCAGAAATCGGTTGCATCAGTGTACACAAAACGGTAGACATCACCTTACAGATGTTTTGTTTAAAACTGCATGATATAAAATTTGAAATTATATTCTTTCAATATAAAGCAAAAAAACATGCATATCAGCTACAATTTTTATTTTATTTACCTTCAAAAAAAGGAAGTTTCTAGGCCCCACTCTGAAGATGTAGTACTTTTATTTAAAGTCTCATTTGCTTCTTACAGACTATTTCTCTTCTTATTATCTGCTTTTGAAGCAGCACTTTCTTCTGCAATTAAATCTTCGAACTTCTTTCTTTTTTTATTGTATTGTGTTGACACGATCTTATTTTCATTTTCTTTTATTTGGAAGACCCTTTGCCTACGAATTAGCTGGGCAGTATCTTCCTCTTGAGCGTTTCGTTTTGAGTCTTCTTGAGCAGCATTTTCTTCAGCATTTAAATCTTCGAGCTTCTTTCTCTTCTTATTCTTTTGTGTTGCCTCTGTGGTGGTGCTTTTTTCATTGAACACCAGCGATTGAACTCTTTGTTCTCGGCCAGCAAAATCGTCGATGGACAAACCGAAGTGGGGTTGGGACCGACGTGTTTGAATAGTTACATAATTCAATGGGCCTCAATAATTTGATCTATAAGTCAACTTAGCTGAACTGGTAACCAGAAATTTTGATCTTTGATGACCACTCATTTCAAATAACATAGGACAATAAAATTTCTTCACAGCACAAGAAAAATGGTCTGCTCTGGATCATCGACTTTCTAGATTCTTTCGTGCGTTTCGGATGTTTTTTTTTTTTAATTTTTACTTGAAACCACTTTGAATAGTAGAAAATTATATTTGGAGATTGAAAACAATTTTAGTAGACCTTGCAGAACTAAAGAGATCAGAAGTAAGCTTATTCTTACAGAGGTACGAAAAACATATGAAAGAGAAGGTGGAAGGGAAGAGAAGAAATTGACAACCAAAGATAGATGAACGAAGTAAAATGAGAGAATTGAAGCAAAATGAGGGAACGGAAAGGAATGGTTGGTAACCATGAAACAAACAAAGATTATTTTAAGAGACGAGATTACAGTCTTCAAATTGCTTCTAAGACATGAAGTAGATAAGGAGGAAATTAAATGAACTATTGCTATTATAACTTTGTACATACATGCGTCAGTATACAAGCGAAACCTGTCAAAACTAACAATAATAAATCAAAATAAATGAAAGCATATTTTATCGATTGATCTCCACTATGAAAGGTAATATGAAGAGATTTTGCAGCTTTGATTAAAATAATAACTAAAAAAACTTGTGGCCGCTGGGGAAATTAACTTTAAAATTTACGTTCGTAATTGTTGGTTTGAAACAGCATTACACTGATAGATACTGAATTTAGATACCTACTGAAATTTATTTTCAAAATTGAACTGTCACTAGACGTTTAATATTTAACGTCCACGATTGTGTAATTCCACTAATGCATGAGAGTTCTCTCTGTAAGTATTGAATTTTTAACAAACACGTCCGCCTTCTCCCTCTTAAATAAAAAAAAAGTTATACTCGCTCAATTTCGCCGAGTATTTACTTGTATTAGAGCGCAACTACATAGCTCGACAAAAAAGTGGGCGCACAAGCGATGCAACGAAAGCTGTAAGTGTGGGGAAGCTCTGAAATCACAGGGCACAGCATTACATGGAACCCCAGAGCATTATCCTGGCTTGTAATCTCGACTAACCCTAATATTTTATAAGTTAAAGCTGCCCTGTAGTAGCACACACTTGAGATCCTCGAACTGGAAACTTCAATCAGACATATTGACTTTTATTTCCGGTTTTGTTGTAAATGAAACTTTCTAATTAAATAACGTTTGCTATCTTTTTTATAAAGTGCAGTTACAACTGTTAAATTTTATGTTCCTAATTACTATTACTATCGGTTTCAAAGTATTGGATTTAAATTATTTAAAGAACGGGCTTTCCAAGAAAATGATGGATGTTGTAGATCTATAGACTGCAGCTACTAATAATAGTTTGAAGGCCATTGCACGTATTAATAGGTAAGGAATATTAAACATCGCAAATAATTTCAACAGAAGGGTGTAAAAGGTCTTCTGCAATTAACGTTGATATGTCGTTGTGCAATTACTAACGGAAAAAATCTTCTTGGAAGCTATTGGTCCATTTTCCAAGTTCAACGACAGGGAAGTAAATATACAATAAATTGAAAATGGATTGGTCAAGCAATTTATTGTTGGTCCAACATTAAAGGCTGTATTTTGAATAAAAATTGACTTCTTTGATTCAATTTTCAAAAGGATATGTAATAACCTTCTAAGGATATGTAATAACCTTCTAAGGATATGTAATAACCTTCAACTTTTTTTCATTTTTCCTCATAACGATTTTCCGCTAGTACAAACTAATTTTAGTAATAGTATAAATTAAATAGTGTAAGGGTGTAAGTTATGAATGGTCAATGGTTGGCGTAGGACAAATAAATAGCGCGTGACGCAGAGCACAATCAACCATCGTCGTCACGCGAACTTCCTTTCAAGCCGCATTGCAGCGCAGCGGTACCAGCGCTTTTAATCTATTCTGTTTCCTTCGCTACAACGTCTCGAAATATGCTTTGTGCACCTCGTGTCGCCACCAACCCTTTTGTCAGCGAATTTCTGGAAATGCCGTTTATTTTAGTAATTTCCGCATTTTTCACGACGGATTTATACGAAGGGTTTCTCTAAAGACGAAGCACTAAGGAACTACCAAAGTGAAACCTTTAACCTTTACTTAAAAAAGAATTCATTCTATTTAATGAATAACACATCCTAATCCAGAATTCATCCTTTCTTTTAATTAGCAATTATATTATAAAACAGATCTAGTTTTCCTCTATGTAAAAAAAATATCCGAAGATTTATTTCCCATCCTTTATATTAAATTAAAAGTGACAGGCCTATATATTTTATTAGCTCTTGATATTAAACGGTACCTTGTTTGTTCTTGGTCTTTTACTCGTACTTTTAACGGACAGCTTCAAATATAAAATATTTTATAGAATACTTTTAGAATTCAAACAAATTTCGAACAAAGGAATTTAGTAGAAATAACTTCAAACACTTATTTAAAAGCCGTTTAAATGGCTACATTGTTAAGTTTGGCGCGCTTCAAGTGCCAGCAAAGAAGGAAATCTAATGGGCTAAGAATTGGCGGATAAGTAGGTCTTTCGAGAATCCCTCTTCAGTCGAGTCAATACTTAGAGGAAAGCTAACTTCCTTGAAATTCCGTGTAAAAGGGAGGGGATTCTATTTGGCAATTTTGTTCTGCACCCAAAGAAATCCTATTGAAATTTTTACTTTAAAGTAGTTCCTAAAATTTTGTAATTATCGGTATTACATTTGTAACACTAATTTGTATACAGTTGTAGTACTTCATAAATTGCACATAAACAGTGTGTTTATTAATAAGATACCTGTAAATTTAAATTGTAGTGACGTTTAATAGGTTTACGTTAAATATATTAAAAGGATTTATTTCAAAAGTTTGCATAATGTACCTACCTAGTAATTTATATAAGGAAAGATTTTCAAAAATTGTAACAATTTTTACTACAAATTTGGCGTCGAATGTTCTGAAATTTTTGTTAGAGTTAATAAAGTAATAAAGTCAAGTAATCACAGAGGAAGAAGATATACTAAAAAGGTGGAGAGAGTATTTCATGGATTTGCTGGGAACAGACACATAATAAAGAGACTGCTAAGGGAGAAAGACAAGAAAAGGAAGCATAAAATAAACAAGAGGAAGGCAACCTATAAGAGCATATCCAGATAGAATAGGTTAAAAAAGTCATAAGTAAATTGAAGCAAGGAGGACCCCCAGGATCGATGAAATTGGACCGGAAATGATTAAGCATTTAGGAGAAGAGGGAATCCAGGTACTCCATATGATTGTAAGCAAAGCATGGAAAAACAAAACACTACCAGAAGAGTGGAAGACAGCAGAAAGGCGAACCGTAGGCATATCACTATTGTGTGCAGCACTTAAGGTATATGAAAGAGTAGTGGAAGGTAGACTTAGGAAAAAATTACGGCGAGACACAAAATCCGGTTTTAGGCCAAGTCATTCTACACAAGATTGGATATTTGTGCTAAGACAAATTACTGAAACAACTTTGAACACTAAATGAAAGCTATACACATATAGGTGCAGTAGATCTAGAAAAGGCCTTCGACAATGTACAAAAAGAGGATATGTACAAAATATTGAAGACGAAAGCAATTGATTGAAATTTGATAGAAGTTATAGAAAGCATGTATAGTCGCCGGCATTAAAAACGCAACGAAAACCTATAAACTCGTTCGAAAATGAACTTTATTTACTACCTACTTACGGCTACAGCCTTGGTACACTGTTCCGTTATTAGTGCCGGCGACTATACATAAACACATAAATATAATGTTATAAGAACAGGAAATAAAATATCGCAGTCATTTGAAACAAAGGATGAAATGAGGCAAGGCAGATGCTGCCTTCACAACTTTAATGGAAGAAATAGCTACTAAAGAAAATACTAAAAATAAAGGCACAAGTTTAGAACTTAGACGCAACCTTAAATCCATGATCGTATTATATTGTGACATGTGTACCCTAAGCGTACTGATAAAGTGAGTATTCCAACAAAAAGGCCCCACGTTGGGCGCCATTTAAACTTGTTACCGTAAAGCTGTAAAATGAAATACTCCTGATCGGTAACAAGTCTTCGCTGTTTCGTGCGCCAGCTTTCCCCTCGACTAGCAACGGTGATGAAATGGGGTGGGTAATTTGATGTTAAAAAAGGCGACAGGGTAAACAAGGTACCCAGCTGATCCGTAGTAACCTTGGCGGCGTTCCCAACCCGCCTCGGTTTTGCAGGTGATCATTCGCAAAAACCAGGAGATTTTATCTTACTCACTTGTACGCTGAAGGTATTTGCACTAAACACGACACTTTAATTCAACCAAAATGCACAGTATAATTACATAACGGCACATTGATTAAACATAGGCGACAACGAACGTCGAAAGCACTCTGATTAAAACAGTGCAACTAAGTAAACATCAGCTTTGTTCGTTTGTTCTGCACTTTTTACACTTTTCAGTCCTTTATTCTACTTTTCTCACTCCTACTTACATTATATTATATACATCTCACTCTCTCAGGAGCGGTTGGTGTAAAAAGTGTAGAAAAGTTCAGAACAAACGAAAAAACCTATCGAAACGCGTTAAATTCTAATTCATACCACTTATATCGCGAATGAAATTACATTGGTTAATTAAACACAAGATTAGTCGAAATTCGCTCTTTAGTAAAATGCGACGTGTCGAAACAGTAAAATTAAATTGAAACGATACTAACTCACCGAACTCAAAATGTGTCCAGAGGGATGAAGGTCGCTTGTCAGTGTCCGTGTCCGATGTGCTTGTCAAACGTTGTCTGGAGCGAACTTAGCGAAACTGTGGCAGCGCCCTCTTTTTGCCAGTTAGGACAGGTAAAGTTCCAACTACTCGATATAAGTTTTTCTGATATTTCCCAGCAAAAACCTTGAGAATTCACACATACAATATGCACACAGCACAACTAGGCGAAAAGTAACGCCGTGCAACAAAACGAAACGGTTGACGCCGGGTAATCGCAAATGAGGTCAGTGTCGACCAATGGCAATCGTTAATTTTCCCACATGCCCATATAAGGAGTCGGCGGACGGTTCGATTCCGGCGATCAATAATTTCGAGCCTGCGTCACAATGCTTGTGGAGTCAGGGTTGTTGTTACAATAAACTCTAAATTGGCCGAAATGTTCAAATGTTGTCATCTTATTTCGTACGATATTTTTGAAACCTAACTGCAGTATGTGGTGATGAATGAGCTAATGTATGCAGACGATATGTTACTGCTGGCAAAGATCAAAAGATAATTACAGCATATACTAAATATGGGCAGAAGTGCTGAAAGAATATAAATTGAAATGTCAGAGAAACAGATAATGTAGAGTACTTGGGAGCAAAGAAGAATAAGAATGGAGACATAGAAATAGAAACTAATAACCTGATAAGTAAAACTACACGAATGTATATACATGGCCCTTTACAAATCTACCTAAGAAAAAAAAAAGACTAGACTATTCGAAGCAGTCCTAGTATCGATGCTAACTTATGGATGTGAATCCTAGGTCCTAAATGACAAACTGGCAAGTAAAATCCAAGCTTATGAGATGAGGATACAAAGGAAGATAGATAACATAAAAACACAACAATTAAGATGGTTTGCACGTGTGGTTAGGATGGACAACAGTAGACAACAAAAACAATATGGGAAATGGGCGTAAATGAGAAAAGAAAAAGAGGTAGACAAAAAACATGGAACAATATAAGTATTAAAGAAGAAAAGGCTCAACTGGAAGCAAAGAAGAAAGCACTGAACAGAAAAGAATGGGTAAAGTTCATTACCTCTACACCTATGATACAAGAGGTTGCAGAGTAGTAAGTAAGTAAGTTCATAAAGCTTAAACGAGTGTGAAATTATAGTTAAACTGTAATGCAAAGTCAGGTAAAATGGTTTTTATCTATTCAAATTTCTTTATTTGGTAACTATATACATTTCTTTCTAAATCACAATAAAATTGTTAGTTTCATGGTAAAGTGAAATTGCTTTTCAGTTGTTAAAAGAAGCTTTAATACTTCCTTCTGATTACCAGTATTTTTTGTTGCTTGAACGACTCGCGCAAGTGCAAGGAAATCGTCTTCAATTACGTTATAAGTTTCTATACTTTCCGGAAACATTTACAGTTTCATGCACACTGTATGCACAACATACACAGTAAAACCTAGCAACATGAAAAACGTCAAGTTTCTTTAGCTGGTAGATAATAAAAGTTCGTCATCTCAAATTTTCAAGAAAGTCAGGTTACAGGATGTAAGTACAATGAAGTAACCGACGTAGATAGCTGGAGATAGCTTATAATGAGTACAATAAAATAAGCAGTTTTTTTTTAAATATTTTTATGAGGTAAATTTATTTGTGCAGGACTGTTGTATAATACAGGGTGACTGACAATTAATTGTTCCGCCAAAAAAGTGCGAGAGAATGAATGTTATAGATTACGGAAAATATGTAAAAAAAAATCTAGGGAACAATTTATAATTAATTAAAAATTTACCCTAAAATACAACGCGAATATAAATGCAGCAATAAATTGGAATATAAAGTTTTATTTTATTGACTACACACAAAGTGACCTTGACACACATGAATTTCGTTTTATTATTGATCATTACACACGACAGAGATGTGAAATTTTTCTAAATATTTGTACTATAATGAATTAAGTATCATGTCCTCTCGTAACGAAATCCACGTCTAGGTACAAGAAAATTTAGTTTTTCAACTAAGGAAGAACAATTATTAACACGATATTTAATTAGATTATACAGAAAAGATACAGATATAATTATACGACCCAAAATCGAATCTGTTTAAAAATAATAGGTTATCTATTCCTTGAGGTGGCTCACAATTATTTACCCATCCTAAATACTGAGTATTTCAAAAAATTACGTTGCACACTTTTGATTGAATCTATACATATAACAATTATAAACAGGATACCATATTGTAATTTAGGCCCTACAAATATATAATTTATATAATTTAATAGGTTTTCGAGAGTTTGTTAGTTAAATCCATTTACCATTCAGTAAAATTGTGTATAGATAATGATCAACATGGCTTAATGGAAAAACGATCAACTATTGCGAATCTCTGTTCATTTACTCAATATGTTTCTGAATTTGTAGACAATAAAAGCCAGGTGGATGTGATTAAGGCCCAGTTGTACAATGCCAGTTTAAATTTAAGCTGGAACTTAAACCCATAGCAACGATTATTTCAACAACTGTCGTCAAGAGTTTAAGCTTTGGCTTAAAGTTAAACTGGAATTGTACAACTGGACCTTATACGGATTTTCATGAAGCTTTTGATAAAATAGACCATTTTATTTTATTAAAAAAGTTACAATTCTATGGTTTTTTCTTATCAGTTAATTTATTTTCGTCCTATCTTCTAGAAAGAGGGAATATAGTTAAATATCAAAAAAAAATTTTTAAAGTATTCACCATCCTCAGGGGTACCAAAAGGTTCAAATCTAGGACCTCTTCTATTTTTGCTTTTTGTTAATGACAAAAATAGTTCGATATCCTGTTGTAAATTGCTATTTGCTGACGATATGAAAATCTTCTTCAGAATAGATTCAGTTTCTGACTGTCTTGTTCTTCAGAGTAATCTGGATACCGTTGTTTATAGGTTTTTTTTTAGTAAAATGAAGTGATCAATTTGATAAAAACGCTTTGGTAATGTCTGTGTAATATAACGCCCTGAACTCTCCAAAATTTCAGAAATGGTGAATACAGCTAAATTTGATGTCGTTGAATATCCTTTAATAAAACCATGTTGTGATTCAGAAATGGAAGGTTTAGGCCCAGTTGTACAATTCCAGTTTAACTTTAAGCCAGAGCTTAAACCCTTAACAACAATTGTTGAAATAGTCCTTGTTGTGGATTAAGCTTCAGCTTAAATTTAAACTGGCATTGTACCATTGGGCCTTAATCTGATTGTAGATAATATTGTGTAGTATGGTTCTATAATTAACATAGTCATTGCGTCTCTAGTTTTCAAAAAAGAACATAATCTTGATGCTTTCCAAATGATTGGCATAGACGAAGAAGAAAACATGAAATTAAAAATTACAGACAGCATAAGCACAATCCCTCATTATTATAGAAAACGTGATATATCATCGACTCCGCATGTCATTGAACTTTTTTAATTTTCTGCACACCTTAATAACATAATCTTCATAAATTTGATGAACATACATAGTGAACAGAATATCTGCCACTTCCGGTTGACCTTGGAAGATTACTGTGATTCTCTTCCCATTAAAATTCTTTTCGATTAGGTATTTAGCATTCTCGTTATAAAAAACTATAAAGTATCGTATCGTTATTTCCAATGAACCCGGAAATCCTGCATATTAAAGTTAGAATTTTGGCTGAACGCAAATACTCATTTGCAAACATCTGTTTTAATAATAAAGTTTAATAAAAATTGAATAGCAAGAGGTGCAAGGTCGGATAAAATGAAAGCCGTGAATTCTGTTCCTGCTTAACTTTCAAAACCACTGTTGAATGAACGTGCCTAACGATCCTCGGTCCTTGGTGCGGTCTACAATCTGTACATTTGCCTGGAACATTATTTCTGGGTAATCTGGCTGAAGCCTGGATTATATTCGTTTTGCGCTGACACTAATCTAAACAATAAGCCTATAAATTCCGCACGTTACTTATGAAATCTGTTTGTACAAATTCGGTAATTAAGGGGATTTGCACTTAGGTATATTAAAGTCTAATATTTGTCGTACAACACACCCCATTGTGTGATGCTTTAAATATTTCCTAAACTATTAATTAAATTCCACATAATAACAAATTTGCATTAAAATACTATGATACTTATGATCTATATTAAATTATTGGTATGAATGAATACGTTTATTTTTCTCTTTCCGGTCAGAATTTCTATAATGCTTCTATTTTTTTTTCTTTTTCAGAAAATAAAATATTCTTGTAAAAAATTTGCAGAATTAAAATTGTCATATAGATTACAAGCAACTTGCTGAATTCCTAAAACTCTTACCAATTACATTACACATTATTATTCGGCTGACCTAAATATCCCCCAAAAATGTGTTACCAGAAAGTGAAGTGAAAGTAAAAGAGAAAATCAAATCAATTACATTATTCGTAGGTACGGTAATAGAATTAGTTATAAACCTACAAGTTTTAGCACGGAAATCCTGTTGTTCATTTGGTATTCAGCCCATCAGCTCTGCATAAATAATTGAGAAGGAGTAAGTGCGGTTGCTGTATAGAGGCATAAATCTCCAAATTTATAGCACCTGTAGTAAGGAAGGGTCCGAGGCAGAGATGAATCTGTAATACACCTTTTTATTACCGCATTATTTTCTGGATTTTCTTTAATACTTAACTCGAACTGTTTGGACGTATGAGATTTGCAATTCATTTTATCCAAAACAGGACATGGTGGTATATAAACGCAAGAGGGCGTGCAATTGTATTATACAAGTCAATTACTGTTTCAATTAGTCTGCTAAACTAATTTTCGTGAATTAATTGTTCGTAATTTGCAGTGCAATTATGCAACATGAATTTTGATAACATTCGTATTTTTTTTCGCTACAAATTACGCGCATGCAATGTTTGAATTACAATTTCGATTCAGCGATGTGTAATTACGCAGATTATGTCACGATTAAACGCCATATGAATTCGCAGAAATCACTCAACTAAATTTAATTAAATTGTTTAGAAGTCGAGGCAATTTAAACTACTTTATTGTTTGAATAATAATATACAATAAAACCCAGCGAAAACACGTACGTGTAAAAAACGTTGTAAAATAACATGTAACCAAACGTTGAATTCGTGTGGTATTGTTACGTTGAAACAACGAAAAAATGTCGCGGCAATCAATTTCTTTTAAACGTCTCTGTCCACGTGTAAGAAACGTTGTAGAATAACAATTAATCAACGTTGAATTCGTGTGTTATTAATACGTTTTAACAACGTTCGAATCAACTTCTTTTAAACATCTTTGTCCACGGTATTTCTACGTTAAATCCCAGTGCATACATACGTATAAAAAACGTTGTGGAATAACATGTAACAAACGTTGAATTCGTGTGTTATGGTTACGTTTAAACAACGAAAAAAATGTCGCGGCAATGTCCACATGTAACGTTGAATCAGACAATTACGACGTGTATTAAAGCTGGGTCTAAATCATTAGACGAACAAACATACATGGCTAATGGTGGAATTCGAACCCACGCCGCCGAGTGACACGAGTTTCAAAGTCGGCTAGGCCAAACCGCTAAACCACTTGGCGACCCGAGTTCCATATTGCTTCCGTGACTGATTCGTAAACCGGACGGAGGCTGGTAATAAAGTCGAACCGGGGACTTTAACTTACAATAGCTACGCGCCGCCCTCACTCGTTCAATTTCCGAACTTCTTACTACCTACAGTTTCCTTCTAACATCCATATTATCATAAAATCATTAAATCAATTTTTCTAATTATTACAATCCTAAGCTTATTTTCTTTGTATATACATTTCAAAAATTCTAAATTATTTATTTATATTTACAGTTGGTTCTTGTCCGATGAAATTTGTATCACAAAATCTTCTAAGCGGACACTAAATCGCGCAACTATACACTTTACGTTTCGCAGTCGAACGACTTAGAAGATTTTGTGATATTTATTTATAATAAACATGTAATTCTAAATCGCCTATTTCTAAAAATATTTACACTAACATAAAATATTCGACAAAACACATTTAATACAGTACTCTCAATTTACTTTATTATTTACAAAATTATTTCTTTATGAAAATTAAAAAAAAATTACATGCTGCTCATAAACACCGCAGTGGAGTGGAAAGTTTAACTGGAATAAATTCTGTAACTTAGAAAATTGCCATTTGTAGCAAAATTCTTGGAACAGGTCAATTTTTATTTTTATGGCGCATATTATAAATGGATTTCTTTAACTTTTCAATATTGAATTTGATGCCCAAAATCTGTGATTAAAAATACTAAAGAACGTAATAGTCAATCAATTATACATACATATTGTCACGAATACTCATTGGGGACAGCTGTATACAGAGTGGAAAGTTTAACTGGAATAAATTCTGTAACTCAGAAGATTACGGTTTGTAAAAAAATTCTTGGAACAGGTCAATTTTTATTTTTAATGGCGCATATTACAAAGGGACTTTTTTAACTTTTCAATTATTTGGAAGGATGAAACAACCCCTAACTATTTTTTTTTTTTTAATGGAAGGGTATGTTGAGTAATTTTTTTTCTTAAAGCTTGTTCAATTGGGAATAATAATAATAATAATAATAATAATAATAATAATAATACATATTGTCACTGATCATGTACAGAATACATGTACATGAATACAGCTACGTTTTTATTTTTTAATTTTTCTTAAACAGTAAAAGGCGAAAAAATAAAAAATAAATTTTTGACTAGAACGATTTTAACGCATCAGATGTTCAAAATGCTCGCTACCTCTCACTTGACAATACCCTAATCGATTATAAATTCCATCCCTAACAGTTTGTAACTTTCCGGCGTTACTCTTCTAATTTCATGCAGAATTTGAAGTTCTGAAGTTCTGCTATGTCGTTTGGTTTAGTCACATAACCTTTACTTTTTAAATACCCCCATAGAAAAGTCTAAAGGGGCGAGATCTGGAGATCTTGTTGGCCACTCAATCGGCTATCGGTCATCTTCTTCCTATCCACCTATTGGGAAAAACTTCAGTGAGGTAATTACGTACAATTAAAAATTTAGCGCATTGGCAGCGCCATCTATTGGCTGCACGTAACAATACGATACCATATGGAATGCTTATTTCTTCTTATCAAATAATAAAAAATGGAGTTCCTGAATTTTTGGCATTAAAAACGGTTTTAGTAAAAAAATTCTTTTTTTTGTTTTTTACCTTTTACTGCTAAAGAAAAATAAAAAAATAAAACGTAGCTGTATTCCCAATTTTTTCAACATATCCTTCCATTAAAAAAAACATAGTTAGGGGTCGTTTCACCCCTCCAAATAATTGAAAAGTTAAAAAAGTCCCTTTGTAATATGCGCCATTAAAAATAAAAATTGACCTGTTCCAAGAATTTTTTTACAAACCGTAATCTTCTGAGTTACAGAATTTATTCCAGTTAAACTTTCCACTCTGTATACAGCTGTCCCCAATGAGTATTCGTGACAATATGTATGTATAGTGGTTGACTATTATGCCTTTAGTATTTTTAATCACAGATTTTGGGCATCAAATTCAAATAACAAAAATTTGACAGATTACGTCAACTTAAAAAGGGGTTATGGTTGACTCGTATGTCCAAATTAGCAGTACTTTTCATACCTGTTTCGTTTCATTCCAAAGCTGCCAAGCATGGAGAAGAACCTCATATTTCATAGATTTTTAGTAAAATTAGAATTCAAAGGTGTGAAACACGATAGACAATCACTGTAAAATTAAGTGTTTTCTAACGTCAACATCACGTTTTGTAACGCATATTTATTCGGTATGCGTTAAAATAACGTTATAAAACGTGGGTTAAAAATTTAGTTGTAAATTATGATTTATCTAACGTATTAGTTTCGTTAATTTTTTTCTCATTTATTACGTAGAATAGTAGATGTTGAATTAACGTTGAAATGATGTGGTAATCAACGTACGGTAGATACATCGCATTTACTCATAGTATAAATCACGTCGTAAAAAGATAAAATTGTTACGTATTTATTTCACGTTATAATTACGTCCATATTAAACTGATCGTTAAAAAACACGTCATACAAACGTGATATAATTATGGTTGCTAATTCAACCAAAAACCAACGTTGCATTTTTCAACGAATAACGTTATTTCCACCATAACAACGTGAAATTAACGTTGAATAAACGTACATGTTTTCGCTGGGAATATTTCTTTAATTAAAAATGTTTACTGTTAAGAGATCTATCGAAATACGCAATATAAATTTGTATTTACTGTTTAAAAAAAGTATGAGTTTGATGAGTAACTAACTTATGGAACAGACTGTATACGTGTAAATTATTTACTAATATAGAACTCATTATTATTTGTAAAAATATTTTCCTTTATAATAAATTAATAGTTAAGGAGCTATTGAAGAAACAAGTACCAATAATGCACCCTGTATGTATGCCTTTTTAGTTACGTAAGACATAAGGCGAGTGGAGTTAAACTGTTTCTTTTTTTTTTAATTTTTGCAAAATACACAAGGTGTTGCTTGCTATTAAATAAAGAGACTAGACTCAGGTACATTTATAGTAATGGGGAGCGCAAGTGCGATCATTGACCTTGAAACTTACGAGTTTGCTCTCACTTGTATCCACAGCTTAGAAAACGTAAGTACAGCTGCAGCAAATTTTATACTTCACATGAGCTTCGGCGACGATGCTTCGATAAAGACACATGAGATGGCAACACCATCTTTTCTGTATTCTATCACTGACAGATTTTTTGACAGATCAAATGAAGTTGAGTTAATCTTTTTCAATAAATTCGGAGTTTATACATACCATAAGAAATTCTGTATTTACAAAGATTTATTATTTCAAAATGCGCTTATCGCTATTTCATACTAAGAATTGCAGCTGCAAACCCTGAAAAAATATTGCTGAGCTTGCAACTGGACACGAGTACGATGAACACCTGCCTTACTCTGTGGGCATGATAAGAAGAAAAACAAACGTTATGGACAATTGTACGACATCTATCGACATTTCGCTCCGAAACTTTATGCCTAAAAGTTTTGAATTTGAATGTTACGGTGATGTCATTTTACCCCATTTGAAATGGCAGACTGATTTTTTAAATACGGGGTTTCTTTAAAGCAATTTCGAACCTAACCATTCTACAGGTTCTTGTTTCTGCAAGTTCGGTTTTCGTGGAAAATCAATTAATTTTTCCTGCCGTTCGATTTTAGTAGTAAAGAAAAGAATTCTTTTCGTGAGTGTTTTTAGCTTTACTTTAACTAGTTTCAGTAAATCGTAAGCGTAGGCGTTATCAAATCGAAACTAAAGTATACCAAATTTGGATTGCGAGATAGAAGATATAAGATAGAAGAGACTAAACGTTTGGTGAGTTAAAATCAGTTTATCTGGTCAGAAGTGGGAAATTAATAAAAGCTTAAATGTGGTACAGAATGCCGTTTCTTCTCCCTTCGAATTGAATTTTTGAGTATATTGATTAACTGAGTGCTTTTATTTTTTCTACATATTAATATCGTAAATTTTTCGTATTCTTCTTTATATTATTTCATTTCTAATTTTTTTTTACATATTTGTGATTAGCAACAACTTGTGAAATACACTTTTTGTAAGTCGGTTCTTACCTGTTTTGTTGCCATAGCTCAGTTAGTCGGAGGCTGGGGTGGATTCGGAAGGATAATTCTTCGAACTATATTTTGTAAACAAAAATGTGCGTGATGCATGAAAAATAAATGGTACGTAACAAAAACGAATGCTGTCGAGCGCCAAGTAATCTCTTTAAACTGTAATTACTACAACAGTCCGGTAAAATAACAAAATGAATTCGATACAGATTATTTAAGTTAGAGTACTCGGATTTTGAGAAGGACCTGTGGGCGGAGCTTATCTCTGCGGAATTATCATTATTTACGGCAGGCAGTGGCAGTTACTCAAGTGTAAACACTGAAACATGAAACATCAACAATAAAGCACGACCATAATCTACAATACAACACCCCTCTTATTCGCAAAGACTGGTCCGATTCATATCTGTATTCTTGACGTGACCGGTCCTTCTCATAATCCGACTATGTTACGCAAATTTATTTTTTTTAAAGATGGTTCTTTGATCATATAAGTAAATGAATAAGAATGTTTGCAAATGAAAAATGATATAATTGGAAACCATGTAAAAATGTAACATAAGTGATAAATGGACAAATAACTATAACTAATATGTACAATCATATACAAGGTGACAAATATTAAAGAAAATGTCGTAAAAACTATTCAAACTATTGGCCCAGACTAAATGTAACACAGCATTTCGTAGTTAATACGAAAGTGTCCCAATATAATATAGATATTGTCCATTGACAATAAAATAAATAAATAAACTTCAATGGAACTTTTCCATACGGTACGATAGTATATTCAATACGATACGATCCTAATAAGTTTGTCGATACGAAACAATACGAATAACAGTGGTTGGGTTTCTTACTCAGTCTTGACGAAAACTTGACCTGTATTCCATTCAAACGACAACGCCGAAATTGGATCCTGTTCTGAAATATTCAGGAACTACCACGCAAAAAGAATTGTTGTCTCATAGTATCTTCAGACGACAACGCTGAAGTTAGATCCTGTTCTGAAATATACAGGAACTACCACGCAAAAAAGGATTCTTGTCCTGTAGTATCTTCAGACGACAACCCAGTAAGTAGTATCTTCAGACGACCACGCGATAAGTAAATAAATTTCCGCTAAGAAAAACTCTACGTAAATAGAAAAGGAGTCTTAGAAAATATATTCCTAATCACCAAATTAAAAATACAAAGTACTTACAGTCTTCTGCTAGTTTTTCTGAACGAGAACATTTACGAAAAACGTGCTTGGATGTAAACGATGTGCAGCTGGAGAGCAATCAGACGGAAACGACACAGTAGGGCGTACGAAGCAACAAATAGCCAAACTGGAATATCTCGAAGCCGTTCAGCTCCAATAAAACTGCAAAAATTTATAGACGAATGCAACGCGTCTGCAAATACAGCACAAAGGAATAACGAGATAATTTAGAAGGGGACGGAAATAGATCAGGATACATTACGCAATTTCCGCTTACGTCAGCAGAAAACTTCGATAAAAATATTGATGATGGGCGACATCTACAGCTTAATTTCCGAAACTGAAAACAGGTGACTTAAGAAGAATAGCGAATAACAAGAAATTGCAAAGTCCGCATTACTAACTGAAATTAAAATACATGTCCTGAGGGATAAGGGCGTTAAAGTCATAATTGTGAGATAACTTAAAAGAACGGAACGGTATTTATTTGAATTTAAACAACAAATTCACGAGAAAATACGAAAAAATATAATGTAACGGTCAGCGAGAAATGTGAACGTTACAAACTTTTGTAAATACTTTTTTTGTTCTGTCTTAATGACTACTACGGTTTTACTTGAAAAGCTAGATAAGATAGTTATTAATATAATGTAAAGTGAAACACACTGTATATGGTACCCAAAAATAGGCGGCCAAATTGCAACTTATTGCTTACAGAAAAATGAGAAAAAAAAGTTCAAGTAAATTCGAAAACTACCTTCTTAAGGAAGTAGAACCTCTAAAGCTCCAATCTTAAATTTTTAAATTTGAAATATCTGAAAAACTGATCATTTTGATAAACTTTTATCAAAATTGAAATAATTGTACAGTGACACGTTGATGAAATACTTTGTCATTAATACTTTTCGATTTTATTTCTTATTCTTTTTACTTTATTCTTGGACGTTATACCCCATAAGTTTTACCTCTTTTCCCAATTATTACAATCTATTTTGTGTTTCATCTTATAGAAAAACATTAATGTTGCTGAATTCCAATTTTTAGGAATTTAAGAATCCTTTACAGTGTCGCTTCATATTTTATTTAGTTTATAGTTCTAAGGGTCTTGCAGGACCAAGACTTCCGAGATCTTCCTCAGTTTTCTTCGACTTAATCCTGTCTTTTGCTCTTTCCTTTGAGCGCTTTCGTAGTACCTATTTATCTTCTTCTTGTAGGATTGGTTAGCGTTCCTTTCGACCATCGGTTTTCCATAAACCTCGCCACATATCCTAATCATCTTACATTCTATGCTCTGACAATTTGTATAATTTTAGATTGGTCATATACATCTCTCACTTCCTGGCTTTTGCTCCTTCCTACATGCATTTTGTGTAACTGTGATCCCTCCAACAATTTTCCTTCTTCATTTCCTCTGCGTCTTCTTCCAACATACTCTTTTTGCATTTCTTCTTTCTTTTTGATTGTTTTTCTCATAGTCTAAATTTTCTTTTCTGCATCCATCATTAAACTAACTTTGTTAATTATTTTTTCTTTTTCTAAGGCAGTTTTCCATAACTTCTATCACCACTGCTTCTGTACAACACTTTCTTGTTTTATTTCCTCCAGCTTTGAAATCATTTTCTCTAATAATTGAACTGACACATTATCTTCCTTTAACATACTTACGTTATATCTCTTTTCTCTTTTTGTCTTTGGTGCATTCTGCTTTAGTTAGTTTTAGTACTAAGATATGATCTGCTCTTCTGGAACTTCGAACGTCCTTGACAACCTTTGCATGTCTTGTTTCTGTTAACATATGGTCTATTTGGTCAAATTTAGGTAGTTTGCTCTGTTATTTTTTTATTCTTTCATAGAACTAACTCGTTTCTCCCCTTTAAGCTGCGGTTTGTTAGGACAGTGCGCGGCGCACGACGCAAACGTAAAGCAGACGCGCCAAGCAGAGCGCATTTAAGTTTTACGCCAGCATGTTTTGTTAGAAAAGTCGCAAACGTAAAGCTAAGCAGAACGCATTTGCATTTGAAGAGTATAGATAATGACAATCTGTCGTGAGTCGAGCTTGACGTTTGCGTCGAAATCTGTTGCACTCAGGTTTCGACGCAAACTCACAGCGCATGAGTTGAGTAAAACGTTTGCGCTCAACTGAACTTACTCTAACAATCCACTGTTATTTAAATCAAAGCCCTAAGTTTCAGCACAGAATAGTAAACAACCAGAAATGCGACTCCCACGCATCGGTTAAGTCCGCGCATTCGTTCGCGCAGGTATGACGGCCATATTCTCGGCTTATCATTTATTAACCTTACCGCCTTACCGCTTGCCGTTCTGTTCGCAATATTTTGATTTTATGTTGTTTATATAAACGACTAAATTTTGTTTCTCTATGTTTATATGCTTCTGTTGGATTTCCTTGCATCTACGGACTTCTTCAGCATGATTGATTATACCCCTGATGAAGTGCAAAGCTAGTTTTTTCCTTTTTCTAAAAGACGCCAACAGGTAAATTTTACAAATTCAAAAAATAACCTACTTTACAAGAAACGCACTGTACATATTGCAGTGACAATTACCTTAAACTTAAACGATTACAAAAGACACAAATTTCTACGACAAAGTCAGAAAAGCGCACTGGTTTCAACGTCAAGTGCCCAAGACGATCCATGTCGAGCGAAGGGCCACCATGAGCGGAGGAAGATAGTTCCGAGGAAAGTTTCCAACAGACCAGATCAAAGGAGTCCATCGTATAAAGCCAAAACATAAATCGTAACCAAAGACATCACATTGGGCGCAGTTCTTGTCAATCTACAAACAATAAACACATGAAAACACATCTACTCTTAACAGAATAACACTCCACTACATCAAACTTTAAGAATCCCCTTCATTTTTGTTAAACAGCAATAGAGTGGTGATATTGTCCATCGAGGATACAGAGGTCGAGGAAGTCCGGCAGTTTGAGCAGCAAGTAAATTGGCTGGAGTTTAAAAGATGCATGAACGGGACGTTTTCCAGGTTGAGTCACCCCCTCACCGCCCGTTTCTGTGAGACCTGGAAATCGGGGTCGCAAAAGGAGACTACTGTATCTTGGCAACAGCGAGCAAATTCGGGTACCAATGGATAGGATCCCGGACAATGTGATAGACTACTAATGTTTATACGATGAACATTTGGAGTGCGTTCGTAAAGTGGTGTGATTGGGTAAAGTAAAGTAAACAGATGGTAAACAGTTCCTTTCCATTCCTAAAATTTGGACGAACGCTTAAAGGGAAGCAAATAGGAAACTAACCTCTGTCCTCTACTTATTACTTGTTAGTGTGTTACTGTATTAAGTATACATAGAATACAATAATAGTTGTTAGATACAGCTGATTTTTGATTAAAAAATGGAGAATATTCCGATTCTCATAGAAAGAAATACTCAAGAAATTTTAGTGGCTGCAGCATGTATAACTTTTAAAACGTGTCTAGATGCTATTTTAATTTGTTATGATGACGACATGCAGTTACATGCGTACATGCAGTTACATATTCGATTGTTGACAATTTTTCACGTTTTCACAAACGTGTTTACATTTATACCTTTTTAATTACTCTGCAAAAATAGGTTATGAAAACAATTTTCACCCACCTTCCCGCACTCCTGACTACGGGAACAAAAGTACTCCAGGGTAATTCCCAAAATTGCCCTAATTTTGATATAAGAACTAAAGGTACATTTTTCGTTGTTTATACACCGTTGCGGTCAAGTCCGTTCTGCTGGAGTGGCTATTATTTATCGCCAGTTGTGGCTGCGACTGGCTTACAAGTTGTTGCCCTCGCCGCCATTGAAACAAAGCAAGCGCCATTATAAATCTGAACATAAAATCCGAAGCATTAAAATTCAAACTCTCATTTTGAAGTTACATGCACCAATGAAATCGAGAGTCAAACACGTCATCACAGGACAAAACTAACCGATCTGATTTGATTAAAACACGAACTGCGAAATGATTGATTTTTTTTTTCATTACCGAAGTCATTTGGTATTGTGCCAGAAAAGATGTTTCCAGATGTTGTATTACATACGTCGATTTTGTTAGTTTACTACTCGAATGACATTTTTATGTTTGCAGTTTATGAGCTACGTGACTCGCTCGTTTTAAAAGAAAACAGATATGGTCCCGGTTTGTCTTTTACTTCTGAACACAGCCGAGGTACGAACTGGTGATCAATAAATAACGAGATTATTTATTTTGTACTTTTGGTCTTTTCATTTTCGGGAAACCCTTGTCAGGTTTTATAACCCATTATTAATTTAATTTTATATATATTACTGGGTTGTCCGTATTTTCTAAAGGATATGGAATGTAACAGGTATACTGCCGCTCATAAATTTAATACCTACACACCTCATAATTTTTCTCGCTATAAATATTGTTAATTTTTCCAATTTTTCTGTCTTCGCTTCTTCTTTTATTTTATTTAAGTTCCTATACACCAAGGGTTTTTAACTTAAAGTTTAAAGGGATTGTTGCATTTTGTTACAAATTATCTGTAAATGAGATTAAACCATTGACACCTGTATTATCTTTGTACATTCCGTTAGTTATGTTATTGTTAATCCCAAATAGTTGAAACTATTTACCCTATGCAACCCTTGTTTATGGTCTTTCAGTATTGGAAGTTAACCTTTTTGACACACGTTAACTGTCGTTTCGATAACATCTTTGCCTGCAGCATAAAATTTGCACCCCTATTGATTTCCATTGAGTGTAACTGATACTAAAAGGAAGCACTGTTGTGCCAACGATTATTTTCAGTGTCGGAGCAAATTTAATTTCCCATTAAGAACAAAGCGTTTAATTAAACGAATGGGAAACCGATTTATCTTGCTGATATCCATGTCTATGAGGGATTCTCTGCAGGTATTTTCCGGAATGTGTTAAAGTGGCGTAAGACTCGCACCAAAGTACTTCTTTTTATAACGTACAAGATATTATGATGCCGTTTTAGTACGTTGAAGCCAGTAGAAAAAAAATTGGGACAGTTCTGAATGTTGGTTATACACCAAAGCTCAGGTCAATTAATGGAAGGCTCGGGTGAAAAGAAAATAAACGAATTGCCAGAGCAGTCAGGTATTCAATGGCCAAGACACAGGAAAACACTTTGGAGTAAACGTGGTAAAGACAAAAACTAAAACGAAGTGTTATTATTTGTTTCTCTTTTGCTTCAACCATAATCTCTTTTGTAAACTTTAATTCAAAGAAATATCTCCCGTTTTTTCTATTGTTCAAACTTTTCAAGAAAATAATTAAGTCTTATACTTCAATTGACGCGCAGCGTATCTGAGTTAGCTTAAAATGTTCCACGTACTTTGCATAGCTATGAGTATTAAACAGGACATTAAGGATAGCTCTGAATGGTACCTCTATAGTCTGAAAGCAACGCACATTAAATTTAAATACAGTTGACCAAGAGTTAAATGAATTTTATAGCATTTAATTAATGTAAACAGCCAACATTAAGTAGTTCAGGTAATACGCTATTGCTACTAAACCTTCCACTAAATGACGTTTTATGTTCTTGAAAATAGAAGCTGTTTTCAAGTAAAACGAACGAGGAATAAACGTCCTTTATTAAATCCAGATTATTAGGGTAAGGTTTAATCGAGGTAGAAAATCCACTATAAACTCCACGACAGTCTTGCCCCAGGCTTTCATAAAATATGTGAATGTTCAGCTTAAAAAAATCAAGAAAATTTCACTAAAGAAAAATTATTTATTTGTTATTATTTATTTTCAAATTATAATAAACACGAAACATTATTCTGTGTTACACTAAGATACACGACAACCAAAATAATATTGATGCCAAAATTATCAGTGGTGTAACAATCGGAAGTATAGCGGGTAAGTTGGCACGGCCCAGATCCACAGGATATAAACAATTTTTTTTGTAATTGTTGGCTTTCGTATCTTACTATCGCAGGTAAGTCACAAGGTTACAAAAATTCTCCAAAACTCATCCAATCAAAGAAAAAATCTTTTTCATTAACACTGCTTGCACACAGTCCCTTTCAGTTTAATTGTTACGCCACTGAAAATTGTATTAAATCAAAAATATACCGATTGTTTCATCGAAACTTGAAAAAGGCGGAGACTGATTTGGTAACACTACCACGATTAGCTTCGATCAGGGTTGCCAGATTGAGCGAAATTCCCCCATTTGGGTTACAATTCAGATACAATTGGCGCTTATAAACCCTGTTTGGCGAGTGGTGCCTAATTTGGGCTACTTTTATCACTGCCTTCACATAACGAGAGTTCAGCAGAACGCTACCTCTAGTCAGCCATGTAAACAAAAGTACACTAGCGACCAAAAATTGGAAACCACAGAGTCGAAACAAAAAGAAATAAATGCTTACGTTTTGATTAAATATATTTATTAAAACTTTTTGCATAAATTAATTAATTATCTAGATCAGTGAGTTATTTGCCATCTACCTCCACGTCAGCAATCAACGTTAAAATCATCTATTATTAAACTAACGTACTGAAATTGTTACAGCTGATAACTTTGGCATATTAAAAACGTAATTTTGGCAAATGCCCCTTATCCATTTTGACGTAAATAGTCAAGTTTTGAGTAATATCAAAATTTTATTTCGACACTTAAACTTCCGTATAGTAAAGACGTTGACAGACAGCATCCTAAGCTGTGAAGATTTGTGTACTATCAAATGAAACAAAAGTGTAATTACTATTATGCGGATAAGTTTTGTAATTTAATCCACATTTCGCCAATTAATAGCTTTATCATAGAAATCACCGCCAACGTGATAGATATTAAAGTAATTAAGTACTTTGATAAATGTCACATGTCAATATTAATTCATCGTTAACTTTAGACGAACGGAAAAGTACGTTAATAATTAAAATTGTTACTTTGACAGTCGCTAGCTGGCAGCTGGTAAGGCAGGGGTACTGTCAAGCACATAAATTTATTTCACTTAAAAATTTCAAACTTATTTAATAATAATAATAATAATAATATCACAAAATCTTTTAAGCGGACACTAAATCGTTTCACCGTCGTTCGACAGCTTCGTCAGAAGTGAAAAATATTTTTCACTTCTGACGAAGCTGTCGAACGACGGTGAAACGTAAAGTGTATAGTGCGCGATTTAGTGTCCGCTTAAAAGATTTTGTGATACAAATTTCATCGGACAAGAACCAACTGTAAAAATAATAATAATATTAATAATAATAATATTTATTCAACTTACTACGTACAATTTAATAATACAGTACAAATGACATGTGACAATGTAAGTTGAATCACAGGGTTGATTTCAGATCGACTAAATGTCATCTGATTTACAAATCAACCATGAATAAGGTAAATATTAAATATTAATTCATCTTAACAAAACCTATTTGAATTAGCGTTACACTCTCCGATAGACTTGCATAATTATTATATTTCGCACGCTTAGAAGAAAGTTTCGCAGGCGTCTCTTGAAAATTGGGGCCGGACATGATTTAAATTCGGATGGTAAGGTATTAAAGACTTTGCATATGTTATATGAAAAGGATTTCTCAAATATGGCAGTTTTATGATAAGGAGGCGTTATTAACCCTTAAAGGAAGATTAATATTATGAACGTCCGTCCGATAAGTTATTTTATTGTATAGATACGGTGGTGTGTTAATCTGAATCACTTTATGAAAGAAGCATGCAGAATGTAAGAGCCTTCTCGCATTCATATTCATATTCAACCAATTCAGTTCTTTTAATTTATATGATACATGATTTCTTCTTCGTAAACCGAATATCAGCCTAATGCATGAATTTTGGATGTTCTGAATTCTCATTGAATCCGCATAATTTAAGCATGGACCATAGGCTACATCTGAAAAATTAAAGTGTGAAAGTACTAGAGCCTCCACAAGAATACATTTCATACGTTTGTTTAAAAATTCCCGATTAGAATAAATTGTTTTCAAATTCGCAAATGCTTTTTGAATGCAAACGGATACGTGTTTAGAGAAGCGTAAATCTGAATCAACATAATATAAACCTAAATTCTTAGCTATATCGACAGGGGACAATTTTATGCCATCAATATTTACAGTAAAGATTTTTCCAATACGCTTTAACTCCGCCAAATAAGATTAGACGCGATTTAGTTGGATTAATGATTAAAGAATGTTTCCTAGAATAATCAGATAAAGAAGCGAGATCAACATTAACTTTATTAACAGCATTTGCAACTTCTTCGGAATGGAATGAATAGAGCAATTGAACATCGTCCGCATAACGGTGTATTTGGCAGTATTTTAGGACGAGAGATTGCTGGTGTATATATTAAACAGTATGGGCCCTAAGATTGAGCCTTGAGGTACTCCCTGTACCACATCTAGGCAGTCGGAATATGCATTTACGATAATGACACGTTGCGAACGGTTCAGAAGAAAATCTTGAATTAGCTGGATAGCACCTTCGCCAAAGCCAATAAACTTTAGA
Organism: Dorcus hopei; assembly: GCA_033060865.1. Classification (NCBI taxonomy): domain Eukaryota; kingdom Metazoa; phylum Arthropoda; class Insecta; order Coleoptera; family Lucanidae; genus Dorcus; species Dorcus hopei. The sequence continues at coordinate 46,057,046 of CM065426.1, read as the reverse complement.
ATAGCAAGTAGAAGTTTATGATTAACGGTGTCAAAAGCTCGAGAGAAATCAATCAAAACCAAAGCAGTAAGGTTACCTTCATCAATATTTCTGAAAATTTCATCAATAGTGTCGCACAGGGCCGACGCACAACTGAACCCTGCCCGGAAACCAGATTGTTTACATGATAAAATGTTATACTGCTCCAAATGAGATCTGATTTGTTTGGATAAATTTTTTTCAAGAACTTTTGACAAGGTAGGAAGAATACTAATGGCGCGAAGGTCCTGCAAATTTTGTGGATTACTAATTTTGGTAAAGGAAGAACAGAAGCAATTTTCCATAATGCCGGGAATACAGAGTTACGTATACACTGTTTCATAATGAAGGTAATATAAGGGACCAAAAAAGGACAGCAATTAATATTAATACCATCAATGCCAGTACTTGTGGATTTAATAGTTGATAAAGTTTTAGAAACTTCAATTTCTGAAATACATTCAAATGTAAGCAGAGAACTGAAGTTAGTTTGGTATTGATTTATAAAAATGTAGGTTTTCTTTAATTAATATGTATTACTTTTCTTAGCACTACGCGTCTGTAGTTTACAAATATACTTGCGTTAATGTTAAGAAAATGTGTTTATATGAGTTTTATAAATAAAGATTAAGCGTTAAAAATTTCCGAGGAAAATCAATAGAGATCTGTGTGATACATTCCAACGGACAACAAACGCTTTATTGAACCAATAATTCTGCTTTGTGTTGGTATTAATTTGTCCAAATGTAACCCCTGCTCATTATTTTCACGGAATCATCCGTCTTCTTAATGCTTGGCTCCAACTATTTAAACCAACGAGCTTTACATCGCTTTAACAATAAGTTTAGTTGCTGCGTTCGGAAATTATACGTCGGATGTATCTGGAGCGTATGATCTCATCTTTCTCAATCACGGTTTTTAATCTATTTTGTATCTCGCTCATCCGTTTAAAAAAATCTCGTGTTTATATTATTTCCATGACAATAGGCGATCTCTCACATCCCACATTTAAGTAGGGTGTAAAAAGATCGCCTGTTGTCATGGAAATAATATAAACACAAGATTTTTTTAAACGGATGAGCGAGATACAAAATAGATTAAATGTCGTGAGTGAGAAAGATGAGATCATACGCTCCAGATACATCCGACGTATAATTTTCGAACGCAACTATTGATGTTTTATAATAACAAGCGATCAATATAAAAACGAATTTGGGTAGGCATTGGAATGTAAATGCATATCTTGGATAACGTCATATTAATACTAATTGTCAATCAATTGTAACACAAATAGCACGCCGAAAATGTTCTTGAACGTTACTCACGCAGTTATTCATAAAGTTTGTGTGTGTTCGTGTGTCTTGATGCAACAGGTCATGTTACGCATTTGCTTTAATTTTCTTTAAAAAAAACTGTTTTCTTGCTTTGTAGAAATATCAATGTGACTGAAGGAACGTTCGGTGAACTAAACGCACACATGCGTGTTTAGTTGCATCGCCAACTCTAATTCATTTTTCATTTGATCTCTTATAATTTGTTGAGACCGCATAAGACTTTAAAATTCAAATACTTGTCAATTCTGGTATTGATTTTGTATTCGGTTAATTGTTAATCTTCTACGACTTCGTTTTGTGGCAAAAACTAGACTTGCCCCATTCTTTACGGGACAATTTTATTTACTTTTTCTTTACAAACACCGATAAAAATGATAAAATAACGCATTTTGAGAAACGTCAAAACTCCTTTTTCGTGACATCACAATTTCTGCCTAAAGGCCTGGACTAAATGTCAAGATGGCAATGGCAGTGTACAGCAGTGTAGATTGAACTGTACAAGTGGTGCGATGTTTGGTCGGTTTTGTGAAAAACCGACCAAACGTATAAACTTCGTCTCTTTAAAACTCCGAACTTCTTTATGATATAAATTTATTTGTGCAACTCGTTAAAATTGAATTAATAAATTGTCGTTTTCCGTTTTATTCTACGAAATATCTTCTTATTTATTCACCCACACACGCACACACACACATACACTGACACAGAAAATTTTGAATGTCAAGGCTCGTGAGTGCCATCTATAATATTTTTCTTACTCTAACCATGGAGAGACGGACGGATTTTTCGGAGTTTATCCACACACTATAACGTTCTGTGAACGTTAATTTCGCCTTCTAACTTTGGGAGCGATATACACGATCATACGGCTGCCTGGCTATGTGATCTCTATCGTTAAGCTCCATTTACTTTTATACCATTTTGAACCTGACATTCCAATTCCTGAATCTTTCGCTTTTAGTTATTTTTACATAATGCGGTTTTTTGATGAGTCGCACGCAGCCTCATTTCAAAGGTCAGCTCATACTGGCGAAGTTTTTGACAAAACAAGGCGTTTGTTTACATAATTTTTAGGTGAACATATTTCCCGTCGTCGCTTATGCAAGGTTGTATCGAATTTAATTTACGTATTGGGCTTAATGATTTACGAATTTGCCGATTTCTTATAAAACCACTATTTCGAACCAGAGGATGACGTCCGAATACCACCGGTTTACATTAACGAACGTCCCTTTGTTAAGCCTCTCTCGACCACGTACGGTGGGTACACGTCTCGGAAGTGGAGTCTAGTCCGGCCAAATGGTTCCAAATGATATGTCGATGACAGTACCAAAATATCCCAACGAAAAAGCCTAAATAACAAAAGAACGAGAATAACGTTACATGACTTCGCTCGCAGTAATTACCTGATGACTTCGTAATCGTCACGCTCCGAAAAGCAGTAGATGCTTTTGTTACACGTAGAGTGCTTTTTTCCAGAGCACGGATTAAAGGTTCCCGTCGCCTTTTCACACACATCACAGTTCGATAAAACAACAAAATAGCTATCAGCCAACAATACAACGAAGTACACCCTTACGAGTCTGGAGCGGACCTACGCGCGGCCTTGTAACGAGGTACAGAGGGGGTCACCTGATGTAATATCGACCAATCACAGATACCTTTCAGAAGAACCTATAAAATCGATCTGACATGGCCAAGGCGTCAATACGGCGGGACGCAACTTTAGCGGCCATATTGAGACTGGAAAAATAAACTGTAACAATACTTCTTTCTGAAATATCTTTTTGCATCGTCCACACCCATCAAAGAATATGAAATTCAAATATCCATATATGTAACTTCAAACTATCTTTTCTTCTTGATTTTCACAACTAAGGCCGGGTGTCCACCGGATCGGTCCGACCACAGTCGGCTCGATTGGGATCGTGCGATAAAGATCGTGCAAATGTATTTGTATTGTAGCCTATCCACTGAAACGATTTCAGTCGCGTGTAATTAGACGCGACTGAAATAGTTTCAGTGGACAGGCTACAATACAAATACATTTGCACGATCTTCATCGGACGATCCCAATCGAGCCGACTGTGGTCGGACCGATCCGGTGGACACCCGGCCTTACGGTGTGTAAGTTATGTATGATTCATAGAATTTTAGATCTCTGTGGAATGTAATTTCAAGTCTTAGCTTAATACTTCGTCAATTTGAATTTAAAATTTGTTTACTTTAATTTTACGTCATTTCTAAATTACTAACTATTTAGATATTCCTGTCAACATGTGAACATATTGTGATCATTTAATATTCCGGTAGCAATGCCTGTGGAAATATTTTGTTTTGGGAGACGTATGTCGCAGTGTTAAAATTGAACATAACCTTAAAAAGACCTCCAGTTTCACAAAACAACTGTACACACCAATGCAGATTGTCTTCGCGTATTTTGTGGTCAATAATAACATCGGGAAATTCAACTCTAAACTCTTCCAAGCAGCTTCGTCCATGCCCAATCGATTTTTGAACTATTACGAAAATAACTTTCAAACGCAAGTGTTTTCTGCTGTAATATAAACACCATTTTGAGTCCTGAAAAAAAAACTTGTTTTTGTATAAAACCAACAAACACAAAGCATTTACTCGACAGTTGACAAGACGAATGGCCTAGTAACAATTCTGTTCGCGGCGAGCTTAAGCTACGACATACCTTTACGAAAACAAAATATTTCCATAGCCAATGCTATCGGAATATTAAATGAACACATGATATAATTACAGAGATTTTTCACTGCTTTCACAAACTAACGTAGTCTTAAATCCTGGGGAATAGTGATGGTAAAACCTGGCTCTTTTTGATGAACTAGATCACACCAGGTCTCTCATTCATATGACCGGAATATTAAATGAACAAATGATATAATTATAGAGATTTTTCGCTGCTTTCACAAACTAACGTAGTCTTAAATTCTCGGGAATAGTGATGGTAAGACTCTAAGACTTGGCTCTTTTTGACGAACTAGGTCACACCAGGTCACTCATTCATATGATCCGTTCCCGAAGATTCGTTCATATGAACGAGATGATGATTAACTCGACTCTCAAATCATGACATATGATTCACGATATGGAAAAGATTAAAACGAAAGTCATTTCGGTTTCATTTCATATTATTCCCATTCAATTGTTTTCGTTTCACGTTTTCCCGTCGTCGGTGATGAATCATTTGCTTTTTTTTGTTCATCATTATTCACGCATGCAGCCGCAAATCGACGCAATACATTCAGTTCAATTTCAATCAGTTCATCCTGCGGCCATCATCCAGATACATTCTAAACTATGTGAACTGTCATATGAACGATAGAACCACAGAGAGTGAATGAATCGATCACAGGTCATCTGAATGATTCGTTCATTATGACGAACGACCCATCGCTACTGGGGAATAGGCCACCCATACATATATCAGAAATGAATAACCTATTTAAAAGTAGCTTGACATTTCTAGAAATTTTTGGACATTCTCTCTGAGCAATGAATTAGCACCAATTTGCTAAAATATTTTATTATATGCATTACATTGATTAATTTTGGTTTCGTTTTGAAATCTGATTAATTTATTAATAGGTTAAATACACGCTACTTTTCTATCGATTCTTTGATCATGCGTCGCATATGAATACTATTAAAGGGGTGACACTTAAGTAAATATCTATTTTACATGTTCAGATGACATTTATTTATTTTTTTTTTACTTTTCGCCCGCTAGTCTACTAACGTCAAATAATATATCAAGTAAAACTTTCGCCCGCGTTAATAAATAATGTTTCCGCATAAATCACGCGGTCAGCTAGCATTTTCAGGGACTCGTTTTTGATAAACCCCAACTCGGAAATAAAATAATCACGAGGGCCAACATTTCAAAGCCACCTTGAACTGTGTAAGCGTGATTTCACCGGCGCACCCACCAAAATATAATGAGGGCAGAACTTAAATATGCGCTCGCATAAATATTTGTTTGGTCTGCACAATATCGATCGATTGTGTACCTACGTCACCTAGTGCATGCGTGCAATGTACTAACAGAAAAACACGCAATATTAAATATCGGTATTCTTTGGTTAAGACCAGAGCTGCACAATATCGATGTATAAAAATATTTGAATTCAGGCAGTAAGTTAAAGCGGTCGCGTAAAATTCGTTTCTAGATTTTAATATTCAAATGGGATTCAATTTGAATTCTGTTTTATTTTTTTGGGGGGAAGTTCTGCGCAAATTAAAATCAAAAGAGTACAGAAACAGATGGCTTTTCCAATTCGCTGAAACTGGGCATGCAAATGGAGATAAAGGTTTTTGGCGCTAATCCTTTTTTCGTTTGCAAATTTAAAGCGTCCCTTTCCGTTTGCATAATCGATTATCTGTAAAAGCATCGTTATCTGTGACCATTAAATTACTGAAACCAGCGGTTATCTCTCGGCAAATACTTCCGCTTTACCCACTGATTTACACCACAGCACCATGACAACCAAAATGACGAACATCAGGGCTTATTGAGGTATTACGCGCCGATTTATAACAGAGGGATAAAAGCTGTTTAACGCCGATGCGAATATATTGTGCTATTTGAATGTTGCCTGGCTAAAATCTCGGAAACTTTTCCCTAGAATTTGTTTTATGATTATTTGTATAAGATAAATATTTTGGTAACGTTAAACTTAAGCCGCTCGTTTATTTTCGATTCCTGCAGTTCAACGATTGGCTGCATGTTTTTATTTCGAAAGGAAAACACATAAAATCTTAAATTGATGACTTTTTATTTTACTATTTACTTTGGACTTACTTTCACGCGTTTTCTTGAGTACAATTCCATTTTGTTAGTTTCGAATAAATGACATTGATTAACTAACATAAATCAATAAGCAGCTACATGTAAAAATTAACAAAGAATAAAATAATTATTTTGTTTCTTCAAGAAAGTTTAAGAAAATAAGTTTACAATTTTGTGAATATGACATTTAATTTATAGCGACTGACTACTCTAGACCAATGATGGCGAATCCTAGCTGACCTTGCGTGAATTGCGGACGCCGGGGGAAATTCGTCGATGTTGGCGAAATTCTACCTGGAATTATGCCCAGCTCAATGTAGACGCGGTGGGCTACAATAGGATTGTCGGTAGCTCGCTACCTGGATGTAAAGTAAAAGGGCGCCACCTGGCGTTATGTAAGTTCCAAATAGTTTGGCGAAATTCGTGGCACCGCTAGAATTGCACACGTGGTTAAAAGCGTTTGAGAATCCCTCAGGTTTGATTTCCGCAATTTAAACAAATAAATGTTTGTCAGCCACCCTGCATATAATGCAGCTATCGATCACCCTGTATATTGAACAAAAGAAAAATGCGTCAAACGATGATACGGAGTTTATTAAGAAGCGTAACGGAAAAGTGACCAATTACAAGGAGCAGAACGCTCAGCAAACGATAAACGGGGGTTATGTTAAAATGCCCCAAAAATAGTCTCGTTAAATTTAATTAAATTGATATTTACAAAGTGTCAGCAAAGCGTAATCACCAGTGAGGACATCCTGTACGGTTCACAAAATAACATACAATAAATTCTGTCAGAAGGACAGTAGACACAATCGTAAGTTTAAGATCGCATGCAACGAAACGCCGTTCTTAAGGAACCTCGGCCTTAGGCAGGCAAGAACGGTATCACAAGGCACCGAAGGTATCCAATAAATAATATCAATTTAGAGACGCATATAATTAAATATATATAAAAAGACAGAGGGTTTGTGCAATACTAGACTCGTATCCCACCGACTCTACGTTAAGTTCGGCCAGTCTGGGTGGGCTGCAGCTTACGACGCCGGCTAGTGCTACCTACCTATGTAGATAAGTAGTAGTTTAAAACCGGAACGAAATTGATCCAGTGTTGCCAGCCGCTGCAGTGGGATGGGGGGGGGGGTTCTCAGACCATAACGCGAAGGCCAATCCAAAATAGGCGCCACTTAATTTTTTCTTGAAAGGAAATTCGCGTAAAAATTAAGAAAAACACGATACGTCCAAAGCATGAAACAATTTTATTAAACGTTTAAACATCAAAAGTCGAACAAATTAACAAGTAAACCAAGCAACAATCATGATACGATAATTCCTAACTTTTCGGATCCGAAACTAATACAAAGTTAATCGAATTGACAAAGACAACATTCGCTTATTCTAACGTCGAAGAAATCGTTCGACCAATTACGTTCTGTGCGCTTAACGCATAATAGCCAGTGAATTCCTCCGAAATGGAGTTTACTTCGCGAGTATACGCAATTTACGTGCACAAATGCGGCTACATTAAATCCACCGTGAAGCAAAAATTAGGCAAACATAAAAGTATGACCTGTTCACGCAGCGTCGTTACGTCCGTTGATGGCGATGGAGGCGGCCGGCTACGCGGCGCTTCCGTGGACGATCGGCTTCCTCGGTATGGATGCGTCGATTAGTAGTCGCGAGTTGCCACGAGAAACCAAGAGCGTAAGCCAAAAGCCAAAACCAAATCTAAAACTTAGATCAAAGCAAAAACCAGGAGCCTAGTCGCGTTGGGCTAGGCTGACACAAACCACAAAAGAGACGCGGCTTTTTCGCCCCCAAATGAGCCAAACAAATTCGGTACACAGCCGTACAAATTCACTCTCACCACCCAGATGAAGTGGACACAACACCAAATTTTCCGCGAAGGAACGTGCAGCTCACGGGACGAACAGAAAATTAATGAAACATGACTCTTCCCTCGGTCGGCAGAAAAGAACAAAATAAAAACTAAGAGAGAAACATTCGAATTTACCAATAGCTGATTTTCATGACATCAGCGGGAACCAATCAGAATAAAGGGCAAGGGTTACAGACATACGCATCGGTTTCAAGTGCGACTGTTTTCCGTAAGGTCCGGAACTCGATCATCCGTTAACATCTGCGTCGCAAAATAGGACCATTTAAATTGGACAATTAAATGTCGCGTAAACACGATTCCGACCCTAAGCAAGGATGGGGTTAATTCTTATAAAATGAACTTATTCGACTGATCTGAAGCTTTTAGCGAAAATATGTTAAAAAGAAAGCTTTGGGTGAATTACGTAGACGCGGAATGGCACATTCCTACGCCTAATGGGGGAAACAAAACGAAGCGTGTTAAAAATAGATCGGAACGTTGAAATGTGTACTATACAGGGTGCGTTCGTACACAGGCGGAAAATAAACTGTAACACTAGATCCAAATCGGCAGCTCCTTCAAGGGCTCCAAACGACGGATTACTATTGTGAAACTAGAGCAGGCTCTCGGACTGGTGATATCTGCGTCGAAACTCGTAACTATAACGTCAAGGTCACGAAAAGTGGCACGGATTATTCATGAGTTTTTGACCCTCCGCAGTTTGTTAATGGAAGAAACAGGAAAGTAAGTAAAAGAGTTTGATGAACTTAAAGCTGAACCAAAAGACTTACCCCTTTTTAAGATAAGGGTCTGAAGCGATAAATAACTAGTCGATGTTGGCAAGAACCTATCTGGAATTATGCCCAGCTCAGTGCAGACGGGGTGGGCTACAATAGAATTGTCGGTAGCTCGATACCTAGATGTTAAATAAAAGGGGCGCCACCTAGCGTTATGTATGTTCCAAGCAGTAGAGTGAAATATATGGCACCGCTAGGATTGCACACGTAAATGTAAGTGTTTAAGGAAGCCTCAGGTTTGATTTCCGTGATTAAAAAAAATGTCTGTCAGACACCCTGTATAAAACCCAACTATCGGTCACCCTGTATACGAAATTGAAAAAAATGCGTCAAACAATGATACAGAGTTTATTATGCATCTAGACGGTTGAACGTATAAAGAGCAGATCGCTCAGCAAACGAAAATAAGGGATTATGTTGAAATACCCCAAAAATAAACTCGTTAGATTCAATTAAATTAAAATTTACAAAGCATCGGCAAACGCGCAATCACCGGCGAGGATATCCTGTACGGCTCACAAAATAACATGGGTACAATAAATATATTCTGTCAGAAGCATAGTAGACGTGATTACAAGATTGAAAATTTAAGAACGCATGTTACGAAACGCCGTTCTTAAGGAACCTCGGCCTTAAGCGGACATGTACGGTATCACCAGGCACTGAAGGCACCCAGTAATTAACTTAGAGACGCATGTAAATAAAAAATTAAATAAAACAGAGAATACAATACCACACTCGTGTCCCACCTACTCTACGCTAAATTCGGGTCATCTGGGGGGGCACAGCTTACGACGCTGGCTCGGTCCCGATCGACAACTCCTTCAAGGGCTCCAAAGACGAACTATAGTTGTAAACGTAAAACAGCTCTCGGATTGGTAATAGTTACCGCGAAATTCATGCGGGGAATCCAAATCATTACATCAAAGCCACGAAATGTGACACGGTTTTTCACGAGTTTTCGAACCTCCGAGGTACTTGGTGGTACTTGCTAATGGAAGAAATACGAAAATAAGTAAAAGAGTTTGACGAGTTTAAAGCTGAACCACAGACAAGGCCCTAAGCGATAAGAATCTGCCACGCGTCTGTTTGAACACGAGGTAAACTTAAACGGAATTCATGGCACTGGTTTTAACTGCTATTACAGCACTGGATTATACTCCCAACAACCGTCCACGAGCGAAGAAAAATCCCCAAGATCTATTAGGTGGTCAGACTCAAACACAAGTTACATAATTTAACTTTTACGACGATCAACAACGGCCAACGCCCATGAATGCAGTGAATTCAAAAAAGATGGCGGGCGACCGGAATTACCTTGTTTTTTTTTGCAAACCGGGAAACGCCAACACACCCCTTTTCGCTCCAAATTCAAAAATAGCCAATCTAAACGCAAGAAAAAAAACTTTAGAGCTTGTAATCAAAGAGAGCGATCAATGAAGCCAAATCAGAACTTTGGAGTTTGTAATCAAATAGATCGATCAGTGAAGCCAAAATTTAGAAACAATTTAAAATGAAACCGTTAAAGCAAAAACGAATTGTAACACCACCCGAAAATCATCGGTTTTTTTGTTCTTTTGTGTTAATTTCCTGATTCATTATTTATGTGGGCTCTCGTTTGTTTTTTTTTTGTGTGAAGAGTAACTGAAAATCAAGAGGAGCAATATCGTCTATTTTCTATTGTTTTTCATTCATCTTATTCTTCGTTATTTTGTTGTAATTTGTTGTATTTTCTTTTTTTTAATGAATCTCTCGTATTTATAGATTTTTGCCAATTTTTCATCTTCAAAAGCCGAATTTTTTTTGTTGTTTTTTTTTGTAATTTTTCGTCGGTCTTTTGATCCATAGAAGCTCCGGTAGTCTGTTGCTTTTTATTCAACTATTTTCTTCGTATTTCGTTGTTCTTTGTTATGGTTTTGTTCGATTTCTTCTTAATTTTTCGTGTTACCTACATTTGCGAACTTCCTTTACTTTTTTTAAAATTAATTTTGATTAATATTTTTATAAATTTAATTTTAATTTAATTCAAAAAAAATTTCGGCGGTAGATTGCAGTTAAAATGAAATGTTTTATACTTTCGGAAGAGATTGATTTGTTTAAGCGATTCCTTGTAAATGTAATCGTCGCGTCATGTGTGTACGTGTAGTTTAGATGTCAGAAACAGAGAAAAAAATTTAAGGACTTAAAATACCTGACCCACAGTCCATTACTACAAAATTTTTTACTTAAATTTGACCCATCCCTGCTCTAGTGCTCCAGGGCACTCTCAGAGTATCTCCATCTTGTTTTAATTTTATGTAATGACAGGAGATTGAGATACTCCCAGAATGCTTTGGAGTAGTCAGTCGAAAACGCTATGAGATTATACCAAAATATGTGAAAACGTCAAAATGTAAAACAACTATTCCTTCTCTGTCGTATTCTTAGTACTTATACAAGGTATAAAGATAAAAGAAACGTGGAAAATACTAATTTGAAGTGTTCAAGTATTGTCTTATTTATATTTTATTTTATTGTAACAATGTACCGAGCTGATTTGTAAAGCAATAAATTATGCTCTATTATGTTAATAAAAATGAGGAAAACTAAATAATGTAACGATTCCGGCTCCAGCACGTCTCATGCGTCATCGCTGACGCGCCGTAGACGAGAAACTTCGGGCGCTTCGAGATCACGTCAGCGGTGGAATCAATCCGAGACTCCCTGTCGCGTACTGGAATGATCGCGAAAAACAGCCCCGGCTTATAAAAGCACGCGACAGGGGACGAGTAGAAAATTCAGCGTTGGACAGCTCGACATTAAAGTTCGCTTAGACTCGCTTGGCTGTTAAAATAAATTAGATATAAGCTTGTAAATAATTTAGTGTTTAATTTAGTGTTAATTAGTTTGCTTTTAAATAAATTAGTTTATTAACTATTTCGTGTTTTGTTTTAAAATAAAAATTAATAGAACCCCTTAAAATCGTTACAGTAATAATAAAATTGGGGTTACCTTTTTTTCTATTTATATAATATAGTGTTGCATTTTGAAAAATAATCCCCCAATAAGCAGAAAGGAATGGTTTATAGCGCAAGTTCCAGTAAAAAACGTAAATTATTCTCGTAATTTTTTGATAGGAGCTCTGGAATGTTTCTGGACAAAGGGGTCCATCTATAAAAACAGAACAAGTCACGAAATCTAAAACAGTTTTATCAGTTAAGTGTTATGGTCGGCGATTGAACCGAATTATTTTAATTTAAGAAATAATGGTTTATTTAGAACCAACATAACGTAAGTACTACAGAAAGAGAATATAGTGAACACGGAAACCGTGGAAAATTTTAATGAAGAAGAGGAAAACGCACAAATAACGATGGTTAACGAAGTTATTGCAAAGATCAAAAGAGGAAAGTCGGGAGGACATGACAGGATAACACCAGAAATGACAATAAACTTGGAAAGACAAGGAAGAGTATTACTATTAGAGGTTTTTAGCGAAGCATGGACTACAGCACAAGTCCCAGACGACTGAAGAATTGGGGTGATAATGCCCATACACAAAAAAGGAGACACGAGAAATTGTTCAAACTACAGAGGTATTACATTGTTAAGCATTGTCTCCAAAATGTATGAAACCCTATTAGAAAAAAGGCTAAGAGAAATAGTTGAACGACAGATAGACGAATCTCAGTGCGGCTTTTGGAAGGGGCACAGTGTACAAGACCACATCTTTGTAATCAAACAAATAATAGAGAAGACAAGGATTAAAGATACCGAAGTACCGGCTTTTATCGACATAGAAAAGGCATTTGACAGAGTGCCGCAGAAATTACTATTGAATAGTTTAACAGAGAGAGAGGTGTCCCCTTCAAATTAAGGCAAAGAATAAAGAGTATGTATGACAAGAATAGCTGTTATGTCAGGAAAAGCCCGGAAATTTGAAATAAAGGATGGACTACGGCAAGGAGGCGTATTGAGTCCTCTACTGTTTATAATAATTATGGACGACGTAATAAAGGCCACTAGAAGAAAGGTAAAAAGGACGCACATAGGATGCAATAAACTAAAACCAATTGTCAGAGTTGTCAGAGTGTGCCTTTGCAGACGATCTAATGATCTGTGCACCAAGTGGAAAAGACCTAAGAAACAATATTGCAAAGTAAATACAGCGAAGGCTAAGGTATTAGTAATAGGTAAAGAAAACAAACAAATAAAGCTAGAAATAAATCAAGAAAAAAAATTGAGCAAGTATACTTATTCAGATACCTGGGAGTATCAGAGATGGGAAGGAAGACACAGAAATAAGCGACAGAATTAATAATGCAGTACGATTGTACCATTCGTTGTCTAGAACGTTTTTAGGAAAGAAAGAAATCAGTAGGAAAACAAAAATCACTGTTTATAAAACTGTGTATAGACCGATATTGACCTACGGATCTGAAAGCTGGGTACTGTCCAACACGCAGAGTAGTAGGATACAAGCAACGGAAATCATGTACCTGAGGAGAGTAAAGGGAGTAACAAGAAGAGATCGTATAAGAAATAAGTCAATAAGAGAAGAACTGGAAGTTGAGTCAATCTTGGCTAGAATTGAAGAACAAAAATTGAAATGGTTCGGACACTTAACAAGAATGGAAGATAGCAGACCAACGAAAACCATATGAGAAGTGAAAGTGAGCGCCCGAAGATTGAGAGGAAGACCTAGGAAGAGTTGGGATAGCGATATGGTAACAAATTTGAAAAAGAGGGGAAAAACATGGGAAGAAGCGAAGAACTTGGCAAAAAACAAAAAAAGTGGGCAAAATTTGTTTATGAAGAATGATTGGCATAAATTAATGCTACCTTACACCTACGGATACTAAGGTTTTTGATTATACATATATTATATATATAACGTAAGTGGCTTTTAACAATGAAGGTACTTAGGTGCTCTAAGCGCTTTTTGATTTAATTTGACTCTCTTTATCCTAATGTCACTTTCCTGTTTTCATTTTCCTACTTTTTCACATTTCGTTAAAACTTTGTTTCCGTTATTTTCTGTCATTTGCTCCTTTCCATTTGTTGACCTATCTTTTATCATCTTTTAATAATATCGATCTGTCTCCTATCGATTTCCATTCATTAAAAAAGCTAATGTGTCTTGCTTAACAGATTTGAGAACGGTTACCAAAACCGAAACATAACATCATATAATTCATGTTTGTACTGATGATCAAAATATAATTCAAGATCTTATCGTCTTCAAAATTATTTTAAATTAAAAATTATTTCGTTATTTCCTTGCATCTTACGAATTCTTTTAGTTTTTATGTTTTCGTGCTTTTATGTATTTTATATGTATATTCTCACCTCATTGTTTTCACCGATTCTCAGTTTATTTTTTGTTTTTCTTCTTTTCCTATACATTAAAATATTTCTTACTACTTTTACCTCTTTCTTTAAATGTAGGTATTCCGCTTCTTGTTTTCAGAGACACATCATCTCCCCAGAATGGACTTCATGGATCTTAATAACACTTTATACAGAATGACTGACAATTGTTTAGCTAAGAAAAAAAACACTGAAAGAAGTGATATCCCAGAGTATGGGAAAAATGCTAAAAACATTCTATGTACAGTAGCGGACAATAAAATCCGGTCACGTCATTTGCACAATGTAAACCTCACGTTCATATTTTTGACACGTCAAATTCTTGCCCGGATTTCATTATCCGCTACTGTACTTTACTTTTTCAGAAATAATTAATCAAAAATTATTGCATGCAGATCACCTGAAATAAATTATAACAATGGTCCCATTTTGAAGACCGGCTTTGATAGGTAAATAAATAAACACAAAAACAATTCAAATCTCCATATTCATAGGGTTTTTTTTTATTTTTAATTGTTTTTTAAATAAAGTTTAAAGTATTTAAGTTATTATCACGAGCAATTTGTTTGCAATTTACAATTTCAATGTCAATACCGTCAACAGAGAAAAATAAATATTCGGTTTATCAATAATAATATACAGTGACTTTCATAAAGTTCGTAACAAATGGGAAACATTTTTATTATTGACTTTTGCCAAAATTTTTTACTACAGTTGGTTCGTGCATCAATCAAAATAAAAAACAACATAATTCCATCTAACCAGTCATTTAAAATATGGCTAAAATTTTGAAAAATGGAAATTCGCGAAAATGAAAAATTGCCATAATTCAAAAGTTATTAATCTTTTCCTACTAGAATCGATGCACTCAGATAAAATTAAGTATAATCAATAACCTACAGCGTCTAAATACAATATTTTACTAAAATTTTGACCAAAAATCATTTTTTTTAGAATTTCATTTTATGTGGTTTTAAAATTAAAATATTCTTTTAAATCCTTCAAAAACAGATATCATCTCTTTCTTTGATCTGTGTTAACTAAGATAAATACCACTAATATGAAAGTATTACTTCAAATCGGACGTCTTTTACAAAAAATAGAAATTTCGCTATTAAAAATACGTCTTTGTTACATTGCTTTTTTAACAAATAAGAATAAATTATTTCCGTTTCTTTTTTGCGTAATAGAAAGGCAAGATGTAAGTATGCCCTTTTGTACAAAAAATGTCATTTACAGCATATTAAATGCATACTTCTGGTATTTTGAAAAATATTGTGAATTTTCAGCGATAATCCGTAAAATAATATTAGCCGTGAAATTAACGTCAAGCGAAAACATCAGTTGGTTCGTTGATATTTCTTGTTGAGTCAACTTTGTCTTTAACGGAATATGTATTAAGATTAACTTTGCTATGAACAAGAAATATCAGCGAACCAACTGATGTTTTCGCTTGTTGACGTTAAGTTCAACGTCATGGCCAACACTATTTTACGAATTTTCGCTTAAAATGTACAATAGTTTTCAGAAGGCCAGAAGTATGCATTTAATATGCTGTAAAGAACATTTTTTCTATAAAAAGAGCATATTTAAATCTTAGCTTTCTATTATGCAAAAAATAAATTAAAACAATTTATTTTTATTTGTTAAAAACGCAATGTAACAAAAACGTGTTTTTAAAGCGAAATTTCAAGTAAAAACGTCTATCTAAAGTAATATTTTCAGATTAGTGATATTTATCTTAGTATACACAGATCAAGGAACGAGATTTTATTTGTTTTTGAAGGATTCAAAACAGCATTATAATTTTAAGATCACATAAAATAAAATTCCAAGAAAATGGATTTTTGGTCATCATTCTAGCAAACTATTGTATTTAGACACTGTAGGTTGTTCATTACACTTAATTTTATCTGAGTACATCGATTCTAGAACAAAAAGATTGATAACTTTTGAATTATCGCAATTTTTCATTTTCGAGACTTTCTATTTTTCAAGTTTTCAGCCACATTTTAAACGAGTAGTTGGATGGCATTGTGTTGTCTTTCATTTTGATTGGTGCACGAACTAACTGTACTAAAATTTTTTCACAAAAAACAATAATAAAAATTTTTCCCATTTGTTACGAACTTTATGAAAGTCACTGTATGTTACCAATAACAAAGAATAAATACAGTTATGAAAGCGTTTTATACTTTTATGATTGTTACAAACTTAACATATAAACGGAAATTTTATCTGATCAGCACAAAATACGAGTTCCAAAACATTTACGAATTTATTGATAAATGCATGTAGATCATCTGAATTAAATTATTCAGTATAAATTGTATTAAATAAAGGTGACAACGCTTTAAACACCTGCTTTGACAGGTAAACAAATAAACACCATAATGCAAGGGCTTACACAATGCTACATATAGAGTCCGCAAATGTAAATGAAAATGGTCCGCTTCAGCCTGATCTGCTCAACGTAATGACACATATTGCTTGAGTTATAAAAATAAGTCTTTGAATTCCGATTATTATTACCGCGATGTTTACAGCAAGTGTTCGAAATGCCTTCCATCAGCTCGCAAGCAAGCGTCCAGAATTTGCTTGTACGTGCTGTAAAGAGACAGAATCTACACTCACTCAATTTGCAGCTGCAAAAATTTGTTCACGCAATTGCTGTTCAGTATTTATCTGCACCGAATAGACATCCTGTTTTAAACACTCCCATAAAAAGAAATCCAGTGGATTAAAATCGGGACTACGAGTAAGCCAATGCATAGCTCCGCGTCTGCCAATCCACCAGCCTGTAAAGTGATCGTTAAGGAACGTTCTCACAGGGACCGTCACATGGGGTGGTCACATGCGGTGGTGGTCTTGCATAAACCACGTCTCTCGCCGTACCGCTAAGGGCCAATCGTCCAAGAATTCTGTCAATGTCGTCTCCAAAAAATTCAAATAATTTCGACCATTTAGCGACTTCGTTCGGAAGATCGGGGCCCGAACTGAACCAGAACCTAACTTTGTTTTCAGAGGAATCTCGGGGGATGAATAACCATGCTTGGGATCGATAATGTTACCATTACGGGTAGGGAATAGGAATTATGACACCAAAAATGTATGATATGCTTCGATTCCGACAACCTGGTCTTCTTGGAAAAGATTTTCTCAGAGCCAATAGCGCATCAATTGACTAAAATGGAGGAAAATGTCCTCAGGCTCGGAAGAGGACAGATAGACCTTTTAAGTCATAATGATCTAAATAATCTAAGATATGATAACACATATTGCTGTGATATTTAATGCATAATTAAATAAAAATACGTGAAAGATTTGAGAAATAAAATTTATCGTCAATAACACAATTTACATGTCATAAACAGCAACAAGTTAAAAAAACACAGGGAGACAGTATAACTGTGTGGTCGGGGCCTCGGCTTGTAAGCCGAAAGTCCCTGGTTCGATCCTCATCAGATCAAGAGAGGTTTGGGTTTATCTTTACGTATTTCTTACGCTTACGCTTACGTCGATTGTGAATCGGCACTAAACCGAAGGTACTACCTTCGATCCCCAAGCGGGACGAATCTAATAAAAATATCGACGATAAGAAAAACTCGATCGGCGAGTTCCAAGAAGTAAGATCGATATTTTTTATTCAAGACAAGGCCACAAATCCTTAGAGATTGGCTTCTCTAGCCAAGGAAATGTATATGCGAAGGAAAATGCAAATGAAGTACTGCAAGGTAGGACTGTAAGGATCAAAGGATACGCAAACATGAACAAGTTGGAGAAGCATCCAGAAGAGAAAGGAAATAAAGAAGAAGATTCTAGGGAAGGAAGATTGCTGGTTATCACCATCACTACCAATGAGGGGGGATGGTCAGGATGAGATAGTTGGTAGCTGTCAAGTCCGTATTAAAAATACGATCGCAAGATGTCAAACGCTGCCAGGGAAGATACAACCCTGAACAGGATATATTGCTGGAGCCTGCTCATCTGCTCATCGATGGACTTATCGTTGCACGGACGATTTCTAAAACCAGGCCTGAAGTGCCTGCTTGCATTATGAATGTTACCAGCGAAACTATTAGAATACCGAAAAGTACAGTGGTTGCCTAATAGCGAAAGAAATGAAGCGCATGAACACATACAGAGAAGAGGAAAGGAGCGCGTCTCCATAAACAAGGTAGACCTGAGAAAAGCAGGAATTTTAAAGATATTGGATCTCGAACGTTTAAGAAAAGAAGAAAAGGACAAGCTATTGAACCTAGTTCGAAATTATGGCCACATCTTCAAGAGAAAAGATGTAAACCTGTAAAGTGGTCGTTAAGGAACGTTCTCACTGGGACCGCACATAGGGTGGTGCACCGTCATGCTAAGTGCTAAGAGTCAATCTCCAAAAAATTCAAGTAATTTTGACCATTTAGCGGCTTACTGCTCTTGCTACACGCCGTTGGCGTCTTCGTCCGCGACCTTCAAAAGTCGGTAAAATGTCTCCGCTATTACGTAATCGTTGCACACACTGCATCGTTCCGCCTATAATCTACCTATCAGACGAACATTATAATTGCATTCACCGTACAATAGAAACTTTTACGCATACATTCTGCGATAAGTGCTTCTACATCAACACAATGAAACAAATGAACTGATTATCCTTTGTGATTCACTGAAAGCTTTCGCCTTGCGGCACAATAGGGGTCGGGTTATGCAGGTCAGGAAAGTCAGGTATTAGCTTATGTCCCAAACGATGGCGTTTTCGTAATTTTGTTAGAGGAAAAAAGTTTTTATATACGATCACTAATCCACTGCTGCCATATGGCCACTTATTTATAGGACAGCCTGTATAAGAGACTGCGGTTTGACAAATTATTAAAATTAAAATGATTGAAGCCACAAGGTTTTTATTTAAGTGATTGAAAATATTGGATCCATTCTTCTTCGACAAGGTTGCAAATCGATTTAGATGACTTCAACTTCAAACGAAATTTAACTAAGCGCATGTTGATAATCACTCGCCGCTTTCATAATTATTCAGCCCGTCAACTATGCACACGAAACAATACGGTGGAGAGATTGCAAATTAATGCTTTATATATTGCCACGCGCAAAACCTTTGACAGAATGGATTATTAATTGTTCGCGAATAAGCTTAGATTAATAGATTTTCAGATGCATTATTGTACTAAATTCATTGCCGTCATGCAAATCATTCCCAATGAATGTCGATAAATAATTTTGTTTCTGATTCGAGTGTTGTTGTTTTATCTGATTGTTAGTGTATTATTTTTTTTAATAGATTCTTTTGTGTCTAAATAGCTTTAAGAAAAGTAATTCGCAATTTTTGCCAAAACTTTAAAGGCTTTGATTATTGTCCTTTATGGCCATATCATTATCTCTAAAGTAGAGTAAAGGGAGTAAAGAAAACAAATATGAAGGAATCCTGCAATTGTAAAATTCCGGAACTCTTTATTGAATTAATAATTCAACTCATTCCAACGAATTCTTCATGAACTGTGAAAAACGAGCTTAATTCACGATATGCATACGAATAGCTGCGAAGCTGGCCTGAATATTTCACTTGCCAATTTCGGTGACTGAGGAACGAATCTTTATTATTCAGTGGTGGGATTAGAACCGTATCGTCCGAGTAACTCCGGGATAAATTATGCAAACACTAGATGCTCGCTGCGAGCTTTCGGGATGTAAATTGGATTCCCGTGTGATTGACTGTGCCTCGGTGCGAAAGTATTCTCTAAATGTGTTAGCTATTCTGACCTACTAAGGAGAGCGTAGCTCAGGAACTGTTCCGTTTTAATTCCCAGCCGAAATTTTATGTCATTGCCCGAAGAAAGTAAAATTAAACGCCAGCTGAAAATCTAAAGTCTGAATTTCAGAATTGTCTTTTCTACGCACTTTTGATCACGATTATACAGGGTGTAAATGAAACGTGGAGCAAAAAGTGTAAGGCGCTAATTTTTGGGTTACATACAAGAGGAATCTGTAGTTAGAAAACTCATCTGCTGCTTCTTCTTTGAATAGGAAGCTATTTACGAATTTTAAATCTGGCAACACTGTGACCTTTATTTTGTAATCGTATCTCACATGAGATTTAATTGACGACGCTGTTACTTAGGCAACATTGTTACTATGAAAGCAAAACTGGCACGATTATTGAAGCTGGTCAAACTTGGCTGATATCAGTTAATGATTAATTAATTCGTACTTTCTCTCTTACAAACGTAGAACAATAAAGTAATAACAACACTTCTTGACGGATTTCTATTGTTTTTGTTACGCCCAGCAAGCAACATGAATACTGCGGCAACATTACCTCTACACACTCACCTAATAAAAGATACATGTCGGCATATTCCGGAAAGAAGAATTTCATTTCAAATAACACCCAAAAAATCTGACAGCTCTCAAAAAATAATTCGTTTCTAAGATAACGTTCTTAAACCTGTGTTAAATCCAATAAAGGTTATATCTAGCATGATGTATGATGTACTTTTTTGTGCTACATTTCATTTTCACCCTGTACATTACGAATTCGGTTTGAAATGTATGAAATGAATTCCATTTGAATTTCACGTAAAACTCACTCCGTTATAAATTCAACAGACACATTTATTAAATGTTGAAAATCGCAAAATAATTCTTGCTTAACAGTTTTGATAGATAAGTTAATAGATTATTAGTAATAAACAATTCGTAATGTCTGAACTACCACAAATCGCTTTAGTTCGCTAGAAGAAAAAGCAGCAAACAAACCATATACAGCGTGTAATCGAATAAGTTTCACATATTGTAACCACAACTAATACAAAAGAAAAGAAGCGAAGTTACGACATACGTTTGAAAAAAAAAATCAATAATAACTCTGGAAAAATATATGTTTAGTTTTTACATAAAACGTTTGAGAACCGCTGGCTTTGATTTAAAGCCCCGGACGGCCCGAACGGCTGAGCGAAATTTACTATTATACGCAATAAATGATAGAGCAGTAAACCCGCAGATGCGATACAATAAACGTTGAGGCAAGTTATTTATTACTTTCGTACGAAAGAATACGGAGATTCCCAGCTGTTTTTTAAATTAATATTTAAGTAATAGATATGCAGCTAGATATACAAATTTTATTTCCTTAATTAAAAATAAAACTGTAATTATGAATCCTATCTAACAATAAGTAAAAAAATAGATAACAATTAATTCAATAAGGGATACATTCTAAAAGTATTATTGGCACAAAAAGCGCCGAACTTATCATCCCTTAATTTATGATTCTTTATTACGTTCAGGCTAAGCAAATAAAATTCCGAAAGATCGCGGAGGTACTGCGTGTACGCCTGTTCACAGTGTCAGCTGATTACGATAGTTGCAAGTGTTGTATTGAAATTTGCCTTTTTAATTATTATTAGACGTTCTTTATCATTTAATATTCTGAAAGCAAATAGTAATTTATACGTGAATTAAACAATAAACGATCATACGATCAAACGATCAACTCGAGCGATAAAATCGCACCTAATTACTTTATTACAGTAATTGATTTAAGAATGTTCTCAAAACTTAGGGAAAGCGTTAAACTAAACGTATGTATTTAGTACAGTCAATGCATTTATTTATTTGACGGAACCGAAAAAAATGTTCGCATCCGCAAAATTCTCCTGTCACCAATTTGTTTCTTATCAATGTACTTATAACTTACATTCATTATTTTAACATAAGAAATTAACAAATTATATCACATAGTGTGTTATTTGTTTACAAAGTGTGAAATATCACGATGTAATTATGGTGGATTATTTAATGAAACAGATGCTCGAAGATTCCGTTCCAAATTGTATTGCGGACGACACTAACCCAGTGACCGTGACATTTGCGGAATTTATCGTTTTACGATGCGTCTATGAAAATCGCAGAGGCACTGACGAACGAGCATAGGTTTTCAAACAAAAGGTGATGCGCTCTTGTAGGTCAGTTTTTTTATTTTCGAGCAAGAACATTGACATTTGCAGAATCAATTCCTTATGTGATGAAGAACTTACAGTATTAATATGTGAAACTTATTCGATTACACGCTGTATTTCATTTTCAGTTGAAAACGTACGCACACATTTTGTGCGCTCTCTTTTTTAAATCGTTTAATTTAAAAATGAATAATGTCTAACAACAATACAATTAAAGCACTTTCTTTATCGGTTGAAAATTATTATAAAATTTGTAATTATAATCGATAGAGCTGCATTCACAACCTTGTAATTACAATTAACTGATTTACGTAACGCACAAATATGTTCATAAGGAATAGAAAAAAAGTAACATTTATGCACTTTAGGCTTAATTATAATATCATCTAATGAAATTAAAACGCTTTAATTTTAATTTTAATTACACATTGTGAACGTTGGGATTTCACTGCAAGAATAATTATAATTTTCTGTCTTAATTTATGAATACATAAATATTAGGTTGTGATTAAAGCTTCGGGCAGGTTGTAAAATCAGTTTACTTTTTCCTTTTCTATTTATTGTTTATCCTGAAAAAAGCTGTCAATTTACAGTGACACGATGACTTCTGAACTCATCTTACAACATGTCCGATCAACTATAATTACACATTTTGACATTTTCATTTTGTAATAATAAAATGTTTTTATGTAAACGATGTACATATTTTGTATATGTGGTGTACTCAGAGTAAATTGAATCTGAAAGAAAATGAAACTTCTTATTTTTTTAACAATTTATTTTTGTCTTTTTTACTTCTAGGTTTTCGACTTTAATGGTGGATTTCATAATCGTTAATTAAATTTAATCATCCGTTAAAAGTAAACGTTGCTATGGTTACATGTACTGAAGGTACAGGAATGATTGTTCTTAACCAAATTATTAAATTTAATCGAGTTTTATGAAACCCAGCATAAGTGTAATATGTGTTAATTAAATAAAAATGCATCGATAGGGAAATTAAAAAATACTTGAACCCTATTCAAAAACAACTATTTTAATAAACTACAGTTTAGGAGGCGACATCTCGCGTCTAATTTGTGACCTAAAATTAAGTGAGAATTGACAAATAGCCAGCTAATTTCCTACCCAATAAGCCATCACGTCCATCACACACAAAGCATCCAAATAACGCCATTACACCATAATTTGAAAATTTAAAAATTTGTTGCGCAAATCATTTTTGATTGCAGAGGAATCGTCGAGCATCCTCTGGATAGCTACTTCTGTCGTATTGAGGGTCTCATCAGCAGATTTTAAAATTTCAATTTCCTAGTAATCTTTTTGTCTTCTTCGAAATTATTAGCTTTGTGGAAAACGAATTCACTCTCCTTGAATAATTTTTTGTTGGGAATGCGACATTTGCTAGGAAAATAATTCATAGGATAATAACTAGTATATAGTTCATAATTAGTATCTAGTATGGTATAAGTAATAGTAATAGTGGGTCAGTTGGTATGACGTCAGCTCGTGGATTAGGTAAATCAGCGTAATGTATTTTTTTTTCTTTAATGGGCAAGGTACCGGGTTGAGGAATACTCCTCGTACCTTTAGACTCCACCTACTAGGATCATATAGCCAACCCTACTAGAATTTAACCCGAATCTAGAGGAATTTCACCCCCGGTAGGGATTTTTAACGTGCCAAACATCGTATTGTCACGGGGCCTACGGCTTTACCTTCTATCTGAGAAGAAGGCTTTCCATCCGTAATTGAAAAACCGACCGCCGGTTAGGAATTGAGCCCACGTCCTTCGGGTCCCAAGACAAACATGTAAACCTGTGGACCACCTAGGCGGCTCGTAATATAATTTCTTTTACATACATATAAGTTTAAGACGAATGGGACGAATTCACAAAATAAGATTTTCAGACCATCATCGTCGGTCACAGCCGCAGCTGGTACATAATTACAAGCTAATACGCTTTCCCAACAAGCTTTGGAAAGCTTGGTACTTCTATTTCTGTTTATATTAAAAGTTGTCAAATGTATTTTATTTTGACTGGCTATTGGCCCTTTTCCCCCGATGCTCGGTCAACTTTCTCATCTCTTCCTTCAACGACCTACGACTACTCAGAGCCTCGATCTTTTCCACCCATTTTTTTCCTTGGCCTTTTTTAAATCTTTCCCATATCCATAATTCTTCTTAATATGGTGTTCGGCTCTTATCTCATAATAGTAAGTTAGTTTCCTTCTATTTTGGTGGTAATGTGTTTTGAGCTTCCTGAAACTTTCATTTCTCTCATGACCCCATATACTGTTCCCCGTTATTTTCCTTATTGATTACATTTCTTTCGCTGATATTTTCTTTTCATACTTTTTTTGCTCCATCCAGAATTTGTTTGCATACGTTATTGTGAGCAGGGTCAACGCATTGTAGACTTGTCTCTCTAACTACTTAGACCCCCATTGACGACAATTGATTAAATTTTTGACCCTTTTTCTACCTGTTTTTCTAAATTGGAGAATTTTTGAGATAATTCAAAGACGTCTTCAGTGCAAAAAGCATACATAATGGAGTTACTGAGAGCAGAATGTTCTATGCCTAAAACGTGTATGGATGTCTGTAGTGTATTAATAGAATACCTAATGGGGGAATATCAAAACCACAATATCAATCTTCTGATTTATCTAAAATAACTTCAACACATTCATTTTTACGAGTTGGAAAGAAAATTAAAATTACGTTTCCAGAGGTAGGTACATCTTCCATTATTTCCATTCTCGAATAAAATTCTTTAGACTCGAATTGATTCAAATATTAAAATAACACTTGTGGACTTGGATCCGTCAGATCTAAAGCAAAAAACATCTCGTTTGAGTTTTCTTTTTCTTTTTCACTTCGATTAAATATGAAATGTCATGAAACGAATCTAAAAGGTTTAACTGGTCTAAATTGAAGTCTTCTTATGACAAATACAATGTTGTAATTCCATCCAAAGTATCATCACTTAGGGTTAATGTTGTACCATCTCCTGGTCGAATACTTTCATCCCTCCAAACACTAGTACTTAGTCCTTTTGGCACTAAATCTAATAAACCCATGTTTTTTTGTCGACTCATTTATATTGGATGCTTAAAAATAACGAACCAGCGCCATTTTCTTTATGCAGGGACACCGTCTGAGCATGGGAAAACTAAGGTTGGAATTTGAAATTTTTAATATTTACCGATTCTGAATGTTTCAATAATTTTTGTAGTGGATGACATATTGAAAATAATATTCAACAGTAATTTTTATTTAAAATCAATAAATACATAGTATCTTTATATGTTTTTTTGACTGAATACATGTTGTTTAATGCCAACATAATGCTCCGACAGGCTCTGTGAGCTCGGATAAACTGGGTGGAAATGTAGAATTTTTTTAACATTTTTCCCATGCTGAGAGAGTGTCCCTGAATAGTGCAGAATGGCGCTGTTTCACCATTTTTAAACACCTTGTATATTTTAAAAAAACGAGAAATCTCTTGGCTCATGAGGGTTTTTTGACCTGAATTGTTTGTGGATAAGCTAGTGGATAAGCTACTTTCAAAGAATAATACTAATCCTATAATAAAATATGATATTCTAGATTCCCTAACGACCTGTTTAAATCAAAATTACTTTGAATTTAATAATATTTTCACTTCTAAAGAAGGACTTATTATGGATAATCCCCTAAGTCCATTGTTGGACAACTTAGAGAAAACAATACACAATAATCCGTTAAGTAGAAACTGCATATACTGGTACAGATACGTAGATAATATTTTAGCATGCTTTGTAGGATCAGATAGACAACTTCAAATTTTTTTAAATCGTATTAACTTACATAAGAGTACCAATTTTATTTTAGAAATAGAACATAACAAGAGTATCAATTTTCTAGATTTAACTATCACTAATATCAATAACAAACATGAGTTCTCCATATACCACAAACCAACACATACTAACCATACTATACATTACAGTTCCACATATCCTTACAGTCAAAAGATTTTAGCTTGTAACAGCTTCATACACAGACTAATTAACGCTCCCACGTCAAAAGGAAATAGCGACAAAGAACTTAACTTAATCAAACAGATAGCCACATTTAACGGATATAAGGAATCATTAATAATTGAAGCGTGATATTCCCAAAGGGTCTAAGTGCCAAATTTTACTAAATTCGTATTTTTCTATAAAAGGGATCTATGTGCCTTGCTGCACACATTAGAAAAGTTTCTAAGTGTCTATCTGATGTGGAAATATTTTATATAATTATACATAGATGACTCTCTCGCGCGCGCCTTCAACAACAAGGATCATTTTCCTTAATTTTCTAGGAATTACGTTTTAGACCCTTTGGGAATACCATGCTTCAATTGATAAATTAATTAATAAAAAATTGAACAAAAACGCTTTAAATTTAGTTTATCCCCTTAAAAAACAAACTCAAGTGTCTTGGAAAACACCTTCGAAAGTTAGATTTAAATTTGGCCTTTAAAACAAATAACACTTTGGATATGTTAATAAAAAACATAAGAGTAAAACAGATAAAAACAATAAATCAGGCGGTTACCAATTAAACTGTAGTGATGGTTCAAAAACATATATTGGCCAAACCGGAAGAAGTTTCTCAAACAGAATAAAAGAAGTTTCATTAAAAAATATAACGATTCTAATTATGCTAACCATCTGAATTTAGAAAACCATCAGTTTCAAGACAATTTCAAAATACTACACGTACAAAACAAAAGCAGAAATAAACTAAAAAATACAGGTAATTTACTAAACGATCAAACGGAAAAAAACTAAATTAAAAAATACAGGTAATTTATTAAACGATCAAACGGACATAAATAACTCACCCTTATTAAATATCGTAAATAGAGTAACATTTTTTTCCTTCTTAGAAGTTTTAGCAGGTACAATGTATTCTTAGTATTAAAGTGTTTAAGATTAGGCGGTTTGTGTACATATATTTTAGTTTCAATTTCTTATTTAGTTTAGTACATACTTGTTTGACGAAGGCACTGTGTTGCCGAAACAATTGTTGCAATTTGTTAACAAATAAACCAGTGGAAGTCAAAGTTGTGTGTTTTGTGTTTAATTGTTAACATGGATTTCCATCAAGTAAATGCTACATCTATTAATTTCCTAATTAGTTATAAATTAATGCTAGCGATCGGTTTCGATAAGTGTTGTTATATTCATCAGGCAGCTAACGCCGGGAATAAAAATAAAATAATGAAATCAACATCAACATCAGTATTCTTTCTTCTTCTCGCCAATTATGTTAATTTCGTTATTTTATTTTAATTCTCGACGTTAGCTGCCTGATGAAAATAACAACACTTATCGAAACCGGTCGGACATTGTTTGCCCTTTTGGCCTTTACACTTATATACTGTATCATTTGGTGTCTCACACAATACTTTAATGTATCGGTAATTATATTACTGTGATATGTCAATCCAACTATTGTAGCTCTTGGCCAACATAAATTGTCAGTATCTTTAATTTGTCCAATTGATTGATTTGTCCAATCGATTGATGTCTTCGGCTAGACTTATTTATTTTTTCCTGAAGTTCCTCTAGATATTTTAATTACGTGAATATAAAATTAAACACGCAATCAAAAATACTGCTAAAGGATGGGAAAATAAATTTAAAACCAAAAGCTAATTAAAAGAAAAAATTAATAAAATCTGTGCAAAATTTTTGGCTGCAAGTCGGCTGGATTGCAATAGGTCCCCCGAGCATATTCTGTATAGCTATTTCGGCCCTATTTGGGACCCCATCAACAGAACCGCACTGGCCGCCATTTCGTGTGTGATAGCTCGTGGGGCAGTAGTATTCGTTACTATTTGCTATCCACGGCACAATTTACAGGTCAGAAAATACTCGTGCTGTATCGCGATTATATGACAATAACATCTGTATCTATTTATTAAAGAGATAGCAGATAGCGAACGACTAATTAACTGCGTTTCGCCCCTTCCGTGATAAAAGTGGCTAAATCCATTTTGTACATTACTGACAATGAGATAAAAGACTTTAAAAGTTGTCTATTGGCTTAAAAATCAGGAACTTAAGCAAATGAGGTAATTTTTTACCAAATATTAATGAAGCTCGGCCATCTAGCCCCAAAAAAAAACTTTACTATGTTATACACAGCATAAGACTATGTTAAGACATATCGAACTCCAAAAATTAAAAAAGACGGATATAGCCACTTTTGTCATGATTTAATATCAATACTTTCGTTTTTAATTTATTATTAGAAGTTCTTTTTAAATAAACATAATCATAACTTGATGTAAGTACATACACAAGTGCAATTTAATTGCAAATTTAATTTGCAAATATTTTTACTTACTTAAATAAATATAAGACGGTAATTTATTCGTAGCTTATGCCATGAAATTCAAATATTTTCTCTTTTACGTATATTATTTCATGAAATATTTATTTCTCCATAATTTTGAAATTCAAATATTATGTTTTAGACTGCGAGGATTTACTGCAAACCGTAATATTATTCTTAAAATTTTATATAAAAACATTGAACTCGTTCGCGCGTAATTCCTCTTTGTGATTAATGACCTGCAGTAACAACTCACAATGGTTGAGTTCCATCGTCACTGGTAATGCATTTCCATTAGGAAGATATATTGCTGAAGTTGCTCACCACATTTATTATCCATTAATGATTCATAAACAATTTAAACGAATTGAAATGTAGAAAATATTCTTCGGACGACACGGAGACCTTTCGTAATTGTAGATGAAATTTCTTAATTAATTTTTTTATTATAAGGAGTAATGTAATTCGTAGAGAACCATTTTATTGACTCTGAAGAGGAATTAATGAACTGACACTAGCCATGCTTACAAATGCGAACATTCAAATACAACCGTTTTTAAAACTCTTTTTATCAAAGTATTAAAGTTGTTAACGCAAACAGGCAAAATAATTAAGGAATTTATTATTCAAAAATGTACAAAACTAAATCAAATTAAAACAAAACTGGGATGAACGTTAAATAAATTAAATTACAAAACAAAGAAAAGAAATTACAAAAACACAAACGAAATTTGTGATTTAATTGAAAAGGAAAAACATTATTTGCTCAATTGGGTTGTAAATATAAAGAAGATTTAAGTATAAAATAAAAAATTATACGACAGTCCGATAACACAGCAATATGTTATAATGACATCAAATTAAATTTCCCTAATTTAACATGATAG
Organism: Dorcus hopei; assembly: GCA_033060865.1. Classification (NCBI taxonomy): domain Eukaryota; kingdom Metazoa; phylum Arthropoda; class Insecta; order Coleoptera; family Lucanidae; genus Dorcus; species Dorcus hopei. The sequence goes on along the minus strand of CM065426.1, from coordinate 46,027,623 downwards.
CCAACTTACTGGCTTAAAATCACAGCCTACTGTGATAACAAATAGATAAGGAATGGATAATAGCTAATCGATGAAAACCTTGCTCTTGAGATAACCCCGGGGAAAATAATCACACGCCATAAGGTTTGGTAATCTCAAAGGCCATTCTGGAGATGATGTATCCCGGAAATAATCTTTGCAAGTCTGTTTCTTCAAATCTTTCAGAACGAAGGAACGAAGGAACTTTTCCATAACACGTGACCCCGAAATGAATTCTAAACTGTGCAGCAATAACACAGTCGTTATTTTTATAGTCAAATTTAATTACAAAAGCACGTTGTTTACCGGATACTGATTCATCCTAACAAAAGGGCATATAATGACAGATAAGTGGACAAAAAAATCCACGGTCAATTATGCATAGTTATGAAATAATAACATTTTCAAAACTTACTGCTCCCATGGATAATCTTGTATCATTTTAAATTACAAAATTGAAGTAACATTTTAAATAAAATAGATATTATTACAAAGAAATTTTATTAAATACGAACTATGTACAGGTTTCTCTTTTTTTAAATATTTTGTACCCCAATCTAGAGGCTTTATTTAAAGAGCTAGAGAATAACTTTAAATGCAAAAATTACAAAGGTTTCATACATATTGTAATGATTCGTCGACACTAGCCGGCGTCAGATTGTCTCTTGCGTCACAGCCGTCTAGTCGACGCGCCTTAGGCGACAGCCTAGAGAATTCTGACGGCGGAATAAACTAGACCAGACAGTCCGTCGCCTCCCAGAATGTTCGCTAAAAACAACCCCGGCTTATAAAGCACTCGACCGGGAATGAGGGGGGAATTCAGCGTTAGACAGTTCGGCATTAAAGTATTAGACTTTCGCTCGGCTGTTAAAATAAATTAATATCTATTCACTCTTTATCCTCGTCTCAGTAGGCCGTGTTCTCGTTTCGTTAAGTTGCTGCCCTGACGTTTGATAGATGCCAAAATCTGACATGAAAAATATTAATGACAATTCCACACCACTAATCTGACTATGTTGCCAAATATTATACAAAGGAGCACCGACTATGGGACCGTGAAATATGCACTACAGTCGAGCTGGCAACAACGTCCCCGAAAGTGGACTCAAATTATAACCATGAAATTAAAAATAAACATAACCGTCTCATCTGACGTCTATGTTTCATTGTGATACCAACAAAAATGTCACCCTAACTCGCCTACTGGGACGAGGAAAAAGAGTGAATAGATTATACGTATAAGTTTGTAAATAAATTAGTGTTTAAGTTAGTGTTAATTAGTTTGCTTTTAAATAAATTAGTTATTAACTATTTCGTGTTTTGTTTTAAAATAAAAATTAATAGAACCCTTAAAATCGTTACAATATTATTATCACAAAAAATAAAAGCGCAACTCAGAGTGGAGAAAAGAGTACAATTTTTGTTTTTTTTTTTTGATGGAACATCCTAATTTTTTTCATATAAATATAGGTCCGATAATCTCTCCCTTACTACATTTGCTGCGTTCGAAAATTATACGTCGGATGTATCTGGAGCGTATGATCTCATCTTTGTTACTCACGATTTTTAATCTATTTTGTATCTCGCTCATCCGTTTAAAAAAATCTTGTATTTATATTATTTCCATAACAACAGGCGATCTTTTCACACCCTACTTAAATGTGGGATGTGAAAGATCGGCTGTTGTCATGGAAATACTATAAACATTCGATTTTTTTAAACGGATGAGCGAGATACAAAATAGGTTAAAAATCGTGATTGAGGAAGATGAGATCATACGCTCCAGATACATCAAGATCTACAGGGTTAAAGGAAATGGTTTATGTAGTCAGAATTCATAGAGAACAACAGCTTTCGGAAAAAATTAATTTAGCTTTCGCTGAAATTCAAAACGGGAATTTTCAATTTAATTACACCCACGAATTAGTTTATTCGTCGATGTCGAGTTAACTCTTGCAGCTGGAGGAAGTGTTTTTGAACGCTTGCTTTAAACAAACCCTAAAGTAACACTATCTAGTCATATAGCAAACCTTAACGTTAACAAACTACGTGTAACAAATTTAAGCCCCTGCACCTAGTAAATACGTAGAAATCGGGCACGAGTTTGTATGACAAAGATTGTTTGAAATTCCATTCTCTATAATTCGTTTCGTTTTTCGTCGCAACTTTTGAAACAGCCTGCATATTGTTCGCCAAAATGAAAAATAATTTTCTCTTGATTTAAAAATATGTGATATGTTGATATTTGGATGAGCGATTTTTGAAACCCCCTGTACATTGTTCGCCAAAATGAGAGTTCATTTTCTTCTGATTTCAGAAATTTGTGATGTTGATATGCGGATGAGCGGTTAGGTAGGGTGCAAAGTACAAAAGAAAACCTGTACATACATATAGACTCTGCTGGCACTTTAGACAAAGCTAATATTATCAGTATTATCACACTCGCAGAAATCAATTAACAACTTCACATACTAAATAGCACTGATATCTTATACATTAGTATGGCTATTCGTTTTATAGCTTCGATACCAGTAATTACGCTACTGAAAATTATCTATGGGAAAAAATTCCATGAATTCACCTAAGTACACTCTTCTTAGAAGCAATTAAGGGTAATGAGCTTTTACATTTTTGTTCACCTAAGATGTTCATTTCAACCACTGTGCGATGTAGAGACACCTTTATTTATTTATTTTTTAATCTGTGGTGGTTGCCCAACGGGGTCCTAAGTCCAAGACTTGTCAGGACTTCAGGAGCGGGAGTGTATTTGAGTGTGTGTAAAGTGTTCCATGGCTTTGTTACTTCCAACCTTCTCGCCATTTAAGGGGAAGCAGTGTCGAATTTTATCCTCAACACTGAAGGGTGCCTGAAGTCGATACCGACCACCCCCGAGAAAAATCCCGAGTGCGGTTCGAACCGATGACCATGCGATTGCAAGGCCGGTCCTCTTACCACTCGACCGTTCAGGCATAAATAATAATATAATAATAGTATTTGCCCTACAGATACAAAGAACCAATAACGGAGCAAAAGAAACAACAGTAGATTATTTCAAAAGATCTAAACCTAAGCTAAATCTAAAACTAAAACTAAAATTAGGTAGAGAAATGAAAAGAAGAAAAAATAAATGGAAGAAGAAAGAAGAAAATAAAGAAGGAAATAAATAAGTAAGTGAAAGGCACGGTGAACGCAGAAGTGGAAGTTATTAAGAAGAGTTAGGAGGAGAGTTGGTATTGACATTCACCAAACTTTCTCTAAAGCCGACGCTATTTAGACGGAAGACATCAATATTGTTGCAAAGATGGTTGTAAAGAGCAGGAGCAATGTAGACAGGAAATCATACTAAAGCCTTGGTTCTCGGGGTAGGCAAATAAAAAGACTAATGGCCGTTTGCACCAAACATTTAAGTTGAGCTTAACTTTAAGAGTCACTTAGAACATGACTGACACAATGCTGTGTAACCTAAAAATGTCACATTATAACCACCACTCAAATTTAAGTTCAGCTTAAATGTTTGGTGCAAATGGCCAAAAGAGTTTCTGCCCGTAAGGCGCGGGATATGAAAGTTAAGTTTTTCCAAAAACATCAACGGCAGCATCAATTTCATTATGGATCAACTTATGTAAGAAAAGCAAATTCGAGATATGTCTCCTATGAACAAGAGATAAGCTATTAAAAACCATAAGTAGGGTTTCATGAGAAAAACCTCTAGGAGGATATACACCATATTCTTTAAACAAAAACACTTGAGAAACCTGCGCTGGACTTATTCAAGGACTGGCAATTATAAATGGAATACCAGATTAGGGAGGCGTATTGGAGTCGTGAAAGGATGAAAGCGTTGAAGAGAACAGTTAAGGCAGCGGGGTTTGTGAAATCACGAACATTCCTGACGATAAAGCCTAAAAACGAAATGGATTTGGTCACAGACATAGTAATTAAACAGAAGACGGTCGTCAAAAATAACAAATGACACGATTGCAGCAGAAGTTTTAATTGGCTAAGACCGTAGGCACTTAATTTGGAAATTAAAAGTTTATGATCTATGCGATCAAAAGCTTTGGCAAGATCTGTATAAACGACTACAACTTGAGAGCCACAATCAAGTGATTCACATAGATATTGAGAGAAGCATGCAAGATTTGTTACAATGGAGCGTTTTTCGACAAAGCCATGCTGTTCAGGACACAAATTTTGCTTAATATGAGGATAGAGGTAAGAGTATTGTCGCGTGAAAAGAAATCTATGAATATTACGAATCTAAATATGAAGATAGATTACGGAAATAAATTACGGAAGTGTCTTTTATTTAATTTTAATTTTATTTTAATTTAATAAAACTAATGGATTTTTTTGACTGGAATTATTATTAAATAAAATCTTCCTTCTTGAATCACAGTCATATATTTCTTTGGTTTTTGTTGTTACATTAACGTTTTCGACAAACAATTTTTGTCATCTTCAGATGTAATATTTAAAAACTTTTGAAAATATTACATCTGAAGATGACAAAAATTGTTTGTCGAAAACGTTAATGTAACAACAAACAACCAAAGAAATATATGACTGTGATTCAAGAAGAAAGATTTTATTTAATTTTAATTTAATAGTCCTTTTAAATTATATTTGATCTATCCTTAATTGCTTAACCTTAATCTCTTAACTTTAAACTTTATAGTTCTAAACTTAATTACTTAACTTAGGGGAGGGTCTGGCCCGAGCGGCCAAGCGAGTGACTCTACGAGCCACTCGCTTGGCTTTTCCTACGCACTTCTAATTTACTAATCACTATCCGACACTTACTCACTCATTATCCGACAATTACTACTCTTACATTGCTACCTATATGACTGCTCTTAATTACTTGACTATCTTCACTGCCACCTGCGGGTTGGTCTCTTATCTTTTATACATTTCTAAATGTACGTCACAATCGGTTCTTTTGTCCTGGTGGCTGGGGTTCGGTCCAAAGTACAAAGTTCTCAAGGTGTCAGCATCAATTAACCCTTGCCAAATTTGTTTCTTACAAACGTTCTAATTGCCTCAATCTTAATTGGCACATGTAAACATACACGCTTACATTTCGCAGAGCTTGCATAATGAAATGCGAGCATGTGTAACGCGGCTGTCCTACTAATTGTCAATGGGTGCTGATCCTGCATAATTTTGAAATGCACACAATTGCAATAATTACGAAACGAATTTTAATTTACTTATTTTCCCAGATAATGACATCGTGACGGTATAATATAATTTCAAAAACTTTAGAGAAATTACAGAGTAAGGAAATGATACGATAATTTGATATATTCACAGCATCACCACTTTTAAATGCAGGAATGTTTCCAAAACGAAGGGAAAGCACCGCATTTGAGAGCTTCATTGAAAATCATATGTAAAGGTTTCACAAACGCAAATTTACAATCCTTCAGCAAAAAACTGGAAATTTGGTCATGTCCAGCAGACGTAGATGCCTTAGATAAGGCATGAAGGATGTCTTCATCAGTGATCTCTTTGATATTTAAGAAATTGGAAAGGGTGTTACAGTCATCAGGAGTGAGTGTAGAAGAGGTAGATGGTGGAGTAAATACTGATTCAAAGAAAGATGCAAAACCGTCAACAATCATTTGTGGACTTTCAAGTAAATTATCTCATAGAACATACGACCGGGAATCCTTGTGCTATCTTTTTTTGATCTAACGTAGGACCAGAATTTTTTAGGATTGTCACTGCATACTGTTTTTGAATTCCATAGTTATTTGCTTATTAATAAGTTTACGGTACGTTACAAAATTATGATAATATAAGATTCTTTTAGTGGAATAAAATTTTTTTATGATAAAAAGATTTTAAACGAATATTGTTAATAATTTCGGTTGTAAACCAGGGTGGGAAACTACGACCGTGGGCAGTGGAGTTACTGGGAACAAATTTGTTAAATAAGTTGTTCAAAATACCATAGAAAATGTTGAACCAAATTATCAATATTAGAGTAATTGCTCAGACATGTCCAGTCAACAAGAGATATATGGCGATAAAGTTCCAGATAATTAGCATTTTTAAAATTATAAACTTTAACGTTGTTGTTGTTATTTTTAAATTTAACAGGAGAATTAGAAACTGTTAAAGAGAGCTGGGTGATTGAATTAGGGGGACAGAATCATGCACAACCTCACAGTGATTGCTGGAGAACAGAAGATGTAGTAACCTGCCGGAGATGTTTTTGGTTGAATTGTATTGTTTTAAGTTTAGAAACTGAGTACAGCTGTTAAGAGTTAGTACAAGATTATTCATATCATTTGAAACATATTCAGGTAAGTTAAAGTCACCTACAAGCAAGATATCCACATAGTACACTAATAACTCTTCTATGAAATTACAAAATATTGACAAATCCTGTAATGTGGGTGTATGAGGAAAGTATACCACAATTATAAATAAGGTCTTATTATTTCAGCGACACTTACAAGCAATGCATTCTATCCGCAAGAGATTTAATAAGTGTGACAAGTCAGTAGGTTCAGCCAAGGAGTGATTTTTAAAGGCCAGTAAAACTCCGCCACCACGATTTACATTAGTTTCATTATAATAATGGCCGCAGCGAAATGTTGTATATAAGTAGGGTGACAAAATTTCAGCATTGTACATAGTTGGGTAACACAAATGATATCATAGTGAAAAGTACATGCAGCGTTAAAAAAATTTGTAGTTTTGTTACGTACCTAAGCTACGAGTATTTTGGTAATAAATCCTTAAACCTAAACTGCTGGGCTTTATTAGTCTAAATTACTTACAACACAAGTTGCACAAAGTTATACCACAAAATCCCCAAATTGAATTTCCTAGGAATAACATTAAGGCTGCCGTGATATATTATATTTCCTGTAATAATATAAAAATAAGTAGGATGTTCAATTTAAAAAAATGACATTTCTTGTATCACTCTTCTGTGGGACACCTGCATCTTTGATTATATTTTTGCAAGATAGAGAGACAACTTTTATATGCAACTTTTTATGTGTGTTTCATACCTGTCACAATGGAGATTTTGAACTTTGTTTACACTAATGTACCACCCTGTATAATATATTTAATTCCAAAAACTTTACATGAAGGCATTTAATCTAGTGAAGTTGAATTGCAATATTAAAGTGATTTTCGTTCTTTTCAGACATTCTGTGTGGTGTCCAAGCGATTTAGGAAAAACTACATACATCGTTTCACAGCAACACATTCGTTCTTCTTATTTAGCCCATGGAGTTCGATTCGAAAAGCCTGCATTTATCTCTCTACAAATCAGTACTTTGATTATTTCGTCATGGCCACTATATTGCTCAACTGCGTCTTCCTCGCCATGGCTGAAACAATCGAAGAAGCCGAGTAAGTATTTACTAATTTATTTATCGGTATCATTACTTAAGGACGCCCTACACATGACGGTCGGAGCGCTGCGCTGTACTCTCATCGGAATACAGAGAGGGGCCCGATTTTGCCCGACCACCAAACGTTCCTGAACTTTCGTCGTGTATAGGGTGCCTCTTATTCAAAGCTTTGTTTTAACTTCAAGCTTCTTCTAGTAATAAAATTTATTTAATTCTCTCTTTTTTTTTGTTTTGAAATATTATAGTTAATTTATTATTTTCGTCAGTAAAACAACTGTAGCGTGCAGGAAAAAAATTAAATAATCTTCACCTGAGCAACGCTGAAAACGACACGTAAAATTCAAATCGTAAACTACGAACGTGTTTCGTTGAAAACGTATCCGATCGATCTGAACCAACCTCTGGATGCTACCTAATGACTCGAGAAATTTATTTATAGAGCACGGGTATTTAGCAGACAGAACCGATTCAACACATTCATCCTCGGCGGAAGCAGGTATATCAGCAGACAGCACGCGATGTTAAGTTCGAAGGTTGATTACAGGCTACATTTGTTTTCTCTTATCGGGAACATCTCTGCACCTCGCCGCTTTTTACAGGAAGATAGCCCGTGTATGTCTACCGCTGTAGGACAAATTGATTAAGGCAGTTTCCGCTACAAATTGTGCTGGAAATAAATGGCCACCAAAAAGGTGTAATAGAGATAACTTTTTATTAGCTCCCCTTATCTTACGCTCTTTTTTTTATTTGCAAATAAACAACGAGTACTTGTTTTCTTTTTTAAATAAAAGTGAACAAAAACTCTTCTTTTAAAAAATGTATTTTGTTTCACCTAATTTACGAATGACAAAGTCGCAGAAGAACAGGGATGCATACTTTCTGGCCGTTGGTAGAAGTATTTACCGAAAAACAAACCCTTGTAGAAGTACTTTCTGACATAACCTTTCTTGACTTGTCTTTCCGCAAGCATAGAAACAGCAAGTTTTAAACCATGGTGTTTATGAACCCCTCAACATTATTCAATTTTCAAGCAAGATAACGAAGGTTTGAATGCGACAAAGACTTCTTTAAACTTTTGAAAAGATGTTGGTCTTGGGGTGCTCCAAAATCGACACCAAGACTTCTCGAAGAGACCTATACCTCGAGGGACTGGCAAATTTTATTTTCCATGAAGAGGCATATACGTTTTCATGTAACGAAGACTTCTCTAAAATTTTTGAAGTGACCTAGATGCTGGAAAATCGGATTTGTAGCAAAACAGTGGACGTCTCCAGAAACAATAAACTTCTTTAAACTTTTAAAGAGATGGAGGTCTCCAGGTGCTCGAAAATCGACTTTGCAGTAAGAAAATCGACGCCTCCATATAACAAGGTTTCTCGATGAGGCTGGTTGCAAATTGTAAATGTTGGTTGCGAGTCGTCAGGATCGCAATGGGGCCCCCGAGCATATTCTGTATAGCTATTTCGGCCCTAATTGGGGCCTCATCAGCAGAACAGTAGCCCGAGAACTCCACTGCAACCCCGACGACCAACAAGATATACGCACGCTTAGCGCGTGAAAGTAAACATGTGTATATGTGTAAACATGGTTGCAAATTGTTGGGCGGGCAAATTAAGTTACGTTCCCAACTGCCGGCTAATCAGTGGGATAGGTCGAAGTCATAACGTAACCCCAAAACTAAAGGTGGATTTTAAATAAAATCAAATTTACTAGTATTTACACACTTGTCTTTATTAGAGTAATTTATAAGTAAATCAAAATATTCAAAACTTAACTTATTAAACGCCAATACATATATTAAATAGTCAAACATTCGACAGAACAAATGACAAGAAACGTCAAAACACGACATACGGATCCGCTTGTTCCTTCACAACAAACATAAAATTATCTGAGCTTCAACTTCCAACTGTGAGTGCACAACAGTTGATCAAGAGTCGTGAACTCGTCCGAGTAATGAACGCACAGAAGAACTGCGTTCCGGAGAGTAAGTGCCCTCTAACGGAGTAGTAAGCAGCTGTGTTAATGGACACTAAGATGGATGGCCGCTGTCGGTCCACAACGGCGCCATCAAAATTCCAATCACGACTCAACGAAGAAACCGCCAAGTAGCTCCCGGTTAAACGATCCAGTGAAACGTCCGGAGCAAAAGCCTAGATAAATGATTGGAAAACACATATTACGACCTGAACTACATACAGCTGTTGCTTATATGAATCATACCTGACTTGTATCCAGAAATCAGGCTTGGAAAGATCTGGAAGGAAGCCTTTTGTTGCTTGAAGCGCACATTTCAAAAGCCGGGGTGAAACCCTCCGTTCAATCTTCACTTTAAACAACACAGTTTAGTGAATTTCACAAACAAAGCGGAAAAGCCCAAAACACGAGGTGTACGCTAAGCGAGCAGCAACAACACTGAGACGGAACGGCATGGTCGTTTCACGAATGGGGTTGACGGATAAATACTGCAAGGAGAGTTGTTAAGAGAGACAGGAACATTACACAGGGGAATGAGTGAAATAGAACATCTCCGTGAGATGGAAATTGCTGCATTTGTCTACTTGTGACGCTGGAAAATCTGATTTTGTAGCAAAGCAGTGGATACCTCCAGAAACAGAAAACTTCTTTAAAGTTTTGAAGAGACGTAGGTCTCCAGGTGTTCGAAAATCGACTTTACAGTAAGAAAATCGACGCCTCCGTATGACAAAGACTTCTAGATGAGGCCTATATCTCCAGGCACCAGGAAATTTGATTTTTCATCAAGATAATGGACATCTTCTCATAACAAAGACTTCTCTAAAAAAAATTAAGAGACTTAGATGCTGGAAAATCTGATTTTGTAGGAAAACAGTTGGACGTCTCCAGAAACAAAAAACTTCTTTAAGCTTTTGAATGCATGTAGGTCTCCAGGTGCTCGAAAGTTGACTTTGCAGTAAGAAAATCGACGTCTCCATATGACAAAGACTTCTCGATGAGGCTTATGTCTCCAGGCACTGGCAAATTTGATTAACCATCAAGATAATGTGCGTCTTCATGTAACAAAACAGATTTTTGAAGAGATCTAGATGCTGGAAAATCTGATTTTGTAGCAAAGCAGTGGACATATCCAGAAACAAAAAAACTTCATTAAGTTTTTGAAGAGACCTAAACCTCCAGGTACTGGAAGATTTCAATTTTCCAGAAGAGATGTAACTAATACCAGGTGCTACAGAATCTGAAATTCCAGCAAGACAATCGATGCTTCCATGTCACGAGGACTTCTTTAAACTTCTTGAGGAAGCCTTGCAAATGGTGTCCTAATTACATGATAGGATTAAGGACAGTTCTGTTTTTCTGTTCTCAACCCAATCAATTGATTTTTTGTTTTTCTGTCCTCAACCTAAACAAGAAATCAAGTTTGGAGAACCTTAACCTCCAGATATTGGAATATTCTATTTTCTAGCATGACAATGGATGTCGTTATATAACAGACTTCTTTAAACTTCTTGAAGAGGTCTGAGTAGTGAAAAATTCGAGATATCAGCGAGAAAATAGGTGTTTCCATATAACAAACGCTTCTCTAAACTTTTTGAACAGACATAGATCTCTAGAGGCTGGCAAATTCAAATCCAATGGACGTATTCATGTAACAAAGACACTGTAGGATGCCCAGGAAAACAGGATTTTTCAACGAGCTGTAACAAAGACTTCTTTACATTTTTTAAAAAGACTTTAGCGAATATTTTGAAGTGTCTCTAAGGCTGTGGACGTTTGCTTGTAACAAAGGCTTCTCTATGCTTTTGAAGAGACCTAGAACTCTAGCCTCTAGACAATGAATAGCGTTATACAGGTTGAATTTTAAAACTAGGTGGATATAAGTAAATTCGGACGAAGTCGTGTAGGAGTAGAGGGGGTTCTAGCGTGTATCAGCTCACACCTTCAGTTCGAAGCATGCAGTTTTTAGAGCTGTTTTTTAGCTACATTATTATATTACAAACAATAATAATTGCGTTATACAAATGTATTGCGGCAATTAGAACAATATTTTACATAAATTATTGAAATCCTTGGTAAAATTAAATTATTAAATACGCGCTCATCGTTTCGCTTCCCAATGCGAGACAAGGCCGGCCGTCCGAATACATCCGAGGCACGCGTCGCCAACCTACTTGCTTCACTCAAGCTGTATAACAATCTAGTGTAAACTTCTTGAATAGATCTGAGTGGTGAGAAATTAGAGATTTCAGCAAGACAGTAGACGTTTCCATATAACAAAGATTATTTAAACTTTTCGAAGAGACCTAAACCTTTAAATGCTAATTCGATTTCAATGGACGTAATCCTATAACAAAGATTCTGTAAATTTTTGAAGAGATCTAGGAAAACCAGATTTTTCAGCAAGTCATGGATATATTGATGCATCAAGGAAGTCTTTACATTTTTTGAAAAGACCTTCGTGAATATTTTGAATTTTTAGCAAGACTATGGACGTTTCCATGTAGCAAAGACTTCTTTAAACTCTTTGGAAAGATCTAAATCTCTAGATGCTGAAAAAAATCTCTAAAGCACTTATGTGCTAGAAAACAGGATTTTTCAACAAGCCAGTGGACGTGTCTATGAAGCAAACATTTCTTTAAACTTTTTGAAGGAAGCTAGATGTGCAGATGCTGGCAAATTGAATTTTCCAGCAAGACAATGTAAAAAAAAACCGAAGTTTTTTGAAGAGGTCAGCAAAAATTCCAACGAGCTACTGATCGTATCCATGTGATTAAAACTTCTTTATACTTTCTGAAGACATCTAGATCTCCGTATGCTGGCAAATTCGATTTTTCAGCGAAACAACGCACGTCTGCATGTAACAAAGACTTCTTTCAACTTGTTAATTATATTTTAATTTTATTTTTATATAAATTTAGGTTTTATTATATTTCAGCTTATTAATTACAAAATGAAAATTTAATGCGCCCAGTTGTTTCTCAGTTCAAGGCTTTCCAAAACACGCGAGTTAAAAAAAATAATTCACTTAGAGCGACCATTTTGCTCCTAGAATTTAAATTAATTGTGTGTCTCGTAATTAAACTAATTGCTATGCAGTCGTCGCGACGCGACGCGAACTTAAACTTCATTAATTTAGACAATGTAATTAATTAAAAAAAAGGACAAAAATTATGAGGAGTAAAATTAGTAGCCCAGTCGGAGTTTGATCACGATAAATACCAACAATGAGGAAATATTTAATAGCGTTTTCCCACGGCTGCACTTGTGCACACTCAGTGTATCTTCATCTCTTGTTTCTACATTAGATTTGAATCAGACTCTCATCTCACTGTATTCTCAATACAGTGAGTGTGCATTAGCATGTACAGCCATCGGAAAAACGCTATAATTTAAAAACATTGTATTGTAAAACTATAATTGCGGTAAGAGTAATAAATAATGTTACAGGTGTTTTAGAAATAATTAAGTAAAGTAGTGAAGAACAACAAGAAAAAAAGAAATAAAGAGTTTTTACCAAAACAATACGAAAGAAAAAGGGAGATTTAGACAAAGAACTCTGAACTGTTGATATAAAGAAGGAAATCTAATAGGTGACGACGTATCAAATATTGAAAAGAACTTGAACCCATATGTGGGTATGTAAGCCCAAAGCACGAAACAAAACAAGATGATTTACCTCAACTGGAACAAAAATAAATAGTACATATAATAACAGATATCACAAATCAGACATGAATATGCTTCGATCAAGGTAGGGTTCAGAAAGAACCGATCCACAATAGACCAAAGGAGTTACAAGCTATTCATCACGAACGTCCACATTTTTCATGGACTTCACAGAAACAAGTCTACGATTCAATAAAGAGGAAGGAATTAATGAAAACAATCCAAGAACCAGAAGTACCTAAGGAAAGGTTTTCGAAGGGAAACAAAATACTGGGAATGCTGAGCAATATAAGAAGAGCAAATGCGCCAAATACGGGAACACAAAATGTTGAAAAAAATATATGGAGGAACAAAACTAATAAGGAGATGAAAAAGATCTACGATTAATCCAACATTACAGCACAAGTTATAATGGACGAAATCAGACACATAGAAACATTTGTGAAAGGGAAACTAACGAAGAACATTGTAATTAGGAAACAAGAAGGGAAAAAGAAAAGGAATAGGCCAAGAAAGGAGATGTCTGGAGGAAGTCGAAGGGGTTTTGAAAACAATGGGAGTAAAGAAATTAGAATTAAAGCAAAAAATAGAAGGAAATGTGTCACCAAATTTATAATTTAATTGACTTGCCTCTCACTTACCTTGACCGATGACAAGTTTCCGCTGTCTAAGTATCAGCTGCTCCCCAGGTTAGCAACAGTGAAGAATGGGGTGGTAATTAAATTAAAGGACGCCAAGACAGACAAAAATAAACAACTGAACTTTAAACAACCTTGACGACGTCTCTGAATCGACAAGCGTTGACAGAAATATCAAAAGCAACGCCTGAAAGGTCCAGTGGTAAGAGAACCGGCCTTGCAATCGCATGGTCATCGGTTCGAACCGCACTCGGGATTTTTCTCGGGGGTGGTTGGTATCGACTTTAGGCACCCTTCAGTGTTGGGGATAAAATTCGACACTGCTTCCCCTTAAACGGCGAGAAGGTTGGAAGTAACAAAGTCATGGAATACTTTACACACACTCAAATACACTCCCGCTCCTGAGGTCCTGACAAGTCTTCGACTTAGGACCCCGTTGGGCAACCACCACAGATAAAAAAAATAAAAAATAAAAAATAGAGGCGAGACTTTACTCACTGGTGCGTTAAAGTATAAACATAAACACACAACTTAAGTTATAAACGTTTAATTTAACGAACAAATATTACACTAAACGATAGGGATAATACCCTACATTACAGGATTGGTATAACAAAGAGTAACCTAGATCGGTATACAAGTACGACTAAAGTACCCGACAAACGGTAGGTAAACTTTACATTAATGCACTACGTCTAAATATCTCAGCAGCGCGTGAACAGCCGAGATTCGCTCTCTTTGTTTATGCAAATACTAATTCACGAATTGCCAAAAGGAACGGAAAATAATAAATAAATACCTTAACCTCTTCGATTAAAATTAAAGTATGACATGAAGTGTCACCGCAGATTATGACGCCACCTGATGGTCACGTCCGTTGTCGGTAAAACACCGTCCAAAGTGGTCTCACAGGGAGTCGGTAAAACCATGGCCAGCTACATTAACATTCACTGATGTCTATGTATGGCCTTTTCAATTCGACTTTTAAAAATTTTGACGGGTACTCCCCTCAGCGCCTATTGTGAGTTTTTAAGTAATTGCAGTTGTCATTACGTTACTGTCAGTAGTTCTGCAGTATCTTTAATAGGGAGCGCTGAGGGGAGTACTCCACTTACTCCACGGCATGCTTTCTCGGAACCGAATTTTAGGCGAATTGAAACGGCCATACGTACATGTCACTTAATGTTAATGGAGCTGGCCATGGTAAAACACCGTCCAAAATGGCTACTCGGGAATCGCCAGGATGGTTTGATCAAAGGCTGTTTCCAACAGGCACGATAACGCTCCAATAAAATTCCACTAAGACTTCGGCTGAATCACCGATTAAAAGTCCCGCTGAAAGCTTCGACTAAAACTTCAACCCAAAAGCCTGAGAAAACTGGGGTCCCAGGCTTGGTATGGGGGTTAAAACTATCCCCAAGTGTGTTCGATGGTGTCACTAAATGTTCCGGCACGGCCGCTGATGAATTACTTCTCCCAGAGAGCAAGAATTCCGATAACTTACAATGCACGTAAAACACGTCTAGCTTGCACCACGCTTCGAATAAAAAAGGCCGCGACGAAAGTGAAGATGGTGGAGGTCGTTCAGACGCGCGAGAATTGCCGACGATAACCAATGATGAGTTATCAAGTAGTCACATGGTGCCTCCAGAGCCTTCGCATCACTCAAGTTTCCCCTCTTGCAATGTAAATGAGGGGGAACAGTGTAGCCAACTGTGGTAAAACGCAGCTGGATGATACCGTATCGCCACGATGTTTTGGCGGCAAATTTGAAACGTAAGAAATGGAAACTATCGATGGTTAAACAAGGCCAGCAAGACCTGTCGAGCTAATTCATTAATTTTTAAATCCCAGTACCTAAATTAGAAAAACTCAAAAATGGAAAACTACGACAAACCAATCCAATCAAATGAAGAAAAATATTTCTCTGTTCTAATTTCTTTTTTGTTCTAATCCAATTATTTCAATTCCTTCTACAGTTTTCAAACTTCTAACGAATTTAGAAATGTAATTAAAAGATTTCTTACAATTTAAGCATAATTTAGAATAAGACAATTTCTTAGTTTTGTCAATATATTATATAGCTATTTCTCTCTTAAATTATTTCTCCATAACACGTTTCTCTCGTTGTTTCAGATATATTTTTTTAGCCATTTACACGGCTGAAATGATAATCAAAAGTATAGCCAAGGGTTTCATACTAAACAAATACACGTACCTGCGCAATCCTTGGAACTGGTTAGATTTCGTAGTCATCACCAGTGGATATGCAACTATAGGAATGGAGGTTGGCAACCTGGCGGGTTTGAGGACGTTTCGAGTTCTGAGAGCACTTAAAACAATTTCCATTTTGCCTGGTAATTACCAATAGTATTTTAGCGCCAAAGAATAATACTTTTTCTTGATTGCATTTCTTTACCAGTCGTCTTTACCAATTTATTAATTCCTTTTTTATTTACGATTTTTGTGTTTTTTTTTTAATTTGATTTTGAAGTTCGTGCCTTCAATTCGGTTAAATAATAAAGAGCGTCCTTTCTTTAAAATTCAATGCTTCCCTCGTAAATGAGAAAAGCTTTAATAAAACTGACGCCATCGAGGCCTCGGCTTCCGACTATCGTAAAAATTTTACAGATCGTATATTTCCATTATTGCATCAGAGTCTGGATAATAAACACAGACATGTCATTTAGTCTATCCAATATGACGTGATAAAACCTTGAAATGAACTCCCAACGAAATTTTGTGCACATAGTAAAATATGTCTACATTTGTAACAAAAATTAAATTGGTTTAAATTGGGATGTAATGTTGGGTCTTTTAGGTTTGAAAACCATCATAAATGCTTTACTTCATTCCTTCAAACAATTGGCTGAAGTAATGACGCTGACAATCTTTTGCCTCATGGTGTTCGCCCTATTCGCACTTCAGGTTTACAAAGGGGAGCTGCGAAATAAATGTGTCCTGAAGATGGATGATTCAAATGCATCGCAGGAAATCTGGGTCAAGTAAGTATTACATTTTGTTTTTCTAAAATTATTTTAACACAAAGAGAAATCATTTCGCCTCCGCTCTTTAACAAATTCACCAAGAGAAAGGATAATTTTGAAACGGCCCATTACACACTGCGCAAGATAATGCTCTCTGTTCATTCAGAATTCCTAGCTTAGCATATAATAAAATATGAATTCTGTTTGAAGATAAAGCTTCGCGCTTTTCGGCTTTACTCTGTTTATTTTGTTTAAATTTGGCAAGAGGGGGATACCTACGCGAAATCCAGAATTTTATCATAATTAATTCAAGCGAGAAGGGTCGGCGGTCCTCAAATTATTACGCAGATCAGTGAATATGCGCACACTTATCCTTAATCTCTGCGAATTATTATTCTTGGGTCCTTTATGTGTAAGGGTGAGTTTCTCGTAGAATGAATTTCACAACCCTATTTATTTGCGCGTTACACAAAGATTCTTCTTTGCTTTCTCTCTCATCATCATTTCTGATTCCAATTTTTCTTCTTTCCTTATCATTACTACTTTTTAAATTTCTTCCAATTTCTCCTTCTAATCATTATTTTATTTCTTTGTTTCTTTACTCCTATTATGTTGTTTGACTCATCCCATTTCTTTTTCTTGGAATTCGTCCCAAACTTTTTCTTTCATGACGTCTTCAGGATGACACAAAACCTGATACTAGTGAAACTAACAGATTGTGTAGTCCAGAATAAATTTCAATGCTACTAGAGTCATGAAGACATTAAAAAAAATGAAAACCTGATAAAATTAGAATTTTTTTTTGCAGCTGGACCACAAATCCGGAAAATTGGCTGTACAAAAATGAAACAGGAGACCCTCTCCTGTGCGGGAACGTTACGGGGGCTCGACACTGCCCTCCTTCACACACGTGTCTCTGCGTGGGAGACAACCCGAATCACGGTTTTACAAGCTTTGACAACTTTCTGTGGTCAATGCTGACAACTTTCCAGCTCATCACCCTAGATTATTGGGAAAACGTATATAACATGGTGAGTTCATTTCGATGCAAATTACCAACAAGAGAGAGCGAAGACTGATCGTTAAATATAGGAAAATTCATTCGCATATTCTTAAGCCTTACAAACAAAGAAGTACACGTTAAAGAATACGACAAAAATTTGCTTGTTAATCTACGGACGACGGTTTATGTAATATTCAAACAAATACAAACTTTCTGTGGATAATTACTGTTTGACAGGACAGGCAATTATCATATTTTATTCAATTCCATAATTTTCTCTGGAAACCACTTTGTAAGTCTTCAAAGGTAAATATCGTGAATTGTGTGAATAATCCTGTATACGGTTACAAACAAGAACTGTTTATAAATTTAATGGTGCAGATACACCAAATAATATTGAAATGTTTGTAATTTACTTTTGTAGATCAAAACAAAATTTTTTTGTTTAACTTTAATTAGTTATTTTCTTACTTTTAGGTCCTGTCGTCGTGTGGACCAATAAGCGTTTCGTTTTTTACTGTCGTCGTATTTTTCGGTTCGTTTTATTTAATTAACCTTATGCTAGCCGTTGTAGCATTAAGTTACGAAGAGGAAGCGGAAATTACTCAAGAAGTAAGTTTTTTTTTTTAATTTCACACGTTTTAATCTCAGGCTACATGCAGGGTGATCAAAGTTCAAGGGCCAAAAATATTGCTCATTAAAACTCGACTTTCGAAAATCGACCACAATTTCTTTATTTATTTATTTGTAAAAAGATTCATTAAAGAACTTTTTGTACGTTATTGAATGCCGAAAGTTGACGATTTTGTTTTTGCCAAGAAACACGATTTTATTTGGTTATTACTTTAAATTTTGTGGTTCATTTTCGAAAGTCGTAGTCGTTTTCAGTTTTTGCAAACAAACAGTTTTCAGGGTCTTTTGTATTAGCCGAAGTCTACTCTTGATTTTCAATCACCCTATACAGATTATATTGATCGAAGGATTTGCAAACGAGCATTTATTGTGTAGGAACGAAAGAAGGAATTAGTCGATCATCGCGAGGATTCAACTTTCAGCTTTGATCCCGCGTACATCCAGGTCAAAAAGCTGTCGAAACACAAGCTTAAGAAAATCGACGCCAGGAAGGGCGTTTTGCTGTCGTCTTACTCGAGAAAGAAGACGAGGCGAAGAAAAAGACAACGAAGCGGTGTGCATCCTTCTCCTGCCGGGGGCAATTTGTCGAAACAGGAAGATTCCAACGATAGTTCGAAATTTTCTCCGAAACAGAAGAGCCGCTCGGTGACGCCGAGCCCAAGCCCCTCCCCCAAGCACAGCATCGGCTCACCACGACCTCAAGCGCTACCTCTTCCCTTACCTCTTCCTAAACATGTACAGTTATCGAATCCTAAGTGCCCTGATACATTATATCCAGGCAATACTTTAGGTAAGTATTTTCTGCTACACTTAAGAATTCAGAGAACGGAAATAGAAATACAGATTCTATTTTCCTTCTACATCCCCATTATTATTTTTGGCGAATCTTTCGTCATTCCTAATTGATGTCTGCGATGAAACCTTCCACTTGCCCCAAAATATTATAAATCGTTCTCATCCTAAATTGATGCTACGTGTAAATATCGTGAACGAAATTCCAATGAATTTTCGTAAATTTCGACGAGCATGAGCGTGTATAATAAAACTTTCCCAACTCTCTCGGTGGTGTTGGCCGAAAGCAAGGGAAAGTTTCGTATCCTTGCTATTGCACGTGTTACATATTACAGCGGTGTTTTCGGGTCCCTCGAGCTGATTTACATTTAGAACTGTAGCAAACGCTGAAGATTACTCACATATAAACGTCGTTCAATTCTGGCGAATGCGTGTTTCGCACGATGAAATTACCAAGTTATGGTCGAGGCTGAAATACACTTCCACTTGACTCTATGTTTTGCTGAAAGTCGGGAGTTTGATGAGCGTGGCTTTACACTGATAAACTTGAAAAACATCGGAAATTTAAAAAAAAAGCTTTGTTATTAGTAATTCATATTTTATGACTTTAGTGTAATCTACGGTTGTTTGCAAATTCAAGAAATCCACATACCTACGAGCCTTCATTCAGTTTTTGACACTTTCAATTCAATCAAACCTGACCTGTACCTTTTTATTTTTAAATGGAAAGCTTTTCAGAGAGTATTCACAAAAGGTCTGTAACAATTAAAATCAAATAACACAAAAGACAAAACTCTTAAAAAATAATTTAAAAAATCGGAGACTCTAAGGGTGCGTCCAAACATGTGTCGTATCCGCGTATCCGATCATGATCGGAAGATCGGATATGATACGCAAGAATGATGCACCCACATTTAATTGCGTCTCGTATCCGTTTTGTGTGCGTTTACTTTCCGACTTGATACAACTGTATCGACTGTTCGACGTTGCACGTTTGTCACTTTGAAATTAGCTGCTGCTACCCATCCATCCAGTGTTTGATGTTTCGGCGAAATTTCGACTCCAAGTGTAACGTAGTTGTATCGTATCCGCGTTCCAAATGATACAAAGAAACGATACGGGGATGCGACACGGCAACACGTCCACACTTGGCTGATCTTGGTACACGATCACGATCGGATACGCGGATACGATACATGTTTAGACGCACCTTAAGACGATGAAGCAGTGTTTTAATGAAAATATTAACATCATAACAAAAGCTTTAAAAAGTAAATTGAGATTAATCGGCAAAAATAAACAAAAAAGAAAAAATTTGTTTAAATGATATAGGGTTATTCCAACAGCACTAGTTCGGAACCGTCTAAATCAGTTGCCCACCGAAATAATGATCGGCTTTAACAACTCCATCGAGTGCACATGCTTTTGATGGTTTCGAACTAGTCAGGAACTGCTGTTGGAACAAACCTAATAGTGACAACAAAATTTAAATGTTTAATACAGAGCAGTAATTTTTAGAAAGCACGAAAAAGAAACGAATCCTCAGCTCTGTTAAAAAAAATATTGTTATTTTTCTTCATCGTATTCTTAATTTACTGATCAAACTGTACCTTAAAAACGTCCTGAATTTTTATCCACTTTAAAAATGACAAGCAATTTGTTTTGATTTGAAGTCACGCTCTATTAAAATTAAATTTCTATTTCAGACGTACCGATAATAATACAGGGTGATGCATGTAGCTTTAACAACGTCCATACTTTAGTTGCAAAATAAAAAGCTTGAAAAAAGATGCCTTAAATAACGTTATGAAATCAAATTACGTCAATTTTCAATTACTTCGCACAAGTTAAACCATCTTCTATTTATTTTTTATTGATCTGATCAATTTTATCGGATTTTAATAGATATTTAACATTTTTACTTCATAAATTAAAAAGTTTAATCAATAGAGAAAATCTTACTGCAAAACACATCGTAGTGATTTCGACAATCCCGGTTTGACTATTTTGTTTATTTATCTCTCGTTTCACGTTCATGATCTATACGAAGTACAATGAGGGTCAAAATGATTTATTCATTTTTAATATGTAATATACGCCGTGGCCGGTATTCTCATCCTATAATTCATTTAATAACGTGTTTATTTCCCATGGCAACGCCCGTCCGTCACTCTCTTACACATTAAACTGACATACAATTATATCGTTTCTTGTTTATTTTTGTCACGACTTTGGTTAAATACGACTTTAATCATAAGATGAGAATACGGACCATTAATTACTTTAAATACAGAAATAACAAATAGCATTTGTTTTTTTTGTCTATAATACCTGTCAGTGACTAAATTCTAGGGTTTCTATTGGAACACTGCTTTTATCACTAAATGTAGACAGAAATTTTTGAAATTTGCTAACATTCAGGTAAGAGGTACTAACATCAGAAATATTTGACAGGTATTATAGAACAAAATGAAATATAGTGATAGTTTTATTTTTTGAATATACGCCTTCTTTCTGTACACTCTCTTCTAAATGACAGACGACATCTTGAAATGTCCTCAAAGATAAAAGTCTGTTAGAGTAAGATCAGGCGATGTCTGAGGCCAATTAATATCACCGTTTCGAGAAATCATAGTCCATTCGGAAATATCTGTCTCAGAACCTGTTATTCTTGAAGTAGACAACTGTCAAAATAACCATTGTTCCATTGAAAAATTCATCAAATTGGTTTTGATTTTTTAATGAAAGAAAATATAGCGAAAAAGGAATGACTACCTAAAGCGATTGACGCGACGTTTGGATGAATGCCAGTTGTTAAATAGTTGTTATGTTTCGCTTATAACCTAAAGTGACATTTCACGTTGATCTAATTCAAGACCATTCACAATCTTTACTTCCGAGAGCATCTTGGGCGTCTTTCTCCCTCACGGGTTTTAACATATTTTGCGTCGCGCTCATCCATTTTAAAACTTCTTGTGTTTACATTATTTCCATGACAACTTTTCACATCCCACTTGTAAGTACGACGCGAAGGCCCAGTATTTCATTCGGCGTTTAACTTTAAGCTTCGTCTTATTTCTACGGAAACAATTATTGTCTTTACAATAAAATTATTACTATGGGAATAAAACGAAGCTTAAAGTGTGCTTAAAGTTAAACTCTTATGCCCGGTTGCACCAACTTTTTAAGCAGAGCTTAAATTTAAGTTCTGTTAAGTTCTGTTTAGAATGTGACATTTACGTATGATCAGATCCCTGGTCAGTATAATGTCAAATACATTCTGATTGACATTTAAACTTCAACTTAAGTATCAAATAGAATGTGACTAACATTGTGTTAAATCTATAAATCTATAATGTAATAGTCTAAACATCACTTAAATTTAAGCTCTGCTTAAAAAGTTACTGCAACCGGGCATTAGGGCCAGTTTCATAATGGAATTTAAAGGAGACTTTAAAATTAAAGTGACATTCAGATGTGTAAACAATAGTTATTTGTTATACAAGACGGTAAAATTATACTTTATCGATGAGTGAATTAATTTTCACGTATCGATAATTAAATTTTACCGTCGTATGTAACATTCTATTTTTTTCTATAGCGAACGTTAAAGACAAAATAAATAAAGAGAGCAATCACGTCTCAAAATCGCGTTGTATGATCATAATCCCAGTAAGTAATTAGGTGGGTTGTTGGTATGGTTAATACCAAAATTGTTACTTTATCTACCCTTGCTGTTAAAATTCTGTTTTATCGACTGTTTTGAGTTGATAAAAGCAAACTTTAACGTTCGCTATAGAGAAAATGTATTTTCATGTTTGTTTTGACATCTAAAAGTGACATTAAATTTAAAGTTTCCTTTAAATTCCATTATAAAACTGGCCCTAAGGACCATATGCACCAAATACTTTAATCGAGCTCAAATTTGAGAGACGTTTATATTGTAACATTGTGACATTTGTTTATATTGTAACATTGTGACATTTGTTTATATTGTAACATTGTGACATTTGTTTGTAATGTAACATTGTGTGACGCTTAAAATTGAGCTGAGTTAATTCGTTCGGTGCATACGACCATAAGGCTGGGTTTCTCAGTGCTAGTTTAACTTTAAACTCCTGTTTATTTCCATAGGAACAATTGTTTTTATAATTGCTACCATGAGAATAAACAGGAGTTTAATGTTAAACTAGGACTGAGAAACCCAGCCTGAATGAAATACTGGGCCTTAGAGTGTGTTCGTAAACTCTCCTGATTACTCTTGGGTAATATTCTTTGTCTCTCATTAAATGATTTTGTATATTTTGCTTTTCATTTTATTCACTCCTAGCGTTACCCACGGAGACTTTACGAACCCAGCCTTAGAGTGCGCCCGTTGTCATGGAAATAATGTAAAAACAAGTTGATTTAAAACGAATGAGCGAGACGCAAAATATATTACAAATCATGAGTGAGAAAGATGCGATTTCACGCCCAAGATGCTCTCGGAGGTAAAGATTGTGAACGCACTCCATTACGAAAAATTCACAAACTAGGTACATACTTGATGAACTTTCCAATTGATGTCTTCAAAGCTCTTCTTCGATTGTTATCTATAGTTTAATGGTTGTTAGCAAGATTTGCTTTTTGTCATTGAAGAAATTAAAATGTATTAAAAAATACTTTCCCATAATTGATTTTTCTTAGGAATCGAGCTTATAATTATCTACTTCACATAATTGTAGCCTGTTAAATGAATTACGACTTCTAATGTCAAAGAAATAGTTCAAACGTCCTCCACTTAGCGCTGGTGATCGGACGCTTTGTTAACCTAAAGTTCTGACAGCTCTTGTCACTTCTTAAGAAACAGGATAAGTCAAGATTAAGTAATTTACGTCAAGTTTGTTTTTATATATTTTTTTGGAAATATGTAGTATTTTCTTTTAAGCCTTTTAAGTCGCTTTCATGTAGACAGTGTGTGCTTTAATATTTTAGGTGGTGATAGTATGGACCATTTTGAGTAAAACATTTGACAAGCACTGAATCACAGATTAATATCATAGCAGATACGAAACTGTTTGTCGGCACCTTTGATGTTGTGAATCGAAATTTTTTGACCTTCAGCCATTTTGAAAAGGGTGTGCTACTTTTTGATTGAAAATATTTTGCATAAGCTCATATAGTAATGTTTGCTGTAAATCTGTTTTGGGAATGCGTATTAGCCACTTTCCCATTACCCACTTTGCACAAGCAAATGAGCACAAAAGCGCAAAAATCGCCATAATAGGACTATTACCTTTCGGAAAATTAAATAACGAAGTAGTTTCTTCTTTTCAATTTGTCCCATCGTTTAATATTGCATAATATGTAAAAAATATCACATTAAAAGTTAATGTCAAACTGGCACACCTTTCTACAAAAAAATAATCAAATCGGCAAGTTTCGTATCTGCTATAATAGGTCTGTTCCAAGCACGCTTTGTGACCGTTTCGAAACCGTCACAAGCATGCACTCATCAAAGTTTTACACTCGACAAAGTTGTCAACAACGATCATTATTTCAGTGGGCAACTGATTATGACGGTTTCTTGAACGGTCAGAAAGCGTAGTTGGAACAAAGCTAATATTAATCAGTGACTGAATCCTCTGAATATGAGTAATATGACGTGACAGTTGTAACAAGACACTGACTAGAAACACTTGTTTCTAGTCTAGGAGTGTGTACTAGTGTTTTACATGCCAACTTCACACAGCCGTGTCTGCGTAACCATTGAGAATTGGACACATGTTTATATGAACTTTTCTTACTCAAAATGGCCAATAGTACCACCTCCTAAAATATTAATATTCCTCCTGAAACAGCCTGTATAATTTTTTCTTTGAATATACAGGGTGATTTATGTTTAATCTATGTAACTTTACAATTCGATAGAACTTCAGAAAATAATGATTTTTCTTTAATAATCAGTGTCTGTTTCCCAAAACAAATGGCGTTTAAATTTAATTTTTTAAAGAATAACTCAAAACCCTCCTGTTTCGGTGCAAGACAACCAATCCAAATTCAATGATATTTTACCGTCCAGTTGATTTCATTAGCATACTAGCCTTGAATAATATAATATATGTATGCAACGAAATCGCATAAGAACACAAATCAATCGTAAAAGAAATTTTAGCTTAAATGTAACCAGAGACGTAACATTAAAAAAATTGGATGGGTTTCATGTACCTCACAAAATATTTTGTACAAGAATTGTTACAATTGTATCACTAAGGCTGGGTTGTACAATTCCAGCTTAACTTTAAGCCAAAGCTTAAACCCTTAACAATAATTGTTGAAATAATCGTTATTATGGGTTTAAGCTTCAACTTAAATTTATACTGGCATCGTACTATTGCTACCATAAAAAATAGGACAAGATTTTTTTAGCTGTGTAAAACTACTACCGTTCATAAATGTAAAATTATTTGACATTGTCTCTTCCAGTCTTACCTAAGGTAACGTTTCAATATTTTATAATTCTTGCTGTTATTATGGTTTATTGACATAAAAATTTGACATAACATAAATATGAGTTACTGACTTGACAATAAAGTAAGATTCAATATAATAAAATAATGGAAACGCATGGCTACTGGATTTAAAAGTTGTCCTAGTTTTTTATGATAACGATAGTACAACTGGGCCTAAGTAATACTAACAAGTGTTCAATTGAAAAGTTCATCAGGTTGTCTTTGATTTGTTGATGGAAGAAGAGGGATGACTTCCTTAACCCACTGACGTTTAACGGATGACAGTTGTCAAACAGTTGTAGTGTTCTGCTTATAACCTGACATTATTAGCACTTTCGTTTGCTGCGTTAGTGCGCACACAGAGTATCTTCATCCAGTATTAATGTACGAAGTTAAAACCAGTGCACAGAAAATGAAGACACTGAACGTAAAATGACATTTCGTGTTGATCTAATTCAAGACTTGCTCCACAATGTTATGAAAAATTGAAAGACTACTTGATAAACTTTTCAATTGAACGCTTGATACTTGATTAAGCAAAGAATTTTACCAAGTATCATCACCATTACTCTTTCCGATTCTGAGTTATTCTTAAAAAACCGTTTTAAAAAACAAACAACAAAGCGTTTTTTGGCTTTGTTTATTAAAGAAACTTCCATTATTGTCAGTTCATTTTAAGTTCAGTCAATTCCTGAAATTACATAGATTAAACCTGAATCACCCTGTATGCTAATAAATGGCAATTTTGCAACTTGGCGGGCGGGGCGAATTCTATACTTACGCCATTGAGTAGGTTATAGAGAGGATTCACCCTGTATATGTAATTCTGTAAAAAAAAAACGCTAAGAAATATTTATAAACTACGATTTTTCCTCTTTCCAATTCGAATTTGAGTCGCCTGAATTATGTAGAGATTGCGGCAAGACATTCTTTCCTATTTTAATATTAAACTCTCGCGGCAATATTAAAATTGTACGAGAAAGTTGGCGCTGGAACGCATGAGTTAAAATTTAATAGCGACGCTCACCCCTGAGACATTATCGAAAACTTCCTTAAATGTCACGACTTTTGGCCTTCTTTTGGTGACTGCAGGCGCTAAAAAAAAACCGCACTGTTAAATTAAATTTTTAATTTTGACCATCAATCCCCTTTCCTAATGGGACGCTATTTTTACCGTGGGGTTTCCAAATTATATTTTCCCAAAATGAACACCCTTTGAGGGCAAATGGATATAATAAGTTTCTTTTCAATCACCTTATGTATGTATGTATTTCAGCACCTAATAAGTTGGGTTCCCAAAGTAGGCAGACCAGCAGTAACAGTGAAGGTAACAACCGAGAATCATCATTGGATGATTCCGGTGTTGTGGATGACCACGAAGACGGCGACGCAACGTCAGAAGACGTCACCTCGCACATTCCTTCTTACGTCAGGGTGAGACGCCGCGTTTTTCACTAGGATGAGCTCAAACAGACGCTGTGGTTTCAGAGGGTGGAAGTTACACCTGTTACGGTGGCGGTCAGCCCAAAGGAAATCAAGGTGATCAAATGCAATGGGGTCGGAAGTAATAAAAAGAAGAAACACAATATGTACACCATACCGCCTGACTACCTCTCCCACATTGTAGTTATAGGTAGTAAAGTGGAACGGCCTGTATATGTGTTGCCTACAAGAAAAAAAATTGCAGATGATCTTCCAGACAGGAACTGTCGAGCTTGTGAAAGGTGCTGCATGGATTATACAGGGTGGCTGCAGTTTCAACAAGCGCTTTATCGTATTGTTAGGGATCCGTTGTTCGAACTTGCTATCACCGTGTGCATCGTTTTAAACACTATGTTCCTTGCGATGGAACACCATGGAATGAGTGAATCAGTACTTCGTGCTTTAGATATTGGCAATAAGGTATTGAATTGTATTAAACAATTGTTTATTCAAAATAACTGATTGCGTATTTTAGGTTTTTACTTCCATTTTTACACTGGAATGTTGCTTGAAGCTAATGGCGTTGAGCAAAGAGTTTTTCGATTGCGGCTGGAATATATTTGATCTCATCATAGTATCGGCTAGTTTGTTAGATTTAATTTTCGAATTAGTTGACGGTTTATCTGTTTTAAGAGGCTTAAGACTGGTAGGTTACAATTAATTATGAACAAAATATCGTGTGATTTTACATTGTTTGCATGCCACTCCTTTACTGACACAAAGATTTTTATTAAACTCTGGATGTTAAATGGACTTAGGTTGGTATCTAAAAGTTGATTTTTTTTAATGGTAACTACTTTTACGCGTTCCTTATTATTATTTATCGTTTTATATTTAAAATAATTCTTACTCCATTGGCGAAAAAAATTCTCTGTTATTTATAACAATTAGAAAATGCTGTGTGTAAGTTGCTACCTCTCATTCAAACCTAATTGTTACCACTGTCATTATTGTTTTTCAGCTGCGTGTACTGAAGTTAGCACAATCGTGGATTACCATGAAAGTATTGTTAAGTATTATTATTAGCACAATAGGAGCACTAGGAAATTTAACGTTCGTATTAGTTATTGTTATCTATATTTTCGCTGTTATTGGAATGCAATTGTTCGCTAAGGATTACTCGATCGAGAAATTTTCACCTGACCCCGTACCTAGGTGAGTGTTGCAATTTCTTATAAACAAAAAATCTCCAAACCATAAAAAATTGTAACAGTAAAAGTAAAGTAATACATGATGTCGATTGGGTTGCCTAAATTGTCTTAAAACCACAACACATTTAATAAATTCTAACTGATTTGAAAATATATTTCAGATGGAATTTTACAGATTTTTTTCACTCGTTTATGATGATTTTTCGAATTCTGTGCGGCGAGTGGATCGAACCACTTTGGGATTGCATGAGAGCTGAAAGTACCGAGGTGAGCAGCCCAGATAGAATTCTGTAGATCCCCCAAATTTTATCGTGCGTGCGTTTCAGAGTCCGGGAATATGTTTGGCGATATTTCTACCAACGCTCGTCATGGGAAACTTCATGGTTCTAAACTTGTTCTTGGCCTTGTTGCTCAATAGTTTTAATTCGGAAGAGCTCAAATCACGTAAAGAGGTACTTGTTGATGTATGTACAGAGGGACCGACAGACAAGTTCAGGGCACAATTAAATTTTATTTACATCATTTTAAATTACACCCCGCAAATTAGTAAAATGTAATTTAATTGTGCCCCGACGTTGTGTTTGGCTCCCTCTGTAGTTTCACTATTGGAATTTTATTTTAATTTCTTTTAAATAAATGTTTCGTCTCTTTGAAGGAAAGCAACAGCATTACCAGTGTGTGAATGATTTTTATAAATACAATGTGAAAAAAAACTTGAAAATTATTCGTCACCATATTATGTTCAAATCATATTTCATTTTATTAAATTTTCGTTTCGATTTGTTGGTCACGAATAATTTTACAATATTGTCTTAACAAACTCTTACGGTCTGTACGTATGTATACTGGCTATAATTTGTGATTATGCATGTTTATTTTGTTAGAAGCACGTGCATATAGCTCAGAATTTTCTTTTGAATTTGTGTGGTACTATAATATGCATGAATATGTTTGGTTAGCAAGTTTTAGTGCAATTAATAAAATGCAACTTTTTAATCATCTTTTGAAAAAAAAAATAAGTAAAGACAAATTTGAATTTAAAAAAGAGAACAAAATTGAAATACTAAAAAAAATTAAAACGCTTAAGTCTGTAGGGACACCTAAAATTGTAATTCGACAAATTACAATAAAAATTGTAATTCGACAAATTACAATATTTGTTGACGAAATAAAACAACGAATAAGAAACGGCAACAAAATGCTAAATATCGAATATGAATTAACGATAAGAAATAGGAATTAATGAATAAGAACAGTCGAAGAATTATGTAAAAGAAATGGGCAAGAAAAGAATTACCAAATACAACTACTGAAGAATAAGGAAAAAATCAAAATATTTGCAGGATCACTACAAAGAAGACAAATGGTTACAGACAGAAGTTATGCCGCTTCAAAAGAATGCCAAAAAAAAATTCTAAGGACCATATGCACCGAACACTTAAACTGAGTTTAAATTTGAGTGACGTTTATAATATGACATTTGAAGTTTCACAACATTGTGTAAGTCACATTCTAAGTGACGCTTAAAGTTAAACTGAGTTAATTGGTTCGGTGCATACGGCCATAAGTCAATAAGCCTGCTCTCGCATATCGTATGTTTCGTTTTGACTTTAATTCTCTAATTGCATGCTTCTTCTACTGCTCAGAATGTACGAGGGTAGTCCCAGAAGTACCCGACCTGATGCATAGATGGCGGTTGTTAGTCGAAAAAAGTATTAGAATCGAAACTACGAATCTCCTAAAGCTTAAGTTTCAAGCTTGAAGAGGATGATGTTGTTCAGTATTTGTTTCATAGCCGTGAACAGTGAATGCTCTCAGTGAATTTAAAAACAAGGAGAAAATTGGTCATCGTTGCGTGATACAATACTCTCATTTGAAAGGTCTCAGTCCAAGCAATATCAAAGCCGAGCTAGTTCTACACTGGAGGAATCTGCTCCTTCGTTTACAACAGTAAAATATCGGATAGCAGAGTTTAAACGAGGCCGCACGAGTTGCCACGACGAACATCGCAGTGGTCGGCCAAATGAAGTAACCACGCCAGAAATGGCCAAAAAATACAAAAAATTATATTGGATGACCGTCGATTGAAAGTGCGTGAAATAGCAGAGATGGTAGGCATTTCAAAAAGTGATCGAAATTTGGGCATGAGAAAGCTGTGTGCAAGATGGGTGCCGCTTTTGCTCACAGTGGAACAAAAACTGCGCCGTGAAGATGTTTCAATCGAGTGCTTGGAGATGTTTAAGAGCAATAAAGCCGAGTATTTGCGTCGATTCGTAACCACGGATGAAACATGGATCCATCATTTCACACCTGAGACGAAAGAACAGTCGAAACGATGGACTCAAAAAGGAGAATCGGCTCCAAAGAAGGCGAAGACAGCTGGAAAGGTCATGGCGTCAGTTTCTTGGGATGCGTGTGGTATCATTTTCATTGATTATCTTAAAAAAGGAGAAACAATCAACAGCGAGTACTATGCGAACTTGTTGGTGGCGTTTGAATGATGAAATCAAGAGAAAACGGTCGCATTTAGCGTGTTTCATCACGACAATGCACACGTCCGTCATCACCATGGCCAAAATCAATGAATTAGAGTTCCAATTGCTTCCTCACGCACCCTACTCGCCAGATTTAGCCCCGTCGGATTATTTTCTCCTTACAAATTTGAAAAAATGGCTCAGTGGTAAAAGATTTGCCAACAGTGAAGAGGTGAAGTCTGCGGTTGATGGCTATTTTGAAGAGCTCGACGCCTCTCATTATAAGAACGGTATAGAAGCTATTGAGCATCGCTGGGAAAAATGTATCACGTTAAAAGGAGACTGTGAATGAAAATGTTTGTTTTTCCAAAATTTTAAGTGTTTTCTTTGTTAGGTCGGGTACTTCTGGGACTACCCTCGTATAATGGCTAAGGCGTAACCTAGCGAGCAAGTGAACGCTTGCTTTCTATATCTTTTATTTTGTAATATAAACATTTCTGTCTGTCTCCGCCTTTTTTCAACTTTCAATGAAACACTCGATGTGCACAATTTCTCAAGAAAAACTCTCTTAGAAAAACTCGTCGTTACGGTTTTAATCATTAAATTTGAAATAAAAAGCTAATGTCAACAGCTAAAGGAATAATAATAATAATTTTATTTGTCTTATCGATAACGATGATATAAGACACGTCAGATATGTTAATAATACATAAGCATTCAGTCATCAAACTAAGTACAATTTACAATTAAATACATTCAAGATACACAATTAACATATAATTTTAGGTAAGAGTTCATCAAGTCTGTAATAACACTGTTCCTGCAAAAATTGTTTTAATCCGTTCTTAAAAACACTAAGGCCCGGTTTTTCAATATCAAGTTAAGCTGTAACTTTCGGTTTGTTTCCATGGCGACAATTGTGTTCTTATGGGAGTAAACTGAAGGTTAAAGTTAACATACGATTGAAAAACCGGGCCTAAAAGATTTTGAACTTTTGATATTAGAAGGAAGTTTATTATAATTTATTTAATTGTTGAAGGCAAATACTTCAACAATTAAATAAATTTTATATAATCACTAACATCATGGAGAACCCTTTACAAGTTTATTATAAATGTTTAGACACGCATAAGATGGTGACTTTTCAAATCGGGTGGTGGAACGAGCTGTTACTCTGATATCCGATCTACGGTTTTAGGTCAAACATTAGTCTAATGATCCGCTTTTGTAGCACAAATACTCGATTAACATTTACTGCCCTCCCTCAAAGTATAACATTGTATTTCAGATGACTATACATATATTAAAGATGTGAGGGACGGGAGGTTAAAACTGAATGATACTTTCAACTTCATCAATCTTTAGTACAAGGCTTCGTCGAAATACTATGTCCGTCTAGATATCTCGACGAGAGTAAGAGAGAAGTTCTATTGTGATGCCCAAACTAAGTCTTAATTCTCAAAATTAATCACATCACAATAATCAACAATTTCCACTTCTTCTCCTCACTCTTTTACTGAAACTTTAATCAGACCGTAAAGGACCCAGGTAGCAATTTCTTTGTTTGTAAGTATCTGGTTCGACCTTTAAGCCAGATGTTGCTATTAACGCCTTCTTTATACGGAATGAGATTTCAGCCCTTGCCCGCCATTACATTATATAATTTTCGGGATTACTTTCTTTCTTTCAGGAATGACATTGACTTGAAAATAAAGAGAAAATTTCTATAAATAAATACGAGGTGTGTGAGAAAAGTAATGAGACTGACAACACTGCGAACGATCTGGCAACGCTGTGTTGTTCTACTTATCTAGACAGATGTGTTCATCCCTTCCAGATGCTCAGTCGGAGTTTCAGCTCCGTACAACCATTACGTGATTTTTGAGAGCGTCATCAGTTAAGTTGTGTTTCTGTTGTGTGTTACGAAAATGGAACAGCAGAATTTAGAGCAACGTTATACCATCAAGTTTTGTGTTAAACTTGGGGAATCCGCGAGTGTGACTTTTGAAAAGTTGAAACAGGCCTATGGGGAACATTCCTTATCAAGAGCACAAGTTTTTCGCTGGCATAAATCATTTTTGGAAGGCCGAGAACACGTTGAAGATTAACCTAGCTCAGGCAGACCTTCAACTTTAAAAACCGACGAAAACGTCGAACGTGTGAGGGCTCTTGTGAGATCAGACCATCGGCGTCGTCGATGTCCTTGAAAGGCTCAGGAAAAGGGTGATTCGTGTGAGACCGGACACTGCAGACAACACCCCATGTCACACGGCCACTTCCATCACGGAATTTTTGACCTCAAAAGGCATCCCTGTTGTTCCCCAGCCCTCCTATTCACCTGATCTGAGTACTTGTAACTTTTTCTTTTCCCGAAATTGAAAAATGTCTTAAAAGGATGTCACTTTGGAAGTCTGGAGAACATTCAAAAGAACGTGACCGCCATGTTAAAGGCCCTACCAGTTGAAGCCTTTCAGCACAACGACTCCACCGGTGTATAGCTGCCGAAGGGAACTACTTTGAAGGGGACAATATTGTTGTTTGAAAAAAATAAAAACTTTAGTAGATAAAAAAATCAGTCTCATTAGTTTTCTCACACACCTCGTATATTAAGAATACGTAAACAATTATAAATTGATTAAGACAATTTTACGTACATACGACCCTCTAGTCGAATTACTAGAGATCACAAATTTAGACAAATGTGAAATTTAAATGCAATTTTCAACTTACTTCAAAACAACATACGAGACAACATAAAACAAATTCAAAATTGTTTTATGACGAGAAAAACAGCATTTCATAATTAAAATAAGCAAAGGTTAGTTTATAAAACATACCCAAAATAAAAATAAAAATCGCTACTTAAATTCTCGCACTAGATACAGAGACGAAGGGACTTTTTGGAGAACAGCAACACACACTAAGACGTTCTGTAAATGTCGATTACGCCCTCGGGCTTGTGGAGATGTACTTCACAAGACGGGCACTAGCAATCTTTACGATCAAACTACTAGAAGCTGTCTGATGATTGCTTTTTCACGGCTTCTTTATATTTAGTTTTTCTAAGGTCAATTTCGATTACGTAGTAGGGTGGGTCGAAAAACCAAACTTTGAGATAATCTTACCTAATAGCAAAATTATGTTGTCTTTTAGTGATATTATGACACCTACGAAATATTTTTGAATTTAATTAATATTTAGAGGGTGCGCCTTACGTTTGAATTTTTGAAATTATACAAGAAAGGCCATATAGTATGCCGTGAAAAGTTCGTATTTACAATAATAATAATAACAGAGTTATGATCAAAACTGTACACTAAAAGGGTAAGAGAAGGTGGATAAAATTAAAACTCGAATCTCGCAGCAATGCCTAAATTCGATAGCAAGAAAGATTTCAATATTGAATGATTTTCATTAATTTTTCTGTTGTATTATTTTTTTAATTATTAATAAATGATTATTTTATTCTAAAAACCCTATTTTCCTTGAGACATTTATGTTATATGACTACCAGAATATATTCAAGTTATTCGTATTTCCAAGGCACAGCGCAACCTGAAGATAAGGTGCTATTTACTTTAAATTTTAGCATTACACTGTTTTCATGTAAAGGCAATATAATTTTGCTATTAAAAATCAAAAGCGCAATATTCGTTTTTTTCCATACAAAAACGACCCACCCTATTACGTAGCCTTCCTTAAGTGTGCGATTCAGCACGAGGTCGGCTATCAATGTCATTGCAGTTCTTAGAATTTGCAAATGTCAATCGTGTCTCATCTAGGGCAAGGTTCTTAATAAACAGCCGCCGCCACGGTCACTACATAAATTTTTTATGTGGGCGGATTTCTCTCGTGGTCGCGTTGCATTGAATTCAACTTCGTTACTACGTTTGATAATTATAAGATGCTTCGATTTTCTTACAAAGAGTAATACACTTGGATGAGAGATTTCGCATTCATTGTATTTTTTAATCGAAGTATTGCATAATATGCCACACACATTCTCAATTTGTCCATCCCAACATAACTTGTTGTCTAGATAGGTTCCAAGAAACTTCGTGAAAGGTGAATAACTTCTATCATTGTCATCAGGCTTAGTTCCAAAATACAATTTTATGGTTTTTCCCGTATTTAAAACTAGTTTATTTCTAAGACACCATAAATCAATCTCCTTTGTTACTAGCGTTACTTTAGCATTCAACCCGTCTAAATCAGTGCTAGAAACACAAATTGAGATGTCATCTGCAAAATTAACAATCAGAACCTTGTGCAACACCCAAATTCACTACGTACATTTCTGATGCTATAATATACCGTTAACTTTAACTATGATTTGCCTATTGTACAAAAATGACATGATCCATTCTTGAAGGTTGCTCCTCACACTCAAGTTTTCCAGTTTTAAACCAAGAAAATTCTAATCTACAGAACTGAAGGCTTGGGACATGTCCAAACATCCAGCTTCCACGTGTTTATTATCTTCCAGTTCACTATTAAATTGTCTCACAACTGTCAAAATATGGAAACCTTAGTAAAAACTCAAAATCAGTACCGTGCATCAATTTTCAGTAATTTATAAAAAAATTTGATTTTATTTTTCATTTCAAAATGAACAAATAAATCTGCCATTTTTTCAGGTTTGTTTCATACTGTATCCGGATTCCTTTTCAGCCACACTTCCAAAACCACCCAGTATGAATAATAATTTAAAAAAATCTCTCCAAATAAACAAAACTGCTTCGACTTTCTAAAATTAAGATAGAATTTAAGACATTTGACAATTATTGTGCAGTTTTTGACGTAAAATAAAACAAAAGACGGTCGAGAAATAAAGAAAATATACAAAATTAAAAAAAATAGCATGAAAATAAAAAAAATCTCATTAAACGAAAATTAGTTCGACTTTCTAAAATTAAGAAACATTTTATGCAAGGTTGAGCAGATTTAAATCATTTTATTAAAGTCATGTTTAAAATTACTGATTTAAGCAAGCTAATTTTATTTTGAAAAGCATGAATTTTCAAAATTTGTTCAAAGTTAAAAATGAAATACAGCATTTGGTTTTTATTTAAAAATATTTAAAAAAATCAATATTTTTTTTATTTAAATCGTGATTTTTGATTTTTTTTAAATCGGGATTTTATCAACACTGTTAACAATTGATGAGTATAAGCTCCTAATCATTTTAGTGTCCATTGACCATATCTTTAAATGGCCGCTTTGAGTGTGACGGTTAGATAAAGATGTATACAAGAAACTAGAAATAGGGGCCGATGGATAGTTACTGAAGAAGTAGGAACACAGATGCAACAATCATAGAAATTTATTAGAATTAATTGAAAAAAAATTGGAATAAACGAAAGGAAGATAACAAATTTACTATTGGTTACTTTGTACTACTATATTTTAACAGAATAAACTTATTTGAGGTAGCAAGATAAATAGAGAGGAAGAGGAAACCATGTATAATAAATAATAAGAGCCATCTGTTTATGCTAATGAAAAGCAAAAAGGAACTGAGGGAAATTATAATACAGTAGGAAGGGTCGAGAGGGTGAAAGATAATTAAACCTTCTTAGTGTGGCCGCGGAATTTACAAAGAATTTTAAATTAAAAAGAAAAATTTATCAGACAAATAAAATAAATACCATTTACTGTAGCGACCCGTTTCTAAAATGAGGAACTTTATTGATTGGTAGAAATAAAAATGATGAATTTATTAAATTTAAACTAATGACGCTGCCACCACTGGAGTTTTAAGGAACATCGGACCTTTGCACGTTTGCTAAAGCGAATTACCCCCATTTATTTAATTATCATTCTTCACTGTCGGAGGACGTAGTTCTTGGGCTCAAAAGCTATAGAAAGTGAATTAAAAATGCAAAAATATACCCAAAATTAAACAAAAAACTTAATTAAGAACAATAAACGAGTATATTAATTAGAAAACGCCATACGTTTAAGGAGGACGAAACTTGGCAGCAGCGTTTCCTAAGAGTTTATTGATTGTCCCTTGGGCTCTAGGCGAAGGGTCTTCACCCACACCAATAATTTTAAAACTTTGAACTCACGTCGCAGAGAGGGGTTGGCGTTCAATTTAAATAAAAACTTTTGACGATAAACAATAAAAAAGTTAATTTTTTTTTAATCTGTGGTGGTTGCCCAACGGGGTCCTAAGTCAAAGACTTGTCAGGACCTCAGGAGCGGGAGTGTATTTGAGTGTGTGTAAAGTGTTCCATGGCTTTGTTACTTCCAACCTTCTCGCCGTTTAAGGGAAAGCAGTGTCGAATTTTATCCCCACACTGAAGGGTGCCTGAAGTCGATACCGACCACCCCCGAGTGCGGTTCGAACCGACGACCATGCGATTGCAAGGCCGGTCCTCTTACCACTGGACCGTTCAGGCGTTAAATATAAAAATAATAATAAAAATAAAATAAAAGAGAAAGGGAAGGCCACAACCGTTGGGAAAAAGGATATGGCTAACATTCTAATAAAAATTACATGACTTGTCACGAAAATAGATAGGTGGGACGTGCTACCATCTTTAGCATTTTCCCCTGGTGGTCACATCCAAATAGGTCTTGAGAGTCATTTAAGTTGCCTACTTTCCAGGGAAGTATCAATTAATTTGACCGATCGTTTTTCGCCGCTATATAAAAAAACGAAAACATAGGATAGAGCAAGAACAAAGGATGGAAATTGAAGAAGACGAATGTCTCCAAGGTTTTACTAAGCAATAAATATGAAGAAGAGAAAGTAATAAATTGAAGAATTGCAAGAGCCAATAGTTTTGCAGGAAGTTTAGGAAAAATATTAAGGTCAAAGAAAATGCCCAGAAATTCAAAGATAAGTATACGTCCGACATTGACATAAGTGTGCAAACTAGATGCCGACAAAGAATAGAATAGCCGGGCCATTTTAGAAAGGTTTTAGCCATACAAAATGGTTAAAGACATAGCCTGGAACATAAAGGAAAGACACTGGAGAAGGATAGCTAAGGATAGTGCGAAGTACCAAAAGGCCTAAATTTTATTTGTGAAGAAGATAAAGATTATAAACGTAACAATTCATGTTAATTGCTTCACTTACTCAATCCGACTTAACACCTAACAATCTTTTTAAAAATAGCTAAACAAACGCCATTTATAACTTTTATAAATTCCGATTTATGACAAATCAATAAAAAATGATCTTCATCGGGGGTTTCTTTTGCCAAAAACAATGTCCATAATTTTCAATCATTTAACATTTGTCATAAGCTTGTTTGCTGCTTTAAATGTATACGAGCCACTTTTGGGGTAACACAGAAAGACCAATAAACCAGGTAAACTCTACTTCTCTGGTATGTTTGCTTTGTGAGCGTATTCTAGAAACGCTAGTTTTAGTCTGTATTAGGTATATGTACTAGCTAGTAGCTACATCCTCCTAGTAAACCTTAGTTGTAAGAGTTCAAATAGAAGTTAGAAAAGTAGAAGTCTTGAAATCATTTAAAATATGAAGATTTATAACGACTGCTACTTAAAAAAAAAACCTTGCTTTACTTAAACGAACATCAATGTCTGTAATGCTAAAGGTTTAAATTCCTTTAGGAAGTGGGCGATGAATCCAAACTGGCTCAGAGCTTTGAACGAATTAGGGAACTGGTTCGCAACAAAAGGTTACGAGTGCAGGAACAGAGGCAAAACGAAAGTAACTCGAGACTCGAACAAATTGTCAGAGAAGTTATGCAGAGACACGCCGAAGAAGAAGCTTTTAAGAAAGGTCAGTAGTTTTGAAAGTGCTTCCAAACAAATCACTTTTGCTTTATAATTGTTTAAAGGCATAACAACTAAAGCTATACAGCAAACAGTCGTAACTTTTCCGAGGGACAAAAGAAGTTATCAGGAAGCTATGAACAGACCCATTTCAATAATCAGTTACGAACCTCCAGAATATCAGGTATTTTTTTTATATTATGATTCAGTTTATACATATTCAGCTCATTTCAGTGTGTACCAACTACATATTTGTAAAATTAATTTGAAATAGTGCAACGAATACGTCGACTTTTTATATTTCCATAAATACAATTTAGAGTCTTTTTCTATTGGTTTTCCCCTTTTGTCAAATGTGTTTCCTAATTTGTCAAATGACTTTCCAATCCGTTCAAAATATGGTAGGCCTGCGGATTGGAAAGTCATTTGACAAATTCGGAAACATAATTGACAAAAGGGTAAAACCAAAAGAAAAAGACTGTATAATAACCTTTTTATTTATTAGGAGACGCTATTAGAAAATTTGCAACTCAGTATTACACAAAATAAACGTTATTCGACCTTGATAAACGGCAATTCAGAGGAGAGTAACCCTCCAATACCGCAAGTGGAGAAGCCGAAACCTGAAAATAAACTGCTGCAGAATATGTCTTCTGGTGTTGGGACGATGCACGACAGCAAAGGTAAAAGGTGAATTCACTCGATCCAACTTACTGTTTACTACTTTCCACAAGTAGAAGAAACTCCTGGCGATAGTGTGGAATTAAAGAATTTTAATCGTGGCGCCTCTGGTGATACGGAACACGACGAAGAATCTGCCTTATGTCCTCAAGATAGTAAAGAAGGAGACGCAAGCAAGGACGCTGAAAATGATGATGAGAAAAGGCCATGGCATGCGTTGGTGTCTTACGTTGATGAGTTGACAATCGGAGCGAGGAGGAACTCAAAAGGACAATACGTAGACGGTGTGCGTAGTTTTCCGGGTTTTGGCAGGAAGAAAATGCCCAAAGTGCCTCCAAATTGTTTTCCCCCTCACTGTTACGAAAAGTAAGTACCTACACGTAAAACTTGTACATACATTAAATCACAAGCACGCAGTGTCTATTTTAGATGTCCTTGTTGGGAAAAGTGCGCAAACACGGAATTTGGCCAACAATGGACGAGGATAAGAACCGCCGTCTTATCAGTTGTTGACACGCCAGCATTCGAATGGTTTATATTGGTTTTAATTTTCGCCTCGAGTGTTACCTTGTGCTTCGAAGACATCCATCTGGACGAAAACCCCAATTTAAAGGCGGTCCTATACTGGACGAATTTGGCGTTTTCACTGATTTTCATCATCGAAATGGTTTTGAAATGGATTGCGTTGGGGTTTCACAAGTACTTCACGAGCTTTTGGACGCTGTTAGATTTCTTAATCGTTTTCGTAAGCAGGGCTCGCAACTTATATCATGGAATGTATTATTACAATAGTTTTAGGTTTCCCTCTTCAGCTTGCTCATCGAAGAAAATGAGAATTTGAAAGTGTTGCGGTCGCTTAGAACCTTGCGGGCTCTGCGACCTCTCAGGGCGATCAGTCGTTGGCAAGGAATGAGGATAGTAGTGAATGCCCTTATGTACGCCATACCAAGTATTTTTAATGTTCTCTTAGTTTGCCTTGTCTTCTGGTTAATATTTTCTATTATGGGTGTTCAGTTCTTTAGTGGTAAATTCTACAAATGTCTTGATGAAGAGGGAGAAATATTACCCGTTACTGTAAGCAATTAATAAATTATTCTACTTATACAAACTTAAATATAGCATGTGTTTTACTATAATTTGCCATCAAAAGCGCCCCAACTCATAAGTGAACAAAATATATAGGCAACTCTATCAACAATTGTTATTTGGGTTGACTATTTACTTGATCACATCACAAACGGGAACTTTTTATGGCATTACATAAAACTACACGTCCTCGCAATTTAAAATCTGAAAACTTAAGATAACACAAACTCATAATTACACAAATAAAATTATTTGAATTTTTAACAAAATTGTGACATTTTACCTGTATTTAAAATGCGAGCGTACTGCAAAATATAGCAAACCAATGCTAAAATCAATAGGTTAATACGGGACACCTGTATATGTGGCTGATTCCAGTTTAAAGAAACAACAGAATAAAGAAATGTGGAGAGTTTTTTTTGAGCGATTGTTTTCTTACGTGCATTTAAAAATTGTAGGAAATAGATACAAAATGGGATTGCCTCGAGAGGAACTTAACTTGGACCAATTCAAAAATTTCTTTTGATCACGTTGGCGTAGCATATTTGGCCCTATTTCAAGTCGTAAGTACCAAGCGGTAAAAATCAACGACAAAATCGTTTTGACGGTTTCCATTTCAAGGCAACGTTCGAAGGATGGATGGAAGTAATGGCGGATGCAGTGGACGCAAGGGGTGTCAACTATCAACCC
The DNA here is from genome assembly GCA_033060865.1 of Dorcus hopei. Classification (NCBI taxonomy): domain Eukaryota; kingdom Metazoa; phylum Arthropoda; class Insecta; order Coleoptera; family Lucanidae; genus Dorcus; species Dorcus hopei. The sequence continues at coordinate 45,986,717 of CM065426.1, read as the reverse complement.
AAAAGAGAAGCGAATTTATACGCCTACATCTACTTTGTTATATTCATCGTGTGCGGGTCGTTTTTTACCCTGAACCTGTTCATAGGTGTCATAATAGACAACTTCAATATGTTAAAGAAAAAAGTAAGTTGCTCGCAGGACCTGCCGACACATTTCTGACTTCAAATTTCAGTACGAAGGGGGGGTGCTGGAAATGTTCCTCACCGAAAGCCAAAAGCACTACTACACCGCGATGAAAAAGCTGGGGCGGAAGAAGCCCCAGAAGGTCATCAAGCGGCCCATGAATCAGTTTCTGGCCATGTTCTACGACTTGTCGAATTCCAGGAGATTCGAAATTGCGATCTTCGTCTTAATCTTTTTAAACATGCTGACGATGGGCATCGAACATTACGGGCAGCCGCATGCGGTGTTTTTTATTTTAGAAGTCAGCAATGCATTTTTTACAACTGTATTCGGTTTAGGTAGGTATTTTCCTTCTAGGACATTCTTCTGGATTCAGTTTGGGGTTCTTGGGGTTTTCGATTGGCAATGACTGGAGACTAATTCATAGAATTTGGAATTACCTCAAACAATAGGGAATTTGGTATTGGTAGAAAATTTGAATTTTTTCTTCTTTCATAAAAACCATTAGCTAAAAGAGCAAAATTTATTTACTCATACAGTAGACGTTTGGTAATGACTGAAGGATTCTTGCCAATCAGATTCCAGTGAAACTCACTTTATAGAATTCGGAATTTACCTTTGGTTAAGTCAAACAACACGGAATTTGTAATTGGTCGAGAATAGGAAACTTTTTTCTCTCACAACAGTCATTGGCCGAAAGAATTGGATTATTTACTTCAAGAAAGGGACGATTGGCAATGACTAGAGAGAAGTCTGGCCAATCAAGTTCCTTTGAGACTGAGTTCATATAAACTGGATTTCGTAACAACTTCAGTTTACTAATTGTTTTCTTGTTTTCTTTTTTACAGAAGCAATAGTCAAAATAATTGGCCTGCGTTACCACTATTTCACAGTGCCTTGGAATGTTTTCGATTTTTTATTAGTAGTTGCCTCAATCCTCGGTATATTAATGGAAGACATCATGATAGATTTCCCCGTATCTCCGACGCTCCTAAGGGTAGTGAGGGTGTTTAGAATAGGTCGAATACTACGCTTAATAAAAGTGCGTGGCCCAAACTCTTGAACTCATTGCAACCATTTACTTTTTTTAAATTTTGCAGGCAGCTAAAGGCATAAGGAAACTTCTGTTCGCTTTAGTCGTGTCTCTGCCCGCTCTTTTTAACATCGGAGCACTTCTTGCGCTCATTACGTTTATTTACGCCATCATCGGGATGTTCCTGTTTGGACACGTAAGATTGCAAGGCGCCTTGGACGATATGGTCAACTTCCAGACGTTCGCTCGGTCCATGCACCTATTATTTCGTTTGATTACATCTGCGGGATGGAACGATGTCTTAGAATCCCTGATGGTAGAACCACCAGACTGTGATATCTCGTATAGGGGTCAATCCAACGGTGATTGTGGTTATCCGTTGTTAGCCATCATTTATTTCACCAGTTTCATAATCATCAACTACATGATCGTTATAAATATGTACATCGCTATTATTTTGGAAAACTTTAACCAAGCTCACCAGGAGGAAGAAATCGGGATTGTAGAGGATGACTTGGAAATGTTTTACATAAGGTGGTCCAAGTACGTATGACTTCGCCTTTTTGCGATTTTCAAAATGAGAACAACATGATTTTTATTTTTAGGTACGACCCACATGCAACACAATTCATTCGGTTCGCTCAGTTATCCGACTTCATAGCTTCACTCGATCCACCCCTAGGAATATCCAAGCCCAACACCGTGGCTTTGGTTAGCTTTAATTTGCCTATCGCTAAAGGAAACAGGATTCACTGCTTGGATATACTCCACGCCCTTGTGAAACACGTCCTCGGGCACGTGGAAGAAACAGATAATTTCAGACAAGTACATAGATAGCTCTATTATAGATGGCGCAGTTTGAATTTCGTTTGTAGTTGCAGGAACAAATGGATATTAAATTCAAGAAACAATTTCCGACCAGGAAGGAACTTGAAATTGTATCTTCCACACGCATTTGGAAGAGGCAAGATAAGGCAGCGAGGTTGATTCAGAGGACGTTTAGAGACTACGTGAAGTAAGTATTATGTTGGATATGGAATACACATACGTACAAGCTCAACAACAAAAGAAAATTTATAACTTCAGAAGAAAATTGTATAAATCACAGTGTCTTTTGATGTTGAGTTGGTGTTTTATTTTTAAGAAACAATTTAAAGAATCACATTTTTTGCAGTTACTAACATAAATCCGTAGAAAATAATTTGTGCTAGAAAGAAAAATCAATTGCAGTTTGAAATATTCAACTTTTTTTTAATATTGCTTCAGTACTAAATGCAGGGGGTAACATCTTCACGAAGAATTTAACAATAAATGTAAAAATGTATATAAAACGCTTTATATTGTTAACGAGATGTGCAACTATTTAGAGACGAATTCAGTGCCGGATTACCCTATACGCAAAATACGCACGTGCGTATAGCGGCAAATTTCTGGAGGCGGCAAAATCATATTTACGGTCTACCATGAGAGAAAATAGCCTAAAGTCACTAAGCGATAGAAAGTGACTTAACAGTGAATATTGATTTTAGACCTATACTTAACGAATTTGCATCCAAAAAATCACAGCGGAGACAATTTTGACAAGGTAAATCAGTATTTTCATTTCGGGGCGGCAATTTTAGCGTAGAGCGGCAAATTCTTTAATCCGGCACTGGACGAATTCATCAATGTTATTAACACATTGAATTCGATCCAATTCTTTTCTCATGAAAATTTTACTTTATTTCTTATTAGTATTATTCGTAAAAGCTTCTGAATCGACTTAAAGGAGGCACTGATGCTTACTCATCTTCATACTTACATTTGGACATTTTCTTTCCTAATAGATTTCGTATTTTGTTGTAAACTTTGGTTAACGTGAGCTTTTTGCGAAGTCTCCGGTTTTGAATTTCTGAGAATTTGTTTAGTATCTTTAAAGTTTTATAAAAACTAGATAGTTCATAGGTTGCAACAAAATGGCCATTTTAAACTGTTTCTAAAGTTGGAAAAAATATAGAATCACAGAAAAAGGCACAAATGTAAGTATCAAGAGTGGCCTTACCTGCTAATAAATCTGCACTAATTGAACTTTTATTAATTAATTACTAATTGATTCTTTCTGTAACATATTCTCCTCCGCATCCCACTTTTTTCTCTTCTCTTTGTGAAAAAAATTTCTCATATCTTTGTTGATATGATTAGTTCTTGTTACTTTTTCCATATATATATCTATTTTTTCATGTTTTAATATCGTTTCCTGTGTTCTTCTGCAACATTGCCATTCTTGCGTTATTTGTCTTTCATGTTACCATGTTGTTCATTAAATTATTTTTTTTATCCTAGTGTTATATTCCAAAATTTCCCTCTTTCAGCCTCTTCTTTACTTTCGCTTCAATTTTTATAGTGGACGAAGGGTGGATTGGGGTGAAAGATAAAGAGTATCCCCATAATTAAATCGTGGCTGAAGAATTTACAAAGAAATTTAAATAAGGATATTATGGTACCTACCTGAAGGCTGCAAGTTTATGGGAGGGCAAATTAAGTTCATCGGCTAACTCAATGGGACGCGCCGGGTCAATACAGAACCCAGAATTAAAGGGAGCAGTAATAAAAAATGAGAAACACCAGAATATATACACTCACTGTACCAGAGAAAAAGGATAACACGTCCACGAGTGTCAAAATATGCAAAGTTTAGACAAACACTAATTAAAATTAATCATGCGAAGTACGGGGCCACGTTTTCCGCTTATATAAATAAGGAGAAATGTAAAAATAATTAACTATCGACATACTAATATATGAAGGGTGGGTTGTATAAAAGATTTAAGCCAGGATTAAATTGAAATCTAAGTTAGTATGTGACACTCATCATGACTTACAGCATATAGTGTGTCACATTCTAACGTAGGCTTAAATTTAATCCTTACTTAAATCTTTTATACAACCTAGGCCCAGTTGTACAATTCCAGCTTAACTTTAAGCTAAATTAACCCCTTAACAACAATTGTTAAAATAATCGTTGTTAAAGGTTTAAGCTTCAGCTTATATTTAACCTGGCATTGTACAACTGGGCCTTAGTCTAACTCCCCAAACCGTCATACAAGATTTTGCGTCAGATGATTTAAATCATGATCGTAATAAAATAATAAAGATAGATCCAACCTGGCGTTATCCAACCTTATGTCGAACACCTGGTCAGCTCGTCACGGTTCCGTCCAAGTACTACTGACCGAGAGGCAGGGTGGTGCGTTCGTCAACGTCCCCGTATGAACACTCCTTTAATGGTAAAAAAGTTGGGAAAAAAATGACATGAGGCGACGCTTGCCTCGACAACGGAGTCCGGTTCAACCAAATCGTACAGGAAATTCACCGATACCAACTAATTTCTTAGATACGAGATACGGCATCAAAATGTCCCAAAGAGAAACGCCAACAATAAAACCACAATTAAAAGCCTAAATAACAAAAGAAAGCTAACGTTACGACGTGAATCGCCCAACACTGTGCTCGTAGAAATTACCTGACTACAACACTTCCGCCAGGCTTGGAAAAGCACTTAAAGGAAGCTTTTGTTCAACGTAGAGTGCCTGCTTGCCAATCACGGATTAAGTTTCCATTCTGCCCTCTACACAAGTATACAACCGTGGCCGGCAAATAAGCGATAGCATTTCCAGGCGTCTTGCAAAGAACTGATCCTGCGTGTCAAAAGCATACCAGGCACGGGGAGAAAGTCACATGATCCAAATCGACCATTCACAGTCTTCTCCCAAAAATGGAAACTAACGGCCTGCTTGGCCATGAGCTCTTCCTAAACGAAACGCCGCTTTTAACAGCCGTCTTGGGAATTTTACACTGTAGCAATTAAACAATGGTAATTTATCAAACAAATAAAATAAGTACGCTGGGGTCGTTTCTAAAATGAGGATTTTTTTAATATATTGGTAGAAATGAATAATTTCTTAAATTTAAAACAGTTACGCTGACATCATCGGAGTTTTAAGGGACACTGGACCCTTGTGCATTTGCTAAAGATTATAACTTCATTTATTATTAGGACATAGTCCTTAGACTCAGAAGCTCAGAAAGTGAATTAGAATGCAAAAATATATCCAAAATAAAAGAACTATGACCGGGTTAATAGTCGAGTATATTAATTAGAAAAACTGCATACAATGGAGGTGTAAATGGTTCCTACCTCTAAGGAAGATGAAACTTAGCAGCAGAGGACCCTTTTTTAGGGTTTCCTTAGAACTAAGGAAACCCTGCTTCGGAGTCCAAAGATCATCCCTTAGGCTCTAGGCGAAGGGTCCTTCTTACACCACTTCACCCACACCAAGTATTTTAGAATTTTAACTCCCATTCACAAAAAATGTTCGGCGATTAATGTTAAAAGTTAAATGGTCGTGGAAATGGTTCGGTGAACATTAATTAATTTTGAATTTTCTCTCCCTGCAAAACCCCACTGTTTAACATATTCCCGGCAGGGGGGTAACCCTGCTTACTAAAGCGTGGATCCATCGGCTGCGGCCGTTGGTGACCATTGTGGACGTATGATAGAGTTCCTATGGGTGTGACGAGCCCACCGTCCTCAGTTGGCGCACCAGTGCCTGGGTTGCACGTAACCTAATCTGTAGGACTCGGCCGACTTGTTCGGTCGTGGCCGAACTTCCCACCAGTGAAGCAAACTGGTACCGTGGGGACCGGTTAGCCCGGAGGATACCCTCCCCTCCTCTGGAGTGGAGCGAGCAGAGGGGACCTCCACCGGTCGACTGGGTTGGACTCACGGGGGTAGTGGTTGATGGCCCGCATGCTGGGTTAGGGATGATGTCCACCCCATCCCGACGTGTGAACTGCGGATCTCAGTTCCGGCACTAGCCTGGATAGCTAGTAGAGATTAGATAGGTCTCCCTTCACCAGAAGGGGCGAGGAGCGTGCAACTCCGAACCAGTCTGGTAGCAGGACGACACTTTATAGTGTCAGCCACCGAGAGGTGGGCTTCCCTGCGCGTTGATTGAGCGTATCTCAATCCGATGGCTCTGGTCGGGGCCCGGGACGGTTAAGGGCTAACTTGCTCAGGTACCGCCCGTAGCGTTCAGGGTAGATAAGGGGGCTCTGTCTGTCTGTCTGTCTGTTTAACATATTTTCAAAAATCAAAAGCCCCGACCCTTTCTTGTAATTTGCGACAGGGAAGTAACGACATCTGTGCGAATCCCTCTTTTGGTTCCGCTTATTTGGGTCACTGGGGTGACTTAAATAACGTACTCTCAAGGGAAGTCAATTTTAACCGATCGCTTCTCGTCGCGGGTAGGTGCAAATTATTCGTTCTCACGCGTCAGGATTTCTTTATCGTTAGGGTTATTTATTTTAGTATCTAAATGGTCACTTATCTGAAGGAAAGTCGGTATTTTGGCTAGTGATTTTCCGCGAAGTCCCATATCGCCTGAGATCGTTGACGTTAAAAAATTAAAGTTTGAAATTCTTTTTGAATACAGCTAAAGACGATTCTTATTTTAATTTAATAATTTAGAGTTTGAAATTTTCGGCCGTTTACAACAATACAGTTTATTTCCATTCTTCTCGCCTTTCAAAATCGGTGTCTTTGATTTTTCACTTCATTCTTAATCTTACCAGAAAATAATCCGTATCTAGATCGGCACCAGTATAAACTTCTTATATCTTTTCGTAATAAATTTCACATGACTCGTTTCTGCTAATACTTGGTGAAGTGGATAAATCGCACTTCCATGATTTCCCCTTGAAGTTACTCAGTGTTTTAATTTTATGTAATTAGTTTGTATAGCATGGCGTTTGTTTTCCTATTTTCCTGTAATACTCGGAAAGCACAAGATGTTTTGCAAATATTAGACAAGAATGGTCAAAGAATACGAGTTACAATGTAACGAACAAAAAACCAAATACTTAAAGGTTGATGACGGCGTTAGAAGAAGAGAAGAAGAAGGGTAATTTAAACTTCAGGACTCCTATGGCAGAGGGCCCTTAGAAGCAACATCATTTTTTTTAATTGTGATTTGATATGGAACGACCTTACTGAAAAAAAATAACAGTGTTACCTCAACCTCCTTATTGGTAAGAAGAGACCCCCAGTTTCAAGTATTTCACCCCATCATTTACTTTTCATCTTTTGGAGTTTGAAGTCCTTACAGGAGCCGTTGATTAAAAGCGGTCAAGGTTTAAGGCCTCAAAAAAATACGTTCGCGACTCGTCCAAAATTTAAAAATGAGGAAAACGAAGAATGTGTGTTTAGAGAAGCTGTTGAATTTTGTTATTTAAGTGTGGTAAGAACACGGAAGTTAAATTTATATATTAATTAAAGAGAAATATATCGAATTTACAAGTCAAATTATATGCCTGGATGCTTAATAAAAGTGACCAAGAAGACTTGAGCTTTGAGAAAAAAGGATTTTGAGGAAATAAAGATGACAATAAAGGCACATCGAAGTGATTTAAATATTTGGAGAACAGATTAAGAAGTCTCACCAATTACGAGGGTTGGAACATGTGCAAGACTTGATGGAAGCTAAGTAACGAAAGCAGAGATGAAGAAGCTGCGAGGAGAAAGAAGGAAAGGAGACCCGAGTGTGGAGTTTGAATATGGTAAAGGTGAACCTCTAGGAGCTAAATGTCAGAAATTGGAAGAAGATGGCTAAAGACCGAAAGAAACTGAAGCTGATTAGCAAACAAGCTAAGGCCCTATCAGGCTTCCCGAAATAACCAAAGAAGTTACAATCTGTGAATAAATAACTTCCTTTGGTGATTGGTTAAATTCAAAAGCCACTTTTTGAAATCATTAAATTATTGTTTTCTGCTGATCTGTTGCTCACAAATTCATTTTGTGATCTTTTTTAATTACATACAATGTAAAAATTAAATGTTGCTTCTTATTTATTCTATATATTTGGAAATGTGAACCAGAGACTATATTTAAAGGATAATGAATTACAATCACAGTTCTCTTTTCCTTCAGATATTTAATATCAACAAAATGGTAATGAAACTAGCTAAAATTTGATAAAATAATTCCCCATTGACTATTACTGTGCGAAATAACTTTGCTGCTTTAAAAAGATTCTTCTGACTGCACTAGTTAAGAACTTGCGGCGAACATAATTAACATTGAAAACAAAAAATATTATTATGCATATATTAAATCTCTTAGTCATGTTAATGTAAATACCATTTGCACTACAAACTATACATAATTGATTCACATCTTTTTCACTTTACACATTTCATTTTTGTCTAATTCTCTCAGGACGGGAAAGGAGACAGAAGTCGAATCTGCAGCAGCACATGAGCCAGATGCAAGTAACATTTGTTATAAGTTTGAACTTTCGTCAGAATATTTCATACTAGCTAAAACCCACTGCACAGTTCGCTCAGTTAAAACTAGTAGTAAAATAAGAGCACAGGGGCGCACGAAAAGGCACGAAATTCGCTCCATTTATTTGTAGTTTATTTTAGTTGAGCTAGAAATAAAAAAAAAAGATAATTTAATCCGAATTTATCGAATAGAGTTGCTATTACAGATAATGTGTTAATTCGTGTAACTTACGACTTTTAGACACGTTATCTGTAACGTATACAGATACAGTGGCACAATTTAAAGGCCTAAAGCACACTAAATTCAAGTTTAATGTCAGGTGCACGTACGCTTAAAATGCAGGACGATGCATGAAACACAAAATCTAAAATTAATGTGCACACAAAGTAAACAAAAAATTAAAAGAAGTTTTTGTTTAATTTTTGCTATTGGCCTAATTTCTGAGGTGATTTAGTTGCTGCAAATCTCAAGTATATAAATAATTATTTTTAAAACTACTGTCACACAAATTCCATTTTAACATCATACTATAGTATTATACTCCCAATAAAATGTTGTGTCTTCAATCTGAATATTTTTTTTGTTTTTTGTCTTCAATACACTTTTTACTTGAGTTGCTTATTTTAAATAAAATCAATTACTGCATATCAATGGAAGCAGACAAGAATTCTCTGCACCTAACCACTTAAAGAAGAAAGTTAATTGTCACTTGATATTACAATTATTATTACAATTAGATTAGAATCAATTTGTGGTATAAGTGGAATCATTTCATTTATTTTTTTTCTTTTTAATTTAAATCGAGTCAGGTCTAACATCTCGCAACCTGTAGGTATATAAAAATGAATAAAAACTTCACCAAACTATGTATGCTTCAAATGGAGATGGTTATTGAAAAAAATATATGATGAGACAAATAAAATTAGTTTCAGTAAGAAGTGGGGGACGATTCTTTTTGCGTAAAAATGTTATTCATTTCGAATTGCAAAAGGACACATGATACATCATTAATCCTCTACATAGCAATGTATTTCCCTTTTACCTTTATAGAATTGTTTCAATCTGTAAGTACTTTCGAGAATTAAAGAAATAACAACAAAGGCCTTTTAGTTTTAAAATTAAGCGTAGACTCAGTAACTCTTGTTCACAAACGTTTCTTAAAAGTTGAAGAAATATGGATTGGTGTTGCTTAAGCTTTTGGCTTCAAACATCCTCGCATAAACTGAGTTGGGTACCAATATTGACCATACCTCTTCTGCTGGTAATAGCAAAATGTGGTAGTCCTTTATTCTATTGAAGAAAACAGTGCGCGGAGAAATTTGTTTGAAATTGTTAAATAATTCATCAATTTAATAATTACTCAAATCCACTAAAAAGATGACAATTTTTTGTGGAGGTCGAACTGGAGCAATTCTACACTTTACTATAACCAGTTCAACACTTTTAAGATTATCAACTTCCTGGGCGATGAATGAAAATGGGTTGTGAAAGCGCAAAGTATTTATTTCCAAAAATTAAGAATTAATTCGTGGCAAACCCCGATCACGATGACATTAAGGCCCAGTTGTACAATGCCAGTTTAAATTTAAGCTAAGGCTTAACCCCATGACCTAAAAGTTATTCCTCCTAAACCAGAGTGGAGGGTGATTTTGAAATTCGATTTCTCTTTGAATTTAGCGCAAAATAATTGTGAAATATACCTATTTTTTGCAGACGTAAAAAAGAGAGGGAACGAGAGCAACTCGATCTCGAAGACGGTCAAACCCAGACATCTTCACCAGGTGATTGGAAGGGTCGCCTCTCAGCCTTCCTGCATGTGCATCGAGGGAGTCGCGCATCTTCTCGCAAATCCTCAAGGGCCTCAGACGCGAGCGACCTTAGCGAATTAGGTGGTCCGTGGCTGAACCTACCGCTGCTTCTTTTGTCCAGTGCAGCAAACATGGACCCTGAGGAATTGGACCTGGCGCGCGAATCCGCCGATGTCAGCATCAAGATAAGCGGGGCGACCCCTGAGGCGATCAGTCCGACGACATCCCTACCAAACAACATACGGAGAAGAAGCGCTTACAACTTTCCGTTCTTCCTCCGACACCAAGACGCCGTCGAGACACCGGATGACTCTGCCTCACCTCCGGCGAATAAGAAAGGTTTAAAACCAAGTGGTACGACCCTGTCGTTACACCCATCGATGGCCGAAGATACCAACAAAAAACGAGGCAGTATCATCAGGCGTAAAAGGGGTTCGACCAAGACTAAAGGCAGCATGAAGAGACCGGACTCCGAGCCGACCCATAGTACTGACGTTAGTATTTTAGTGACCGAGGCGTCTCCCGAATCGCCGGCCTCGAAGCCGCCCCTGTTAAGACAACAAAGTGAAGCGACTGTGGTTCAAGTGTTAGTGCACAGGGAAAGTGAGGAGTACAATCAGGAAGAGGAAGGCGAAAGTACTGATGAGATGCGGAAAGTTTCCAGTGTTTCTGATCTGACGGTAGTTGTTCCAGACTCTTGCAATAAAAACGGAAGCAAACAGGACAGCTGATTTGAGACGTGTCTGAGTAGCACGGAGAATGATGCAATAAATTAATGTCTCTCATAATTTAGCGAATAAATAAATAGCTTTGTAAGTGACGACCAATGTTTTATATTGCGAAAGAGAAAGCGAGAGTTGCACATTTCAAAAATAAAAACAATACTAGGTTTTTTTACAATAAATTTGTTAGTGAAAATTTAAAAAAAAAGGTTGAGTGCCAATTTGGCGCTCATTAATAAAAAAAAAAATAGACTGAGTTGGGTTTTTAAATGAGAGTCTTATATACAGTGGCATCCAAATAAATCATGCTGGGCGTAGAACTTTCTTGGACCTAATTGTGAAAGCTCAATCAACAACGAAAATCTGAATAAAAATATCATACTTGTGAACATTTTTGTTTTTGGCTATAAAATCAAATAAACCTGCTCAAAGCAAAACTCGCATTTTTTTAATCACGTCACAATTTATAAAGCTATTTAATTTAAACGTTTAATTCTCAGTAACAAAGAATAGATTTAATACTTACTGTTTGTTTATATGCATATACATATATAAAATTTGTAAAGGGTAAAGTGAATTAATTCTAATTAAAATGTAAATAGAGCGTATCGCGATAGAAATGAATGACGACGTGAAAATGTACTTTGTAAGGTAATAGTTTCATTTAAAAACAAATTATGAATGCATTCTTAGGTGAAACAGAATTGTTCAGTCTTAAAATAAGTCAATTACGAACGTCAAAATTCAGACAAAACGTACAATCAGACAAAGTTACAGTTATTATTATTATTGTTAAATAAATATAATTCTATCTAGGTAATATATTCCGTAGTTCAGATAAAACGAGTGAATACTGTAACACCTTAATCAGGGTGGTTTTGTAACAAATCTACAATACATTTCAACACCATCACACCCGCAGGCCATTATTATTCAAAATTAATTTTCTCAAAGAAAGGCAAAAGAAATTGCGTTTACGTTTTTGCCCCATCAAATCCTCTCCCCCCCAAAAAATGGGGTGGTAATAGGACGTGTGTTTCTCAAACAGTTCTGTGATACATGAAAATAAATGTGTAAAGAATTTTTAACAAAAGCAATAATCTTCACTCAATTTCGAAATTTAAAAAAAAGTGTAACCTAAAAATTATAAAGCGAAAAAAGAATGATGTGCCGTTTTGCTTTCACTTATGAGCTCTCTGTTTCTTTTTAATTTTTAAATATTAAAGAATCAACAGCATAAAATTTCAGTCGGTTTTATTGCATTGCTGTTATAAAATATAAAATTAATTAAACAGAGTGGAATATGTAATAGATGTAGGAAAAGGTTTAGCTCAAAGTGAAAGCTAAACATTTTCCTGTTTACTTAAACACGAAGCAAATTATCTCGGTCTCGATGAATTGATTCAATTAAAAACAATTATCAGCGACTTTTTGGTACACTCACGGGCATTAAACTCTCTACAGGAGAAGCAAACCGCTTCTGCAAATAAGAGACGTGAATTTTGAAAATCGTCGGAGACTAAAATTTACAAACGTACTCAATTTTTTGTATAAAATCATGTTTAAGTACAATGCAGATAATTCTACTAATATACTCTTTTAAATCTATCGATTGAGATCATATAATGTGGGTCCAGCAAAATATATCGAATATACAGGAACAAATTTTATTTTGACGATGTAGATTATTAGAACATATCAACTTGTGTAGCTTAAAAAAAGTCAGATTGTAAACCGAAGTTCGCAAAGAAACATATCGATGACGAAAAGATGACACAGAAATTATCGTTAATTTTTTGGTATTTTAAATAAAACAGAAAATCAAATTGAAAATTTATTCCTGTGTAATTTCTTGTAAACTACTATTGTAAATAACCTTATCGATTGCTAATTAATACAGTAATAAAGTAGACTAATTAATTAATACTCAAGAGATATTATTTAGTAAAAAGAAGCTTCGTAAAGTAAAAAAAGTTTAAATCCAGACTCGTAACGTTTCCTTAACTTTGCATCAGTTAGACTTCCTAAAACGCCTAATTAATTTTTATTGTGATAATTACATTGTTACATAAATGATACTGTTAAAGGGCAGATTAAATGATAATATTGCCAAAATATTTTATTATTATATCAATATAAGCCAAAGTTTTATTGTTTGATTAGCTGATATTGTTACATATGGAATATACCTAGATTGCCTTCATTCGATATTATAAATATTGTTATCTGAGTATATTATAGATTAGTGATGTAAATTATAGCTTATAAATTCTAATAAAATAATTCAAATTAAAAGTGTCCAATCTTTTATTCTTTGATCGCTTTATTAGCTTCATTTAACTTTCTCAAATAGAACGAGTACAGTATTGATTTTCTCTACCTATCGCACTTAAAAATCTATACGTAACATCCCTATCTACGGTTTCGTCACAAAAATTGGGCTCCTGAGAATCTACGCACTCACTAACACCCAAACCATCGCAATAATTCGATGTGATGATTTTACCCTCGTTGTGCTTAACCCAGCCCTTTATTTTAGACAAGCAAACGCACTTCCAAGGATTCCCATCGATGGTTAACAATTGAACCGAAAGTCTTGCAAGCAACGTCTTACCCAAAAAATTCAATTCGTTTGCCCCAATATCCAATTGCGTCGCACTGAATCCCGCGGGAAACACTTCGGGTACTATACGCTGAATACGATTGTATCTCAACCCCAAATACACGAGGTGGTAAAGTCCATCGAATGCCTCAGGATTAACGTGGTTTATTTCGTTGAAATTTAACGATAAGTTCTTGAGGTTCTTCAAATTGATGAACGCTTGTCGGGGGAGGCTTCTTATAAAGTTGTACTCGAAATTGACAATGGATAACGCATCTACTCTCCTGAACCAATTCCTGTTCCAATACTCGAGTTTGTTGTACGACAAATCCAGTATTTGTAGTTTGGTGATGTTATCGAAGGTGAAGTCATACAGGGTGTCGATTTTATTTTCGCGCAAATTCAAGCGCTCCAGGATGCTGTTTCCAAAAATTTCGCCCGGGATTTCTTGTATGTTGTTACCAACGAATTCGACTTCCATTAACTTCGGTACGTTTCTGGACCAACCGGGTTTGATGATCTTTATACCGCAGTTTTTGAAAGATATCGTTTTTAGTTGGACCATGTGTCTGACGCTGTCTCGATCCAGGACCGGCACATTTTGGTCGACTACTTCCACTTCGATTACGGTCCTGTTTGCGAAGGCCTGCCTTTGTATACACCCATCCACGGTGACGTTGTAAGGTTCTAATTTGTTTACATGTGCAATCACCACAGTATTGTTGAAAGTATGGCAAGCATAGATGCACTTGAAATTAATTAAAACACTAGCAAATAGCAATATCTTGTTACACATTTTGATGACTAGCGAACTAATTAAGAATAAGGAATTTGAATGGACAGAGAACCCCCGATTTAATCTACTACTATAACTTTACAGCTAAATTCTTCGAGGTTAAATGAATTGCATAAACATATCGTAAGAAATTAATTGTGTATATCAGTTCAAAGTAAAAAAAAAACGCATAAATTCAAGTTCTCGATGGCTAATTAGTGGTTTCCTACGCATTATCGCTTTCTTGTTTACCACAAACGTGATGGCATGATAACACTGACAGACAACATACAATTTTAGCTTACGCAAGAATAAACATAATTACTATTAATAAATAATATATTTTATTCACGACCGGCAATAGGTAACAGTTTACTCCCTTTGGAAAGAAATGATATTATAATGACATTTACGTTTAGCGTAGTTTTTTAAGGAAGTAAATTTAACATCACTTATCATTCTTCTATTCTCGTTCGTGAATAAAATAGTAGTTACATGCACCTCAAGAGAAAAAGCTATTTTTCCCTCGGTGTTTTTGTGGCCCTCGAGGTGCGTCCTCAGGCTACAAATAAACACCTCAGGAAAAATGTCGCATTTCTCTCCCTCAATGTATAATATATTAATATACACCTCGGGAGTGAATGCTTTTTCCCTCGGTGCTTTGTAGAACCCTCGGGCTACAAACTACACCTCAGGTAAAAATCATGCACTTCACTCCCTTGGTGTATAATATACCACTAATTTGTTTAATGTATATCTGAAGTAAGTGCCAGCATCCAAAGTCAATATGTTTAAAAGAAAGTTACTTAGTAATAGTTTATTAATTGCCAACGGTGTCTTAGAGTTAGAGGTTACAACGTGAGTTCGTCATGTCGTTCTTCATATTGTCAACAATTTGAAAAACTGAATACTCTGGCTTTAATGTTTTAATTATAGTCATCCTGTTCAGTGATGCGGTACTTCCGACTCTAGTGAAGCATATCCGTTCTAATTCGCTGATACTCAATTGATCTCAACATGATCGGAATAAGCTTAAGGCTCAACAGACACGTATCACTTTGCTGAGAATTTTGTGTGGTTAGTTGTCAACATCCACTACATTTGAAACTGATGTCGGGTACAAGGAACCAGGCAATAACCACACAAAAATCGCAACAAAAGTGGTAGTGTGAGTTAAGCCTTATGCATCATCATTCAATAGGATGACTATATCGGGTCTCCAATAAAAAGATACCTGGGGTTAGCCTGGGAAAAAATCGTATGTCGTAGCTTGCATAATCATTTCTTCAATGGACAACATTAATTAATCGTTAGTTTCAGTTGTTGCACAACACATATTCGTTGGTGGAAATGGCCAACGGAAAAAGAATTTTGAAAGTAATATTTTCGTTCTTAAAAGAATAAATTAAAATAAATTGTCTGGTTATGATATTATGGAATCTCCATATCATAACCAGGGAGTGGAATTTTTACGGGATGATGAAAGCACGCACAGTCGTTTAGCTGACGTGACGATGCGCTATCGCCAGGTTCATTACGTGTTCGTACCACACATGGTTCGCTGTAGCAAACTAGCAAATGCATATGCTACAACAGACACAATGAACCTCGCGATAGTGCTTCGTCGAATCAGCTGGCCGACTATGCGTGTTTCGTCATCCTGTAAAAATTCCGCTCTTTAATCAAAACGCTGTGCTTAAAAACAAAGGCCCACAATTCTTAGTGCACCAGGCCCCCGTCATTTAGAAAGCTGGTCCTGTACACAATTCGAGTTTTTAATCAACTGACGTCGAGGTTGACCTTTAATAAAGGAATTCCCTACTACTTCGATATGAGGTTGACCTCATTTAATAGTACCACTTGAAGTGCTTACTTAAGAAATTTGTTTTTTTTAAATAAATAAGTAAATGCTTCTTTACATTGTGATAACTCTTATCGCGGATGACCAGAAGTAACATATCAGTAAAACTTAATTAAAGAAACCAAACTGTGCAATTCACCCAAAAATATTGCGCTGCATTGATTAAATGTGTAATTCCTTGTAGGTTTTTGATTCTTTCTCAATTATTTACTTAAATCGAAACTTATAACCAATGATAATTTTGTTTATTTATTATGATTAAAAATCATCTTTTATTTAAAAATGTATGCAATAACAATTGCAACAGGTCGCATATTTAAAACCAAACTTTGTAATAGTTATGAACAATTTAAATCGCGACATCCTGCAATTGCTTTTGGATCTAACATTGCATTAGGATTGACAAATTGAAGCCAGCTTGCTACATAATAAGTCATCCCATACAAGGCGGCCATGCGTGCCGTCAAAGCATAATGTAAGTTTTAAAACCGACCTGTCCTAGGTTATTCGCTAATGCGATGTAATATCAAGCGATCATTGAAATTTATAATTAGAGTAGGCTATGAATTTTGAATTAGATTGGCAACACTAACTGTTGACAGCTTAATTTGAGTTTGAATTGTCAAAGTGACGCTTCAAAATGTTTAATTAATTGCCGGGGGCGAACACTTTGAACATTTGCTATGGTTGTCACTAAAACTATTTCACTTTCTTTAAATTAAAACGATTGAACCCGATGAGAATCCTATAAACGTCATAATATTTACATAACCTCTAATCTACACAGCAAGTTGTACACCGTATTAAAAAAATCCCGCCTACTTTAATTATAAATTTAAATGATCGCATAGTAGTAATAGGTCAAAAAGCGATCGCAGGATATCACGATTTAAACTTGTAGGATAGTTTTTTTCTTTGTGTTAAACATGACAAACATAAATATAACATAACATAAACTGATAACAATGTCACAGAGCGGAGATACGTACAATAAACATTCACTCACCCTTCGGTTAGATCTCTCTTTCCCTGCTTTCTTTCTCTCTTTCTCGAACACTGCAGAGCTGAGGGTAAACGTCTTAAGCCTAGTCTACAATTGCCCGGGAACGAGAACGGGAACGGGAACGTTAAAAAAAAGTTAAATCATTTCATAATCGTACAAGTGTCCACAATGCATCGGTAAATACGGTAACAATAATAAATCTCCACAAGGGAAACGTAAAAGTTGAAACGTTCCCGTTGCGGAGCTTTATTAACGTCACCGTATTTACCAATACATTATGGACACTTGTACGATTATGAAATGATTTAAGTTTTTTAACGTTCCCGTTCCGGTTCCCGTTCTAGTTCCCGGGCAATTGTGGACTAGGCTTTAACATCTGGGCTTCGCTTTCGATTCGATAAGGATGTCATGCAAAATTACAAATAACCATTTACGAGTATCTACTCAACAATGTAGAACATTTTACTCACCGGGACCTTTTCCCGGCCCCGCCAACTCCAGCGGCGAATCTAGACGCAGTAGCTCCCTGTTGGGACAGGAACTCACGGAAAAGGTGTCCTCGAATGTCCATCTTCGTACTTCGCATGCATAAGGACGAACCCCAGGTGGATATTAGCATACCTTGCCTTCTGAGCGTACGTTCTCAGAATCATTGCTGCCACTGACTTCCACAGTGTTTGCTACACTGGCCACATCCCAGTCAACACCAAGTCATGACCTTTCTTGGAAAGCATAATGCAATTCACCTGGTCAGGTATACAGCTAGCTGTTTTTCCGGTATCTACTCACGCCTCTGCAGCTGGCGGATATGGTCAAATGTCGTATGCAGGTGGAGTGATCCCCTACTCTCTCCGACTACCGGCGAATACAGGGTGATCACCCTTATGATAGAGTGCCCAATCTGTTGCCCTATGGCTGAGCCATCAGCGGGCACCGCGAAATTGGCACCTTATTCTACCTCGGAGTATCATCTATCAACAGCAAGCCTGAATTCTTGCACAACTCTTTCATTACATGTCACTGCAATTCATTACAACACTCGCGAGCCCGTCTGTGTAATTAGCGCAACTTTACCAAGACGTTCACCCTTCCGCATCCACCCGGAGACTGCCTGCTATCTTTTCCCCATCCCTCTACCTGAGACGCACCCAGTATCATATTCCAAACCATAAGATAAAATAAACAAACGTGCTCGTGTTTTACGGATACATTGAGAATGCGTAAACTTTCTTAAATTCTAAACTTGATAAATTGTACAACGACAACAAACTTTTCATTACTATTACATTACAATAGCGAATCACCTAGGACAGGTCGGTTTGGTTTGCAGTGGAAGTTTGCAATGGAATTCTCGAGCTACGCTTTTGCTGGCGAGGCCGAAACAGCTATACAGAAGATGCTCGAAGAATCCACTGCAATCAAAACCGACTTACAACAAAATTTTTGTGTTAGTTCACAGTTGCCGAAAATAATCATTTGCTTTGTTTTCAACAACTTCAAGTATACAGATTGTCCCAGAAATGCATATAAAGCTTCAGGTATTTCTTTTCTATATTCCCTAAGTGTCTCAAAAATGCAAAAATTAATTCCCAGGGTTTGTTAGTTTCAGCATACGAGGCAAAATACGAGGTATAAAAAAAATTCGTAAACTTGACAACGTTGCTTATATATGCAGTTAATTCGGTTTACAGAAGGGCTTCAGACTAAATAAATTTCAAGTATGTAGTTGCAAACGCAACGCTTTAATTAGATATTTATTTTACTGTTCTCTGCGCTACTGTTTTTAACAGTAAGCCAAAAAGCAGTCGTAGGTGGGTGAAGTGCCTTTATAATTATTTTCTGTTAATGATAAAGTCTTCCTTACTGATTTAATAACATTTTCCGTTTCGTTTTCAACCGTTTACTTCGCAGTTTTCTGTTAAAAGTGCTATATTTGTTGGGTTCGTACAAGAAAAGTACACTACCCTGGGAATCGTTTTTTGCGGTTTTAGAATAAGGAAATATAGAGGAACAGGTTTACCTGAAGCTTTATATGCATTTCTGGAACACGCGGTATATTCAGAATGAGTTAATCGAATTAAATTTGACATGAAGCGAAATTCTAAATAGTAGACAGTAACTCAGTCATGTATTATCAAATAACATTTGAAACAATTTAAGCAAGATACAAAATTGATTGCACAATAATAATGTTATCAAATTAATAAAGGACACCTTTTAGACAAATGCAAAATTACAGATTACTCCAGAACCACATTGTACAACAAATTGCAAAACAAATTCAAAATGGTTTTAAAACGAGACATTCTGTGAATGTTAATTTTACCTTCGGATCTGGAAGCGATGTACACGATCACACGACTGCTGGCCATGTGATGTATATCGTAAAGCTCCATTTCTTTTTATACCATTTTGAACTGGACATTCCGATCCCTCGATCGTTCACTTTTATATTTAGTTCATTTTTCCTGGAGAGAATAATGGGTTGGCGGAAAATTCAAAATACTTATATTTGATAGGTTGTTTGCCGGTCTTGTTCACACAGAACAAACGGATGCGAAAAAATTTAGCAGGAATGTAATAGCATAAATGGCAGTTAATATATCTGACACCTTTGATAGATTTTGAATCGTCCACAGTATCGCCTTCGCTTCATCTTCGCACAGTATTTGCTTAAGTTTTCAACGTTCCAGCCGTTTATTGCTTTACTTGTAAAGTATACCAGATATTGCACCTGCACGAGGTATTGTTTTTGCATAGCATAGCAAATATGGAAAGTGACACTACGTTATAAAACATACTTAACATTTTTAGGATACCTTTCTCAATCAGAGAAAGAAATGATAATGAAAGTTCACAATAACATAAAAAATGACAAGCTAAAGCTGCTGCGAGACCAACTTCCCTAATATCGAAGCAAATAAATACTAAAATTTGATGTAAAATCCGAAGAATGTCAGTCGAGGTGAATTCTTCAAATTATAATAAACACTTCGATAGTTTCCACAAGAATACTACTGTAATAACTTCCGGAAAATTAAAGTGTCTTCTTCGCAGTTGAATACATCCTAAGATATTGGAGTAAATAGGTACTACGGAGAAGATACCAAAAATTGCAATATTAGTAGGGGTCTTCGTTTTTATTCATACCACCCAATGATTGTTGAAACTAAAACATCATGTAGATACACAAATAATTTCCAATTACTATTTATTATATGCCAATAAATCACTTAAACATTTTTAATTGTGCTTCTTAAATTTTTTTACATTTTTCAGATAATAATGAATTTGTTGCGAATAAAACTAAATAAATAAAAGGATAATGTTTACTGTCGTTAAAATATCGAATTTTTAGAAATTAAATTCTTATCCTGCTTTTACCGTTTACATTTGAAGGGTCCAGGGATAAAAGAGGCTAATAAGTCCATTTTTGGCTCAAATGAAGCTTCATGACTTGTAGTTTATGGATACAATACAATAGTATTCTATGAGGCTTCTGGTCACTGATAAATTTAACTGGAAAAAAGGCTTATATTTCAAATAGTGTTCAAAGTTTAAAATTGAATTTCTAAGAAATTTACGATTTGTGACTTAGCTCCTTTTACGCCTAGACCCTTCAATTTAATATTCGCAGGCATTCTCATATTTAGGCATACTCAGCATACTTTGCAATCAGGTGTATCTCACGAGTCGTTCTGCTGATGAGGCCCCAATTAGGGCCGAAATAGCTATACAGAATATGCTCGGGGGCCCCATTGCGATCCTGACGACTCGCAACCAACATTTACATGTTTGCGATGACACGGTTTGTCCGCTTCGACTGCCATCTCGTGCGTGTTAGCTTATGAGACAGCGGCATTGTTGCTATTTGCTTTCACGACACGAATTATAAGTCGGAAAATAGTTGTGCCGGGGCGCAATTATTTCACATGTTTGCTTTCACGCGCTAAGCGTGCGTATATCTTGTTGGTCGTCGGGGTTGCAATGGAGTTCTCGGGCTACTGTTCTGCTGATGAGGCCCCAATTAGGGCCGAAATAGCTATACAGAATATGCTCGGGGGCCCCATTGCGATCCTGACGACTCGCAACCAACATTTACATATCTGACTTTAGTTCCTTCGCGTAACCTAAATTTCCAATTTTGACAGTTCTTCAAAGATGACTCGTTACCTTATTATACAACAATTAAACAAATGCTTTATAGAGATGAAATAATTTAGTGTTTGTTGTAAAAATAATTAGTCATGAAATACACGAACCACGCACACGTTTTGATCAATGACATATATAAATTTTCAAAAAAAGGTACCTACTTCACTTAGTCACGTAGAACTTGGGATCGTTGAAAGCATGGTACTAGTTTTAAAATCAAACAGTTGTCCTACCTTCATTCTGTGAATTTTCAACTCTTCCAAATCAAACACTCTTATATTAATTAACGTATTTCGTAAATATTTATAAAATGAAACTGCAATGTTTTTTAATTTTTTTAAGCAATTCGGCGATGTTAACGGACCTTTTGTCAGCCACCATTCCGACATAACTGAAGAAGAAACAAAGCCAAGCATTTCAATTATTTTTTATTACAAGTAGCTTTATCTACAACAAAGAATCCCTTTATGTAAATAATGCATCTGTACAACCTTGACCTTGTTTACTAATATCATATTTCATATTACATACTAATAAGATGTGCCATCTTCCTACAGCATTTTTGGTACAGTCTTGGTAGAACTTTTGTGTTGTACACACGTATAAAATAAGTCTAAAAAAAATTTGCGCTTATCAATGAATAAAGTTGCAATATAAATATGTAATTCAAGTGGCATTTGAAATAATGAACTAATCAAAGACACATGATTTTATTTCCATAGGTCACTTGATTAGAAAAGATATTGATCACCTTGTTAATTCAGTGCATGTTGTTGTCCAGATTTTTTTTTAACTTTACGATCTTGAAGAAGACAGACGACCTTACCTCGACCAAAAATTCAATTCGTTTTTATTTTGTGCACTTAGTTACGACTATTTTTTAATAAAGCAAACTAAAATGATTATTTATTTAACAAAACGTACTGTATTCATTAAATATGTATTCACATTAAGAAAATTAATATCAATATGATTATTTAAATAAATTTAATTATACTGAACACATCGACCTTCTGGTTTATCCCTGTACTGGTTCACGTTTTTATAAAAAATACTTCTGATTTCATCATCCTCTGTTTCTTCGCAGACGGAAGTCTCGGACTTTGGCTCGATGCAAATCGGAATATACAGGTTACCGCACTCCTGAGAATGCATTATATGCAAATGTGTGGTTATATATCGCATGCAAGGACATTTCCAAGGGTTTCCATCAGTAGCTATGCCCTGGAGCTTCTGCAGAATTTTAACCGGAAGAAAATTCAACTTGTTTGCCTCAACAAATAAAGACTCAACAGTCATGGTATCGGGGAACACCCTGTCGTTTATCGTTCTCAATCGATTGTGTGCCAACCCCAAATACTTCACTTTTTTTAAACCGTCAAAAGCATTTGGCTGAATGCTGCTTATTTCGTTATGGTCCAAAGAAATGTAGCTTAAATTCCGTAAATGAGTAAACGCCTTGCGTGGTAACACTTTTATTAAATTGTGCTGTAAATCAATCGTTGTCAAGCTGGTTACTTCATAATACCAATTTCTACTAATTTGCTCTAGTCTATTGTAGGATAGATTAAGAGACTTTAAATTGTTCATGTCGAAAAATGTGTTGTCCTCGATGAAATCGATCTTGTTGTGGTGCAAAGAAACTTCATCAAGAACCGGTGTGTTATTGAAGAAGCCCTTGGGCAATTCCGCTAATTTCGTTTGAAAAATTTCAATCTTGGCCAATCTCGGCATGTTCCTAAATGTCGCAGGCTGGACTTTAGCGAGATTGTTGTTCCTTATTGTTATTGATTTTAGCCTTACCATATGCCTTATAGAATCTTTCATCAATACAGGAACATTTTGTTTATTAATGTCTATATGAACCACTCTCGTACCATTAAAAGCTCCTCGTTCTATACAACCACTCACTTTCACCTTCAAGTGTTCCCCTTGGTCTGTAATCGTATTCACTTCTGTGTCGTTGAATGTATGGCACGTAAAGACGTATGCAAATACTTCGAAAACAATAAGACACCGAAACCAAGTAAACATTTTCAATTATGACCGTAAAATTAATGTTTGCAGAAGATATTTCAAATTGCTTGTAACGCTACTTCTTTCGCGTGCTGAACTGAACTGTATTATCTTCGTTTAAACGGCTATCGCAATCTTGGGAAAACACCGCACTTGCTTCGAGGAATTTTATCAAAACAGAAAAATTAATTATGTAGTTCCAGCAAAACACAAATTACAAAACGTGAACAAGGGAATTCACGAAGTTCAGTCCTTACGATTAATTGATACCTAGCTAATTTTTTGTAAATAAAGGTAAGCGTAAAATTATTGTTTATTCGTAATAAAATTCCTAAAATCCTGTTCGAAGAATTAATTTAAAAAAATTCAGAAGAAAGAAGCAAAGGTGTGATAAAAATACTCAGAAACATTTGTTATTTAGCATTGAATGAATGAATTTATAATGTTTTTAATTATTTAAAAATGCATACCATATTTTTTTTATTTTGAAAGAAAGTTGTTAAATATTTGTAACTTTTTTAATGAAAAAAGAGTCAGGCTAAATATGCGATACCTGATGTGAGCTAGAAATATACCAAATACTCTCTGTATCGAATAAAACTGCCCTACAATGAATTGTAGTAACATAGAGGTTCAAATTACATTTAAAAGAAAGAGAATCGTTACTTTTTAAATAATTCAGAAAATATTACCTATGTTTGGGATAGCGATATTTTGAACATTTATTGAATTTAATTCTGCAAGCAAAAAATATATGTTCCCCTTGTTTCTGGTAAGGTCAGCTATTTACTTCTTTCCAAGTTTTTCCATTCTTTCTTAGTTCGTCCTGATTAATCCTTATCCATGTATTTGTAGGTTGTAGGTCTTACCCTGGTTCTCTTTTCTATTGGTGAGCATTTATACAGAACAAGCTTTGTGATGTCTCCTTCTGATGTTCTCAATGTGTAGCCTATCCACGTCCTTCCTTTTCTTTATCTCATTTGCAATAGGGATTTGGTTTGTTCCTTTCTTTTTTGTTCTCTTTTGTTTTGCACTTCCCTACAGCGCCTATCGGGCAATGCCCAAGTTTCACATCCACACAGAAGTAATGATTTAATATTGATTCAAAAATAGAATACAACAAAAAGTTGATAGCAGATGGAATATTGTACAGATGGAATGAAGAAGCTGCAGAAGTGGTAGAGCAAAGGGCTCTAAGGGGAAGGGAGAAAAGTCAAAAAACTAGAGAGCGAAGTTAATTGAAGGGGTAAAATTGAGGACGGAAACAGCAAGGAATGAGGTCACGAGACGGAACGGAGGGAGTATTAGGGAAAAGAGTAGAGGAAAGATCTGGTGTTTGGCGAATTGGAATGCAAGAGCTTGGAATGGTAAGGAGATAGAGCTAAACTAGGAATTTATAAAGGATGAACTTGATATACTGGCAGTGGTGGAAACGAAGAAAAAAGGTCAAGGTGAAATAGAGCTAGAGAATGGAAACTTAATGATATACGGAAATGTGGCTCAATAGGAACGGGCTAAGGTGGGTATAGGATGCATAATAAGCAAAAACTGGAGAAGTAAATTAGAGAGTTGGTGAGTTAGAAACAAGAGGTATTAGTAACACAGTATGGGATAATAAGCACCAAGTCACAATAGTAATTGCCTAAGGGCTGAACGATAATGAAACGATGGAGGGAGGAATCAGTTAACATTGGCAGTTGGAAGCAATAAAGGAAGGATATTTGTAGAGATTTGAACAGTAGAGTAAGGAAACCAGATGGAATATCACAGGGGGTAGTGGGAAAATACGGAGAGGAAATGAAGAATAGAAAAGGCAAAAGACTGATTCAGTTTTGTATCGAAAATCAGTTATACAAGAATATTCATAAATTTACGAGATAGTTGAGATTAGAGGAGAGAGATCAATAATAAATTACGTTTTAGAGAAGCAGAATAGGAGATTAGTACATGACGTGAGAGTAAGGAAAAGATTCGAAATATATAAGAGCACAAAGGGGGTACGTGATCATTAGAATACATTCAATAAAGGAACGAGGACCAGCAGCAAAATTCCACGAGTTAATTGGTCCGGAAACGCAGAAAATGAAGGAAAATCTCGGAGAATGGATCGCGGAGGAGTGTTGGCAAGCACTTAAAGACATCATAATGAGATCAGCTAGAGAAGTATGTGGTGAAGTAAAGGTGAATAAACACAGAAAACAGAAATAAGAGACCAGGTGATATTAAAAATGTGAAATGGAAGGAATATTTGGGTAAGAATGCAGTAGGAAGAATATAAGAAACAAAGGAAGAAATGAAGGAAATGATGAAAGAGGCAAAACAGAAATCTTGGGAAGACTTTGGAACGCGTATGGAAAAAAAGGAGTAATGGAAATCAGAAGTTATTTTGCAATATGCTGAACAGCTTAAGAAAAGGGAAACAAATAACTAAAATAGGGACGAAGGACAGGAACGGTGAAATAATAAGAGAAGAAAGAAAAATTAGCGAAAGGTGCAGGGATTATTTTATGGAATTACTGGGTACGGAAGATTTGATCCAAAGCATGGATGTGGAGGATTGGGAAAGTGAACTGGAGGACGAGTAGATGTTAACATTAGAAGAAGTAAAAGAAGCAATTAAGGAAGTGAAATATGGGAAAACAGTAGAAGAGGATAGTATTTTTATTTTTTATTTATTTATTATTATACAACCCCCAGTCAAATAAGATATTTGGTATGAGAGGGCCATGATAAATTTATGCATAACACGTCAGCACAAGCTACGGTACACGATCACCACAAACACTGATCCATCCTATGGGCCAATCTCATCTTCATTAGAGGAGAAATGCTCAAGAGTATGGGGGAAAAGAAATGGAAATAATGTTAGAAGTTTTTAGAAAAATATGGGAGTCAGGAAGTGCTTCGGGACTGGGAAGTAGGAGTTGTGGTGCCTATTTTCAAGAAAGGGGACCGCAAAGATTGTAACAACTGTAGGGAGGTAACATTATTAAGTGTGGCCGCGAAAGTATTTGAAAGAATTATATGTAGAAAGTAGATCAAATCATATTGAACTCAGTACTAATTTCCATCCCTCAACAATTCTGCACTAATAGGTGTGTATTTATAAAAAAAATAGAGCAGAAAAAGAGATGATTGATTCGCAACGTGGCACAGCATTCAGGACCACATATTTTCAATAAGGCAGATGACTGAGATGATACTTGAGCAAGATCTAGACCCCGCCGTAGCTTTTTTGGAGGCCTTCGACAGGATATCGAGACATAGAGTGTGGAACATATTGGGAAGAAACAAAACAGACAAGAAACTAACAAATGCCATAAAAGGTATGCAGAAATAAAGTTAGCTAGTGGAATATTGAATCCGAAGTATTTCATTCAGAGCAAGAACTAAGGCAAGGCAGTTGTCTAAGCCCCATATTATTTATTTATAATGATGAGAATGAAATAATTAAGCTGCTCCAAAAGTGAAAAAAACTGAATGTAGGATACTGGAATTTGTCTAGAATAGAGATTTTAAAAAATTAAAAACAATCAATCTGCAGATTGACTGTTTTTAATTTCCATAATCTGCAACTGCATGGAGGATCTCGCCATTTAGAATAGAGATCTCAGAATTTGCTTTCACAGGCGATCTAGCAATTTTTGCGGCTAACGAAAAAGACCTACAAGAGAATCTGAACATCTGGATCGAATTACTAAGTAAATAATAATAATAATAATAATAATAATGCTTTATTTGTGCCCAACAGTAAGACCAAATAGACACAACAACAATACATTCATTTACATGTGTGCAAAGAGAAATAATAATAACAACAATAACAAAGTTAGCTAACAAATACTGGCTTAAATTTAAACTTAAATGTAAGAAATGTAATACCTATATAATCATAATCAAAAGAACGAGGACCACAGATAATTTCTGAGGCCCACAAATACATCTTCGTAATATTTGTCTGCATTCGCACACATTTGTTCAACAGGACTCCTTTTCATAACATTAGTTCTACATATTCTATTATAGAAAGTATTATTACTCCTAGACGAGATACGAGGCACAAAAAAATTAATAATATGACCAAGAAGGTACGAACAATCAATTCTATAGTTTATGAGCTTATGTAAGAATATCGCCCCAAATTTCTCTCTACGTGCCTGCAAAGATTCAAAACCATGTTCAAGCATTAATGAACGATAGTCAACATTTCGCTCGGGATATATGTTATACTTCTTATAAGAAACATATTTCAGGAAACGTCTCTGAACACGCTCTAGCTGTATCTGATGACATGTATACAAGGGCTGCCAGACTACTAAGGCGTATTCCAACTTGCTACGCACTAAAAGGAACAAGAGGACGACCGAAGAGAAAACTAAAAGATCCAACAAGAGCATAAATATGGACATAAAAATGAATGAAAATAGGATGGAACAAGCAGAATTTTACAAATGTTTAGACGTAGGAGGAAAACAGGAGGATGAAATATCGAAAGGATCAAAGCCGCAGTAAAAGTAAATGAAGGTCTAAGTAGAAGCTTCATTAGTAAAAGGGAGGTGTCACAGAAAACGAAGATGAAGATATATAAATCATTTTACAGGCTGGTACTGACGTTTGCCGCTAAGACTTGGGGACTAACAAAGGCACAAGAAAGTAGAATCCAAGCAATGGATATAAAATGTCTGAGGAGGACAAAAGGAGTGTCAAGACGAGATAAAATCAGAAACGAAGTCATCAGAAGCGAGTTAGGGGTGAAGTCGGTGCTTGAGATTCTAAAATAAAGTGGCTGGGGCATCTGATCAGGATGGAGCAAAGTAGGCAAGTCAGAAAAGTGTGGGAAGCAAGAACTGTATCAAAGAGAAAAAGGGGTAGGCCAAAAAGGACGTGGAATGAAGTAGTAGAGAATATCTTATCCAGGAAGACAACAGAAGAACTAAGAACAAGTCAAAGTGGCGCGGACTTGTATACGACACAGTCTGGGAAGTAGATAGAGTGGCTTAGCCTTACATCAGTAGGTAGAAAGGCTTCAGGTAATATACAGTGTGTCTACTTAAGTTGGCTGCATATGGGAAACTATTTTATTATTAATTTTACGGAAAAAGTTATTCTTTATAAAAAGTTCTGCTTTCTGAAAAAATAATATTAAAGCATTCAAGTTTGAGGTAGGTAGCATGAACATGACGTTTGCTATTGAATTTATTTTTCACATCTCCATATGTTTTGAATTTGTTTAGTATTTTCAACACTGTTGTATTGTGTACATTCTTGTTTGGATGTCTGTTGTTAAATATTTCTGCTACTTCCCAATACTTTTATAATTATGCCCCACAATTAACACAATTTCTATTTTTTTTCTTCCAAATTCAATGTCGCCGGCATTTCACTTATATAGTAGGGGAAACCCGGACAATGTGAATACCCTGGGCAAAGCGAATCTTTTCTGCCATTTGTAAAATATTTGCTTGACGTCAACTGCATATGACACGGAATGTTTGTCCATCATTGCTCAGTCAACGAAACATTACGATACAGGGGGATCGCGCTGCATGCTCTACGGGCAGTAGCAAATTAATTTTCACCCAAAAAGGATTAATTTTTCAAGGCAAGTGTTTTGTCAATTATTCTTACATAAGATATAGGTACTTATATTACCCGTAATGTATTTATAGTTACGATGTACAGCTGCGGAATCAAAAAGCGGGACAGTATAATGTCGTTAGTTTAATTGCTACTTCTTAATTCTGGTAACTATACAGAGTGGAAAGTTTAACTGGAATAAATTCTGTAACTTAGAAAATTACGATTTGTAAAAAAATTCTTGGAACAGGTCAATTTTTATTTTTAATGACGCATATTACAAAGGGACTTCTTTAACTTTTCAATTATTTGGAGGGGTGAAACAACCCCTAACTTTTTTTTTAATGGAAGGGTATGTTGAGTAATTTTTTTTTCTTAAAGCTTGTTCAATTGGTAAAACAGCTACGTTTTTATTTTTTAATTTTTCTTTAACAGTAAAAGGGAAAAAAATAAAAAAAAAAGAATTTTTTTACTAAAACCGTTTTTCCCAATAGGTGGATAGGAACAAGAAGACCGATTGAGTGGTCAGCAAGATCCCCAGATCTCATCCCTTTAGACTTTTTATGGGGGTATTTAAAAAGTAAAGTTTATGTGACTAAACCGAACGACATAGCAGAACTTCAGGAAAGAATTCGGCATGAAATTAGGAGAGAAAAGCCGGAAATGTTACAAAATGTTAGGGATGGAATTTATAATCGATTAGGGTATTGCCAAGTGAGAGGTGGCGAGCAGTTTGAACATCTGATACATTAAAATCGTTCTAGTCAAAAAAATTTTTAAAAATTTTTCCCCTTTTACTGTTTAAGAAAAATAAAAAAATAAAAACGTAGCTGTACTCCCAATTGAACAAGCTTTAAGAAAAAAAATTACTCGACATACCCTTCCATTTAAAAAAAAAAGTTAGAGGTTGTTTCACCACTCCAAATAATTGAAAAGTTAAAGAAGTCCCTTTGTAATATGCGCCATTAAAAATAAAAATTGACCTGTTCCAAGAATTTTGCTACAAATGGTAATTTTCTAAGTTACAGAATTTATTCCAGTTAAACTTTCCACTCTGTATAGTAACTTAGCAAACTTCGAAACAATATTAGTTGAATGCCATAAGACTTGTCCCGCTTTATGATTCCGCAGCTGTACATATATTTGCCCTTCTATACTGTGGATATTTCGAAGTTTGTTAATATTGTAATGATTCATCGACACCAGCGTCACTGCCGCCTAGTCGACGCGCCTTAGGCGAAGCCCAGAGAATTCTGACGGCGGAATAAACTAGAATAGACAGTGGGCCGCCTCCAGAATGTTCGAGATAAACAACCCCGGCTTATAAAACACGCGGCCGGTAAACGGAGATGGATTCAATGTTAGATAGTTCGATTAGAATGCAACGTGAGACAGTTCGAAATTAAAGTGGCCTGATAAACTTTCGCTCGGCTGTTTAAATAAATTACGTATAAGTCTGTAAATAAATTATTGTTAAATGTTAGTGTTAAATTAGTTTGCTTGTAAATAAATTAGTTATTAATTATTTCGTGTTTTGTTTTAAAATAAAAATTAATGAACCTTTAAAATCATTACAATATTATAATCTTGAAAATGGTCACACCGGGCAAAACGAATCGGGCATTGCCTTTTATTAATAACTGTGTTTTAATTTTGTTCATTGTCCCAGCACTGGGTGTTTCCATTGTTTTCATAATGTCATACTTTGTTGCAGATGGTACATAAATACAAAAAAAAGACAAATCAGGGCAACAGGTCAGAGAACGTTATGCAAATAGCACTGGTCCTTTTATTTGTGATATCTGTTCTGGATAAATACTGATTACTAAAAAACAGATTTTCTAAGATTATAATTTGGTTAATAACCTGTGCTCCTCAGTTCATAATTAGATTTTGTTAACGATTGTAGTCTTTTATTATTTGATAATCCCTTTGCCTGAATCATATATCCACTATACTCGAGTACTTAGGGCAAAGTTGATACTTCTCCATTTTTGATTGTTTATTTATAAAGGCAAGAGGCTTTAAAGGTAAGGTAAATTGTTAACTCCAATTCAAAGTTTAATAAATGAAGACTGATTGATAATATTTATTGCATTTTTACCTCTACTATTCTTCCTGGAATAACCATCTAAATATTAAGGTATTCACTTTGCCCAGGTTTCTCCTAATACTTAGTAATATAAATATATCATATTTATTTTATGGCTTTTAATATTAAGTTTGCTTTTTTTCACACGCAATATGATCAATTATCAACGATTCTACGCTTCTTGCACAAAACCAGTTGCGCAAGACCAGCTTAAAGGATGAAGATAGAAACATATCCATAATTAAGAAAACCTTCAATAATAGATAGAACTTTCCTTAACTAAACTATTTGCAAATTATTGTTGTTGAGTGTAAAGAGATAGATCTACTAGGTAAATATATCCTTATAATTTCATTTATTTTTTTTTTAATACTATCTGTAGCAATTTTTAATCAGTTTATAAATAGCTTTCATTATGTTTGAAAAAGTGAATATTACTATAAAATATATGGATGGATGTCGTACTTTTACTTCTAAAATTTAAAGAAAATCAATTCATATTCAATAACATTATTCTCATTGAAGTGAAAAAATCAATTTCCAAACAAAATGTAAAAAAAGTAAAAGAGAATTTCAATAAGAGCATAAATAATTTTAGAAATTTATTTTTGCTTCTATTTATATAACTTATTTATAATACACATGATAAGCCACACTATTGATCAAATTATTTCGTTGAAACACGTGTACGTTTATTCCAAGAGAAATTAACACCGTATGACTTGGGTCTCATGGGTTTTTCAGTCTTCTCCTGGACAAACCACTTCCAACCGTTTTTCTCACAGTGTTGTATAGCTTCTTCCTTGGTAGCAAACTCAACTTTTACATTTGATAACGGATCAGAACTGAAAAGTTTATACAAAAAAGAAATGCTAAACAGTTATCACATTACTTATTCAACAATTACTCCATAACAGAAATAAAGTTGCCAACATCTGATGCCTGGCTACTTGAATATGATTTAAATATATTGAAATTACACTTTTTATTAGTACCCCTTGCTCTTATAATTTTTGTGAGGCAGTCTATCTCACCTGGAATTAAATTCTTCCAGCAAAGCAATAAACATTATTTTCTGTTTTAACCTTTGGACTGTGTAACGGCCTCTCTAATGTCTTTTGGAGGTAAGTAATATGTATAGTTATTGCTTTGGCCAAGTAAGTATTAACCTAAATTGGGTAATAGAAGAATTATTTAATCAATTAGTGTTTTAGATACCTACTCTATAATGCGATCGAAAATGATTGAGCGTCCTTCAAAAATATGTACTAATTTCGATATGAAAAACTCGTAGAAAACTAAATTAATAAACAAATCATGCACAACATACGAACGCTATTTATTGTCACCTGACCTTGAGTATTCAAAAACGCGAAAATACTCTAGACCGAAGGTAAATTTGATCACCTTTGGGTATTTATTTTCTCAAGGACGCTCAATCGTTTTCGATCGCATTATACGTTTGTGTAGCCGATTTTATTTTACACTACTATCAGATTTACTTTCTTTGTCATTTTGCAATTAATGTAAAACCAGATGTAAAGCAATAATATAAAATTGAAGCTTCAAATCCACAGGGAACTAATTTTTTGCGCAAGCCTTTTAACGAGGGTTTTACCTTAACATAACTAGACCATTAAAAAAAAAACTTCCTTACTTTGAACACCAGCCCATTAAAGGATTTTCCCATCGATCTCTAGTTTCGAATTCAATTTCCCAATATCCGATGTTATTGGTGCCACTCTGCATGCAATTCTTAGGAGGTTCATAAATACGTACTCTGCGTTCTTTGATGTGTTCTTCAGGCACTCCAGAAATCGGGCTTATGTTTGACTGAAAGCCACAGGATGTAATTCATAGAGTACTAGTTGTTAAACTTACGTACCATCTCTTGGACTGTTATGTAACCTTGCAAGCGACGTCTGTGCTCCATTTCTTCGGGGTTCAATAATGCCAAATCGTGCTTAATCTGTGGAACATCTTTCTTCTTGGCGGCAGCATCGACATCCTCGGCCCGTCTGGTCGCTGATGTTGAAATACTTGTTACAGCTCTAAAAGTGAGGTTAACGAAAACATTTTACGTAAGGGTGCAAATTGGTTTCAAATAAAAGATACGTACTGCTTTAAGTTTGCATTTTTCGGGAAAGATTTACAAGAACGAAGAATGACAGATGCCATATTTTCCATAACAATTATTTTTCCAAAACTGACAACTGTCAGCTGTCAGTTTAAGCAATGTCGCCAACCGACGATTGAATTTCTTTATTCATCTTTTAATAGCTGACTGTAATAAACAATGAGCTTTACTTTTACAAAAACAAATAATAATAACAATAAAAATTCCATGTATATGCAAAAATTGGGTTAATATTAGTTTTTCATTTTTAATGCAGTATGAACCCTAACGCTTACGTCATAAATATGTACAGTAGCTGACAATAAAATCCGGGCATGTCATTTGTATAATATAAATCTGCTCAATTTAATATTTTTAGGGTGGGTTGCATAAAAAATGTAAGCCAGGATTAAAGTTAAGTCTAGGTTAGATTGTGACACTCTCAATGACGTATAGCACGTTGCATATCACATTCTAATGCAGGCTTAAAGGTAATCCTGGCTTAAAACTTTTATGCAACCTATATATATACAAAATATATACATATACAAAATGTCACCAGTCATTCTAACGTTTAATACAAATTTTATTTATTTTTTGACAGAAATATAACTTCAATAAATGTCTACTTTAACAAATTTGTCTAAATATGCATTCTTGCCCGGACTTTATTGTCCGCTATAATGTAATTGTGACGTCAAAGGTTCATACAAATGCTGGGTTCGGTAATTCCTCCGCGCTCACTCTATTCACTCCTCGACCACTTTTGTCCCACTTTTACGTATATCAAAAGAGCTACGCTCTAGAGATGAGACGTTATTTCGTAACCTGTTATTTTGTCACAGTGATTTTTCTGTAACAGTGACAAATAATGATACGTAACTGGAACTGGTAACGTTTAATTGTATCTGTTACTGTTCCACGTAGTAACGACTTGTCACTGTTACACAAAAATAACGTGTTCTGACGTATGTACATAAGTGACAAAATAATAAATTATTTCAAATCAATAGCTCCTAGATTCCTTTTTTAAAGAATTTCGGAAGTTACAGCGAATTAGTAATTAAACAAACTTTTCAATTGACCCAAGATGTTTGAATTGATTTGATTGAAATGATTAAACGAAACTACCTTGGCGTGAAATGGGCTTAACATTGTAGTTTCCGTTCATGTAATTGACTTTGGAATAAGAATAGATGAACACTGTAGAACAGTGCCCATAATAAAAAACGGCTGATTCACCCACTAAAAATTAAGAAATTAAAATATAATAGGTACACTTTTTAATTAACGTAATCTTTATTTTTGACATAAAGACGTATTGTTAATAAGTAACGAAGAAATTAAAAAATATTTTGTGTACTACAAATAAACTAATATTTCCATCTATTTTGTATTTTACACACATATAACGAGTTTTGTTTAAGTAAGTGCAATATGTAACATGAAAATGATACAAAACGTTCTAATGAACATGAAAATCGGGTAAAATTTATCACAAATTCTATTAACGGAGACAGAAATTGCACACTAATTACTTAACGTTTCGCTAACGGTTGTGTTTATTTATTCTATGTTGTTAAGGAACATTATTTCTTTTACTATTTTATTTTATTTTAGAACGGTTTTATTAACAATACGTATTTGTGTCAAAAATAAAGATTACTTTAATTAAATTAGTATATTATATTTTTATTTTTATTTTTTTTTTCTATTCGAACATTTTGCGTCAGTTGAAAAGTTGGTTTAATTACTAATTCGCTGTAACTTCCGAAATTCATTAAAAAGGAGTGTTTGATTTAAAATAATTTATTATTTTGTCACTTATGTACAGGGTGTCCCATTTTCGATGGTATCCGAAACATTAATTGTGGTTATATCTCGGTTATTATAAACTTTTGATGCGATTTGATTAAAGAATCATGATCTACGTTAAAAGTCGAATAAAAAATGCCTTTGTCATTTTTCGATACCTTTAAAAATAAAAAAAAATATGCGTTTGAAAATTTGATGAATTTTTCATTTTTCAACTGTACCGCGAAAATGGCAAGGAACAGCAAATTTTTAAGTTGGCCATTCAAATTAGCATAAAAAGTGACCCAATATTGCGTGCTCAGTTTCTTTCTATTTCCATTATTAACGAAGATACCTATGGAATACCATCGAAAATGGGACACCCTGTACATACGACAGAACACGTTATTTTTGTGTAACAGTGACAAGTCGTTACTACGTGGAATAGTAACAAGTACAACTAAAAGCCCGTTTACAATGACTTAACGTAAGAAAATTAATCACTTAATAAAAGTTGGAAACACTGTTAGAAATGTAAGCGTATTAATTGGCTAATTCTATTAATTTACTTTTCTTAAGTTGACAACTTCCATTTTTAGGTTAACTCTGTTAAGTATATTCAATCAACAGCGTTCTAAAACACTATAGTGAGTGTAGTCTTTGAGTCCTCGAGTTGAGCAAAAGAATTTTATCCTTTATTAGCCTAGATAACCACTAACAATTTGCAAATACTTGCGCATGCAAAGAACAAAAAATTTCTTCATTGTGAACACATAAATTAACACTCTAATTTCCTTAATTTAATTTTGTTACGTTAAGTCATTGTGAACGGGCTTTGAACGTTACCAGTTCCAGTTACGTATCATTGTCACTGTTACAGAAAAATCGCTGTGACAAAATAACAGGTTACGAAATAACGTCTCATCTCTACTACGCTCTCATTCTACTTTTCATTCCGAGCTAGCACCTCGTGAATTTCCGAACTCAACAAAAGTAGAAGGTTATAGGATTGGGAGTTAAAAGTAACTCAATCAAAACTGAAAAAGGAATTTTTAAGAAAATGTTCCCACAATTCGAGTTTTTTTTTTAGTCATTTTGGTTCTACTGAAACAGTATTGGCTGTGATGACGTCACCTCCTCGTCAGGCATATCCGTATGTATTTTTAAAGTTCTTTACTTTTACATTTTTAACGTTCTTTTCTATTATTGTATGAGTATAGTGACGTCATCGATAAAATTTCCAGGTGGATTCCTTTTTACTTAGATAAATATTCATTGGATAAGTATTCTTACAATACCCCAACAAGTTTTTTTTTTTATGAAAATTTGCTTGTACCGGTGTTTCTCAATTTAACTTTACATCAAATTTTGATAAAGTTTTGAAAACTCTTGCATAACAATCAATTGTTTAAAAATTGATATTCCAAGAAGTTTTTGTTAGTTTTGTTCATTTTAATTTATGTTGTTACCAGCATTTTTAAATAATTTAAAGAATATAAATGTATAATCACCGTCAAAATCAAGGCACTACGTCACCAACGACGGAAATAATGGATCTTCGAGAAAAAAATGGGTGAAGTTAGTCTTGGAAAAAAGCGTATGTGGTAACTGGTGTAATCAAAGAAAAACCAAAAATGACATGGAGAAACAAAATAACATAGGTACCTACGACAAAAACATAATAAACACAGGACAGAAAACTATGAAAAAAACTATAAAAGTATCACAAAATACAGAGTGAGGGAAAAGAACTGGATAATACAAGAAATAATAGAAGAAATTATCATCAGGAATCAAATGTACAAAAAAATGAAAAGAAACCCTACACAAGAAAACACAAACAACTTTAAGAGACTGAAAAACCAAATTACAAATAAAATCAAAATATGAAAGAAAGGAAATTTCAATGAACAACTTGAAAAAAACATTAACAATCCAAGAAAAATGTGGGAAGGAGCATAAAACAAGATGTACGGACAAAATTAACTGAACAACTAATAAACACAAACACAAAATCAACTCCAGTAAAGATAAACAACAAAAGCAACAGATGAAGGAGAAATAAAGAAAATAATTAAGAATATGAAAGAAGGAACAGCGCCAGGACCAGACGACATCACCGTAAAAGATTTGAAAACATTAGAAGAAATCATCACGGGACCAATAGCGAATATCATCATATTAGTGAAGGATCATTCCCATGCATATTAAAAACAAGCAAGTTTACGCCAATTTATAAAGGAGCAGACTCCAAAGAAGCAAAAAACTATCGACCTATTGCCTTGACGAGTATATTATCGAAAATAATAGAAAAGGTCATTAAAAAAAGATTAGTTGACTTTATAAAAACACACTATGGATTTGACAAAAATCAATTTGGATTTCAAGAGAACAAAGTGCTCAAAGTGCAGTGACCAGTTTAATGAAAAATGTCTTGAAAGAAATGGATAATGGTAACTATGTGGTGACATTGTTCGTGGATCTCAGAAAAAGCGTTTGACACAGTTGACCACAAAATATTATTGGAACACATACATGATATAGGGATAAGAGGAAATGCCCACTCGATAATTAAAGATTTCCTAAACGATAGGTATATATTTACGAAAGTAGGAAAAACAAAAAATAAGGAAAATATTATAAACATAGGCGTCCCTCAAGGCTCAGTACTAGGCCCAATATTGTACCTCATGTACGTACAAAATATTGAAAAAATTGGAATGACAGGGAAGCTTACAATATTTGCAGACGATACAGCAATCATGTACGCAGGAAAAAAAAAACGAGACCTAGAAGAGAAGATAAACATCATCATAAAGAAAATAGTACCACTCATAGGAGTCATTAAAAGAACAGTTGGATTTAATAAAAAAAAACTGCAAATCTAGTGTATTACGGTTACATATGTATACCCACATATTGCTTACTTAATCACTGCCTGGGGTCAGGCTACAAAAACCTTACTTACAAGACTACATACCATACTCAATAAAAGCATAAAAATAATGCATGGAATACCAAGATTAATGCTAACCAATGAATTGTATAAAGCTACAAATAAATTATCTATAAAACAAATAATATGTAACACTAGAAACTTGCAAAATAGTACATAAAATAAAAACACAAAATCAAAAATGTAATCTGGAATTAAAAACCAAAAGTACAATACATCAATACAGCATTAAAAGGCAGAGGGATCTCTACATCGGCACAGTAAATAGTAACAAAAAAAGAAGGAGCATTATCACGAAAGGTTTAAAAAGTACAATGAATTGCCAAAGGAATTAAAGGGCGAACGAAACTATAACAAATTTAAAGTGCAATTAAAAAAATATATTAAAAATACAAGCATATATCTGTAAATGTTATATAAACAGATTAACTTAGTTCAAATATTTAGGAAAATCTATATAGTTATTATTTATTGTTAATTGCAATGCCTAGGCTATTGTAGGAGTATGAGTTTATAAGAAAATGCATGAAAATGTACAAAACAATCCACAGCTGATACCAGTGACTTACACTGTTTGCTGAGGATAATTAGAGTAAGGTTTTAATTAATAAGAAACAAAATTAAATGTTACTTGTCAATATAGATACACGAGTAAATAAAAAAATTATTTGTCAAAAAATTCGATTAACCTCAAAATGTTCGTATGTGGACAAGATCCAGTTTTCACTCGTTAATTTTAGTTTAGGGGCGACACATTCATTGGTGGTAGTGGCCAATGCAAAAAGAAAAGATATTTTGAAAGTAATATCTTCGTTCTTAAAAGAATATATTAAAATAAATTATCTGAATTCAGCTCCTTCGCATAACCTAAATTTTATACTTTGACAGTTCTTGCGATAATCACAGCGCCTGTATAGGAGTGCTTTCACAATCTTTACTTCCGACAGCTTTCTTACTCACGACTTTTAACATATTTTGCTCATCCGTTTTAAATCGTCTTGTGTTTACATTATTTCCATGACAACGGGCGCACTTTTCGTTTTATTTCTACGGAAACAATTGTCTTTACAATTATTACTATGGGAATATAACGAAGCTTAAAGTTAAACTCTGATGCCCGTATGCACAGACAAATCTCAAGGTGGACTTGATACTTAAAGCTAACTTCATATCAAATTGTGTGCCGTATAGTTACATTGTTCAAAGTAAAGGTTTACTTTGGCTTAAGTTTAAAGATTTGTCTGTGCATACGGCCATGAATGAAATACTGGGCCTTAGAACTTGAGTTGAATAAAATTAAAAATTCGCAAGTAATTACCAATAACAAATTTTATTCAAATAACAATCAGATCTAACATTAATCCAAACAAAACCCAGGACCATTTGGAGGTTGTGCAGGAATACTCCTCGTGCTCATCCTACACGCATGTTCTTCCATTCTCTTCTGAGCTGTTTCGAAGGTGTCGGCCTTATGGGAAGACCATAATTTCTCAGCAATTGCACTAGCTCGAGGCCAAATCCTCGGCAACGCATTGTGACGATCGACGACTTCACCCCACATGCACGCTTCACCCCCCAAAATCAACTTTAGCTCTTCCTCGCTTCCACCAAAGTCTTGAGGGTCACACTCGTAAAATTTGGACCAGTCTCCTCCACTGTTCAACCGGTCCAGGTACCAACACGAAGAAAGAAGGGCATTTTTACCACTACCGGTGACCTAAATATGCTTTGTTTTAAATACGTATAAACAAAGGAATTAAAAATAGAAGATTTACGTTTCTAAGCGATTCGTATCCGCCGAGCCAAACTTGTACGGTGGTGTCGTTCTGCATCTTCGTACCAGACAAAAAGACTTCTTCCCAAACAATCGAGGTAAAACCCTTTCTGGTTACAATATCCAGCAATTTTTCCGTGAAGTACGATTCTAAGGCCACATAGTTTCCTGTAATATTCAGGGACGTCATGAAGTTGTTAACATCTGCGTTGCTTTCCCTGGAAAAACAAGTCTTTAGGAAAGACGGAAGGCAAGGTCAGAAACAAAACATTTAGAACGTAGCTAGTCTGGTAGGGCCATCTGTATAGAATGCCAGAAGTTAGATCGACAAAGATAGAAGGTAATTGAAGCAAGGCTACAAGGGGAGGAACAGAAGAAGTAGACTAGGAAAAAGTTCAGCAGAACAAATAAAAAAGCGTAGGGGAAATGGCACAACGTAATAAAGGATGGAGAAAAGAACTAAATTTGGAAGATATAGTCATACCAACAATCAAATGGAACCTCATCTCCACCAAGGTGAACGTATTTATCCGGAAAAGTCTGCTTAATTTCTTCAAAAAATGTATCCAGGAATGAAAATGTGAAAGGACGAGATGGATTCATTGGCCCGAACTGGCCAGTAGCAACTCCATCTTTATAACAGGCAGTTAGTAGCTCTGGAATCCCTTCTCCCCAAGATCTCGTGTGCCCTAAAATAATTCCAATTAAAAAAAAACTCGCGGAAATTAGATTTTGTTACCCGGAGTATCGAATTCCGGTATCACACGTATGCCCCTCAACCTAGCATATTCAATTACTTTTTTCACATTGTCGGGGGTGTAAATTTTTTTGACTGGATGGTAGGCACCTTCTTCACTAAAAATA
Source organism: Dorcus hopei (assembly GCA_033060865.1). Taxonomy (NCBI): domain Eukaryota; kingdom Metazoa; phylum Arthropoda; class Insecta; order Coleoptera; family Lucanidae; genus Dorcus; species Dorcus hopei. The sequence continues at coordinate 45,946,122 of CM065426.1, read as the reverse complement.
TATATTTCTCGTCACCATGATCACAGTGCTGCTGCTAATATTAACCTTAATTCGGGAAACCTAGGGCTTTGGTATGGAAAACTCTGGTCATCTACTATATGCCAATGGAACACATTCATTTTATTGTAAGACATCGCATCCAGATTTTTTAATAATATTTCTAAGGGTAGATAATGCCTTGACGTGTCTAGCAAGAGGCCTCTGTGTGCGAAACGTGGAAAGTCATTAATTTTCGTGGCGTTTACAATTAACTGAAATGTAGAGTGTGATGACGATGGAATTTTGTAATTAAAAGCACTCACAGTAGTTTCATCTTTGGATAAATAGATCAACTGGGAAAACGTTTCCAGGCCCCTCAGGATTCCCCAAATCGACGAAGCCGACAGCATCGAGGTCTCATCGACACTTTCGGATATTTTAAGATTGTCTGAAAGAAAATTCGTTAAAAGAGGAAAAACGAGGCGAAATTTTACATTTTTCGTCCATGTTAAGCGATGGATACTCATCGTCGCTGCAAGTCTTCAGCAACTGAACGTCGAGGGTCTTTAGCGGTCCTAAATACTTTGTGTTTTCCCAGAACGAAGTACTCTTGAATCTTGTCTGTCGTGTGATAGTGTTTGATTTAAATATTATGTGCCTGTATCTTCTGATGAGTTTTTGTAGAATTAAACAATTTTCAGAAACAACCTAAAATTAAATTTTTTCAAGTAGGTACTTCAGCATCGATACATGAAGTACATAAAGAGCCTTTCAGATGACTATGTTGAACAATATTATAATCTCATATCACAAACTCTTTTAAACGGACACTAAATGGCGCACAAACACTTAACGTTTCGCAGTCGTTCGACAGCTTCGTCAGAAGTGATAAATATAAACATGTTGTCACTTCTAACGAAGCTGTCGAACGACTGCGAAACGTTAAGTGTTTGTGCGCCATTTAGTGTCCGTTTAAAAGAGTTTATGATACAATTTTCATCGGACAAGAACCAGCTTTAATTTAAATATAATCTCAGTTATGATCAATAATTTGTGACCCGTCCTTGTAGAAAACAAATTGTTCTCAAAAAGATTTGTACTCAAAAATAAGTAACAATAGTTAATAAGTTAAGTTTTAAAAACACACTAAAGAAAGAACTATTTCTTTATTAAACATAATTGAGTAAAATGAATACATCATTTTTAATTTTGACTCGTAAAGTTAATGGGTACATACAGGGTGATTGACAATTGTTCCGCAAAAAGAAGTATTACTTTTGTGTTTCGTAACTTTTGGTTTATCGCCAGGGTTTTAATAGTAGTAGACGTTGCTAATAAGTGTTGTATAGTTTTATGATTGTTACGAACTTGATATAACGGAATTGTAGAAAAGCTGGGCGAGAATTTGGTATCCCGGAGTCAACTATTCGAAAATGGAAAAAGGCTCACGACGAAGGACTTGAAATAGTTAAAGATAGCCAAACTATTTCATGGAGTAACTCAAAACCAACTTCGAAAACTCGCCTATTCCTTTGCAGAAGCAAATAAAATACGGAACAATTTCAAAACAGTGACCAAAATGGCTGGCAAAGACTGGTACTACAGATTTTTGAAAAGAAACCCACTTTTATCTTAGCGAAAACCAGAGCCAACCAGTATAAATAGAATCTGTGCCTTCAACTACATACAACTTCAAATTTGAAGAACATAAAGGCGTCCTTACGCGGACGAGGCAACCGAGCGAAGATAAACATTGTTTTATATCTTTGCTATCCTAACTTCGCTTCCCTTAGCTTTAGTTGCCACGTTCGCGTTAGATTACGTTGGATCTAATTTTCAAAAAACTTAGTTTCGCTTAGCTTAGTTTCGCGTTCAGTGGCCGCCTGCCTTTATGAAAAATTCCACTTCCAGGGCGACAAGATTTTCAACGTTGACGAAACGGGGATTTCAACTGTTCAAAAACCAGCCAGACGTCTCGTTCCTAAAGGCATTAAACAATTTTGAACAAGAACTTCCGGGGAACGTGGAAAAACCGTTACAGTGATCTGTTGCTTCAATGCAACTGGTACATATTATGTTCCTCCAATGTTTATTTTTCCGAGGACCAGAATGACAAACACTTTGGAAAAAAAATGGGCCTCCAAACGCTCTCTATGGCCGTGCCAAGTCAGGCTGGAGTAAAGTGGCTTGAGCATTTCAAAAGAAATGTCAAACCTTCTAGAGATGACCCGGCATTAATAATTTCAGACAATCATTCCAGCCACATTTCACTACAAATATATGATTATTCTAAGCAGAATGGTATTGTGTTGCTAACAATACCTCCCCACACATCCCATAGGCTACAGCCTCTGGATTTAACTACTTTTTATGGTCCACTAAAAACATCATTCAATCACAGTCTACATACAGTCTTGTCACTGGCGCTAGTTTCACGTACAAAATTCTTGGAAACGCGGGGAAGAATGCGCAGTAATTTCGCTGCTTCTATTCGTAGTTTGGTTTACCGGCTTCGTTCGGGCACGTTCGAGCAACTGCAAACACTGCAAGATTTTAAATTTAAATTGTTTGCGCCACGTAAGAATCAACGCACGGAAGAATGCGCAGTGGTTGCATTGAAGACACAAAGATCAAAGTTACCGACGCCAAGTGAACAGACTGTGTAGACTGTGATTCAATCATCAATGTGATATTCATCTGCTGTACGCTGTAAGAATCATTCCATATGACTTGACAGAGCTGTTCCAAAAAGCCTATAGCCGAGTTGCAAACATCGAAAAGCACATTCAGGTTTCCGAACCAAACTTACTAACCTGATAAGTTTACCAAAGAGGACTTTCTACCGTCCATTAACCACACTCCTGCGATCGAATTGGAAGGTGAAGAAAATCTAGGAGAAAATCCAAATTCTTCTTCAACATCAACAACTACCCAGACCGAAGTTCCCGGGCCAAGTTCCAAACCAATTAGACTAGATGAGAAGCCTCTTTCAATTTCAGTTGAAGACTTGAGCCCTATTCCGGCACCAAAGGAAAAAACAGCCAAAATTCAACAAAGAAAGAAACAAAAGTCGGAAATTCTTACAGAAACCCCAAACAGAGAAACTTTGGAAATATCAGAGGCTAAAAAAAGTGCAAGGCCAAAGAACTTAAAGGACAAATCGAATGGTGAGCAGAAGCAGAAACCGAATAAAAAGAAAAAGGCGAAGACCACCCTGAAACCTTCCACTAAAGGTTGTTAAAAGGAAAATTTTCGAGGAGAGCGATTCAGATGAGCAAATATCGGCCAGTGAACTATGCGATGACGATGACCTTGACGATATTCAGACATATGACGAGAAGTGCTTGATTTGTGACGATGGCAGCAAGAAGGATGAAGTCTGGTATCAGTGCTCCATTTGCGAAGGATGGGCTCATGTTTACAGTTGGTTCTTGTATCACAAAATCTTTTAAACGGGCTCATGCTTTGTGTACTGGAACCGACACCCCAGAAGGGTACATTTGTGATTTTTGTGATTGCTGACTTTCGAGCTTAATAATATTTTATTTTGAAATTTATTTTATTTCAATGTTCAATGTTTTAACGTTTGATGTTCTGATACTTTAGATAAAAATACATTTATACAAGTATTTACTTGCTTTTGTTATTATCACTTCATTTCTGCAGTAATTTTGCTATCACATTCAGCGCACAATAACCCAACACGTGTGCACCATTACCTGCGTAGGTCTGGTAATCGTACGCTGAAATAATTTTTCTAATTTTCGATCCCTATAAGCAGTGTGCACTTTTTACATCAAAAATGATAATGAGTCGTTATAGAAAACATGTTGGAGAACCCCTACGACAAATTTCAGGTTTCTATTGCTAGTCGTTTGAGAAATATAGAAATTTTGTCTTAGGTGCGCACAATATACCGACTCTCCCCTAAGCAAAAATTGAGATTTTCGAATTTTCGTCAAGCACTCATATCTCGTTTATTTTTACAGATATTAAAAAACTCTTTTGACATTATTAGGACATTTTTTCGAATACAATTCAGTGATATAGTTGATTTTTTGATATTTAGTTAAATTTTCGAGTTATAACACATAGTTATATTTTGTTAAATGCAAATCATAGTAGGCAATGTCATCAATTAATAGAGACTCTTTTCTGTTATGAAAAATATGTACTTTGTTAGATTTATTTCTTACAATTATGTAATAGAATAAAACGCCTTTTTTGCGGAAAAATTGTCAGTCACCCTGTATGTACCTACTTTTCCACATATTACTTGAAAACGATTAACAGCAGATAAAAACAAATTAATAATATCTGCAATAACAAGGTACATACATGTGTTCAATATACTTAAAGACTTACAATAATTATTTTATTTATGCAAGTTAACTAAGCGAAAAAATTAAGTATACAGGTATAAGAAACTTTCTTATCTGGTGGCTCGCTTTCCTACATTTTATCGAGGTGACCTAATTAAATATTTACATTACCGATTACTTACATTGAATTGAAAAGTCGAATCACTGATTGTATAAAAAGAATCATACTTTTCTTGCGATTGCGGCTTCGGCCAAACTTCTCCTTTCGTCGCGATCACTTTCGGCCCTGGGTTTACTATCCAGCATTGCAACAAACCAAAACCCAATATAAAAAACAATAATATTAACAAAAATTTCATGGTGTGCGGCTTCTACGTCAATTTAAAACTAACGGAAGCGACGCGAACTCACCAATCTACTTCTGTACGATCAGTTACGTATCAACTTGTATGTTTATATGTATGTACAGTGTGACGTAGCTCGAATACTGTTATTAATCAAACACGTTTGTATGTGTGAAATTGATTGCTTTATCTTGGCAATTTGGAGTCAAGTCGGGTTTAATCGTAGCAAGGTCATTGAAAATTTAATTAATAAAGTTGATACGTGGTAATTTACACAAAATGATTCCTGAGTTTACAAGAATTAGATCAGATTAACTTTACTATTGTAAAAGTAGGCAATAAATAAAACAAAAATATTTGATTAGAGTTGACCTCAGGAGATAAGTATAATACCAAAACAAACATAAACTGAAACGTACTCATAATTAGGTGACTCAAAAGTTTTTTATTATTTTTTTTGTAATTTAATAAGAAAAACTTACAAGTGGATATGATCTAACTAATTAAGTGTTTTGCCAAAGGATTTATCCAATCTAACCTACACCAAATAACCAATTTTGCAAAACGAAAGTATTCATTCGAAAGAAGTATTCAACTGATTTTATTCCTTATGAATTAAACTGAAATAAGTGTGCATTTACCTATGTACAATTTTAAAAAGAATTTCGAATATTTTTGATTTTAATTGGCCCTCCGATTCTCTACCTCTTTTTTCTTTAGCCCTTTCCTTCTTGCTTTTTAGTTTAAATTCGAACAACTATTTGATTGCAAATTACATTTGAAATCACATGCTTAAGCATGTGTAAAGGGAAATTGTTTTATTTCCATCGCTTAATCGCAGGGGTGTCCCTCAAGAAGTGTCTTTAGGCCACTATTACTCTTCGAACAACTGTAAAATAGATCTGTCAACAAACATTATTGTTGATTGCAAAATATAATTGAAATCATTAAAACGATGGAAAGTAATTATTTAAATGCACAAGCAAATGTAAAAGGAAGTTGTTTTATCTCGTCTACATCCTGCAAGGTCACTGAAAATTTAATTGGCAAAATTGAGTACATTATACACGTCATGGTAACTCACACAGAATGATTTACGAGTTTATAAAAAAGGGTTTGTCATTATATACATTTGCATTACGAGTAGATTTAATAATTTAAAGCCACGCAATAAATAAAGCAGAAATATTTGCTTAGGATCGATCCCGAGGGACCTTCAAAGTATAACACAAAACAAACAAATACTGTAATGTAACCATCTGTTATGCTTAACTCTAACAAAGTTTTTTTATTTGTTCATTTTTCTTTAAATCCACTCTCTAACTTTCCTTGTAAACCAACCACACACCTTAAAATTGAAAAGTAAAACTTATTTCTGTCTTGATAACTCTTATTCTCCAATAAAATTATGTGTACCTACGCAATAATTTCAAAACGAAACAGAAATTGCACTTCTTTCAAGTTTTAAGATCATCAAAAGGGTAATCATCAGCTGAGGAAAAATTTAATAGGAAGAAATAAAAAGAGAAACATGGTTTTACAGAACTAAGTTCTATCTAATATTTCACATTGCTTTGATAACGTATTTCATTACAATAGAAAAGAAAGCTTATATTTTATGATATCCAAATTGGAAATTCAAATAAATCTCACAGTTTATGGTCGTCTTCTTGGCTAAGTCTATAATTCTATAGTTCAGTAACCCATAAATTCTAATGAGAATCTTACATACCTTTGTAGAAGTGAGTGCAATAGATGAAATATTAACATTATCTCGAATGATCAAGTACTTTAGTTTGTCGTAAGGAACGCGCATATTATACGTGCAGAATTCTCCATCATCAACGAACACCTTCAACATTTAATCATAATCACACCTGCAACAGTTATACAAATATTTCACCTTAAAAAGGGTATCCCTGTTGGCAATCGCAATTTCGAATTCTTTGCGAGGGAGAAGAAGTAAGTTCCGGTGGACTTCTACCTCTCCCCAAACTTTAGATTGATAAGTGTTATTTATCATTTCTCCCTCCTTAAATCGTACCGTTATACCGAGGGGAATGTCGGCGGGTTCCTCTTTTGAAGAACCGTTTTGAAAATGAATATCAAATTCATCGCTAAAAAAATTCAAATTAAAATGGTCAACGTCAAGCTAACAATTCATCAAAAACGAACCTTGTGTCGTCAGTCCCTAGAAAACCACGAATTATGATCATGTCGTCTACTTTGAAGCCATTTCGCAAGGGCCAATTTATAAATTTCATCTGAAATTAAAGAAAGAATTGAGAAATCCATCTCAATTCTGAGATATTCCAAAACTTAAGTGAAAACTTAAGTGAAAATAAAGAAGTTTACCCTATCAACTAAAAGAGATGTTACTTTCACGGATGGATCAACTTTCAAGCACTGTACCGTGTCAACTTTCGCATGGTGCTGAAAGTTGCTAAAGTGATTGCCATCTATGTACAACTAAAAACGAATTAATAAAATGTTTTAATAACCAAAGAACAATATTTAACTTACACTAAAATGAGTTGCTTCACACACGATGACGATTTTGAACGGCTCTCCTGCAGCAATGGGCAAATCTCCTTTTCGTTCGTCGCAGACTTTAAGGTATCTTCCACCATAGTGAAAATCAGCGCAGAAGACGTCGTGTGTTATTAAGTCCCATGGCATTTTGGATAAGAAATGGACTCCAAAAGTTTGACTGAAATGGAGAATGGTGTACTGCATCGGACAGAACATTGCAAAAAAAACTTACATACCTAGGTGTGTTAAGGATAGGGATTCCTTTGAGTATTGCTCTTGACCCTGGAGGAAAACCATCCGGCAAGGGTAAGACATAATCATCCGACTAAAATTTTAAACAAATCATATATCTTTGATTCTTTCAAAAATTACGCTTTTTAAATTGGTAAAATCCTTTGCAAATTATCAGGATATTATATAGCAATTTGGTTCTCGATTTAATACTTCTCTATAATAATTATAAACTTATTACGTCACTATAAAGTAATTAGGTACCTAATGTACTCTAATGTTTTTTTAAGTTCCTATTTTATGTGGAATAATGTCATATTCCATCAAAAAATGTTCCAAAAATTTTCAAATTATGTACCGGGCAATTTTTTAGATTTTTTATCAACTTTTGCCAGGAAATTTGAACGATATGTCTTAGCTTTACTGTAAAATAACCTCAAGGAGTGAGTATTTTTCAGTTAAGTTAAGACAAGCCGTTCATGACAGGGGTTGATATATACAGATTGATTCAGTCAACTAGGTTGGCGGGCGCGTGCCTCGTATGCATTCGGGACGGCCTTAAATTTACGAGCAGTTTATAAATATTTACATTGACACGTTTTGTTGAATGCTAATAATTTTATTGACACTATAAATACTTTTTCTTATCAAGTTTTTTACTACATTTTAAAAAGAATTATTAAATATAGTTCGCACAAGGCCGTCCGAATATGATACGATATGAGGCATGCGCCCGTCAACCTAGTTTACTGAATCAATCTGTATATAACTATTTCATAAACTATTTAAATATGTACCTAATATTCAACGACATAAGCTAATAATATAAAATGTATAAGAAAAGAATTAAAGATGTCTTACCATAGTGTGATTAATGTTGCCAGCGATTTGCGTGAATGTAAATTGTTATTAATATTTCACTTTTATTCAATTCCATCTGGATGTTTGAAACCGCGGTTCCGCTTCCGTCTCCCAAGCTTCAGCAATGATAATTTTTGTTGATAATAATGTTAAGGGCACATGAAATTTATTTTAGAGTTTTTAGAAAATTTAAATGACGAACGAACCAAACAAAAATTCATTTAAATGAAGTCACCTGGTACTTGCAGACATCTTTTATTTTGAGAATAAATTTGAAATAAATCAGTATTTAATTTTGTTATTCGAATATAATGTCTAATCATATTTGAATACGATTAATAAGTATTTCGTCAATAATGTGTAGAGTGCACTTTATTATTTGATATAAAACAAAAGTTAAACTTAAGTACAAGAAGTCGTAGGGGCAATTATATGAAACCCAGTTAACCACACACAGTTAAGTTAATTGTGTGTTTAAGCAATATTACTGGAGGAAATTTAACATTACTTAAAAATACCAATCAAAATTATTTCTCTCGTTACTGTTTAACTTATCACAAGCCTTAACAATGGAATTAAGCAATCACGTATTTAACAATACTTTATACGATTAGGACTTAAATATTTAGCAAATGAGTAAATACTCACTCCATTTTCTTGTTTAATTTCTTCTTTCATAGAAGGCACATTCAGTTCTCTTTCGATGAGACTATTTGGAATATATCACGGGGCGTTCGCTACGGTCCTCAACACTTTCTTTTGAAATCTTTGAAGAATTTCAATGTTGGAATTGCTGGCGGTACCCCACAGCTGTATCCCGTATGTTCATATTGGTCTTATTATTGCTTTGTATAGGAACAATTTGTTGGTGGTCCTGAGCTGCGACTTTCTTTCAATCAACCAGTAGGTGTCTCTAAATCTTAGTCCGAGTTGTTTCCTTTTGTTTTTTCCAAGTCAATCTCCTGTCGGGATATATGCCTAATTATTAATATCATTGACTTGGGTTAGCTCACATTTGTTCATTGTAACCGGAGGGCATGTGGCTCTTCTTAGTATGAATGTGCAGACTTTTCTACGTTAACTTTGAATTTCCATTTCTTCAGTCTTCGATGTTATTTACACCAGTTTGTAAGTTGTTTGATGCGGAAACTGGGTTTGGATTAACTGAATGGACTGCGGTGTCATCCGCATATGTAGCTAGACCAATTTTCTTTGTAGCAGGTATATCAGCCGTATTATGATGTACAGCATTGGCCCCAAAATGCTCCCTTGAGGTACTCCAGCTTTTATAGGATTGATGTCGGTGTATTTGTTTTGTTGTTTGATGTAGAGTATGTATCGGTGAAATAGGATTTCATTAGGTAGTAATATTATATTAATTATAAATAATATTATAAAGCACTTTATCGAAGGTCTGACTGATGTCTAGGAATGCTGCTAACACAAACATTTTATTTTCCAATGCGGCGTTAATTATTTCCATAACTGCGTGTACTTTCTCAGTTGTACCGTGATTCTTTCGAAAACCAAATTGATGTTTAGAAATTAACTGGCTTTCTTCTAAAATGTGCATTAAACGTGTAAGCAGCAATTTCTCGAATATTTTTGATATAATGGGAAGTAAGCTTATGGGCCAATACGATTTAAGTTCATGCGGTTCTTTCCCTGGTTTAGGTAGCACAACTATTTCCGCTATCTTCCATTGGCTAGGGAAATAACCGAGTCTGAGTGCAGCATTGAAAATTTCCTGTAATGCTTTATGTCTCTTAACTGGTAACTCTTGCAGTACTTTGTTAGTTATTAAATCAAACCCTTGGGCCTTTTTTTTGGGTCCGATTCATTTCCAATTATATTTTTGATTTCGGCAATAATGATTTTTTTTATTGGTAAGTCTAGCTGCAATGATGCACCAAGATAGTGTCTGATTTGCTGATCACTTGTGGGATTATTGACATTTATTGGTTCAAAAGCTGTTGACAAATATTTACTAAGTGCTGCAGCCTTTTCTTTCCTGTTTCTACACCAACCTCCAGAATCATTTCTTATTGGAGAAAAAGATCGTTGAGGTGGTTTTTTTAAGTATTTTATAGCCTTCCACAGCGAGTAGTTGATGTGACAGTAGGTGACAATGACTTCAGATATTCCCTGATTCGTTCCATTTAAAAAACAAAAGTTATTGCCCTTCATTTGTTATCGAAATGGAAATAGTTTTACTGAATCACTGTTTAATGAAAAGCAAATTTTATTACTGCGATAGATACCTTCCACTTAGCTTGTGACAGTACCACAATATCTGCTTTCTAACTTTCTTCGTTAATGAGATATTAATTATAAAAGTTACATCTGTATTTTCCGAAAACCATAAACAAAGTCTAATACGAGGGGTCGTTTTTATATTCCCGGACTAGGCATGAAAAGAAAAGATTAGAACAGCAACAAAAATTTATTTTTCAATATAGGCCCCTCGCTTTTGAATACAAGTAATACATCGTTTCAATAACATCTTTAATCCATTATAAAAATATTCATTTGGTTTGTCCGTAAAATGGCTATAAGTTCGTCATCGTCCCTAAATTTTGTTTCCCTAAAGTGTTTTTTTGAGATTTGGAAACAAAAAGTAGTCATAGGGGGCTAGATCTGGACCACAGATTAAAGTAACTACACAGATGCGAAGGCTTGAGCTTTTTGAGTGGATAGAATTTTAGTGCGCATGCGTCACTTCGCCATTGTTTTGGTTGTATGTTAATCATCTAACGAGACGAGACCTAACCTTTGTGGTTTATTTTGTTAACCGTTGACGTATTCCGTGATTTTAGTTTATTTAAATTTGCATCAATCTGTTGATGATCTGTTGTGAAATATGAATCGAAGCGGAGGCATTTCGTGCATATTTCGAGGATGTACAACCAGATCCTCAGAGAGTATTGCTTTATTTCGTATTCCAACTGACCATGCTAGGTAAGTTGATAGATTGATTTTGAAATTTTTATTATTATATAGGTAACACAAATTTTAGAGCTCAATGTTGGCTACAAGCCGCTAATAGGGATGACCTGTGTGCTATAAGCATTCGTTTTACAAATATATAACTTAAATTTTACTTAATATTAATTGTTAAATTGCATTAGAATGCTAAACGCATATAGACAAATATTTAAAATTCCCGCTTGCGATACAACCTATTAAATGGCGTCAAGGTTACAGAAAATAGGCCGTTAAAGATCAAAGTGCCGCCGCCAGCCTTCGCATCTGTGTAGTTACTTTAATCTGTGTCTGGACTGTAAGGCGGATGGTCAATTTCTACGAATCCACATTCAGCAACAACAGCTTTTGAAAGTCCTGACTTGCGGGGTGGTGCATTGTCATGGAGCAAGAGGACACCTTGCGTCCGTTTTCTGCACCTTTTCACTTTAATAGAATCTCTGAGGCGATGCATTAAGCTTGAATAATATTCTCCTGTTACCATACATCCCTTATTCAGATAGTCAATCATTAAAATTCCTTGGCAATCCCAAAAAACAGTGGCCATTATTTTTCCTGCAGAAGGGGCGACTTTAAACTTCTTGGGAGGGCTGGAGCTCTTAATATGCCATTGCATCGATTCTTGTTCTTCGACTTGGAAGGACAATCATCCCCGTATGCAGCCAACATTTCTTCACGAATAACTTTTGGAGCTTTTCCTTGTTTTGTTAGGAATTTTATAACTGCTTGATATTCGAATTTATTCATTTTGATACGTGATAACACAATCTGACAGATATTAGAACTAATACTGCTGCAATTGTTTTGTAAATTGTCAAACATGTTACCAAGGCATATGCGATTAAAAAACAATATAATTAAAAATTGTATTAAAATTGAAAACTGCCTAGTCCGAGAATATAAAAACGACCCCTCGTATCTTAAAAACTATTGGACTTAGATACGGGGAACCTTTATCAAACCTACCCTAAAATAACCTGACAAGCTCAAGTTCGTTATAAAACATAGGGTATTCTATTTAAAATGACGAAGTTACACATCCTACAGCCAAATTGAGACAGCCTGTATATTTGAAAATAATTTTAAATTATGCGGAGCTTGAAAGGATGATTCTTTTGTATAAAATATTTTTCTATATATTCAATAGGAACGGCGTTAATGAAGAAACCCGGTTAAATGCCACAGACTGTATATATTTTTTTGTATCAGATTTGGATTTGCGTTTTCACAAACAAATTGTTTTCACAAAAAAATTCAAATTTTTTTTTAATGTATATTTTCTATTTATTTATTATTATTATTATTCTAGAAAAATAATCTACCACTGAGTAACTTATTAACTGTCCCTTTCTTTACCAAAGAGAGGTAGGTGAATACTTTTGACCCACGGCTCGTATATCCCAGCAATATACCGGGTGACTGACAATTGTTCTGCCAAAAAAAAAACACATTTCGTTGAAATCTGCAGAATATAAATACGTAATAATATGTGAAAATAATTTCACCTCTTATTTTATTTTATTTTTGTGGCTGCTTGGCGATAATTAATTAAAAGCCGCCAATTCCGCCAAGCGACCACAAAAACAATTAATTAATTGCTTTTGAGATAACCATAATTTATTTCAGGAAAGTGACCCGGATCTATCGCTGAGGTTTACCACTGCCTTTCCTGAGGTGTTTCGCCTCATATGAAAAATTTCCTAAAACCATTGGCTTTCGCTTGGACCTTGCGTAACACTAATACATTTTTCTTTCACTATTTAGGATAATCAAACAATTATTTTACACCTCCACCCACCACATCATTTTGTATACAGGGTGTTCTTCAAGTTCGTGCAAAAAATTAATGGCTTATTTGGTAACAGATATTCTCACGAATGCACCAAAATTAAAACAAAAAAAAAAAATTAAAAAATTCATCCTGCAATTCCTTGTGAAATATTTAGAAACGCTAGACGCAACGGACGGTGACCTTCACCCACAACAAGTGTTCGAAGTTCCCCCCTGCGCGAGACATAAACATACTGATTAGAATGCCGTCTAATATACCTGCCCACATATGAATGTTGTGAAAATTAAACATATCATCCCTTGTAAACATTGATTCGTCGGTGAAGAGGATGTTATTAACAAAGTTCGGATTGTCCGTCTGTTTCCGGAGTAACCACCAACAAAATCGCATGCGTTGCACAGTGGGTTATTTTCAGTATCTAGAAGGACATAAGTAAAAATTTGACTTGTCATATTTTTAAAAAGTTTCAGTGTTTTTAAATACTTAGATGTTCATATTACATGTTACCATAAACAATTGATGGCGTGCATGGCTCACTAGATCTTAGCTAAACGTCAAAGTTACTACTGTGAAACGCATGTATTTTTTGGGAAGTTTGTAGTAACTTTAAATATTTTATTTTGGAAAAACTGATTTTATAAAATCAATAAGGTACAAAATATGGCTCCTGATCAAGGTAATTTTATTTTATTAATTTTAATAATAAAAAAGTTATAAACATTTTATAAAATCGCAATATTCGAACAAGAAAATAATAATTTTGCGAAAACTTGCGACAAATTATTTACCCTTTTTTTAAAGCTGTACACATAGCTCTATTAAACCTGCTATAGAAATTTTTGCGCTTTGCGATATACAGGGTGCACCAAATTGACACTTCTAAAGGGTCCCATTCATTATCGGATTGGTCTGACAGATTGGTCCGTCCTGACTTGTCCGCCGACCGATCCGCTAATGAATGGTAATGGGAGACAAGTCATAGATCGGTCAGGGTCGGGTTGTGAGTTCGCTAGTTTGACAACCGAACCTACAACCCAACCGGGACCAATCCGTGCTACTTTTGTAGTGTGTGTGATCTGTCAAGACTTGTCCGGCGGCCCCAGGCAACAGTTCTACAGTTCAACGTCAATATCAAGAAATTAATGTGAATTTAAATTGTCCTTTGAAGACGACAAATTTTTGTGGGAGGAATTTATCTTCCTATGTCAAGAAAATCCATACCTATAGCACATCGACCACTCTTTTAACCCAACACGTTTTTTCTTTTTTCTTTTTCGAATAACATGATTGTACCAACACCTAAAGCAACTCTTGCCTTTCTGGAGAATATGGGAGACATAATGTGTATCTATGGCTCACCACGTTCAGTGTCCGAATGAGCTCTTTTGCAGGATTCGTGTCAAGTCCGTGTAATGTGTTGACAAACATGGATGAGTCGCATGTCGGGTCTCGGTTGGGAGTCGGGTCTGGGCTCGTATAGTGTGTGGCCCGCTTAAAAGGAATCAACAATTTTTAGAGGACTTATACAAAAAACAAGAGCTAAATATTTGAGTTAGTTAAGCTCTAAGTCATACAGCAAGTTTTTAATAGTTTTTGTCCTTCAATAAATACACTATACCGAGTGTCACACACTCACACACACACATGTGTTTACCCTTCTAGAATTTCTATTTTTAATTCTATTTTTATAAAATTTGAAAGGCATAAATTAAACAAAAAAATTAATTTTCCGACATACTATTGAGCATCGTAGGACTTCCGGTTTTGCCGGAAGTGATGTTAATTTTCTTATTTTAAATGGAACATCCTATATATTTTTACATATTTGGAATCTGCAGTTCATTGCGAATCCGAATATGTATCACCAGTTAATAGTTTGTCAATTGTTCTAGCGGTTATTAATTTTGTCCAGTTAGTTCCTGAAAATAACCCACTGTGCGTTGGAGGGAATCTGCGAGCATCAGAGCTTGCACTCTTTGAAAATGGAACGGGTAATTGTTCCTCAGGAATAATTTGCCCAACAACAAACTGCACAACTGACACAAAGGATCTGCTGTTTGGCAAAGGACGATCTAGGTAACGCTGAGCATACAAACGTCTTGCAGCCAACGCATTTTGACCACATTCGCCGTAAATTAAAATCATGTCCACGATAACCCTATTGGAAAATTCGGCCATGTTTTCAACACTGTTATCTGCGGTGTGCACTGATAACCCACTTTAATAGCCGATGCTGACACCAGCATACTTCTCCGATTACGTAATTACGTAATAAAAATAAGCCAGGGACTATCAAACTGTTTCATCGTTCGCCGAATACATTTATTATCTCTAATATTTATTAATCAATTATCCATATTACCGAAAACTTGGCAAATCGAAAAGAGTAGTTCTTTTTCTGCCCTAAGTTGACTGCTTCCTTCAACGCCAACTGGTTCCTTAAGTTCGCAGTCGCGATCAGATTCTACTTTAATCAATTGTTATACAATTGTTACGCTTCATTCTATCACTTTTAATCTCAACTTTCACTGGTTTCATTTTTTGCATGAAGTTAAAAAATAGCCTGTATAATTCGACTGTATGAAGTTTGTCGAATTCAACACAAAACATTTACGTACAGCTTTGAAAGGTAGAAGATTCACGAAAGTCACGAAATACCAACAATTTTAATATTTCTTCTATATAGATAGGTGTACCACGTGCCGTGCAGTTAGAAGTCCAAAATAACACCTCAAAATTTTCGTAAAAATTATTTTAGTTTTCCAACACTATCTGTTATTCCACATGGAGCTCCTCTCCTTGCCGATTATCGTCTGGTTTCTTGCAGCTGAGTAACGGATGCCGACGACATGGCGATGTAGGAACTATTTCAGATCGATTTAATTCCTGTGATGTTCTTATTCTCCTATTCTACAACAGCTGGCTTCGAAGATGTCGATGAATCTGTAGAGTGTGGATGATATCTTGACAATGGCTGCACAAGAGGTGTGGTGGTGCTTCTGACAACGGCTGCACAGAAGGTGTGGTGACTGGTGGTGCTTCTGATAATGGCTGCACAAAAAACTTGTGGATGCTTCTGACAATGGTTGCACAGAAGGCTTGTGGATGCTTTTTACAATGACTGCACAGAAGGTTTGTGAATGCTTCTGAGAAAGCTGCACAGAAGGGTTGTGGATGCTTTTGACAATGGCTGCACAAAAGGCTTGCGAATGCTTCTGACAATAGCTACACAGAAGCTGACAATGAACTGACATAAAGTAACTCTGCTATGGTCTAAATGTGTAATCGAATCACGGATGATCAGAGCTGTATCTTATTCCTCAGGGAGCAGTCTTTTTATGTTTACTCCGGGGGATGTCTTAGCCGCTAAATTTGAGGATGCGATCCTATTTGTGAGCCAATCATGAACTAATGCGGTTTCACTTTAATTCGTCTAGGGGCGGCCTAAATTTTGATTTTTTGCGACGGTCGTCATCGTTTGGTCATCGTTGCTTTGTTACGTAAATGTCAACGTGACGCTTCGCCAGTACTTGTCTGTATGACATTGCCTGACGTTGTCTTTTCAACGTTTCTAACATCTGCTATTTTGACGTTTGTCAATTTGACATTTCTGCATCTGTCGCAGAAAAAGATCCTATAAATGAAAACATAGTTGTTAATCAATCTTCTGAACATCTCAATGATACAGAAATAGCACTTCTAAATAGAGGTTTAAAATTCAATTTACCGTATCGTAAACCGCCGACCACGGATACTGTTGCGAGTATTGAAAGCGCGATTAATTCCTTGGATGAAAATAACAAAAACTACATTAGAAATGCTTGCAAAATACAACTTGAAAACAATTTAAATAATTCAATAAAATCTGTACCACATAATGAATATTATTATGGTAATAACATGAAATAAGGATCGTAGCTCAGTATAACAAACATTTATTAACAATTAATTACAACTAATACTTACATTGTATTTTGGGTACTTACTGACATATAGACTAGATGACACTCTGACTAGATTTATTCTAATTATATGCTAACGTTCGATTTGTCGCCTTTATAGGGGTTTTGTTTCCGGGGTATTACGTCAATTGTTGCTTTGACATTTTTGCACACGGCGCGGCGTTAGATCTATCCACGTAGATGAGTCATAAGATTTTGCACACGGCACACGAATGAATCATCGCTTTGACATTTGCAGGTGCATCTTCTGCAATGCGGGTGAGTCATACGTTACATAAATCTTATGTTTATGTTACTGATTTGCAGCTGTACATCTTTGCTGGTCTTCTCATCCTAGTTACAATATTATAAAATCATTGAGGGGTTAAGAAAGAAAAACTGTTTCTATTTAAAAGCCGACAAAGGTAATAAGATTGTGATTTTAGATAAATCCGATTATTATGAAAGGGTAAACAACCTAATAAATAATGGTCCGTACAAGAAACTACCCCGAAACCCTTTGCCAAAGTTAATTAAAGCTGTCAAAGACACGATAAAAGAATGTCCCAATCTTATTACTAAACAAAATATATTTAAGATTAATATATCTAATCCCAAATTGTACCCAAATTGTACGTCCTTCCCAAAATACACAAGGCAGGTAAATCGGTGAGACCAATCGTGTCCGGTATAAACTCACCCACTTACTCTCTTTCCAAATGGTTGAATAGTGAGCTCAGTGCACTTCCCAATCCTCAAGATAATTTTTCGGTAAAAAACTCAATGGAGTTTATAAATAAGATTAAAAATGTTTCTTTACAAGAAGGGGAAATCCTGATCTCTTTTGATGTTCAATTGTTATTTCCCAGTGTGCCCATACCTGAAACGCTGACTTATTTGCGGGAACTACTGACAGTTAATAATGTTGATAAAGATAGGTTGGATGAATACGTCAGGCTCACATCTCTTTGCATGTCTCAGAATGCTTTCAAATAAATGGTGAGTTTTTTGAACAAGTTCAAGGAACCGCAATGGGAAACTGTTTGTCACCGTTTTTGGCCAATTTATTTATGAGTAAATTCGAAAATGACGTAAGAGATGATAATCAGTATTTTCCAAGAATTTGGTTGCGTTATGTTGATGACATTTTTGCAGTTTTTGATACCAAGAAATGTAATTTGGAAGATTTTTTAGAAAAATTAAATTCAAAATTTGATAGCATTAAATTTACATACGAAAGGAAGAAAACGGTGCGATTCCCTTTTTAGACACTCGTGTAATTAGAAACAGCAAAAATGAATTAAAAATCGACATTCATCGTAAAGATACAAATACTAGCCGGTTTATAATTAACGAATCACAACATTCTGTACAACACAAACTCGCGGCTCTAATTTTTTTAGTAAATAGATTACTCTCATTTCCACTTACTAAATCCCGATATGACAAAGAACTTAAATATATTAAAAATGTTGCGATTCATAATGGTTATACTCCCCAAATAGTAGATAATATAATTAGGAAGATTAGTCACAGGAAACAGGTCCAAAATTCTAGCACTCTAACGGCAACTTCATCTCTAGGAAAATTTGTTAAAATGCCTTTCGATGCACTTTGCACTAAAGGTTTAAATCATATTTTTAAAACTCAAAACATACGATTAGCTTTTTCTACTAACAATACCATAAAGAATTTATTGGGAAACGCGAAAGATAAAGTTGATGTTGAACAGAAATCTGGAATTTATGAAATTAAGTGTAATGAATGTGCTAATAAATACCTATATTGGACAAACAAAAAGAAATATATTAACACGTTTTAAGTCACTATAGGTACAATAGGTTTGAGAAATCAGTTTGACAAATCAGTTTGACAAATCAACATTTTTACAATACTGGACACAGTATTATTAAAGATAATTTAAAACTCATTAAGCCGGTATCAAATAATAGGGAATTATGCTCACGAAAGTATTTTTATTCGAAAAAATAAAAACAATTTAATGAATTCAGATAATGGACCAATACCTAGTTCCGTATTATTTGATTTACTCTAATTTTGTAGGTTTTATGTACGGATATATGTATGTGTGTATGTAAAAAGTGAGCAAATAAAAATCAGATTAGAGTAGGCGGTGCAAAGAAAATGTATGTCTGTGATTAACTGAATTAATTAATGTAATACATTCAGGGACTGTCAAATTTATTGACTTTTTATTTAATCACAGACATACATTTTCTTTGCACCGCCTGCTCTAATCTGATTTTTATTTGCTCACAGGTTATATATGTATATGTGTGTATTGGAGTCAGAAATCGGCCGCAAGATGTCGTTTTTGTTAGGTCAAAAATCAGTCACAAGATGTCGCGACCTAAATTTTATATAAAGGCGTGTTAGAGACAGTTAAGCGCATTTGCACTGGATATATGATAAGAAGAGGATTCTCCGAGATAAATATCGTGAGGAGCTCTTAACTTGTGGTGTGTGGGTGTGATCTGCTCTAATCTATAGGTTGCTTTTTGGCGATTTGTGCATATATTTTCCGTTGGTGATTGTAGAAGACACTTTTTAAAAAACGGTTAATTTTACTGAATAACAACTATATTTTAATTATAATCGAAATACAGGAGAACACACAAAGTTATGACGGTAAAGTATTCTGCGTTCTGAAGAGTTCTACGTTCTGCAGAATTCTAAAGTGTTCTAACGAAAAGTTTACAAGATTTAGTTTATATACGGTATGATACAAAAACAATGACAAATCAATGATACAATAAATTAGTTTACATACTCAGCATTGGGTGATCAAAATGATATCATTGCAGGTGGCTGCAAATCGAAATTAGTCATGTGAAAACAAATTGCCAAAATAAAATGTATAAACTTATTAGATCATGCGTAACTGACGTAATCTGCTGACCAAGGGTGAGTATGCGTGTTGATGTTTATTTTCTAAGTTTTACGTGAAGGAATCTGTAACATATATATAGGTGTATACATATACATATAGAGCGTGTACCAAAAAGTTTTATACAAATGGAGAAAAAGTTTATCTTACATTTCACAAAAAAAAAACTATTCTTTATAAAAAGCTCTGCATGACTTGTAGATCCATAATCAGGTACAAAATTTTTAAAAAATTGGCTGGAATACAGGGAAAATAAAAAATAATGATTTGGACGGAGAGCAAAATACGTTCAAACTGTAGTGGAGAGCAAAATGTTCATTGAAATTGTGATTAAATAGCAAAAAATTATGCACACTTGTAGATTATTGAACGTATTTTGCTAAAGAATAGTTTTTTTTTGTGAAATGTAAGATAAACTTTTCTCCATTTGTATAAAACTTTTTGGTACACGCTGTATATATAATTATTGTTATTATTATTCTTTTCAGGGATAAATTCAAACGGTGTCAAATAACAGGGAATTAAATGCTTGCAAATGTTCTTTATTCGGGAGAATAAGAACCTTTTTCGGATTTTAGACCAATACTCTTTTCCGTTTTATTTAATTTGCTTTTTTGGTAGGTTTTGACTGTTAATAGTATTGTGGGCGGAGATAGTTTTCAATTATCTCTTAAACCACAGTCTCCTTTACTATTTCTTAGTGTTAATATTGTTTATTTTTAGATACTATTAGTAGTATAGATAGTATGATCAGGTAGGTAGGTAGATGCTAGGTTTCATGTAATGTTTTTAAATTGTACTGAAGATGGAAGCTTAGCTGCCGAAATACGTATCTACGGATATAAAATTATTGTGGGCGGAGATAAATTTCAATTATTTCTGATATCTGTCATTTTGTCTTTTGTTGTCGTCTGTCATCGTGACGTGCTTCGTTGGTCGCTAAGCAACGTGCCAGCCCCCACAAAACCGTAAAAAGAACAAAATTGATTTTATCCAAGTGCGCAGCGAGCATGGGTGCAACTGTAACAGTCAAGACACACCATCCTAAGGTGCGCCTGAGGTGCCTTATTTAATTTCTTTAATAGTCTTACGGAAATAATTGTAGTAACTGAAATAAGGGTCGTAGCTCAGTATAACGAAACATTTATTTACATACATTTACTTACATGGCTTGGTCACTTACACAATAAAACAAGACTTCTGACTAGCTGTCACACTAATGATCTAATGATCAGCTCGTCGGCTATTTAAAGGGGTTTCGTCCGTGGAGTTTTTCCCGGGGATTGTGAAATTATGCCTTGCCATACGACTCATGCGGAACTGAAAGCGTGTCACTCGGAATTTGCGTATTCCTTCCTTGACATTTCCGAAAGATTCATACTTATTTAATTGTTTGCTTTGGCTGACTGATTTTTGCAGCTGCGAATTCTTGCGTTGGTGGCGTTCTAATTTCAAGAATGTAACATGACGTAACATTATCTAGAATAAATCGGAGAAAACTTGGGAAAAAAACAAAATATTAAAATAAAACGGCCAATAATTTAAAACTGTTTTATTTCTTAGTTTCAAACAATTATAAGTTGTATAAGTATCCAGGTATGTATGTGTTTATAACCAAATTGGAAATGCAACTTAATTTCACAATTAGGATTCGTTCTTCCTGGGGATAATCTGTAACTCACCATTTAAATAACTCCTAAATATTAAATCGAATCTTACCGGAGCAGGGATGAATTGAACAGATGAAATATGAATATTGTCTCGAATCATCAAGTACATTATTTTGTCGTAAGGGGTTCTCAAGTTATATGTGTAGTTTTTGTCGTTCACAGCCACCTGCGCATTATATTATATTCATTCCTGCAATATTATCCCGAAAACTTTATCACCTTAAAATAATATTCCGCGTTGATGATTGCAATCTCAAATTCTTTTCCATCCCGAACAGGAATATTTTGTATTTCTTCCTTTCCCCACGCATCCGATTCGAATGTGTTGTTTACAGTTTTTCCGTCCTTAAACCGTACCGTCATTCTGAATGGAATGTCAACAAGTTTATTGTTCGCGGTAGAATTTTGAAATTCAATGTCAAATTCATCACTAAAACAATCAAATCATTAACGCTACTTAATATTTTATCAATCGTGAACCTCCAGTTGTCATTTCCTTGAAAACCTTTAATGATAATCTTGTCGCCCAGTTGGAAGCCGTATAGCAAAGGCCAACATAAAATTTTTATCTGAAATTAAAATACAGGGTGTTTCAAGATTAACCGATCAAAGTGAAGAACCAAATTCAGGATCTCAAAATAAGAAAAAAATGAGAATATGCTCGTTTCGTTAAAGAATTACGTCCCTTCATAAAATGAAAAATATCCAACGTTAACCATGTAAGTATATTTTTAAATTAATCAGTTTAACGAAAATTAAAGTCGTTTACCTTCTCGATTGACACAGATGATACCTTCACACTTCCAACAACTGTCAAGCATTTTATCGTCTCAAATAATGTACGATGCAGAAAATCACTAAAGTGTTTGCCATTTATGTATAACTAAAAACGAATTAATAAAAACAACCGAGGATTAATATTCAACCTACATACACTGAAATGAGTTGCTTCACACACGACGACAATCTCGAACGGTATTCCTGGGAAGATCGGCAAACTCTCATGTCGTTCCTGAACTTGAAATCCCTTGTAAATTTCAAACGAATTATTAATAAGGTACTTCTCGCCATAGCGAAAAGAAGCATGGTATGCGATATCTCCTCCCTTGGATGGCAATTTGGATAAAAAGTTGATGGAAAAAGTTTTACTGAAATAGAAACTGGTGTATTACAAGTTGAAAATTGTAAAAGACTTACTCAGTTGTATCTGAAATAGGAATTCCTTTGATTTTCGCTCTTGACCCCGGAGGAAAACCGTCGGGTAAAGGCCATACGCAACCCTTGATCTAAAATTTCGACAAATTAGATGGCTGTAAATAAGTCAAATTGTTTATTTATTTACGATTTTGTTACATTCCAAAATGATGTAAGGAATAAGTTTGCAGTATTTGAAAATTTTAGTCAACTTAGAATTTATTGTGGCAACCCTAATACCCAAGGGAGTAGTCGTACAATTATCGATCGCATCATGCTGTAAACAGCCGAAAATTTTAAATCAAAAATTAATTAAAGTAAAATTCTTTGTCGCTTCAAAGGTAACGAAGGAATTTCGAATTCGATCCTAATGTAAACAGTTACCTGGCGAGTTAACCCAAACAATCTTCGTAAGGGTACTTTAAAGGTAATTAAGATACCCTAGAGTAAATAAATCTATCATCAGCAAATTTCACTCGTGAAAACTGGAAACTTACACCTACGTGCGCACAGGAAACGGGTCGAAATTGGACCAACTGGTGCCTTAAGGGTATGCAATTTTGGTCACTCCGGTGATCTAAATGGCTATAAGTCGACAAAAGTTGAACGACTAGCCCGCAAGAGAGCAGCATCTCCCAGGAGTATTATTAAAGAGGGGGAAGATTGTGAATTTGTAAACAATGGCCCAGGGGACAGGAGAGTGTTTTTCCCGAAATTTAATCTCTGAATGTTACATTCGTTTCTATTGTTCCGATTGTTCTGTTTGAATTAAATTCGCGACCCTCTTCGCGAGTATCTAAGTATCCGGTGTCGGTGTAAGTGTGGGTGCCAGCAACAAGAACTCCACCCCGATTCTTCCCCAAAAGGGATTAGCGAGCCCCATCCCAGAAAAAGGGAGATAAATAAGAGGTCCCTCTGCTGCTGAATTCCACCTTCACACCACCTTATTCGGTAGGTGAATTTGTTATTTTATATTTTTTGTGTACATATTATGTAGTTTCACCCTTCCAGGGTAATCCGTAGTACATTTAATATACCCTGCCTTAAGCTGGTACACGACTTTTATTTATAGTAGAATAGATCATGATTTTAAGGTTCTCTTGCACAGTTTCAGCCTGGAAGGATCCTTCTCCGAGGGACTGTTAATCGGTCATGTAATTTAAATAAGCATTGTAGGGTCCGGAATTCCCTTAAACTCCGGTGGTGGCAGCGAACTCCGTTACTTTAATTTTTTCTAAATTTTTCCAATTTTATTAACATGGTTAGTTAAATTTCTTACTAAAATTACGCTACCAAAGTAAGAAGGGTTAAAAACCGGGAAAGTCTTCAACTTTCACCACAGAATCTTCCTACAGTGCCATATCCTAACATGGGCATTTTCGATAATAATGAATTTTCATTGATCGTAGCTTGTGGCATCCGCATACGTCTCGCGTCACCCGATTTAGCTTGATGTAACTCGTTTAACTTTGGTGATGCTATGTTGTTGTGTTTAGAATTATCAAAATTTGTGCTAAGGAAAGATTAGGAAAAGTTGTATTCGACTTGGTCGGAATTACTATTAAGTGCATCACTAAACGAATTGGGCTGATTTTACACTTCCTTGCTAGGGCCTGGTTTACATAAAAACCCAGGTTTTTTCGTTCTGGTACTTTTACTTTCGAATACTTTTTACGTTTGGATACCTCTTTTAGTACTACCGAAACTCACCACTCACTCACTCACTCTGTGGAGTCATAATCTCTGAGTTCAAAGAACATGCCCGATGCAGTTGGTTTATAATCGCGTCGAAACAGCGAACAGAAGATTCGTAGGAAGACGAGATCGACCTTGACCTACGACATATTTTTGGTTACGTAAGTTTACTTTCATAACTTTTATTAACAATAGCGCGACGCTGCGTTCCATTAAAAGCGAATTTTCGACATATCTTGCGGTATTAGTTGATGACATTTATTGTAGTAGTGATGAGGGGGATTTATCTGATTTTATTAAGTAAATAAATAAGCAAGTGTGCATTCAATTGCAACATTTTTGAATCGTCTTACTTAGTCGTAATATATTCGGCATTTGGCATTAACCTGTTTGTGACAATTGTCATTATTTTGTGCGCGCATGTAATTAAAGCAATTGTTTATTGTAGCTATTCATGCAACTACCCTCAACGTACAAGTGAGTATAAATTAGAATCTCCTGCGTTCGTTGCGAGTGATCTATTGCAAAACCAAGATAATTTGAAAACGCCGGCGCCGTCGAGGCTATTTCGGATTAGCTGGGTATTTTGTTCACCCTGGCACCTGTATTAACATTTGTTTACCCACCCCCACTCTTCACTGTTGCTAGTTAGGGGAAAAGCTGTTGAAAGATACAGCGCAGGCTTGTTACCGACCTAAGTAAGACAGGAGTAATTCACATTAGTTTTGTGGCAGCAATTTGTATTTATTTATATATTTATAATTTTATGGATTACTAGATCTATAATGTTATTGCTCATTTTTTGTATGCACAAATTAATACACTTGCCCATTTTAAAACTATTGTTATAATTATGAAGTGTTCAGCATAAAATTAGAAACTTTTTAATTTTAACTAGAATATAGTTAAATAAGACAAATTATTGATAAAATTAATTTAATGAAAAAGATTCGTGATTAATTTATTTTATTTAAATATTGGGTTTCCCCATATTCGAATATAATTGTTTCATCATAATTAATCTATTTTAATAATAGCTTTTTTTTTGTAAAGTATTTGTGTCGAACAATATGCCATAATCAATCCCTTACTGCTAGAAAGAAAAAAAACTTTCCTCTATTGAAAATAAGGAGGTTAGTTTTATATTTATAACACTGTAGTATTTCATAATTTTATCAAAAATATTTGAGTAAAACTCAAAAATATTGAGCAATATCAGCGTTCAACGTTAATAGTTATAATATAAAAAGAAAAAAATTAAAAGTCTCTCACCATGGTGCGATCAAAATAATATTGCCAGCAAACTGTACCTACGAACGTAAATTGAAATCAATATTTTGCTTCTACACAGTTCATCTGAATTTTTTAAACCACTTCCGTTTCCGCTTCCCGTGTTCGCAACGATAATTTTTAATGCGAATTACTAACTTACAATTTTTTTAAATATTTTTTTTGTTTTATTTAAACTTTAAATACGTAAAACTGTAAATTTAAATACGAAGGTTTTATATGTATTATCTTTTAGAGTCATCACAAAGAATAGAAACGTATCACAAAGTGAAGGAAAAATACAATTTGTTTTTTGTTTAAATGGAACACCTTACACAGGATGTCTTAAAAAGATTGGGCTGGCTATGCACAGCCGTGTTACTGTTATTAAAATAAACAAAAAAAAAGTTCATGTTAAGTACGGTCCTAATGTGCTTAGTTAAAGAGTTGTGTTTAAAATAGAATGCGAGTAGTTGATGTCAATTTTCAAGGCAATATGCCAAAAATTTTAAGAATATAAAATTGAAATTAAAATTTTGATTTTAATGCCCTGTATCTCCTTTCTTATCAACTTTTGAACTAAGTACTTAAGTTTAGTTAAATCGCAATATTTTGATGTCAGGAATCCACTCCTGCTGTGTTCCATTACTTTGGGATCACCGTGTAGATAAAACGAATATTTTCTTGATTACGTAATTAGATATCAAACAATATTTTTTTTTCGATGAAAGTTATTCTTGACAAAGGTATAATTTTATTCCACACAGCAAGGTATGATAAACATTAAATAATGTTCTATCTAATCTATCTATGGTTCTAGATCCTGTTGTATATTTACAAATCATATAATTATCTCGTCTCCCATCGCCTCACTATCGATCAGAATCATTCGACTATCTGTTTGAACCTCTGTTTCAACAATAATTTCAGATCCTTGATCAAGGCAATACAGCCTTTCAAAAGTCTATTCTGTATAGAGTCGCCTAGCCTCGTAGCCTCTGTCCAATTACAATTTTCCATACACTGTAAAAAATTTCATGGTAAATTTACCTGAATAATCATTGTTTATTTATGGCCACTGTTAATCATGGTAAAAATACTGCAACTGGCTTCGACGACGTTAATGAATGTATTTGGAATTTGAGCGAACTCTTGACAATGACTGCACAAGAGACTTGTGGATGCTCTTGAAAATGGCTGCACAAGAGATTTGTGGATGCTCTTGACAACGACTGCACAAGAGGTTTGCAGATGCTCTTGACAATGGCTGCACAAGAAACGTGTGAACGTTATTGATAATGACTGCGCAAGAGACACTGAGCTGGAACGGCTACCTTCCTCGCTTTTATAGAACTTTTTCCGTAGCATGGATAAAGTAACTTTGCCTCGTAAATTTTTGCTGCAAGTCGGCTAGTTTACAATCTGGTCCCCGAGCATTCTCTATATAACGCTATTTCAGCCATAATTGAAGTCTCATCAGCAGAAGAGTAGCTCGGAAAACTCCGTAATTGCAAACACATTGCTAAGGCGTGCCCTCGCATCATTAGTTTTTGATCTGAAGCTGTGCGGAAATAACAAATAAACAACGAATGCTGCTGTCTCATAAGCTATTATCAGAGACTCTCAGATTGAATTCAGTTTTCATTGGCATGACGTGAGTAGGGGTATCGTGATTAGCTGCGAACAACAGCCCGTCGAGCGCTCATTTTTCCTTCGGTTGCGAATTATTGCTTAATTGTTATCTTGGGTTGATTTGTGGAAAGTTATTTAATAATAAGTTTCAACAACAAATGAAAATAAATAAAAGTTATACCTAATTGTCCTGAATACATCAACAATGAAATCGAGTTTCTGAAATATTAAATGGCAATTTTTATATATCAAATCATAAATACATATCAGATGTATAAATAAAAAGTTAATTTAACATGAGGCTAAACCATCGGCTTCATATCAAAGCTACTGATACGGCAGCAAAAAGCTTCTGAATTCGAGTTCATACGAATTTCTGCTCTCTAATTATTTATTTATGTAAAAAGTTACGTGTTTAACGAGTTTTTGGGGGGCTGTTGCGTCGTATTCTTTAGTCAAACAATCGATTGTCACAAACACAAACAAAATGTCTTTATTAATAACAATAATACAAGGATGTTAATATGTCAAAACGCCTCGTCGTTATGTGCACGGTATGTCCACGAGGATGAGTTCGCAGTTGTCCTGGTGCAATGGTTGCAGGTGGAGGACGTGCTGAACCGGATTCCTCGGCGGAGTGGTCGTTGATAAGCCGTGGGCTGGGTGACGTCTTCTGACCGGACGGGCTTCTTTTATGGCATCGGGGGAAGCGATGAAACGGCACGGCGTATTCTGCCGACGCGTTTCAGTGCCCGACGAAGCTGGGTGGTCGTAGGTGTTTGACGGACGTGGAAACCAGGATATCCCGGCCTTTCGGCTGGCTTTGGTTAGGAGTCCAACCTCGCGGCTGGCTTTTGGAGAGGAGGTCCAACTTTGCAGCTGGGTTTGGTTAGGAGGTTCCAACTTTGCAGCTGGCTGGGGAAGGAATGATCTTCGAGCTGCTCTGCATGCATCCATCTTGTAGAGGGGCTGAGTGTGATGTGGAAGGGAGTTAGAGCTTGGTGCGTGGCAATGGTGTAGAGATGTGCCGCAGGTGGCGCTGTGGTCGCTACAAGTTCAAAAAAATTGTGGAAGAAATTAAGAATTTGTCGTATCGCGTCAGGATCTATACGGCACTGAATCACCATGAGTGGGGGTCGAAAACGCGCTGTTGAATCTTTTCTGAAAGTCTCTGGCTATTACCCACAAGATGCGGACTTTTATAAACGTTATGGCTTATGAGATAGCAGCATTCGTTGTTATTAGCTATTTCCGCACAGCTTCAGGTCAGAAACCAGTAGTACGAGGGCACGCCTTAGTAACTTTGCTTCATTGGTCAGAATGTATAGTCGAATCACCGACGATTAGAGCTGTATCTTATTCGTCAGAGAGCAGTCTTTTTATATTTACTCCGGGGGTTATCTTAACGAGCAAATTGAAGACACGATCCTATTTGTGGGCCAATCAAGAACGAATGTGGTTTCGCTTTAATTCATACTGTTAGAGTGAGACAATCTAAGGACATTAACATATTAATTAATTTTATTCAGCGTTCATAATTCGATCAGAAAATGGTTTTCTAATTTTTTTTAAGTGTCGTATTGTTACATCCCATGCCGCCGACAATTTTATAACTGTCACGCCCTCTACCTTTTCGATTATTCCAGAAATTTCGACGCGCGCTCTAAATGACGCTGGAATTTACTGGAAGGTTCTCGAAAGATGAAACCTGCATTAAAACCGATGCAGGCGCGCGATTTTTTGATTATTTTTGATTAAATTATTTTTAATTGAAAGAACAATTATTTTCTTTGAACCCCAAGTTGATAACAATATAAATTCTCAGGCGATACTTCCTCTATACCTCGACGACAAACATTTACAAACGAGAAACAAAACAAACAAAAATCAGATTAAGAAAAAACTGCTCAAACAAACACATGTTAATAATTTCAGTCAAATGAACAATTTTTAATAAATATCATCAAAGAAATCAATGTTAAAATTCAGTTTGAAACATTTATTAAGTAAAGCGGTAAATAAAATGTATAATATAAATTTATCAAAATAATAGTACTGCAGTACTAAGTAATTTTTAAATTAAGGCTGCGTTGTATAAAAGGTATAAGCCAGAATTAAAGTTAATGCAAAGTTCGAATGTGACACACACATTGCTGTACGTCATACAAGTGTCACATTCTAACTTACTGATTCTTGATTAAAGTTAATCCTAAGTTAGAATGTGGTACACAAAATTCTGTACGTCAACAAGTGTCACATTCTAATTTAGGATTAAAGTTAATCCTGGCTAAAACCTTTTATACAACGCAGCCTAAGGCCGCGTTGTATAAAAAGTTAAAGTTGGGATTAAAGTTAATCCTAAGTTAGAATGTGACACACAAAACACTGTACGTCATAACAAGTGTTACATTCTAACTTAGCATTAAAGTTAATCCTATACAACACAGCCTAAGAATCGTGAGCACTGATCTAAACTTAAGCTATTTATTTATTATTATTTTTTTTTAGATTTTCATGCCGTGATGCGTTTGTATTCAAGTTATGTGGAGTCTAGCTAAAAATCAGCATTATTAGTAACTCTTAAATATTAAAATGAATCTAACCGTCGCAGAAGTGACTTACTTTAACAGACAACACAGAAACATTATCTTGAATTATCAAGTACATTATTTTATCGTGAGGAGGACTCGTCTCGTAAGTGAACTGTTCACGGTTTACAAGCACCTGAAATATTAAGATATGTTAATATCTGCAATTTGTTCCCAAAAACTTCATCACCTTAAAATGAGTACCTTCGTTGCTGATTGTAATTACGAACTCCTTTTTAGGTTCAACCTTCTGCTGTATTATTTTTTCTCGCCACATTTTGGATTTGCAACTTTTATTTATAATATCCCCTTTCTCAAATTTTACCGTCATGTGCAGTGGAATGTCACCAGATTTTTCGTGTGGGGAAAAATTTTGAAAAATAATAACAAACTCGTCGCTGAAAATTCAAATTTAAACGACGCAACGTTATTTTCGTCGTCATTTTTGTTGTTAACGAACCTCGATTTGTGATTTCCTGGAATTCCAGTGATGGTGACCGTATCGTTTTCTTGGAAGCCACGTGGCAAAGGCCAGTGTAAAGAATTGATCTGAAATTAACATAGAGGCGAGTTATAAATACCTAATTGATAAAATATCAAAGATTTAAAATCATTAAATATTTGCAGAAAACTTTGAAAACAGCGTCCAGTGTGATTTTTTAGAAACTGGAGTAATGCTTAGATGTCTACCTTGTAAAAATTAAAGGAAACTAGACCTAGAAAAGATATTATTTAGGTAGGTTTGTTCGTAGTGCAGTTTGTAACCAGTCTCCCATGGAAGTAACGTTCATTGGCGCATATTTCCAACGGTTCCAAATTACTCAGAACTGCTCTACGAACAGACCTATTTACTTGTCGTTTGATATTATGTACAATTCAGGCGATTGCGAAAAGGTGTTAGCCTGTTGTATCCCAACCTTACGGCCGTTTCGATTTAATTCTATCAAATTCCTCTGGTTTCAGTCTATGGAGTATGGACATATGGAAAAAAAATTCAAAAATTAAAGATATTTACCCTATCAACCGTCAAAGCTGTTACAGACACGCTTCTATTAACTGCCAGGCATTGTATCTTTTCAAGCAACATGCGACGTCGAAACTTCTTGAACAGATCGCCATTAATATAAAGCTAAAACCGAATCAAGACATGTCGTATAAAACCAAGCAATGTTTAGTAATTAACTCACACTGAAATGACTAAATTCGCATATGATGATTATTTTAAAGGGCTTTCCTGCGCTTATGGATTTATCAGAATTTTTTTCCTCCTCTTGCCATCCTCCGCTAGTTAGGAATGTGTTGTAAACGATGGAACCTGTACCATAACGAACGTTAATGTGGCTGACGATGTCTCCTTCTCCGTCACCTGGCAGTTTAGTTAAAAAATTGATGCTGAAAATGGGACTAAACTGGAAAATGGCGTCAAAGCTACATATTTTGTGAAAACGTACTCAGATGTGTCAACTGTAGGGATGCCTTCGATTATTACTCTTGATCCCACAGGGAAACCATCGGGCAAAGGCCATACGTAATCACTCGATTGGAAGTTGTAGAATTTAACCGGTTTTAACCATTCAAGAATCTATTCGAAATTTATCACAAATTGACTTAAGCGTACTCACCTTAATACTAGTAGGTAAAAGAAAAAAAATTGATAGTTTAACCTTACCATAGTGTGGCTAAAATTTTGCCGGCAAACTGTAAAGTATATAGTAATATTCACATCTGCAGACTTTTATATAATTCGTCGGTTTTCTAAACCACACACGCTTCCGTTTTTTAAATTACGCAGGGATAAGCCTTTATCAGAATGTTAATTTGCAATGCACAATCTCAATGTTTATTTAATTGATTCTTCGGAACTTCAAAATAATTTTAGAGTTTTTAATCAAATTACAAGTCACCTATTTGAGTTGGCTTGGAGTTGAAACCACGATACGTTGACTTCTTCTACTACGTTTTGTTCTCCATTGCAGAAGAACTTCCTCAGGGCTACCACTGCTGGTGGTGTTACAGTCTCAACGACTAACGACAAACAGCAGCAACACCAACAGCAGCAACCCTGAGGAAATTCTTCTGCAGTGGAGAACGAAACGTCGGCAGTAGAAGAAGTTAACGTTACGACGGCCGCGGAAGCCTTCAAGTTAAATTAAAAGTCACCTAATACAGTTAAGAAGTACACCTTAGAAGTACACTTACTTAAGAAGTAGCTTAACTTAATTCGCGACTGCTATTTTTCGCTTATTTGCAAGCTTTTAGTAAAATTTACAAATGAATATAAACAAGAACATTCTTGGAGGAGAACGAAATTCCGAAAGCGATATAAATCGGAATTTTTAAAAAGTGGCCACTCTATCTTGATATGCGGTTCGAAATCGTGGACCTGCACGAAAGAAAAAGGAAAACTAGAAGCAATGAAAATAAAATATTTAAGAAAGACAGAAGATTAACTTCGAATGAACAAAGGAATTGGATACGAAAGTACTGAAGGAAAGTGGTTTGCACCTGTAAAAAGAATGAAGGATGAGAGTGTAGCAGGAAGAAGCAAGACCACTAAAAAGGAAGTATAGGGAAAGACCTAGAAGAACCTGTCAGAAAGAGATGGAGGGCAAGAAGATGGGGAAAAGAATAGAAAGAGAGTTGACGCTAATTTGTCAAGTTATCATTGCCTAAAAAGGTAGCCTTTAATTCCCCAAATAGCCCCCCGTACGGATAGAGCCTGGAGGATTTTTGGAAGAGAAACGGAGAGGCAAACCCAACTCCAGTTGCCTCACATCCATAAAGCTAGAACAGGCAAAAGACTTAACTAAGTTTTTCCTTTTCTTTGTATTTCAAATACTCTTAAATATTTTATAATTATTCTGGTATAATATAAGCGCAAAGTCCTACACTTTTGAATCCCAGATTTCCGAATAAAGTTTCACTCGCTGTATTTCCGACAACCACGGTCGCTATTGGATTGTACCCCTCTTTGGCTATTTCTTTAGACATGTACTTAGTTAGTAGGTTAGCGTACCCCTTGCGTTTTTGATCTTCGACCGTTTGCAAAACTCCAAGTCCTCCGAGTTGCGTCGTAAGTATCCACGCCAAAAGCTCGTCGTTTTTCTTCTGAAAAACCCCAGCAGTGTTGTTCATTTCTATCAGAGCTGACAGGTAGTCCTCAGATCCATCGCACCTATGCGGCCATAAACCATTAATCAACGGGGCTGAAGCCTTGTCCAACTTTTTTATGTATACGTCACCCGGACAACTGGAATTAACAACTATATTTTTGTTTAAAAGGAATCTTATGAATTATTTACTCTATTTCAAAAGCCAAAGCTTCCTCTTTGCTTATCCACTGAATCGTGTTACGTATAACTATGTTTGGCACTTCCAAGTGATCTAGGGCCTTCAAGATGAAAGGGGTGTGCTCGTTTAAAAGCAAGCAGATCCTTGGTTTCATTTTCCAATCGATGCGTTGGGTTTCAGTCAAAGCCCTAAAGAACATTTCGCTCTTCTTTTCTAAAGTTGATAGTAACACTTGATGCACCAGGCCAAACTGTACATATACAACAGCCAAATTGATTTTATTTTTATAATAGAAAGTTTGGGTTTCTCACCTCCATTACAAGTACGAAAGTTCCATTCGACTTCCAATCGCCATGTGGAGCGAAAAAATGTAGGTATCTTTTCTCTGGCTTCTTCTTCGCCCAGTCAATTGCAATTTGCAATAAGTAGTACACATTGTCTCCGTACGGTGATTGATTCTCATATAGTTTCTTCAATTCGGGCAAATCTTCGTCGGGTATCACTTCCAAAATATCGTTTTCCATTTTGAATTCTCGCTGTATATAATCGTCGTCCGTCTGGATGGTTAGTATTGGCATAAAAATGTTCTATCTTTGCACAAATTGACCTTTGTATTTGCAATTAACCTTGTATCAGTCGATTGATTTTAATCAGGAAATTTAACGTGAGACCCGAACGTGTTGTATCTCTCTGTTTTCAGATCCTGCACTTCGGCGTCACTAAATAAATAAATAATAAAACACAGGACAATTTAAAAGATAATGAGATCATAAAAGTATGATGTAAGCACCAAATTAAAAAAAAAATATTCATACAACTCCACGCCATCTGAAGTAAATTGTGTGACTTCTATTGTTATTCAAATTAAAAATGTAGATAAAATTCATTTAAATATAAACAACTGATATATCAGAATAATTCAATATATGTGCACCTATCCACTATTTGAAATCCTAAACTCTTAAATAAATTTTCGCTCCTCTCGTTCCCAATGATTATAGTCGTCCAGGGATCGTGGCCTTCTTCGGCTATTTTCTTCGCTAAAAATTTCGTTATCAAGGAACCGTAGCCTCTACGCCTGTGCTGCTCCAGGGTTTGTAAATTCCCCAAACAGCCCAGCTGTGTCCTCAAAATCCACGCGGCGAGAGTTCCGTTATTTTTGAGAAACACTCCGTAGCCTACGTTCATTTCTATGAGGGTTGCTAGATACGTTTCGGTTCCGTCGTGCTTATGGGGCCAGACGTCGTTTACTAGAGCCGCATCTGATGCGTTCAATTTTTTAATGCAAACATCATCTGGACATCTACAATCGATTAAAATTCTGTGATCTTTCCTTATCCAATTATTGATCAAACTCTACAATTTTATAAATAACTCAAAAAGTGCTTACTTTGTATCAAACGACAATGCCTTCTCAGATGAAATCCGCCATATATAATTTTCTATCAAAAACGTGGGTAACCCTTTATCTGACAATACTTGAAGGGCAGCTGGAACATGTTCCTTATGTATTGCAAAAATAGTAATATTTCCCGTCCAATTGATCGCATTGGTTTCGGCGAGTGCTTTTTTCAAAGTTCCACAAGATTTCTCTAGCGTAAAAACGTACAAGTCGTAAGTACCAAACTGCAGAAAGTTTATCGGCGTTTGTAAATTTTAAGCGAAAAGGCTCAAAGGTAGTCACCTGCATAATTAAAACAAATGTGCCGCTTGTTTTCCAATCACCATCAGGTGCGAGGAAAATAAAATCGTTTCTCCTTGCGTCCTTTCCCATCCATTGAATGCAAATGTCTAACAAGCAACACACGTAATAGGTATATGGTAAATGAGTTTTGTACATATCTCTCAAGTGAGGGAGATTTTCGATCGGAATCACCTTCAAAATATCGCCGCTCATCGTATCTTTTGACATTGCACAACGTGAGAAGTTCTCTCGACTGGTTAGTCTCGAACCACAGCGTTTATTTACTTTGCCTTACATCATCAGACGAAATTATCGTTATCACAGTCTGAATTTAGATCGTTAAAATGTATCTAGTTATTTAAAAAAAAATGACTATAATTAAACAAGCGCTGATTATTTCTGTGATAGTAGTAAATATTTGCAGTCTCAAACTTAAATAGAATGTTGGCCTCAAGCACACAATAGAATCCTTTTAAATGACTTCGTAATTTTAACTTTGGAATACAAATAGAGAAAGCGTCAAATAAATTTTATTTGCAAGCCGAAAAAGAAAAAATAATAATTCTTCAAACAAATCACGAATAAACAGAAAGGCAGATGAGACAGGACAAGATAGAAAGAGCATTTTGAAGAATCGTTTGGAAGTAGAGCAGTAATTAGAGATCTGCTCTAATTCAAAGGACGTGAAGGGAGAACTACAGACATGGGAGAGGTAAAAAATTCAAAAGATCAAGGAGACTCTACCAATACACAAAAGAAGGAGATGATAAAATGAGGAGGAACATCATTACTATCGTCAAGACGTAAAACTGAATGTACAACCTCAATCAAAAGTAATGAAACGCTCAAAACCGAAACGCTGTAGTCAGAAAGAGAAGATACTGAGTGAGATGAAGTTTTATGGCGAACGAATGTTTCCGAAGTCCTTCGGAACCCCACAACACGTTGCGCTCTCTTTAACTCGGCACCATTGCACTCTGACTACAGCGTTTCGGTTTTAAAAGTTTCATTACTTTTGATTGAGGCTGTACATCAAAATGGGTTTAAGAGAGATCATTACCCACACGAGTTTCAGATAAGTAATAGAACAGACGATGAAATATGACAAAAAAACTGATCTATACTATATAGATCTTGATGATATTTCTATGTCGGTAAGAAGCCAATATTGGCCGTCGTTGACAAAGTCTTTACAGCAAATGCAGAAACGATAAACTATGATAGTTTATCAGTCGTATACTGGTGCTTAAAAGTATTCGGACGACCGGCGTGACCGCTTGGCACTGAGGAAGTTTGCCACAAGGGTCATATTCCAACGATTTTATTGCTTTTCGTTCGGATACTTTTAAGCACCGGTATACTACTAAATGTAAGGGAATCTAAAAAGTCAAAAGGATTTTGAAATAAATAAGGAAGAAGTAAGAAGAAATTAGAAATAAAAGGCAAAATAACTGCAGTGACTAAAAAAGCCACTCCGGAGAGGAGAGGAGGAAAAAACCAGAACGAAAAGAGAAAAGTCACAAAATTCTTAGAACAATGTTATTGAAGACATCCTGTTACAGTTTATTTTCCGCTTGTGCCCAAACACACCCTGTAAAGGACATTCCAACGCCGCGATCTATTTTTAGCACGCTACGTTTTGTTTCTCACGTTACGCGTAGGAATTTACAATTCCTTGTTCGTCTAATTTACCCAAAACTTTCTTTTTAACATGCTTTTCGCTAAAAGCTTCAGATCAGACGAACAAGTTCATTATATAAAATTAGCCCCATCCTTGCTTAGGGTTGGAACTGCGTTTACGCGGTGTTTATTTGTCCAATTTAAAGAGTACTACTTTGTGACGCGGACGACGACGGATGGTCGGTTTCTTTTGTCATTTTTCCGGAATTACTGCGTTTGCTGACATGACCCTTGCCCTTTATTTTGATTGGTTTCCGCTGATGTCACATTTTTATGTTATTGGTACAATTCAAACAGACCATCGTTTATCTCATTTTATGCCGTTCTCTACCCTTGTCGATTCTGCAAAGCTTTGGGAGCGGTCATTATGGTTTTCATCGTCAGTAGGGATGCTCAAAACAGTTAAATGAATCGATTCAATTGATCGATTGTGTGGAATCGATTCAGATGAATCGATTCAATTTAAACACGTAGAATCGATTCGATTCAATACATATATTACCAATTTCTATTCTTGAAATTAAAACTTATGTCGCAGCATCATATTTTATGGTTCCATTGCAGTGTTTACAACGAACAGATTTGCTGTTATCAGTAATAAAATGCTTCCACACTTCACTTGTTTTAGGAGGCATTGTTCTACACTCACACTCAAATACAAAATACGTATATACCTACTGTTCAAGTATGCAACGCAAATTTTTGCTCGTTAATGGTCAAAGAAATTTCTGTAATTTGAAGTATTCTGTTTTGTGTCGCGGACTTTCCCTACCCACAATTTTATCATTTTGAGTTATTGGCTGTCAGTAACATATAGATGGCGCGGTGATAAAAAATTGGTTGTATGTCCACACCTTTCCGATTCGATTCTTGAATCGATTCACAATAAATTGAATCGATTCGATTCTTTCGATGTATCGATTGCAAAGAATCTATTCAACTATAAATCGATTCGATTCTGAACATCCCTAATCGTCAGACAAATCGCATCGTCTTGACCTAGAAGTTTCCCGTTCTATTTGCCCTAGGAGGGTATGAATAGATTTTTACGGCCCCGTCTGTCTCTGAAGGATTTGCTTGCACGAGAGAGTTGAACGTTTATCAACTCGGGTTCAGCTTAAGTCACAGCCGACTTAGGTAAGTTTCTCCCATCGCTTTGCACAATCTTGTCGTTCACACTCGTTTCGTTCCCCCGCATTTAGGCTTTTACCTTTTAGTTTATTTTGGGTTTACTTTCCGTACGACTTATTGGAACACCTTACCACCTGTAATGAAGTACCGGCGCCAGTGCACGTGCCAGTAAATTCCCCCTTGAAGAGTCCGATCGCCGCGGAGCACCGACGCCGCTTGCAGCCTCACTTCGGTGGAGCCCCTTGATGTGACGGACGTTTACGCCACATAATCAGGTCGGATTTATATATTTTATTATTTTTTTCGGTGGTTACACTTTTGTCGCGATTGTGCACGTAATTTTGCGTATTCTTACGAAGTAAACCTCGTCTCGGAGGGATTATTAATATTATCATCTTACGAATTACGTTCAACACTTAACTCTTCGGCCAGTTTACATCTGCGTTAGTTTAAGTGAACTTTAGCTTTGTATGACCAATTTCGGATCCGAATATTTAGGAATTGTCGATTAATATTTGATTTATCGTTGACTGTTTAATTTAAGTGCTTATTTTTTTGTGACTTGTTTAATAAACCTGTGTTCATGCTTTGGACGTAACGTGTTTTTCTTAATTTTTACGCGAATTCCTTTCAAAAAAAATTAAGTGGCGCTTATTTTGGATTGGCCTTCGCGTTATGGCATAAGAACCCATTCCCGTCCCACTGAAGCTGCCGGCGACACTGGATTAATTTCGCTCCGGTGTTAAACTTCTACTTATCTACACAGGTAGGTAGCAATCCTAACAGCAAAACATTAAAGAAATCCAAGAAAAACCACCGTGAAAGATACCAAACAGTGTAAATTTAAAGAACTAGCGGAAAATGCAAGTAATAAGAAGGAACATAGCTAGAATACTAAACTGTAATGGAAAACATCCTGTGTCCCAAAAGACTTGGGCTTGACTAGAACAAAAAAAATATGTATATCATTTTTGTTTTGATGTTACTATGGAAATAAACTGACAATTTAGCCTAACCTCAAAATAACGTCGTTATTGACGTTAACTCAAATATGTACCAGAACAACCGGCTACGTAGAATGGTTGTTTTGGTTACTAAAAATTTACCGCTTTTCCTTTAAGTGTGTTCCGTAAGTAGACTATCTTTCAGGTGATGGCTACTTACAGAACGTGTAACCGTAACCATGGTCAAAATTTTTGACTTACGGAACATACCCTTAGTGTACTACAAAAATGGATTTTTTTTATTATCGATTTTTATAAAAAAACGCTCCTGCATCCCTTAAAGTCAAATTGGAAAATGTCAGATGAAATTTATCTTGAATGGTATAGTGTGGACACCAAGAAATGAAGATGGTTTAAGAGTAAAGTGCCCTTATTTTACAAGATACAGAATTAAAAATTATCGCTAGATATGAAATTACAGCATCCTATCTCAAAAATAAAAAAAAATCACAATTTATTGAATCACTCTTTATACACATACATTAGGAAATACCTGTGGGATTAAAGTGTTCGCCAAAGTAATCAAAATAGGAAAACACTAAATTTGTTCTATGTATTTCATTGGGTTCTGAGTGATTATTTCATTGCGCTCCGAAATATACTTGTGCCTTCTTGTAGCATACTTTTCAAAAGCTACTGTATATATTAAGTGATAATATTCCCATGTAAATATATGTATGTAATTAGACACGAAATTATTATTTAAATAAAATTGAACTGGCAATTTATAAAATCCATTTAATAATCGACGTTTTGCTATGGGTTGACTGCTTCTTCAAGACGAATAATAAATAAATAAGTAATTTCTTTGATAACCTTATTCGAAGAAACGTTCTCAGATCTTATCCTGAAAACATAAATCTGCGATTACACTTTGAAAACCGATTCCACCAATAAGGGATTTTTATTTAAAAAAAGCAAAGTAAAATCATTCGAGATTTTGATTCTGGATCGATCATTAACAAAGTAATGGTCCATCTAATCATGTAATCACACTGTCAGGGAGTACAAGGTTCTCCGAAGAACATGTATAAAAAGAATCGACTCTACATACATACATACAGTCTGTTCAATTTGAACCGTTCACCATTGCTAAGTTTTTTAATTTTTAAAGATAGGAATTCGGTTAAATTAGCTTAGATGAGATTCTGAATTTCTAATTAAGAAAACAGTTGCACTGCTAGTTGTCAAAATATTTGTGCAACCGTATTTTTTTTTAAAAGGCAATGTAATTTTAATTCTTTCGGTAGAGATTTTCTTTCTCTTTATGGAGATACCAAAATTTCTTAAATCTGCTTGCAAAATAACGAGATAATTCAAGAAAATCAGTTTCGAATAAGTAGGCCAATTATATGGCCATGTATAAAATCAAGTTTCCTAACAATTGACTATTGGTATCTAGCTAATGTGCACGTAAACAACACATAAATCAAAGAAAACATCATCGTTATTAATTTCCTTTGAATTTATATTACAAATTAAAATGAATAATTGTCCGCTTCTTATAACAAAATTCTTTAAATTTGTTTACAAAATACTAACATAATCAACAAATCAATTCCACATGAGTAGGCCATGTTGATGTGTAAAATCAAGTTGGGCACTAATTTTATATGCAATGGTGTGGGTTTAAATGTTGTCGTGTTCTTTTGCCACACACGTTATTTGCCAATTTCTATGCAGTGTAGTGTTGTTTAAAGTTTATTCTTTATTTATATGTCGATGCGAGTTAAGAAAATATACGACGAAATGATATGACATAACAAAAGCCGTGAAAGTTAGAAGGAGCTATGATAGAAAAAATGGCGTGTATGTAAACGAATGTTTGAATAGGCGATTAATTCTTTTAGCATTTTGCTAGTGTAGGATAGTTTTTTTTGTGTTAAACATTTTCGACTAATAACAATGTCAGAGGACCGAGTTACAATAAACATTCACTCACCCTTTGGTTAGATCTCTCTTTCCATGCTTTCTTTCTCTCTTTCTCGACCACTGCGGAGCTGAGGGTAAACGTCTTAACATCTGGGCTTCGCGTTTCGATTCGATAAGGATGTCATACAAAATTACAAATAACCATTTACGAGTATCTACTCAAGACTATAGGACTTATTTACTCACCGGGACCCTCTCCCGGCCCCGCCCATTCCAGCGGCAAATCTAGATGCGAAAGCTCCCTTCTGGGATGCGAATTCACGGAGAAGGTATCCTCGAATGTCCGTCTTCGTAATTCGCATGCATAACGACGAACCCCAGGTGGATATTAGCGTACCTTTCCTACTGAGCGTACGTTCTCAGAACCATTGGTGCTAACTGACTTCCACAGTGATTGCTGCACTGGCCACAGCCCAGTCAACACCAAGTCATGACCTTTCTTGGAAAGCACAATGCAATCACCTGGTCAGGTATACAACAAGTTGTTTTTCCGGCATCTACTACTCACGCCTCTGCAGCAGCAGCAGCAGCAGCAGCAGCAGCAGATATGGTCAAATGCCGTATACAGGTGGAACTCTCTCCGAATATCGGCGAATAAAGAGCGATCATCCTTATGATAGAATGCCCAATCTCTTACTCTCTGTCCGAGCCATCAGCGGACACCACGTGATTGGCACCTTACTCTACCTCAGAGTCTCATCTATCATCAGCATCTATCTTGCACAATTACTTCATCACATGTCATTGCAACTTACTATAACACTCGCGTGCCCGTTTGCGTAATTAGCGCAACTTTACCAAGACGTTCGCCCTACAAGGACCGCCGACGGAGACTGCGCTAGCATCCTTCTTTCCTTGCATTTCTCTACCTGAGACGCACCCCATATCTTATCCCAAACCATAAGATAAAATAAACAAACGTGCTCGTGTTTTACGGATACATTGAAAATGCGTAAACTTTCCTAAATTCTAAACTTGATAAAATATACAACGACAACACTATAAAAATTCTTTCTTTCTTTTTTCTTGTATATTTCTTTTTTCTTTTTTCTTGTATATTTCTTTGTAGGTATTTTGTTTGTCGCTAACAAATTCGTTTATTTATAAGAAGCCTTTGTAAGTTTTGTGTGTGTGTACAGTTGTGATCGCAGAAAACGGGACTTTATATGTACAGTGTGTCCTCGGATAGACCTAACGATACTTGTAAACTTCCTTATTTTAGGAAGAACAATTAAAAGGTAGGTCTCAATGAATTACTTTGAGCAAAGTAACACTTTTATTGAAATAATATGATAATGATAAATGACAATAATAATAACAAATAACATCAACTATGGCTGTCGCGATTGACTGCCGGACCCCGACTGCCAACTCATCCTATTCCCCGTTTTTGCCACTTGAGTCACCGTGATGATCTCAGCCGTTATGTAAGTCCGTTCCCGTGTCTCACATGAACGTACACCGACCCTCGGCGAATTCTTGGCATAGCAGCCTCTTACACAATCATTCTTCATAAAAAGTTTTGCTTCTTCTAGCAAGTCCTCAGTTACTACCAAAATTTCGAAATAACATACAGGGTGGTTAGAAAACGAGACAACGTGAAACTTGGTTAAGAGTAAAGTACCGTTTATTTGGAAATAAAGTAAAAGTATTAGTGGAAAAAAATGTTTGTAATGTCAATAGAACTTCAAATATCTAATCTGAGCGTTGTATCTTAAAGTTGATTTTTCTTATCTTTTTTTTTTAATCTGTGGTGGTTGCCCAACGGGGTCCTAAGTCAAAGACTTGTCAGGACCTCAGGAGCGGGAGTGTATTTGAGTGTGTGTAAAGTGTTCCATGGCTTTGTTACTTCCAACCTTCTCGCCGTTTAAGGGGAAGCAGTGTCGAATTTTATCCCCAACACTGAAGGGTGCCTAAAGTCGATACCGACCACCCCCCAGAAAAATCCCGAGTGCGGTTCGAACCGACGACCATGCGATTGCAAGGCCGGTCCTCTTACCACTGGACCGTTCAGGCGTTCTTCATTATGATTAATAAGTAATAGGTATAAATTTAGCGAACGTGATCATCGCACTTATCTATGACAACAAATGCAACTGGGATTGAACTGAAATGATTGATTTCATCTCAATTGTCAGTCAAACTTTAAAGTACAACGTTCAAGATAGATTTTTGACATTACAAATATCTTTTTCCAGTAATACTTTTACTTTACCTTCAAATGAAAGGTACTTGCGAAATAAGGAAGTTTACTAGTTAGATCCATCCGGGGACACACTGTATATTATAGTATCCAACTTTAAACGACATTACTAAACGTTGTATATCTTACAGCTTAATGCAGTAATAATATAATAATGACATCTCAACGATGATTACATTTCTCTGAAATCGAAAAGTACGACCACACAGATAGATTTTGGGCATTGAACAGGGACAGTTTTATATGCTCGCGACTCGCTCTCAAGAAGTTCAGATCAACAAGTTTGATTTTGCTAACTGCGATTCTCGTGAATCGTCGCTAACAAATTCGTCTGTTGATGAGAAGAATTTGTTAGTTTTATGTGTGTGTATCTCAAGTACTCAAGTGTATTCTAGAAATTAAAGCACTAAACAAGTGAAACTTAAAAATAAACGTAGAAAGGAAGATAATAAAAATTCAAGAACAAGAAATGTTTTGGATAGCATCCAAAAGTGATTCTGAAAAAGAGGAAGAAATCGTCAATAATATAAAAATTTATATAAGATAGAAATAAAAGGAATTGGTGATTGGTATAAAATAAATATCAATTGTAAAGAAGAGCACAAAGAAGCTCTATTAGAAATTTTATCTGACAATTTTTAGATAATAAATAGTGACCCTACTGTTGTACAAAAATATGTACATACACTAGAGATAGATGATACAACAAATTTTAACTGTAAAAACTATCCAATTCCTCA
This sequence comes from Dorcus hopei, assembly GCA_033060865.1. NCBI lineage: Eukaryota > Metazoa > Arthropoda > Insecta > Coleoptera > Lucanidae > Dorcus > Dorcus hopei. The sequence continues at coordinate 45,902,517 of CM065426.1, read as the reverse complement.
AAGGTATGAAGATCAAGTGAACATTGAAATATCCAAAACGATAAAAGATGGAATAATAAAAAAATCGACGACTAATGATATAAACCCAGTAGTTGTGGTAATATGTAGAATGCACAAAATAATGAATATTCATTTTTAGATCAGAATAATTTATTTATTATTATTATTATTAGTGAAAAAGCCGCTCAACACTGCCCAATTACTGAGCGACTATACAGGCTGCTTCAAATTCGACCCTCACCATTGGGATCTCGCTTATTTGAAGAGATAGACAGTAGGTTTAAATTTGGCAAAGTTGCTAAATATTATAAGCATTAATAATCCGCAGAGAAATAACTTCTATGTTAACTCTTATTCGAAATAATTGTCAAAAATCAAAAATTGTCATTTTCTTATTTCTCCTCTATCTTCTTTATTTGAAGAGATATCAAAAAAATAAAAGTACTTTCTTAAGACACTTTTGAATTCTCTACATACTGATGAATACCATTTTGCTGTAACACGTTTCGTCAAATTGGTATCATCATCAAGTTCATTTTTTCTTATGGGCGCCATAATGAAATTTGGTCCCAAAAGAATCTACTGTTCCTGCTGATTACGGCAATATAGCACATGTTATCAAAATTATTTAAAATAATGCCAAAATTAAGAATGTTTGATATGATATAAGAAAAGTGTAGTAGTTAACAGAAGGTAACTTTGTGGTTAACAGAAGATAACTTTGGAGTCAAATTAAAAGTAATTTATTTGATGTAGGCACTAGTTTAATAAATATTACCGGCACAGCAATAAGATAAGAGAAACAGAATATGTATGTTACGTGTGTTTTATTCTTATAACAAAAAAGCAAAAACAGCAAGTGAACTGTAGGTACTTTTGAACCTACTCGGAGAACAAACAGCTTAGAACAATACTTATACAATTAGACAAAAATATTGAAGAGCAGGAATCACTTATTGTTAGTAGAATACGTACCTACTCTTTACAGTAACAAAAATTTAGAACGAAATTGAAGAAACAATAATAACATAAATAAATAAAGGCTCTCAAAATAAGATATTTGCATTAAATGTTCAAACAAATATCCACTTTAATTTATACATAATTGCGATCGTTTGCTTAAACTTAATGCAGGTCATCGAATGTTCAAAATACAATTCACTTGCTGTTTTCGTGTGTGGCACGAATACAAGGCACGTAACATCACGTTTCTCTTCATTTATAAATATTATGCTATTGTTATTACGATAATATTTAGCAACAAGTATGTATTAAAATCACAGATTATACTCTTTTTGATTTGAATCTAAAGCCAGGCTTCCATTAATTGCCAATTGTCTTATCTCAAAAAAATGAATTTTAATTTTGACCTTATTTTAAATAATTTTGATAACATGTGCTATATATGCGTATTCAGCAGAAAGAGTAGATTATTTTGCGACCAAATTTCAATAGAGCGCCCATAAGAAAAAATGAACTTGATAATGATATCAATTTGACGAAATATGTTATAGCAAAATGGTATTCATCAGTGTCTAGAGAATTCAAAAGTGTCTTGAGAAAGCACTTTTATTTTTTTGATATCTCTTCAAATAAAGAAGATAGAGGAAAAACAAGAAAATGACAATTTTTCATTTTTTACAATTATTTTGAATAAGAGTTAACATAGAAGTTATTTCTCTGCGGATTATTACTGCTCATAAAATTTAGCAACTTTGCCAAATTTAAACATACCGTCTATCTCTTCAAATAAGCGAGATCCCAATGGTGAGGGTCGAATTTGAAACAGCCTGTATGTATATTCAGTAAGTAAGTTTATACCGCAAAAAAATTAGCAATTAGTTGTATTTGTAGCGTGCAATTGAAATTATCAATTTCATTCTCAATTAATCGATGATTACGGCACATTACATATAATGGTGAATTCTCAAATAACTTTGTTCCAGCAGTAGAAGTCAGTATTAAAAAGTGGGAGCGAGCACAAAGACGTGGTACACGAAAAGACAGGTCACTTAGCAATTCAGGAACGTAAATGTCGCCTTTTACCAGTTTGACTAAAAACACCAACGAAACAATCACACGACGTGTTTGAAGACTTTTTAAATCAAACATGTTTAGAGACACTCTTGAGGAATTCCTTGATTTGGATAATTGCCCTCCTTCCTAAAATAAAGATATTTCAAGAATTTTGCGTTGAACTCTCTCAATGTTATCATTGTGAACGGCATAAGTAGGATTCCAAACTAGAGACCCATACTCAAGGCGAGATCTAACATAACTGCAATATAATTGTTTAATTGTAGCTGGATTGTTAAAATATTTTGAAGTTCTAATTATTATCAAATCTAGAATTTTAAAAGCAGCATTCGTAATATTGTCAATGTGGCGAATGAATATCAATTTATAGTCAAATGTGACTCCCAAATCTTTAATATTATCACAGCGATTAATAGTTTCATCGTTAATTGTATAATTATGAAAATGAAACAATAAATTTTGGCGTCTACTAAAGGAGACAATAGAACATTTGGATGGATTTAGAGATAATTTATTAGATGAACACCATTGACAAATACTATTCAAAGCAGTTTGCACATTAAGACAGTCCAGAGGATTAATATGATCTGCATACGAACCCCAACATCCTTAATAATAGGTCTGTTCGTAGTGCAGTTTGTAACTAGTTTGGAACCGTCAGAACGAGTCGCCCATCTAAGTAATCATCAATTTGTCAGTTGCGTTAAATGCAAAACATTCATTGGTGCATATTTCCAACGGTTGCAAACTAATCAGAACTGCACTACGAACAGACCTAATATCATTGATGAAAATAATGAATAACAGTAGCCCAAGTACAGAGCCTTGTGGGACTCCTGAAGTTGCTACGAATTCAGTTGATTTTATGCCATTATACTCAATAAATGGTCGTCGATCAGTAAGATAAGAAGCAAGAAGGTAGATTAAATTAGAAGACAAGCCACCGGCATTTAGTTTTTCAAGATGAGATGATGATCAAGACGATCAAATGCCTTGGTCAAGTCTATATAAACAACATCAACTTGTTTGGAGCGATCAACACTTTCACAAAGAAACTGCGAAACAGAGATTAAGTTAGTCACAGTAGATTTACCGGCCATAAAACCATGTTGAATGGGTGAAATAAATGGTGGCGTAGAATGGGTTTAAAAATATGTTCAAATATTTTAGCAAAGTTACATATAATAGCAATAGATCGATAATTATCAATTTGTGACTTGTCATCTTTTTTGAAAACAGGAACAATCCGGGATAATTTCCAAGCATTAGGACTAGTGTTGCATTGTAATATTAAATTATATTTATTTCATCAATAAATTTCAATAAACGTACATTTTTCAATAGGTTCAAACCCCAAATTCCCGAACGCCTTCTCAGCAGCTGCGTTCCCCCTGACGACGGTCGCCACGGGATTATGTCCTTCCTCTGCTATTTCCTTCGACATCGACTTTATCAACACAGTCCCGAATCCTTTGCGTTTGTGCTCCTCCACGGTCTGCATAATTCCCAATCCGCCCAGATGGGTTTTCAGCACCCACGCCACCAGACTCCCGTCGCTCTTTAAAAACAACCCATGACCTTGATTCATTTCAATGAACGTCGCCAAATACTTTTCGGAACCTTCGTATCTATGCGGCCAGAGGTTGTTTATTATAGGAGCGTGGGAGAGATTCAGTGGGGCTAAAAATACTTCGTCGGGACACCTGGAAAACAAATCTAACCTTCTGAATAATAGGAAAGAAAATGCCCTCTAAGGTAAATCGTGGTAAATAGTCTCCAATTGGTGGTGAGCGTGATCTCAGGTTTAGCTAGCAAGTGAAGGTAAATGCAAATACTAACGTCACTTTGAATTTCAAAGCTTTCTCTTTGGGGATGCTCCACAGAAAAGATACAAACGTGTGGTGGATTGGTCGGTTCAATGTATTCACTGCCCTGAGGGTGGCTGGCAAGTGGCTTTCTTGCACTGCATATATCCATATTCTTTTGCCCCAGTCAATCAATTTTGTTTGAGTTAGACCTTTATATAAAGTATCACAACTTTTTTCCATTGTGAAGAGGAATAAATCATAACAACCATACTGCAATAGAAACAGGATTGCTTGATTTTTGGTTTACTTTTATGTATACTTATTGAATTCTCACCTGCATCAGCAGAATAAAAGTGCCATACTTGCGCCAGTTGCCGTCCACGGCGAAGAACGTTAAGTACTTTTCTTGAGATTTCATTTTTCTCCATTTGATGCAAGTATTCAACAAGCTATGTACATGGCTTGCGTATGGCAAATGATTTCCGTAAAGCTCGCTTAATTTAGGCAGATCATCGTCTGGGATTACCTTCAGAATATCGTCCTCCATTTGTCTGAAATTATTTTATGAACAGGAATTTTTATGATAGAAAAAATTTACGTATGTTCGCACAAAATCCGACAAAAAAAATACTCTACTGCAGAAAGATGCGCAGATTTTTGAATATTTATGAGAAATATGACCGTGCAAATTCGAAGGTCTCTTGTCATTATCTCTAAGCGTTCTTGGCACATATGATTATCATTTAGTCAACATTGTTTTGTTTATAATAATGGTGCAATGTTACATAACAATGAAGAGATTTAAAGTTTTTAGTTAAACTTTTAGGAATATGAAAAGTAAATAACATTGAAGGTCAAAAGTATTCAAATGACTTTTCTATATGAGCAAGAGTTATAATAATTGTTTTCTCCGTTTCATTCTGATTCTAATCCTCTCTGGAAGCAATTTGAAATTCCGTAGTGAAAGAAAATACCGACAAAATTCGTGGGGAAAAAAGAGGAAATAAACAGAAGATAATCTGAAAAGAAGACCAGAAGAGGAATAGATGGATTTTTACAAGAATCCTAACAATGTTTTAAAGAATTTGTGAAACGATGAGGTAGTTATGTTATGACACAAAATGGAAATGGTTGAGTCGCTTGTTAAGGGCATTCAGGTCATTAAAGGTCACAAAGAAAAAACTAAAAAGACATAATAGAACAAATGTATGACGAAAATCCTTTTTCATCAAATTACACGATAATAATAATATCCACGCAGTGTTTTGTGTTATGTACATCTATAGTTTATTAATCATGGATTATTTTACAGAAATATTCATATTTAGTTATTTTCAAATCAATAAACTTCAATGAACGTGCAGGCATCTATTACTTCAAAGCCTAAATTCCTGAATAAGCTTTCAGAGGCTTCGTTTCCTTTGACGACAGTCCCCAAAGGATTATGGCCTTCTTCCGCAATTTCTTTGGACAACGATTTAGTTACGAGGGTCGCGTATCCTTTCCGCTTGTGTTCTTCTACGGTTTGCAAAATACCTAGGACACCCATGTGGTTTTTTAACACCCACGCCACCAAACTTCCGTCGCTTTTTAAAAATACTCCGTGCCCTTGATTCATTTCTATGAATGTTTCTATGTATTTTACTGATCCTTCGTATCTATGCGGCCATAAACTGTTGACTAAAGGAGCGTGGGAAACGTTCAGTTTGTCTATGTACACTTCTTCAGGACACCTAGAAGAAAGAATTTTTTTTATTAAATAAAGAATTTCTAAAGATAAGTTTACAGAGGCTGCTCGAGGAAACCTCTGCAACCAAAACCGACTTGCAACAAAATTCTTTAAAGAATTTCTAATTCAAAACCCTTAGGAAAATTCGAAGCCATTGTTCTTATTATTACATTATTTTAGAACTACAAACCGAATTACGTATATTATTAGAACAAGAAAAATAGCATGGCTCTTCAGTAATTATACATTATTGTTATTGTTTGTTCTTTACAAAACTCGGCAAGAACTTGATCTTAACGAGGTCATAGTCATTAGGAAAAAAAAAACCTTGTAAAAAGGAGACGGCGGTTATTCCCGTTGTAAATATTCGCGGATTATTATTTTATACCAGTATTTATGTCACACGTGTTTACAATGTGCTCAAAATTGAAGCAAATATTTTATGCACGCGGTTACATGAGTATTTTTTCCTTTTATTACTTTTACTTGGCTTAGTTCAAATATTTCTTTTAATATCTGTCCAAAATTAATTTGCATTTGTTCGTTTTTTAATTAAACTTCTTTCACTTTGAAAATTAAAAAAGGCATGTGTTCTCTAATTTATATATTAGACAGGAAAGAAAAGTTAAAAATAAGACAAATTGCGTGAAAATGAGGATATCATACCAGAGACGATTAAGGGTTCGAATACACGGACCACCAAAAGGTATCGAAATGAACGGCCAGTATTGAGCAAAGCAGCCAAAACTACGTTCGAGTTTTCTCAAGTTGAAATAAAAGCAAATTGAGGTAGAATTTACTTTAGGCAATTAGACAGTGTACACTCTCAAACTGTATTAATAAATTGTGAACAGAAACACACATCAAATGAACTGATGATATAAAAAGGCAGTCGTTTTGTAAAGAATAAAGAAAAAAATAGTGAAAATTGGATACGGTAAAGTGTGTATAGTATAGATGGTGTACAATGGAAATAGAATAAAATAAAGGTGAAACTGGAAGTAGTGGAGACAAAAAGCCAATGGAATATAATAACGGGAAATATGGAAGGATACATCTGACAAAGAAAAAGGACAGGAATAAGGACATTAAATTCAACGTTACAGGCCAAATATAGAAACAAGGACAGCAAAAAAGAGAAAATAATGAAAAGAACAAGATGGAATGTAGGAACTCTAAATCAACAAAACAAAAACACTTGTTGAAAAGCCACCAGAGAAGAGGAAAGATATAGATGAAAAATATTTTGAATAAATGAAGCAATATTAAATAAGTATAAAATGATAGCAATGATATCAAGGAGGACTTGATCTATACAGCGTGTCTGTTAATTAACCCGACAAAATGAAACCACGATAAGAAGCGATGGGAAAAATGTTAAAAAAATTCTTTCTACTTTAGTTTTCGAGAAATAATTCATCAAAAATTAGCCCCAAAACGACGATGCGCCCCTGGTTTTTAACCAGGGAAGCAGATGAACGAAATAAATGCAGTCATAAAAGTTTTTTATAGTTTTATAATATGGCGGCGTGGCTTCGTGAACTTGACCTTTAAGTGGAATTTCACAACTCCGTTTTTAGGTCAACGCCCGACGTGAAATACGAACTCGAAAGTATTTACTTGACAAATGCATGCAACGAATTATCTGAAGTAGATTATACCGCGCAAAGGATAATTACGGCCACACTCTGAACACCAGCTCTGACAGGTAGACAAATAAATCAGTAAACTCATTCGCGATCTGTTTCTATTGTTAATTATTATAATTTCGTTTTATGTTAACACAAATCTATTAAAAGTTTAACAAATTCAAGAGACGTTTACAACTCCACATCCTGTGTTTCTGGCGCACTGGTTGTAAATCGTTCCTCGTTCTACCGTACGCAGCAATCATTTCACTTTTAATTAAATTCTTATTGAATTATAAATTGTTCCTTAGAATTTTTGAAAGATGATTCCGTAGTCCATTACATTCATTCACGTACGCGATTTAATTCGAAACAGTACGCATATCACCAACGACGTTTAAAACAGCTGTACATAATAGTGTTTTTCCAGTCTAATAAACAAAAATACTTGTCGGCGATGAACTTCAGGTCTAATAAATAATTTCACATTTTCGGAGAAAACCGATTCGTTTAAGCGATTCCTTGCAAATGTAATCAAGTAATTATTCTTTTGTAGCGATAATTATTTATTCCCAATTAGTATTACATAATGTACCAGCGACGTTTAAAACAACAGATTGTATCCTAATAGGTTTGTCTCGGTGCGATAAAGAGAGGAAAATTTTACTCTCAGCTGCTTGTCGGGTCGTGGATCACCAGATTTAAATCCTTGCGATTTTTTTGTGGACAAAGCGGCTGGTACATTCTGCAGTAGTAAATAAACCGTACGAATTAACAAACAATTATTTGCGAATTTATTATTCGTATTTCAGTTCCAGTTATTTTAGAAATTACTAATAATTACGTCACGTAAAAGAAACTTTCGTTCCCCAGCTGTTAAACGTGTAATAAAACCAATTGAGATGTGTGTCAAGGTCGCAACTGTTCACAAGAACTGTGCAACCGTTCACAAGAATATTTTAAACATTTTTCCCGTAATCTGTGACATCGATTCTCTTATGCGTTTTTTTTTCGTCGGTACAATTGTCATTCACCCTGTATATGGTCAGAATCTCTTGTACTCTTTTCTCAGCGTAAGCAGGTCAGGTTGGCCTGATTGTAGTGGAGATTTCGAGCTATTATTCTGCCCCAAAATTAGACCAAAACAGCTCTCGAAAGGGTACAATAAATTTAAGTAAAAAAAGATATTTTCGTGGTAATCAAATATTTTAATGCTAAAGTTGGTTCTAACAACTGTGGATTTGAAGGAATATGAGGAAAAATAGCGTAGAAGAAAGAAATGAAAACGAGGAGATATTGATAAATTTATGTAAATTGTTTCAGCTTAAAATAAGAAACTTACTCACTAACAAAAACTGTCCCAATTATCTGTCATATTATCAAATGAGAAAGTGAAAATCAATACAATATTTGTATGTATGAAGTATGGAGCAAGTTGTTAATAGACCCACGAAGGAAAGGAAGAACCATGTTGTAGTGACAATGACAAAGGCAGACCTAAAGAAGATCAAATCAAAATTTAAAAAGAAAAACAAACAAAAGGTTCAGCATTATGAAATTGAATGACACAAGAAATGTTGGAAAAAGCCGCCTGGGTGGTACACAGATACTCAAGTTTGCTTTGGGACCCAAATGACGTAGGTAGGTTCACATTACAACCCCGGTTGATTTTTCAATTGTGAATGAAATGCCTTCTTCTCAGATAGAATGGCTTTCGTTCACTTTGTCCGTATGATGTTTGGCCTTTATTAGTGGTGGAATTTCTTGTAGTTCGGCTAAATTCTAGTAGGGTTGACAGTATGACCTTAATAGTTGAACCTTGACGTATGAGGACTTAATTAATAAAAAAGAAGCATGAAGATTTATATAGAAAAAAAAATTGCCTAGGCATATCAAGAATTTTAGACACTAGAGGAGGAAACCATATTGGGTGGATACCCCAATAGATATATTTGTTTTTTTGTGAAATGAGTAATTTAAATTTTGACAAATTTGTGTATTTTTAAGAAGAAGTTAGGGCGCTAGGTATAGTTTTGCCACAGGCGCTAGCTTGACCTTACGTTTGCTTTTATAGAGAATTTTGGATAGAATGAATGTGCAAATATGAAAAATCAAACAAATTCTGATAAGTAAATTGGACATAAGATCCTAGTCCCTTGCATAAAGATGACGCGGACCTAAGGGAAACAATATCTGGTCCATATCCTATGAAAAAATTAAAATCAAAGAAATTACGATTAAGATAGTAAAGGAAAAGACCAAAATTTTAACAGCGATCATGCCAGTATATTGTATATAAAATTTAATGCAACTGGAAAACGAAATATTTTCTGAAAGTAAACAAACTCCAAAAAAAAAGCTTCTTCTGCATCAACCGAAATTACTGTCGAGGAAACTCATTTGCATATCTACGAAAAATTCCAATAGAAGCATTCCAGGAGTCTTTCCAAAACTTAGGGAAAGGCCAGGAACAACAAATCCAATATCTGAAAGGGCCATACAAGAAAGAAGTGCAGAAGAAATTCCTGAAGAATACTGAATGAACGACAAAATGGAATAAAGGAAGAAAGAAAAATATCAGAAAAACTTAGTCGCTAAGCTGAGTCACCAGGTTTAGTCGCTAAGTTTAGTTGCCAAGCTTAGTCACCAAAATAAATAAAAAACACATATACAATAAGAACCAGAAGTAATTCAATTACAAAGATTAGAAGAGTTGCAAGCAGACAAAGAAAAGACAGACAGACAAAGAAAATGACATTAGGAACATCAAGAAAACAATAGATGAAAAGAATGGAGGAACGAAGAAAGGGAATAGAATAAAATGAAAGAGCTTACCATGAAATGAACGTCACGAAAAGAAAAATAACCACAACTCATAAAGTAAGACCTTCATGTGTTTGAATTTCACTTTACAATACTTAAAGTTAAAGCCTTACTTTATTTCGAATTTCAGCGCCTTTTCCTTGGATATCCACCATCTCAACGCCACCGTCCAGTGATCGATAGGCAGCTTTAGGGTTTTCAGTGCTTTAAACGTAGTTGGCACGTGATCCTCTACAATGGCGTAAATGATCATCCTTTTACTCCAGTCAATCAATTTCGTTTCGGTGAGACCTCTGTACAAATTAACACAGCTTTCTTCCATTGTGAAAACAAATAAATCATAACAACCATACTGCAAAAAGAAAAAAAGAATTCTGCTTTATAAGTACCTTAAATGACAAATCTATTCATTCAACTAATGTGGCATGAACACTAATGGATAAAATTAATACAACTCATCATTCAATGAAATTTTCAGTATTATAAGTTCTTGGTACCCAGGTCCGTAATTGCTGTGTTGGTTGTGGCTTAAATATTAGGTCTGTTTGTTATCCTGCATTGGTGTACACTAGAGCACACTTTTTTTAACGAAATATGCCTTAATGAAGCCTAAATTATTTGATAATGTGTCAATACAAATCATACACATCCATACTGCCATACCACACAAACATTGAAGGTTGCATTAAAACGTATTTTATGAAAAAATATGCATTGGTGTACACCAGTTCAGGATAACAAACAGACCTATTGTATACCGTTTATCAAATGATTTCTGTAACGTAGCAGTTTAATGTTAATGAACGAGACAAAGTAGAAAACAAATTGTATTAAGGCCCGATTTTACAATCGTCGGATAAGCATTATTATTGGTATAACGTGACGTAGGTGTGACGTAGATATGGAGGAACATTAAAGGATATGTGGCGAACAGTTATTCCGTTCTTATTCCACGATTGTAAAACTGGGCCTAAGTGTGTTAACGACAAAGATTGCAATAGAGGTGGAAATCAACGCGCGAATCGCAGACCATCAATAGTTATGTTACATAAATCTGCTTACACATTGTATGGAACTTGATATTTACCTGCATGAGAAGTATAAACGTTCCATCCTTATGCCAGTTGCCGTCCACTGAGAAAAAAGTTACATAGTCCTCTCGTGGCCTCATTCTCTTCCACTTGATGCAAGTGTTCAATAAACTATACACGTGCGTGGCATACGGCATGTAATTTGAGTAAAAGTCCCTTAATTTCAGAAGGTCATTGTCCGAAATTATTTTTAACACATCCTCGTCCATTTAGGCCAAACTTAATACGACTACTTGAATTTTTAAACGACTTACAGAGGTAATGCAAACAATTAAATTATCAGAGCAGAAGCAACACATTCACTCGAACAATTGACTTTAAAACCGATGAATCACGCAACCATTTCGCTTCACTTGGTATAGCGCGAACGTTTGTTTTATCTTGAGTTGCATATATCTACAATCAGTGTAATTAATGTAACACGGTCTTATCTGTATATACATAATAAAGATTAAACAATCTCATTATTATTTGTTATTTAATAACTGTCAGAATAATGTTGCCAGCCTTTATTTTACAAAGTTGAATTACATGTAAACCAGACGAAGACGTGTCGTCCTTCGAATCACCATTCGCAAGCATCCCAACCCGGAGGCACGAAGTCCCAATCAATCCTCCTCGTCTGGATTATGTTCCTGTAAACGTGAGAAGAAAACTTCGGCGTCCTTGGTCTATTGTCATCGTAGAAATCCACATGGTAAAGTCCCAGCTTCACGCTGTAAGCAGTTACATCGAGGGCTTTCCTTGAAACCACCGCGCAAAGACTTACGTGTAACCTTCCATCCATTCGAAATTGTCCATGAAACTCCAAGCTGTGTATCCTGTTACGTTGCATCCGTCCTCATAGATCGCTTCGAGTACTGCGTTTAAGTAACCCTTATGAAATAAAAAAAGTTCAAAATGCTTATGAAATTTTCAAACGGTAAAATGCACTTACATTGTAATAATTGACTCTTCTGCAATCCTGTAATTCACCCCAATCAGAGAAGCCGTTTTCCGTGATGATAACTTCCGGATTGTTGTATTCAGTCCTGACCCAATTCAAGAGTCTTCTTAACCCCCAAGGAACGACGTTAACCCACGAGGAAGCTGATTCTTCCCATGAGGGATCATTGTAACAATCAACGCCGATGTCTGTGTACATGCTCGGGGTAAAACCGAAGTACTCGCTGGCAGATGGATGACACATACTCGTTGCGTAGTGGTTTAACCCGAAGAAATCGGCCGTGCCCTTGATGTGCTCAACTTCCTCGGGAGTGAACACCGGAAGCCGACTTCTTGGAAAACCTTGGCGCAAGCTCATTTCGTCGACCCTTTGTCTCATAACCGGGGGATAGTCGCCGGTTTCGGAGAAAACCGGATGGGCCCACCACCCAAACTGAAATTATTTATTATCCTAATTGGTTTTCACCGCTGCATTGAACCTTACGATCATTTGCTGCTGTCGATCAACGGTTTCAACAACTACGGGATCGTCACTGTCTGGTTCGAACCAACCACTGTCAACGGTGAAGCCGACCCTTCCTAAAACTCGCCTTTAGTAAAAGGTTTAGACGTCATTCTTTGGGACTTACCCCCTTGAGTCGCACTGTATTTATCGTAATACAACCTATATGTATCGGCGTGCGCCAATAAAAGCGTGTGTCCACACAAGTAAGAACCAAGCGCATCTTGGGTGTACGCAGGAGCTTTAAGTGCTGTGCCATATCCTTGATGGCATATTTGCATGGGTTCGTTGATGGTGATCCATTCTTTAACACGATCACCGAACGCGTCGAATACAATATCTGCAAAATCTACAAACAACTGCCTGAACGCAGGGTTTGGAAAGCCTCCGATTTCTTGCAGATTCTGTGGGGTATCCCAATGGAAAATCGTCACCATAGGTGTAATATTATGCGCGAGCAGCTCGTCGATGAGTTCGTTGTAATAACGAAGTCCATCCGGATTTATCTCGTCGGTATGACCCGATGGTAACAAGCGCGTCCAAGATAACGAAAATCTGTAAAAATTTACTTCCAGACCTCTAAGCAATTGGACATCTTCCTCGGTTTTATGGTAAGCATCGGCCGCTATGTCACCATTGCTACCATCAAGAATCAAGTACGATCTCTCCCGCGTTAACCAATCCCAGATGTTTTCACCCTTTCCGCTCAGGTTCCAAGCTCCTTCCACTTGATAAGCGGATGTTGCCACTCCAAACCGAAAATCGGGGGGGAACGCATACTGCTGTGCAGTACAAGAAGCTCTGAAATAACAAACATAAAGTTAAATAGCACGGGCGTTCTATTTAATTGAAGAATTACGCCAGAAGCAAGAGCGCAAGTAATCTCATCTTGAGTCCTTAAACTACACTGAGATGAATATTGGAAGATATTTATTGGCGGCGATTAAATCTTGAAGTGTTTTTGATATGAATTTTCCGTGCATCGAAACGGCATATCGCTGATCTTATGAAACGATAATTTTTAACTACACGTTAATATGATTGATGTTGAGCAACACACCATATTATTTTTGGGGTAGACGTACTTAAAAAAAAGATTAAATTTTTTTGGTCCTTAAATGCGATTGTAAAAAACGATTAAAAAACAAATGGGCTAGGTCAAACTTGACGAATCTGTAGAGGTTTTGGTACATGGGGGAAAAGGCCTTTAGGAAGTTCATCTCCAAATGGGGGAAATTTCGTTTATAGTTGCTTCAAATTTGATTGTGAGTTAACGTCTCTATTGGTAACGACCAAACTGTATAAAACGGTGTAAAGTACATAAAAGAGGCCGAAAAATAGCAGATTTGTTAGAAATGAGATCCTTGAAGAATGGCAAAAAAGCTGGGAAGCATTCACGACAAACAAAGCAAAGATATATTTTAAAATATGCCCTAAAGTTTCATATGATCCTTTGTTTAAGAAAATATCAGCCCCCAGGAAAGCCATAACAACAATTTGCAGAATGAGGTGTAACCACTGTTCGTCACAAGCCCATCTTCATCGAATAGGAGTAAGCGAATCACCAAATTGTACGTGTGGAGAAATAGAGGATATAGAACATATTTTGTTCCTGTGCCCTAATAGATCAATACAATCAAATCAATTGTATATGGATCTAATTAAAACTAGATTGGATGCTCCTTTTAATCTATTATATTTATTAGCTAATCTGAATTTAGAAATAATCCAAATCATAATGAGATTCCTAACACAACGGAATATTAATTTATAATAAAGGGAAAAAAAACAGCTTCTCTTCTCTTTAAACCTCCTATGTTTAACTCCTTCCATGACCTTTTTCTGTGGCGCTGCAACGGGCCCTGCAGCATGAAGAGTCTTTCCTAAAAAAAAAAAAAATAAAAATAAAAACAAAATAAAATAACAAAATAATAACTGATAATAAACCGTCCTAACAACCTATCCAGACTATCCCTTACTGATGATAATGCATGGCAGACAAAACTTAAATAAATTCGAATTCCGCGCGTAATAAACGAAGTGATATGTGAGAAGTTCACGACGACTCGAGTATCTGGCCTATGGTTTATAACCTTCGCCACAATAAGAAGAAGAAGAAGAAAAGAGGCCGAAAAATTAATACTTTTGCATTTAATGTAAACCTGAGCTGTCATGACTTGCATGACACAGTGATAAATGTTAAAATAATTGCCTCTTGTGAGGTCAAACACTTTTCTATTCGAGCCAAAACTTCGCAATTAAATTTCAAAAAAAGAAACAGTGTAAAAAAATTAAATCGCATTTAAACTCGTGATGCGTTTCGCTCCTCTTATATCTCATCAGTTGGCCAACCTCAGAGCAGGACATATCGAAATCAAAAACAAATTAGTTTTGGACGGACACAATAATTTGCTGACTTATCTAATCAGTGCTCCGTGTAACGCGCACTTCCAGTTGACTTGCATCATTAACGCAAAAAATCAACCAGAAAAATTTAGAATGTTTCGCCCAGAAATCATCATCATCATCGGCGTATTTGCGTGAGTACCAATCATACCTTTTCTCCATTGCCTTGCCCATTTAATTTAAATCCGTAGGTGTTTTCGGCAAATTTCCGCCCAAAACCACCTCTTTCCCGTCGATTTCCTCTTCGGCGCGGCAACAGCCTCCTATCAGGTGGAAGGTGGATGGAACGCAAGCGGTAATTTCACCAAAAACCAAAAATCCTCAGAAAATTAAGTACGTTTCAGGCAAGGGCGAAAATATTTGGGACCGCGTAACCCATCGAAGACCAGAATTAATCAGAGACGGTAGCACTGGTGATGTAGCCTGCGATTCATACAGTAAAACCCAAGAGGACGTTCAACTCTTAAAGAACATGGGAGTCGATTTCTATCGATTTTCGATATCCTGGTCCCGCCTGTTACCCACTGGTTTCATAAACAACGTAAACCCAGACGGAGTTAGATACTACAATGAATTAATCGATGAATTATTGTCGAATGGGATAACCCCAATGGTCACGATGTACCATTGGGATTTACCGCAACCACTGCAGGATGTTGGGGGATGGCCCAATCCACGATTGGCAAATTACTTCGTGGATTATGCGAACCTCTTGTTCGAACTGTTTGGGGACCGGGTGAAAAACTGGATTACTTTTAACGAACCGATCATAATATGTAATCAGGGATATTCTTTGGCCCTTAAAGCACCTGCTTTCACATCAGAGGGAATAGCGTGTTACTTATGTGGGCACACCCTCTTAATAGCACATGGAAAGACGTACAGGTTATACGAGGAAAAATTTAAAAACACCCAAGATGGTAAGCCTAATACAAACTCAAAATGTATAGATGAAATTTTGTAGAATTACTTAGGCAAAGTTGGTATTACCATCGATACATCATGGTATGGACCTAGGAGTGATGACGCAGCTGACATCGAGATTTCAGAAAGAAAAATGCAAATGAGTGTAAATCCACTGTAAATTTGCGCCTCGTCCAAAATGAAAGACTCTTTTTTGTAGTACGGCTGGTACGTCAGTCCGATTTTTTCCGAGGACGGGGATTACCCGAGCGTAATGAAAGCAAGAATAGAGGAACTGAGCAAATCCGAAGGATTCCCCCGGTCGAGGCTTCCCCAATTCACGGAAGACGAACGCACCATGATCAAAGGCAGCGCTGATTTTCTTGGCCTTAACCACTACACGACCAATCTTTGTTATCCAGCCGAAGACGGGACTTGGTCTTCGCCTTCTCATTTTAATGACGTGGGGGCTGAGTGTTATTTAGACGAGTCTTGGGAGGAATCCGCTTCGGATTGGCTGAGGGTGGTTCCTTGGGGATTGCGGAGGTTATTGAATTGGATCAAAGATACTTACAATAACCCGGAAGTTATAATTACCGAAAATGGGTTTTCTGATGTTGATGGAATCAACGATTGCCGACGAATTAATTATTATAATGTAAGAGGGCATTTAACCAAACAAGTTTTTGATCGGAATTAAACCGATTCACGTACATGTGGACATCATTGATGGTTACGATAGGATATCATAAATTTCCTTTAAAGTACAACAAACTATTTCATTGTATTAAACTTTTCTTCTATTTTCTTGAACCAAGTATTATAGTTGTGTACGTTTCAGTCTTATTTAGAACAAGTACTTCTGGCAATCCATGAAGATGAGTGCAAGGTTACAGCCTATACTGCCTGGAGCTTCGTAGATAACTTCGAATGGTTTAAAGGCTACACGTAAGTAATCTCTTTCGGTTTGAGAACTTGGACGTGGACTTCAATTATCTTTGCTCGCACTGTACATATATGTATTTAAATGTGTACATTTTTGCAGGGAAAGATTTGGCCTACACTTCGTTAACTTCGACGATCCGGATAGGCCGAGGACTCCGAAGATGTCGTCTTATGTGTATAAAAACATCATAGAAACACATACAATCGACTGGACTTACACACCGAATGGTTTTCCACAGTGTGAATTTTAATTATGTAATTGCAAAAAAAGTTTCAACAGTATCTTTCAGTTTAATTATGTCAATAAAATGTGAAATGTTAAATTGCATAAAACAGGTTTTTCTATATTATTTTCCTTACCGAATCCTTAAATACTCAAGGAGTGTAAGACTTTCGTACCTTCCAACCTATGCACATTGTTCTTCAAATCAATGCTTCTAATTTTTCCTTCTGTCTTCTGTTATTGTGGTTAACGTATTTCGTAGCATTTTTGTTAAACATCCATACCAACTGAACTAAACATCCATACCAACTGAACTAGTTATCACTTTCCTACGTTTGCCCAATCTTTTGGTTCTTTCGATTTCAGTCGTACTATTCAGGTTTTCTGTTTTTTCTGTTTAGATTTTTCTTTTCTTCTTTGTATTTCCTATTGGAGTCTTTGGAGCCTGTTAAATGTCTGTATTAAATCAAGTGATCTAATCTATTTCTTACAGTTTCATATCCTCTATCGTTTTAATATCTAATTCTTCTATTCTTTTCAACTTAAATTTTCTCAGATTTTTCTTTTCTGAGCTTTGTACTTGCAACGTACTTCTACTAGAATTCTAATTATTGAGTTATACCGGTCTTTGTTAAAAGTTTATGCAGGCTCAGCTGGTCTTATCCGTTTCCCACGCATTCTTTCCATGTCTTCCAGTTCATCGATATTGCAGTCTTTTATTAATTTTTTCTTGCTACATTTTTTCCATTCAAATTTTCCTGGATTTGAGTTTCTACTTCATTCCTGGATAACGGAAATGAGCATGTCATTTTTTAAGTGTCAATGTCAACATAATCGTAGGAAAGTAATAAGACTAGATTCCAGCCGAATTTTATTGATTCTTTCACTGCCAATGTTCTTATATTTTCTGCTCTAAACCCTTTCGGTATCCAGTTCTTCTATTCTTTTGTTCAAGATTTTCCTGGTTAAATGAAAAATGAAAAATCGTCAACGTAACTTGAACGCCCCCCCAAAAAAAAACAAAGCTATAAGTAACTAAAAACAATGAATATAGAAAAAATCCTAAGTCCATGGGTTGGGTTAGGTTAAAGGAAATGTGTAAGGGGGAACTGGTTTAAGGTTGAGGAGTGAACAAGAATATAAACTGAGAGGAAAGTATTTGGGGGTTTGATGGTGGGTAGGTGTGAGGGACGGATGGTTAAAAATGATAACAGAAAGGGGATGAATTATCCTTTACTTTCAGATTTATCAATTTTACAAGGCCTCGTCGAAACACAATGTCCTTCTAGATATCTCGACGAGAATATTGTTATGTCCCAACTATGTCTTAATTCCAAAAATTAATTAAACCTCAATAATAAACAATTTCCACTTCTTCTCCTCACTCTTTTACTGGGATTTTAATCAGACCATAAAGAACTCAAGTAGCAGTTTCTTTGTTTATAGGTGTCTGGTTTGAACTTTTTAGACAGATATTGCTATTTGTCAAATTTAATTTTAAATGACTTGCCTCGTACCTACCTTGACAGATGACAAGCTCTACTGACTAACGTATCAGGAGCCCAATTCTTGAAATCATTCGACATCATGTCGTATGCGACATGACGTTAAAATAACGCAATTCCCGAACGATCTGTAGAGTTTTGTATGAGAGTTTACGTCATTTTGACGTCATGTCGCATACGACATTTGTCGAGTGATTTCAAGAATTGGGCCCCAGCTGTTCCCCCCGACTAGCAAGAGAGCAGTGGAGATGGGGGTGAGTTAATTAAGGTGGTAAAATAACAAAAGGGTGCCAGGACAGACTTGAATAAACAAACTGAACGTAAACAATCAAAAGCAAATAGAGGCTTATTTAACTCACTTTTACGTTAAGGAGTAAACGCAAACGCAATAGCAAAAGTTAACTTAAACTTTAATTAAATACCATTAACTACGTTGAAGAAAGGTACAATACATAAAAAGTGTACACGATAATTTGACTTCTTTACAATAACGTGGTTTACTCACAAAATTCAAGGGCCGCAATTCGCTCTCACTACTCGGTTATGCGAGAAAAAAAACAAACCGATTCACGATATGTCAAAATAAATTAAATTGGAAATACCTTAACCTTATTGACAACATACAGTCGGTAACGTCAGTTCAAAATTACCAACCGAAGTGCAGTTGGTAGTTACGACGCCCTCTGCTGACCATGTCCAACGTCGGCTATCCCTTTCAAACCGGTTACACAGGATCCGTCAAGATGGCTAACGGGTCCTTCCCTAGCGTCGTCGTCGGATCGCCGAAAATACCAAAGTTGTCAAAGTTGCTTCAGAGAGCAATGCAATACCCAAAGCGTGGGTTAGATATGAGACTACCTCGTGAAGTAGGTCCCAACAAAAAAAGAACGTAAAAATAAGCGTAGGATCCAATAAAAGCCTGAGATTTACAAAGCTCCCAGGCTTAGAATTGGGTTAAAAATAAGCCCCAACGCTCGTTCGCTGGTGTAAGATTAATTCCGGCACAGCCGTCTATTGATTTTTCTCACTTGCAGAGCAAAAATCTCGATAGTAAACCACCTCTCAACTACACACCAAGATAACGAGAACAAGACTGAACAAAAGGCGCTAAGATCGCGGCGTTGTTAGAGCGGTAACCAATGGCGAACCATGATATAGTCACGTGATATACTCACATTAAATGAGCATCGTGATAGCGGGGAAGGAGTACGGGGTTGCCGAACGTACCGAGACGCTTTGTTGCCACGGTAACCAATGGCGAACCATGATATAGTCACGTGATATACTCACATTAAATGAGCATCGTGATAGTGGGGAAGGAGTACGGGGTTGCCGAACGTACCGAGACGCTTTGTTGCCACGTTTTCTTAGCGCCAAATTCAAACGTAACATATTAACGCCCTCTTCATATGGAATGGAATTTCAGTCCTTGCCCGCCACACATACAATGACCGCCAGATAAGTCGGGCCATATGATTTTTTTATTAGTAGCAGTAGGAATCAATTAATACTTTCTTACCCAACCATGGTGCTAGTTACGGAAAGGCGGACAGATCTTTGGAAAGCAACCACACACTATGACATTCTGTGAATGTTGATTACGCTCTCGGACGTGTGGAGTTGCACTCGACAAGACGGGCACTAGCTGTCTCATCTCTCCGTGAAATTCAGTCGCCCTTTTATATCGTTGATAACGGAAATTCCGATTACGTAACACTTTGCATGTGTGCCAATTGCTCTATGATTAATTGTGATTTTCCGAAACCATCTGTTCATACGCTTGCGTAATGTGCGGCTTTTTCGATTAGTCATCTATGCAACTGCAATTCTTGCCATTTGCAAAGGTCAATCACGACTCATGATAAAGCGAAGCCTTTGACAAAGCAAAGCGTTTACATTATTTTTATGTAGGTGAATTTTTCCGCGGTCGCGTAGGCGACATTGTATCGAGTTTAACTTATGTAATGAACTTAATGATTATGAAATTCTGGATTCTTACATATAGGAAACGAAAGTGAATAGTTAATAGCTCGAGTGAGGAGTTACCACAACGTATAGGGCTAGAGCATGAAGAAAACTGTAAGCCCCAAACGAAGAAGAACTGAGCTAATTGACCATACAAGAAGTCTTAAGTGAAAGAAAAAGACATAAAGAAAGTGATTAAAGCGCAGAGAATAAAATGTGCTTTTGTATACATAGAAAAGGAAGAGATAAGATGACAGGAAGAATAATGACTGCAAACTGGTGGAGGACAAAACGAGAAGGAAGCCTGATCACCAAAGATAAAAAGCAAATGTCAACGAAGAGAAACGATGAAAATTCGCAATAATCGACGGCAGAAGTGCTGACAGGAATGACACCAGATTAGTAAGACTCCTGTAAAAGAAAAAGCCAACAAATCTTTTTCAGGAATAAACTTCACGCCTATACGTGTTTTTATAGGAAAGAAATTGCACTCCACAAGTCAAGCTTTCCGTGAGTAGTACCTCTTTTTATTACTTAATGGGATGAACCTTTTGAATGTGGTTCCCATAGGTACTCTAAGCCTTTTGATCTATTGCACCCCCAAACTTTCTCCACTTGTTAGGCAGCTTTATTTATTTTTTTAACTTTAAATACTAATTGAAACAGACCATCACATACAGGCGTTCTAAAACAATTAGGAACTTACGATACCAACGTAACGTTAATTCTATTTCTAATGTAACGGCGAGTACTATATGAATCGATGAAACATTCAGTTCCTATTGGTTGGCTTTTGGACCAAAATCTTTGGCGTCTTCTTCCAAGGTCGTATCATTCTGAAAGTCCTTGTCACAATCACTACTTTGTTTTCTCACAGCCCAAACCCATCAAATCGATGTGATGCTTCTTTTCTTTCCCGTGCTTTGCTTTTCTGCGAAGTCATTTAGCTCCATGTCTTTATTTCTTTATCTTCTCCTACAATATTGCGATATTGATTGTTAATGAAACTTGCCCCACTGTTCAGGTTCAAATCAAACTCGTGGGGTGGGACTACATCGTCAGTAAATTTTTTATTTTCCAGAAACTTTGGTTTGGAGCAGAAAGACATTGTACTGTCTAGACTCTGTGGTTTTGATTTTGAGGGTTTTAGGTGTGACCGTGGTAGTTTCAAGGATGGCACATTCAAGCCCGGGCTTGAAACGTTGGAGTTTGGAGCTTTAAGTTTTGAATCGATGTTCTATTCGTTATTTAGTGTTTTCTCTTATTTTTGGGGAGCCGATTTGGATTCCGTTGTAGGTGTTGTCGTCGTAGGCGTTTGCTAATAATTCAAAATTTAATTTCAATTTGTGTTTTAAAAGTTCCTCATGTGGCATAGCTTCTGGTTAGCTAGAGGTTTCACGATAACTTATCAATCATTAGGGAAAACTCTCCAACATCCAAGGGGTATTGCAAAAACCAAATTGTTGAGATTGTTAAGGAATCTTCTTAGTTCCACTTCATTGTTTCCAAATTCATTTTGTTTCCTGACTGGAAAGCAACAGGAAATTTCCAGTCCTACCAAAATTCGAAAACACTTCAGAAAATGCGTTTTAATACATTTCAGCGATTAATTTTGTCAAGCACTTGAAGCTGACACATCCCGAAATTTCAAGGCACTCAAAAATTACAGATCGCCAATTAATTACGTAGAAGCAGCGGACGAGATACCATCGAGCAGAACCCGCCTGGTGATTCTTATCGTTATTTTCGTGGCGATATGGCTCTCTCAGATAAGGCGCGTTATATAAAATTGATATTTTAAAAGTGGATTGTATTTCTTGCCCGGTGATAATGAAGGTTTTAATATTTTTATTATTGTTTGTGTAAGCTGATCCAATTACTTCGTACCTAATTTATTCAGCAGTGTTAACTCATGATATTTTAGGTATTCTTGCCATGCGCAAGAGTACGCATTTCCCAGCGACTTTCAATTTGGAGTAGCAACCGCCGCTTACCAAGTTGAAGGTGGATGGAATCTCAGCGGTGAGTAAGATTTAAATACGAAGATGGCAAGGATTATAAATGATGTAAACGAAATTTAGGCAAAGGAGAAAATATTTGGGATAGATTAACCCATACGAGGTCCTACCTAATAGCAGACGGTAGTAATGGTGATATTGCTTGCGATACATATCACAAAGCCATCGAAGATGTCGAGCTACTCACAGGTTTGGGAGTAAACTTCTACCGCTTTTCTCTTTCTTGGTCTCGCCTACTTCCCACTGGGCAACTCAACTACGTAAACCCAGATGGAATACGTTATTACAACGAACTCATCGACGAGCTTTTGGCAAACGGCATTGTGCCTTTCGTCACCATGTTCCACTGGGATTTGCCTCAACCTCTCCATGAACTTGGGGGATGGCCTTCTGATCAATTGGCCGATTATTTTGCAGACTACGCCACTCTCAATTTCAATCTTTTCGGAGATCGCGTTAAAAATTGGTTAACATTCAACGAACCTATGCAGATTTGTGAAGGTGGTTATAACGGAGCCCACAAAGCACCCGCGATTGAGCAACCAGGGATTGGTTGTTATCAATGTGGCCATACTGTGTTGTTAGCTCACGCTCGTGCATACCAAATATACAACGAACGTTTTAGGCAATTCCAGGGAGGTAAGTAGAATGTTTGGTTTAGCAAGATTAAAAACAGGTCACGTCTTTCTAGGACGCGTGGGTATTACAATAGATTCCGGTTGGTATGAACCTGAGACCAATTCAACAGAAGACATAGCAGCTGCTAACCAAGTGATACAAACAAACGTAAGCTTCTTAAAGCTTCAGCTTAAAGATTTAAACACAATTATATTTACCTATCTATAGTATGGTTGGTTTGCGCATCCTATATTTTCCGCGACCGGCGATTACCCTGCCGTAATGAAAGAAAGAATCGCTCAGAGGAGTGCCTTAATGGGATTCCCTCGCTCGCGGCTTCCCGAATTCACCACCGAACAAATAGAACTCATCCGTGGCTCTTCGGATTTCCTGGGATTGAACCATTACACGTCACACTTGTGCAGTCCCATACCTCCTGAATGGGATATCCCCACATCCCATTGGTCTGACGGCGGTGCTTTGTGTCATCAACCAGACGATTGGGAGACGTCGGCCTCAGAGTGGCTGAGAGTCGCCCCATGGGGTTTCAGAAGACTGCTGAACTGGATCAAAGATAACTACAATGATCCGGAGGTAATAGTAACAGAAAATGGGTTTTCGGATTGGGGCCAATTAAATGATTGCAGAAGAATAAACTATTACAACGTAAGTCTATTGGGCCCACGAAATACTGCGCTTCTTTTTGTGACGTATTAAAATTTGCAGTCGTATTTAGAACAACTGTTGCTTGCCATACACGTGGATGGTGTTAATGTAACCGGATACACAGCTTGGAGTTTTATGGACAACTTTGAATGGATGCAAGGATACACGTAAGTGATAACCCATACAAGAAATATGTGCATCTCCTAAGATCATCAACCAACTTCTTGATTTTGAGAGGGAAAAGGAGTTTCCAAATTTTTGTAAACGTCTTAGACTGTCGGTTCTTAATTGGTTTTAATAATTAGAAAATTAAGCAAACAACAGCACCCTCTTTAACTTGTATCTGCATCATCCTTTTCATCATTTTCTTTAATTCTTTGAACTATGAAGAACACTTCTTAGTTGAACATTTTTAACACTGTGTTTTTTGTAATTAATCTATACTGTCTTTTTTATTTCTATTTTATTTTTTTCAGAGAAAAGTTTGGAATTTACTATGTCGACTTCTACAACCCAGACAGGCCAAGGACAGCAAAACAATCATCGTTAGTATACAGGAACATTTTGGAAACCCGGCAGATAGATTGGAATTTCACGCCTGAAGGTTTCCAGCCATGCGTGTGGTAAAATACTGGAGAATGTAATATTTTGATAAAAATAAAAGCATCGTGTATTTATTTTCTGGATTCTTAATGAGCATGAATGTATCAAAAGTCTACATTTTAATAATAGATAATCCTGAAATAATTTTAAACATAAACATCGGTTTTTTTTGTATGTAGCCAAAATTTTTACCTTCTGGTATGTTTTTCCTTCTAACAAAATTTTCTTTGTCATTTTCAGTAAATTCAGAAGCTACTTGCCTTTTTGCAATCCCTTCTATCGAAGAACATCTCTTTTCTGTTTATCTTTGAGAAGCCACTTCTATTTTGTGGCCAAACTTTTTATTTTGTCGAAACCTTCATATTGGAAGTCTTGAAGGATCTGTTTATTTGTTTTCTTCGGCCATCTCGTATGTTCTTTTCTTCCATCCAAATTTTTTTCGTGATTCACCCTTTTCTGTGTATCTTTCAGAAACCACTTGTTTTTTCTGCAGTCCCTTTGGAACTCCATCCTCTGTCTCTTTTCTGTATACCTTTGTTTTTTGTGGCCAATCTTTTATTTTCTCGAAATTCATATTGGAAGACTTGAAAGACCTATTTATTTGTTTCCTTTGACGATCTCGTACGTTCTTTCCTTCCATCAAAATTTTCTTTGTCATTTCCAATGAATCCCTCTTTTCTGTAGGATCTTTCAGAAGTCACTTGTCTTTTCTGTAGTCTCTTTGGTACTCGATCCCCTGCCTGAGAACATCTCTTTTCTTTATATCTTTGAGAAGCCACTCGTATCTTATGGGCAATCTTCTATTTTCTCGACACCTTCATATTGGCAGTCTTGAAAGAACTATTTATTCATTTTCTTCGACGATCTTGCATGTTCTTTCCTTCCATCAAAAATTTTTTCCAATGAATCCTGGAAAAAATGTGTATGATCATTCAGAAACTACTTGTCTCTCCTGCAGTACCTTTGTAATTCCATCAATCAACTAAGAATTTAACTAATGTCATTTCCAACCGAACGTTCTCTATATTTCTCCTTCATCCTTTCTACGTTCTGTTTAATACCTCATCGCTCAAAGTATTTTTCTTTCTTTGGTCTCCAAGCCGAAACAGTTGCTACCACAAAACTCTAATATGAATTATTCCTGAATTATTTTACCTTGATCGGTAACAAATCTGCGCTGCATCTTTCATCAGTTTTTCCTCGATTATCAACAGTGGGCAAATAGATCTTAAAGTAGGTGCCAGATTATTCGAAATAGGCTTCGACAGTGTCTCCAAAGTGTCACGGTCTTGCAGTTGATCGTTCGCGACGATCACAGAAGATTTAATTAAAACTCACTTGCACGTTTAGGGTAGTGGCACAAATACACAAACAACTAAAATAATTGCTTTAATTACAGAAGCACAGTTTCATTACAATTGTCACAAAGAGGTCAGTTAGACAGACATCAGGACAAAAATGTACACAATATAACAGTGTTGAAAATACTAAACAGATTCAAAACATATGGAGATGTGAGGTATGCGCGGAAACACTAAGTCTAAAGTGACTCAAGAATATACTCGAGTGCACAATGTTTTTATTTACTTAACTCGGTACTTCATATCTAATCCGCCCTATTAGTTCTTCAACAATTTACGTCAAATAGTTATAGGCGAAATATCTGTCAAAAATTCGCTCTTTATAACGCAGCGTCACGAAGCAATTAATAAAAGATAAGTACAGGTTAAACTCACACAACCAAGAATGTGTCCAGTAGGTCAAAGACGTTTACGCACCCACGTGTACACTGCACGAGTTCGAAGCGACCATCTTCAGCCAGGCATGTTCTTCGATTTCGGCAATTTCGAAAGCGCGGGTCGAAGTGGTGAGTTTCGGTAGCAACTGCTTCCAAAATATCGGTTAGACAAACAAATACCAAAAAGTATCCAAACGAATACCAAAAAAAAGAGTGTCCACACATAGTATCCAAAACGGAAAGTGCTGAAAGTAATATCCCAAAAGTAAGATCCCGAGTTAAAAAGAAACAATATAATTAGTAAGAAGATGTCGTTTTGCCGTTAGTCTAACATTACCTGCATTTTAAATAAACCCCTGGCAGGATTGTAAAAATCACCCCAAACTCATTTGATGATGCACTAAGAATATTCGACCACTCAAATACGAAGTCTTCTAAACTTTCGTAGGAAAAACTTCGATAATTGTAATCACAACGACGCAACGTAGCATCAACAAAGTTAAACGAGTAATGTAGCGTTAGAACAATGCTAAATCGGATGACGCGAGATGATCTCAGTCGCCGTCAACTTCAACCAATCGGAAACCATTATTGTCGAAATGCCCAAATTAGGACGTGTCACGTTGCGATCGATAATCGTACGCCTGCATGTGGCCTGCATTCCGATATCAGAATTGCCACAATAAATTCTAAGTTGACTAAAAATTTCCAAATAATGCGCGATTTGAAACTGTACCACAGTGCTCCAGACATCTTTTCCATTTTGGAAGCCCATCGTTTATAATTCTATCCATCCAATTGATATTCATTATCCGTCTAGAGCATGCTTTAAGCATCTTTCGTTTCTTAACTCCTATCTTCCATACGACTGACAATTCGTAGATATTTTTCGTGTGCACCTCTGCGAGAGCGGCAACAAGTAGGCCATGGAATAGCGTCCTTGTCCTATTTTCAGTTCAAATTTCAAAACAATTGAACTTCATTTAATTAGTTAAACATCAAATTTTGCAAAGTGTCCGCTGTAAAAATTTGCGAATCGTGATTAAATTTTTGGTAAAATTAAAGAATGTCGGCTCGGAAATAGTAGGGCTTTCGAATGAAGGATTAGGTGAGTCTTCCATGAAACCTGCTATAGTTTACAAGTGCACAAAAAGGTTCAAAGAAGGGCGGGAATCGGTTGACGACGATCCGAGAGAAGGAAGACCCCTTTTCTCGATAGGAGAGTTATTGTGCATCGAGAATTCGTTCCAGAAGGACAAACAGTAAATGCAGCATTCTATCTGGAAATGATGAGACGTTTAAATGCTCCACCAGCACCACAGTGTTGGAACACTCGCCCTATTCGCCCGATCTGGCTCCCTTCTGACATTTTTTTTATTTCCAAAAAAAGAAAGATTTGAAAGATCTTCACTGGGGTCACGAGAGGAGGTGGAACGGATTACGACGCGCGCTCTAAACAGCCTCAAAGAAAATGATTTTGAAGAGCTTGCAGCATTGGAAGAAACGTTGCTTTAGGTGGAAACTCCTTCGAAGGCGACCGAAGATAACGAATAAATGTATTCCGTAATTGTAATACTTTTCTTCTACGAACTTAATTGTCAGTCCTCGTATTAAGCAAGAGAATATCCTCAGTGCCCTTTTTGCGCCGTCTCCAAAACCTCATCGTTTGTTACTCTGACTATCCAATTACTTCTTTTGTTCATTTGTTTCAAGCATAACATCTCAAATGAATCAAGCCTTCCATCCTTAAATTTTAAACGTCTTCAGGACTTCTTTCCTCTTAGCAAAATTCTATTTTTTGTTAGTATTTGCATCGAGTCGTTTCTCTGCCATATCTTCTGCTTCTTCTAAATCTAGTTCCTGAGCAGAACGTCTGCAACTTCTTGCTGTGTTAGTTGCGTCTTTAAGAAAATTAATATCTCTGTGTTGATAGCATGCTACGTTATATTAGAAGCAAATTTTAGATCACTTCTCAAATGTAAATCTTGGATATTCGAAAAGTAAACCCCAAAAGAAATGAGCTTTAGATTTTTAATTCGGGAAGTTACTAAAGTAATTTCAAATAAAGCAATCTAAAACACGATCACACAGAGTGTCCTCAGCATCAAGTACATCACCAGATTTCACCAACTTAAGCAAAACTGATTACTCCTAATTTTTTGCAGCGTCATCTTGCCAATTCAATTAAATTTGTAGTACTGATAAAATTCGGGTTTGTGTATAAAAAGTTTTATCAGCAATCGACTCTATATTTTTCTATTTGTTCTTGTTGCGTTCGTTACTTATCTACTCCAGAAAAATACATGTGACTTATCCCCAGCACACTCCAAGTTCCAACGCAATGAAAGCCTACGTTCTATTAATATTCTTCATGTAAGTTTTCACCATTTAAATGGGTCGTATAAATATTGATAATATTTTAGAGTTTCCTGCAAAGGGCAGGAGTATACCTTCCCCAGCAACTTCCAGTTCGGTCTAGCAACTGCGAGTTACCAAGTGGAAGGAGCTTGGAACATCAGCGGTGCTAATTATACCATTAACCAAACCATGCAAAATCATTACTGAACGTAGATTGTTGCAGGAAAAGGTGAAAATATATGGGACAGATTAACCCACACGCGCTCTTATTTAATAACGGATGGAAGTAATGGAGATGTAGCTTGCGATACGTACCATAACACTGAGGGAGACGTCCAGTTACTTCGTAACATCGGAGTCGATTTCTATCGCTTCTCTTTGTCTTGGTCCCGAATTTTACCCACAGGACACTCGGACACCATAAATCCAGATGGCATTCGCTATTACAACGAACTTATCGATGAGCTTCTTGCGTATAATATAACACCCTTTGTGACGTTATTTCACTGGGACTTACCTCAACCCCTCCAAGATATAGGCGGCTGGCCAAATCCGACCATCGCCCTCAATTTCGAAGACTTTTGCAGAGTAGCCTTCGAAAGTTTTGGCGATCGCGTGAAAAACTGGCTGACTTTTAATGAGCCGGGGGTACTATGCGATGGGGGTTACGGCGTTGCCCATAAAGCTCCTGCTTTTGTACAGCCGGGAATTGGAAGCTACCTTTGTGGGCACACGCTCTTAAACGCCCACGCTAAATGTTTCCATCTCTACGACAACATTTACAGGCCCTCTCAACAAGGTACTCCTCATCGTATTATAATCCCTTTCATTACTCGGGTAATTTGTAGGGCGCATTGGAATCACGATTGATACTTCCTGGTACGAGCCAGAAACGAATTCCACAGCTGATATCGAAATTGCTGAACAAGTACTTCAAGTAAACGTAAGTCTTCTATTTGGGTATTACCGTGTGGTACCTACCTACATACAAGTGTATGTTTTTCAGTACGGTTGGTTTGCGAATCCCATATTCTCTGAAGTTGGGGATTACCCCGCTGTAATGAAGCAAAGGATCGCGCAACTAAGTCTTCAGGAAGGGTTTCCCAGGTCTCGACTGCCGGAGTTCACGGCCACGGAAATCGATCTTCTGCGAGGGTCTTTCGATTTCGTTGGGTTGAATCACTACACGACGCACTTGTGCGCCCCCATACCTGCCGATTGGACCCCCGAAACGGGGGTTTGGCACGACGCCGGCGGTAACTGTCACCAGCCTGATGAATGGGAATCCAGCGCGTCCTCCTGGTTGAAAGTTGTGCCTTGGGGATTCAGGAAAATACTGAATTGGATCGACGTGAATTACAATCATCCGGAAATAATCATTACGGAGAATGGTTTCTCAGACAGGGGTGGACTCGAAGATTGCAGGAGGATAAACTACTATAACGTGAGAAATACAAAACACTTTTTATACCTTTATTAATCTGTATTTATGTTTTGCAAACAGTCATATCTGACGGAGTTATTGTATGCCATCCACATAGACGGCGTTAACGTTACGGGGTACGCAGCGTGGAGTTTCTTGGATAATTTTGAATGGATGGAAGGATTTACGTAAGTATTTCAAAGTTTTAATGGAAAGGTCTTGGGGGTAGAAGATAAAGAGTTTCCCCATAATTAACGAAAAAAGTAAAGAAATTTATTGAAACTTAGCTAAGTACGTTGCTACGCCGGGCCCTTTTAATACTTAATTGTATTCTATGGCATTTAATAAGAAATCGGAAGGAGGTTCTTCCGAGCTTATATTAGAACTGTATCTACAAGTGAATTAAAACACAAAATTCAAAGTATCTTAGATACCGGAGTATCTTGTATCGAATACTTTCATGCAGAGTATTTTTTTTACTTACTTATCCGTCCCTCTTCTACCTTTCGGTGTTGAGGTTAATGAGTTGAGTCTTGGCCCACGACTTTTTTCCACTTTCTCCTATCCTTCGCCAGCGTCCTCGTACCACTCCATTCCCTATTCCTATCTTTTAAAATATCTGAAAGCTGGTCATTCCATGCCTTTTTGGGTCGTCCTCTTCCTTTCTTCCTCACCTCTGTCTCCCATACTGCCTTCGCTAATCTCTCCTCTGAAGTTCCGACCTTGTGTCCCCATCAGCTTAACTGCCTGTTCTCTATCATTTTAATCAGCGAATCTACCTTCAATTCTGTTCTTATTGTCTCACTTCTGACTCTATCCATCTTTGTGACTCCATAAATTTTCCTCAAAAATCTCATTTCACACGCCGTCAACATTACTCTTATGTCCCTCCGTTAAATTCCACGATTCCGCTCCATAAATTAGTATTGGTATGAAGACTGTTCTATATACTTTGACTTTTGTTTTTCTACTAACTTCCTTTTCGTTAATAAATGCTTTTAACAAAGCGTAATACAACCCGTTAGCCGATCTTATTCTGTTATTTATCTCAGTATCCACACACCCATTATGTGTTATCACAGAACCCAAGTATTTAATTTATTTCACTTGTCCCAACTCTTCGTCCACCCCTCTCATACCTGTCTCCTACTCATCCCTTCCTAATACCATCACTTCCGATTTCTCTGTATTTATGAACATACCATATCCCATTAATTCCTCTTTCCACCTTCTTAGATTTTCCATTACTTACTATTACACTACCCCATTCGTGCTCACTTTCATTGCTTTTGTTATTTCATCCATGACCATTATGAAGAGTAATGCGCAATTGCGCAAGTATATATCCTCTCACTCTTTCTTATAATCTTCTCACTTATCTGCCTCAGTGTAAAATCCCACTCGTTTGTAGGTACTCCTTCCTTTCCTGAAACCTGCCTGTGAATCCTCTAGCGTTGGTTCCATTAATTCTCTAAGCCTTCTCTCCAATATTCTTTCATAAACCTTATTCGCCGCACACAGCAATGATATACCTGTATAGTTCTCGCACGCCATTTTATCCCCACGTTTGTGCAATGGAATTATAATAGCGGTTTTCCATCTACCTGGTATCCTTTTCTCCTCCTATATTTTATTTAAAATTCTCCTTACTATCCTTTTATCTTCCTCTCCCATATTCTTTAGCATCTCCAATTTAATGGTGTCACCGTGGTCTGTGGTCCTTCACTAATGTTTGTGTATTCGTCTATATCATATTTCCATCTTCACCTCCCAGTAGCGCGCTGGAAAAAAATCTTTCATCTACCATTTATCTCCTCCTTCGATTTAAACAAAGTCCCTGTACTGTTTTTAACCTATTGCACTTTCGCTCCTCTCTCCTGTCTAAGCCCTTTAAGTATTGTAAATAATTTTTTCCTTCACCCCCTTTTCTAAATCATTTCCGAATTTTTCCCATGCCTCCATTTTTAACTCCTGACTGTTTCCTTTACTTTCTTCCTCTGCTTCTTATACTCTATATAGTCCCAATTTCTTCTTGTCATTAAATATTTTTGCCAACTTTTCCTTTTGATTCTGACTTCCTTCCTTAATTCATTCCACCACGGTGCTTGTCTTCTCTTACTTGCCCTTTTTGTAACTCCACATACCTCTTGTGTCACTTTTAACATCACCTTCTTAAAATTGTTCCACATTCTCAATCTCTATGTCCTTTGATTCGAAGCAATTCCCTCTTCGCTCGAATTCTTCTTTCACTTTTTCTTTAAATTTCTTCTCATTTTCTTTACTTCGTAGCTTGTAGGCTCTGATATTCATAAATTCTACCTGTTTTGCCTATCCTATTTCCTTCCTAACTTCTTATTCCCTTATCCTTATCTTGGCCTCCATTAAATAGTGATCGCTCCCAACTTCGTATTGTCTCCTTGCTCTAACGTCCATAATTTTCTTCTTATCTCTCTTTTCCATTATCAACGCATCTAAAATTGATCTTTCATTCCTGTTCCCCATTACCCTAGTATACTTATGGATTTCTAGGTGCTCAAAAACGTCACGAACAGAGGCCTATTTCATAATAAAAAAACAAGCTAATAATATTAGTATTGTATAAAACGTTTGATGATTGGATTAAGGACAAAATAAAAAACTATTCGTTTATCCAGCTGACATTTTCGGTTTGTGAACCAAAACTGTCGGTTTATAAACCGAAACCGTCAGCTATAGTTTTTTACTTCGTCCTTAATCCGATCATCAAACGTTTTATTCAATACTAATATTATTAACTTGTATTTTATTATGAAATAGGCCCCTGGTCGTTTACCATGCAAAAGTCAATGATCTTTTGTCCATTTGAGTTCAACACCACCTCTCCGTATTTTCCTACACATTTCACCGAAGCAACTTCATCATTACCTACTCTTCCGTTCAAATTCCCTCCTATCATCAGAGTTCCTTTCTTTTTTTCTGTTTGTTTTTGCAGTATTCCCCAGAACTCATCTTTTTCTTTCTTACTCCCTAATTCATTCGGGCCGTATGCTATCACTACCGACAATACGTCTTGCTGATTCACCCTATAATCTATACCCATTATCCTTTCGTTTACCAAATCCCAGTTAATTACTCTCACCATACTTTCTCTATGTACCAAACATGCTATCACTGCCTGTCCCCATACCTGAGACTCCACTCCGTTAAAAAATAAACCATGCCCATTTCCCAGCACTTTCACATCCTTCCCCTTTATTTGTTTCCGTAATTAACAGTAATTGCATCTTCATCTTTTCGAATTCCATAATTAATTTGTCTTCTTTATTAGTTAACCCTCTCATATTCACATTTTTTAACTGGTTTTTCTTTATTTCAATATTTCCTTTTCCTTTTTCCTGTCCTTTTACAATGCATTTTCCATCTTCTAATTGACCGACCACTACTAACAGCTTTACTAGTTTTTTGGCTTTTTAATACTATCCTCCCTCTTGACCAAATCACTTTTATCTATATCCCACTTATACTCCTCCCACACTATTAACTTCTTGTATCCCATTTTAACCTGTTTACCTTTCCCCTTTCCTTCTTTCATTTTCCCCGCAA
This sequence comes from Dorcus hopei, assembly GCA_033060865.1. Lineage (NCBI taxonomy): Eukaryota > Metazoa > Arthropoda > Insecta > Coleoptera > Lucanidae > Dorcus > Dorcus hopei. The sequence continues at coordinate 45,869,001 of CM065426.1, read as the reverse complement.
TAAGACTTTGAATATGTCTTTCTGTTCATTGAATCCGGATTAATATATAGGAGTTTGCAGCTAAGCGTTCGCCACCTGGTGTCAACTAAACAAACCCTTGTATTCTACACAACAAATCGTGTTTTGGCGTCGATCCTGAGTGTATGATGTATCAGGATTGTGTTATATGTGACATTCACATTAAATCAACTTGTGTATTTGTATTAGTGCGGACTTAAACACGTGCATTACAAAAATTCCGTATAGCTTACAGAGGTTCAGATTTATCCACGGTAGCGCTGCGATCTTAAAATCAAACGCCTATATCTTTTGTTGTGTCGGGCTATATTGTTTGGCATCTGTCAAACGAATATATAAGGTTTGTTCCATTAGGAGGTTCTAACTAGTTCGGGACCGTCAAAATCAGTTGACCACCAAAGTAATGACCGGTTTCAAAGCACCATCAAGTGCACAACTTTGATGAATGCATGCTTTTGACAGTTCCCAACTATTCAGAAGCTTCTAATGGAACAAACCTATAGAACATAATATAATGGTCGGTATCTCAGTAATAAAGACTGAGGCCCGATTTATTCACCTCCAAGTAAATTTATCTGGTGATTTATTCCCATAGTAACAATTGTGATCACAGTAGTTACTATGGGAATTAATCACCAGATAAATTTAATTGGAGGTGAATAAATCGGAACAATTGTGATCACAGTAGTTACTATGGGAATTAATCACCAGATAAATTTAATTGGAGGTGAATAAATCGGGCCTGAGCAGAATAGCAGTTACTAAGGAATTCTGTTTTGTATATTCGTTTGACAGTTGAAAGCGTCTACGAAGCTTTCAGAGCGCGTTCATTCTGCATCCGTCTTAAGAATTTTTTGGCAATAATTATTTATTGTTAATAATAATTGTATGGTCAGAAAAGCGGTTACCTTTAGTAATAATATATTGTTAATACGAAAAATACGTAGATACATAAAGAAGCTTGACGACAAAGCTGCGTTTGTTTCAATACGTATCTTTTCTTTCAAAGTATCTCAAATACTGGAGTATCTTGTATCGAATACTTTCATGCAGAGTATTTTTTTTAAGTATCTACAAATATATTTGTAAAAGTGTCTTGCATCTTGTGTTTAAATACTTTTAAAAAGGATCTATCCCACCTCTGCTTTTGGATCGGCTACGCTACCTTGCGTTGATGAGGTTCTCACGCGCTCAGGGCCTTTATCGCGTGGCTTATTTACTCGTATCTTAATGGTCACTTATCTGAAGAGGGCCTTTTATCGCCTGGGAAATGTTTACGTTAAAATCTGAGTTTGAAATTCTTTTGTGGATGTGGTGTTACAATTAGAGTTTACAGTTTTTGGTCGTTTAGTCTCGAATATTATAAACAAAGAAACGAAAACACTTAACATTCAAAAAGAAAAACGAAAGGATCAAATATTTGGTGACCAGAAAAAAGCGTACACGAAAAAAGCCCACACGAAAATTGCGCACAAAAAAAAGCCCACAGCGAAAAATGCGGACAAGAAAAAAGCGCACAACGAAAATTGCGCACACCGAAAAATGCCCACATGGAAAAATGCATACACGGAAAATTGCTCACACCGAAAAATGCTCACATAGAAAAATGCGCACATGGAAAATTACCCACATTGAAAAATGCCCACAGAGAAAATTGCGCACACAGAAAATTGCTCACACCGAAAAATGCTCACTCAGAAAAATGCCCACATAGAAAAATACGCACATTATGTTTTATTTTCACATAAAAATGAAATTTATGCGCATTTCCATTACCGTACATGGTGTGTTAAATAACGTGCCTTTTTTAAATTTCTCCTCGTAGTTGGCCGTGAATTATTAGTTATGGTTATGAACTAGCGTTGCTTGAAACTTAAATTGACGTACGGTTGCGGAATTAAAAAAAGCATACACTCAAAATGTCTCGCTGTGAACTTAACTTTGTTTGAAATATTTTCAACTTCTACGTCAAAATAATTGTCAAGGTGACATACCGACAGTAACATGCCGCATTTAACTGTTGCTCAAAAACCGCAAATAATTACACTAATTGAAGAAGGGTGGTTAGTAAGAAGACACATTTAGAGTTGTGAAAAGCTGGCTTGAAGAAAATAACGTTGTGCGCTTGCCATATTGCCATGGCCTTCCAGAAGCCCAGATATCAACCCCATTGAACATGTTTGGGGTTATATCGTGAAGAAAATGTACGCCATTCATTTTAGAGCTGCAAATGCACACGAATTATTAGATAAGATTGAAGAAATTGGGAATGAACTTTCCCCTGACTATATCCGTTCTTGTATTTATTCAATGCCTGAGCGTTTGTAAAGTGTGAGAAATAATGGAGCTGCTGTGAAGTATTAGACATTAATTTGTTAAATATATTTATGTATGTTATTTTATCGTAAATGAATTCTCAGTTTAGTTTACTATTGCCAAATTTATTGCTTTCTTGTTGACTCCTAAAAGTGAAAGTTGAATTATGCATTGTGTCATTTTACATGATTTAATTGTCAGCGTTTATGTCAATCTGACAGAGATCGATTTACACTACTCTAATATTGCAAAATATAACCTAAACGCCTAAAGACTTGTATGCTTTTTTTGATTCCGCAACCGTACCATCGTAATCAGAAAAACCGACTACACTCGAAATTTTAGTTAATTGAGCGCGTCTTTTAAAATGAACTTCTGTCATTTTGACATTAATATTATTTTGAAATGGATGAGATTTTATAGGTTTTTTATGTATAAAAATCGACTACAGCGAAGTAAAATCGACACTTCCATTTTCCAAACATTTAGTTGTGTAACATTAGGTTTGACACCATTTGTCATGTATTTGTCAACCTATAAAATATCATCCATCTCACTCGATTCCAAAGAAATAAATATTCTCTATGATTACTAACATTAACAGCAAATTCAGTTGCAATTGCTCGAATACTGATTCCGTCTTGCAATCGCGTTTGAATTATTGTCTTCTGAATTGATTTTAATTGGGGTATTTTTATTTAATTTGTCCAAATAATATTAATATCAAAATGACAGAAGTTCATTTTAAAGCACGCTTCAATTAACTAAAATTTCGAGTGTAGTCGGTTTTTCTGATTACGATGGTACATCATAACCTCATGTTTTTATTAAAGAAATTGCTTGAATTCGGTAATTCTACTTTTACTCCGTGCTTGCATCACGTGATTTGCCGGAACTTAACAAAATGTAAGTCATAAATACAGTTTGTTAAATGAATCTTTTTACGCATGTCATTGATTTTATCCGTATGAAACACATTAATATGTAGTTTCAAGCCAAGTAATAAATAGTAAATGTTAATGTTTACAACAGTGGTACCATTTCTTAAAAAGCGCAATTCCGTAATTTACGCGGCAAATTTCGTATTTTAAAAAATTAATTCCGTACATAATATTCTTACCAGTAAAAGTAAAAGAAAAAGGTACTTATCGTACCTACATAACTACTCTGATAACAGTGATAACTATACTTGGATTGCACAATAATGAACTAAACAAAACATAACCAAATATACACATGTAAACTACACTTACAAACCGCGAACCGGTATTTCACAGTGTTGCCATTCCGCTACTCTAATGTCCGTTTCAAAATTAAAAAACCACAACCTGTTGAATTATGTTGCCAAAAAACAAAATTCCCAGATATATTTTAGTTGGTACTTCACATTGTCGTTATACAAACTGGTCAAGAATCACTGTTTGAGTTGGCAGTGCTGAATTTTATTTTTAAATGGTACAACTGGAGTAACTTTCGGTTGTGGAAGGTTTGACACTGACAGCCGTCAGTTTATAAACGTCATTTGACATTTCAAATTCAAATTAAAACGCTAATTTTTATTCACATAACCTACAATCTTGTCACTATTGATGTTACGTGAAATAAATCAACAAAATCCGGTTGCAGTGTTGCAAATAGCCGAATAAAAAAATGCTCTTAATTGTATTGCCACTCAAACAGTTATTCTTGACCACTTTGTAGTTTATGCGCGTCAGTAATTTTGCGTCAAAATTTGAAATATCATGTAACACTTAATTTGCCCTAAATCTTATGATGTCGCAAAAACACAGAAATCTTTTAAATTGTGGAGTTGAAATTTTCTTCCCCCTAAATTTATCACTAGCAGGTACATGCAGCAGCGTTGCCGGTTCTATCCACGGGGTAAATTGCGAGGTTGGTGGTTTTTTGATTTTGAAACAGACAATACTTCTACTCCTACCTTAAAAAAATAATAATTTATTATTGCCGAACAGCCAAAGTTAAATGATATATTAGAAACACAAAAAATATGACTTTTTTTCATTAAAATGTAAATATAAGAAAATCCGTACGGAATGATCTTTGACTCCGTATCCAGTCTGCATGGAATCTGTACATGTACGAAATTTCATACGATTGGCAACCCTGCTTTACAAACATTCGTATAAAGGTGTTCCTTTTCAATCTGAAAGACTGAAAGAGTGATGCTAAAGCCGCCATAAAACGAAACGCAATACCAAGGCCACAGCCCTAAGTAGCACTGTGTAAGGTTCATTTTCGAACGAGTTTATTGCTTTTCGTTTTGCTTTGGTGCCGGCGATGGTACGTAGATACGATAACTACATATAAAAACAATAGTTATACAGTTAGTTCCAAATTCGAGTGCTCAACAGTTGGATCTCGGGAATGGTAAGAGATGAGAAGTCGGTTAAATTAGGGCAAAGTTGCGTATTTTAATGCTGAACAATAATCCGTTTTGAAAAATCTTCTACGATTTGTAGTTTTTGAAATATTTCCAAAAAACCGAAAAACTAATTTTCTTTTTTATTTTTTCCTGAAGTTATTATTGCAGGGATCATAACAAAATTAATACATTCTACAGGCACTTTTTTAAGCTCTTTACGATGACATCATTAGATTTTACTTAAAACGTTTCGTCTCGTTCTGACCATCATCAACTTTATTTTTTCTTATGGGCGTCACTTTGGGTTTTAATACCATTAAATAGATCTATTTTTTCTGATGCTTTTCCATACATCTCACATCTCTATTTAATAATTTGAAACAGCTGGAGATGCAAGAAATTGTTGAAAATAACAGTGCGAAGAAAAATATGGTATGCTGTGAAGACAAAAACAAAAAAAGTTCGTTATACCCTTGAGTTTTATTTCGTTTATAACAAAGCAAATTTTTGAAAAATGTTTAGATATGAAAATGAATAATGTGAATCCAGAAAAACGTAGATTTTCAAAATATATTGTGCTAACAACAATTATTCATAGTAAGAGAACATGAAGTTAGTAGTTAATTGGGAAGAACAATGGAATGTAGGTGGCGCTCAAAATGGCCGTTCTATGTGAGATAACCATAACCTCAATTCGGCACACCTTCGGTTTTTGTCGTTTTTGATCAGTTTATGCTTAGAAAACGTACGGAACGATACTTTTCGGTATAATAACAATAATAACTATGACACTGAGACACACAACAGTAAATATTTGAACGTTCTACTGACAGTTTATCTCACATACGAAAGTTCACGTATAAACACCAGGGCGGCGACTCTTTCGTTTGTTCTTCCCAATTAGATACACGTAATTAAATTATACATTTTTATTATTAAAGCAAGAAAGTATCACAAGAAATTATGTCTCTAAAAAAACATTCTTGTAAATTTAAAAATGTATTGTGCTAACTACAACAATTTAGTAATAGCAAGATAAATTTACTTCCGACAATACCCAGAAAAACACCATCCACAAAGAACAATGTTTATTAATTGTAAATTAGATAGAAATATTGAACTTTTTGAATCTTTTCATAAAACTCGAAGGACGCATCCAGATCACCTTAATGATGAAGAGAATGAAGAATTATTAGAAGAGGTAATTAATAGTTATTTATAAAATGTATAAAATTATGATGCCACAAGAAAGAATATTTCCTCGAGCAATAATATCTTTTAAAATACGAGTTTTCTAAAGACAGATAATTTGATATTTTCTTGCTTTAATAATAAAATGAATAATTCAATTAAAAATTTAATCAACTATTGCTTTGTCCTTGTCTTCTTAGATATTGTTAAAGTAAATTTCGCTCGATATTACTAAATTGTTGTTGTTAACAGCACAATAATTTTTTTAATTTACGTCATTCTTGGATTCATAACATTCAATTTTAGATCTAAAAATTTTACTAAAATCAGCTTTTGTGATATACGAAATAAAACTCAAAAGGTACATGAAAGCTTTTTTTGGTTTTTGTCTTTACTGCATACCATATTTTTCTTAGCTTTTGTTATGAGCCTCGAATCTGTAACAGCCTGTATACTAAAAATTGGTTTTCAACTGGATTCACATTATCCGGGCAATGAGCGTTACGTTTCGGTTCTGGCAATTTTTTTTCACTTCATAATTAAAAAAAGGATTTTTAAAATCGTTTCAACTAAGAAATGTAAAAAAAATAATAGCATCAATTTTATATCCACGAAATCAAGTCTATTCAGGATGCAGTTGATTTGATTTCAGCTTTTCTGAACGTTTAATATAATTCTCTGGATTAAAAGAAATTACATAAACAAATAACTAGAATCATCGCCCTCATTGTTATTGTTTCATTACTAAATTGGAATTGGAAGTGGCAGTGTTATTTTCTTTTTCCGGATACTTTCTAGATGGACTATATTTGAGGTTTGTACCCACGGTGAATTGAATACTAACGCTGGCAGCATTCCTGCAGTGAGATAGCGAACCATTACATCATCGCATACCCGCTTCTCCTTTTACACAATTATTAACCAATATTAACTGTCACGGTTGACAGTTGTATTAGAGGAGAAGCGGGTATGCGATAACGTAAGGGTTCCTATCTCGCAGATATTACCACTAGTAGCATTCCTTTTCACAACTAGAACAGTTGTGAACAGCACAGAACAGTTCAATGTACAATCGCAATCATAATTCATGACATAACCTTCACAGAAAGACTCATTTATTTGTGGTTTCCAAACAAAAATAATTTACGACATCCCGGATTCACTTTTTGAGTATTAGTAAGATTTGAATGTATTCGACATTCATAGTTTTGAAGGATGTTCTATAAACTTTCTATAAGCGTTACTTATGATTGCGACTGTACGTGCTGTACGGAGCTTGAAGCTCTTGAAAGGAATGCTACTACTATTAGTATTCAATTCACCGTGGGTTGAAAAATTTCCAAGAAAGATTCGAGACTGTTATTTGAGGCAGTTCAAACAATTAATGGGGAACAATTTGAACATCTTTTATAATCAGTTGGTGTTAATATTGTTTGTAGTTGTTTGTAATATAATATTTTGATAAAAGCATGAGCGTAAACTCTCCAAATACAGTCTCAGAAATATGTAACAGTTATTTTTTATACAAGATGACAAATTCAAATTTATTTTTATTTATAAAAATAACTATTAAGGCGACGGGCCACTGTGCGCTAGGCGAAGCTAGGTTGAGCGAAACTAAGTTTTTGAAAATTTGATCCCACGTAATCTTACGCGGACGAGGGCAACCGAGCGAAGATAAACACTGTTTTATATCTTTGCTATCTTAACTTCGCTTCCCTTAGCTTTAGTTACCACGTTCGCGTAAGATTACGTTGGATCTGATTTTCAAAAATTTAGTTTCGCTCAGCTTAGCTTGGTTTCGTGTTCAGTGGCCGCCCGCCTTATTGTCTGAGTCCACTATTTGGAGAGCTTTAAATGCTTATGCTTTTATTATAAAAATTAGCAAATTATTAAAACAACTACAAACAATATTAACACTAACTGATTATAAAAGATATTCAAATTGCTCCCCATTAACTGCTCTCCAAATAACAGTCTCAAATCTTACTTGAAATTTTTCTTAGGGACAGTTTTTCAATCACAAGTTAACTTTAACCTTTAGTTTATTGCCATAGGAATAATTGTCTTCATAATTGTTATTATAGGAATAAACCGATAGTTAGAGTTAACTTGCGATTGATATATCGGCCCTTAGAGGTACAACCCTCAAGTGGAACTACGTAGAGAAATTTTAAACAAGGCACGTTATTTAACACACCATGTACGGTAATGGAAATGCGCATAAATTTCATTTTTATGTGAAAATAAAACATAATGTGCGTATTTTTCTGTAGGGGGCATTTTTCTGGGTGAGCATTTTTTCGGTGTGAGCAATTTTCTGTGTGCGCAATTTTCTCTGTGGGCATTTTTCAGTGTGGGTAATTTTCCATGTGCGCATTTTTCTATGTGAGCATTTTTCGGTGTGAGCAATTTTCCGTGTACGCATTTTTCCATGTGGGCATTTTTCGGTGTGCGCAATTTTCGTTGTGCGCTTTTTTCCTGTTCGCATTTTTCGCTGTGGGCTTTTTTTTGTGCGCAATTTTCGTGTGGGCTTTTTTCGTGTACGCTTTTTTCATGGAATCATATTGTGTGCAATTACGAATGATACAATTTCGGTAAACTTTGCAGCACAATCCAAGTAATTACTGTTTAAAATAACGTTTTAATTTCATGTTTTCAGAGAAAAATTTGGAATATACAACGTCGCCTTCGATATCCCATACAGACCCAGAACAGCCAAACATTCGTCCCATGTGTACCGTAACATTTTGGCAACACGTGCCATCGATTGGAATTATACTGCACCAGGATTTCAGCAATGTGTTTGGTAATATTGTACATAATATGTATGTACATGAAAAATAAAATCAAATGGAAGGAAACTGTATACAATACAATTCTTTTTCTTCTTATGTGGTTCTTTTTTGTTCTTCATTTTGCTATTACTAGCAGACTCATGAATAGTAAACCTAAATAAACTCAAATAAAAGGATTAAACTCAAATAAAATCTCTATAATATGCAAATACAAAAGTAAAGCGATTTTCATAAAAGTCAGGTTTGCCTTGCATATCTTAAAGAAGCAAAATAATGTCTTCAGTTACAAGCAAAACATATTTCTTTTATTTTTTGATGTATATCAGATTTTTGGGACTACAAATTATAAATAAAAAAAATCTTTTACAAACGTGCAGGGCAATAGATAAACGTTTGACAATTAATTAAGTTTATATTCAACGATGATTATAGTTGAAGTACAGATAATCATTTGCGCTAATTTATTTACGAGCAAGACCACTAAGATCTGCGATGCATTTATCAATATTTTGTTTCTCTTGATCTGGAGTAATAGAGGTCTTAACTTTTGTAACGACCCAATCAACAAGGTTCCTCTGAGCAATGCGCCTCTCGATACTTTGCAGCTCCACCTGGTAGTCCAGCCTCCTTTTTACTTCCTGGAAGGCGTTCTGAACTCTTTGTCGGTAAGCAGCTTCGAGTTGCAGGCCCACGTTTTCACGTTTCGCCTGAACCAACAGGTTCTGTCCCTCGTTACTCCACTGCACTTTTTGCTCATCTTCGATCTGTTCTTGCAAAACACGCTTTTCGTTGTTTCGGCCTTCATTCCAGGAAGCTTCATATTCCTACAACCAAGAGTTATTAACCAGAGTATTTTCATCTTGTTTTAAATCCATTGAAATAACCAAAGATGGAGATATGTGGTTCAAAAATGCTCTAGGGCAGCAAATTGAAAGCTATGAAATAAAAAATCGTGTCTTAGCTAGATTCAGAAAATATAAGGTTCTGTCAACATTTAATTTCCTGAATTTAGCAAAGACATGACTTTTTAATTTCACGGCCTTCTGAGGATGACTTGATATTTGTAAACGTTAACCATTAACATAAATTTTCAAAGAAATTTGAATCTGAATTTCTATTTTGAATAATGTTTGCATAAACTCTTCAATAAATTTTGACTTACATCGATATCTTTATCTAGAGCTTTAGCCAACTTCGGTCCTAATGTCTTCACACCAACCACCCACATAATCAAAAGTGATAGCCCACTATAGTACTCGTGCTCCATAACATAAATTTCTTTACTGATCAGATATGTGGTCAGGGCAATGCCGAAGGTGTATGGGCCAGTCACGCCAGTTTTCTTGTAGAAAAAAGTGAACCATTCTTCGGGAATGAACCCGAGACGAACCTTTCCAGGTTCACCCCTCACCTAAAACCCGATTATGCCTGTGCCAGCCGAATATGCTCCTTGAATATACTCACAGGTCGTCTGAATAACTCGCCCTGTGTTTCTGCCTGGGAAACCGCTGAAGTAGTGCTTACAGCTACTCTTGACCACAGTGCAGGAAGAGTTTTGAGTTGACGGCCTGTGAAACACTCTGTTATTGCAGAAGGGCATAGTTCAAGTTCGTGATACTTACCTGACAAAATTGAAGCCCTGGACATCATTTTCTTTTTTTAAATATAACCTTGAAGCACACGAATTTACCACAGAGAATTTACTGCAATCAAGAGACTGTAATTTTGATTTAGCTAGGAATGCACCTGCTGATTTACGTAACCCATATTACGGCTTTAACGATCAAGATGGCCAATCCCGAAAACAAAATATAACTAAAATACATTTACACCGTGACGTCACTCATATAATTTGCTCTTATGTTCCTTGTGTTGTGAGGCGTGATGCCATGTACACAGTATAAGAATCACACAATAGCGTCACTCGAGTATAACTGTCACATTTGTTCTTTTGTTTGATACCTACCCAGCTGTAAATTACATTGTATTTCCATAAGGGTATCAAATAGAATGGCCGCTTTTTTTGACACTGCCGTTTAAGTGACGCTACTGCGTAATTAGTTATACTGTGCCATATACCTACTATTTGTGACCAATCGAAATGCATAATCGATCTTTCGTCACTTCCCGTTGTAACGTGATTGGTTAAAACAAGACAGCTCTATTACGAAAAAGTTACGGATGGTGCTGGCGCCAAGCCGCCAAGTGAAAATTCGAGGTTAGATCAAGAACAAATCGGAAGGTAAATAAATTTTGCTTTTTCTAATTATGTTATTAATTAGGTATAAACTGAATAATAATCTACGCTAGTTAATACTAAAACTAAAGTCCAATCCGTATATTCTACTTATTTAGGCTGCGTTGTATAAAAAGTTTAAGCCAGGATTAAAGTTAATCCTGAGTTAGAATGTGACACACAAAATGTTGTACGTCATAACAAGTTTCACATTCTAACTTAAGATTAAAGTTAATCCTGGTTTAAACATTTTATACAACGCAGCCTAAACGGCTTAGGTTATGTAATCGACAGACTTCGGCGTTGCTAGGACATTCAGAGCCGGACTTGTTTTATCTCAAGGGCACATTTAAGTTTATGAAACGTAAGGTTATGAGTTCTCCGATAATATTCCAGACGGATTTTATTACACCTACAAAAAATTATTGTTTACGAACATAAAGCGCCCGCTGACCTATTAATAACTCGTAAATCGATCAAGATGACATCTTGACAGTGTTGTCAGATTTCTCTAGGGAGTTATCGCCAAAATAACAAGCAGATGTCGCCAATTGTCGCCAAAAAAATTTGGCTGTCAAAAAACAGCGCAAGAAACTTTTTTTTGGAATTCGAAAAAATATCAATTTATTAACTTTCTATTGTAAATAACACGCATGGTTCATCTTCCCATGTTTTTTATACTTTCTACTAATTGTGGGTAAATTCTAATTTTCAAAGAAATACACGACACCAATTTGTTATTTTCAATGGTACACAAGAACACCAAGACACCAGCTACCATTAGACTCACACTACCACTTGAGAGATGACAAGTTTGACATTTGACATGACGAAACCACATAAGACCCGAAAAAATAAATGCATATAGTAGATTGACAAAAGATAGAAAACAGACGTAAAGCTGCAGAATATGAACTTGCGTAGAAATAATATGGAGATCGCCAATAATCGCCTTAATTTTTTAAAAATTCGCCAATTTGGTCGCCAGTCGCCAAATCAGAATTAATGTCTCCGAAAAACTAAAATCGTCGCCATTTTGGCGACAAGTCGCCAAATCTGGCAACAGTGCATCTTGACAGAGACTTATGAATAAGAATTGTAGTTAATTGTTTATACGCTACTACTTATCAGGTTACTATGCAAAAATTGTATGTTGTAAATAGCCTTTTACCTAATTAAAGAAGTATAAGTAAATGGATTTAATTTAAAAGATTTTATTAATCGTTATCAATGTTATCATTAATAACGAGTGATCAATATCTTTTCCAATCAAGTGATCTATGGAAAGAAAATCGTGTGTCTTTGATTAGTTCATTATTTCAAATGCAATTTGAATTATTTATATTGCATTCCTATACAAAATTTAACTGCTGTTCTTTATGTATTACATATTTTTTTTATAAATGTGGATATGAAATCCCAAGTTCACATTTCCCACAAAATCAAAGCACGCGCCAAGAACAACGAAAAACTGGTTCATAGAAGATGCGTAAAATGTCCGCCGTTCTCTTGTAAACACAAGGGAATTCTGCATTTTAAATTGTTAATAACATTCGCTAAGATTACTGGATTGTTATTTGACTGTTCGCAATGTAGCAATAAACTCTTATGAACAAAGATTTCTGTTAATGAATTAAACTTACTTTGCAGTTATAAATAATTGAAATGAGAATGACATTTGAAAAAATGAATTAATCGAAGACATACGATTTTCTTTCCATAGGTCACTTGATTAGAAAAGATCACCCGTTATAACACATCTTAATAGAAAATTAAACTTTATTTTCTTAATCATATAACTTTAAATTAGTTAATTATTCATACACACACAAAAATCAATAATGCACTCTTTTCGAGTTCTGTATTATGAATTGCCTCTTCTTCCCCGACATCAACGCAACGTCCCTGTCCGCCATCACCGCCGTATCATAAATATCATAAAGTATATGGCTCACGGCGACAATGACATCACTAGCAGGGTTCGGGTTTTTAAAATACAAAAGAACCCCGATTATCCGTGCGCGGATTATACATATGGCGGATTACTCGTGCATGCAAGAAATAATCATCCGTGCCGCGGCTTATCCGTGCCGAGACGGTAACATATATGCTGGGTGAATCCCCTACATATTCCTTGGTGAATCCTGCGTGCGCAATACGTTTGTAGTGTTCTTGTACAGAATGCGAATATCAATGGCCGCGTTCGTAAGAACCGCGCTCAAGTAGCATTCGTCTGTGATTGGCTTATTTCAAAGAATTTCAAAAAATCCACCAATCACAGATGAATGCTACTTGACCGCTGGTTCTTACGAACGCGGCCAATTTCTTCTGTATCTGACTAAAGCTGGATGTACGTGGAGCGTTGAGCGCGTCAAAACGCCGGGCGTACTGTACTCTCATTGGCTACTGCTCTTTACGTAATGAGCACTAACCAATGGGAGTTCAGTACGCCCGGCGCGGCGTTTTGGCGCGTTCAACGCTCCATGTAAATCCAGCTTAATTCTCAAAACAGTTCACGCAACTGTTATTTTGACGTCGTCATCGTTGTCGTCATTTCAGGCAACCCAAATTGGTCGGCGCCCCAGTGCACTGCCCGTCTTGCCCTTATGGGTGACGCGGCCCTGATTCAGAATAAGTGTCCGACCCGTTAGGGACGTATTCACTAAAGTCATACAAGTACGAAATTGCAAGAAATAAATTTATTGGAGACATTTGAAAAATCAGCGTCTTGTGAGTCCTAAATTGAAACCGATTAAGTACCGCTGATGCCGTATTTATAAAATTACGTAAGAAAATCGTTTGATACCGTCGAGTTCATTTTTTGCGCTTTCGTGACGTAATAAAGTTATTCCAGTGACCATCAACCAATTTACATCCGAATTTTCAATGAATTTTATCTCAAAAATTATGCATATTAGACCTCCTAAGCATATAGCTTTTTTGCTTTGTTTTTTCATGTATTATCTGCGGTTAACGGGTCGGACACTTATTGTGAATCACGGTGTATACATAATTTTTAATTTCTTGGAAGTCAGGAAATATTTTAAAATACATGGCTTTTTATTGTATTTTGTAAACTTGTGCGCATCAGATGAAACAAGTCCGGGTCTGAAATTATAAGAAATCTAATGTAATAATATCTCTGACTTAATACTTTTTTTGTACTTTGATTTGCTTTTTGTTCAAACTTCCTATCTTATTTTGTTTCAAAGTTAACACAGTGGAGCCTTAATAATTAGCAATGAAAAAGAACATTGTTTTTGGCAATTTGTGAAAAAGAAGGAAAAGTGAATGACCATCAGATTCCTGCCCCTTTTTGGCCAAAGAAAACAATAATCGAAGCTTCTTTTTTTACCATTGATCCATTTTGTTCCTGTATGTACCTTTAGTGTCTTTCCGAGAAAGAAAATGCAATTATTCTAAATTTGTTTCACAGTTTATTGTTTTGTTAATTTTTTTTATGAAGAAAAAGTTTTTTTTTAATGTCCTAATCGCCGATCAAGTTTTATTTCTTGTATTTGTTAAACTATCGGACGTCTTTTGTCATCATGCTAAACTTATTTTCTAAGCCAAAGTAAAAACGATTTTTTTAATATCAAAATCGTCGACCATTTTGTTAAATGACCAATCATTTTTTATAAACCCTCAACTCACGTTCTTTTGCATTTTATGCTTGGGCCAATGCTGCCAATTCTAATACAGGTACTTAAATAGAATGTATCATCTAATTCACGGAACTTGAGCTTTGCGTCAACAGTAAGAAACAATAAGAAAAAAGGATGGAGTTAGGTATGCTTTTTATATCTGATGATGCAACGTCAAACGCGTTTTATTTATGATGCACAGCTCTTCTCTTATGAAAATAATAATATAGGGACCATGCACATGCGAAGCCAGCGCCACCAATGACCATATTCTGCATTAGTGGCAGGGTTGTCACAATCGTTACAATTGTAACGATTTCATTACAATTTAGTCGCTGTCATTACGTCATTACTACATTGTTTAAAACAAGCAAATTTCATTACTAAATTAATGATACATCTAGCGATTTAAGTATATCGCGAGAAATCGCTTATTCATTTATATCACAGTTTTGTTTTGGTAAAATTTGAAACATTCAGATTGGCCATCATGAAATTACTATTTACTTATGACAGTTTGTGGTTTGGCGTTTAGACTCTGTAAGTAGCGAGCGGATTATTTTTGATGGTTTTACAGGGTTTCTTGTTATTTACAGGAGTAAAAGAAAATCGTTCTCGCGACCCAGTGCTACTTTTTCGAGAAAAACTCAATGGTGAAGACAAAAGTTAGGTATCTGGATTCATTCGAGAAATATCGGCCGAAAAAATCCGAAAATTTGAAAATTTCGAAAAATTTTTCAAAAATCGTCACCTCCAAAAAATGAAATTTCCACTGAATCCCCACCCATTTTTTTTTCCGAAATTTTCACGAAAAATTATTTTTCACAATATTTCAGCTGATATTTCCCGAACGAATCGAGGTAGCTAACTTTTGTCTTCACCATTGAGTTTTTCTATAGAAAAAGTAACAATGGGTCGCGAAAACGGTTTTCTTTTATTCCTATAAATAACCGAAAAACCCTGTAAAACCATCAAAAATAATCCACTCCAGATTTTAGATGGATCGATGGATGGAAGTAAACATTTAAGAGATCCTCATTATAATGTCCGTATTTGCAGGTTTTTATTTCTATCGAAGCGCAATGCAACACAAAATGCAATCAAATTGTACAATGAATGAATCAGATGTTACAGAAGAAATTACATTTTAATTTTTCTTTAATAAATTTTAAATATGTAATGTGGCAATTTTATAATTACCTAAAGAATTTTATTTTTATTTTTATAGTTTATTTAGCACTAAACTTATTTCCTACTCCATTTGAATATCGGCATAAAATTAGGAACTATTTACATACATACATAGAGTACTAGTAAAACAAATACAATAACTTGAGATTAACTATTTTGAATTTCCCACCTTTCATTACATTTCATTACTATTTGACTGTCCTTTTCATTACATTATTTTAACTGCTTGTGGCAACCCTGATTAGTGGTATGAAAACATGGCCGGCTCCATTAACATTCACTGACGTGTATGTATGGCCGTTTCAATTCGCCTAAAATTCGGTTCCGAGAAAGCATGCCGTGGAGTACTCCCCTCAGCGCTTTCTATTAAAGATACTAATAATAATATAATAATAATAATATAATAATATAATAATAATAATATAATAATAATATAATAATAGTAATCTATAATCTATGTAAAGATACATACTACAGAACTACTGATAGTAACGTAATGACAACTGCAATTATTTAAAAACTCACAAGAGGCGCTGAATGGAGTACCCGTCAAATTTTTAAAAGTCAAATTGAAACGGCCATACATACACGTCAGTGAATGTTAATGTAGCTGGCCATGATGGAAATACGAATTGTTTCAAATTATTGGTGTACATTTGAACTTGAATATTGTAATGTCAAGTTGGGTGTGAAACATTCGTTGTTCTATTCATTGTGAATAGAACAACGAATGTTTCACAGCCAACTTGACGTCGGATTTAAAAAACCACTCGTTATTTCAATACCAGGGAGCTTAAGTATTATGTACTACAATCGTAAATTGTCATAAGAGTGATATTATTCCCATGCAATGAGTTTCAAGAAATATTTTCATATCACTAATTCACAAATCACCACGCTAGGCGGCGCTGAACGCAGAGACTGTAGCAGAGATGTGCATGGCGCCTATACCCAGACTTTTTGTGAACGCCTATTGCAACACTGTTAATTTGTGAACGCCTATTGCAACACTGTTAACGGCGTAATTTTTTTGCCTTTAAGTTTAAGCTACATTTACATTCAATTTCGTGCCAATACGAAAGTTTGACGTATGCCTTCGTGTGTTACCATTTACATTGACAGACAGTCCGTAAAAAAATGCTGAATTTCTGTCAAATTTTGCTAAAAATATACGTTTTAAAACTAAAATTATTAGTTTTTAAACTATTATTTTCAATATTTTAGCTGCAGCCCCGTGTAGAATATGAGTTTACTATACGTAGAAAAAATCGTGATTAATATAGTATAATCTGAATTAATATACGGTTTGTTCTAGCAGCAGTACACAACTGTTAGAAATTGTAACAAGTGTCTAAATACAAACCTGGTCAAGTAGGCTATATTTAGTAATTCTGTTATGTAAATACAATGCAAAAATTCTCGATCACAATCTACTTGAGCAGGTTTTTATTTAGACGCTTGTTACTAACAGTTATTAATAGCGAGTTATCGCAACCATCACGTTAACTTACCGTAAACGTTAAAATTACGTGGCC
Organism: Dorcus hopei; assembly: GCA_033060865.1. Lineage (NCBI taxonomy): Eukaryota > Metazoa > Arthropoda > Insecta > Coleoptera > Lucanidae > Dorcus > Dorcus hopei. The sequence goes on along the minus strand of CM065426.1, from coordinate 45,851,689 downwards.
CCATTCATTTTCCATATGGGGTCATATGATTTTAACGTTTACCGTAAGTTAACGTGATGGTTGCGATAACTCGCTAATATGTACTACTACTAGAACAAACCTATAATATATTGATTCTTTATTGAGTATGTTTTAGGTGTATATCAGAAGCAAGTCGTGAGCCTTAAGAGATTTAAAAAATTATATAAATTTTGCACTTCAAAAATATTCAAATCATAAAATACTTTTCACTTCAATGCAAATTTGTAGAAGTGAAATTTAATTCTAAATTTTGACTAGTATGTACTGCCAGATGGAAGAGATTTTTTGTGTCATGTGATAATTTTCTTTCTAATTATAAGAGTAACTTTTTCTAGTTTTTTCAATGTACGTATTATAAAAGTTAACTAGTATTGAAATGTCACGGACGGGACAATGCGGGTTCGGTGAGGCGGCATGATGTCATCCCAAGAGCTCTGGTCATCGCGCCAGAACGACGCCAGATTCTTCCAAGAAGAATCTACAACATTCTAGTTGACACCAGAAAGTCTGCGGAGAGATATAAAACTCGCCCGTCGGACGGTGGAGTCAGTCACAATTTTCCGTGAACAAGATTAACCCTCTTCCACAAGGAAAGTTTATCCTAGACGCAGATACTAGCGATGTTGGTATTGGCAGAGTGCTCTCTCAATTCCAAGATGGACAAGAAAAGGTGTTTGGTTACTTTAGTAAAGTGCTGTCAAAACCCGAACGAAATTATTGCGTCACCCGAAGAGAACTCTTAGCCATGCTGAAGTCAATGGAGCACTTTTATAAATATCTGTATGGAAGACATTTCTTATTAAGAACGGACCATGCGGCGTTGAAGTGGCTCCTTCGATTCAAAAATCACGAAGGACAAGTGGCACGCTGGATTGAGCCACTCCAGGAGTACGACTTTGAAATCCAATATCGGGCAGACCTTGCTCAGAAGATTGTAGCCACTGTAGTCGTTTGGAAGAAAAACTGACTCAAATTGCAAGAACAGCCGTAGTAGACGATAGCATTCAGAAGAGCTATGTCAAGATCAAGAAAATGACCCGGACTTTAATGGAATGGAAAAAGAAAGAATCACGACCAACTTGGGAAGAGATATCACCTTACTCACCGAATATAAAGTCCTATTGGGTGCAGTGGGATTCTCTAGTAGTAGACAATGGCCTCCTGAAACGTATACAAGAGGATCACGAGGGCAGGGAACGGAAAATGCAGTTGTTAGTTCCCAAGAACAGAATTCCCGAATTTTTGGGAGAACTTCACGATGAGGAGGACATTTGAGCGTGAAGAAAACCACTGAGAAAATACGTGAGCGATTCTACTGGGTGAATTGCAGGAAAGACGTAAAAGACTGGTGTAGAAAATGTGGAATTTGTGCCGCGAGTAATGGACCCCATAAGAAAGGCAAAGCACAGATGAAGCAGTACAATGTCGGAAGTCCTTTCGAAAGAATCGCCATAGACGTTGTAGGGCCATTTCGAGAAACCAACGACGGGAATAAGTACTTTATGGTGGTGATGGATTACTTCAGCAAATGGGTCGAAGCATATGCCCCACCAAATCAAAAGCCCGCGACTGTTGCAGAAAAACTGGTTAGGGAATGGATATGTCGATTTGGTGTACCCATGGAATTGCATTCGGACCAAGGAAGAAATTTTGAGTCTGCTTTATTCCAACAGATGTGCACCTTACTCGGCATTAGGAAAACCAGAACTACTGCGCTACACTCACAGTCGGACGGAATGGTGGAAAAGATGAACAGGACCATTAATCGATACTTGACTAAAGTTGTCTCCGACCATCAAAGAGATTGGAACACTTATTTATATCTGTTCCTTTTGGCTTACCGATCCTCCGTTCGTGAAACTACAGGAAAAACACCCACAAGTGTGATATTTGGGCGCGAGCTGCGGCTACCGTGCGACCTAACGTTTAGTGTTAAACCTGGTGAATGTCTCGCAGATGACGACTACATTTGTGACCTCCGTAAGAAAATGGACGACATCCACGACAGAGTGCGCCATAACATCCAAAATATGCCAGCGACCGAATGAAAGATCGTTACGACCTCAACGCCTTGAATGGAGGATACCAACCAGGAGAGCTTGTTTGGTTAGGTACATAATCCCCAGCGACAACGAGATCTCTCTCCAAAGCTACCAACCTCCTGGGAGGGACTCTACAAAGTTATCAAGCGAATCAATGATGTCGTCTTTCGGATTAAGAACATCCCAAATGGAAAACACTCAAGGTGGTTCATTTCAACCGTTTGGCTCTGAAAAAAAAAGGAAGAGACAGTCCGTTCAGTTCAGAAGTCCGAATCAACTTTTGAGAACTTCATGATCCATTACGCCACGGGACACAAGGCACGATTTGGGATAACCACTGAGATATCCCAGGACCTCTTCAAAAGATCATCAGACTATAGTTTAGCCCACTGCGGGGCAGCAGAGTTAAGGATATCCTGAGGAATAGCCCAAGTATTCAGGGTAAAATACGGGCGGATGGAAGAATTGCAAAGGCAGCTACCAATGATAGAAAAGGTGTTGAAGATTAAGGACACCCAGAGAGAACGTGAAAGAAATCTCTATTACTTGGTAACGAAGCAAGAGTCCCAAGGAAAGCCTAATTACCACTCCATGTGGAAAACTTTATGAAACCTGAGAAATCATCTGCTAGCGGACAAGGTGAACAAGTTAGCCATCTCAAAATTAGGTAGGTAGTGGTCTAGATGGACTAAATTGGAGAGTGATCCAGAGTATGGTAGAAGTCATCTTTGATGGAACTGGGATCGAAATTCTAGTCTACAGCTACAACCCAAGAACCTTTGCCAAGGACGACAAGACCGTCGATTGTTTCTTCTTCTTGACCACAGGTTGCAAAATGGGTTCAGCTTGTCGCTTCCGTCACGATCTATCAGGAATGACTCGGAATGCGTTCCGGGACGAAACGTCTTTAAGGAGGGGGCACTGTCACGGACGAGAGAAAGCGGGTTCGGCGAGACGCCATGATGTCATCGCAAGAGCTCTGGTCAGAACGACGCCAGATTCTTCGAAGAAGAATCTACCACATTCGAGTTAATACCAGAAAATCTGCGGAGATATAAAACTCGCCCGTCGAACGGTGGAGTCAGTCACAATTTTCCGTGAACAAGATTAACGCCGCGCCGTGTAAATAAATATTAATCGACAAATTATTTAGCGATATAAATTAGTCATAGCTAGTTTTAGTGTTTGTTTAATAGTTAATAACAATTGTTCAACTCGTTATTAAATATTCTTTTATTTAAGACTGAATGCTTTTAATTTATACTTTTTAATAAAAACGTTACAGAAATATTTTTGCTTTAAAAAAGTCTAGGCTGCTATCGTTGACTCTTTTTCTGTCTTATAATTTATTAGTGATTTCTTTTTTATCCTGAACTAACTTTTCATTTTAATACATAAATCTTCATAAAGCAAATAGAAAAGAAATTTGTAGATGTTTTTAGAAGTATTCATCTAATAGTGAATGGTAGAGGACATTTTAAGCTTGGGTAGGAATTTTTAATGGTTTTGAAATGAGAATATTTCAGACGCATCTGGCACTGATTTTAACATTATGGATGAGTTAAGTAAATGGTCGAACTGCACAAAATCAAGTCAACCGTCAGAGTATACCAGCTGACCAATCAGCGATTGGGAAAACTGAACACGTGGCTTAGTCCGACCAAGTTGACCATTCACATACCGCAGCCTTTGTTTCCAAATTCTGTCAAAGTTAAACTAGGTTCTTATATTATGATTTTTTGGTATCTAATAGTGCTAATACTTAAGGATAACATTTCTGCATGCTTTTAAAATATTGAAAATTGTGCAATTTTCTTTCTAATTTTATTAATACTCTCTCTTCTATCATTCAAAGGTGTCTTTGTCCATGGAATTATTTTTTTATATTGTTCAAATCAGAAACTTGAATTTATCTTTTATAATTTAATTGAAAAAAGAATAGATATCTTATTTTCATTCAAGATCTTTTATTAGCACAGTATTCCATATAAAAAAAAAATTATTGCATAATCGAATGTGACAGAAACTTAAACCTACAGTATGGACAAACCACACAAATACTTAGGCAGTTTCAGGATCCCTGTTATACACCTCCATGATCTTCTCCATGATTTCCCAGTGCTTATCTTTTTGCAAGTCCTTAACAAACATTGAGTACCACACCTCATCATCGTTGTCTTCCACCAAAGGCAATCGAACTCCGTAACATTGCAGTGCAAGAGATATACATGCGATCGCCACATACTGCGGTGCATAGTCCAAAATACTGGGATCATGGTGAAAATCTTGTAGAAATGCTGCAGCTGTCCTGGCTATCGGTACTGAACTCCATAGATCCTTGCCAAGCCACCCCTCCATCGATTTTAGATAATGCAACATGTATTTGTGTGGGTGTATTATGGACACCTCGAATTTCAGAACTCGCATTATTAAAAGCTCCGCCTGCACGATTGCATCCCTCATATTCCAGTATTCATCACCTATTTCCAAGGGGCCATTTCCTCGATGTAATGTATTGTGCGCAATATTTATTATATCCCGGATCTTTAATGGGTCATCCTTTATTTTCCCAGCCAGATATAAGGTGGAAGCTGCAATCAACTATGCAATAGAAAATTAGTTACTTGTAAAATACGATTTACAATATGAATCATACGTGCAGTAGCAAAAATACAATTATAAATATGTTTAAAAGAAAAAGTGCTGCAAAAAAACATATGATTTAAATACAATAGAAAACAGGTTCTCGTCTAAAAATAGAAAGTAGGCAGTAAGAATAAGTAGGGCATGCATGACACATGGTGCACTTACGAAAGAATCATAATTTGACTGATCTACTTCTTTGAAGAATCGATGCATTAGAATTGCTGCAGTGGCTAGAGTTAAGGGCTGTCCTTGTAGTTTCATGCCACATTCGAAAATAAATCTAGCTGGGGTGAATCCACCGGCGAAGTCCAATTTCCGGTAATCCAATTGCACCTTACGTGTCTTTTCCCTTTGTAATTCCATTACGTCTATTACGTCCTTCATTTTCTAATGGTTATCCTGCAAACGACACGTACTTATGCATTACGACTTACGTAATTCATGGTTTTACTTACAATAATTTTATAAGACTGTTGGAATTAGAAATTGACACTTTACTTTTACTTAAACATATGCCTCTCACCTATGAACTTAGCAATTAAGAAACAGATACTCAAGGCTACCAACATAAACCAAAACTGTTATATAAACAAACGTCATTTACTAATGACGTTTATACGATCACATTTGAATGTATTCAGATATTGCTTATAGCGTTTTCCACTGGCTGCATCGCACAGTGGGCGGAATCGCGAATCTCTCCGGACAAAATTATTTTTTATTTTTAAAACTTATTTTCTTCATGTTATATTGCTTTTTGTGTGCGAAAATCTCAAAAATGAGAATTTTTAGCATGCCACTATCAAGTATTATATTTATAAGATTTCTTCTATTACTCGTGAAACGTCTTATGAATACTAAAACCAGTATAATATGTTTGTACTTCCACATTCTTCTAGATATACTCGTAGTTTATGTATAATAAAGTCTGAGAGCGATATTTCCTTCGTCCAATCTCCTCTTAGTAATTCATGTAATTAGGCACAAAAAAAATCATAATTTTATTTCCGCAAATTTCCGCACTTAGGGACAAGAAAGAATTTGAATTTTTATTAGTTTCTACATAACACAGTACAAAAAATAAAGTGCTATCTTGTGCCTTGTTAATTATAGAGCTGCTCAAACATGAAATTATATTTTGAAATTCTTATAGCTAATAAAATTAAATTTTTAAGCAAAAATTACGATTTTTGAGATTTTAAGCGTTGATACTCACCTGTAGAATCATCACTCATTCTGAAAAAAATGAATATCACAACCTAATCCAAAACAGCACTTTTATTCACACTTGAAAAGCGCGTATTTCGGAGTGCAACTTTAACCGTTTTTCGAAGTGCGGACTTAACAGGGTTATCAATACATTTTGTAAGTAGAGAAGGAGCCCGGCATGTACGCATTAATCATCCTCCGACATTTGGCAACAATATTAGAACAATAAATTAGAAATATTTCTTACTTCATTTTTCGAATTTTGTCCGTCTAGATTCGCGATTTCGCCCACTGTGCACCGGTGTGCACTCAGGATATCTCTATCTCGTTTTATTAAATAAAGCTGAATCGAGATGAAAAAACACTCGGTGCACACTAGTGCAGCCAGTGGAAAACGCTATTAAATGAAACTAAATTTCCAACTGTGTTTTTGCTAGAGGCAATTTATTTTACTGTTGCAAAATCTGTCTTTGTATTATACAGGGTGTTCTTTTACTGTATGCAAATATTTAAACCTGTAATACATCACCATAGATGGCAACGATTGAACTCATATGTACTTCACAAAAAGTTAATAGTTTTCGAGAAAAATGCATTGGCAGATTTTCACCAAAGATCGTAATGATATTTGCAAAAAAAAGCTGCCGGAAGTCTCAGACTCGTTTGGCAAATTTCTGAATGCGGAAGGAAACGAATTTTGAGAACTTTCGTTTTACGTGAGTTCACATTCATCGTCATGTATTAAAAAAATCCGGTCAATCAAAACATTTTAAACGCGTTCACAAAGCGCCTGGATTTATTAAAATAAATAAATGTAACTTTAGTCCAAATAATTGTAATTTTAAATATTTTCAAATTATAAACCGACAATTATAATTACTGGACGAAGCAAAGCATTTTTAACGCGTTCGCATTGCAAATCCCAAAATTTACTGATCTTAAAGTATTCTCGCATGCATTTTATGAAAGTCGTCAGTTTCGCTTTTCTTTTAATGACTTTTATCGCGACAATTTTTTGCTCGTGTGGCGGCGGTCCGTTTAAGTGACGAGTTTAAGGTAGGTCAGTATTTAATATTGACGTTGTGCAGTTACGAAAAAACAGAGGAAGGCGTCATTGACATTCCTAAATATAACTTTTCTTTCTCGCACATTTCAACAGTTCCAAACAAGTGGTACCTCCGAGATTTTTTGGCTATGGTACAGGAGCCACCCGAAAATACGCGCAGAAGGTAGCATTTCATGTACTTATACTGAGGTTTTTTTATTTGCATATAGTAAAAAACACCCTGTATATACAGGCTGTTTCAAATTCGACCCTCACCATTGGGATCTCGCTTATTTGAAGAGATAGACGGTAGGTTTAAATTTGGCAAAGTTGCTAAATTTTATGAGCATTAATAATCCACAGAGAAATAATTTCTATGTTAACTCTTATTCGAAATAATTGAAGAAAATGAAAAACTGTCATTTTCTTATTTTTCCTCTATCTTCTTTATTTGAAGAGATATCAAAAAAATAAAAGTACTTTCTTAAGACACTTTTGAATTCTCTACATACTGATGAATACCATTTTACTGTAACACGTTTCGTCAAATTGGTATCATCATCAAGTTCATTTTTACTTATGGGCGCCATAATGAAATTTGATCCCAAAAGAATCTACTCTTCCTACAGATTACCAAAATGTTATCAAAATTATTTAAAATAATATCTAGAATTAAGAATATTTGATATAATATAGGAATTGTTGTAGCTAACAGAAGGTAATTTTGTGGTTAACAGAAGATAACTTTGGAGTCAAATTAAAAGCAGTTTCTTTGATGTAGGCACTAGTTTAATAAATATTACTGGCACAGCAATAAGATAAGAGAAACAGAATATGTGTGTTACGTGTGTTTTATTCCTATAACAAAAAAGCAAAAACAGCAAGTGAACTGTAGGTACTTTCGAACCTACTCGGACAACAAACAGCTTAGAACAATACTTTTACAATTAGACAAAAATATTGAAGAGCAGGAATCATTTACTAGAATACGTACCTACTCTTTACAGTAACAAAAATGTAGAACTAAATTGAAGAAATAATAACGACATAAATAAATAGAGGCTCTCAAAATAAGATATTTACATTAAATGTTCAAACCAATTTCCACTTTAATTTGTACATAATTGCATTAGTTTGCTTAAACTTATTGCAGTTCTTCGAATGTTCAAAATAAAATTCACTTGCTGTTTTCGTGTGTGGCACGAATACAAGGCACGTAACATCACGTTTTTCTTCAATTCTAAATATTATGCTATTGTTATTATGTTAATATTTAGCAACAAGTATGTATTAATATGACAGATTATACTGTTTTTGATTTGAATCCAAACCCAGGCTTTCATTAATTGCCAATTTTCTTGTCTCAAAAAAATAAATTTTAATTTTGACCTTATTTTAAAGAATTTTGATAACATGTGCTATATTGGCATAATCAGCAGGAAGAATAGATTATTTTGCGACCAAATTTCAATATGGCGCCCATAAGAAAAAATGAACTTGATGATGATATCAATTTGACGAAACGTGTTATAGCAAAATGATATTCATCAGTGTGTAGAGAATTCAAAAGTGTCTTAAGAAAGTACTTTAATTTTTTTGATACCTCTTCAAATAAAGAAGACAGAGGAAAAATAAGAAAATGAGAATTTTTGATTTTTTACAATTATTTCGAATAAGAGTTAACATAGAAGTTATTTCTCTGCGGATTATTAATGCTCATAAAATTTAGCAACTTTGCCAAATTTAAACCTACCGTCTATCTCTTCAAATAAGCGAGATCCCAATGGTGAGGGTCGAATTTGAAACAGCCTGTATATACAGGCTGAGTCCAAAAAAACGCCTACGCGAATAGCGTCGGTGTTTATTGTCGTATTTGGGTGATCAAAAAATCAAATGAAATGGCAGAAAAAACTCAATACAATACCATACCTTGCGTCTTTAATGCATTTAAAACAGCTGCATGACAGCTGTCAACTTTTGTTTTTTAAATATAATGGTATAATAATTACTGTAATAAATTTCGAGAGAACTTTTTTTCTGCGTTCAATGATGTGCTGCAATAAACACTTATTTTTCAAAACAACAGAAAAAAATAAAAAGAAATAAATAAATTCTTAACATGAAATGACGTAATAAACAGTTGCTGAACAATAAATGATATCTGTTTTACGGTAAATAGTGTAGTGTCTATAAGTGTCAACTTTCTTTTTTTTTGTCAGCAAAGACAAAAACAAAATGTTGACAGTTATCGTCATTTGTTTGCCTATGAGGAAGTACTTATAGACACTACACTATTTACCGTAAAACAGATATCATTTATTGTTCAGCAACTGTTTATTACGTCATTTCATGTTAAGAATTTATTTATTTCTTTTTATTTTTTTCTGTTGTTTTGAAAAATAAGTGTTTATTGCAGCACATTATTGAACGCAGAAAAAAAAGTTCTTTCGAAATTTATTACAGTAATTATACCATTATATTTAAAAAACAAAAGTTGACAGCTGTCATGCAGCTGTTTTAAATGCATTAAAGACGCAAGGTATGGTATATTGTAGAGTTTTTTCTGCCATTTCATTTGATTTTTTGATCATCCAAATACGACAATAAACACCGACGCTATTCGCGTAGGCGTTTTTTTGGACTCAGCCTTATACAGGGTGTCCCAACAGTGTGTTCTCGGGCCATATCTCCATAAGTACTGAAGATAGAAAAAAAATTTCAATACAATTTCTTTTTTAATTTAAGAGATCTACAACACGAAATTATTTTCATCTATACAGAGTGAATCAAAACAGTAATGCCGGACACAACTTTTTTATTTCAAATGGCATGCCCTATATATGAAACCAAATTTGGATTGCCCATAAAATTGTAAATATTTTCTATATACCATTGCCTATACCTAAACCTAACTGTTCTTGAGATATTTAACATTTTGTCTAAAAACTGCCATTTGCAGCCACTATTTTATTTATTGATATTTCATTTAATTTTAACTCTAAGAAAAAGATTTTTGATACAGATGTAGTTGATACATAAGCTTATCATAAGCCGTTATTAAAAGTACTTTTATCGCTACAGGGTGGTCATGGTAATAAACGAAATCTTAGAAATTTCAAAATGGCAAAACACAATTTTCTTAAATAGCATGCCCTATATTTTTCTATCCTAAATTCTTCGTTTAATAAAGTACTTTCATTTTTCTTAAGTATGTCTTATACCTATCTGCGATATTTTTTGAGATTTTCAGATCTATTTGAATTATATCTTTTAAAACGAACACTTGTCTAAGGTGGCTGTGGAAAACCGGCAAACAATGAACCGGTTGACATTAATAATTATTCTTCAAAGTGTTAGACTGTTGGGTACTTGTTAAGACATGAATTATTAGATTTATTGAATTATTTCTTTACTAAATGGTTGCATAGCGAAAGTTGGTTGGATCCGCTGGCAACGGGCTTGACGCTTGGTCGGACAATTATAGTGTGTGTGTTCGAATCCCCTCCTGGTACATATGGGTCCTATGTGACAAATGGAACACTTATGTGTCGGATTGTGTTCAGGATTCATTTCGGCCCCTTCGAACTAGGTTTTCTGCGTTTTCCCGGTTTGTAAGACGAATGCCGATGGAAAACACCTAGTAGGTCGGTCGCAGCCGCAGCGGGCAATATTACAATAACCAGCTTAACGCATTCCTGACAAGCTCATAGAGAGCTTGGGGCATGTATGACGTAAGTACAAAAAAAATGTATAACTGTTTAAAGGAGTCACGTACTAGAACTAACTAATACCTGTACATTATTGTCGCTTGAAAATTAATTATTAAAGTCAACAGGTTCATTTGTTTGCCGTTTTCCACGGCCACCTTAGACAATAACTCGTTTTAAAAGAAATAATTCAAATAAATCTAAAAATCTCAGAAAATATCTTAGATAGGTATAACACATACTTAACAAAAATGAAAGTACTTTATTAAACGAAGAATTTAGGATAGAAAAATATAGGGCATGCTATTTAAGAAAATTGAGTTCTGTCATTTTGAAATTTCTGAGATTTCGGTTATTACCATGACCACCCTGTATTGATATAAGTATATTTAATAATGGTTTATGATAAGCTTATGTATCAACTACATCTGTACCAAAAATCTTTTTCTTAGGGTTAAAAATATATAAAATATCAATAAATAAAATAGTGGCTGCAAATGGCGGTTTTTAGACAAAATGTTAAATATCTCAAGAACGGTTAGGTTTAGGTATAGGCAATGGTATACAGAAAATGTGTAGAATTTTATGGGCAATTCAAATTTGATTTCATATATAGAGCATGCCATTTGAAATAAAAAAGTTTTGTCCGGCACCACTGTTTTGATTCACTCTGTATAGATGAAAATAATTTTATGTTATAGATCTCTTAAATTAAAAAAGAAATTGTGTTGAAAATTTTTTTGTATCTTCAATAGTTATGGAGATATGGCCCGAGAACACACTGTTGGGACACCCTGTATATATATATATAATTCGTAGGGAAATAATGCCGTACTTGTTAGGTAAACCAATTCTTAAATTATTTTTATTAACGGGGATTAACGGCTATTGTAAATAAAATATATTTTTCTACTTTGCGTTCACAATGAACTCATTGTGACACCAAAAACAGTTTCACAATGAAGCTCATTGTGAAACTGTTTTTGGGGAAATTTTAGTCAATTTTTAATTGAAAATATTTATTAGATTCTACAAAATAACTTATTATTTATTTGTTACTTAACAGAATACTCACAATGAAGCTGGATAAGAAAAATTAATAACTTGTTAAAGTGACTTTTGATTAAAAACGAAAGGTTTTCAGTGTTGCCACGCATTACAACTAAAATTCCCCATATACCAAGGAGATCAAATTATTGACAATATTTTTCATTTTTTTGTTCAATAAGTGACGCAAAGTAGAAAAAATACTATATTTTACACGTTTCACAAGAGGCATTGTAACACTTGTTCCGTTGGGGCACTCCGAGCTTGCTACGCTTCGCTCGTCGTACCCCAACCCCACTCGTGTTACAATAAGCCCTCTTGTGAAACTCGTAAAATAATATACTATTTTGTTGGTCAATATTTCGTAATGTTTTTATTACTTCATCAGGACCAAAAATTGCTACAATAATAAATTACATTGTATACTTATGAAAAATCAAGCTAATTATTTACTTACTGAAGGTGAAAATAATTTATTTCTCCTTTCTTATTGGAAATGTATTAGAAAATTGAGAATTTTGAAGTTGATGTTAAACAATTTATTTATAAAAATATTTAAATAACAAAAGGACGCTAGATGGCCTGACTTATTAGATTGAAATAAATATTGTTTAGTCCGTCAGTGTCAGATCTAAAATTGACAGTTACGTCATTATGTTTTTGAATACAAGACATTTCAAGAAAAATTCTGGTTTTATAAGAAGGTTCTTTTTCTAAAATTTTAACGTTATCAAAATTAAATCGATGGTCCTCATCGATTGTATGAATGGCTAATGCACAAGATCTGTTTCCAATCCTACAATCACTTTTATGTTGTGTAAGTCTGTTCTTGAGCCATTGCCTATATAACATTTGTTACAGGTATCACAATTAATTTTATACACAACATTAGAATTAAGCAAGAGAGGAGTTGGATTTTTTAAACTACACCATTTCCAATTGTAATTCAGAATTCGTCAGTTGCAATTCAGATTTGTCAATTCAGTTTCAGGTTGCATCAGTTGTAATTCAGATTTATCAACTTAATTTCAGAATTCGTCAAATGTAATTCAGATTAATCAGTTTAATTTCAGAAAGCGTTAAATGAATTTCAGATTATATCAATTGTAATTCAGAAATCGTCACTTTTAATAGAGAGAAAGCTTTCTGAATTACAATTGATGTTTTCTGAAATTAAACTGACTAATCTGAATTACAAGTAACGAATTCAGAAATTATATTGATTTATCTGAATTACAATTGATGCAATCTGAAACTGAATTAACAAATCTGAATTACAAATGATACATTCTGAAATTAAATTAACAATTCTGAATTACATTTGACAATTTCTGAAATAAATTTGATCCTTTCTGAATTACACTTGGAAATGATGTAGTATAAATTTGTCTAATAATTATAGGATTGTAATAAGCTATTTTGATTGGAACTGTTTTTAATAAAGAAGTTATTCTTGGAGTAATATTTTTGATAAAAGGTAATTTACTATATATTAAATTTGATGTTAAAGTATTATTTCTTTCATGTGTCACGTCAGGATTACGTATGTCAAAAATTATCTTTTTTACGAGATGTTGTTTCGCAGTCGTTCTGACGAAGCTGTTGAACGACTAAGTGTATAGTGCGCGATTTAGTGTCCGCTTAAAAGATTTTGTGATACAAATTTCATCGGACAAGAACCAACTGTAAATTTTGATTTTTTGTTGATTGATTGATTGATTTTATTGATTTTTCCTCTTCCGACATTTGAATGTTAGTTATTAATATTTAGTAAGTAAAAAAAGTACTAAGGAATAAATTTACTTATTAAATAAATCATGACGAAACTGTATCAAGCTTTTTTATCATATTTTAACTTTACTTGAAAAAAGTATTAATTGTTATACATCACTGCAATCAGCAGAAAAAATGCTATCGAATAGAATAATTAAAAGATATACGTTGTATTTAAAAAATCGAAACTGAAGATGGTCGTGGAGAAACGAAACGTTTGACTTCAATTCTGCCACCTCTATTCGAAGCAGAATAAGAAAATGCCTGTAGAAAGTTAAATCAGAATTTCAAAATTATTTATAGTACGAGAGATGCAGAGGAAAAAAGAAAATCGACATTTTTACATTTTGATCAATATCTCAAGAAGAAATAAGAAAAAATTTATTCTGTGAATGAATACGAATTAGGCATTGATTTGTGCAACTTTTCTTCCATTTAACCAAATTTGTATCTCTTACGGTTTAGAAGATCCCTTCAGTGCACACTCAATTTGAAACAGCCGGTATAGTAAATTACCTTTTATCAAAAATATTACTCCAAGAATAACTTCTTTATTAAAAACAGTTCCAATCAAAATAGCTTATTACAATCCTATAACTATTAGACAAATTTATACCCAGCGAAAACACGTACGTGTAAAAAACGTTGTAAAATAACATGTAACCAAACGTTGAATTCGTTTGGTATTGTTACGTTGAAACAACGAAAAAATGTCGCGGCAATCAATTTCTTTTAAACGTCTCTGTCCACGTGTAAGAAACGTTGTAGAATAACAATTAATCAACGTTGAATTCGTGTGTTATTAATACGTTTTAATAACGCTCGAATCAACTTCTTTTAAACGTCTTTGTCCACGGTATTTCTACGTTAAATCCCAGTGCATACATACGTATAAAAAACGTTGTGGAATAACATGTAACAAACGTTGAATTCGTGTGTTATGGTTACGTTAAAACAACGAAAAAATGTCGCGGCAATGTCCACGTGTAGTGTTGAATCAGACAATTACGACGTGTATTAAAGCTGGGTCTAAATCATTAGACTGAACAAACAAACATGGCTAATGGTGGAATTCGAACCCACGCCGCCGAGTGACACGACTTTCCAAGTCGGCTAGACTAGACCGCTAAGCCATTTGGAGATCCCAGTGCCGTGACTGATTCGTAAAGCGGAAGGAGGCAGTAGTAATAAAGCCGAACCGGGGACTTTAACTTACAATAGCTACGCGCCGCCCTCACTCGTTCAATTTCCGAACTCCTTACTACCTACAGTTTCCTTCTAACATCCATATTATCATAACATCATTAAATCAATTTTTCTAATTATTACAATCCTAAGGTTATTTTCTTTGTATATACATTTCAAAAATTCTAAATTATTTATTTATAATACACATGTAATTCTAAATCGCCTATTTCTAAAAATATTTACACTAACATAAAATATTCGACAAAACACATTTAATACAGTACTCTCAATTTACTTTATTATTTACAAAATTATTTCTTTATGAAAATTTAAAAAAATTACATGCTGCTCATGAACACCGCAGTGGAGTGGAAAGTTTAACTGGAATAAATTCTGTAACTTAGAAAATTGCCATTTGTAGCAAAATTCTTGGAACAGGTCAATTTTTATTTTTATGGCGCATATTATAAATGGATTTCTTTAACTTTTCAATTATTTGGAAGGATGAAACAACCCCTAACTATTTTTATTCAATGGAAGGGGATGTTGAGTAATATTTTTCTTAAAGATTGTTCAATTGGGAATACAGCTACGTTTTTATTTTTAAATTTTTCTTAAACAGTAAAAGGCGAAAAAATAAAAAATAAATTTTTGACTAGAACGATTTTAACGCATCAGATGTTCAAAATGCTCGCCACCTCTCACTTGACAATACCCTAATCGATTATAAATTCCATCCCTAACAGTTTGTAACATTTCCGGCGTTACTCTCCTAATTTCATGCAGAATTTGAAGTTCTGAAGTTCTGCTATGTCGTTTGGTTTAGTCACATAAACTTTACTTTTTAAATACCCCCATAAAAAAGTCTAAAGGGGTGAGATCTGGAGATCTTGTTGGCCACTCAATCGGTCATTGGTCATCTTCTTCCTATCCACCTATTGGGAAAAACTTCAGTGAGGTAATTACGTACAATTAAAAATTTAGCGCATTGGCAGCGTCATCTATTGGCTGCACGCAACAATACGATACCATATGGAATGCTTATTTCTTCTCATCAAATAATAAAAAATGGAGTTCCTGAATTTTTGGCATTAAAAACGGTTTTAGTAAAAAAATTCTTTTTTTTGTTTTTTACCTTTTAGTGCTAAAGAAAAATAAAAAAATAAAACGTAGCTGTATTCCTAATTTTTTCAACATATCCTTCCATTAAAAAAAACATAGTTAGGGGTCGTTTCACCCTCCAAATAATTGAAAAGTTAAAAAGTCCCTTTGTAATATGCGCCATTAAAAATAAAAATTGACCTGTTCCAAGAATTTTTACAAATCGTAATCTTCTAAGTTACAGAATTTATTCCAGTTAAACTTTCCACTCTGTATACAGCTGTCCCCAATGAGTATTCGTGACAATATGTATGTATAATTGATTGACTATTGCGTTCTTTAGTATTTTTAATCACAGATTTTGGGCATCAAATTCAAACTAACTTAAAAAATTTTACAGATTACGTCAACTTAAAAAGGGGTTGTGGTTGACTCGTATGTCCAAATTAGCAGTACTTTTCATACCTGTTTCGTTTCATTTCAAAGCTGCCAAGCATGGAGAAGAACCTCATATTTCATAGATTTTTAGTAAAATTAGAATTCAAAGGTGTGAAACACGATAGACAATCACTGTAAAATTAAGTGTTTTCTAACGTCAACATCACGTTTTGTAAGGCATATTTATTCGGTATACGTTAAAATAACGTTATAAAACGTGGGTTAAAAATTTTGTTGTAAATTATGATATATCTAACGTATTAGTTTCGTTAATTTTTTTCTCATTTATTACGTAGAATAGTAGATGTTGAATTAACGTTGAAATGATGTGGTAATCAACGTATGGTAGATACATCGCATTTACTCATAGTATAAATCACGTCGTAAAAAGACAAAATTGTTACGCATTTATTTCACGTTGTAATTACGTCCATATTAAACTGATCGTTAAAAAACACGTCATACAAACGTGATATAATTATGGTTGCTAATTCAACCAAAAAACAACGTTGCATTTTTCAACGAATAACGTTATTTCCACCATTACAACGTGAAATTAACGTTGAATAAACGTACATGTTTTCGCTGGGTACTAGTTTAAAAAATCCAACTCCTCTCTTGCTTAATTCTAATGTTGTGTATAAAATTAATTGTGATACCTGTAACAAATGTTATATAGGCAATGGCTCAAGAACAGACTTACACAACATAAAAGTGATGTAGGATTGGAAACAGATCTTGTGCATTAGCCATTCATACAATCGATGAGGACCATCGATTTAATTTTGATAACGTTAAAATTTTAGAAAAAGAACCTTCTTATAAAACCAGAATTTTTCTTGAAATGTCTTGTATTCAAAAACATAATGACGTAACTGTCAATTTTAGATCTGACACTGACGGACTAAACAATATTTATTTCAATCTAATAAGTCAGGCCATCTAGCGTCCTTTTGTTATTTAAATATTTTTATAAATAAATTGTTTAACATCAACTTCAAAATTCTCAATTTTCTAATACATTTCCAATAATAAAGGAGAAATAAATTATTTTCACCTTCAGTAAGTAAATAATTAGCTTGATTTTTCATAAGTATACAATGTAATTTATTATTGTAGCAATTTTTGGTCCTGAAGTAATAAAAACATTACGAAATATTGACCAACAAAAATATATTTTATTTACAATAGCCGTTAATCCCCGTTAATAAAAATAATTTAAGAATTGGTTTATATATATATACAGTATGAGCATAAATGATTGAGGACAAGTTGAATTTCCCGCGTCTCTATCTAGTAATTTTCACTCTTGGGGTGTGGTCGTCCTGAGAAATTAATTTTTGTTCAGTGTCGCCTGTGTAAATTTTGCAGCCGGCTCCAAGAATTCATAAGACAAAATGGGGCGCGTTTGCCTAATGTACCTGTCAGTAGTTATTGCCGCTTCTTGTATTTAAAATAAACAAATTACTTGCCTATTTTTTTTGTAACCTATGCATTTGACCAACTTAAGAAAAATATTGAAAGACGGGAAATTCAACTTGTCCTCAAACATTTATGCTCATACTGTATATATATATATATAATACAGTAATAGTGTCATTTTGGTAATTTATAATCAGATTTCGGACATTTCAGAGCGTTGTCATGGTTACGTAATACGAGAACCAATGAAAAGTGCCCATTTATTGTGTAGTCATGGCAATGCTGTGAAATGCCCGAAGTATGTTTATAACATACATACATATTTAGGTGCATTATTTTCTAAAATTAAATTCTCTTTAAATTCATATTTAGTAAATTGGCTCTCCGCCCTTTGAAATTGAGTTATATGTAGCAATATTAATAATTTTATAAATAAAAAAAAAAATTACTGAGAACCTCATTAAATTAATCTAACCCTTTTAAATATTAATAATTTTAATAAATCATTTAAATTTCAGTTACTTTAAATAATTGAAAGCCAAATTAGTTATCCTAGTGACTTACGAAAAATAAGACAAACCTCGATTCCTTTTTTCTTACACCAAATGGTATTTACTTATTTAATTATTACTGTTTACTACACTCTTGTCTCAAAATTCGGAGGAGGAGGAGCACTCAAATTTTACTGCAGAAATTCAGCTTTCTCAGTGACTGGTACCGAACGTTGAAATAGGATACTAATGTCCGGCTGCACCAACTTTTTAAGCAGAGCTCAAATTTAAGTGTTGTTTAGATTATTACATTATTTAGAGATTTAAAAAATGTTACTCACATTCTAATTGATACTTAAGTTGAAATTTAAATGTCATTCAGAATTTAATCTCTGCTTAAAAAGTTGGTGCAACTGGGCATAAACTGTGTTGATTTATTCAACTTTATTTACTCTTTTCGCACTTTTATCTCACTCTTGTATTAAAACTTATTCGCTCTCACTCTTAAGAGTGTGAAAAGAGTAAATAGAGTGAACAGAGTCGAATAAATGAAGCCAACTTAAGGAAACGCTATCACATGACTAAAGGCGACTTCAGGGTTGTGTTCATAAAATATACCTTAGAGTGCACCTTGGGCGTGTAATCGTATCTCTCTTAATCACGATTATTTGCTTATTTTGCGTCTCGCTCATCTGTTTCAAGAAGTCTTGTATTTATATTATTACCATGACAACGGGCGCACTTTTTACACCGCACTTTTAAGTAGGGTGTAGAAAATGTGTTTGTTGCTATGGAAACCACGCCTGATTTAGTTTTTTATGATTCATAAACTCATTTATACGAGAGAGACTGAAATATTACTCGAGAGTAACTCTAGATCGTCTTTTATGAACACAGCCCAAGTGATCCATACTGGTAGTTTACTTCCGTCAAATTGACGTGACATTTTGTATTTTCAATTAATCAGCTAAAAGCAATTTTAGACTATTTTGCTCCATTTAAGAAGAAGATATGGTATCTTTATGGTGTAGGTATGCGCAAACAACGTCGATAAGAAGAAATAACTTAATAAGTGAGTGGCACAATAAACATATAACGGTTCCTACTCGGATAAGATATTTTTATCTTTATTTTCAGAATACATAACTTCTTTAAATAAACACTAATAGTACTGTTCTACTGCTATTATTTATTCAAGTGTATTAATAGCGTTAGATGGCCTTATGCAAGAACAGTGAACTTAAATTCTTGAAAACCATTCTATCGAAATTGCCATATGGGTAGTTGCCATTTTCTGTACCTAATAGAAATTGGTCATTGTGTTGTCTCCTATTAAGGTGACCAGATTTTAATTTTCGTAAGGCGGGACAAAATCGATCGGTGGGAGGGGAACCTATCATGAATGAAAATGGAAAAAAAAAATAGTTCAAAATATGTACTACATTTTATTTAACATGAACATCTATAAACCGAAAAAAATACATTTTTCTACTTTGCGTTCACAATGAGCTCAGTGCTTACAGTTACACAACGTGGAACCGTTTTTGGTGAAATTGGAGACCTTTAATAGAATTTACAAAATAATTCATTTATTTGTTATTTAACAGAATACTCACAATGAAGCTGGATAAAAGAATTAATAACTTGTCAATTTGATTTTTGTTTAAAACGAAAGATTGTCAATGTTCCCACGCATTACAACTACAATTAATATTAAGGAGATCCAATTTTTAACAATATTTTTCATATTTTTGTTCAATAAGTGACGCAAAGTAGAAAAATAGTAACGAGCGTCTAAATAAAAACTTGGTCAAGTAGGTTGTGATCGAGTGTTTATCCATTGCATTTACATAGCAGAATGACTAAATGTAGCCTACTTGACCAGGTTTTTATTTAGACACTTGTTATATTTTACACGTTTCACAAGAGCCATTGTAACCCACTCGTGTTAAGCAGAACACTGATAATGACGTCCAGGACGCAAGATGTCATGCGTTCGTATAACTTCGGGACGAAATTTTATTATTTTGCATGCGCTTGCGGGTTTGGTTAAATTCTGCCTACGATTTCAACCGAACGCATCACTTCTTGCGTCCTGAACGTATCGTGAGTGTTCTGCTTTACAATAAGCTTTCTTGTGAAACTTGGAGGGGGATCGTTAATTAAAATATCTTTTAATTGTTTGCTGAATGCTGACAAAAAGCATATTCTTTCCCAAAAGTGGAACTTTTTTAAAACTCCACAGGACACGAGACAAATAGTTAAAAAGCGTGACGTATGGTCGCCTTACCTATTATACAGAGTGTACATTAATGACTGAAAGGCGTTTGAATTTGGCGCGTTGTCGAATTAGTAATTTTCGTCTTCTAAGATTGGTAATTCATACTGGATATGATGAATGATGACTTTGGATGACTTCATGTTGAATTTCGTCAGTAGCGTGCGTGTCGTGTATTGTTTACATTTTGATTTCCTTATTTTATTATTATTGAGTTAGTATTAAATTATTTCCACTTTTGCTGTCAGACATTTTTCATTGGTAAGTACAGCCGTATAACAGGAAATAAAAGTACACACAAACGTTTTTAGGTTAGCGATGGTTTTCACGGACCTGCACAATAAATTTATTGTTGAGGCGTATTGTCGCGATGAAGGACGGCTGCCTCCACCATATCACGCTAAGGGCCTTCACCATGTCGCGCTAAGCCTCCACTATGTCGCGACGGTGTGTCTTTAGCCTTGCGGGGTTGATTGGGGTACGTAGGTTTATCAGAGGGTAGAGCTTTAAAATCAATGATTTAAAAAATTATTAATACCTCTGTATTTAAATAATTAATTTAGTTGAGGGTGGTTTTGTCCGTTAAAAATTGGGGGTGCGGTCCTGGGTCATTCGCGGCGACTGGGGTTGTTGATTCGTTTAAGACGGAACAGCGGGCGACGTTTCCTTAGCCGGGGAAGACTGGCGAAGTTCAAGGCCGGTCCGCGACTGGCGTGGTTGGTCAAGGTTAGTCTCAATGACAATGTTCCTTGGCTGGAACACGACACGTCATTTGCTCAGCCTATGGGTGATCGGGTTGGAACAGCGTGGCCAGGGGTGTCTTCTCTTGGACAGCTGGCGAGGGAGATGGTCCTCATTCTCTTTAGGACGGACGGCAATGTTGTCGGCGGCAGTGGCAGATGATGTGGCTGCAGCGATGCTGTTGCTGGGGTGGCGACGATGACGATGCGGGCGGCGGCGTCGGCGTTGTTGGGCGTTGGCGGCGGCAATGTTGCTGGACG
This sequence comes from Dorcus hopei, assembly GCA_033060865.1. Lineage (NCBI taxonomy): Eukaryota > Metazoa > Arthropoda > Insecta > Coleoptera > Lucanidae > Dorcus > Dorcus hopei. Next base: position 45,830,280 of record CM065426.1, on the reverse strand, counting down.
GTGATGTTGGGCGTCCACTCGTGGGTTGGCACTAGGGCTCACTGAGTCGGTCTGGTGGAAACGACGGGCTTCCCAATTTTGGCCCGCACTTTAAATACACGTTTTTTGCCTAGTCGCGTGTTGCATTTTTCATCACCTGCTTTGTGTCCGTTTGCGTCATTCGTATACGCGCGTGGCCCCGTTTGTAATAAATTCCGCTGATGTGTTATTATGAAATATGAATCTTTGCATTACGTTGAAGTTACCTACTTATTGTGTTTACCTTTTCGACACGGTCGCAATTTGCCCTCAATTACACAAGTTCGCGTTGAACTACTTTTTATGTTTTTTTATCCGCGGAACACAGAAAAAAAACCCTCGTGGTTTTTAGAAAATTCCCCCTTGTGACAGTATTTTCGGCCGGGGATACGCAATGAACAAGACGATTGGAATTATTCTTATCAAAGTTGAAGTGGTATTCCACATATGATTATTTTATGAAACACGTCCGCCGTATAATTCAGAGATTTCGTGAAACAGGCAGTGTTTCTAAAGGAAAATCTACAGGCCGGCCCACTGTTCTCACTGAAAAAGTTATCGCAGATATTCATCAAAGAATGAATGTAAGTCCAAAGAAGTCTTTACGGTGTTTATCGGCTCAAACAAATTTATCACTTGGTACATGCCAAAAGGCTTGCAAGAAGGTTCTACATTTATTTTTTTAACACAATATTAATGCATTCGCATATCAAGAAGCAATTTTAAATCCTTTCATTGAAGAACTTCATGACGATGAATTACAACGGGGTTACTTTCAACAGGATGGAGCTACAGCCCATAGTGCACTAACAACGTTGAATCATTTGCAACAGTTCTTTGGGGATAGATTTGGATTCAAATGGGGGACATTTTGAACAGATGTTATAATTTTATTTTAAATCTGCTTTACTTTTTATATTCTCCATATCAATGTATGTAATTAACAAACGTAAAATAATTTCTAATCACTAATAAATTGTTTTAATAATATGTATATTATTATATGTGCTGCCCATGGTAAAACAGAATAGTATGCAGTACCAACTGTTACAAATAATCTAATGGGCGGGAAATTCAAACGCTTTTCAATCATTAATGTACACTCTACAGTATGAGCATAAATGATTGAGGACAAGTTGAATTTCCCGCGTCTCTATCTAGTAATTTTTACTCTTTGTGTGTGGCCGTCCTGAAAAATTAATTTTTGTTCAGTGTCGCCTGTGTAAATTTTGCAGCCGGCTCCAAGAATTCATAAGACAAAATGGGGCGCGTTTGCCTAATGTACCTGTCAGTAGTTATTGCCGCTTCTTGTATTTAAAATAAACAAGTTACTTGCCTAGTATTTTTGTAACCTATGCATTTGACCAACTTAAGAAAAATATTGAAAGGCGGGAAATTCAACTTGTCCTCAAACATTTATGCTCATACTGTACATCTCAATGGTATACGATTTGTGCACATCATACAATTCCTATACATGTAACTATAGAAAGCGCTATAGGCACGTAAAAGAAATGGAGGACTAATTTGTTCCTTCTGATTTGATACACTTTGGGTTTTCGTCTTAGTTTAGCGTATATTATTGCATGAGACATTAACTTGGGCATATTGAAACATACATATATCAAAAATAAAAGAAAAAATTGAATTTTCGACATACGACCTTTTGCACTTAACTGACGAGGTACAACTTTCGTAGTTTTCTTCTCTTCATAATTGAGAACAAATAGAGCAGATAATTGAAGTGCGAACGAGAAAGCATAAGGTTCTAAGTAGGGAAACGCCACGCCTCTGCGTGGAGCTAAAACGTATAGTCGTGCGCAGCTTAAATGCTACAATTTGACAGTTCTGCGAGCCTACTACAAGGTTTTAAGAGTGAGGTTTACGTGCAGGTTGTGCATTTAAAGTGCGTGGGACTGTACAAAGGCCTCTACCTTTTTTATGTGTCTATTCCACTTTTGAATTATTTAGGCTCACTTGTACAGTTGCGGACAGAAAATTTCGGAGGTCACTGTCACTCATCTGACGTATACATATAGGAGTTTTTCAACTTTTACGTCAATGGAATGACAGTGACATCCGAAATTTTCTGTGTACCACAAGCTATTAAGTATGAGGTTGCATGCGAGAGATGCATTTTAGTTGCGCATGACTATACGTTTTCATTGCCTCCCTCTCTCACAAACTTTTGTATACTTAAGCTGAGTTCGGTTATTCACGAGCTACAGATGCGGAGTAAAATTAGAGCGAGAGGAAGTTTTTTTGATACAAGTAAAAGTGAGATAAAAGTGCGAAAAGAGTAAGTAGAGTGAACGGAATTTGCATAAAGGAGCGCAGCTATAAGTGGAGTTCGTTTATTCCATTTCACGAGACGTCTCTTATCCGGCTTGGACAATTTACTAGTTCAAGTATTTCTCCGCTGACGCCACTTACCCAAAAAACCGGAAACGGATACATATCCGAAACGTCATTTTCAATTTATTACAGACTTTTAACAATTTTTACGATATGGATAACGTTTACGCTAAATGCTGTAAAAAGAGTAACGCGCTTGCTCATATATTTGTGAGCATGCGCATTAATAGTTTTGTAGCATTTAGCGTAAACGTTATCCATATCGTAAAAATTGCTAAAACTCTCTATTGATGTCAAGCTTGGCAGTTGTCAGTGTCAGGATATGTATATCGAGAGTTGTAACCTGTGAGCAACTAAAAATCAGATTAGAGTCGGCGGTGCAAAGAAAAAGTTTGTCTGTTACTAACGCGGGTTAGGCTGATCTGACAGTTCATTAATGTATTAGGTTAATTAATTCAATTAATCACAGACATACATTTTCTTTGCACCACCTACTCTAATTTGATTTTTATTTGCTCACTTTTTATTTTCTTGCTCAGTTATAATAGTATTCCGGCATTCTTTCTTTCCTTATTTATGCTTTTCTTATTTGTCATTTGAATTTATAGATAGATGCATCAATGTGGTAAATTAAACTATAATTTGCTTACAAAATAAAAAAAAACTAAGAAGTGGTGAATTTAGTACATCACTTTTATTTTCTGATCATGTTATTCTTTATCTACATATTTGTTTTATACTTGTTACTACATAGTGAATGTAATAAATTATAGATTTTAAATTGAGACGTGATTGAGACTTACACACAAGTTATTAATGTATTTAGTATATATTAATTACTTTACAATATGTATACATGCATACTATATTAAAATTACTTGATTTCAATTATTACTTGGAGGTGCCACTGCCCAACCTCTAGGTCTTTCCTTCATCAAAGTGAAATCATATTTAAGCGCGTTAAGACCACTATAGGCAGTATTTTGCTTTGGAGGAATTAAGTTCCATCCTTGTTGTAAGCAGTGTTTCTTCACAATAGCCGCTAGAAGAAATCCAGCACTAGTGAAAAAGCCTACAGGTATTCTTCTGCTCCATACACCAACGGTACTGCCTGCAGCAATAGCTCCGACTGCCCAGTTTAATTTGTCATCTTTCTGACGAATGTTTACTGCTAAATTAGTTGTTATAACAAAGGCCGCGGCTGCCCCAATAATCGGTGTGGATACATAAACATATCTGCCCAAAGTTTGCAGGTAACCTTTAGGTTTGGAGTAAGCCAGTACATCTGCTGTTGAAAATCCAATGGCCGTAAGACCCGCTGGTTTTAACACAAACCATAGTTTCTTGAAAATGTCTTGACCCTCTGGAGTGTCAAAGTACTCATAGGAGGATTTTTCTGGCATATTTAATCATCTAAATGCACTATTATGTAAAATTACAAAATTTTCGGTTGACAAGACTGAGTTCGGCAACTAAAATGTTCCTAGTATCAGGATCGACAATCGACACATAATTAAAAACTTTTCCCCTAGTTTTTCGATCAAATTTTCCTAATAATTAACGTAAAACATTTTTTTTTAAATTTATACACCCCCTTTTTTAAAATCTTGAATAAAATCCACGCGATCTCCTACATTTCGTGTAATATTATGCGTGAATTAAATATGGGACATAGTGACTTTCTATTTTATGAGTCATGTGTCACATCATCAGTGACAAATCAACCCAACCTAAAAATGGCGTCCGATGGCGAAGATATAATAACCGACCAAGAAAAAGTACGAATTGTATCCGATTTTATCCTGCACTCGCCTCCCGGTGAGTTTAACGAAGTGTTCAATGACGTGCGAAAATTATTAAACAACGATGACCTCCTAAAGGAGGGTGCGAGTAAAGCGTTCGCTCAGTATAACAAAGAGCAGTTAACACCGGTGAAGATCGAAAACTCGGACTTTCTGGTGCTCATAACGGAATACAACGACTTAGGAAACAACAGGTTTTTTGATCCTCGCTCCAAGCAGTCCTTCAAGTATGATCACCTAAGAAAAGAAGCATCAGACTATCAGTCTTACACCCCAGACATCAATTCCGAGTCCTGGAGGGTCGTATTGGACGGAGAATTCTTAAATTACACAAAAGACCACTACAAGGATGGTGTATGTAGCGTGGTAGGACGCAGTCAACCCGGCGGAGTCATTGTGTTAAACGCTTGCATAGAAGACCATCAGTTTCAGCCGAAGAACTTCTGGAATGGACGGTGGCGTTCACAGTGGACCGTAATCATCAATGGTACAGGAGCTGTAGATATAAGAGGTATTTTGAAGGTACAGGTACATTATTATGAGGAGGGAAACGTGCAGCTTGTCAGTTCCAAAGAAATCAAAGAAACCATCACCGCTTCGAATGAAGTACAGACTGCGAAAGAGATTGTGCGTACAATCGAAGAAGCCGAGAACTTGTATCAAACTGCGATTTCGGAGAATTATCAAACCATGTCCGATACTACGTTTAAGGCTTTAAGGAGATTGCTGCCTGTGACCCGTACGAAAATCGATTGGAATAAAATGGTTTCGTATAGCATTGGAAAGGAACTAAAAACACAATGATGTGAATAATCTTAAGACTGGAAATTCAGTAATTTGAGCCTTCCTTGTTATTGCTTAGAAGAGTTGTGTACATATGAGAAGGTGTTGTTAAGTTTAAGTATGGCATGTAAAATATACAAAAATTTATTTCAAGTGATAACTGCCGGTGTTGATTGCATTTAGAAATGTTTATTAACCCTTCCTATACTAGGCTATTTTTGTGACGTCAACCACCAAGCGGGGTAACCGGATTGCGTGATGCATAAAACTTTATAATAGGCTTTCAAACATTATAAGTATTATTAGCTTTTTTTTGTTATTGCATTTTCAGTTTTTCGTATTTATATCACTACATGAATAAAAATAATTATTACGTACCTAAAGATTATTTTGTTTAATATTCAAACCAATTTTTTTTCTAATTAAGTTAACTATTAATTTATACAGTATTAAAACACCTAAATTTTGTGGTTTACTACAAAGAGTGAAGCCCATGATGTATGAAAATATTTTATTAGCTTTATTTTTAATTATTATCCCCATAATTTCTGTAAGCACTCGGATTGTAACCACAGAACCTCTTAGTAACAGCTGTGTGACCATGAATTAATTTTCAATTTTTCTTCTACTTTCAATCACCGGTATTATAAATTATAATTCAATGAATAAGATAATTTGAATTATGCAAAATTCATTGCAGTAATGAGTAGGGTCCAGAAACTGTACAATGAAGACAAGAACTATTCTGTAATCAGCAGCCATAATCAGTCACTTCAAAGTGTTCAAGATGCATTTTAATTTATGTTATGCAAGATAGTTATTCAAATTATATTCACAGTTATAATTATTTCTAATAGTTAATTAGTTTAAAATTATTTTAGTTATAAAACTTATTTCTAATAATCTCTGCTTAAATCTTATAGACAATAGTTTCATGATTATGTTGCTGTAATTTAAAATATAAGTGCAATTTTCTGAAGCAGTGTTGAGTTTCTTTTCTTTACCATTTTTATAACTATGAATTTGCCGAGTTCAGATATTAATACATTAAAAATTTATTCAGCCTCACATATCAAAATGTGATTTGAATACAGCAATTTACGCGATTTATCTTATCTTGAGCAAATTACGCTCTAAATTTTATCTTATTGTGGGTTTTTGCCTTATCAAAAATCGGAAACCCAAAGAAATCCAATTTATTAATAAAATATTCTAAAAATGTAAGACGTTTAAACAATTGAGTTTGTATTTTACCTTCTGTGTATACATATTAGAAAACCAAGTTCAGATTAAGGCCCAAATTCACAAACCTCACTTGAGTGAAGAGAGCACCCCATTCACACTTTGAAATTCAGAAAAGCTTTTAATGATTTTTTTAAATTTCTCTCTTAAATCACATCTGTGATTTGATCATCAGATCAAAGTACATATACTGACCATAAACTTGATTATACGAGTAAATATAAAAGCAAATTTCAATTTCGAACAAGTGTTTGAGTGGGAGTTGAGTGCACACTCCACTCAAATGGCGTTTCTGAATTTGGGCCTTACTCTGATCTGTGACAATTCTTGCTAAAATTTTGCCTCAAATGCAAATAAATAAATTAAATCCTATAGACTTAATTTATTAATATAGGTGCAAGTACAAGTAGATATCTTTCTTATTAAATACAACAAGGTGCTTTACAACAAATGTATTCGACTTCTAATACCTAAACGTAAAATCCATACTTATTTTTACAGATCCGTTAATAAATAATTTATTTCTAAATTGACCAGTGCGAAAAGCGGTAAAGCTGTGGTTTGATTGAACCGTACAGAAATACAAACGTTTCTGAAAAATCAGAAATTCCACTTATAAAATAAGATTCTTAACAAAATACATGTTCCGTAATTGAAATTAATCAAATAGCAATTAATAAGGCTTCAGTCATAACAATTAATGCTGTAATTACATCCTAACAATTAAATAGCTAAACCGTACACAGAAACAATACAAAACATGGTTTTATTCTCCCAACGAACTGTACAACTTCCATCCGTGTTGTTGTCCCAGTAGCAGGAACTCGCTGTGTGTAACCCAGCTCCGTTTTTCTGCATTATGGTGCAGGTAACAATATATTTATATGGCTTCATGAGTTTAGTGAGTTCAGAAGTACACGCTTCAACAACAGCAGTCGTCCAATTGTTCACTTTGGTCTGTTGGTATGCGTTCCCGCCAATTACTGTTTCTATAGCATCCTTAATTATTTTACTGACATCGTCCACCACAAATTGGCCCTCTTCCTGAATGTCTTGTTCGATGCTAACTTTTTCCATGTTAGCACTGAAATTTAAAAAAAAGTAGAGCTAGCTCGCTTTTTATGAAAGTAGTTAGATACTTACTGCAAGGTTTAATTTCTTTAAAAAAATTTATTCTTCCGGAAATTTTAATATAACATCCAAATAATGACACATCAACCAATAATTCTGGCATTCGTCAACGTAATTCAGAAATGCCAACTGTAAACTAATATCGGAAACCGGAAGGAGAATTAATTAAGCGCAATTGTCGAAAGGTGACGCTTCTGCTGTTCAAGTATTGATCGAAGTTCGCGTTCTTCTCTTTCGTGTGCTTTTGAATTTTTCAGTAGGGAAAAATGAACGAGTTAAGAACGACAGGAGAGAGTCATACTACCAGTATTTAGTTTCTGTCCAAACTGGTCATTAAATATGGCCGCTGTAAGTCATAAGGTCTGTTCCATTTGACCGAATTTCAAGTTCTAAACTGTTCAAATCATGCGCAGTATGAAATTATATCCAATTTTGTGCACTGCTCATGCTCAGTACGATTTTGAACGGTTCAGAACTCGAAATTCTGACGAATGGAACGGACATATAGGCGCACACAAGCGTTTTACAAAATTCTGGAACGTCCACAAATAACAGTTCATCATTGTATTCATATAAGAAATAAAGCAAACTTACTCAATGTTTTGTTCAGATTTTAGCTATTATCCATTCACGATTTTTTTATAGATTCTTCCATGCTTTTTTTTCGTTAAGTTAGGTGCATGTATTTTGATAGAACTCAATATGTGTCAAATGTAAAATTCTGACACTTTAACGTCAGTCCCATCCACGCTGAATTGAATACTAACGGTGGCAGCATTCAAGGGAGATAGAGAGCTATTACGTCATCGCATACCCGCTTCTCCCTCTAATACAACTGTCAACCGTGACTGTTAATATTGGTTAATAATTGTGTAAAAGGAGGAGCGAGTATGCAGTGACGTAACGGTTCGCTATCTCGCTTGCCGAAATGTTGCCACCGTTAGTATTCAATTCACCGTGAGTCCTATCGACTCATGCTGCGTTCAAGAATTAAGCGTTTTCCACTGGCTACACTAGTGCACACTCAGTGTATCTTCATCTCTTATTATTACATGACATTAAAATAAGATGAAAATATAACGAGTGTGCACTAGTGCAGCCAGTGGAAAACGCTCTTTTCGATCTAAAGTGTTTTTTTATTGCATCCAGAGTAAACTATCTAGATCTGCACCCGTTCTTTTAAAATTTTTGAAACTAACGGAGTGTACTCCAATTGCTCCGATTATTGAACCAGAGCTATCAGGGCTGTGTTCATAAAAGACACTCTAGAGATACTCTTGCAATTATCTTTCTACTAAAGCCCCTGTCACATCTTTAGTCAGTTTGATCAAACTGGACTGACAAACTACATCAATGACGTCAAGACTTATTAAAATCGTTATTTCGTCAAACTGCGCTGTCACACTAGCACTAGAAATTTGACCAAATTTTAAGGTTAATTTTTTTTTTTTTTTGGAAGTCGTCATTTTAAAAAAGTTACACAAAAATGGATAGAAAAAAAGCAGTGGCGGTGTTAGCCTTATAGGTTAGGTTAGATGTTAGACTTCCGTTTCGCATCTCTTCCTGTGCGTTTAAATCTACCAATCATAAGTTTGATCAAACTGACTGATGGATATAGAGGCGCCCCTAAAATTTAGAAAATTTGCTCAAACAGCTTCCATGACGTCATGTGATGTCATTAGTTTAGTTTGTCAGTCCAGTTTGATCAAACTGACTAATGATGTGACAGGGGCTTAAGAATGTCAACAAACAGCCATATTGGAGAAACTGACCTACTGTAAATGGTAATTTCCGTCTAACGTAATTGCATTCTCCGACTGCCGCATCTTCCCTCCTGTTTCATTCTTTCGTCGTTGGGAAAAACGTGGGGAAACTTAGGGATTTTTAATATTTTGCAGTTGGTGCGGAAGTGCGATTACCAAGGTTGTCATGTTCGTGCTGCTTCCTGTTCCGAATTCAAAAATGTGAGTTGTGTGTTTAAACTTTTTTTTAAGCATTTATTTCTTTTAAACTTGCGAGTGCTACCATCAATAAATGTACTCATTAGAACGCATGTAATTATTATGATAACAAAAATTGATTGGACCTAACCTATATGTATTCAAGAATGGCAAATCCAAGAAACCAACAAGAAACTACGTTTTCAATTCATCTGCACTGGTTGCATCCCAGAGTATTTGCGTCTTGTTTGAACCTCATGTGATAATACGAGGTGAAGATACTCTGAGGGCAACAGGTGCAGTCAGTCGAAAACACTATTAAATATTTCAGTGTCAAAATCTCTGTTTTTGTAGTTTTGTGCGTTTACTGAGTCAGTACGATTGTAAAAGTAATGTTTTACATAAAGAGAATTATACATACTTAATTCTCTTTATGTAAAACATTACTTTTACAATCGTACTGACTCAGTAAACGCACAATTTTACAAAACTACACTACTGTGTTTATGTTTATGGTTGAAGAATATTCTGAGAATAGAATGGTTCAAAAGTGAGAGGTAAATATATCATTATTCTTCTGGCATAATGTCCACTAAGGATTCATAATATTGTGGGGTGAAAGAATACCATATTTCTTGTATTTTAGCCTTTAGTTCGGGAATTGTTCGTTAGGAACTTTTTTTGCAAGATCTTTTTCATGCCATGCTGCAGGGTTTCGATGACATTTAAGTCAGGGCTATTTGAGGGCCAAGCCAACACTAATATCATTGTCCCCGAACAATTTTTTTTGTAGATTTGGCTGCATAACACGAAGCCTTGTCCTGTTAAAAAAAGAAATTTTCTATTCCGAACTGCAACCTTGCAATCTGCAGGAGGTTTCTTTCTAAAACATCTTCATATTTTTCTGTGTTTATGACACCATCAATAAATTCTAGTTTGCCTAAACCTTTGCCGGACGTGCATTCCCAAATCATAACCCCTTGTGGGATATTATGGTTTGTTAAAACAGTTTTTATAGAAGCCCCGAATTTTGTTCTATTCACTCCTTTCCGAGAATCACCAATACAGACGTCCAAATATTTAGTTGTTAGGGCTCGTAGAAATATAAAAAAAATATGCAAAGCATTTGACCTCATTAAAACTATATTTTTTAATTCACATTTCATTTACATTTATTTACATGACAAGTAAATCAAGTTTTCCTCATTAACTAAGCTTCATATGCCCAATATTAAACTTATGAAATAAATTGCCAACTAAAAATGGCTATTAAACTAATATCTTTACAAATAACTAAGAAAGTAGCATCATGTTAATACTTTTTTTATATCATCGGGAATTTTCTTCAACAAGGAATCATGATCTACGCCCTTAGCAGTGGCGAAAACGCCACCGGAATTTGGGAGACTCACAGTTTTATCGTAGGAGTAGTAATTGCCATGGAAGTCCGTCAGTTTTCCTCCTAAAGCCATTAAGATGGCTTCAGGTGCACAAGTATCCCACTTTTTACATCCCTTACTAGCAAATACGTATGCATGAGCCTTTCCTTCTATTAGTAACAGAACCTGTAAAACAACAAGTATTTAAGTAAACTTTTGAAGAAGTTGCATATCTATATAATAGGTATAGTGTTTTATACAACTGAATATTATTTTAAACCAATACTTTAATGTCATAATTAAATCACTTTTTTGTCTTTTGAAGATTATTAAATTTTTGCAAAGTTTGACAGCTTCTTCAGGAGACTTTAATTGGAATTTTAGAACTGTTTGTCATTTACAAATTTTGTGATTAATGTCATGCTAATTTTGTATTCAATAAATAAGTACCTTATATCCTGCACCTCCCACTTTTAAAACTTCCGTGGGATTTAAAGATGCCAGTGCTTTTTGAACCAAAGGACTGGAATGTGATCTAGTAGTTGTTACTATTAGTCCTTCAGGAGGGAGCTCTTGAGGAGAATAGCCTCTGACTCCTAGGCCAACTAATCCCCATATGGTTCGTCCCATTGTATCTTCATTGATTTTATAGAAAGGTTGATGTATAACTCCACCCACAGACTTTCCTTGCACCGATATGCCAACTAATACTGTTACATGTTCAAGTAAACCCTAAAATGAACCCTTCATTTTTTTTGTTTGTTATAGTGCAGCATCAGATTTGTTTACTTGTGTGTACTCTGATGTACCATCTAACGGATCTACCCAAATTACAACATCCTGACTTGGAATGTCTAACAAATCATGTGGACATTGTGCAGACAGAACGGTTGAATCAGAATCTGTTACTACCCAATCATTTTTTACCTAAAAATTAAATGTGTTTTCTAGAAGTTTCTTAATTCTTTTTGTACCTTGAGAGGTAAAAAAATGTTCTGCTCTTTTTTAAAAATCTTTAAATATTTTTTTTTCCAAAAATTGCATTCTTCTCAAAAGTTTTATTGTTTTAAGTTCAGAGTAACTTTTAATCAAATCAAAAATAGTTGTCTTTATTTAAAAAAGGAATTATTTGTTTAACTCCACTTTGTATTAATTACATACATTCAAAAAGTTCTGGTTATGATTTAATCAGACTAGGCAAATATTTTATAATAATAATTTATTTTCGAGATTTTTTTCCGTTTTCTCAAATAGGTACATAATATACAGTTTGTTAAATGGATCTTTTCACGCACGTCATTGATTTTTTCCGTAAGAAACACATCAATACTCTCAAGCCAAGTAATAAATCGTAAGTTTTACTTTACAAACATTTATATAAAGACGTTCTTTTTTCAATCCTAACGAGTGATGTACCTAGGTACAATAGTTATATATAAAACTTGGTTTTAATAGTGCCGTTTGTCAATGACGTGCGTAAACAGATCCATTTAACAAATTGCAGTTTAAGTATATTATGTAAAGATTACCTCATAATTGTTTCCTAGAGATTCTTCTCCTATTATTGTGACATTTGGAAACTGTCTTGCAAGAGATGTTACTATACAGGATTGTGCAGATCTATCAGCCTCTGTTTGAAGATCATTTTTGCCCTAAACATGAATTATGATTATTTAAATATGTAGTGTGTAAAAAAATCGTTGATTAAGGGGAAAAAATAATATATTCTACACTGTGCCAATTTATTTTTCAAACAGGCACGTAGAATATACAATTAAATATTTCCAAATGTTGGCCCTCCTGTACATTTTTGAGCAAAACGATAAAGGAATAATTTATTCAGAATTTTAAAAGATATCTTTGCATTGCATTTTCTTTGTACTCTTCTTGTCTTAATAAGTTTCTAAAATTTTTTTCCTGTTTTAAAGTAAAAATAGTACAACAATACTTGGCAGTGGGTGGACTGGGTTTAAAAATATTGGTTCTTAGGAAACAAAGGGGCCCAACCACAACTATAAGGCTAAGGCCACCATTTTTAACTTAATTGTCGAATGTTTAAGGCAAGTTGACACCATGGCTAGTCTGCAACTGGTTCTTGGAAACTTGTAGGTAATAATTTCGTAGAGAATTATATTTATGATGATTGGAAAACTACAGTTTTAAATAAAAATGAGAGTACCTTTTCTACTATACCTAAATCACCTTTGCTCATTATATCACGAATGATTTTTCCTGCACGTGCAGTCACAGACACAGAAGATGCAAGAAGTTTTAAAATCAACGGTGGATTGTGTGCCATTATGTTTTATTTTTACTGCGTTTAATATGTTAAATAAAGTAGCAATATCGAGGAACATGTAAATATTAACCTCACTTTACACAATTTGTTTAATGTCAAAATAAAACAAGGTGCGCGTTCAATGTTGCCAACCGTCTAAGGATACAAAACTAGCTTCTATGTATTAATTAAAAAGAAAAACAATCGGTAATTGAATTCAATTAAAAAAGAATAAATAACAATTTAAAGAATTAAGCTGAAATTCAAGATACAAGTATTTAATTTTAATTTAGCTAAGCTGATAAATTCTGAGAGGTTCGAGCTAAATCGAATTCGAAAGAGACACAGTTGACACGAATTTGAAGTTAGCACTAGTGATCAAATGATCTAAATTTGTTACATTTGACCCGCAGTTTCATAAAACGTATAGCGTTTTCGATTCACATGCACCGGTTGCACTCAGCGTATTTGCATTTTCTTTTAACCTCATGTGATAAACGAGATGAAGATACTCTGAGTGTACACTAGTGCGGTCAATCGAAAACGCTAGTAGTTAACCACTCGATCAAGTTAATCGTGTGATTAAGCAATAGCATTGGAGGAAATTTAAACTTTCCTCCAATGATATTGCTTAATCACACGATTAACTTGATCGAGTGGTTAACTAAGTTTTATGAAACTGGGCCTTAGTCTGCGAAAAACAAATTTTGATTTCACCTAGAAAATGTACACCCGCCGACAAAAGTAATGCCCAGGTCTACTTATTTACAACGTAGATAATTAATTCATTCTCGAAGTAAATTATATTATTTAGAGTCAGTTACCTGCGAAAGCAACGGCGTAAACCAGTGCAGAATTTTAACGATTGTCCAATACGGATGCAACACAGTTACCAGCGCCACTAACCTGGGCTTTAGTTTTGTCGGCGGCTGTACCTAACGTGTTACTTTTTTCAAGTGGATTGTAATGGAAAACATACAAATTTATGAACTTGTAAAAAACTACAGTAAAATATCGCACTTTTAATACATACAGAGTGTTACGTAAAATAATGGTAGCTTGCAGCAGGATTTTTTTAAATGAAACACCCTGTGTATTCTCTTATAGAAAGACATAACTCTTGATCCTCTAAACAGTAGCACAGAAAATATTTATATTTATTATAGGTATATACAGTGAAAGCTCCCATTTATGTAATTTACATGCATTTGCATCTCTCTTGGGCGGACACTTCTAATGGACGGACAGTTTGCTGGTCACGGTCGGTGTCCACCTAAGAGAGCTTTCACTATATACACAGTATGTCCCCGGATTGAGTTTACAATACGTATAATGGACCAAAAATTTTTGAATTAAGATTTCATGTACTGCAGTTCAAGTCTGCTTGGCGTGAAATGAATTTGTGCCAAATTTGATGCCGAAAGTCTTCAAGGTGGCGGAATTAACACAAGAAGAAGTAAAATCTGTGTAGGTAAAGTGGTCTTCCTTTTGAATTTAGGAGAACAGCAGTTTTTATGTTTAGTAAAGACAACATGACGGATTTACAAAATTTAAATAGAAAAAAATGAATATTTTATTAAAACGATAAAAGAAAAATAGAAAAAATGTAATCGAATCTCATCGCGGTTTCTTGCTGGTAATTGTTCACGGTTAGAGAAAGCTTATCAATAAATAAGTGTAAAAAATTAACTGTAACTTCTATTTACAATTCTTTTATTTTATTTTTACTAAGATATTACAACATCAAAATTATCTAACTACTTAAATTATTAATTTTTTTGCAGATAGCATATTTTTTTAGCTATAATTTCTTAATATATTCTTCATTTTATAGTAATAAATTATAGTGTAGTTATATTTGTATATGAATTTTTATTAAACATTAAACTACATTTTTATTTTTAAAGTGTCAACCAAAAACTAAACTTGTTTTCTCCACCTACTGGACTCTTTATAATATATAATAAAGTCATAGTCGCCACAGTTACTCCCCCTCTAGTGTCTACGATTCGTAGTCACGGAAACGAACTGGTGGTTTCACCTTGCGCTTTACACGTGTCACTGATTCCTTGATTTGAGTAGAGTTTTCGTTGCTACTGAGTGCTGGCGGCTGTACAGGTGTTGAGGATGGAAATGTGTTCAGTTCCTTCACCAAAAATGCAAATCCTTGACCCTATCGATGGAAACGGTTAACTGTCTTCCATTGAAGAAAATGGTGATTGTCTTGGCGTCCCGTTTAGTAACTTTATGTGGTCCAGTATAAGGTTGTTGTAATGGTCGTCGGACTGCATCGTCTCGTAAGAAAACATGTGTGCATGTTTCCAAGGCAGGATGAACGAAAACAGGCTTGTTACCATGACGAGCTGCAGGTGTTGCTCGAATCTCACGCATCTGTTGACACAGTTCTCTTGCGAATGTTGCAGCATCTGGGGGAACCGCGCCATTGAAGAAAAATTCTCCAGGGATACGCAGTTGCGTACCATACGTGAGCTCTGCTGCTGAACATTGGAGATCCTCCTTGTAGCTGGTGCGCAGCCCTAAAAGAACTGTGGGCAAAAGATTTGTCCATTCTTTGTCTTCGTGGCACATAATAGCTGCCTTAATGGTCCGATGACAACGTTCGATGAGGCCATTCGCTTGCGGTCTGTATGCTGTGGTGCGACATCGCTTGATCCCTAAGAGGTTCGTTAGGGCAGTTGTAAGAGAGGCTTCAAATTGTCTTCCTTGGTCGGTGGTGAGGCGATGTGGGCAACCAAAACGAGAAACCCAAGTAGCGTAAAAGCTCTAGCTACGGTGTCAGCCGTCATGTCCACCATCGGCGTTACCTCTGGCCACCTAGTGAAACGGTCTATCATCGTCAAACAATACCGATTACCCTGGGAGGGCGGTAATGGGCCAATAATATCTATGTGCACATGTTCAAACCTGCAATCAGTCATGTTAAAATTCTTTAGAGGACTGTGAGTATGACGAGAAATTTTTGATCTCTGGCAGGGTATACACTTGCGACACCATTCAATGATGTCCCTGCTCATGCATGGCCAAACAAATTTTTGTTTGATAGCTCGGCTGGTTGCTCGACCACTAGGATGTGATAACTGATGGAACAGTAGGAAAATTCTTCGGCGCAGACTTTTCGGGACGTAAGGACGGATGGTGTCAGTTGAGGTTTCACACACAATAGTGACTGCAGAATTGTTTGGAGTGAACTTTCTGAGGATTAAAGAAGTATTTATGGATTGCAGAAGTTCCTTCAGTTCGGGATCGTTCTTCTGTTCCTTTGCTAGTTCCTCCGGTTCAATCGCTGTGGGATTCGAAATCTCTTCAATTCGTGACAAAGCGTCGGCGACAACGTTACTTTCGCCGGGTACAAATACGACGGTCGTAGTGAATTGTCCTATGAAGTCTAAGTAACGCAGTTGTCGAGGTGACGCTTTATCCGTCTTCTGCAGGAAAGCGTATGTCAGTGGCTTGTGATCCGTTCGTACGCTGAAATTCCTGCCCTCAACCATGTAGCGGAAGTACTTGATAGCCTCGTAAATAGCTAGCAGCTCTCGGTCATACGTGCTGTATTTAGCTTGAGCGGTGTTCAACTTCTTGGAGAAAAATGCTAACGGTTCCCAAATTCCGTCAACTTTTTGTTCTAACACTGCACCTACATCTGAAGCATCAGTCGTCAGAAGTAGTGGCGCGCTGTCATAGGGATGGGCCAAAAGGGTTGAGTTAGCTCATTTTTCTTTACACCGGGCAAATGCTGCGTCTGTCTCAGGAGTCCAAACTATTTTGTCATTCTTTTTGCTATTTTTTAAAAAATCATTCAACGGTGTTTGGAACTCAGCTGAGTTTTTAACAAACCTACGATAAAAATTTAACATTCCGAGAAAACGTCGCAACTGTTTTATTGTCGTAGGCTTAGGAAAATCAGTGATTACAGCTACTTTGTTGGGTAACGGCTTTATACCTTCTGCTGAAATTTGGTGTCCAAGATAGTCTACTTGAGTGGCGCCGAAAACACACTTTGCCGGATTCACAACGATTCCAAACTCGCGCAACCGTTCGAAAACCAGTTCAAGGTGTTCTAAATGTTCCTCTGGGGAAGTAGATGCGATAAGAATATCGTCTATATAACAAAAACAAAAGTCCAGACCTGAAAGCACGGAATTCAAGTGTCTTTGAAAAGTTTGGGCGGCATTTCGAAGGCCGAACGTCATCACATTAAACTCAAAAAGTCCGAAAGGAGTAATGATCGCGGTCTTGGGAATGTCTTCCTCGGCTATGGGGATTTGATGGTATGCACGCACAAGGTCTATTGTCCCGAATACACTTTTCCCCTGCAACCTTAATGAAAAGTCTTGGATGTGCGGAATTGGGTATCGATCGGGTATTGTTACACTGTTTAGCTTACGATAATCGCCGCACGGACGCCACTCACCAGGAGTCTTTTTGGGTACGAGATGCAAAGGACTTGCCCATGGACTCTTCTCAGGAGGGAGTCGTCGACAATTCTGCGATACTGGAGGTCCTGTTGTCTGTATGTAGTGTACAGTGGTCCCAGATGATTTGGCTAGAAGTGCTGGACGTGTTATGTCAGCGTACTTGGCCAGAAGGTCGTGGTATCTTGTCGTCCGAAGAATGGTGGTGATACCTAACGTGTCGCATGCTTCCATTGATGCTATTGTGGTAAGGTTGGTCTGCCTGTCGATAAGCTTTCTATTAGCAAGGTCGACTAATAAATGATACCTGCTAATGAAATCGGCTCCTATGATTGGTCGAGAAACATCGGCTACTAAGAAGAACCACTTGAATTGTTTTCTCAATCTGAGATCAAGGCAAAGAAGTTTTTCGCCATAAGTTTGTATGGCAGTACCATTAGCTGCGAATAATGTTGTTTTCCCTGGGTGAATGGAGGAGTTGTGTATGTAACTTTTGGGCAGAACTGATATCTCAGCTCCTGTATCAATGAGATACCGAATACCAGATCGTGGGTCTGTGATAAAGAGGCGATGTTGAGCAGTAAATGGACCGTCGCACGCTGCCTCCTGCGCCGGCGGTGCTTTCAGTTTTCCGATTTGCTGGAGAAAGTGCATGGTGACAAGCACTTCTTTGCTTTTTCTTTGTATCTTTGATGATAGAAACAAAGGTTGCTTCTCTCGCGTGCTTGACTCTTGCTTCTCGAGCGTGAACGCTGCCAATTACGTCCTCGGTCATTCGCCAGTTTCTCTACCATTGCAGTTAGAGCGGCTACTTGTTGTTGCAGAGCAGCTAAAGTTGCTGCTGTGTCATTTGCTGGTGGTGCAGTCTGGCTAACTGCTGCAATAGACGTCGAACCAATGGTGCGTATTTCAACCAGCTTATCTGCTATATCTGCCATTTTTTCTAGAGTGACACCTTCGCTAGCAGATAAGACTAATTGCACATGAGGTGGTAGCCGTTGCAACCACAATGTTTTAAGCACCTCACTACTAATGCGGTTACCTGCCAGTGCCTTCATCTCCCGCAACAACTGAGACGGTTTCTGATCTCCCAACTCCAATTCTGTCAACAGCGTTTTTATTTGTCGTTCTTGGGAATCGGAATATGCAGCTATCAGCTTCGTCTTAATTACTTCATATTTTTCTGTGGACGGGGGGCTAGATACAACATCAGACACCTGCTGCAGTACGCTGCAGTCTAACGCTGCCACTACGGTGTAATATTTGGTGATATCCGACCGTACCTTGTACGCATGAAATTGGGCATCTACTTGTGCGAACCAGAGTTTCGGATCTTGCTGCCAAAATGGTGGAAGCTTAATGTGTTTCACCTCATCTACCTCTGCGCTGCTGCTGGACTCATGGTTCTGTTGCGTAGCGGCTTGAGATGGTCCTTGCATTTCGGCTAACTGTTGCTGTAGGTGCTGAATAAGAAGCGCTTGTTCTGTTTCTTGATGTGCGCGTTCACCAGGGGTCACCATTTGTAGTTATATTTGTATATGAACTTTTATTAAACATTAAACTACATTTTTATTTTTAAAGTGTCAACCAAAAACTAAACTTGTTTTCTCCACCTACTGGACTCTTTATAATATATAATAAAGTCATAGTCGCCACAATAGTTATACGTAATTATGCCTTTTTGGGCAATTTTTAAAAAGACTGATCTTTCGTTGTTGATTCAATAATAAAGTTCTCCTAATTTACTATGTGAGACCACTGTGCGCCTGCTCAAAAATGTGTAACATGATCGGTAATCCCCTTTCCCCTCTAAATCACAAAATTTTTATGTTTGTTGTCATTCGAACATATTAATCTAAAATAGCGTTTTTCACTGGGACTAAATTGTGCACTGAGTGCGCATTCAAAATATTCTCATCTTATTTTAACCTCATGTAATGAAACGGGATGGAGTTATTCTGAGTGCGCACTCAGTGCACAATTTAGTCCCACTGAAAAACGCTATAACCTTAAATTAATATTAGTAAGTTTTATTGAAATTATCATTACACTTTATCGTACACTTTATGTATTTTAATCATGATACGAAAGGTGCTGTTTTTTCATTCTTTTAATTTTCTGATACCTGCTAAATTTTCTGTGTTTAGTTTGATTCGATCTGAGCAAAAGAAAAGCCTTAATAATTTAAAGTCAGATAAAATTGAAATTCAAATTAAATAAATAACAGAAGAGTGAGATTCTTTGCCAAAAATATTAACGTTGCAACAATGTTATGATGCGGGAGATAAAAGTTACTGCTACATAACAGAAGAATTTATTGCATTTTTAACAATTCAAGAAATCCTTAACGGTTATAACGAGCTACGACGTAAACGAATCATGTATTGAAGGTGGTGGGTTAATCGAATAATTTAAAATGATTTTGTTTTTATTTTATTTTTTTCGATTTTAAGAACACACTGTATTAATGTTGAAGTTTTAATTACAGATGTGTTCGTTATAAAACAAGCAATTTTTTTTCCTTTGGCATTTTTGTATAAAATTGAAAATAAAATTCTTTCCCTTTTTGTAAACTCAATCCGGGGACATACTGTATGTATGAAACCAAATTTGGATTTCGCTTAAAATTCAACACCTTTTCTGTATACTATTATCTATACCTAAACCTAACCGTTCTTGAGATATTTATATTTTATTTATTTTTAACTCGAAGGGCCGGTCTTTTCATCTCCAGTTAACTTTATCTGACGGTTTATTCTCATAGCAACAATTGTGAACACAATCGTTACTATGGGAATTAATTGTCAGATAAAGTTAATTAGAGATGAAAAGATCGGGCCTAAGAAGCATATTATAAGCCATCATTAAATGTACTTTTATCGCTATAGGTTGGTTATGATAATAAACAAAATATCAGAAATTTCAAAATGACAAAACTCAATTTTCTATCCTAAATTCTTCGTTTAATAAAAGACTTTGAATTTTGTTTTAAGTATGTGTTATATCTATCTGCCATATTTTTTGAGATTTTCAGATCTATTCAAATTATTTCTTTTAAAACTAATACTTGTCTAAGTGGCCGTGGAAAACCGGCAAACAATGAACCGATTGAAAGGTAATTATTAATGTCAAAGTGTTAGGCTCTTGAGACTTTTAGTTGCGAACTTGTTAAGACTTGAATTTTTAGATTTATTAAATTCTTTATCAATTGGTTGCATAGCCGAGTTGGTTGGGTTCGTGGGCAACGGTTATGACGCTTGGTCAGGCAACTAAAGGTGTGGGTTCAAATCCCTCCTGGTGCAATGGGTCCTATGTGAGAGATGGAGCACTTATGTGTCGGATTCTGTTTCCTTAGAATTAGGTTTTCTGCGTTTCCGCAGTTTGTAAGACGAATGCGAAAGGAAAACACCTACTAAGTTAGTGACAGCCGCAGCGGGCAATATCAGAATAGCTAGCTTAGCGCCTCTCGGACAAGCTCATAGAGAACCTGAGGCATGTGTATATGGTGTAAGTACAAAAAGATGTATAATCGTCTAAAGAAGACACGTATATACTTAAAATAAGTAATGTTTGTACCTTATTGTCGCTTGAGAATTAATTATTAATGTCAACTGCTTTATTTGTTTGCCATTTTTCACGGCTCCCTTAGACAATTATTCGTTTAAAAGAAATAATTCAAATAGAGATCTAAAAATCTCAAAAAATATCGCAGATTCAAGACATACTTAAAAAAAATCAAAGTACGTACTTTTTTAAACGAAGAATTTAGGATAGAAAAATATAGGGCATGCTATTTAAGAAAATTGAGTTTTGTCATTTTGAAAGTTTTGATATTTTCTTTATTACCATGACCACCCTGTAGCGATAAAAGTATATTATTTAATAATAGCTTATAATAAGCTTATACGCTGGGGAACGAAAGTATGGAAACCTCTAAATATTTTAACAACGGTTGGGATTATCGAAACGACATTTGGAACAGATAATTTAGATGATAGCGCGGATGTCAAGATGGTGTCGATGGTGTTGTCAATATTTCAGATTCCTCGCCAGTGCTGCCAACTTTGTAATTTTAAATGAAACACCTATTATTTTAATATTTGTTTAAGTTGCTTAAATCATTATTAACATAAGAACATGTAACATGTGTAACATGTTAAAAATAAATAAAATAGTGGCTGCAAATGCAGTTTTAAGACAAAATGTTAAATTTCTCAAGAACGGTTAGGTTTAGGTATTCGAGTCTGAACGAAAGAGTCGCCGCGGGCGGAATTATGCGGAAACTGCGAGATGGTCATGAAAAAACACGTGTATCATGACAGTTGTAGCTGCGAGCTGTTAAGAAGGGAGTCAAATCAGTGAAAAAGTGTTTTATTTACGCTTATGGCTTCGTATAAATTGTAATGTGTTCCGTACCGCAGTGTAAAAATCGCAAAAAACTATGTATCCCTACTTTTTTAACACAAAAATGGCGGAGAAGTGGTCATATACAGCGGCATCTAGCGGAGATGAAAAACGCCAATAGGGACAGCCATCTTTACATGGTAGCCATGGTGAGAAATGTGGCAACAGCGCATGAGCTGACAACGGGAGGTCTACTACAATGAATATTATATATCATTATATTTCATTGCTATACTGCTGTGTGCATCGAATTTTCAGGACCGCTGCAGAATTTAATGAGCTATAATCTAATAACACTGAAAAATTAGAAAAAAATGTTTTATTACATATTATGCATGTAAAAGGTAGTACGTGCCGATATAAGGTCGGTCTTTTCATCTACTCGTTAAAGTTATTAGGCGAATAACTTGATTTTTTGTAATGGTTGATTGATTTTTATGAATTGTGTGCATGGTAGTTCTCCGTCACCCAGTTTATTAAGAAATGGAAAGACCCTTAATAAAGTTGCAGTTTCATCGTTGATAAATTGATATAATACGGTTAATTTTCACACCACCCGAGAGGTTAGTCATCGCGCTTTACTTCTTTTAATGGATAATTCACCTGTAGTTCAAAGGGCCAAAGCCCTACTTCCCAAAAAAATCTAAAGACGGCTGTGGTATAGGCAATGATATACAGAATATGTCTAGAATTTTATGGAAAATCCAAATTTGGTTTCACATACAGGTATGCCATTTGAAATAAAAAAAGTGTGTTCGGCACCACTGTTTTGATTCACTCTGTATAGATAAACAAAAATTATGTTGTAGAACTCTAAAATTAAAAAAGAAATTGTGCTGAATTTTTTTGTATCTACAGTAGTTATCGAGATATTGCCCGAGAACACGCTGATGGGACACCTGTACCACAATATAAAGAATACAGTAGCTCAACTCGCTTGTCGGCACTTCGATCTCTTTACTGGATTTTCATTGACCTCGAGTAGATTAAAGGGGTGTGTCGAACTGTTTGTTCTGCTATACGTGTGAGCGATTTTGTTGTAAATTGTAAATTTACACGTGCTCACACACCAGGGCCGGATTGTAGTGATTAGTGGACGTGATAAAAAAAACAAGGCATAAATAATATGTATTAACATAATTATAAAGATCCATTCGGTACCAGAGCCGTGAATGAATGAGCTCTGCATTCCGAGATTGTGACTCAGACTTTGTGCGGGATGTTATGCGCGAACTGAATATTTTCATGAGAGTCGCGCTACTGTGTAATCTTTATACTGTGCCTGTACATTCATATATTTATTTCACTTTCAGAGTATTTATTACTCAAGAACACCTCAAGAGTTAGAACCGACAGAACAACGATGAGAATTGTAATTTACGGTGGCGTCGACAATGGGTTGAAGACTAGATGAAATTTCTTTAGGCCAGTGATTTCTGGTAGCCAAGGTAGGGGGCCGGTGATCAAGAATCTTTTCTTCTGGTTGTCTCTCGACGTCTCTCCGAATTAAAGTCGATCAAAGAAGTGATGTGTATTTCCAGAAGTACTAACTGTACACCAGTGTACAGGGTTAGTTTTATTGATGTTAACCCCCCTTTATTATTTTAATTGATAACCGATTCAAAAAATTTAAAAATTGTTCTTATATGGTTTTTTTATGTAGATTTCACATATACTAACAGTTTTGCAGTAGTGTTTTATATTTACCGGGTGGACAAAAAAAATATATTTTTTTAATGGTACACCCCACTCTGATAACAGATATGTATAATATATGTACATTGTATAAATACATATCGTATAATTGGTTTACTAGATTTGTGTTATTCGTCGATTATTGAAAACTTGATTGTGGTCTTTTTACATAAATTGCATCCTACCTAGAGGTTCTATTTTAAGAGACAGAGAAAAACTTTAAATACAAAAGCTATACGATATTATTTGTATTGTCTTTAAACCTCTCACAAAAAACAAAAGTACATCGCAAAGCGGAGAAAAAATACAATTTTCGTTTTTTAAAATTGAACACCCTATACAGGGTGTTTCAAAAGTCGCGACGCAAAGTAAAGGGGGTTGTAGGGTATTGAATTTCAAATATGTTTTTTCATATAAACACGTGTCCGATTTCTACTCATTTAGTAGATACAGAACCTCAAAGTTGTTACATGTAAACTTTTATTAAGGTACAAACACTGCAAATTATCCATTAGAAATCGGACACGTTTATATGAGGAAAATGTTTGAAATTCTATTCTCTATAATCCCTTTCATTTTGCGTCGCGACTTTTGAAACACCCTGTATAGGGTATTCTATTTAAAAAACAAAAACTGTATTTTTTTCTCCACTTTGCACTGCACTTTTGTTTTTTTATGAGAGGTTTAATAGATAATACAAATAATATCCTACAGCTTTCGTATCTAAAGTTTTTCTCTATCTCTTAAAATAAAACCTCTAGGTAAGGTGCAAATTATTTTAAAAAACACAATCAAGTTTTCAATAATCCATGAATAACAAAAACTAGTAAACCAATTATACGATACGTATTTATACAATGTATATTAACATATTTGTTATCAGAGTGACTCAAGGAATTGAAATTTGTAAAAATATATAGGGTGTTCCATTTAAAAAATATATTTTTTTGTCCACCCGGTATATATAAAACGCTACTGCAAAACTGTTAGTATATGTGAAATCTAAATAAAAATCCGTATAAGAACAATTTTTAAATTTTTTCAATCGGTTAATAATTAAAATAATAAAGGGGGGTTAACATTAATAAAACTAGCCCTGTACTTTCGCACTTGAACTTAAAAACGGCTCTTATCAGAGCCAATAACAATATCCCCCAAAATTTTATGCTTTCGCAGACACTAATTATGCCCAAGTTCATGATGTTGATTACAATTTAAAAATTAAGAAGTTTACATTTAATGTTTTGTTACATTTTAAATTTGGCGCTAAAATGTAGCGGCGATTTACTATCTAGTAATTTCGTTTTCGCGCCGTGGCAACCCTGGTACCCCTCCTTTACAGCGCTATGGGGGAAAGCCTGCGTGCTGCGATCGTTGATTTCTGATAGGTTCTGAAGGCCCATGTGACTCTCAGGCCGCCTACCATTGGTAATTTCCTTGCGTCAAGGCGATCTGCATTCTTTAGCAGCTTGGTCGCTCTCTTTCGTGGTTCAGGCAGTGTGCTGTAAAGACGTATCTTTTCGCGTGTGAGAAAATTAACGGATTCCTTGCTCATTTGGAGAAGAAATCAATCGCAGCTTGGCTGGAAAATCATTCGACACTGCCGAACACCGATTGGAGATAGTTTAATCTCCGTACCAAGCCTGAGGCTCCAGTTCTCTCAGGTAACATGTAACGACGCATATCAACCGACCAAAATGGCCGCTAACGCATATCGTTTCTTCTATGTAGGCTTTTAGTTTTGGCTTTTCCCTTTTCCTACTTGGTTTTGCGTTTGGGTGCCAGTTACGGCGCAGGCCCAGGTAATCCCCGCAAGCTCATACGCGAGGGATTTCCCAGTTTATCGAGTGTTGGTGTCCCGACAATTCTTGTTGCCCGTCTGCCGTTCCCCGTCGTGTGGGTACGCCATTTTGAAGTCTACCGGTCATCGACTCGGACAGGACCACTAGATGGCGTAGTGACAGCCAACTTCAGACGGTAAAAGACATATCAGTTGCGAGGTAAACTTTTGACATTTGTTGCGCATGCATTCTTACTAGCGGATTAAGGCCTTTTCACGCCGATTTTATTTAAATAAGCGTTACGCTAGAAATTAAGCACATTTAGCGACTTGTGTATGCATTATTTATTTTATTTTATTTGTGCAATAAATTGTGTTAACTTAAGTACGATTTTAATTTTTCTACGTTCACACACACAGTGGGTAATAGTCTCGTCTCTATTAGTAGTTTCCTTTCTGCACGACCTGGTCGATTGAAGACGTCGGTCAGTCGAATTTCGATTAGTTGTTTTAAAACGTCTTCTGGCGCCCGTTATAACATCATCGTTAAGATAACCTGCCCCCATTTCCACTGTTGCTAGCTGGGGCACAGCTGATCTAAGTATCGGCAGACTTGTCACCTGGAACCGTGGTAAGTAGAGACAAGTAGATTTAATTTAAACTTGGGTGACAATGCTCTTAATGAATTTATGTATGTGGAAAAACGTTGTTGAGGGAAGATTTCATGTATTTATGTTGATATCTAAATTTAAATTAATTTTATAAGTTTGATTGCGAGTGGTGCCATCTATTAATTAAGAGCCAGAATATGTTCTACAGGAACCTATAAATACAGAGAACTGTACGGCTACTAATGTGTAACTACATTTTAAAAATTAATAGTGCATTCGACTGGCAGCACTATAGGGACCGTGCACATGCCTGCGTTCAGCGACGCCTGGCGGTGATTTATGCATTAGTGGTATGAAAACATTGTTTTTAGGTTAATACACCTGTGACACGTTGAAGCGACGTTATTAACGTCACTCTGTAATTTTTAATTTTGCAATTACAATGGATGTTGAAATATATTTTAAAATCTTATTTATGTAAGTGGACGACTAGCTGGTAGTGGCCGGCCATCAGGCGCAGTCATCCTATGCATAACTTCAATAGCCAAGCGAAAATTTTTGTATTTGCGGAAGAAATTTTGCATGGCATTGATGGTCAATAAAATTTTTGGTTGTGGGCAGATTTGTTGTTATTTCTTGTAATTGTATTAAAAATATTTAGGGCTTTTTCTAAATTTACTCAAATCTTGCAACAAGTTTTATTGTTTGATGATCAGTACAATTTCTAAATATGCAAAATTTATGCAAATCCTGCGTGGTGTCACTAATAGATGTGAAAATATATTACAAATTGAATTCTATTGTTTATGAGCATAGTATTTTAGAAAACACATCAGAAGATCGGCAGTTGATTATTGTTGGACAGGGGCGTTTTCCGTTATTTCTAAATTTTTCCTTTCAAACACAGTGATTTTAAATGCATGACCTCCGTACACAAATTTATGGAAATTTGCCTAACTGGAACGTATTCTTCACTCTTTTTTGCTCTTTTACACCCATTTGTATAAATAAAATGGGTAACGAGAGTGACTCATAAAATTAATGTAAAAGTGCTATAAATTAAACAAAAATCTGAGTACAAACCTCAATTTAAGAAACATCACTAATATAATCAGTCTTTTAATACAATTAACACAAAGTATTCCAGTTAAATAGTATAAAACATGTTCCACATGCATTTGACATGAAGTCGGTCTGATGATCGGTTGGGGCTATTGTTTATATTGACTTCTTCACATGAAACACATACCATCAGTATACTGACCGTAAATGTATTCACAATACCAAGACTAACCATCCGTTAATCATCAACCGCATTTGAAACTGGCCTACATTTGTTGACTTGCTTTCTGACTTCTCATGATATTCTTCAAACTTTCATTTCATCTGAGTCTCCTGCACATTTTTCGAATAGAGTACGTTGTACTTATGACTAATCGATATTGAAATCTATGAATCACTTTCAAAACAGCATACAAACTTAAATGTTTCAATCCATATATATTTTCTTGCTACTGTCTGGATAATTGTAAAGTTTAACATTCTTCCTGTTACTATAACTCTTATGACAATTTACAGTTGCAGTACATAATAACTATTTGATCTTCTGGTATGAAATTCAAGTTCAAATGCACACTGGGCATTTGAAATGACAGATGTACATTTGAACTGTCATCATACTGTCACTCGTGTTTTCATACCACTTATGCAAAATATGGCCATTGGTGGCGCTGTCATCGCATGTGCACGGTCCCTATTGCGCATTTAGCTCGAGCTTGCAACGAATTTCACATTCGACTGGGTCGCTCTAGTGGAGTGCATCCTCAAAGCTGCATTCGGCTGGCTTGTATGACGCGAATATAATGTAAGATTTGCATTCGACTGGCGAGTGTGCTTGCTCGAAATTCGCAATTTTTAGAACTGTACTTTTTCACAGTGCAACTGTCAGACGGTAACTTTGAGGTTATCGCGTTGTGAAATGAACGTAGTTAGCAATAGATTATTGGAGGAAAAAACTGAAAAACCTAAAATTCGCGGATATGTTGAGGTTACAAGATATTCTCAAAAAGAAGTAATTTTCTGCCGTCACATAGTAATATATTTTCTTATTAATAATATGTTTGAATTCTGTTATTAGTTCAAGAGAAATTGATACCTACTCATTTGCAAATTACATTACATTTACGTATACGTATCAAACAGTAAAGGCGTCTTTTTTGCAGTGTCATTTAAGTGTCGGTATTTGGTAATTACTTATGTAATTTCCACGTTTGTAAATTGCGGACAGAAAATTTCGGATGTTACTGGTATTCCGCCGACAGTAATGACCCAAAAATTGTCCGAATTCGTATTATTTATAACCTCGGTACACGTGAAATATTCGGGAAAGGCCGTAAAAGTTAAAACATTCCTATATGCATAGGTACGTCAGACGGATGACAGTGATATCCGAAATTTTCTGTCTGCAACTGTAGCGCGTGCCAGCCGAACAAAACCAGCATGCAACCCGAAAGGATGCGCACTCTTTGCGTGCAAGTATCTGAAATGTACGAAACTGTGCGAGTTTTTCCTTGTCAGAGCAAAACCAGTGCACACAAACATCGAGCACGGGCGGCTCAGTCGAATGCACTATAATGGCGTTTTCGGTTGAGATCAGTCCTAATCCGCTCTAGTGCAACACCCATCCCGATCAGTTCATGACAGAATTGCACTTGATCGGATTAAATATGCTCCGATGAACGGTGATTGATCCGCTCCACAGATACTTTACGTGCAATCCAGTTCAATCGAATCCGCCAATTTTTGATCCCTAAAAGAGCAACAGCCATCCGAATACGCCACTGCAAGTGCTCGCTCTATATGCGCACGTGCAATTTGATCTGGAGCTGCTCGGAGCAGTCAGTCGAAAACGCCATAAGAAATCATTCATAATCAGCAA
The DNA here is from genome assembly GCA_033060865.1 of Dorcus hopei. Taxonomy (NCBI): domain Eukaryota; kingdom Metazoa; phylum Arthropoda; class Insecta; order Coleoptera; family Lucanidae; genus Dorcus; species Dorcus hopei. Next base: position 45,801,491 of record CM065426.1, on the reverse strand, counting down.
TTTGTACGTAAGTAGCGCCATCTATTGATTAGTAGTCAAAAGACGTTTTACAGGAATCTGTAAATACAGAAATCTGTAAATACTACTCATGCGTATAAATCAATTCCTCATTCATGTTTATAAGAATCTTAACTTAAAACTTCATCATCCATCTAATTTTTAGTATGGAGTTGAAATTGTTTTTGTTTTTGCCCGACCTCCTCCCCCACCACCTTCTCTTTTGCTTGGATTTCTTATATAGACTTCCGAGGACAAAAATTGAAGGAGAGGTATGTCACTGCCATCTATTGGTGATTCTAAAACTACATTATTGATTTGCACTTCCAGTAATTAACGAGATCGTTAATTTGATGTAAACAAGAAAATAATGAAATCGCCTGATTTTTTCATGCATAAAATCTAAATTTTTTACGTTAGTATCAAGCATCTTCCTTTTCGAGTACGGCCTTCATACAGATATCTGGCGTCAAATTGAAGAGGTATGACATCATATACTTTATTGTCTGCTACTATAGAATTTTTATTATTCAAATTTAATTTTTTAAGTATTTTTGTGTGGTTGGGGTTTATAAGTAAAATAAAAGGCTTGCAAGTATTTTCAATGATCATTTAATTTTAAAGTAGGTTATTATAATAAATAATATTATATCAAATGCTGTACTCAAGTCCTAGCATCTTGTTCCTTGTGGACTTTGAAAAGGACAGACGAACATTTTTCTGGGACGTGGTTCATGTGTGCCTATGTTTGCTCACACAGGCGTGAAGATGTCCTGTGTAATTCACCTGGGGAAACAATAAATTTAAATGAATTTACAGAAAACAAAATATACAGATTGTTTCATTGAAATTTGAAAAAAGGTGGAGATACGACACAAATCGCTATATAAAATAAAGGATGTAAAATTCAAGCTAGGTCATGCACAATCTCCAAAATACAGGGTGATTCTTGAATAGATCGACAAAAAAATACTGATGAAAGAAGAGACTTTCCAGAATATAGGATAAATGTTAAAAAATTCCGTACAACAATTTTTAATTACATAATTAAAAATTTATTCGTAGTGCAGGTTATGCCCATGCATAGGACGAGAACAAAAGGTTTACATTTTTAAAAGCGTTCAATAATGTTGATGGTGTTGCGCAGAGACTCAGAGGCGTTCAGTCGTAAAACTTGACTTGTGCAGCTGATGATGAATGCGTCGTAATGCGAGTAATAACTGTTATGAGATTAATTACGTTTTCAAAGGTGAACAAAAGTGAAAACAAGGCGAACAATAATTTATGACAGGTAATTCTGTCGCTTTAAAAAATAACACACTGAACGTAGATTTTTGTTAAACTTTGTACAAATTTCTGTTAATAAATCGTCTTTTATAATAATAGAATTTGTTTCTCATTGAACGGCGCACACAAATCGGAATTATAATAATTAACAAACCAAACAGATTACTAATGCGTTTGCTAATTACAATGTATTAAATTCTGGTAGTCATCATTATTTCTTTGTTACTGGCAAAGTCTATTGTTATTAAAACATTAGCGATAAATCGAATAAACGACATTAAGAAACCGATTGATTAAAATGCGTAATACTGGGCCATAGAAAGATGCCGAAATGTTTATGACGGACACGTTGCTTGTGGGAATAAACTTTATTTACAGTACAATTTAAATTAAAATTGAAGAAAAATACTAGGAATTTTTAACGCGGAGATTTGAATTGTTTTTGTGTTGTAGTAATTTATTTGTTTACCTGTTAAAGCATGTGTTCAAAGTGGGACCGGGCCTCTGTTATCCTTTTTTTTATACAATTTGTATGGAATAATTTACTACAGGTGATTTGCATGCATTTGTCAAGTAAATATTTTGAAGTTCGGAGTTCGTATTTCAGCTGATCACGTCAATTTCGTTTAAAGGTCAAGTTCATGCCCGATGCCGCACCTTAACAATCATAAAACTATAAAGCACTTTTATGACTATTTATTTCGTCCATCTGCTGCTCTTTCTTTTCCAGGGGCGTATCGTCATTTTGGGGATAAGTAACATTTTTCTCATGTTATGTTTTTCTCTGTGATGACGTTGAAAGTCCATTCTATTCAAGAATCACCCTGTACCTCCAAATATATTTTTGATATGCAAAATAAAACGCTTGTCCGAGGTAAAGTGTTTCTGCCGTGAAATTAATTTTTGTAAAATTAAACTCACCAGAAAATACGCGCACATGTTCTGCTACTCCACGTGTTTGATGATTTAGCTGTAATTTTGACATTTCTTCTTGTACTCTTCATTTTTCTCTTTTCTTTTCAAGCCTGTATTCTTGTCTAGTCGAATTTGCATTTTCAGGTTTTTGCAAAGCATTCACGTCCAGATTAAGTGTAGAAAAGGCAAGAGCTAGTTTAAAAAATAAATTAGCATAAATCAACGTTGTAAGACAATGACAAAATAAGTACTTGTTCTTTAAGGTAAACTATGGAGGATTTACTTTGAAAAGGAGGAAGAAAACTCCTCGACGTTTTGCAGGGCGAAAGAAGAATAATTTCTGCAAGAATTAATTTGTTAAGCAATGAAAAAGACACTTACTTTTAAAGCAACTTACGTTGAAGTGTCTTTGAAAATACATCCTCTGAATATTGCAGTATATTCTGTAAGTTAATAATTATGAGTGCCCAGTCACTTAATTCATACCTGAACTTACCTTAAATAAAATATTAGAAAATAAAAATGACAAGTTTAATTCAAATGACAAATAAATAACTTGCCACTTGAAAGAAGAAAGACACAATTAGAAAATTAGTTTTATTAAATAACACTTAAGTAATATAAGCAAATAATATATTTAAATTACTATAACTCTATACTATGACTCTGGCGTATCGATTATAACTGGCGAATTATAAAAGATAAGCCGCTTGGTAATCATTATCATACAAGATTGCAACATTACGTGTCTTAGTACATTAAGAACTCCAATTAGAAAAATATAAAACTAATCGCTAATGTAAATGTTATAACATAATTGTAAGTAGGTATACAAAATAAACAAATAATAGGGATTAGTATTAAAAAGAAATAAAAAGAATGGTCCCATAGCCGATACGTAGAATCTGCACGTACATAATAAAAACAATTTTCTTTTACGTAATTTGAAATAATTTCTGCTTGTATGGCAACTAATGATTATAAAAAACTGAAAATAAAATCGGAAGTACTTTTAAAAACAGTGCAATATCATTCCCACTTCTTTATGCGACAAGCGAACTATTACATGTACATATATAAAACAAATCTGGACCTTAAGCTCTGTAAATGTATGTAAGTTTAAATACATAAAACATGCACAATTCGTACTGTTTTTGGGCTAGTTGTAATTTGGGGTTAGAAAGGAATATATTAGCTGTAAATTATAGCCGAAAAGGTTCTCGTTCAGGTGGCTTTTTCGTTTGTGACGTCGGTGTATTCGATAGTCCTGGACTTTTTCTTAGTAACCTCGAGGCTGCTGTTTGCATCCCTGTTGGGACTGGAGTATTTGAACCTGACGGTGTGCGAGTCCTAACAAAATAAAAACAAATTAGATTACTTTAAACCAACAATTATTATTAAAACCATGAGATATATGAACACGAATGGAGGGTGACAAACTGCACAAAATTGAATTTTTTTTTTTAAGTGAAAATGAACAAAAGATGAATTATCAACCATGTTATTCTATTCTAACGGACTGGGCAAACATCATCCGATCCATACATAATAAACAACGATTCCTTTTATGCCTTTAAATATTAATTTATTTAATTCATTACCTAGAAGCTGTCCTTAATATTGGAGCATTAGGAGTTGTAGTGCTAGCAGAGGTCTTGCTGGCAGACCTAGTTAAACACACACACGTAGGCCAAAGTTAGTCGGGTTATAAATTAGACAATACTTTTTAAAATATACAACACAAACATGCGTTTAAACCGGGAGTAAAAAAAAATTCTGCATGCATCAGTGAATAAAATCAAACAATTTTTTGATGGGTACTATCTCGAGCTTTAAACAAAATTGAGTGAAATACCCATCAAAAATCTTTTAAAATAAAACCATCAGTGTTTCAGTGGGGTTACCGAACAAATCTTAAATTCAATTCAAAATTAATTTTAAAAAAGCAGTTCTGTATTAAAAATTTTCAAAGTATAAGGCGTTTTATTAAGAAAAAGCAAACACTTCATGCCTGTTATGTTTACCTAGGGATTAACACGGGTATTTTTGACTGTCCGGGAGATAAAAGTGACTTGGAGCTAGTTAGAAAGAAAATAAGAGAGGTCAGTTTTATAACACGCAAAATTTCATAGAAAGAAAGTATGTACATACAAGTGTTAAAAACGAATGCACAGATCAGTTTAGAGAGAAAATTGCCTGAACCTAAAAGCGTTTCAGTTACAAATTCAACAATTTATTTTATGCACAAAAAAGAAAGAAAGAAAGAAAGAACAGAAATTTCAAAAATTAAAAAACAATCTTTTATGTGAAGCAACAAACTGTAATTTATGTGCAGTTTATTATGTTTTACATAAAAAATTAAATATAATAGAATTTTATTAAAACAAACACAAATTCTACAGAGACATTAGAAATGATTTCAACCCGCATGATCCTGTCGTATGTGCAACACATTGTACAGTGTTGGTAACAATGCAGTGTTTTGAGTTAAATTGTTGGGGGTTGTTCTATATCTGCATCTTGGAATGCTTGGTTAAACGTGAGTTGAAATCACTTCTGATGTCATTGTATTATTACTTACATTTACAAGACAAACAACTACAGATTTTCAGTAAATTTTTTTTGTGACAAATTTTAGAGAATTAATAGAGAAATAGAACGCATGCATTTGCACTTATCATGCAGTAAGCATAATTTACCCGGAAGAAAAAGAGACAGAGCATGAACTTGAAGTGGATGGTGACTCAGGTTCAGTATCGCTAACCCCTTTATAAACAGGAATGCGAGACCTGTTCATAGAAATTATTATTCTAACAAATCAGAAACATTTAATGCTTTTTTTTTCAGTAAATGACAAGTACAATGCTAAACACATGTATTTATTCGTTGCTAATGATAAAGCTGATTTTACCTTGGCATTGCAAAAGCTGTTAATGTTGGTATGCTTGAGGCTCTCGATATATTCGATGATCTAGCAATGTTAGAAAAAGCATAATTAGTAATGATAATGCAGATGATGTATTAGTAATGTGCTTATTTTAAGTAAATAAATCTCGCAGAATTATTTAATCAACATGCTTAGCACTAAAATAAAATTCATTTAAAAAAAATAAAAAGCAAAAATAATAATAATTTCATGAATGAAGAACGATGAATACCTCGATCTAATCTAATGAGATTTTGTTTTAAATGATTTGCTCAACGAGAATTTATCGATTGATTTGTAGATCGATTCAAATATAATTTTTATGTTATTTTCTCGTTTTATAATAAACACTGAAGACAGTATTTTTTCTAAGAAAAAAAAATATATACAGGGTGTAATCGAATAAGTTTCACTTACTAATACTGTAAGGAATGAATTTTGAAAATATCAATGATCTAGCTTAAAAACGAAAAAAACTAACCTATCACAAGAGCGCATCGCCTTTTGTTTGAAAGCCTGTGCTCGTTCGTGAGTGCGTGGGGGTTTTTTAACTTTCCTTTTTCTTTTATGGCGAAACCTTTTGCCGATTGTTGGCTGGCTTGTACTTTTTAATCTACCGAAGAACCACGCTTTAGTTCTGTATATCGCTGTACGTGACGCCACGAAGCTTCGCTTGCGCTGAACGAGTGCTGCCACCTACACGAGCCAGCGTAGACCACACAACAGCTCGACGGCAAATAACGTTGTGACGTATACTATTTATTTATTTTATTATATATCTCTCGAACATTGACCATCTCGCCCCGATACGGTGCCAACACTTTACTTAGGATTAATATTTAAATAATCTTTTAGTCGAATTTGCCACTAAGGCACTTATGTGCAATCAGATCTGATTAAACGTGTACCGAGTGTTCATTAGTCAATAATTTAGTTGTGTTTATTTAAAATCAGGTGAGTGGTCACATTCAATTTTGAGTTGGAACCTCAGTGAATACTTGTTTTGTTTTCAACAAATATAATTGATATATACAGTGTGCGTTTTGTTAATGTTTGACCCTACGCTGAACGTACCATTTGAGACAAATCTCCCGAAAGTTAGTTTACCTTGAGCGAACACGACGAGACCTTGGGAACGGTTTCGAAGTGACTCCCTCAGCTGGGTTTCTCCCTGGCGCCCCGGTTTATTTTATTTAGTACTCGTCTCTTCTTCACTGAGCTAGTTTTGGGAAAGTTGTGGGAAAACAACGCTTACTTGTCACCAGGTATTTTACTTTTGTTCAGGAGTATTAGAATTCACCATTTTTGGGGTAACAAGCCTCTATTCAATTAATCAATTAATTATTAAATAACTTTTTCTTATTGTTAGATATGATGCATGATAATTGTTTTAATTTTAATTAAAGAAATAAATTAATATTATTATTTGAAGAGGTGAAGAGAGAACTCTCTCCATCGTCGAAGCGAGAACTCACCATTTTCATCCACTGAAGACGAGCCCGGCCGGGCTTGAAAGTGCTAGGGAATAAATGAAAAAATAATGACCGAGTTGCATTAAATTAATCCAACCCCTTCAAATATTATTAAACCAGTCAAGAAAAACACGAAGAATTCTTATAAACAATAATATTATGTAAGAATTATCTTGTGAAAAATTTGTGTTTCTATTACTTAAATATTAATTTAAAAAAATAGTTGCTAATCTCCGTATTCTTTCGTACTAAAGTAATAAATGACCTGCCTCAACGTTTATTGTATCACATCTACGGGTTTACTGCCCTATTATTTATTGCGCATAATAGTAAACTTCACTCAGTTTGGGCATTAAAATCAAAGCCCAGCGCTTCTCAAACATTTTATCTAAAAACGAAACGTATATTTTTCCGGAGTTATTATTGACCTTTGTCCTACACCTCATATAACTTTGCTTCTTTTCTTGTGTATTAATAGTGGTTATAGTATGTGAAACTTAATTGGTTACACCCTGTTTAGTACAATAAAGAAAACCATCTAAATTTTCAGAGAAATTATGCGCAAAAACATTCAAATATCAGTTTAAAAAAATACTCAAGAAATGCTTGAATAATTTTGGCAATGAGTAATGTTCTAAAAAGTAGCAGTTAATAATAGGTAATAATGCCTTAAGTCACTATAAGAAATAATCGAAGTGTAGGGTTAGGTTTCCAAATCTATTTATTCCGTAATCAAGTTGATTAGATGAAAAAAAAATCCATTTTCAAATCTATAAAATAAACAATTTTTATGAAATTAAAGCTAAAAGAATCTTGAAAAAGTTATTACACTGATAATACTATGCGATCCAATATTTTTTAGATAAGGGGAGGCTATGAAATCTAAAATCAGAGTCTTAGCTTAATTGATACAGTTAACCTGTTGACCATCTGTCAAAACTGATACGTCAGGATCATACATCTTATGGCGGATTTCACAAACGTTACTTACATTTAATCATCCGTTAAAAGTAAATGTTGCCATGGTTACATGTGTTGAAGGTATAGGAATGATTATTCTAAATCGATGATTAAAGTTAAGTGACATTTTGTGAAATCCAGTGTAAATCTTTTAATTGTATACGTAAGGATTTGTTAAAACTCTTTAATATGATAACGACCAATTTTAAATGACGCGGGAGTGTTCGAGAGCGTTTAAACAACTAACAGGAGTCAGAAAGCAAATGTCAGACTAATGGCCGATTTCTTCACTGTGTTTATCCTAATGTTAATTTATCTGTCAGTTGGAATGTGACGTTGGCTGCATGCAAACTTTGTGTCACATTCTAACTGACAGATAAATTTAGGATAAGGCGGTGAAGAAATCGGACATAAAAGTTTTGAATCAAATTAAGACTGATTTCATTTTTCACAGACTCCCCTTATCTAAAAAATATTGGATCGCACAGTAGATCTTTCCAGATAGCTAATGTAATGACATAGGAACAAATGGACACCCTAAAAATAATAGTGACATCTACTGAGTACTTAACAAAATTCGAAAACTCAATATTTGTCACAAACCATTTGCCAATTCTGAAGCTCAGTAGGCTTATTTACTGCCAGAATAACAGAGAATTATTGTCATTAAATAAATACACTACCGCAATCCATATGCTTAATGTGTAAGATAAAGAAACCACGTTTTTGCACTGAAATGGCCGACTTTTCTAGTGATTTTCTTTCCGGCGAATTTAATCAAAAGCCGTCCTTCATTTACAACTTATTTGAACGCGAATCGATTCAAATTCACTTAAAAATCACTGATTGCATTCCATTTGCAGTTATTCATTTGGCGATCAGTGATGAGGAAGTGATTGAGTTTCCCCTCCCGTACCCCGTACCTACTGATCAAGCTGGTTTTCTAAATCAGTTATCAGTTTCATGTGATTTCATACGTATTTTGAGGTTATGTTAATTTCAGTTCCAAAACATCATTCCTTTAAGAGTCTCTTTGTTCACTTTAAAATCAGTTCAGTTCAAAATCAAATTGATTTGATTTTAGGTGAAGTGAATGTAAATGGAGGACAGCTAAATTTACCGCCTGTCAAATAAAAGTTTAAAATGCCCGAGTATGTCGTTGTTAGCGCTAGACATTTAAATTTTCCGCCAATATTTTGCACTAAAATGGCGGCTGATTGCGGTACTGTAGTTATTTAGTGACGGTGACAGAGAATAAACTCACTAAATACATAAAGTATTTACTGCAATTCATTAAGGGCCAGTAGTATAAAACGTAGTTAACCACTCTATCAAGTTAACTGTGTGGTTAAGTTATGTCATTGGTGGAGACTTAAACTTTCCTCCAATGATATTGCTTAACCAAACAGTTAACTTGATCGAGTAGTTAACTACGTTTTGTGCTACTGGTTCTAAGCCAATAGGGGCATTCAACAAACAAATCGATTGATTACAATCAGATTGAATCGATTTGAATCGATTCATGAAAACCCTGAACGGTGACGTGACCGATGTAACCCAATTTTTTATAATATTTGGTATTTAACTTTTCAACAATAGCAATATTACAATATTAGCAGTGCGGTTAAGTTATTTCTCAAATAAATCCCTGAAATAAACAATACACTGTTATAAACAACTTGCAAACATGACATAAACCGCAATGCCATATTTAATCGCAGTTGAATCGTAAAATTCTTACGACGAACAATTTCACGATCGATGTTGATTCGATTCGGATGCGTGGAATGCTAAACTATATGCAATCATAAATCAACTGTGAATCGATTGCGTCCGTTGAATGTCCCTAATGTAAATTTGAATTTTGGCTCAAAATGACGAATAAACGCGTGAAACCGTGGGAACGCAATTTTAAAAGTCCCTCACAGGTTCTGTCTGAGGGATTTCAAAAAATTTCTTATATTAATTAAAAATGCAGACCTGCAGCGTTAAAGATTGTAAAAATCGATCTGAAAAGGGAGTTCCATTATTTAGGATCTCTCACGGTGTAAGAAACGAGGTACGGCGTCAAAACTGGCTACAATTTGGCGCGCTTATTTTGACTCAAAATGGCGGTAATTGCGGTACTTTATCTATCTAGGCTAGGGACTTCAACAGAGAAATAAGTGTAAAGTGGGGCCAGGACACGATAATGTGACGTATGGTTATAATATGCTGTTAATTCTCTCTTAAACTTTGCATCACATCACTTAGTTATAGAATTTATTTACATGTTACTTATACCGGGTGATTTAAATTTTTCTTTATCAACTCTTGCCATGGAATTTGAATGGCATGTCTTAGCTTTATTGTAAAACAGCATCAAGGATTGCAATGACGTACTTTTCAATTTCACTTAAGTTAAGAGATGTCCAGATTTCATGGCAGGAGTTGATCATTTTTTTTTTTAATCACTCGGTATTTACAGGTTTCCTTTTTCCGCTATAACAGTACCGCCATCACGTATTTGGTGAGCTGGCTCCTAACTAACCGAATTTAGCTCCAAATTGGGGCATCAATTTAGAACATTTGATGAGCCATCTGCTAAGGTCTATTATCAGTGGTTTAACTCGCAAACGCCACCATTTCTAAACTACTGTCACGTGCAGAGTTGCCAGATCTTTTTAAGGCAATGTCGCTAACTTGTTCACAAAATGTCGCCAAAAGTCGCCAATTGTTTTCTAACGATAAATGTGAAATAAATGGTATACTGTTTTCCAAATTAATTCGTCCGATTCGTAATAATTATTTTAGTGCTTTAATAATTTAATAATTTGGAAGGTGGTGTAGTAGTGGTGTACTTATACAGCGTGATTCAAAAGGGTCGCACCATCGCTTTGGTGTAAATACAGACCATTAACAGGAGCACAAATATGTTTTCAGAATTTTTTTGCCATGAATAGTTTTTAAGATATGAATGTTTAAAAATAACGCAAATAGGCAACGCTGCACCTTGTAGATGCACTTACAAATTTGAAATCATAGATCATGGGTACCCTCTTTTTTGTTGACAACTGTATATGCGCTGGTTTGTCAATACCTTTGGAAATAAAATTTGACATAATAATAAATGTCATTGACGGAAAAACGTTGTTGAAATGCTCGTCGATGTATTACATGAGGGTTTTCTATTGCCCAATAATGATGATTGTGCATGTTAAACACACTGTCAAGAGTGAAGGTACATTCATCCGTCCACAAAATCAGATTTTGAAAATTTGGATTCAAATTGATTTGATCCAGCATCCAATGGCAAAAGTTAATACGAAGCTTGCACTTTTGTATAGTGGAAAGAATTTTTAATACACGCTGAATAACATTGTAATCTATGTTTAAATTTCGTCCAATATCTCGAATGCTGACGTTAGGATTGTCTTCAACGACTTGTAGAACAGCTTCCTCGACTTGGGGAGTTCTGGCGGAGCGTGGCCTACCTATCACTTCATGGATTACATCCAATCGACCTGTTTCCCTCACACGCTGATCAAGCCGTTGAAAAACATTTTTGTCTGGATGTCTACGTTCACCGTATCGTTCAGCATAAGCTGCTGCAGCGCGTCGAAAGTTTCCTCCACTCTCTCCCAGAAGAAGATACATATCACAGTATTCATTTAAAGTAAACATTTTGAATTTGAATAAATTCTTCAAATCAATCAAAAAATTTGACTTTCAAAATGTGAACGTCTTTGATATATTTTATTTGTCAGGTCACTCTATGGTAACCACAGTAAAACCGAATTTTCGGTGCACCGTTGCCGGCTTGACTTCTAAAATAATGTTAACATTTCCAAAGACTTTTCCTGCTTTATTACTTAATAAATATTATGTTTTATTAGCAAGGATAATTTTACAGGCGTTTATCTACACCTTTCATTAATAAAAACATAAAGTTACATTATCTAATTACTATAAAATCAACATCAGTTTCGTAACTTTGAAAGCCTATATCTTCGTAAAAAAATCATCTAGAAAATTTTTATTTACACTTTTGAGAACAAATAAGTGAGTCTAAAAACCACCTAAGTGGTGGTGCGGTCCTTTTGAATCACGGTGTATATCGTAAGTTGTGCACTGAGAAAAGAAAATGCATTGAATTAACCAAAAAAGGCAAATTCAACAAAATAATTTTAGTTAAATACAGTCAATTACAATTTTTACTTAAATGAAACGATTCAAAATTGTCAAAAAAATAGAGTTTCGTTCAAAAGATTTCAGGTATTAAACCAAGAAAACCAATTATTTTAATACAACGCAAATATTCGTCAGTATTAATCATAATTAAATTTTAAAATTACAATAAAACCATCTTAACCAACTGAAATATTCAAATTACCTCTTATTTTATTATGGTCAACAATGTCTAATGATTAATTTGACTGTTTACGAATTTCCTTTTAAATAACAGGAGATTCTTATTTTAACAAAGCTGTATTGATTAATTTCAATATAAAAATTAGTTGAATTTCAGTGCAATGAACGTCTCATTGTTCATTTAACTATAAAAAAATAACAAATATTTTTATTTAAATTAAAAAAATGTTTTGATTTGATTAAAACGAATATTTATTCCAGCAACAATTCTGTAATTAACCACATCATTGTTGTTAAATTAATGCATTTTCTTTTCTCAGTGTGAAAATATAGAAGAAAAGAAACCTTAAAGCTGTAGTTTTCAAAAATAGAAAAAAGTAATTTTCCTATGTATTTTAAATGCGCATAAAAATTAGGAGAAAAAGAAAAAACAAAAAACCAAAAACCAAAAATGAAATGAAAAAATGCAAAGCAAAAGGCAAATAAAAAAATAAAAATGAAGCTTATTCATATACAATAAAATATTGTTAAAATTATGAAAGGGGGTGAAAGGCTGATGGCTAGGTTATAAATAGTTTCAAAAAATAGCAAATTAAATTAGTCGAATAGATTTGAAAACCTAACCTACACTTCAAGTCTTTCTTTTAGTGACATAGGGTCTATCTATTAACTGCTATTTTCTTAGTCACTAATATCATGGATAATCCTTTAAGTTTTAAAAAATATTTACATTTCATTTCTGAAACCTCTGATTTTAAAGTACAATCATTTTATGCCGAAAGCTTTTTCTCTTTTTTTTTCCTGAAATAAATCAGAGGGAGTCGCAGTGATTATGTTCATATTTATAATAGGTAAACCCAGTCAGAATGTTTAATAAAAAAAAAATAAGAAGACATTTTACCTTCCGGAAGGACTAGCGGGACTGATAAGTCCAGTCGGAGTTCGTGCTCTTGCACTTGATGTACCATCGGTTGCACTTAATTTCCTAGTCGGCGTGCTTGCGCCATTACGAGTGAGGGTAGGCCCTGCTCTTCTTGGAATCCTCGACGGAGTACCATCATCTAAAATTGATTAACATTAATTCAAATTGATTCAACAGTAAAATAAATTACCTGTACTATCAAGTGATAAATTAGAACCGTGCCTAGAAGGTGCTTTGCTTCCGGGTTTACTTCCCGGCCTGCTTCCTGCTCTAGACGTTGGCTGAGAGCTGGGTCTAGACCCACTGGGGGTAAGTGCAGATCTATACGAAGTCTTCCTCGGCGTTCTAAACGGACCTTCGGTGTCCGACAGGGAATCAGGGGTTCCGGCAGTCCTTGTCCTTGAAATACTGCCCATGGGCACTGATCTTCCTGACCGTTCTCTCACCTAGCAACAGCCGAAGTTAAATACATCCTCCCAGAGTGGTACTTTTTAGAGGTGATTGCTTCGATCTCATTCTTTGTTCAAAACAACGTGAGAATATGATTTACCTATTAAGCGTTACTTTATACTTAAGTACGTGCATGTGCACATGAACTATCTTAATTGAAAATTAAAAGTATTTGTTTTATTAATGAAATCAGGTTTTCTAATACATAGTTGATTTGTTTGCGGATGAACTTTTAATAATTAACACTTTTCTTGTGAGAATTTAATTAAAAATCATTGAGGTGTCTTGTGCTCTTGTTTTAAACAAAAATATTGCTGGCAATTTTGCAAAAGAATTTAAAAAAATATATTTGTCATCATTAAAAACTTTAATTAAGCTGCAATGTTGCAAACACTTGTCAATTAGAAAAGATTTGTTTTACCAACTCAATGATAAAATGTTAATTCATAATAGTTCAGAATAAATAAGTGTACTTAATTCAAATAAAATTTTGCGTTGAACTTAAAACAAATTTTGATTAATAAAGTTGTGTGTGGTAAGTCAGAAAAGATTTCGTTCTGTTATAGCCACTGTAATAATTCATGTTAAAAAAAAAAATTCATAAGTATTTTTTTGTATTTGTGTCGCATACCGAATGTTTCATTGAAATCTGAAAAAAGGTGGAGTCAGTCTCGACTCTTCTTGTCTAGAAATTGCTATAGCATATCCTTTTACCAAACCACACACACTTCGCTTTTACTTACCTACTGGATGGTTTTGGATGTAGAGTTGAAGTAGACTGTACGCGCAAAGGATGCACGTTCCTTTTCAACTCAAAATGAATCATACGGTATATTTCACTTTAGGCTTCAAGAAATTGTTACAGCATTTACATTTAAGTTTTTCTTGCTAGCAAATGCATATGAAATTGAATTTGATTTACCACACACAGGGTACTACAGTTTTAATACTCAAGAAACTTTGCTTGCTCAATTACTCAATCTTTGCAAAAATCTGCATAATTTTAAGCAATAATCTGAAAGTGAGTCTTCTCATGTGCTTCAATATCACCTCTGATAAAATATGCACTTTAGACAACTAACAATAAAAATTGATCACGCTAGAGTTTATTAAGGATTGCTTGAATTGATTTTTATTGTTAGTTAAATTACACTATTTCTTAAACTAAATGCAAGATCAAACAAACAGAAACAAACAAACAAAAAAGAAAATGATGACACAACACTACCACAACTTACCAAGTAATCTTACCTTAATAAAGGTGAATGTAATAAAGACCTTCACCAGAAAATTTTCAGTCACATAAACGTACTACTTTTGAAATTTGAAGCAAAGCGATTTTTTTTTGAAATGATGACTTCAAGATTGAAAAAAGAGTTTCTTCACTGAAGACCATCGCTCTAATCTGTATGCTACTGGTTTTATACGTTACCGTGAGAATACTTACCAATGGTACTTGAGACAGGTACAAGAGCTTATGGTGATCTCGCTCAGGTCCAATCATGGCAACTGCACAACCCAATCAAAATAATACCAAAAATACTCAACATGTAAATCGTTTCATTAATCAAATATTGAGTATTTATCTCGGTATAACATTCACACAAAATTTAGTATTCGAATTTAATTATTTAATGATTATTTATGTTAGCCGTAAACTATTTTGTTTATTTAATTCTTTTATTTATAAGTTTTAAAATTTGTGGAAGCAGATTCGGGTGTATATTACAAATGCGATTTGCAGCCAAAGTGAAAATTCTAAAATAAAATGCGAGGCATACATTCCAGATCACTCAAACTCCAAATAAAAAGAAAAACACAAGTACATCTAAAATAAAAGACGTGTAGCAGCTTGCCTGTAACCGTCGATAAGTCGAGACAAGCAAATTGCTATACGTAAAAGAAAATAAATTAAAAAGAAAACAAAGTCCAAAAACCACGTGTAATTAAATAAAATTGCTGGTGTATATTACCCAATTGCAAGAATACGGTTTGCCTTGTGCCATGTATACAGAGGGGCCCGAAGTAGAGCCCACCTGCATTGGATATGCATTGCCAACCTCTCCCTTGGCACGAAGCTGCTCGAATATAGGCATGAGCTCCGCCAAATGCTCCTCGGCTAAAGAGTACATGTGCAACATCATAGAAAAGTTGATGTGTTACAACGAAAAAGTGTGAGATTAAATAACAGAAAAGAAACGAAAATATCTACGCGTAAAGTTACAGTCGACATCATTTACAATACTTCACATTTACGTATGTAAGCACCAAGTGTAGATGTATGTGAATTGTGAATTATGTCGACGGCATATTACAATTTTTTTTGTTTGTATTTAAGAAATTCATATTAAATGATCTATTATACATTTAAAGTCTTCATTGTTTAATTCTAGTAATTTTAGTGAATGATTAAATCCTGCATTAGGAATATAAACTAACAACCAAATATTGAATCAATAAAATAAAATTGAAATAAAAAAGAGGCTCTCATTAGCTACTAGTGGTAGGGGGATCTTAAAGGCCACAACTTTTATTGAGGAGTTAGTTTTAGACCTCCCCAGTAAGTCACCGTTCTATTTACCCCTCCCACTAAGTCCTTCTTAACTGACTTCTACTGTATATGGCCTGACCGGCTCTCGGATTGTCTTTCCTATAGTCCTGCATAATGAAGTCTGCAATTTTTGTGTTTCTTAATACTTTTAAAATCAATTTATAATTTATAGTTTAAAGATGGTTTCATTGGTTAAAATTGTAAACAGATTTGTGCCAGTTCATTATAAAATGATGTCCCTAAAATGGTCATATGATAAAGTCATATCTGACAACAAAGATAATGCTACTCTAGGATTAAAAAGTGATAGAATTTCCATGTAGGCTGGATGTTGACTAGAGTTAATGGAACCCCTGTATCGTAAATTTATATCTAGATCTACTTAATGATGGACTTTAATATCATATAAAGGAAAATCTACTAATAAACAATGGCCATTTAATATGAATTTCTTAAAAACTGCAGCAAATATGTATAATGCAAGTGTTTTATTCTACTCACACTTTTTATTATAAGTGACGAGTATGATCAAGTAAGATAAATTTTTTAAATTTAAACCATCATCTTATTAAATTATCAGTAGTATTGTGAAAACTTGGAGAGAAAGAGCTAGGTCACGACAACCCTATTATCTTACTTAATCAGCCAGTCCAGTTCATAACTGAAGATAATAGAAACTTTTTAATATTTCCAGTATTAAATGAGCAGTAAGAAAACGGAAGTAAAAGATTTTAAAGTTAACTATTCTTAGCCAGAAGGATTTAGTTTCACGTGTTTGTATGCATCTTCTATTTTAGTCTGGCGAAAAATTAAAAAAAAATAATAAAAAATAAAAAGAAATTTGTGTATTGTGTAATAAAATGCCCATTTTAAATCGTGCCTCCTGAAGATTTAGGAACAGGCAACCCATCAAACAGATCAGCGTTTTTATCATAGCTACAGTCCAGAAGTAGAATGGGTTGCCTATTTTTTTTTCTTTTTTTAATTTTAAGTCGTTACGATTTAAAAGGGGCACTTTGTATACACAGATAAAATAAAAGACTTAACTGAAACGTGAAAAATTTGGAATCCACTTTCCTTTTTTTTGATATATACAATTTACTGTAATAAAAAATAATTTGGAAAAATTAAGGAACGATAATATGTATTCTGAAAGAGGATAGGAAGAAAAAGGAAATGAAAACACATAATAAACACAGTACTGATTCTCCTGAGGTGGTAAATTTTCTCTCATTGACTATAATTAGCTGCGAGGGTGTCGTATACATTACCTTTACCTCACAAAAATGCAACGAAGAACTCTACCTCCGAACTTAAAAAAAAATATCATGCAAGACTTACTACTTTGGTGCCTATTCCTGTGCAAACAAGCTACGAAATCAAGATGCAAAACTACAGTGCTGTGCCACAACAAGATTCTACACTTGCTTGAAAATATGTAAAATGTGAACGACTTCTAAATTTATTGTTTGAATTTATTGAAACGAATGCTATTGAAAAACTGCACTTAACTTTTTTTTTATTATAACATAGCTATTAATTATAATGAATAGTATATTTCAATAAAGTATAAAGTGGAAAGAGAAAACAGCACAATAAATGAGGACTTTATAAGAGATGGTATACAATCAGTTTTTCAATAACACTGTTTCCGTTGCTTTGTACAGGATGAGTAATACCTTAGTGATGGGTCCTGCAGGTGTACGCAATGAGCTAGTGGAAGAACCAGTTGCCGAGGTGGAGGCTGATGTTTTAGGCTTGAATGCGGTCATGGTTTGAGACACACCGTCGGCCAAGATGAATTGCTCGCGCAGCTCAATGTTGGTGCGACCCTTAGCTATGTGCGCAAGGTAAGGTGGGAAGTTTTAAATAGTACGAAGGAAAAACAGAGAAAAACGTAGAAAAGTTCGAAAAGAAAAAGGTGGAGGCAAGGGTAAGCGGGAGAACAGAAAAAAAAAAGAACAAAATAAAATAAGCCAAACAACAAACGGTATTTGTGTAACGTTGCACAAGTCAAAGTTGAACAATTTCTGTTTCTTTTTTACGAACAATCACATGCAGTTTTTTTATAACTTATAAAAAACCTCCAGTGGCTTGCATGCTTATTTACAAAAATTTTGTACATTAATTACAATTTGTTATAATTATTGCTTACCTGAGGACTATGTACATACAATAAACAATTGTATTTAATACACGAATAAAAATTTAACAAACAAAAGCTCTGACATGGCCACAAGTACAATATTTATACTTACATCACACGTGTCAAAATATATTAGAAATTGCTCAATACCTTAAATTTGTGCAAATACATAACAATATATAACAAACATTCCTGTCAAACATCACTACAAATTAAATTAAAAAAAAATGTCACATTGCTCTGATCTAATGGTAAGGAATAGTGTAAGCGCAACTACTGAATGCACTCCAAAACATTCAGCCGTAAACGAGTTTAAATGAAGAAGTAAATTTTAGTTTGTTCTAATAACAACCCCAACACCTCCGACTTGAAAGTATGCAAAACGTGAAAATTTACTTTTCATTTAGTCTGCGAGTACACAAAAGTGCCTTTTCCCAAATAAAACGCGCGTGTACACAGTGTGTTAAAATGCATGCTCCCAAATTATTATTAACAAAAGGCCCAACAACAAACGTAACAAACAATTTTAGTACCAACCGTTCGCTTACGCTAAACTGAAGACGACTTTAACAAAACAAGCTAGACATTTAACAATCATATACTAACAAACTAAAGTTACGAAAATCGTAATAAAGTAAACGAAATCAATTTTAATTAATTGTTGGCGAAAGAAAGAGTATTTTAAACATAATTTCATAAAAAAAAGCCCAAGTTTTAATAAAAAATATTTCACCGAGGTAGGTAACTCTTTAATGAGTTCTGTAAGGTTGGTTGCCTATTTGAAAGCAATTCTTATAAATAAAAAAATACTTGTGCGTTTCTAAATAAATATTATATTGCAATTAAGACCTAGATGGTGTGTTATGCCTAAAGTAAATGAAATGAAATCACTAAACAACAGAACTAAATTATGTCTTCAGATTAAATGTAAGTGAACGAGTTGTTACTTATTAAGAACGGTGGTAACACCCATGCAGGCTTACCAAGAACGCACCAAGGCTCGTGCTGTTCGGGTTTGTCAGGGTGAGGTATAGGTAATACTAATGTAACTTATAAGTTGCAACAAATATTTTCGAACATAATAATGAAATAATGCGTCACGTGGTTGTAAACGTACAACAGAAAAGTCGTCGTAAATAATATTAAAAACGGAAACGAGATGAGGATGTTAGTGATCGAAGGGAGAGAACAGAAAGATCGATTAGTTATCCGCCGCTACAACCAGTTAGGAACAGAGTAATATCAAACAAATCACTGACATGCAGAAGATTATTTTAACAATCGTTTTATCCAGTTAAAAAAATGTATTTAATATAAAAAAATAACATTCTGCATTTCATTTATTTGTTGTGGTGCTGCTAATGCAATATTAACTAAATACACAAATAAACAAGAGGCTGAGAAATTTAAAAGAATCAAGAAACAGAAAAAAGAAAAGACAATTTGGTTTTAACTCGAATTAATTTTTGTTTAAATACTAAATTTAATAAAATTTAAAAAAGTTTTTGATTAATTTGCATCATTTAAGTAATTGTGGGGGCAATATGTTTGATAAACTCTGTAACGTAAATTCTAGCTATATTATAATTAAAAATGGACATTCTGGTACATTATAAGAAATAAAAAAGGGGGAGGGCAAAAGCAGCATGGTTAATCATATATTCCTCAGGAGACACAGTTAATACGTATATTACTAAGTCTGTTGTTATTATTGTGTTATAATAATCTATTTATTATTTTCTTTATGTAATTATAATTATTACTCGAACAGAAGTTATTTACATGGGCTTTTTAAGAGAGTTAAAAGGGGAAGGATTAATATAGCTAATGCAGTGATTTATTACAATCAGGATATTATGTGTTTAGCTCGTCAGGTTTAACTTCAACGTTTATATTTTTCCGTTCGATTTTAAGTGTAGTTTTTAACAAAATTCTTTTTTTTTGTTTTTAATTGAAGTAGACAAAGAAAAATTCTGTTAAAAACGAAATTACTCTTTTGGTTCTTATGATTAATTCGACACGTACCTCTGCAGGGATCATTTTTAACGAGGAACTCGTCCAAAGCTACCCATCCACCACCTACTCGCACCATTACAGTGCTGCGTAGGATGCGAACTAGGCGAAGTTTTTGGCTATCGCCAAACTGCAAGTAAGTACATTGTTTTGATTGTTATTACTTATTAAATTGACATGTAAAGTCCTTACGCGATATTTGCCTTCCCCAACTTGGAAAACTCTGAATTTCTGTCGGCACGTGCAAAGCATAACCAGGCGTTTAACTTCGTCGTGGATCTTTTGTGCGTCTGCGTCTGGCTTTTTCTCTTCCCAATCTGGTCTTAAGGCAGCGATGAATTCTTTCCAATCGATCAATCCACGGTTGTTTCGATCGAACATGTCGGCCACTTCTTTCATTTCTAAACGATTTGTGTCGAATTCTACACAAAAAGTGTTACGCATCAATCATACTTTTACACTGAATTAAATCATTATAAACGTAAATTATAGTTAGTTTGAAAATGACAATGTTATGTCGAAACTAGTCACGTCTCAATAAAATTAGTGGAATAACAAAGTATAAGTGTTTTAATTAAATAATTTCCATCAAATCATTATATTCTTAATAAAAAATAAATTAGGCAAGTTCGTAAGTTTTTAAAAAATGTGTAAGACGAACTAAAGTTGATAAAAATTTTAATTATCATCATGGTTATGAGTTCCTTGTGGTTGTTGTTAGGATTCATACCAGCTTCCTGCATTTCACACAACCAACCGAGTACTCTCTTTGAGAACTTGAGGTTTAAAATGAATATAAAAAAATAATCTTTTATTCTGCTCACTTGTGTTTATAATGCCATCTATGAAGTCTTGACGGGGTATTAAGCCATTATTATCCTTATCCATCTTCCTGAATAAATCAGTAAGCCTTGATTTCTTGTGGTTCATGAATTTCAAGAACTACAAAACAAACACGATGAATATTTATTAGTATTAAAAGCACTATTAATTATTTACTCTCTTCCTCCAGTCATCCCACGAGAAGTTATCAGCTCGCTGCTTTTCTCTCAAATAATTCAAATGACTATATAATTCTCGTTGTCTCTCCCAAGACAACATCCATACATGACGCCACTTGTCGTAAAGTAATTTCACTCGTGAGCTTCTGAATTCGGGCTCCCCACTGACAAAATAAAGAAAAAATTTGAATGAACGGAGTGAAACATAAAACGAAAAGTATATTTTAAAAAATCCCAAATTTTGTTCTGAACATGTCTTTAGTAAATAACATATTCATTTGAAATACTCTAACCTGCCAGCTGGTGGAAATTTGGGGCCCACGTGAGGTACTTGTGGATCTGGACTGAGTTCTCTACCAGGACTGGATCGGCTGTCAACAATAGCAAACATGCAACACACTCTAACGACTGACTAATGCTACGAGATACAATACACTTTCTAAGTTTCGAAAAATTTATGCACACATATGCTGGAATAAAAACGGCGTTAATTCACGCGAGATCTGTTATTAAAACAAAACACAGGTTACCCCCAACTCCAGTTCCGTAATAAATTAGAATCAATGGATGCGAGGAGCGTTTATTTAAAAAAAAAAAAATGGTAAATTTAAATTCTTATGCATGGCAGCAAATAAACCTTGATAAGCAAATTTTAAAAAGTGAAGATTAATTCACACAACTTGTATTTTTGGTTTTACTCACCCACCTGAAGACTCTTTTATTATGAATGAACATTTGTAGTATTTTATACGTACAATATAATCCAGGATGTGTTTAGAGAACAATAAATACGAAACAATACACAGTTACAGTTTAATCGTAAAAAAAATAATAAATTCCAATTCATAAATCAAAATGATTAAAAAATTTATTTTACTTGCTAAGCACAATGCAGACGATTATAGCAAGGGATTTAAAGAACAAAAAAAGCACATGTGTGAAAGACATATAAACACAGAATAAAACGAAACAGGTGCAAAATGAAGTGAAACATACCTTTGCTTGCGGCCCAGTGTTCCATAGCTATCGGGTGAAGTTTCACGTATGTCATGCTGTGATCCACGACTGACGTACGGAAAGGAAAAGCAGCAAACAAAAAGAAATAAATTTCATGCGTTTGTGAACTATTACTCGTACATGAACAGTAAGTGTGCACTATTGGCATTCGGGTGTTTTAGCTTGGAAGGGGCACTAGGACATGTGTAACACAAGTGACACACACGATCACAGATGAACAAGTATAGTGTGCAGTATACTGGCAGTTAGAAAATATGCAGACTCAGTTTTATACAGGGTGTCCACTGCTACAGCGAGTGTGTATGTGATGGAAGCAGGTGTTTATTAACTTTCTTTTAATATTAACTAACTTCAGAAACATTGAGATTAGACCGTCTAATTCTCATCTCAATCACGTCTCAAGTTAGACTGGATTTAGAAATTTTACTTTGGTTGGTATTCATAAATAACTTGAGATGAGCGACTAAAGTGAAAAACAATTGAGATCAGTTTTCAAGTATTTTCTGAAAACGAACTGAAAAACTGAGCGTCTCATTGAGATGAGATTGTGATCACATAATTTTTAAATTTATATACATTAGATCCATACATATAAAAAAAACATAATACGATGGTACACACATTATACCATCTGTTATTCGATTTTTGTAACATAGCGCTTTGATACTTAAATAATAATTAAAAAGCACTAGAAGCGCTAAAAATTTGAAGTAAAATAAATGATGAAAAAAATTAAACTTTGTCTTTACTTTAATGAATACATTTTCATAAATCTACTTTTAATTATAAATATTTTCGAAGTTTATTCTCCCTCCGGTCGATTTTGTCCTGCTTTAACAAAATTAAAATCTAGTCACCTTATCTTACAGAGGTTAATTAACAATTATTATTGTTCACACACATTTACCGATGAACACGCGCACAATAAAAAAATGCATTTTGCTGAGAGACAAATTGTGTCATGTAAAGTGGCCTTAAATGATTTCTGCTCTATTATGAAAAACGATATTGCAGTGCACTATAACAAGATGGAATAAATATTAAAGTTAGGTCCGTTTTCGTAATAGAACTTAAAGGAGACTAATTGAAGAGTGGAAATTCACAAAGATCTAAGTGCCAAAAAAATGACACTGAGATACTACATAAAATATGTCTAGAACATAAAATAAAATTAAAATCTTTCTTGAAAAAGTTTTATTAAGTAAAGAAAACAAGAATAAATGAACTAAACACATTGTTACACATTAAAAAAAATTGACACATAGATCCCTAAACAGGCGTTGCCTGAAATTTTCTGGAAATGGCACTTAGACCCTTTTGAATTTCCACTCTTCAATTTAAAGTCACTTTAAGCATGCGAAAAGAAATGTGTTTTTACAGATTTAAGTAACTTTGAATTTAAAGTTCTATTATGAAAACGGCTCTCAATTTTGTTCTTTTTGTTCTTTCGATTAGATTAAGTAACGTCACAGAGCCTGAGTTCGTTTATTTAACTCAGTTCAGTCTATTTACTCTTTTCGCACATTTATTACACTTTTATATGTGTCAAAATAGCTTCGCTCTCACTTTAATTTAATCCATCCCTGCACTGCGTGGAAAAACAAACTCAGCCAGAGTAGTCGGAAAATATGAAGGACCTATCACGTGACCACACAGACAGGCCCACGTGCCCACGACATTTAAAGGGAAACGTTTAAATCGCAAAATTTAATAATATGATGCCGTTTATAGTTGGCACTGCACGCGAAGATCTGTCATAGTTCTGCAACGTTCAATTTAAATTTACAAATATGTACATAATTAATACTTGTAGTAGCAAATTTGATACAGATTAAATTAATAAAATAACAACGAAAATAATTAACCTCACTCATGCTTGTGAATAATGTTCAATTTCCTATTGCAGAGTAATTATGAGCTCCGCCCATTACAAGAAATGGTTGCCTCAATAAGGAGAATATAAATCCAAACATAAAATATTTCTTTTTCCCAAGGAACAAAGAGTTACCTACATTGAAGAGCTGAATGTCATGTAACAAACGATCAATATAAAAATTAATTAGAGTGGACGTTGGAATTTAAATGCATGTCTTGGATAACGTCATATTGATACTAATTGTCAACCAATTGTAACACAAATAACACGCCGGAAATGTTCTTTAATGTTACTCACGCAGCTATTCATAGAGTTCAAACGTGTCTTGATGCAGCAGGCAGTGGCCATCTTTTAAATAATACTGCTTTCTTGCTTTGTAGAAACGTCAAAGTGACTGAAAGAACGTTCGATGAACTAAATGCACACATGCGTGTTTAGTTGCATTGACAACTAATTCATTTTTCATTTGATCACTTTTTATTTTTATATCACAAATTCTTTAAAACGGACGCTGAAAATGCACACTACCACTTAACATTTTGCTATCGTTTGACAGCTTCGTCAAATGTATAAAACATAGGTACAGGGAATTTCAAAATGCACTGATAGTTTTTGGGATGGAATAACTTTTTGATGATTGAACTTAAAAAAATGGGCGTTTCTTTACTTAAAAAAATTGAACAGCGTAAAAAAATGAGAGTTTCTTTACTTAAAAACTGAACAGCGTAGGTGGTTTCCTTCTGTGTGTTATCAGCCACAGGAATTTATTGGCCTTTTTCTTGAAGAGCACGAGCATACCGTATAAGTAACATTAGAAAGTTATTGTCACATGATCAACACTTTTTGCCAGCCAAGGTATGAACAACTTGATGGCAATTAATGGTTTCAGCAGGATGGGATAACGACTAATCAATATTAATATGCAGTGTGATATGTTCCTAACCCGGTCCTCTGTCAGCATCGGACTTTGTTTGTGGAGGATTTTTAAAAAATCATGCGTACAGTAATAGACCCCATAGTCTTCAAGAGCTCAAACGAAATTGAAGCAATTCCAATGCAGACGCTGGGCAGAATGATGGATGATTTTGTGCAATGGCTAGAACAATGTGTAATAGAAGGAAGCCATCTATGCCAATCAATTTTTAAATAAAGAAACTCCTAGAGTTGTAGATTAAGATGTTGTGTTTGCAATTGTTTTAAGTTCAACTATTAAAACGTTTTTCCATCTCAAAACCGTCACAGCATTTTGGAATTCCTGTATAAAAGAATGGGTTTTAATTCTGGTACCATAGTAACAAATTGAAAAATGAGTGGAACTTGTTATAACGTACATAATTGATATTTTTATTGCTTGCATAATAATAAAGGACATTTTCTTTATAAATTTGCAGTAGACAGACATTAACGGAACTCTTCTCTTAATGACATTTCAACTACCTTGATTTTTGACTTCAATTAAGTCTATGCTTATTAATTTCAACTTCTAACCGGAAAATAATTAAATAGAACATGTTCATGTTATTCTAGCAATGTGCATTTCGTAGAAAAATGTTTGATTTATTAATAAAAATAAAAATGTGCTTCAAATTTGTGCCATAACATACATTAACATGAGGTCGAATTTTTAACATGTAAATCCCTATGGCCACACTTAAAAAAAATTCACTGTATAATCAAAGGGAAATACATTTTTACACTAAAATGGCCGACTTTTCTAGTGATTTTCTTCCTGGCAAGTTTAAATGGTTGATATTTCTAGTGATTTTCTTTCCAGCAAGTTTAAATGGCCGACCTTTCCAGTGATTTTCAAATTTAATGCCTGTCAAATAAAAGTTTGAAATGCCCGAGTGTGTTGTTGTTAGCGTTACCAGTAGCGTCACTCGAGTATAACTGTCACATTTGTTCTTTTGTTTGATACCTACCCAGCTGTAAATTACATTGCATTTCCATAAGGGTATCAAATAGAATGGCCGCTTTTTTTGACACTGACGTTTAAGTGACGCTACTGGGTAATTACTTATACTGTGGCGGTACGGCCGGTATTACCAACATTTTAAGGAAACCTTAAATTTAAGCCGTGTTTAAAATGTGACATTTTATGTAGGTGCAACAAAAGTCAGTCACATTCTAAATGACTAATGCAGAAATGTCATAAATCTTAAGGTTTCCTTTAAACGTTGGTAATACCAGTCGTTCGACATTTAAATTTCTCGCCAATATTTTGCACTAAAATGTCGGCTGATTGCGGTAGCGTAGTTATTTAGTGACGGTAATAGCTTCAGATTTTTAACATTTGGTGTCGCTTCATTTCTTGTGTATGTTCTGTGAGCACAGAATACAGATTTGAGTTAGACCAGTCTTTGCGACTAATACGAGGGATTTTATATTATAGGTTATGGTGGTGTTTCATTGTTGATGTTTCACGTTTAAGTTTAAATGTTTATATTTGAGTAACTGCCACTACCATTACACTAAACTCCACCCAGAGGCAAGGTTACTGTATTTTAGAAGGTACGGCCATTTATTTCCGCGGCTATCGTCTCCCAAATTAAAAAGGACGCGATGAAGACGTCATGAAACGCTAATAAGAAAAAGGATAGATACATAACAAGTTACTGTTGCTAAGGTGTTTATGAATGAATTTGATTAACCTCAAATTAAAAGAGATGTAAAATTGGCGTTACCTTCTCAATACAGTAACCTTACCCACAGGTCCTTCACATTCTCCGACTACTCTAGCCGCCTGCGAGAAAAAATGTTACTTAATTTAGTACAAATATGTACACTAGGACTGGCAACACTGAGTTAAGGGCTTAGCATAAAAAAATCGTCAAAATTATAAAAGAAAATGGACGTAGATGGTCTTCAGCGGTTTTCTTTTTTGTTTGTCAAAACGTAACAAACAAAAGAGGATCAATTGTACAGAGTGTACATTAATGATTGAAAGGCGTTTGAATTTGGCGCGTTGTCGAATTAGTAATTTTCGCCTTACAAGATTGGTATTCATACTGGATATGTTGAATTTCGTCAGTAGCGTACGTGTGTTGTATTGTTTACGTTTTGATTTCCTTATTTTATTATTATTGAGTTAGTATTAACGAAAAGGTTATTTTTATTTCCATTTTTGCTGTCAGACATTTTTCATTGGTAAGTACAGCCATATAACAGGAAATAAAAATACACACAAACGTTTTAGGTTAGCGATGGTTTTCACGGACCTGCACAATAAATTTATTGTTGAGGCCTATTTTCGATCGGGGATACGCAATGAACAAAATGTGTGGAATTATTCTTATCAAAGTTGTCACCAACAATTTCAAGAACAGTTCCCTGAAGTGGTATTCACATATGATTCTTTTATGCAACACGTCCGCCGTATAATTCAGAGATTTCGTGAAACAGGCAGTATTTCTAAAGGAGAATCTACAGGCCGGCCCACTGTTCTCACCGAAGAAGTCATCGCAGATATTCATCAAAGAATGGATGTAAGTCCAAAGAAGTCTTTACGGTGTTTATCGGCTCAAACAAATTTAT
This sequence comes from Dorcus hopei, assembly GCA_033060865.1. Lineage (NCBI taxonomy): Eukaryota > Metazoa > Arthropoda > Insecta > Coleoptera > Lucanidae > Dorcus > Dorcus hopei. Next base: position 45,774,074 of record CM065426.1, on the reverse strand, counting down.
CACTTGGTACATGTCAAAAGGCTTGCAAGAAGGTTCTACATTTACATCCATATAAGATAACTGTAACTCATGAGTTGCTACCTCTTCATTTGCCTCGTCGAGTGCAATATTGCCAATGGTTTAATGAGTTCTTAAATAATGACGATATGTTAGACATAACTTTCTTCAGTGATGAAGCATGGTTTCATCTCAGCGGTTATGTAAATTCGCAAAACCGTAGAATATGGTGTGCAGAAAACCCTCATATTTTTGAAGAGACTTCATTACATCCTCAGAAGATCGGTGTGTGGCTGGCATTGTCAAGAAGGAGGATCATTGGACCTATTTTTTTTCAACACAATATTAATGCACTTGCATATCAAGAAACAATTTTAAATCCTTTCATTGAAGAACTTCATGACGATGAATTACAACGGGGTTACTTTCAACAGGATGGAGCTACAGCCCACACTGCACTGACAACGTTGAATCATTTGCAACAGTTCTTTGGGGATAGGTTAATAAGTAGGGACAGATGGCCTCCTCGATCACCAGACTTAACCCCACTTGATTTCTTCATGTTCGGTTTTTTAAAAAATAAAGTGTTTTCAGAACGTCTCCATACGTTAGAAGAATTACAAAATGCTATTACAGAGGCTGTCAACAGCATCACTCCAGAAACACGACACAAAGTTTTCGAAAACATGAAAAGAAGAGTAAATTTGTGTTTGGATTATAACAGATGTTATAATTTTATTTTATATCTGCTTTACTTTTTATATTCTCCATATCAATGTATGTAATTAATAAACGTAAAATAATTTCTAATCACTAATAAATTGTTTTAATAATATAAAATTTTATGTACCGCCCATGGTAAAACAGAATAGTATGCAGTACCAACTTTTACAAATAATCTAATGGGCGGGAAATTCAAACGCCCTTCAATCATTAATGTACATTCTGTATAACAAATAACGTGTGCCTAGAAACAAGTAGCATCTCAGTTCGCTGTCCTTGTTAAATTGGGAAATTCAAAATTTGGCTACGTCATCTGCAGGTATTTTATGGAAGTTTTTGTAATCAAAGAAATACATTTTTTACGACACGATCAACTGAGCTGCTGACGGTTTCTAGACATGCATTAGTTTAGAAATTAGAGAATATTGCATGTATTTAGAGGACACCCTGTATATTCACTTTTATGACAATAACAAAATTTTATAAGCATTTTTAAATATTGTCATAATCTTGCAGTTTTGTTAGAAAAAGAAAGAATAAGGCCAGAAAATCTATAAAGTGCTATTTCTCTCAAGGGAAATTTCTTTTCTGCAACTGTCAGCATAACTGAGTTCCGTGCTCTTAATCGAAGTAACTACTAAATACATCAGCAATATTTCAAACATTTGAAAATAGTTGGGGTTCACCAAATTCTAATCGCAGAAACTTACTAATTATTTTACAATAACAAAAAATGTGCCACTTACTATTGAAATTATTTAAATAAAAAAAAACTTACAGTGGTGTTTTACCCCGTCCAAACTTGCGCGGGTCTTTAGTTACTTGAGCGGGTTTGATTTGTTTCGCTTTGCAAACCCTGTCGACCTCATGCTGTCGCTTCTGCGTGTTCTCCATGAATTCCTTGTGGTCCGCGATGAGCTGCTCCGTTGCAGTTATGTCCATGGGGAGTTCCTCCTGCTTAAGAGCAAGAAGAGTTTTCTCCAATCCAAGCAGCCAAGTCAATAATTCCTCCAAGCAATCATCAAGGTCTCTAAGCGACTGCATGTGTGAAGACAATTTTTGGTGTCGTTGTAAGGCCCACTGAGACACTTCCTCCCAGCGTGATTGTATGACGGTGATCCAGTTTTTAATGACGTTAATTGCGTCAGGGTGCGATTTTGCCAGGACGTTGTGCGCAAGGTGTAGGGTGGAATCCTTTTCGACTTCTTTTTCCTGCAATTCCCGTCTGAACTTGTCTAGGACTTGCAATTGTTGGTAGGCGGAAGCCTCGTCTTCCGGAGTGTTTCCTGCAAATCTGAGAGTCCTTTCGGCTTCGGAGAGCCACTCAAGTAACATGTGCACCGATTTGTGGAGTTTCTCAGCTTCGCGCAGCGCTTCGTCTAACCTAGAGGATCTACGATTGCTAAGTGTTGAGACCGAATTCCACAGAGTGTTGAGTTCTGTGATTTGCGTTTTAATTGCAATTGCATCTGATTTGCTGGCTTTGAGTTCTAGCTCGTGGCCGGTGTGTGTAACAGATTTCATTTGTATGCTGCGTGCTTCTAGATCTTGTTCAAACCTACGGTGTTGATCTACTAGGTGATTAACTGTGTCGAGGTCACCGTGTACGGGCTTCTCATCGGATAACTCCTTCTCGACTTTCTTCAACCACTGCACAAGAGCAGCTACGGCGTCTTTGAATTGTCCTGAGTACAAGAGTGCTTCTTCTAATTTTCTTTGCCGGTCTACGCTCTTGTTGCAAACCGTTGTCCATCGATTCTTCAATTCGATTAACATTTGCTTCAGTATCGTTTCATCAGCTTTCGTTGCCTTGTCTTTCAAGTGCTTGCCCATTTTCATGGTGTTATCGTACGTGCCCTGTTTCGCAGATAAAATCCTTTGGAAATCTTGGTGTTTCGCTAAGCGAGCCTTGATTGCCTCTGGATCATTTCCAATGAAATCAGACAACATCTTGTCCAGGTTCGCTTCGGTATCCTGCAACCAGTTCATTAATCCGGCCCAGGCATCGTGGAATTCTTTAGCCTCCTTGTAACCTAAATCTAAAGCTCGAGTGTGTTCGGCCGATTTAGAAGCCACCCGCTCCCACCTGTGCTGCACGCTGATCAATAAATTCTTAATCAAAATGACGTCCTGCTTCTGACTGAAGTACTTCAAGTGCGTTCCCTTTTTATCAAGGTTTAACATTATCTCCCTGTGCGCACTGACGTCTTTTTGGAATGACTTGTGTTCTTCGATCTGGGTTTGTATGGATTCGAGTACACGTGATACGGGTTTTAGATTCGACAAGTGTTTTTCTGCCCCGGTCAACCAGTCAACGAACGCCTGAAGGGCATCATGGAATTCGGTGGCTTCCTTCAAAGCGATCTCGAGCTTGATTTTCTTGTCGTTAGCGCGCGCTGTGACTGAGTCCCAGCGTTGTTTTAATGTGCGCAAATTATGCTGAAGGTTTGAAGCCGCATTTGAACCTGAATGGAATTTAACAGCCAAGTAAAACTCACTCGCTTGTTACAATTCAAAAAAAAATAGATACCTTTCTTAAGATATTCATTCCCTCGAGCCAGCACGGTCTCGACTTTCGGCCTGTTTTCTTCTAATTCGCCGTAGACCTCCATGAATCGTTCGAGTTGCTCCGTGGCAGTCTCAGGAAGGCCCCCTACTGGTTTACTCGCAGCGATGATTCCATCGACATCACCCAACCAGCTGAGGAGATCTTGTATTTCTGCATTGAAGTGATGGGCGTCTGAAAGTGCATCTTCCAGCTCCCTCTGTCGATCTGCCGCTTTCTGCATTAGACTTCGCCATTGTGAGTTTAGAGTATTCAATTTCTCGAGGGTAAACGAAGCCTCATCAGTTCCTGTAAAAAAAAAAAAAATTGTACGACGTTGCTTCTTTTTACAACTGGATAAAAACATACCTTCTCCGCTCTCAATAATCTGTCTACCAGCATCGTTTAACGTATCGACACTAGTCTGGTGGGCCTGAATATCATTAATGAGGACCTTAAGCTTAGCGAGTTCAACTTCGAGTATCTGAGGATCTCCAGCGACTGGTTTCAGCTCGTCCAGTGTTTTATCCGTCTTGCTTATCCACACCAGCAACTCGTTAAGGGCATGTTGGAATTGCCCAAGACGAAGCAGGGCATTTTCTAATTGACGCTGGCGCTCTACTATACCTCTGAGTAAGTCATCCCATCGTCTATTAACAGCCAGGAGAGGCTCTCGAATTGCAGCAGCTTGATCCAGTGAAGTTCGCTCTGTTAACTCTTGCGCTTGCCTAAAGGGTTTACAAAAAGTACTTTAGTACACATACTAGAGCAAAATTAGTTACAAATCAACAAAAGCGTAAACAGCTTTGTGCAGCATTACATCACTTTTCAAGTTTACAAATTTGTTTCGTGCGAAAGCCAATCGACATACATAGCTCAAAAGAGCCTGTGCTATATAAGAGATAAAACATAGAGATATGCTTATATAACTATACAAACACAATGCAGTATAACAAGCACAAGCTATGAACAAATATACGACGTGCAGATTTTAATGCACAATAATGCTTAAACACTGTTAAAGAAATGTGTAAATGTTTCCAATTTTGGAACAGAATCGATGAAAATTGAAGTAGTTACTGTGCATTAATCTGCTCAGTCATGGATGTTTTTTTTTCCATTTTTAACTTTCTATGTGAATTGGGTATTTAATAACAATTCAATGTTCTTGAAAAATCTGACGATGGATAAATATGTGGTAACATAGGCCATAAAATAATAGGATAGAAGTAGACAGTCGAATTCACTTCTGAAGCTAGAGGTAAAATAGTTGATTTAATTACGATTAACATAGATTAATATAAATTGTATTTTACAGTTAAATTTAATTGCAACTAATTTGTCAAATTGTAATGAAACATTTTTAATGACAATTGAATTAAGTATTAAAAAAAAAAAGGATTTAATAACGTCATCAATGATGCATTTTAATGTAACATGATTTTTGATTTGTTGTTTACTGGACCATAATAATTGATGAAAAATATTAGAAACTGATTTACTTTTTGACAATTGTACTTAGTCCTATGCCCGATTTCTTCATCGCCTTATCTTGAAGTTAAATTTATCTGTCAGTTAGAATGTGACACATAGTATGTGTACGGCCAACTGTACGTCACATTCCAACTGTTAGATAAATTAACCTTAGGTTAAACATGGTGAAGAAATCGGCCACTAATCTAGCAAAACACAGAGTATAGCAAAACACAGAGTGATTAAGATTACAGTATAATATTATTATGATTAGGTAATATAATTATACAGGGTGTCCCGGAAGGAAAGCTCAATACTTTGTGGGGTATGGAATGAGTTATCGTAAGTCAAAAAGTTTATATAAACATGTAGTCTTTTATTAGTGGCTTATGATAAATATTGAATAATTTAAATCAAATAGTTTGAGGCCCGATTTATTCACCTCCAAGTAAATTTATCTGGTGATTTATTCCCATAGTAACTATTGTGATCACAATTGTTACTATGAGATAAATTTAATTGGAGGTGAATAAATCGGGCCTAAATCTGATTTCATTCTTCACCGTAATATATCGCTGAATGATGTATTAAGTATAAAAAGTTAGATAAACACAGTTTGACATTGGTACTGCTGCTTTTGACAAATTAGGAAAATGCCGCACGTTTCCTCTAAGTAGAGTACCCAGACATGATTTATGTTTATGGTTATTGTCACGTTCTCATCATAAGAATTGAAAAAATGAGTGGCCAAAAAAATTTAATTCTGCCAAACACTGTTGTAGTAATAATTATATTAATTATGGTTATTTTCCTACTATTTCTTGACTCATGTGTTTAAGAATTTTTCATTTCTCTCTTCTTTGATTTTGCTGAAATGGTCTGACTTTTGATTGAAATTAATATGAGTTAAAAAAATAATTAAAAACAACTGTGTGACTATTGTTACCGTTTAAAGTGGAAAGTTTCGGAGGATTTTAATTTCTTAAATAAAAATAAATCAAATAAAAAAAAATCTGCAAAGAAATTGTACAAAATAAAAATGTCATAGTAAACTTAACTATGTTTGAGAGAACTTAATTTATACAATAATGAAGAGAGACTAAAGACTTTACTTGAGGTTCCAAATTATACAAAAGATTTATTTCTTTTATTTAAGTCTAAAGCTTGCTTCACATTATCAGGCAATGAACGTTTCAAGCACGTTGCGTTTCGGTCTCCGGCAAATATTTTTTTATGTGTTTCAATGAATGTGTTCACATCTAGCAGAACGTATCCGTTCTTGCAGCAACCGTTTATGCAGTATTCAATACGTGTGAAAAAAATTTGCGAAACCGAAACGCAACGTGCTTGAAACGTGATAATGTGAATCCAGCTTAAAGAGCAGTAAAAAAAAAAACTAAAAAATAATGTGTTGATATATTTTCATTTTATTTAATTTATTTATTATTATGCTTTGTTTGTAATTAATTTGTTTTTTTAATTATTTCCTAAATTATTTTACTCACTTATTCATTTGGATAAGGAAAATTTTTCGTTTATTTTTATTTATACAGTATGACTGACAATTGTTTGTTTAGATTATGACAAAAATATTTAAAAAAATTTGTGAAATACATACATACATAATTTATAATTAATTTTGTTTCAAAAAATTATATTACGCCAGTGTGTGTGTAGACTAAGGTCCGTATTCATAAACAAAACTTACGCTATGCGTTCACCAAAACATTGCGAATACGTGTTTATGCGTTGCAAAGATGTCTCTTACGGAATGTAATTCATAAACTGTTGTTAAATCCTTGTTGGTTGTGCGTCCATTATACGTGAAATGTGTACATTTCATGAATTATTAGCGAATTATTATCGAGCGCATAGCGTAAGTTTTGTTTATGAATGCGAGCCTAAAACTCCAAGTTCCCCGCTGTAAGGGAGTTCTAAACATTTTATGATATTGCAGAGGCTATAAAAAGCTATAAATTTGACTCTGAATGCCGTTACGTTGCCAATGCTGATGAAAAAGCAACGCGTCGCGATCGATACTGGTATGAATAAATTATGAAATTTTTGTTATTCGCAAAACTTATTATTAAAACATTGATGATAATCCCAATATTTATGAAATAAAAAAAACTTATTTTGTGCAGAATAATTTACTTAAGGTGATTTGCATGCACTTGCCAATAATTTCGTAAATATTTTAAGCTTGTATTTCATCTGATCACATCAATTGCGTTTAAAGGTCAAGTTCACATCCGCCGCCATAACAATCATAAAATTATAGAACACTTTTATGACTGTATTTATTTCGTTCATCTGCTGCTCTTTCTTAAACAGGGACGTATCGTCGTTTTAGGTATAATTTTTGATTAATTATTTCTTGAAAACTAAAGCAAACAGAATTTTTTTAATATGTTTGCCATACTTTCGGAGATCGTTTCTTTTCGTGTAACAATTGTCAATAAAAGAATAAAAATTTTACATACACGAATCTACATGCCTGTTTCGTTTTAAGCTTTACATAATGATTCACTTTTTATTTTAATTTCAATACAAAATGCGACCCTATGGAATATTATAATTTTTTTTAAGATTGTATTTTCGGTTTAATTTACATTTGCAAAAAATAACTACTATAATGAAAGATTTACGTTTTGTAGTTTAACTAGCCGCATTATCAAAAAAACATATTTTAATTTGAAGTCAAAATAAAAAGAAAGGCATTTAAAACAACATAAATATAATAATAATCAAGGTGAGTACTGCAATCTCTTTTTCTTTATAAACATAAAATAAAAATTTTCAAAAAGCTTTTAGTTAAACCTATGTCTGCTCTTCGTAAATATGTTTATAAATTCAAGTTGGGTCCAAATTAGCTTACTCATCATAATCTTCTACAAAGAAAAAAAAATGTATTCAAAATTTAAAATATGTATGTAATTACCAACACCAGATAAATAATAAGCTTCGTTTCATAAAAAGCATAGTTTCAAGACGAATTGCTGATGGAATGATTTATGAATGACTATGACATGTTGCTATGTACAAAATAAATTCTGACAGACTGGTCTTGCTTCTATACTACAGTGAAGCAATTCAATTTTTTAACTAAAATTTGTTGACAAACAAAAAGATTTTCAAAAAACTATTTTAGAATACATTATATTTCATTTCTAATAGGAAATAGAGAAGAAAAATTAACATGATAAATAAATTAAAAAATACCCATTTCAATAAAAAGTAAATGGTCGCGTTCACCAGAACAAACCACTTTGTGATGCGTTTCTGATACGTTTGTGATTGCTGTTGCCTTTCTGGTGAACGACTACTTCGTTTGCTGCAGGCAGCGCTAATTCAGCGTTAAAATTTTATGCTTAAAAAAATGGCGTCTGATTGCAATCATACACCAAACATGTTTGCAATATAAGTACCCGTTCATCAGAAAAATTGCCAACAGTTGGCCAACCGTTTGCAAGCAATTAGTTCTGGTGAACGCGACCAATGATCATTCTGTTCAGTTCAAAATAAATTCTTTCCAGAGAAACGTATGAAAATTCTTCATACATTTCTGTATTATAATGTTTCAACAAAGTGCAAAAATATTCCAAATAATGAAAGCAGGAAAAACCAGTTGATTTGTAACTAACACATAAAACTGCAAAGCAATGCGAAAGCTACCTTCGAAAAACGTTTCACGTTAAACCTCCCTTTTTAAAACAGAAAATATTCAACAAATATTTTTGTGCAAGGGAGATTCTACTTTAATAACAAAAAAAATACACATCACGTTTCAGCTAAAATTCGCACAACAAGAAAAAGCATAAACACACACCAGATACATTAAAGTTCACATAATTCATTGACCGGTTGTAAACACTTCACTATTAATTAAACTTTAATATATTTGGCTGATGAAAGCATGCACATATGACTGGCATTATCACAAAGGCTAGCAATGGCAAAACACCGATAAAATAATTTCTTGCCTGATCAGACTCCTGTGATCCATTGGAGAGAAAAAACAGAAAATAAATAAAAGTTAATAAAATGATCGAACTACTTGAAATAAGAGCAAATGATAAAGAGATGAAAGTGTAGTAAGCACTGCAAAGGAAGTAAACAGGTGAAAAGCATTTCACCAAGTGACTAAAAAAAAAAGAAACACAAAAAAGAAGTCTCTTCTGCAGCACTACCACTCCGTGTATTTATAAGTAAAGTGAAATTTATTATTAACGATAATCGAGCGAACTCACCTATTCAGAGCTTCTACTTTAACCATGTGAGGATCCACTTCAGCCTTGAACTTCTTCAACTGCTCAATTTGTTTCTTTACAATATCAATATCAGACCCTAACGGACCCATGTGGTTAAATTTATCTTCGGCTTTCTTCAAGAATTCCAAGAGATTCTGCAACAACAAATAAGTATCATTTGTACGCTGCCACAAATGTATTATATAGAATTTACGTGTAGGGTTTCATGGAATTCCATCGCTTTCTCCATAGCATCTATAAGATTTTCTTCTCGCTTAGCATAAAGCGCAGTTATATTATCCCATGCGTTGTCAAGGTCTTCAATATGTTTCTTAACTTCTGGTTTATCCGGTTCACCGCAGAGCTGAATGAGTTTCTGCCCGGAGCTTCGCACATGATCCACCTCAGGTTTAGTTTGATCGATCTCATGTCTAATTTCATGCAAGGCAACTTGTTGTTTTTGAATAGCCTTTGGCTCAACGGCAGGTGGTTCTTGGCTCGTGAGGGAATCCTCCAGGTCTTTGAGGGTGGCCATAATGGCGTGCAATTCTTTCCAGAATCTCTCTGCGGCATCCAAAGCGCCTTTGAGTGACTTTCCTCTGTGACCGGTGGCGTTTTGAACTTCATCCCAAAGATTTTTGAGTTTATCGAGTTTGCGTTTGATGTCTTTTATAGCTGGATCCGTTCTGTTGGCGGCCTTGCTGATCACATCATCCGCTGCACGTTTCACAGCAGCGTAAGCCTCCTTCCGCTTGTCTATATCACCGATTAAAGCATCGTTATCATCGATTTGATCGACGATTTTAGGAGGATGAGCCGAAATGGGGTCTTGATTATTAACTTGGTAGGCTGTGTTGGAGAGGGCTCGCAGCATACCCTCTAATTTATCGCTGAATTGAGAACTTTCTTGCAGGGCTTGCTCAAGCGCTTGTTGTCGCTGTCTCAATTCTAATTTAAGAGCGGAGTACCTGTCGTTGTCATTGTCGATTATTTCCTGCACTTTACCTCCGTCGTCTTCGTTGCATAAGTTAATCAGGGCTTCCCCGGTCTTGTTGAGTTTATCCACCAGCGGTTTGTGCTCGTTTATGGATTGTACGAACATTTCGTTGCGATCTTGTTGCTGGGCGATTAAATCTGGGCGAAGTGCAGGCAAGGAAAGCATGGAAACTTGCTCTTCCATGTCGCTGAGCCAATTTGAAAGGACGCTGTGCGTTTCGTTGAAGTGTTCTGCTAGAGGCAGCGCTTGTTCGAGCACACCCAATCGATCTGAGCTTAAAGCAGAGACAGCGTCCATCATTTCACGCAGATCTTCCATTTTCTCGCGTATAAGCGACGTGTCTTCGCTCGGGGGACTTTCTCGAAGCACCTTTTTCGCTGTTGAGAGCACGTCTCTTACACGGCCTTTCTGGCTGGATATGTCATCGTTGAGTGCTCTGTGTTCTTTGAGTTGGACTCGGATTAAATCAGGCTCTGCAGATGGTTTCTCGGCATCTTTAATTTGGTTCTCGACTTCTCTGAACCACTCGAGTAACTCGTCTATGTCACCGGTTACTTCGAGGGCACGTTGCTTGCCTAGGTGGATGCGTTCTGCTCTTCGTTGTATCTGCTCGGCTATCGCGTCGAATCTTCGATTGTCTCTCATCATGAGGCCTTCGATCGTTGCAGCACCCTCTCCAGGACTCGCCTGACACAGTTGAGGCCCTACTAGATTAACGGTTTCCAATACGGGTCTTAACTCTTGCAAATCGACTTCGAGGCGCGCTATGTCGCCTTCCTGGGGTTCAGCCGATTGGAGAATGCCTTCGGCTTCTTGCATCCACTCAATCAGACGGTTGTGGTTGTTGTGGAATTGCTGGACAAGTGGTAGCATAACCTGAGCGTGCTTGAGGAGGTCTGCACCTCTTGATGTTAATTCGACGTAGCGCCGTTGAAGAGAATCGAGCTTATCTTTGAGCTGTAAAGCCTCATCGGATGAAATGTGACGCATCAATTCAACTCCGGTGTCTACTGTGCTGTCGACATCTGATTGGCGGCTTGCAATATCCTCCGTCACATTCTAAATTAAAGAAAAAAAAAAGTAACTTCTTGTATGTATTTAAATGTGTAGGTACTTACGGCTAAGTCATCCATTTGATCCAACAACTTATCAGAGTGTACAGCGAGAGCTTTGTAACGTCCAAGCTTCTGTTCCATTAGATCCATCCAAGCTGCAAGGTCTTGATACGTAAGCACCAAATGCCTCAAGCCTTTCCTCGATACGTTAAGCAACTCGCCGATGTTTTCACTGGATTCAACTAAGTTACCATATCGATCGGTTACTTCCTGCAGCTTTTCACCGAGGCCGGTAGCCTCGTCTTCACCGACCAATAACATCAAGTTGGAGGCTATGTCTGTTAACTCGCTGAAGTCAGGCTTTTTATTTAAAATCTCATTGTGCAGAACCTAAAATAATAATAAAATATTTAGAGAGAAATAAATTTTGAGGGGTGAGAGAGGTTACTTAAAAAGTGGGTAAAGACAGGGCGACTCCTGTGAGGATTATTAACGATCATTTGGAGTGAATCTAAAATCTAATCGAATAATAATAAGTGTGCCAGAAATTCATTGAACAATTTTAAAATTATCTAATATTCTTATTTATGTACAAAAATATTTTTATTGTAAAAGTTATTTTAGAACTGTAAGCATGTAAATATGTAATTTACTTTAATATATTAGGATAAAGGACGTTTGTATTTATATGCATTTTACATTTTATGTTAAGTCGAATTGTTAGAAAATATTTATATTTACTTTTCTTTGCAAGAATTTCTATTATTCTTGCCAGTGTTTAAATTGTTGCAAAATTCAACACATTTTTCAATTTTAGAATAACTTTTCAATATTTTCATATTTCATTTTTAAGAATGTACAGTAGCGGACAACAAAATTCGGGCACATCATTTGTACAATGTAAACCTCACATTAATATTTTTGACATTTCATACATATTAGGTTCGTTCCAGCAACATTTTCTGACTAGTTCGGAACCGTTAAAAACAGTCTCCCACCGAAGTAATGACCGTTTTTAATGACTATGCTTTTGACGGTTTCGAACTAGTTATGAACTGTTGCTGGAACAAACCTATTGGCAACTCCAGAAACGAATGAGACCTCTACTGCAAGAAAATTTAAACTACTTAGCGAGTAATAGGTTCGTTGTAATAGGTTAGCTGTGTACATTTTAAAGAAAATTGAACTTTTCAGAATTTCTAACCCTTCATAAAAAGAACGAGGCACTTTTTTCACGTTGTAAAAATAAAACGGTTTACAGACAGCACAAAGAGGTTATGTTATGTATGCAAAACATTACTTGCTTTCCACCACGTTTGTTTACAATCATCAGCGCCCCCATCAGTGACTGGAGTTGCCAATACCTTTAAAAAAATGTCACTAGTAATACTGACGTTTAATACAAATTTTGACAGAAATATATCCTCTATAAAAGCCTAATTTACCGAATTTGTTTAAATACGAACATGTCAAATTCTTGCCCGGATTTTATTGTCCGCCACTGTACTTAGTGAAAGGTACAGTCTTTTTATTTGCAGATAATTACACTTGGATTTTAACTCTGACGTAATAAGGTCCAATTGTACAATTCCAGTTCAGCTTTAAGCTAAAGCTTAAACCCTCAACAATTGTTGAAATAATCGTTGTTATGGGTTTAAGCTTCAGCTTAAATTTAAACTGGCATTGTACAATAAGGGCAATAAGTGACAAAAGTTTCAGTCTGAATAAGTGCAATTTGCTATTCTTTAAGAGCCATAAGACACGGTGTCAATTTCTGTGTAATAAAGGCTTTACACGATGCAATTTATATTGCAGCAAGACACAATTTCTATTGTAAGCAAGCGCACAACGAAAGTTTAAGATCAGCTGGTGCAAGATTTATTATATTGCATCCTTTGTATTCTGCTGTAATTTTTACTGCAGTGCAGAATGATTTTAGGGATTTTAACGTTATTTTTGATACTGCCAACTGAAATTTTAACAACAAAAAACACTATTTTGTCTTGCAGGTTACGTTTTAAGTGCGCAATATCAGATTGAAATATTTAGGGTGCGTTTACAGAAAGGAAATCAAATATTTAATTACGATTAACTATTTGATTGAGCTTAAAATTTGTGTTGCCATAGAAATCAAATTGTTAAACTAAGGCAACGCTAATTTTAATATCAATCAAATAGTTAATCGTAATTAAATATTTGATTTCCTTTCTGTAAACCCACCCTTAATTTTTGTTATGTTAATGATATAAGTGCACTGCAACATAACTTGCTATCATAAGCAGGCAATTTGTATTGCAGCAAGACGCAATTTTTATCGTGCGCATGCGCATTGGCAAATGTGTGTGAACAATAATTGTTAATTAACCGCAATAAGACCACTCAAATATGAGTTACCATAAATATTTACATTCAGAAATTGCTATCTTTCACTCACAAATAGCTTAAATACAGGGAGATCGAAATTGATTGTCTTGATCCTACACTACTTTCCGTTAGCTTGATATCTTTAGGTTTGTTCGTTTGTTCTGCACTTTCTACACATTTAACTCTTTTAGTCTATTTTTCTCACTTCTACTTACATTATGTTAAGTACACCTCACTCTGTCAGGCGCGGTTGGTACAGAAAGTGCAGGAAAGTGCAGGACAAACGAATAGACCTAATATTTACATCTAACGATCTATCACATGAAGGTTAGAACGAAAAGCAGTGCGTCATTCATGAAACTTATACCCAAACATACCTAATTAATAAAGAACATAATTATTGTTTAGTCAGATTGCTATTACATTGAAATAAATCATTTTTCATGAATAAATATGTTGCTAACTTCATTTCAATAATTGGACGTAAATATCCATATCAAGCTCGTGGAAAGCAGTGTAGGATCAGGACAATCAATTTCGAACGCCTGCAAGATATTTTATTTTTATATGGAATATTCATTGCATCGCATTGCGTCCGTGTAAAGCCACCGATGATTTGAAAAATATTTTGTTGCAAGTCGAAGGTGATTTCATATTCTTAAGGCCACTTTACAGTTCGCAATTTTCATTGCTGGCAATAAATAATTGCAGCGATTTGTATTGCATGCGCACTATTTGTATTTTGATCAGCAATTGGCAATTTTCATTGCAATTGCAGAAAATAGTCCGAATTGCATTGAAACGACGATTTTGGGGAATTTGTTGAAGTTGAAATACCAATTTTATAAAAAAATAAATAATATAATATGTGACAACGACGTAACTTCAAGTTGATTCGTGTTGTGTGTTGACGCCGAACTTGCAATAAGTACAAAGTAGCACTTTTTTTGCACAATTGTTGGAAAACTTTGCTACTTTAACTTTTATTACTTCTTTGCTACAAACAAATTTATTACATTCAACACTAAAATTATTTTTTTTAAGTTGTAAACTTGATGCTTGATTTAACAGCATTCTTTAACTTTATTGCCATCTGTAAAGTGTTCTGCAATAAAAACTGCTCAATCTTTTATTGCTGCAATCATTCATTGCCGGCAATGAAAATTACGAACTGTAAAGGGGCCTTAATATACAGCGTGACTGTAAAAACACCTGACAGAAGAAAAACAGTAATGGTCAGGTGTACCAAATACTAAGGCCCGATTGCACAATCATAGTTTAACTTTAAGCTTCGCTTTATTCCCATAGCATCAATTGTAAAGACAACTGTTTCCATAGAAATAAAACGAAGTTTAAAGTTAAACCATGATTCTACAATCGGGCCTTAGGCTACCTTGTATTAAAGGTTTAAGCCAGGATTAACTTTAATCCTAAGTTAGAATGTGAAACTTGTATGACACAGCATTTTGTGTATCACATTCTACCTTAGGATTAACTTTAATCCTGGCTTAAACCTTTTTATACAAGGCAGCCTTAAGCTCAGCTTAAATTTAAGTGATGTTTATAATGTGACATTTGAGGTTACACAACATTACATATTTAAGTCATTCTCTAATGCCCGATTTCTTCATCGCCTTATCTTGAGGTTAAATATATCTGTCAGTTAGAATGTGTACGTAGATAAATTAACCTTAAGTTAAATATGGTGAAGAAATCGGCCATAAGTGATGCTTAAAGTTAAGCTGAGCTTAAGTGTTTGATGCAACTGGCCATAAGACAATTCATGTCATAAATTACAGAAAAAAACATGAAAACAAGTCTCTTGGTTTCCGATATAATTCGTACTCAAGTTACGGTACGGCACTGACAGTTACGTTGAATTAAAATTCATGCAATCCACAGCTGTATCTAATAAAGTTTTATGTCTCAAAATGGGACCTTCATATCGTTTGCTCGATCGTCTAGCTCGTTAATTAAAGTGAAAAATTTCTATTGATGGAGTGCAAGTAAAATGAAACGTTTTCAACACTATCGTCTCTAGTAAATTAGTTTATCTTAATTTCTGTTTCCAAATAATTCTGCAGAACACTCATAAAATTCAAGATCGTCAATAAAATAATAAACAAAAAATAATTAATCGCACTTAAGGCGATTCCATCACTTCACTCAGTGTCATAACATGATTTTAAGATAAATTTTTAATTCATTCTGATTTACTAATTACACTTTCCCATAATCTGTCATCGATTCTTTTACTTGTTTTATTTTGACGGATATTATTTTGGTCACCCTGTATGTATAGAAAAATTACTAAAAATGTTTATGAATGATTAAATTGCCATATTCGATTTGGAGTCACCCCGTTTCTACCTGTTACTTATTATTGTTACTTATTATTATTACTTACGCCGTGTTCCCGAATTCTTTGCTGTATCTTCTCTTCATCCGTAGGTATTAACTCCATATCTTTGACTTTACGCTCGCTGCTATCCAACCAATCCTGAAGCGGTATGAGGGTATCCTGGAATTCCTTTGCAACTCGCATGGCCTGTTCTAAAGCGAGAGTGCGGTTCTGAGCCCCCTCAGTAAGAGCATCAAAACGCACCATGAGGTCCTTGAGCTGCTTTTCGATGGCCTTTCGTTCGGCCGGTGCAGCTTCCTTGGCTATTTCGTTGCCCATACTAAACAGAGATGACATCGAGTTTTGACGGTCGAGCAGCATTTTCTTCAAGAACTTTTGCTCTTGCAGCTGCGCTTTGACGACCTTGTAATCCGCAGATGGTGGTTTTTGATTGGAAACCAGTTCTTCGGTGTCCGTCAGCCACTTAGCGAGACCATCGAGGGCCTCCTGGAATTTACCCGACTGCAACAAGGCGACGTCTAATCTTCTTTCACGGTCGTTTATCTTCTCCTTGAGGTTGTTCCATTTGTCGTTCATTTTTTCGAGGTCCTTCTCGAGAGTTGTAGTGTTTACACCAGGTGCTGCTGATTGTATTAAATTCTGCCCGACGTGATTGCACTCGTCGACGTTTTTACCTAGGGGTTCGACTGTTTGCAGTCTGAATCGTTTGAACTCTTGCTGTTGAGCTCTGATGGCATCGACGTCTGAGCCGACTGATTTAAGGTTGTAAACGACACTCGATGCGTCTTCAACATCGTCTAATACGGCTGCATGAACCAAATAAAATCCTTCGAGTTTCTTGATTGTGTCTTCGAGTTCTTGCTCTCGGTTACGAGCACGGTCATCCAGTTTGCCTAGGTGCTTCTGGAGCCTTTCGACTTGCTGCCTGGTTTGAGCTGTGTCGGGGGCAAAACCACTGTCCACTAATTTTTCGCCGTCGGAAACTGTTTTGTTCACATTTTCAGCTGCTTTATTAATTTTGCCGATTAGTTTTCCTACTTCATCGATTTGCTCTCTCAAAGTCTTGAAATCACGGCCTGGTGGTTTCATTCCATCGAACTCCGACTCTAGCCCAGATAAATCATGCGAGAGAGTTTTAACTTGGTCGTTGAATTGAGAAACTGCGACAGCCGCGGATTGCAACTCGGAACAACGATCATCCAATTTTGCTTGCAGTTCGTTGATGCGTTCTGCCAAATCGTTGATCTCATCGTTCAAGTGGTTCGCGTCGATTCCATGTTCTCTTGCCTCGTTAATTAAATCAGTTGCTTGTTGTCGACAAACCTGGCGACAAAAATTTACGTACAAAAAAATAATAAAAAATTAAAAGCACTTACTTGTAAAGGCTTCTTCAAATTATTTGCTTCTTCTCGCAGGTTCTTCATTCTTTCTAACATCTTCGGGTCCCTCGTTGATCTGCCAATTGCATCGTGTGAAGCAAGCTTGTCTTCACAGCGATCCAAACCATGCTGTAACTCCCTAATGTTCTCGTTAAAGTCTGCCAGTTTACGAGCTTGATCTTCCAGCGATTGCGAGTATTCGATCAGAGTATTGCTCAGCTTCTCCCAGCGCTCTTTGAGATTCGTTATTTCAATCCTC
This sequence comes from Dorcus hopei, assembly GCA_033060865.1. Lineage (NCBI taxonomy): Eukaryota > Metazoa > Arthropoda > Insecta > Coleoptera > Lucanidae > Dorcus > Dorcus hopei. Next base: position 45,756,670 of record CM065426.1, on the reverse strand, counting down.
ACGACGTCTTTATCAATGTCGCAAGCCGACAAGAACGTATCAGCGTTCGATCGGATGTTCTCGTATTCCCCAGACCGTTTCCACACATCATTGCGGAACGCCTGGAGCTCCTTGATTTGTTTCTCGATGTGCTTCTTCTTGAACGACGAGGGCCTTAAGCCGTCTAATTTGTCTTCGGCTTGACGCAGCCACGGCACGAAGGCTTCCAGAGTACGATAGTACTTCCTGCAATGTTCCATGCAGGTTTGCAACCTCGTGTTCCTGTCCACGGTTTCTTTGCGTAGTTTATCCCAGGAGTTCTGGATTTTATCGAGGTCCCTTTGCAGGCTGCGCGTGTCTGTACGGTTGTTTCGGCTGAGAATGTCTCTCCCTTTGTTGAGGAGCATGATGACCTCGTGCTCCCTCGAAAGCACATCTCTATAAACGGGTTCGTGATGAGCCAATTGCTGTTCTAGTACATCGCGATCGGCTGAGACGAGCAGGCGTTCGGAGAATGAGCCTAGTTCATCGGAGAGCCAACCCAAAGTCTTCGCGCATGATGCTTCGAATTGTCGACCGTCTCGAAGTGAACCTAAATCATAATAAAAAAATAAAATCAGGGAGATACTGAGTCTAGTAGTACAAACCTTCAAGTTCTGCCTTTTTGTGATCCAGTTTTTTCTGTAACGTATTGTATTGCCTTCCGGCAGAGCCTAACTTAGCTTGAATGTCCGCTCTAGAAGCAGGATCGCTCAGGACCTCGCAAAGCTGTGCACCGGCTGCCTCTAAGTCGGTTAAAAGAGGTCTCTGCCCCTCCAGTTGTCTTTCGAGGTTTTCAATTTTGCGCAGCTGTTCCTCAGCATCCTTATCAAGAGGGACCTCGTCTAGGTTATCGGAAATGGTTTGTAATCCATCACGCAATCGAGTTAGTTGTGCATCGAATTCCCTGCTGGTATCAGCAGCTGCGCCAAGTGAGTCCGCACGTTCCTCGAGTTTCCCCAGTAAATCTGCCCAACGCTGCTGGATATTAGACAACTTATCATTAACTCTCTTTCCATCGGGTGTGCTGGGGCCCAAGTAACTTAAAACTGAATCACCGACTTCGATGAGATGCTGAAGTTGGGGCTGTTGAGAGCGGAATTCCTCGCGTAAAACTTGGACTTGTTGCACTTGTGATTGTACCATGCGTGCATCACTGGAAATTGGTCCAAGCACCGTCAGCATACGGTCTTTCGCAGATAACCACGATGCCAAGGAGTCGTGAGTGTCGTGGAACTCCTTCATGTCCTCCATGAAACGTATTCTGTCTTTCAGTAAGTCGTTGAGACTCTTCCACTGGCTTAAAACGTCCTCCAGTTCATCGTTTAAGTTATCCGCACCCAGAGCACCCGGCTTGCGCTTCAACAAATCCTTGATCTGGCTCTTGGTCGAATCCAACAGGGACTGTTTCTCGTACATCTCTTCCAAAATCTGCTTGATCTGCCTGTTGGCCTTGTCAGCCTCGTCTTTGCTGTTCGGAATGATGTCTTTGGGGATTTGCCTTCGAACTTTATCCAGGAATACGCTCAAGGTCCTCAGGTTTTCTAGTTGGCGTTTTAGTTCTTCGCGAAGTGCATCGATTTCACTCAGCCGGTCACTGATCTTAATTCCAATGAGTGAGTAGCGGTTGTTGATTTCTGAGAGCTGCTGTTGGATGGGCGATAGGTCTTCGAGGTGGAAGCCGTCCTGACTAGATCGTCGAGATGAAAATCCACTCGAGCCACTGGGTGAGAGTGGACTTATTGCTTTCGTGGGGGAAGGTGAACGTCCGTCTTGTGAAGCACGTCTCACTGAAATATGAATGATTATTTTGATCTATTTGAAAAATTCACCCCAATTTGTGATGTGCATACAAATAATAAGTACTGTGAGGACCTTGATATATTTTATTTAAATTTTGTGCTTGAACAATCAGGTTTTCTATTCCCTAGTTTTTATAGCTAATGCCGTGGGAACCTTGTCGCAAACACTAGTTAACGTAAATCGTCTTGTTCTGTTCAAAAACTCGAATATTTTATATACAGGTATCATTATCATAATCATTATCCCTTAAAATTGGAAAATAGGCAACACATTTTCCTTCCGTGCTTTTAGTGTATTGTGAAAACACGAACTTATTTCTGATTTGATTGATGGGTTGCCTATTCTAAAATCTTCAGGGGTCATGATTTAAAATGTGCATCTTGTATAATTTTAATTAATTCAATTACTCTGTAATTGGTTTGACTATGGCTGTCGAGTAACCTTTAGTATTATTAACGTGAAATTGCATTTATTTGTTTAAAAAAATGTATACAAATTTATACTTACTTAGGTTTGAAGTGAAAGTTGAACGTTTTGTAGGACTGTAAGCCTGTGATCTCTTCCTAGAAGGAGAGTCAGGCCTCTCACCCTTAATCAAATTATCATATAAAGTCCCTACATCGTTAATTTTATCGATAGTTGTTGCATAATCTCGATGTTCCTTTGCGATGGGCTTCAGTTCCTCATTCTGTCGTTTCAACGTTTCAATTTCTATCGCAGCAGGTTCTAATCGTGCAACCCTTTGCTCAATCCTGCTCAACCATTCAGTGACTAGCTCGCGCAAGCTTTCATAAGAACTCAACTGTTCACTGCGTTGCTTGGATAGCTTCTGTTTCTCATCGAGAATGCTGTTGAGATCGCGCCAAATATTCTCCATTGCTTTGATTTGATCACGCACAACCGAAGTGTCCGTTACGTCTCGCTTATTCACCAATTCCTTTCCACATCGAATGACTTCTTCGAAAAGGCCACTCCTGCTATCCCTGTCCGCAGCGATGTCTCGCATTCGATTTGAATACTCTTCAACGGGAAGCTTGGTTAAATCACGCGATTCTAAAATCTCAAGCACGCTGTTGTACCAGTCGCTGAACTGTCTGGAAAGGCCGTTGAACGTATTCAAACCCTGACTGACTTCGTCAAGGAATTCCTTGCGCTTCTTGGTGCGATCGAGCAACTTCTCGAATCTGGTTCTAACATCGTTCAATTTGGCTTCGATTTTCCTGGCCACACGTACATTGCTCGTTGAGGAAATCAACTCACTCGCGGAGAGGTAAACAGAATCGATGGATGATATGCGAGTGTCTACGTCGCTTTGGAACACACGGTGCTCACGCAGTTGCTCCTCGAGCCGTTCTTTGATTAACGAAGCGGGGCTCTGCAAGCCCTTGAACTGGTTCTCAGCGAGCGTTAGCCAAGTGATTATGCTGTCGAGGGCGTCTTGGACTCCCTGTGATTGAACTAGGGCAGTCTCAAGTTCCTGGCAGTGATCGGCTAAAGCATCTTTCAGTTGAGTGTATTTCTGATCCAACTCGATTACTGGTTGTTCGAGACGAGCCATTTCGGCTGGTGACATTTGGCCTTCAAGTGACTGCAGGAGGGAATCGGTTGCCTAAAATGAACACAAAACGGTCATTACTCAAAAAACAAAAAATGAGTGAGCAATAAAGTTTTACCTGTTTCGCATTATCAATTAATCTTCCGTTGGCCATAAACTCATTATTGAGAACTTTAGCATTGTGTAGTTGATTTTCAACAGCTTGAGGGTCACCTCCGATTGGTTCGTTGAGGACTACATTAACACGTGGCTCAGCCTCTCGTAGCCACTGCCTTGCTTTACCCACGGCATCACTATATTCTCTCTGTCGACCCCCAACACCAGACAGTCGATCAGAAAGATTGTTGGCTCTGTGCAGTAAATCCCTGTATTGTTGTGTGACGAGTGATACTTCTTTGCAGACTGGAGATTCTTGAGATGACAACGGTTGGATGTGAGGGAGTCGAGATGGTAACGATGTTCGGAAGTCATTCAAAATATTGAGGTATTCCTAAAAAATTTTTTGAATTTTAGAATGCAACACAAGAGAAAAGGTGGTAAATAATACTTTTGATTCATCTACGAACTTCTGTGCTGACATTGTAATGAACCTCAAGTCAGCCTGGTGCGCAATGACATCCGAGACAAACTCCCTTGTGCTATCCGCACTCGAATTCAGGCGTTCCAAGTCGCTCAGAGCACGTTCTTTATCTTCCAAAATCCTCCTGGCTTTAGACAACCAATTAGAAAAGTTGGTGAGTTCGCTGTTAAGTTTGGAGATCTCATCGTTTGCAGCCAACAGGCGACGCAGTAATTTATCAGTGCGATCAACGGCTTTCTCGTAACGCGTCTTGAGATTGCGCCCGCTCTTTTCTAGAGCTAAAGCCTCACTCTTTGAAAGAATATCGCCGGCTGTTAGCACGAGCTGACGCACTTGATCACCACAATGGGCGACCTGGCTCGAATGCTGATCTAAGTCGTCTCTAACTTGCTTCATTATGTTGACTTGGTTTCTCAAGTCCTCCAGCACTTCGTTCATCACATCTTGGCTGGCGATCTTGTCTTCGACTTGTCCTATCCACTGAAGCAGTTTCGACAAGCTTTCATCGCACAGTTTATATTTCTCTTCGACCGCTTGCTGTAAAATCAAATTAACACAAATTTAGTTATGAGAAGCCCACAAACCGCACGCACTATTTAAATGATTTAATTAATGACTTACCTGTGCTTAATGCAAAAAAAAACTAAATTACTTTACTATTATAGATCTAGCTAATGTCACTAGTATAACAAATGAAATAAATGAATAGCTTGTTGTGCACATACACAATTAATTATTTAAAAAAAAAATGTTAAGTTTACTGCGAGGGTGATTTCAAAGTGTGTGTGCACAACTACAAGAGGACGGTATATGCTTAACGTAACACAACATGTAATAATTTTTTCAAATTACGAATCTAGACGGCATTGCATGACACTGCAGCCATGTTGCAAAAAAAAGCTAGTCCCTAAACCTAAACTCATGCATACAAGCTCACACATATATGATGGAATGTTAGTACAATATCAAATGTATAAAATATGTAATCCTAGTACAAAAAAATAACGTAAATAACACCTGCAAAACAAATTAAAAAGATAATTGAGAAACATAAAAATTGAATTTAAAACACAAAATGTAAAAATGCTGTCACCTTTTCTTGAAGATGTGTTCAGGATGTGTGCAGGAAGAAGTTTATTGATCTAAAGACTTAACGAGAATCATTGCTTTTATAATAACAGTGGAGGAGAAATACACTGGCTAAACCAAACGCCCTTCTCCACACGCTTGCACGAAAATATGTAGGGAGGGGTGTTTTGTACTAGATAGAATTTTAACATACAATTTTGCAAATACATGCTGCTTATACACAGGTAATAAATTTAAAATAATACCAAAGAAATTCAAAACATTTTTGTGTAGTTTCAAAAAAATTAAATTCTCATTTATAGATTCTTAACGGAACATTCTTCATTGTTTTAAAAACCACAGTGTGTTGTTAACTGTCTGTAACTAAAGTAACAGAAAGAAATCTTCACATAATTAGAATATGTAATTTAGTTGATCGTTTGATTACTAAAATTATTTTCTACAAAGTGGTAAAAAATAACTGTTTGAGTTGGCATTAAGATCATTTTTTTATTCGGCTATTTGCAACACTGTAACCAAATGGAAATTTTTTTTATTATCGGTTTTTATAAAAATTTATTGACGCAGAACGCTTTTGCATACCCTAAAGTCAAATTGGAAAATGTCAGATGAAATTTATCTTGAACGGTATACAGCGTGGACACCGAGAAATGAAACGACTTAAGAATAAATTACCCTTATTTTACAAGATACAGCAAAATGTCATAAGAATAAGTTGTTCAGAATTAAAAGTTATAATACGAAATTACAGCCTTCTATTTCAAAAATAAAAAAATTACAATTTATTGTGAACCACTCTTTATACACACTACATTAGGAAATACTGGTTGGATTAAAGTGTCCGCCAAAATAATATGAATAGAAAAACATTAAATTGGTTCTTATTTCTCAATTATTTCAATTGGTTCTTAGTGATTATTTCATTGCGTTCCGAAATGTTGTGCTTTCTTTTAGCACACTTTTTGAAAGACACTGTATATGTTTTGTTGGTTTATTTGATGTAACCATTGTAACCTGAACAGCGACATGATTGTAGGTTCTGTGAATAAAAATTAGCGTTTTAATTTGAATTTGAAATGTCAAATGACGCTTGTAAAGTGACGGGTGTCAGTGTCAAGCCGTCAACAACCGGAAGTTACTCCAGTTGTACCATTTAAAAATAAAATTCAGCACTGCCAAACAGTGATTCTTGACCACTTTGTACATTCTCAAATTTTGGGTAAAAACGTACGATCTGGGGCATGTTTCATAATAAAATACAAACTAATAATATTAGTATTGGATTAAAGACGAAGTAAAAAACTATTCATATAGTTTTTTACTTCGTCCTTAATCCGATCATCAAACGTTTTATTCAATACTAATATTATTAGCTTATATTTTATTATGAAACAGGCCCCTGTTTTTCTTTTAATTTTATTCAAAGCGAATACATTTCAATCTTCACACCAGTTTAGAAATTCAAGACTAGGTTTAATTCCCCAAATCGGGTGAAAGACATTGAATTACATACGAGGGATAGTTAAAAATTAATCAGAACGAGACGGAGAATTTTGAGTGATGAAAATTAGTATGTTTTCTTTGGGGAAATATCTAAAATTCAAGTGTTTATGTTGCATCATTCAAAACTGACAGTTTTGTCACTTAATGAAGTTATATATTTTGTATACGAGGTCTCTTCCGAAAAAGACTAGCTAGCCAATGTTTATATAGGCTAAGGCTGGGTTTCTCAGTCCTAGTTTAACTTTAAACTCCTGTTTATTTCCATAGGAACAATTGTTTTTATAATTGTTATCATGGAAATAAACAGGAGTTTAAAGTTAAACCCAGCCTGAGAGATATAAAAAGTCCACGATCGGATTAAGTACTGGCTCTGGTGTAGACATAGTCCAGGAAGGTGGAGCCTCTGTTTTACATGCAGCACTCTCTCACCCTGTTTTACTTGTTTGTAAGATAAAGATACCAGGTAAACGTACTCTCCGAATTCTTAAGAATAGTGCCATTTCATCCTAGCAACGTCACCATTGGGCAGACGTTAATGAAGGGGAGATTTAATCCGATCGTGGATTTCTTATATCTCTCATTCTATAATAAGAACGGTTTACGCAATCTGGCAGTTATGGAGAGGGGGCTTTAGTGCACATGCGTAAACGTGGCGACCCCACCCCTCGCCGCCTCCTTTGTACCAGACAGTTAGGTTTCTGAAATTTAGGAATAATTGCCAATTTTAGGATAAAATAAAAAATGTGTAAGAGTAAATTGCCTATCTATGTAAAGTAAATGCTTATTTACGTAGATATGTACAGGGTGTCCCAACGAAGTATATTTCTTCTGCGAAGCCTTTAGGATTTATGTGTGAACTTTTTTCACGAAAATAACCGAGTGAAACCGATTCAAAAATATATAATGTTTTGATACTTGGATGAGTTTGTGAGATATTTGATTCTAAAATATCAATAAAAATATTTAAAAAATCAGGGCTTGGAGAAAGGTTTTTATTGTTAATTAATTTTGTATCGTTTCAAATATTCGAATTTATGTTGTCATTTGCTAACTAAAACAGTGATTTAGAAGTTTTTAAGCATTTTTTCCTTAAATGTTTATATGTTAATATATGTATTGATTTTTTAAACTCAAATGTTTCACAAACAGCAGATCCAAAATAACACAAAAACCAGTAAACCAATTACACGATATTTATATGTACAGGCTGTCTTACGAAAAACGCCCCAAGCCATAACTCCGTTATTTATGGACTTATCTTAACAAACAAAAAAGCAAATAAAATGAGACTAAAAGTACTATAAAGTGAATCCAGTTTCAATTTTTTTTTTAATTACCTTCAAGGTCAAACGACTGTCAACTTTTATTTTTCAAATGGCTCTGTATATTTTTTATTATTATATCTGGTAGAGATTTTTTTTCTAAGTCCAATAATGTGCAACACTTTGATATTTAGAAAACATTTTTCGTAAAAAAAAAGAAATGAACTAGTCTATTACGCAAAACGTGCTTTTCATAAAAATGATAAAGTTTGTCGTGAAAACAATGTCACTGAGGTTATTTTTCACACATGTTTTAAACTATCAAGTTCTTCTACTTGTACGACTTATTGTTTCTTAAAAAAAAGCCGATTATCACCTGACTGATTTATTGCAAGTACATTTTGAATGCAATAAAAACAGCAATCAAGCATTACAGAAAACATTAATGAAATAATTAAAATTAAGTCTACAACTGTGTAAGTTGCTTTGGGAAAAAATCCCTGTCTATAGAGACGCACTGCTTGTGTTTTTATTGCATTCAAAATATGCTTGGAGTAAGTCAATCAACGGAGTATTATCCATAATCGGCTTTTTTTAGGAAACAATGAATCATACAAAGAGAATAACTTGACAACTTGAAACAACTGTGAAAAATAACGCTCAGTGACATTGTTTTCACGACAAACTTTAACATTTTTATGAAAAGCACGTTTTGCGTAATAGACTAGTTCATTTTTCTTTTACGAAAAATATTTTTTAAATGTCAAAGTGTTGCGCATCATTGGATTTAGAAAAAAAATCTCTACCAAATATAATAATAAAAAATATACAGAGCCATTTGAAAAATAAAAGTTGACAGTCATTTGACCTTGAAAGTAATTTTTAAAAAAATTTAAACTGGACTCACCTTATAGTACCTTTAGTCTCATTTTATTTGCCTTTTTGTTTGTTAAAATTAATCTATAAATAACGGAGTTACGGCTTGGGGCGTTTTTCGTAAGACAGCCTGTACATGTTTGTTATCAGGGTGATTCAAGGATTAAAAATTTGAAAAATATACAGTGTTGCATTTAAAGAAATTAAATTTTTTTTATCCACCCGGTATATAGGTATAAAACGCTGCCGCAAAACTGATAGTATAAGTGAAATCTACATAAAAATCCATATAAGAGCAACTTTTAAATTTTTTGAATTGGTTATTAATTAAAATAATAAAGGCGGGTTAACATTAATAAAACTAACCCTGTACAATGGTGCTCAGCTAAAATGATACGACTCTGTAATTCTGTGATCCTTAAGAGCATTGCGGGAATGAGCAAGGCTTTAACTTACTTCAGTTAAATATAAAGTGCGTTAAAAAAAATGTTATCAAGTAGGCTTATGTCAAATGCAAATTTTGCAAAGTCACGTCATCATACGATTATTATAAACCTAACCTAACTTTCTATATTCATTTAATTACGATTTTCTACAAAGTGGATAATAAAACGCAATTAATGAAATAAAACATTTATTTTATTGGAAATACCTCGAAGATGTAAACAAAAACTTTGACAGTTGACAGTTCGCAGTTATTCAAGGTTGCAACACACGTACTAAGTTACGACGTGCCGTCATAAAATAAAAGCAAGTTCAGAGCCTCCTCGATAACGAATTTTTTGAACGCACGTTATAATAGGGCGATTATGCGTTATAATTGCAGAGATTTAACCCAACTTTTTTTTCCCTTATAACAAACGAACGCTTGAATCTGTTTTGGAAGGGAAGCCACATTTTCAGATGGTTTGGGTAATTTACGTTAGATCGCTAGTGTGAGAAACACGGTTGTCACTGTACAGATCTTGCAATAACATTTCTGAGGTTAGGAAGATAATAGTGTATAATCAGTGTTGCCAACTTGAGGGAAGGAATTTTTATGCCTTAAAATTGCAAAAAAGGGAGGAAAAGGGAAGGAAAAAGTAAAGGGAGGAAAAGGGAAGTTGTGAAGACAAAATTACTTAAATATTAATGCAAATCTTGGCAAAAATGCATAAAAAAATAGCTTAAAATTCCAATTTGAGGGAGAAAACAAGCATAAAAGAGAATTTTGGTCCCAATATGAGGTAAAAACGACTGTCAATAGTTGACAACACTGGGTATAGTGAACCTGTTTCAATAGCAAACGCTTCAGGCTCTTAAGGGGCGTTTACATTACATACATGTTTTGAAGACATTGAAAAACAAATCTATACAAAAATGTGGATTTGTCGCATACAAATCACGATGAATGTTTAGCACAAGTTTTCGACAAATACTAGAAAAGGACCTCGTTTACACTCTGTGACTTGTTCGCTACATATTTAGTATTTAATAATAAAAAATTTTCACAAAACATCAGCTCGCTTGACAATTGAAAACAGCTGACTATTCTGCACATGCGCAAGTACCTTTGTATGGTCTGTGATCGCTCTGTTTTCCATTAATTTGGAATACAAATCCATATTATAAAACATGTCGGAAACATGTCAAATACAAGAAAAGTCTAGCACTTGTATGAGATAAATTTTAGATTTGTTCCAAACTTTTCAACCGACATGTAGGGTACATGTATATTTCAAACATGTATGTAGTGTAAACGCCCCTTTAGATTTTCCTTTTTAGCGATTGAACCGAAGTATCAAAAATTACAAAGACACGATATAGCTTCCTAAATAATGCTTGTTTCTAAAAACTTATTAATTAAAGTTATCTTCTTAACCTCAAAAAAAGTTATTGTAAGATCTATGTTGTGGCAATCCTGTTTTTCATATTATCTCACCAAATATCATTCAAATTGGTTCAAGCTTTCTTTTGTTACAAAAAAAATTTTTTTTTTTCAACAACTTTGACTGACAAGCATCCAAGAATCTGTGGTTAAGTTATGCCCACAAATTTAACGACCCTGTATATGCGGCCGACTACAGTTAGGGCTTTTATCGCAAAAATTGTTACGAAATTATCTGTTTAAAAACATCAAATTTCGAGGAATACGAATTATGCAAAGTTTGATATGCATTTCATTTAGTATCTTTTTGGATCATTATTTTTCAATTCTTAAATACACATATTAGTGAGGTATAATAAACTTAAAAAAATAATTTTAATTCAGCTCGTTGTAGAAAATATTTTCTAATATTATAAGATTTTATTGAAGAATAAGTAATGCAACGTATGTTTTTTTATATTACGTAAAATTACCTAAATTTGAAATAATGAAAATTTTTTATTTTTATGTTGCAGCTGTTTTGTTATAAATCAGTTTAAATGTCGACGTTTTCTTGTATGATGACGGCTTCTTCAGAGTAAATAGGGTAAGTCGTCAAGGAAATCAAAGCAGAAGGGGAGAGGTTATTTGATTTTTTTTAAATTTTATATTATGTATATGTATTATTCATAAACTGAAATATTTTTAATATCTTATATAATTTTTTAAAATAAAATACTAATTTAAAATTCATATTAATCAATTAATCAATTATATATTCATAAACTGAAATATTGTTTAGTGAAGCATTTATATTTTATAGACTGAATACTAATTCAAAAATAGAAAAATTAATTTAAAAATACATAAAATACAAATAATTTACAAAATATTTAAAAAAAAAGTTTCAGTGTATGCATATTATACAAGGTGCTCCAAAATTCAGTACGCAAATTTTGTGCGTGAGTAAAGGATGTCAAAATAAATAAATTTTGTTAATGAACTTATGTCCTCAAATGCAAACTTACTGAGGTGCGGTAGAATAACCGATGAGAACTAGTGACAACTACTTCCGCACGAGACAAGGCACCTGACAACGAGTTCCCCAAACAATCAACGATATACGAAACCAGACATCTGACACCGAGTTCCCGGAACAATAAACGACGCACTAGACCAAGCACCTGTCAATTTTGAACAATTAAATAAAATTGTAATAAATATCTACAAATATCATTCTGAATACAATTATTAATTTTCTTTTCCTTGCATGTTCTCATCGTTTATTGTACCGCACCTCAGCAATTTTGCATTTGAGGACATAAAGCCATTAACCAAATTTATTTACTTTGGCATCCTTTATTCACGCACAAAATTTGCGTACTGAATTTTGGAACACCCTGTATAAAATTAACAAAAAAAAATCAAATTACTTCATTCTTTTCTGTTTTTAGCTGCTCTTGAAGACCTTGATTGTTTATTTATTTATCCTAAAGAAGTTGTCAACATACAAGGAATCAACGACATTTAAATTGCCTTTGAGAGCTATCCCACGAACAATTAATTGCTAATTGTTTAATAATATCGGGGGCGTCATATCAGAAGGGCGTAAGCGCCATTATAATTCTGTGCTGATACGCCCTTCTGATATGACGCCCTCGATATTGTTATACAATAGTTTTTATTTCGAAACTAAACATATTTTTTGGTTAAATATCGATGTCCTATAGAAATCGCAAAGCGGTGTTGAACATCACGAAGTTCCTAACGTATTAATCATTTGCGGTTTAATATTTTTGCCATCTCAAATTAGTACACTCGGCAGTAAAAGCACATTTTAAATAATTACACTTCTTCACTCAATGTTCATAAAGGCGTGGTTTGCGTACAGGAGTATCGTTTTAACTGAGCAACATTGTACATAAATAAGGTGAATATTTTATTTCTCATTCATTAATTTTTTTGAGTAAATAAAAAAAAATGTTTTTCTAAACTTTGTTCAAACAAAACATAAAATCTTTCTTAAAAATTTTATAGCTTGGAAAATCTCTTCACACATTATTTGATTTCGGAAACATTGTACAGAATGTTTACTGCAAATAGAATAGGATGTTTATTGCAAAAGAAACTAAACTCAATTTTACATATTTCTGAAAAGAGTGATGGGGCGCTAGTTAGAGTTTTGCCACAGGTGCCAGATACTCTAATTACGGCCCTGGCTGGGAGATACAGCGGGAAGAAAACGGTCACAGTTTGCTAAGGTTTTTGGCAAAACATTACATTACTTAGATGGCACAGTCCTTGCAAGTTCAGACTTTTCAGAAAGCTAAGATCATGAGAATGGCCATGGATGTGACTTATAAACAACTGATGGCAATTCAAAAAAATAAAATAAATTGTAAAAGGAAATCCGGAGGAAGAATTTGAAGTTTCAAGGTGCCTTCCCTATCAGGGATTAAGGCGTATTATACTATGTCTTCTTTAATATGAATTGCATACTGGGTTCGGATACTTTCTGGACAGACCTCGTATATGCTATGTATCATAAATCGGTTTCCATGTAGTATAAAACTTCATATGAATATCAACAAGTATTTGTAAAATTATGATTTTTAATGAAGAGTTATATTGAAAACATCGAAAATAATTGAAGGCATTATTCCAAAAACTAGACAAGTCCTAAAATGATAATTGTCTGGCTTTTGCAGGAAACAAGTGGGATTTGTCTTATTTTTATAGAGTCGCACATATTTCTCCGTGCAAAATCGTCGGACATGTCTGTTTCATAGCGAAACAAATTATACCACTAGATAGCCATTGTCTTAAAGTATATAAAATAGCGACAACTTGTAAACTAGATGTTTTGGACTTGTCTGGTTTTTGGAATAATGCCTTCAATTATAGACAGTAGTGTACGTGCAAAATTGTATATAAATTACTTAAAAGAAGTATCAACAATTAAACGAATTAAAAATATAAAAAAATAACTCACGTTTAGATTTGATTTTAAAAATTCCTGTCTCCACGAATGTTTGCAATAATTACTGCACACTTCAAGAAAAAGTAACAAGAAACAGAAAGATTTTGTATATGTAAGTATGTAAATTAATTATTGATTATTATAGTTACTCGTATAAATGTGTTACATGATGTTTTGAGTAAGTGTTAATTCTGGGAGTATTAATCAACTGATCGATGTGTTTCTAGCAATGTCTATTATGAAAAAAATTACGACAGCCACTGACATTTTTTTTTAAATACACACATACACACAGAGGACCGAGGGAAGGTAAGTCCATGCAACTGAAGAGTGAGTGCGATTCGAAAAAAACTGTCAATGGCTGTCACTAAGCATCGCATTCCAAAATTAGCAGCGGCAATGTGCAATTGGCAGTCTTTAACGCCTTTAGCTGCACTCGAGCAATGTATGAGCAGTAGGACCATCACACAAAATGATAAGCTCCGAGAAGTGTGTACCAGCTGCAAAAAATTATTTCGTCAGTTTGTTTTTTTGGGGGGATATATGATTGTTTGTTTTTTTTTTCAGGGAAAGGGGGACACGTACAATAAAAGCCTATGCATTTATCATTCTCACCAAGCCTGTATAATCTGTCAGTTATTTTTTTTTAATGATTACTAGCTGATTGCAATAATAATAATTACTTTAGAAAAATGCTTGCATTATTTAAAAAAAATATATTGCAAGACTTAAAATCATGATTTTTAGTTACAGATGAATTATGTCACTTAAACCGTTGTAGCTAAAATGTAGTGTTCTGTACATTAATAATTAAAAACAAAACAGGCACTTGAAGACCTACGATAAATAAATTATTTATGTAAATTTACGGATTTATATTTATTCCTGACATGGTTTTGGTAAGAAAGACAATGCAATAAATTTTACTGGCATATTATCCATTTCAAATGAATAAAATTGCAATGACTACATTTTTTTGTTCTTGTACTCAGCATTTTGTAAATGAAACTGACTTAATAAGTGAATGCCTCGCATTATTATTTTTTTTTAACAGTGCGTAGAGCAAAAAATATTTCATCCTTGAAGTTGTTAAAATATTTCCTGGGGTAATGCAAGGTCTAAAAACTCCTAACTATGTAATTTTACAAACAATATGTCTGCGTTGCTATGCAAATAAATTTTCATGAATAAGCGTTATTAAAAAAAGAAAGAAAAGGATTTACATGCTAATTGGGTCCTAATAACGCCTGTCCTTTACGGTGCGGCCACATTAACGTTTAACGTCACGCCTAACGTGATTTTCAAAGTCTAATTTGACTAGTTTGGTGTAGTTTTTACTTGTGATATGATAATATGGAAAAGAAAACAAATTTATAACGAGTAATTTGATATTAAACTTAAGTGTAACCGCAGGTTTATGTCAAATTAGATGTTAAAAATCACGTTAGGCTTTACATTAAATGCATATGTGCCCGCGACATTACACTGACTTTGTTTCTGCAATTATTGCTGACTTTTTGAAGTAAATTATGTTTGGAAATGCAGCTTTAACACAGTGATTTTATTTGGGGAACTATCAAACAAAACTGTTGTCGATGAGGCATCAATGGGGCCGAAATAGTTATCCAGAGGAATCAAAGACGATTTGCAAGTTACAAAACCAATAAAAAAAAATTCCGAAACTAAATTTGGTTGATACACACAGTGAGTCCTTTTAGAGCAGCTCTGCTGTGAATGATGGCCGTTATTTAGTTATGAAAGCTACCACCGTTTTAACTGTTAGTCACGTCAAGCATTTGAAATGGATAATAAACGCTCGGTGCGTATTCATGCTGCAAGCTGTGATGTCGAATGTAGGTAAATATTGAAGTAAGCAGAAAGCATAACAAGTCTATAAAAAATTACCAAGGAATTTTGTGCTCATGGCATTTCACGAAATGCCAAAAATTAATTGACCTTTATTAAACTAAATCTTATGTAAGTCAGTCGTGTAAACTTAAGGCTGTTAAATTAACGTAATAATCAGTAAGCAAATATTGATTCAGTTTTATAATGGCAACTGCTGTAACGGAAAAATATTTGAATCTTTGGGATACGAAGGTTATATTGGGTACTTGAGTTGGATAATAAAAAATAAAAACCCATTTGATATGGGTATTATGCATAGAATAAAAATTCAAATGGATTGGGCTTTAGACTGTGGTACCCTGTAACGAAAAGCGACACACATTTTGAATCAAATTGAATGCAAAAAGAATTTGGTTTCTTGCACATTTAGTTTAACTGGGAGCAAAAGTCACGTCGATTTCTTTTTAAGTTCACATTTTGTAAATAATGAGAGTGATTGGTGATTGTATTTACTTGAGGTCAAATAAAAAAAAACCAATAAAAGGTTCTTTTATCCCTGGTAATTTTTTTGTGCTTTTAATAAAGCACCAAGATGAAATAAAGGTTTATTAAAAAATAAAATAAAACTTTTAAACTTACCCTCTCCTCTGCCGGCAAAATTAATCCCCTCTCTTGAGCTTTAATAAAATCAATACCTTTGTTCTCATTTTTATCGATCAATTTACCAGTAACAGGATCGATTAACTGGCTATCTATCGCATTTAACAACGGCACGATCGCCCCGTTCTCAGGATCTTTAACGACAGTACTTGAAGGATCGATCAAATTATCGGCGATGGCATCGCTTAAGGTCAATCGCTTCCGATCGATAATCGACGTTGTAACGAACGGATCGTTGAATCCCCCGGTTGTTGGATTATATAGTCCGTACTGTATAGCTTCGATGAGGTTAAATCCTCTTCGTGGCGTAGTCAGTAGGCCACTGTCAATAGCAGCGGGTAACGTATACAATTTGGAGGTCCCACTGTCCAATACATTGCCCTTTTCCGCGTCGATTAGGCCCTTTCTAAAGCCCTCGGGAAGCTTCACCAGTTTCTTTTTGTTCGTGTCTTTAATGAGGGCCGTATCAGGATCGACGTAGCCTAACGTGATCGATTCTTTGAGAGTCAAAACGTTGTTGGATTGTGGTTCTGTGAATTTCCCAGTTTTTACATCCAAAAAATTTCTTTCGATTGCCTCCTCGAAAGTTAGGGGCTCTTTTAAGTACACGCTCGCGCCCTGATCGTACGTCACGACTTGCGGTTTGATTTTTGTAACTTGAAGGTCGAATTGCAAGGTTTTATTTAAATCTAGTACCTTATCGGTTATGCAAGCGTTAATGTTTGTGAATTTCCCAGTTTGGGGGTGTTTAGTGACCGCAACCTCGGGGTTTATGAATTCGAATTTAATTGCGTCTTCGAGGGTACACTCACGAAGTCTTTTGCCTTCTTTTACTACATCGATTGAAGTTTTTGGTATGACTT
Organism: Dorcus hopei; assembly: GCA_033060865.1. Taxonomy (NCBI): domain Eukaryota; kingdom Metazoa; phylum Arthropoda; class Insecta; order Coleoptera; family Lucanidae; genus Dorcus; species Dorcus hopei. The sequence goes on along the minus strand of CM065426.1, from coordinate 45,739,787 downwards.
CAATAACTGGTTTTAGTTCATCGATGGTCGCCAATAAACCTTTCTCGAAAGCCTTGTCGAAATTGTAGGTCTTTTTTGATTTACTGTCGATGACTCTGCCTTTCTCAACGTCTATATCACCTTCGTTGACAGCGGAAATTAAAGGTTTTAAAGCACCTGTATGCGGATTTTTGAACACGGTGTAGTTCGCGTTTATTAAACCCTTATTAATACTTTGCTGCAAATCAAAGAACTCGTTATTGAGTGGGTCGGCAAATTTACCCGATTCGGGGCGGTAAAGGAAGTTCTTGATTGCCTCTTCTAGAGACAAGTCTGTTTTGATAGTGACGATTAAACCTTTGTCTTTTGCTTGCAGCAAGTTACATTGGGTACCGTTCGGCAAATTGAAAACGGTTAGTTCGTCGTCGATTAAATTAATTGTGATCGCTTCCGGTAATTTTATGTATCTGTTAGTTTTGGGGTTCTTAACCAAAGATAATTCCGAATTTATTAGTTCGTTGGCGCACGCGTCTTTTAAGTTATATTTGTTGCCACTTGAAGGATGGACGAATACGTTCTCGACAACATCTAAAAGCCCAAACTCGATGGCTTCATATAAACCGAAATTAGCAGTTTCGATGTCTACTATTAGACCCAAATCAAGGGCTTTACTTAAAGAAATTAACTCGCCGGTAGCTGGAATCTTAAAAGTTCCGTTCCGCTTATCTATAATGCCACACCTACACGTCTGCGCAAGGTTCAAAAGTTTCTCGCTCTTTTTATCTAGGTAACAAGGAAGAAGGGGGTTTATAATGAACATGCGTATAGCTTCGTGCAACGTAATTTTCCTGTCGGTGTTTGGATCTATAATTTTCCCCGTGGATTCTTCATATAAACCTTGATGGATAGCGCGCTGTAAAGAAACTGCGGTTTTGTTGTCGATTAAAATACCCAAAACGAAAGCTTCCTGTAGACTCACTTCGAAGTTCTCGCCCTTTGAAAAATCCCTAACTTTCCCGGTGTTACCATCCACGTAGTTACTGTGAATAGCATCGATTAACTGAAGCTTTTTCCAGACCCCCAATTTCGTGTCTTTGACCAACACTGAATTTGGGTCGATCAAATTAACCTCGATCGCTTCGATTAGGGTCAAATAACACCCGGTCTCTGGGTCTAAGAATAAATGAGACTCTGGATCGTACACGTTTTTCTCTAGGGCTTCGCTGAGTGACATTGGTTTTCTTACTTCGATCAACCATCCCCGTTCGAAAGCTTCGTTAAAATCTATCGGCTTTTCCTCATCTGCTTGAACCAATCTTCCGCTTATCGTATCGATGAAGCCTTCACTGCAGGCTTGATCAAATGTGTATAGGCCTTCATTAATCGCAACTAAAGTCGATGTGGTATCGATTAGTTCCCTGTTAATAGCAGACTCAATCCGCAATTTCTCTTTGCTCTTCTTTGGATTGACGATTTTACCGGAATTTGGGTCGTAGTAACCTTTAACAACGGCTTCTGGTAGGGTAATTTGATTCTTATAGGGGACGATTAACCCGCGATCTTGTGCTTCGTACAAATTGAACTCTGTGTTTGTATCAGGGTCGATGGCAACTCCTTTCACAGGGTCTATTAACTTGATCGTTATAGCATCGTTTAATGTTATTATATCACCTGACTGAGGATCCTTGACGGTTAGTTCTTGGGTGTCAATAATATTACTGTCTATGGTCTCTTGTAAAGACAACGTAGCGTTATTCACAGTGAACTGCCCGGTTTTTGAATCGTACACTTGCAAGGCTAGCGCTTCTTGTAACGACCAAGGCAAGATTGTGCTGATGATGTAGCCTTTACTGTACGCTTGATCTAACGTCAGTGGTGGGTTGGTTAAGACACCCTCCTCAACGTTTAATAACTTACTTTCGACTGCCTCTCTAATTTCCACGATTTTAAATCGCTGATCGTCTTTGATTTTTACGAGGGCAGGATCTATCAGCTTATAATCGATTGCCTCTTGGAGAGTAAGTTCCTTACCAGTTCTAGGATCCAGAATCTTCCCTGATTTCGGTAAGTAATAATTCAATAAAATTGCTTGCACTAAATTGAAGACTGCGGGCTTTGTGGCTACCAACCCAACTTCCACTGCTTTATTTAAAGGAACCAACTGCCCAGCTCTAATATCAAACACCTTTCCGCTTTCCGGATTCAATAATTTTCTATCCATTGCGTCTTCTAGTGGAACATAAGCGTTGGCTTCAGTGTCTTTTACTTCGCTTATTTTGGGGTCTACGACATGTCTTTTAACGGCTTCGGCGATTGATAGGGGTCGAGTTGTTAAAGGGTCATTGATTTTACCTGTTTTAGGGTCGTATAAACCTTGCTGCACCACAGCCTGTAGAGATAAGGGTCTTGGAATACTGAGTACGTACCCTTCGATGAAAGCAGTTGCAAAATCTATAGGTTCTTTAGTGCGAGTGTTTATAATTACCCCACGTTTTGAATCGACGATGTTCAAATCAACTGCTTCATGGTAAGGAACGAGTTGATTATTTTTCGGATCGCGTATCGTTATAGATTTAGGTTCTATAAGATTGGTACTTACGGCGCTTGCTAAACTCACCTTCTCACCGGTTTGAGGATCTTGTACCACCACTTGTTCGGGGTCAAACAACTCGGTAGTCACGATTTCTTCTAACGTTAAAGGCTCCAATTTTTCTTTGGGTTTATCCGCCACGTTAATGATCCATTTTATTTTAACTGCTTCGAAGAAGGGTACCCTTTTACCTGTCTTGGGGTCAACCATGTGACCCGAATTTCTATCGATTAAAGGTCTTTCAAATGCTTCGTGCAAACTGACGTAAGTTGGCTTCTTTTTAGAAACGTCTTTGATTAAAACATCGTCGGGGTCAATCAGGTCAAATCCGTAAATTAAGTCGTAGAATGAAATTTTCTGTGCGGTCTGAGGATCGAGGAATGCCATTCTTTGTGTATCGTAATAACCTAACTTAGACAGAACTTGAGGCGTGAGGCCTTTAAAAACGAGTGACTTCTGCGGAAGTTTCTCCAACAAAATAACTGTGTTCCTATCTAGTATTTTAATGGAATCCAAGGAATGTATTTGCTTCGAAATAAGGCCTTCCTCAAGAGTAAAGCTTTGCACCACATTATCATAAATAACCCTGCAGGAATTTGGATTGATTTTATCTTGACTTACCGCAGCATTTATAGTTATTGTTTCATATGAGTCTTCTATGGGCTGAACCGTAGTGGAAGGCTTGTTGTTTTGATCCAATGGGATAGCTTCGAGTTTTGGTGCGTCCTGTATTCTTCCGGGAGTTTTGGATAACGCTAAAAGATCTCGGTGTGGTCTCGTTTCGATTATTTCTATCTGTGTTTCGCAAATCACTTGAATAATGTCTTCGATGAAAATTATTTCTTGCTTCAAACCAGTTTCGAGACTGAACGGTAATTTAATTCCTTGATATAGGACGAGGCACTGTGACGGATCGATCTTCTCGTCTTCAAGGGCGGCCTTAACTGATGTTGATGCAATTTCTTGGTCAGTTTTTACAGAATCTACAGTTTCTTCTGCGAGTGGTTTGGTCTGTTTTGTAACATCTTGCTTAGCTGGCTTTTTATCCTTGCGGTCCTTTATGGCTTTAACTACAGCTGCGCCCGCAACAACCGGAGCGGCAAGGCCACCTATAACAGCGATCAATCCCATTTTAGCAGCCTTCTTAAAATTGATGGTGGATCCTGTTTCTTGGTCTTTCACTAACCCCGTATTGGGATCTATCAACCCTCTTTCCATGGCTTGTTCTACGGTAACAGGCTTTTGAGATTTGACGTCATAAATGATTGAATTTGGATCAATGATATTCTTTTCCACAGCTTCGACGAAGCTCATGGTGCCACCCTCAACGGGATCAATGAATTTGTTGCTTTCTTCGTCGTACAAAGTTTCAAACGCCTCGGCGATATTCAATTCTGTAAGTTTGAGTTCTGCATCGTTCGCTTGCAGTTTCTCCTGAGGTGGAACTGCTTCTAAAATACCGTTCTTCAAAGCCTCACCCACGGTGATTTTGTTACCGGAAAGAGGGTCCAAGTAAGTGCCTGCGTTCATGTCGACGAGGCCTTTGTTGAGGGCGTCCGAAAACGACATTTTAATGTTTTTCAAAGCCGTTGTGTTTTTGGTTTCGCTCAAGTCGATTACAACCCCGCACTCCCGGGCTTCCTCAATCGACATAACTTCGCCTGTCGTGGTATTTTTAACCTTGCTTGAGTCTATTAAAATGTACCCAGAGACGAGCTCGATGGTTTTCGTGGTTACTGTATGGATGGATGTAACAGTCTCTGTGAACGTTGTTACGGGCATAATTGTGCCGGAAGAAGTTAATGGGAATGCTTTTACCACGAGCAATCCTTTCTCGATTGCTTCTGAAAGAGGAACGAGTTCCCCTGTTTTTGTATCTGTGAAAGTATCAGTATCCGGGTCTATCAGTTTTAAATCAATGGCTTTGCTTATGTTAATGCTCTCTGGATTGGTGTTGTAGGGTATCGCCATTATAACGTTATCTTCAATCGCCTTTTCTATTGGGATTCGTTCGTTCGTAATAGGATGAATGAATTCCTTGGTTTCCAAATCGATCAATCCTCGCTTCAAGGCTACCGGAAACGTCATTGCTGCGGGTGGGATATCTTCTTGTTGTGTAGGTTCATCAAAGACGCGAGCTTGCACAGCTTTACCCAAGTCAATTTCACCTTGTTTGGTTTTCACTTTTGCCGTTTTATTGTCGATCAAACCGTCATTTAAAGCTTGCTCTAATGTTATGACTTGCCCTGAAGGATCAACCAATTTGCTTAAGGGATCCACTATGTCGCAAGCTATGGACTCACGTAAACTTAAATGAGCACCCGTTTCTGGATGAATTATTTTATTGGTTTCAAAGTCGATCAAACCTTGCTCGAATACTTCCGGGACAGAGAGGCTACGGTTTAATGGAACCAGCACCTCGTTCGTCCCATTCGGATCTAATATGCCTCTAGATATGGCTTCGTTAATGGTGACGATGTCTCCCCGTTGGGGGTCTTTAATTTTACCCTGTCCTCCATCAATCATTTTATAACTGATCGCTTCCTGCATGGTCAATGGTTCGCCATCAGAGGTCTTAAAGAGGTTTTTATTTTCGAGTATTTCGGCGGTGCCCTGATCTATTATCCCAGTTTGCAGGGCGTCTTTAGGCTTGACGATTTTCTTCCTTAATTTTTGCAAAACGACTTTCTTCGCTTCCAGTTCCGGACTTAACGAATGCGCACGACCAATCGCGACTTTATATTTGGGTTCTGTTGTAATACGACTGCGAGTCTTCTCAGCAGGCGTCGGTTCATCCTTCAAGTCGATGGTGGACGAGTCCAATGTCTTAAACTTCTCGTTCAAACGCATTTCTCTAGGAATATTAGTCGCTGCGTCTTCAACCCCTCCCGAAGTGGGTTGAAGCTGTTGATATATCTTAAAGGTCTTGTCGTCTATTATACCTTCCTCGTATGCGATTTCCACCGGTATAGGTTCACGTGTTTTTGGGTCTACTATAACCACGATGTTTTCGTCGGTCTTAACAACAGCCTGCGCAGCTGATAGGGGCGTACCGACGACTGTGATAAGTCCAAGTTGGACGGCCTTATTTAAATCAATCGCTTGTCCGTTTTTATCAACGTAATTGCACAAGTTTCTATCGATAATACTATTGGTAACTGCGTCGTGTAATGTTAGGTAAGCACCGGTGTGAGGATTTTGAACTCTTACTTGACTAGGAGGAATGACGTTGTGTTCTATGGCCTCAACGAATGACATCGGAGCTTGATTAGCTTCTGAAAATATTATCACTGCGTTGTTTGGATCGAATATAGCACCACTGAATACTTCTACCGGATGTAATTCTCTACCTTCCGTTTCGACTTCTAATTTGCTAAATTTAGGTCTGTCTACGTCCATGGGTTCATCGAAAATTATTAGCCCTTGAGCGATGGCTTCCCTCATTGATATACGTTTATTGCCGAAATTATATCTGCCTAAGCTGTCGAGAATTTTTTTATCTAGACTTCTAATCAAGCTAATCTTGCGTTTGTTGTTCGGATCTACGACGAGGGCGGAATTGGGGTTAATAATTTCGAGCTTCACGCACTCCTCGAAGCTAGCTAGTCTATCGGTTTCTGGAATTGTAAAAAGTCCCGATGATGGGTCGTACAGTTTTTGGCCAATAGCATCCCTGAGTGACCAACCGCTGGCGGGAATTTCGAAAGTCTGCCTCGAGACGAACGGTACTTTGGAAGAAGGAGTACTACCGGAAGCTTCTTCGCTGGGTTGTTGCTGCTCGAGTTGGATTACCTGAATGGTGGTTTTCATTGGGGCTTTTGGTTTAGATTTTGTCGTGGTTGGCGCAGCAGTGTCTGGAACTATAAAGCCCTCGTTCAAAGCTTGTGCAATGGATACGACTTCTTTAGTTTGCGGGTCTGTGTACGTTTTATTGTAGTTATCGATTAGTCCTTTCTGCAGAGCTTCGGTGTAAGTTAGCTTGCTTTCAGCGACTTGGTTTTCGGTGGTGGTGATTGTGACGTAGCGCTGAACTAATTTGCTCGTGGTCTGGGTGGTAACGTTGATCATGAGGAGACTATTCAGAAACGCAGCACCTTCGGCGGTTATCAAATTTTGCGCAATAGCGTCGTTTAAAGGCACAACTTTGTTTTTCGTTATATCGACGAAATTCCCCGTTTTCGGATCAATATAACCTTTGAACACAGATTCGATCACATTTAATTCCCTACCGTTCTCTATAATACCTACACTATGCATTAACATTTCGTATATCTCCGGTTTAACTTCGCCGGTTTTGACACCTTCGCGGAACGGAATTAACTTACCACTCTTTAAATTAACGACTAAGCTACCGTTGTCTTTTTTACTAATGAAACCCTTCGCGTTCGCCGCGTTAAAGCTAATATATTCAGATTTGTCGGGCGGTTGAAAACCGTCAATATCAAATATAGATTTTTGAGCTACGGATACAATGCAACCTCTATTTACAGCGTCTGGAATACTGGAAGTTTCGTTCGTTAAAGAATCTACGAATTTGCCTTCGGGCAGGATAATACCTAGTTCGAGTGCGTCGCTTAAAGTTATTAATTCGCTCGTACTCACGTTTAACACGGATTTAACAGAATTAGAATCTAAAACACCCCTGGATATCGCTTCTAAAATCGTTAGCTTTCTTTGATGTAATGGACTCGATATTTTACCAACGTCGTCTATTAGATTAGCATCGCAGATGTCTTTTAGCGTCATCGGTTTTAAGATGAGCTGACGACGTCTGGCTTCTAAAAACGGTAATTTTTCATAAAAGTACACGTATTTCCCCAATTTTGGATTAATGATGCCCTTTTCTAACGCTTGTATAACCGTGATTTTACTGTCAGTTTTAGGATCGACTATTTCCCTAACATCCCCGTCGATGATGTTTGTTTTAACCGCAGCGTCAATTTGGTATTTATTCCCTGAATTTCTATCCACAATCCAACCCGTTCGCTCATCGATCAAACCCTGATTAATTGCATCGTACAAAGATACGGCCCCCGTTTTCAGCTTGACTTCCCGATGGGTGCTGTACAAGTAACCTTTTTGGAATGCTTCCTTAGTGGAAATAAATTCGCCAGTCTCTAACTTATATACGCCAGTATCTAAATCGACTTTCCCTTCGTTAATAGCCTGATCTATACTGGTTGCGTGCGTTACCTTGATTCGTTTTTCCGAAGGATCCAAGAAACCTTGTTCTGCTTCGAATATTTCTCTTTGGATCGCTTCTAGGAGAGTCAAATTATGTCCACCTTCTAGGACCCCGCACGGACTTGATAGGCGTTCTGCTATTTTCATTTCTATCAAATTTTTTCGCAGGGCCTCGTCGATGGTTATCTGAGTACCATCTGGTGAGGACACAATCTTGCCGGTCCTAACATCGAGGATTCTAGACGCGATTGCATCTCGTACGGTCATTATTTCGCCCGTGTATGGGTTCACTATGCCCGGGGTGTCTATTATGTTATCCGTGCCTATGCCTTCGTGGACTTTGTGTACACGTTTCAGAGATTTAATTTCACTAAATTGCATGCTATAATTATGAGGTACTTCTTGGGTTATGTGCATGGTCGTTGTGTATTTGTCGGGTGGTCGACCGTTTGATATGCTATCAATTTCTGTGCGATCTTCTGATGGAGTAGTCGCGGAAGTTCCGTTTTCTTTTTTCGTAGTCTTCGTCTGGAGAAATCTGAAAGTTCCCAGTTACGTAGCTTCAATTTTTTTTTTAATGCTTTTCTCAAATTAACAGAGAAGTAGCATCCTGTTTATTCGATAAAATTGACTCCAAAAGAAATAAACAAAAACGTAAAATATTTGGCGGTCTATCACATAACAACAGGTTATTCAATTTTAATGTTGTTGTGTAGAATACGTTCTGATTATCTTATTGCATTCCTTTTACAAATGCAGGCATTAAAATACCGAACGAAAACGAGATAAATGTTGAAACGTAAACAGATTAACACTGGGAATTATGTTATATGTAATAATGACAAGACAAAACTTGAAATTTAATCTAAATACAAAAATGTGAAATTTTATCGTAGATTTTTGAGTAACATTAAAACGCAGTTTATTTCACTATAAAATTAAAAACTAATTCAAAAATTGTTTTAAGATGAAGAAGAAAAAAGACTCACTGTTTCGTGTAATGGCTGGTGGTCGTGTATGTTGCAGAGTGCTCATTTGTGCTGCTCATGTGGAATTCAGAACGGAAGGTTTTGATTGGCATTGGTTCCATTTGTTCCACCAACCTCTGAAATAAATAATGAACGGATAAGTACAACTCTAAACAACATATTTATCAATTTTAATTATGACTCCGAAATTATTCCACTTTTTGAGTTTCTACAAATATTGTTTAATTTAATTAATTAAAATCTAAAATCGTTGCATAAAGAATCTAACATAAAATTAATCTAGGCATATCCAAAGCAAAACATTAATTACGAGTGCAGGATATAAAGATCGTTTCACTGAAACTTGAAAAAACGGTAGAAATAAGACAGGTTACAAGATAAAAAAACGAAATGTTCGCTTGATCACTTTGTCACATTTATTTCGTTGTATATTCTAATCACAAGGTTCATATAAAAGCCAAAGGATTTAGTACAAGAGCGCGCAAACTACGCGCATACGTTTTCAACGTAAAACGAAACATATGGTATGTAGTGGTAGTTAAAAATAAACTAAAATTAGATTGCCTTATGTGAATTCCAGTAAAATAAACTCAATTATGTTTTAACATTCAACGATAAGTAAACAAATTATTTGAAGCAAATGCAGGAGTTTTGTTTACAAACAGAAGTAAATTAAGTAACACACTTTTAAAACGCCGTCATATTTTTTAATAGACGTGACGAGTAAATTGCCCATCATTTGATTTAGCCACCTGCCAACCAAATATTAAGTAATTCAATAACTGTTCGCGTCCGGTCCTCATAGTTCTTCTTCGGCACATCAACGTTCCAAGAATAGCCCACGCGTCAATCAATTATGCAACAATTGAGTAAAGTACTCCGAATTTAAAAATACCTTTTAACTCATTCAAATTTCGAAGTAAATAGCTTCGTCCCACGTGGCTTAAACAATCGTGTGATATTAGTAGACGATTTTTTTATGATTTTCAATATAATCAAAACGAATGTGTATGGCACGTCATTATTCTAGAAGTATAAGTTATAATTACCGGTGTTATTGATACCATCATCATACTCGATGATCTAATCGTTTGATGAGGAGTTTAACGTGCGCTTGTTGACCAAATACTTGACTTTGCCATCAAGGATAACATAACATTCTGGGTCCTTTCAACAAAGACCAATTATACTAATGCTAACCTTTCGTTAACAATTCTAAATTGCCCAAGCAAAGCTCATTAAAATTTGCATTGAATTAGTTATCATATATTTTATCTTTACGCGGTTTTAGTTATCATAATTATTCAACTGGGTTCTTTTCCAATGAAAATTCATATAACAATTTCTTTATAAGTCATCAACGGACTGCTTAAAATTGAGACAAATCTCAACGTTTCGTTTGGAGCTATCAAACGAGAAACAATAACGAAACGTGGAAATCTGTGGGATTTTAAGCTGTCCGTTGACGAGTTATTATTGTTATTATTAGTTATCATTTATCATAGATCTATTTTCGATTTTTTTGAGTTCACTTAACTGCAATTGGTCAAAAAATCCATTGATATAATAATTGATCCACTATTTCATCTCTTTAACTTATGTCTCACAGAAGCGAATTTTCCTTCTGCTTTTAAAATCAGTACTATTATACCCTTATTAAAAAGAGGTGATCCTTCTGTACTTGATAATTTTAGGCCCATTACAATTATTCCCATTTTCAGCAAAGTTTTTGAGATTATTTTAAAATCTCGTATTGTAAATTATCTGGAATCCAATAAATTTTTTAATTGTCAGCAGTACGGTTTTCGAGCTAATTGTTCAACAACACAAGCGGTTGCGGCAATTGTCAACACTATTGTCGAGGGATTGGATAAAGGTGAACATGTTGCTGTTTCGTTGTGTGACCTTTCCAAAGCCTTTGACTCGGTCGCTCACAGTATACTTTTGAAAAAGATGGAAGGTTATGGTTTTAGGGGAATAGCCTTGAATTTTTTCGAATCTTATTTCAAAGATAGACTGCAATGCGCTCTGGTGAATGGGAAGCGCTCTAATTTAATTCCTACTTTGTGTGGTGTTCCCCAAGGGAGTGTCCTCGGACCTGTTTTCTTCACACTTTATCTAAACGATCTATTTCATTATATGCTTCCAAACGTTTGTATATCTTACGCTGACGATACTTCTATTCTGGCCTCAGATATCAATTTCAATAGCTTACTTTCAAAGATAAGTCTTGATTTAAATAAAGCTAATACGTGGTTCTCTTCGCATAGTTTGAAACTTAATGAAAATAAAACTCATACTTTGATTTTTACATTAAACAAGAAATATCCGTCTGATAAATCTGCAAAAGTCTTGGGTTTCTATCTTGATGAAAAATTAAATTGGTTTAGTCACATTGAATATATGTATTTATGATAAATTATCAACTGCGCTTATCGTTTTACGAAGATTAAAATTTAAATTTGAGTGACTTTATATTGTGACATTTGATGTTTCATAACATTGTGTAAGTCACATTCTAAGTGACGCTTAAAGTTAAGCTGAGTTAATTTGTTCGGTGCATACGGCCATTAAAAATTGCTATCATTTTTGAATCGCATTTAAGGTACGGCTTATTGCTGTGGGGGGGTTGTTCTCAGGCCTCAAAAGTTTTTATTATGCAAAAATCTGCTATTAGATTAATGGCTAATGTTCACAGTCGTGAACATTGCAGACCATTTTTTCAATGTTTAAAAATTCTGCCTCTACCCTGCCTCTTTATATATGTTACTCTTTTGGAGGTTTACAAAATGAAACCGACTTTCAACACAAATTCAGACTTTCATAATTACAACACCAGGTGTGCCAGCGATATCAGGGAGCCATATTTTCGATTATCTACCTCGAAAAACAATGCGCTAAGGATAAAAGTCTACAATGCATTACCAAATATAATTAAATCTCTTGATTTGCGCAAATTCAAAAAGTAGTAAGTTCTTAACCGTTCGTTAAGAACTTACTACTTGACAAATGCTATTATTCAGTTGAGGAATTCTTATGTGACTCATTGCTGTCACTTGAGTGATAAGCTTGTATATCTTGAAATTTTATTACTAACTTATGTTCAACACACAACAGATTTAATCTAAAGTTTATTTATTCATTGTATGTATACACTGTACTGTATTAATTGTATCCATTTGTGCATACGTTTTGTACTGTATTCTGTATTTTGTATGTTTGTATTATGTATTATACATCTAAATGTGTGAATTGACATGTCCAAAACATATGTAACTTGTATAGGACGAATTAAAATTCAATGGAATTGAATTATGAGTGATACTGATAAGCGTGTAATAATGATAACAATAATGAATTTCTCCTCGTAGTTGGCCGTGAATTGTTAGTTGCGAACCAGCCTTGCACGAAACTTAATAAATTGACATATATCATAACCACACTTTTCGTTCTTTTATCGAGCGCTTTCGCCGCTTTCTATGTTAGCGTCCGAGTGGCTCTGAGCTATACCGGAGTAGTTTAAACTAAGGTACTAAATCAACATACATACTTCGTATAGAGGTAACGCATTTAGTGATTTTTTATATCTATTCTTGTCACATATTCCTCTCATCTAGGGATAAAAAACAGTTGGAAATATTATTTGAAGTGACGTTTGTCAAAGTTAATGTCAGTGGTTAAGAAAATTGAGTTTAAATATCGCATCCCAAACTTTTATTGCATGACATTTAATGATTCCGCCTTATTCGTAAAAGAAACATTCTGCACTTCTCAAAATAACAAATTTTTGATTGGTAAATAACTAACTAGACATAACCTAATACACTTTTAAATTGAAACCAGTGACATTGCGGTAAACAGAATTCCCTAAAACTGTTGTCTTCCTTATTGCACTTGCGACAATTATATTTGTTACCTTTGTTTCTCAATCCTCTCACGAGAGGAATGGGATTGCGTTACCTGTACGGGGTGTTGATTTGGTACCTTAGTTTAAACTTACTCCGGAGTACCTCAGAGCCACGCCTCAGAGCTACTTCGACGCTAACCTGGAAAGCGCCTACTCATTTCTTATTTTCGAAAATTGGAGTGGTACATGGATCGAGGTAGAAAAGTGAGATAGAACGAATGCGTTTAATGCATGCAAGAGTGAGAAAATAGACTAACCGGTATATATCGCTCCAATTTTCGTAAATGCCCATTGCTTTTATTAGATTAAAAGTGGGGTTATGCTATTTCATACGTCAGATCGATTGAGGCTGGTTCACAACTGGTTCACGACCAACTACGAGAAGGAATTTTAAAAAAGGCACGTTACTTCAACAACGACATGCAACAATGTAATTGTTTTGTATATTTAGGGCTAAATTCTGAAACATCACTCATATATTCTATTCACACCAAACTTGGACAGTTTGAAGTTATTTGAAATTCAGAAATGTTTATATTTACTCGTATAATCAATTTTGTGGTCAGTCTAGGTATTTTGATCATCAGTGATTTACGATAGAAATGAAAATTAAAGAATTTCCAATGAACATTAAACTGTCAAGTTGAGTGTGAGTTGAGTATGAATTAGGGTATGAATGATGTTACAGAATTAGTTACAGAATTTAGCCCTTAGATTTCAAATAACTAAAAGACAAAAAAGTGATTTTTTTTTTACTAAATAAAACCTTTTTTTGGAAAATTAAAAACGTGGAACAAAATATGTAATAATATAATTTCGGGAATTAAAATAAAAACTAGAATTTTTATTTACATAACCAAGTGAAAATTAGTACACTGTCCTAAGGGAAAGCGATCTTTCAGATTAAAATATTTTATACCGGAAGTCGCCGTTAACTTTCTTATTTTAAATAGAATGCAATATTTTTTATTACAAATTCTATATAACTATAAGCTGTCGTCATGCTTTTCTTTAATGAGATGCTCTGTCTGTATGTTAGTACATTTTTGGAGTCTAATGAAATTCTAGTCCGGCCTTGCTTGGATACTGTAAATATAAACAATTTCCTTTCCGAAATACAGTAGACGCTCGTTAACATGAACACCCGATAGCCAAAACATTGCGCTAACGTAAACACCAAATACATGTCACAAAATCATGTCAACCATTATTCACCGTTTTTTTTGTATAATATTTATAAAGTTGTATTCGCTAATGTAAATAATTCGTTAACGTCAACATGCTTGATTTTAATTCGTTCATGTTATCAAGCGTCTACTGTATTTGGAATTTGTAAAATAAAAGATGTAAAGCCGGTAGACTTTATTAATAAATATTTGAAATGTAATTGAGCAATGTTTAAAAAAATAAGGCGTGGGATATTTTAAGTTTATTTAAAACTATTAAAAAAGGAAATAAATTTTCAATTTATACTTATTTGATTCTTTTATTGAAAAATTAAGTAATGGTTTGGATAGCTTTTAGCTTGTGTGTGTGTGTACTGAAGATTCCGAAATACATATCTAAGGATATAAACTTAATACATACGTTTTGTAATATTTACAATTTCATTGTATATGAACTTTTAACGAATAAGGAAATTTTATCGAAAAAAAAAGACGACATATTATATCTTGAGAGATCCTTTTATGCAGGAATCGAACTGAAATAGGAATATCTTGAAAATTATTCATTTTACTTTATTTAAACAGAACTGCAATAGAATTTAATTCAGAATAAAATAATGTACCTACTAATATACAAAATGTCCCATCCAAAAGGGTGCGATTTAGTTCATATCTCACTTTTGCCCTGCTTAATTGATTTTCTGATAAAACATACATACCGGGTGTCCACTTTGATTACGCACCATAGGAATTTCAATGCAATTTTTTATAATTGAAGGCATTATTCCAAAAACCAGACAAGTCCAAAATATCTGGTTTACAAGTTGTCGCTATTTTATATACGTTAAGACAATGGCTGTCTAGTGGTATAATTTGTTTCGCCATGAAGCAGACATGTCCGACGATTTTGCACGGAGAAATATGTGCGATTCTATAAAAACAAGGCAAATCCCACTTGTTTCCTGCAAAAGCCAGACAATTATCATTTTTGGACTTGTCTGGTTTTTGGAATAATGCCTTCAATTGTAAATTGCTGCTTCCTTATTGAAGTTATTGTTAAAAAAGCAGCATGCTGAATGCAGGATTGTTGATCCACGATGGTCTGCATATTCACCGGATTTAACATCAAACGATTTCTTCTTGTGGATTTATTTAAAATCAAAAATTTATCACACTCCTTGCTGCGATTTGAACGAACCGAGATCTACGTAAAATCGGCAACTATTACTTGTTACTAGAATATTAAGCAATGTTCGTAGAAGTTTTTAGGACAGGTTGGCCGCAAACGGCAAATTATTAGAACATTTTCTGTAATAGCTATTAATTTATAAATAAATATTTTTCAATACGAACTATGCTTGAAGTCTCTATTTTTCATAAAAAATTTAAAAAATAAAATTTATTAATTTGTCAGTTTGTAAAAGAATTTAATCAAAAGTCACAAATCTTCTCCATAAAGTATTTATATATTTATAATATTTTGTGAAGAAGATTTGTGACTTTTGATTAAATTCTTTTAAATTCAAGACTTCATTATGAGTTGCCTCTGTGGATTTTTCAATTTTAATTAGAAATTTTCCTGCTTGATCAAAACTGTGGAATAAAGAAATACCTTATTTACATTTTTTTTTTAAATTTTGGAAGTCCATAGATTTGAAAAACTTACTAAAAGTAGTCTTAGTTAATGCATAACACAAAGCTACGTATTATGCCGTTTAGTGCTTTATGATATATTTCATAGGAGAGCAGGTATTTACAATAAAAAAAAAATCCCTGAAATCTCTATGCGTAATCAATGTGGACACCCGTTATACATACAAAAAGCCTTAGTACGTTCTGCATTAAACATTTGTTTCTAATTGGAAAAATAAAAGAAAAGGTGTAATAAAATAAACGACTCCATTTTAAAATAAAATCTGGATTTTTGCTACTATGGGCCAGTTGTACAAAGGAGGTTTAAACTGACATTCGACTGAACCAGGTTCAAAGTGAACAAAATCGCATCAAATTTTATTTATGAATGCATTAATTGCCATGTGTCATTAAGATCCTATGCGAATTTGTTTACTTTAAACCTGGTTCAGTTAAACTTGAGTTTAAACCTACTTTGTACAACTGGCCCTGAATACATATTTGATTTGGATAATACAGGAATACTTTGCAGCAAAAATTATTTTATCATTACAAACAGTCTCCACATCCATAAAAAAATGTCTAGGTATATGAATAAAAGACTGAAAAAAATGTTTCAACAATGTTGCTGTATTTGAGCACAAAAATACAAACAATTAATTCATCTAAAAAAAGATTAAAAAATGGCTGTTTAATGGACTACATAATTAAAAATAGGATTTAACAGTAATAAAAATATGGGCCTAGCTTTCACAATATGAAACATGATTCTATTATGGTTCTATTAATTTATTTTCAAGCTTCTAAGTCTTTCAAGTTTCCAGATTGTTCTCGAAATTTAACTTTCAAATTTCCAGATTGTTCTCGAAATGTATCTTCCAAATTTCCAGATTGTTCTCGAAATTTATCTTCCAAATTTCCAGATTGTTCTCAATATTTTACTTAAATCGGCAGGACCGCCCGAGGTTTCAAAAAGAAAGGTCTTCGGTCCCCTCTTTCTAGTAATGCTTGATATAGTCTCTGATTCCTTTCCAGAAATTTCTAATTCGCGTTCATCAAAAACCAGATTTTATTTAATTATTTATTCAATAAAAAAATTCCAGTGTGTATACATAAATTAATTGAGAAATAAAATTTAATTAAAACTCTTTTATTACACCTATTATAAAGCAGGCAAAATTATCTCATGACTCATAATCATGACATAGTTAAAAGAGTCGGTGGTCAAACAAATACATAATTAGGCAAAGGAGACAAAAAATGTTACTAGGGGAGATCAAAGTAAAGTTTTTTTTTGTTAATAAACTTTTAATAAAAACTCAATAACTAGAGAGTTACAACAAGTTAAAGTTAAATTAATTAACAAGAAATCTTTACTAACTGGTAGTTAGTTGAACAACGTTTGGTTACAAAAATTAATTAAAAAGTCACGGCTATTTATTTTTTTCTTTAAATGCCTAAAAACTGCTATTTATATTGTTGAGAGCGGTTGACTAATTAAAATAAATCTAGAAAACAAGTTTATGTAGAAATTTACTTCAATGTCAATTCCTTTCAGCGTACCTAATAAGGCCCAGTTTTTCAATCACAAGTTAACTTTAGGCTTGTTCAGGTTCTCGCCAGGACAGTCCTAGAACCGTCCTAGAACGTCCAGGAGCCGGCGATTGTAAATTGCGGCGACGCGACGGTCCAGGATTTTATAAATCCAACCTGTAAATTGCGGCGGCTGGTCAAGTAGATGTTTAAAGAAATATGTAAATTGCGGCGAATGGTCAGTTAGAGTTCTATAATCTTCTTTGTAAATTAGGCGAATATATACCGTGAGTTTTTTTTATCTCTGAATATACAAAAATATTCCTATGTTCAGTTTGAAAAAGAAAACGAGTCCAATGTGCGTTCAGTGAACAGCAGCTGCTGAGTTGCTGACTTAGCAATTGTTTGTGATTGGCTATTACCTTAATGTGAACCAATCACAAACGATTGCTGAGTAAGCAACTCAGCAGCTGCAGTCCGTTGAACGCGCACAACGCATTGCAGGATATAGAAGCAATCTCCTAGCAATCTTCAACAAAATAAATGTGCTGTTAGTGTCAGTTATGAAATGTCATGAGTTATATCCCGAAATCTTAAGAAAATCTTTGTAAGTATAAGATAATTGCTTAGCACATTGTTTAAAACGTGAAGGAGAATATTTACATTGTATGTTCAGAGTTAAAAAAAAACTCACGGTATATACCGTGAGTTTTTTATACCTCTGAACATACATAAATAGTCCTATGTTCAGTTTAAAAAAAACGAGTCAATGCATTGCAGGATATGGAAGCAATCTCCTAGCAATCTTCAACAAAATAAATGTGCTGTCAGTGTTTATTGTGAAATGTCATGATTTAAATCCCGAAATCTTAAGAAAATCTGTGTATGTATAAGATAATTGCTTAGCAAAATACTGGTTCGGTTTTTAAAATATCACGACATATTTTTAAAGGTCTCATTGAAATGTCTTCCGTAGCCCTACGTTTGCAAGAAACACTAATTGTTTGAGAATTTTCCTTGCATCAGCTTCGTGATTATGCTCCAGATCCTTTTTTGACAATATTCGCTCGGAACCCTCTCCAATCGTATATAGTTTTTCCGTGCATCGTTTTGATGTACACCATTTCACTTCTCCACCCCTTCTCTGATTTAATTTCAGGAAATTTTCATATTTTAGTGTACAATCATTAAACTAAGAGATAAGAGGGACAAGAGGACTGAAATATTTATTTGACCACCCGCCGCAATTTACTATAAATATTTTGGGGAGAAACCTGCGGAATGGATTAAGACCCAACCATCGCCGCAATTTACATCTGCCCCCAGGAGAATGCGCACAACAAAAAAAAGTGCAGTTTTTCTTGTTATGCGCATGCTCCTGACGGTTCTGGACCTGTCCTCACAGGAACCCGAACAAACCTTTTAAGTATCAATTTATTCCCATAGTAACAATTATGAAAACAATAATTGTTTCTATGCGCTGAAATGTAGGTATTTTGAATACCTTTTGTGAATGGTTTGGTTTTGATAAATTTAGAGTTTATTTAATGATAAAGTTGTATTTTATAAAATAAGCTTTCTTAATTGAAAAGATTTCTACTTGCAGCTTTTACCATTAATTTTTTAGTGTACGTACTTTAACATTAAAGTAACAGCAAATATTCAGCTTTTGTTTTTTTTTTTTTTATCTGTGGTGGTTGCCCAACGGGGTCCTAAGTCAAAGACTTGTCAGGACCTCAGGAGCGGGAGTGTATTTGAGTGAGTGTAAAGTGTTCCATGGCTTTGTTACTTCCAACCTTCTCGCCGTTTAAAGGGAAGCAGTGTCGAATTTTATCCCCAACACTGAAGGGTGCCTAAAGTCGATACCGACCACCCCCGAGAAAAATCCCGAGTGCGGTTCGAATCGACGACCATGCGATTGCAAGGCCGGTCCTCTTACCACTGGACCGTTCAGGCGTTCATGTAAGAAATATATTTCCTTGGAAACGTGAAAACAGTAATATTATTTCCAGGCCGTCATATCGGAAGGGCGTAAGCGCCATTATAATTCCATGCTCATACGCCCTTCTGTTATGACGCCCTCGATTTCTAATTCTTCCTTATTAATACTAATAATTTTTATGATTTTTACTTTAATCCTCTTGGACGTTCGTTGTAAATTAAGTGCTTATAACCTGTCTTGACTTTTGATTTGTGATAATGACGGTGATGTTTTATTTGTATTTGTTATAAATGTAATATGATTTTAGTACGCTTTTGTACCAAAACTACCAACTTGACGTGTCTGTTGTAATTTACAATGTAAAGACTAATATATGAATGATTGATTGATTAATTTCAGCGGGAGTCAATAAGTGGCCGTAAATTTAAACTTCTGTAACTTTCTTGCTATTGATTTTTGGATAAAAGCGAATTAAGAAAAGAGTTTTATTTTGATATCCCGTTACTACCTTTTCAATCTCCTCAATACGTTAAAAGACACCCTGTATAAGTGGTAGGTCCTCTGTGCTTCGGTATGTATAATATAGTGGACCATTCACACATTAACATTTTTTATTCTTGTGTGTTACAAAGATTCAGTTGGTCGACTCTACGTCAAAGTCACGACATGATTCATCCGCTTTTTGTAATTAGTCGTTTTAATTAAAATTGTACTACATATGTATATCCAAATTCCAAACATAAAACACAAAAAAATAATTAGAAAGTGAGCCTTGAAAGTAAACTAAAACAGTGGATTTTAAAACGCGCATAAATTCATGATGAAATTTTCTTAAAAAAAAAAGATATTTCAAGAAGAATAAATAGAAAGGGGCTCATCACGTTAGAAATTAAATCTTGGGCTTTAAAAAAATGTAAAGTAATCTACTAATAAAAGAAAATAATTATAAAGTTCACTGTTTGTACTATTAAAGAATAATCTAACAATAGTCATTTTTTTAATTATTATAAACCAAGATTTCCTGCGTATTGTAAACAACTTATCATTGATATTAAAGTTTACTAAAGATTATAAGAAACATTAAATTTGCAAAAACAATTGTAAACACTTAAAGCATTATGACCATTGACCATTGATAACGTCATAAAATATCACTGATAATATCATCATGATGTTATTTAAATCTTATTTTAATGATGATGTAACACACAATTAAAAATTCAATTTATATATTTTTTATTTATGAAGACTGGGTCAGATTTGATTATTAATATGTAGTTCCAAGAAAGATTGATTAATTACAATTGAATATATAATTATTTGTAACAATTTTAAAAACGTTTTACACCACCAGAGTTTCTGAAAAAAAAAGGGATTGAAGATTTTCAAAACGTTTTACATCGGAGTTCGTGAAAAAAGAAAAATGAGAAAACTGTAAAAATAATTAGTGACAGTTCTCTGCAACTAAATGAACTGCAAGTCTCGACTTCATCAGTCTCTTCAAAGGCTATTTTAATTTCTCGAGTGTCGCAATACCTTAAGCAAGCAATTTTTAACCCACGTATTTTTAATTCAGCCGGGCCCATGTCTTTTTTCCCCAAACAAAAAGTTTTGCCGCAATACACTCCAGACATCCCGGCTGGTTTCAGAATAATCAATACCCAGTACTCCCACCAGCGGGAGGGCTCTTCAAAACAGGTGATCAAATATTATTTAAACCGGCGTGTTACGAAATATTTCTGAGGAAGCAAGCAAATAAATCGATAACAAGGACAAGGCGTTTCAGTGCGGTAAGGTCAAATTATCCTCAGCATTCATTTGTAAATATTGAAAAGACCCGCGCGCTAGTTTAAACTTGGCAGGTATTTTGTTTTTCTAAAATAGGACGATTCGCAATTAATTATCTACTGAAGCACCAAAACATTATTTGGAATGAATGCAAAATGACGCAGGGAAGCAATTTAAAATTAAAAATGATAAAGGTATTGATTTGCGATTCCATTTTTATAATAAACGCTGGCGCCTGAAACGACTTCAGACGTCTATGAAAAACGAAAGTGCAAGGTGTGACTGTGTTATTTATTACGTGTTTCAAAATTTATCTGCATCATAAATACTAATACTAACCCACGGCAACTCTGCCAGTTCATATCGAAAGTCATAATCATAATCCATTCTGGTGCAGGCAATGCTTAATTACACTTATTGCGACATATGCCCACTTCACCGCGAAACGAATTAAAACGAGCACGCCAAAAATTCAAGGTAACGTTAGGAGCGAAATATTTATTCGGTATACCGACCGGCTGCTACTTCGATCGTTATTCGCGTAATACTGCCAAGTCTGCCACTGGAAGAAATTATCAGACGTGAAAACGAGCACCGGCGAAATCCGACGAGAATTACGGTCTGTTTCGTTTGAGGTCTTCCAAGAATGTTGTGGCAGAACAAAATCCGAATTGGGCAATGCTTTTTATATCGTTTTGGAACGTAATTTAGTAATCCATCACTCCAAAATTTTCCTCGCCAAAAACAAATATTTTTTTCACGGGAAACTGCTTAGAACAAGAATACAGACAGGAGTAATGCAGTTCAATTTGTTCAGTTTGTTCTTTTTAGATAATTTGCCGTTTATATCAGAGCTCATACGAATTTCTCATGCCCAATCCGACTCATTCAGGAAAAAAAAATCGTGCCTAGCCTGTTCTGCCCAATCAGAAATTACATACGTATATTTTTCGTGCCCAAACCACCCAAATCATTAAGTTTTTCTAAGTTTGTCTGGTATACCTACAGTACAGCGCCAAAAAAAAAATCACAATGGGAATGCTTATTTTGGTGCGAATGTTTAGGCGTCCTCATTTTTTGGTTGAACTTGAACAACGCATTTATGTGCTTTATTGAATCAAAAATTACTTTTTCGATTTAATAAAGAAAATATGTGAATCTAGTATATATTATACTTTCAATTTAACTACAGTAAAGCTCCGATAATCCGGACAAAAATGAAATATGTTTTTACATTATAATTCGTTTAATCCGGACCATTTAATGAATCCGTAATCCGGATCATACATTTCACGGTTCGTTACGTAAGCGGGGAATGCCCTGATCGTTAAAAAGTAACATGGCGTCGAAGAAACCGCATAAAACATTGATATTCACTTGCACCGACATCGGTTAAAGTTAATCACGAATTAAAGGAAAGAAAGTCCTATGTTTAATCTAAAGCCGCATCCAGACGACATGGCCAACGTTAGCCAGTGTTGGCTATTGGATAGTTTGCCATGCCGTGTGGACGAAATACACATGGCCAATGAACACCAACCAATTGCCAATGTTGGCATTGGAATGCATTCACCATGACGGCAGTTTTTTCGACACACATCAAAGAGTTTAACCAACGTTGGCCTTCACATGCCATCACGTTTGTTTTTACGTCCAGACGATTTGAACAGTTTGCACACGAGATTTCTAGGATACTATTTATTTTTGTGTATTGTGCGCGTTGAGTTGTACTAACTTGGTAGCAAAGTGGATCTTCTGCTTTCGGTTTACTGTTTTTTTTTTTAAACTTGACCAGAAAAATGTCGTCATCAGAGACCGAATAGAATAACCAGTTAATTTTGGAATTCCTCAGTCTTTATGAAAAATATTCAGTTATTTGGGATCCGAAACCATAATAATTTATTACAATTATCATAATTTATTATAATTATTTCGTGCCAATAACATATTCTTATCATCATCATCATATTCTTCGTTCTCCATATCTTTTCAATTTAACAAATGTTGGTAGCTATTTGTTATACATTGGCCGAACTTTTTTATCTTTGAAGTTTGACAAGCAAATCCAATCATGTGGACAGGCAACTTGCTCAACGTTGGTTAAAAATTTTATTGCCGATGCATTCATGAACGTTGGCTGACGTTGGCCATGTCGTCTGGATGCGGCTTAAGATTAGTTAACAACGATGTTGGTCCAACTCAGCCTAATTCTCAGGTTATTCGTCTGATTAAACTTCATTACCGCAAGAGCTTCTTGCTCCGTGCTTTGTCTTTTGAAGACAACGACATTTCCAACACTTTGAAAAACATTAATTTGAAGGATGGCTACGTTTCTGCTGGTGTTATAAATTATTACATGTATCAATGTTAAAAAAGGTTCCAATAATTCGGATTGTTCACTGCCTAGGTTTTAATTGAGTCGGATTGCCGAAGCTTTACTGTACAGTGGCGTAACAAAAAGGGAGTGGGGTTTATGAGCAAGCAGAGTTAATAAGATAAAATGTCCATCTTTCGATGAATGAGATTTCTTTTTCCTTTTTTGTTGTCCTTCTTCATTGTCCTTCTTCATTACTTCCGATGGCAGCCCGTCACTCATTCTTCTTATGTAATTGAGTAAATAAGAAACAAAGAAAAGACAAACAGGTGATATTAAAAGAAACGAAAGACAAATACGGAAAAGTTTTGAGAAAAGAGGAAATCGTGAAAAGATGGAAAGAATACATTGAGGAATTGGTAGAAGTAGACCAAAGAGGACAACATGATATGATGAAAGATACAAGTACAGTAGAGGAGGAATCGGAGGACGAAATCACCATGACCCATGACTCAAATAAAAAAAGCAATTAAGAGAATCAGAATTGAAAACGCAGCCAGATACGACAACACAAAACCCGACATGGGGGAATCAGAGAATTATATGCTACACGCACTATTGAACCAGATGCGGAAACGGAAGGAAATACCCAAAGATTGATAGGTAACAGTGATATTATCGATCTGTAAGAAAGTTGATGACAGATACTACAGAAGAATATCGCTGATACCCACAGTTGAAAAAATGTATGAATGTATAATAGAGAGATAGATTAAAGGCGGAAGTAAAGTAAAGGGAAAAGTTGAAAGGTGCCAAAGTGGGTGTATTTGTCAAATAATCGGAAAACGCTAAAGCACAATAGATAAGTTTACGCATGCTTTGTAGACCTAGAAAAGGTGTTTGATAAAGTCCAAAGACACCAGGTATGGAGTGTTTTTTTAAGAAAAAGGAAATTTACAACAACAAAAGGTCTGACATAAGGAGAGCACTAAGCCCACTTTTGTTTATGATAATGATGGACGAAGTATAAAACAAACAAGGGAGAGAACAACCAAATTAATATAGTAGTCCGTCTAGAAAGTATCCGAAATGAAAATAACACTGTAACTTCCAGTTTTTGAATTTATGAACGAAACAAGTGTACAGTAGAGGAAAGTAATTCTAGTTATCTGTTTATGTAATTTCTATTTAATTCTTAGAATTATATTAAACGTTCAGGGAACCTTAAATTAAACCAACTGCATCCTGAGTAGATTTGGTGTTTCCTGCATGTAAAATTACATGTGTTATTTTATTTTTTCTTACATTTTTTGGTCGAAATAACTTTACAAATCCTTTTTCTTTAATTATGAACTCCTTTGTTGAAAATATATTCCACCACTTTTCTTTTTTCTTACATTTGACACAATTACTCAAATTTTTCTGTTTGTTTAAGATTGTCAACATTCAACATCTGTGGTCACTTTTTTTTGTTAGATTCTTTGAAAAATATAATTTTGATAAAAAATATTACGATTCTATGATATCGACAATATAATACTATGTGTTTTTTTAAAAATGCCCTAAGGAGTGGCTGTGGAAAAGAAAATTCATGTCTTAGCTCCATTCATGTACTTTAAATTGTCAGTTTTGGCATGTGTTAGATGCCAAGCTATGAGTTTTAATTTTCATGGCCAACCTTTATGGCATTTTAAAAAAAAATACACCGTATAATATGTATAATAAGCAATATATTGACAGAAATTTTAAAATTCCGGATACTTTCTAGATGATCTATAGTACACAGAAACCTAGAGACAACATCTATTTCAGAGTGTGCTTTCGCGGACGATTTGAAAATATTTGCCAGAGCAGAAAAAATGTTGCAAAACCATGTTAACATATGGAACGAAGAGAACGAAGAGAGCAGACATGATAATAAATGTAGAAAAGAGCAAGGTAAGGGTAGGTAATCTCAAGGAAACCAAAGAAAACAAACCTAGAGATAAATACGAAGAAAATAGAACAGTTAGAATCGTTTAATTATTTAGGAGCACTTCTTAACAATAAGGGAGCTTTGGAAGAGATTACGGCTAGAATTCGCTCAAAAAAATATTAGAAGTTATAAGTAATAAATATTTATTGCGCAGCGCAAAATAAACATATACAAAACTATTTACTAACCAGTACTGACGTACAGGAGTGAATAGTGAAGAAAGTAATCTAACGGCGATGGAGATGAAGTATTTGAGGAGAGTAGAAGTAGATAGAATAAGAAATGAAACTGTGAGAAGAAAATTAAACGTGAAACCACTGAAAAACAAAGTACAATGGCTTGGACATCTTTTAAGAATGGCAGTCGAAAGACCAGGAAGAGATACATGGGAAACTGAAACAGAAGGTAAAAGGACCTGGGGAAGACCACGAAAAACCTGGTACAGGTGGAAGATATCATAGAAGCAGTGTCTGATCAAGTCCTGCAGAGGCTCTTGGGCAATGAAAGTCTCGAGGCCCCCTTCCCCCTCCCTGATTTCTAAAATCAATTTTTTTTTCAACGATTTAAATTTAATTTCTACGCAAGCAGCTTTTAAGTAAGTAATATTATGACAAAATGGAATAACTAAAAACCAGGACTTCAAATTAATTGCGAGTCATGTTTAAGGGGGTGATTTCAGTACTGTGTACTTAAAAAAATCACAAGAAAATTTAAAAAAATTCACAAGAAAATTAAAAAAAAATTCTCGTCAGGGAAAACGGTAAAAAAATATTTCTCCGACAGCCAGGACCGTTTATTTATTTTTTTCAAGTAAGAAATAAGTAACAACAATTAAGGGCCGGTATATCAGTCTCAATTTAATTTTAATCCGTAGTTTATTCCCATAGTAACAATTATAAAAACAATTGTTCTTATGAGAATAAACTGAAAATTAAAATTAAACTGTAACTAAAATACCGAGCCTATGAAAGTAAGACACAGATTATCAAATTCACGGAAGTAACAACCGACAAATATTTCAGTATTATTTCTTTGTCAACGGTGAATAAAAAAAAGGATGCACTTATGCTTCTTATGTCTGATGATGTAACGCCAGACGCGTTTTATTCATGAGGCAGAGCTCTTCTCTTATGAAAACAATAATACCAATGTAAAATTAATTTTCATCCGATTTTGGAATACAATCTTTGTAGAACAAACAAAGCATAAAATTGACTTAGGCACTTTGAGAAATTGAGAAATATTCACGTGTATTCTGGAAGCACTTACTCATTTCAACTGATATCTAATAATAATTAAAGAGAAACGAATTGATAGGTAACCACAGCAATTCACCAATGACCTTTCAATATGCCATAACAATCATTTGAAGAGAATATGATTTTTAGGAAATCAATATTCTCTTCAACTGGTGAATTGCTGTGGCTGCTATGGTTACCTATCAATTCGTTTCTCTTCAATTATTGTTAGATATCAATTGAAATGAGTTAGTGCTTACAAAATACATATGACTGTAAAAAAAAATATTTTTGTCTCGAGCTACAGGGCTCATAGGCAGGTGCTTACATTGGCCTAATGGCTAATCCGGCACTGCATAGAAGCAAAAAAGAAGCCGTCTAATTTAGTTTCGATTGACTGGGGTAAAAATTACACGGTCTGTATTTATATATTTTGTTGTCTTTCTTCTTCATCACCTCATTATTTATTTTACTTCTGTCGACGACTCGTCCTTTGTTACAAAAAGACATTTTCAGGACTGCTGTTGCTTCGTTACTGTTGATCTTCTTGCCGTTGCTGGTTTATGTAGATTCTTCAAAAGAACAGCAAGGGGATCGACAGACATGGAAATAAGAAGAGCAGCAACACTTCTCAAGGACGAAACGTCAGTAAAAGACTAGGTGCGCAGTGCCGTCGGAAGCCATAAAGACTGATATGTTCTAAATATTAAAATTTTAGAAATTTGAAAAGATTTATTAGCATTATTATTCACCGAAAATGTACGAAGCAATAGAAAAAAATATAAAACCACCACAAATATTCTGTAGAATCCAATTCAACACCATTAAATGATGGCTCTTACTTCTCGTCTACATTTAACATGCGTTCTTTTTTAATTCGATTACAATTCATACCGATTTTTATTTCTACATAATTCATATTAAAAATACGATTTTCCGCGAACTACTTTTATTTTTTGTAATTGCCTATGTCGCCTTGTTGCAATTTTTGCCGTTTTGCTACACATGTTATTTTTTTTTATTTGTGACGTTACGTCTCACTTCACTAGCCTCGCATTAAACAATAGATAAGCAAAGTCTAGGCAATAAAAGTGACATGTTATTAAAGGGGCATCAAAATAATATAAAAAAACAATATTAGGATTGAAGTATAAGCAAAATCTATTATCGGACATCTATTCAAACAGCAAAGTTACAAACATTTGGAAGCAAAGACACATGGAAAGAAAAATAGGGAGACATCTAGAAAAAGAAGGATAAGCAGAGGCAGATGTTTCAAGAAGAAAAGTTAGGAATAGAAGAAGATTTTAAGGCTGAAAAACTCAAGTAGAAGCAGTGGATTAAGCGTTTGTAAAACAACAAAAAAGCACTAAGAGGGAAGTTGTTTAAGAATTAGCCCTGGCTGGTATATTTTAAATAAATCAAAAGAAAATCTAGAAGAAAACTTAAGGATTATAATTCTTTTAGAATTCTAAAGAAATTTTTCCTTTTTTTATTTTATTTTTTTACAGAAACAATACATACACACGTAGCCAGGAAAGATGGAAGGCTCGTCAGCAAACCTATGAAGCTAGGAAAGACACACTAATTTGTGCATGTGCAAGTGTTTATTAAACATAAGACAGAGATAAAAACTTATTTATACTTCTACCGCATCTTAAACAATCGGGAAATAAAATTACCACGGCACGTGTGAGGGAGCCACTGTAGACAAGTAATGCTTTTTGTTTACGTTTAATTTATTTGTAATATTATACAGTGTGTTAGCGAATTAAATGGAATAATTTCCCAGGGTGGTAGTTTGGATCAAGACGATCAAAAAATGTTATATAATTTGGTGTCCTAAATGTATTCGTTTTCGAGAAAAAAAAATATTGAATTTCAAAAACTTATATCAAAATGCAACAAAAAGAATGAAAATTTTTGCATTTACACAGTTTACAATGTTTTTTTTTTAATTAAATTTTTACAGATACGCGAAAATAAATTTCGAATAAACGAAGAAATGAACGAAAAGTTTAGATCACGTCATCTTGTGATCACTTTCTGACACAAATCTGCAACAAATTTTTTTAAGAAGAAATGAACGTCTGATAACACTCCACCAAAACCCCCATATGGCCGAAAATATTTATTCCTTCATAATTCGAAAACCGTTACATTTAGGGCACAATGTTACATAACAATTTTTGATAGTCTTGATCCAAGCTACCACCCAGTGAAATTCTTCCACTCAATTCGATAACACCCTGTATATAGTTGAGCAACATTTAAGTTACTTTTAACAAAGTTTTTATTGTTATTGTTTTACAAATGATTGCGAGTGCATTAGTAAGCAAACACTGACCATTACTTGTCTATGGCAGTTCCAGTTTTGACCACCAGAGGGATACGAGTTAGCTGGAATAGCCGATGCGCGTGTGTTTTATGAGGAGCCTTCATCTTTCCTGGTTACAAGTGTAAGTATATAACTAAATGCTCAAGGTTTTGAATTTTATATTTCCAAGAATTTTTGCCTTAACGTACTCTGCCCGCCAAAAAAATCTGGGACAACTGTAAACATGCATTTTTGAGTTATTTTATTAGTTTGAATGCAGCTTTAAACAATGAAATTTGCTATTTAGATTTTGTTCTATGGTAACGTAAAAAATAACTTGGAAATAAACAAACGGACGAATTTTTCTTGACAATACCTAATTCGTCGTATTTACAATAGAACATATTACATGTCCCAGATTTTATTGTCGAGCATAGTACAGATTATTTCAATTATTTCTTCAATCGAACTTTTTTTTTAATTCAAATAAATCGAAATTGTCAATATTTATTAACATTTTCCTGCAATTAAAATTGTTTGCTATTTTGTTATTAATTTTATAATAAACAATTTGCTAAATTGGTTTCCTTCATTTGCAGAATGTTTAATGATCGTGCAGAATGTTTAATGATCGATTAATAAATTAGATAACAGAATATAATTACAATTTGAAACAACAAATATTTCTTTGAAATGCATTTTAAATATATTTCTTATTTTCAGAGGAAACTTTTGGAAGTTGCAGTATTACGTTCTTACCTTAAAAATTGTATCAAAATTAGCTCCTAGGAATATGTACCGTGCCTTCAATTAAATTCCTCATTAAAGTAGGCTGTGATTTTTTTATAAAGTTGGCGACACACAATTCATGGCTGTTCATAAGTAATTGCAAGATTAGGAAACTGTTGTCGAAAATTCTGTACACACTGATTAATTGAATGAAAAAACTGTCCATTTTCTAATTTACCGGTTTGAAAATAACTTTCAACAATATAAATATTTTGTGCTGTAATTCTAACATTTTATAAATGAAAATACAAAGTGTCAAGATGACATTTGTTCAATTAAATATCAATAGGTCTGTTCGTTTGTTCTGCACTTTTCTACACTTTTTGCACCAACCGCTCCCGAGAGAGTGAGATATATACAGTATGAGCATAAATGTTTGAGGACAAGTTGAATTTCCCGCGTCTCTATCTAGTAATTTTTACTCTTTGTGTGTGGCCGTCCTGAAAAATTAATTTTTGTTCAGTGTCGCCTGTGTAAATTTTGCAGCCGGCTCCAAGAATTTATAAGACAAAATGGGACGCGTTTGCCTAATGTACCTGTCTGTAGTTATTGCCGCTTCTTGTATTTAAAATAAACAAATTACTTGCCTATTTTTTTTGTAACCTATGCATTTGACCAACTTAAGAAAAATATTGGATGGCGGGAAATTCAACTTGTCCTCAAACATTTATGCTCATACTGTATATAATACAATGTAAGTAGCAGTGAGAAAAGTAGAGTAAAGAAGTTAAAAGTGTAGAAAGTGCAGAACAAACGAACAGACCTAGTGGTACAAATCTTTAGAAAAAACAATGAAATCATAGCCCACCTTAATGAGGAATTTAATTGAAGGCACGGTATTTTAAATAATTCAAATAAACAAAATTTAGAAAAAGTTAAGGATTATAATTCTTTTAGAATTCGAAGGCAATTTCTATCTTATTTTGGAATATTTGAAGTATTTTTCAGCCTGTAACGGTTGCTTAAAAAATTCAAAATTTCTTAAATTCAAATAAATCGAAATTGCATCTGCCTGTAATTTTAATTATGTACTTGTTGTCGTTTTTATTATTGAAATTTCGACAAATAAATGCTCAGTAAACAATTTCCTTCTGTTCACAAAATGCTGAGTGATCGATTACTTGGTAAATTAAATATAACATAATACAATTATGTACAATCAGATTTCTTTTGAAAGGCACTTTAAATTTATTTCTCTTCTTCAGAGGAAACTTTCAGAAGTAGCCGTGTTACGCTCTTATCTTAAACGCATCACTTTTATCACTTTTTATTACCGTGACATGTATTTCAATTCAATTAATGATGCTTTTACAATGCGTTAATTTTTTCCATAAACTACCTGTACCTACATACAAGCAGTATCTCCAATCAACGTGCTCTGATAAAATTCTAAGATGGTAATCCCATTTTATTCAAGTTTGTTGCAAACCCAACACATTCTAAAAATAGACGTGAGAACATTTAGCGATAAATTTATAGTTCTCAACGTAATTTTACATTTGTTTTGTTTAATGTTTAGCCAACCTGTTAGTGTATTATGTCAGCGAAAAACATTGTCATATGTTTGCATATTCATGAAAACGCCGGGGCCACACGTAAGAACTATTGAAAGCGGTGACTTCATCGATGCTTTAAATTCCATAATAAATTATAATCTTAGAGTGAATGTCAATTGCAAAATAGCCATTGACCGCCTTCGTATTTCATTAGCACTGTATCACTCCGGAGTGATTTGTCTGAATGTCACGTGGTAATTATAGAATTACTTTCTTTTAATCGCATTTAAATTCGTCACGTTCGCTCCTTGTGCCAATTGTATGTATATCGACCTCGTTTACCTTGTTATTTATACAAATGAATAATAATTAATTAGGAAATAGACAACAATTTTCGGAATGAACCCACATGCATAATAACAAAATAGGTAAATCAAATAGTAACAACAAAAACAACTGCTGGTTTAAAATACATTTTATAGTTCTTTAAAGCTGTTAAATTAAGAAGCGTGAAAGGAAATGCTTCTTATTGTTCTTGGAGGAACTATAAAACTTTATTTAGAAATGCAGAACTGAGCGCGTTTAAAAATCAGTGAATTTGTGTCTTCTTCTTTTTTTCTTTTGATGGTCACTCAAGCATTAAAGTGATTCTAGCTGAACTAAACGGTTCACCTGCTTTTAATGTGCTGGAGATACACTTCAATGGTCATCGCAGGCGTGCACTTGGAGATTGGTAAAGTACAATCGCTGCCTCAATAATTTAAAATGCAGGTGAAATTTTAACCAACTTATGCAAGCTCTTCTTCGCCGCATTTTAACTTCAGGAAAGGCATAAACTTCATTTTTTAACCCGTTTTTATTGAGGAACTATTTCTCAGAAAAAAAACAATTATATTCCGTTAGATTACAGTAGTTTTAATGATTTGAGCGATGAGCCTGATTCGTAAATGTAAAAAAAGTAGCAAGATTTACGGGATACATTTACCAGAGATCGAGTTAATGAAATGGATAAGAGGCAAGAGGAAATTAAGAAGAGCATAAATTCGTTTCCTCGAGTGGAAGCTCGTTATTGTAGGGCTAAAACCGCAAAACTATTCACAAAATAACTTAATTTTACAAAAAAAAATGTACGTGGAATATTGCCAAAGAGAAAAAATGAATTTAACTAGACTTTCGTATCCTAAGAGGTTAAGGGCGATAGATGCAGTATCTATGAAGAATATAAATTAGCTCTAACAAAAAAAAAAGGAGTAAACGAACAGACACCAAAATCAAAGATCTGAAAATGAAAATACTTAATGCATTTAGAAAAAGAACAAGACAATCTAGAAAATAGAATTGTATTATAGTTTTCTTTCGATTTGATCTCTAAACCTATGGTTTCAGGAAATGATTTAGCCAGTACTTTCATCCAAACAAAATTCTGAAGTAAATGAAATAATTACTTGGAGAGACTGTCGCTTTGCTCAGAATCCAAATTCTTTCATCTCCCTTCCGGTGAGTAATTTTTTAATAAGCCATAATAATATAAAACGCGTGACTAATATGAAAATCACGGAACTTCAGCTCTGCATCATCAATCACCGAAGTTACAAGCGACAATTATTTCAGTATTATTTCTTTGTTAACGGTGAATGAGAAAAAAGGATAGAGTTATGCTTCTTATGTCTGATGATGCAACACCAGACGTGTTTTATTTATGACGCAGAGCTCCTCTTATGAAAACAACTTTACGGAATATTCTATTCCTGGGCATTCGTATGCAGTACATAAGAAGTACATTGAATGAATAGAATGGTTTGTAAAAAGATGCATTATTTGGTCTCCTTAGGCCCAATTTTATAATCGTCGGATAAGCATTATTCTTAGAATAACGTGACATAGGTGTGTTGTAGATATGGAGGATATTCAGCGAACAGTTATTCCGTCCTTCTTCCACGATTATAAAACTGGGCCTAAAATCATTAACATAGTTAGAAATAAAAATGGAAAGGAAGCAACCAAAAGAATTTTATGTAGTGGAGATGTAACCAGACAAATTATTAGTTACCAGAAAGCAGTAAAAGTATGTCAACTTCAAATTTTACAAACCAATCCACTTACTGTTCATATATATATATAGATCATAGGTCCGGTAAAATTTAATAAAGTCAACATTAGGAATAAAAGGAAGTGGTGACCAAATTAATGAAATCAGTATCAGCCCCACAAAATCAAATAGAAATTTTCGATTAACTGAAAGAAAGCTTGAAGATATAAAATATGCAGAGTTATTAATGTCAAATTGATAGCAATTAGTTTTTGAGTTTGTTATGAAATTGTGATTATTTTAATAAAACTATGCATAGCAAACATGGTTTCAGAATGGTAGGAAGTTTTAGAACTGAGAGAGACTTATTTTCGACAAAATATCTAACACCGTAATGAGCAATGAATTATTAAGTATAGAAATGGCATCCATGGTAAATAATTCAAGCCAACATAACCTCTAAATTTGCTTACACAACTGTAAACTATTGGCATAAATTAAAAAAAAAACAACTCTTAGGGTGGGTTTCTCATTCCTAGTTTAACTTTAAACTCCTGTTTATTTCCATAGGAACAATTACTGTTTTTATAATTGCTACCATGGGAATAAACAGGAGTTTAAAGTTAAACTAGGACTGAGAAACCCAGTCTTAAAAGTGCACTTTACATTTGAAACGGTTGCGGATTTGTTTTTCAAAACAAAATCGGGTAAATTGTATAACAAACAATGTTCAGATTCTCAGAGCTTTGCGAGCGGTAGAGTTGTCACCGGATGAGACCCTGTCGATGGCGCCGCGATCCCTTTCAGGAGAATGAAACCCCCCAGCGCGAGTCATAAAAATGTGTAACGTTAGGCCACGCTCAAATGGCACTCCTGGTTCTCTGCCATCATAAACAAGTCAGCGTGACATTTTAGCTTTGTGTTGGTTCAGATTTTTGTACGAATTGGTCACACTAAATTTTAGAACATGTCAGTTATAGAAAAGGGATCAATTACATTGCAAGTGAAAAGTAGTTCGCTTTGTTTGTTGAATGTTTCAAGCGCAAGTACCGGATACATTAAAGTGTCAAATAGACGCTTGTAAGATTGAGTTATGTAGAGAGAGTCAGGAAAGTTTCAAATTGGGAAAGACCACCCGTCGATCCTTGTCTGTCAAGCTAATTGGAGTTTTCTTAATTTATGGGTATGGGACAAGAAATGTGGAGTAGGCGTGATTTTGGGCTACAGCAGCGATTATTGGTCTGGGGTTGTTTCAAAATTTGCTTTGAGTCCGAGGGAGGAGATTAATCGTTTAGTTGGAAAGAAAGAAGCTCCGGAAAAAGACAGAAAGGTTTCAATCTCTCGAGCGAACGGTTGAATTCCTTAATTTGACTTAGCGAGGTTTCTTTTAGTGTTTGCAGTCATTCTCTCATTTTCTCATATTTCTAGCTAAATCATTTTATTTCGGTACGGTTAAAATCTAGTGTGTTAAGAGAAAGGCAATTAAACAAACCATGGCCTTCTAAATGAAAAGCGAGTTCTAACTGGCCTGGGCGTTTTGAAAAATTTACATTGAATTTTTGTGCTCGAGAAAACGCTGGCGCTGGTTACGGGGCACTAACTGAAGTGCACTGTCATTATTGTCAATCAAAGTTAGTTCACGCAAAATTAATTAATATTGTAATTACCGTAATACAACGTAATTTATATTGTATAAACTTTATAGATTCATGCACAAATCATTTGATCACGTCGTAGTGAAGTACGCTTGCGCAATAAAGAAAGATTTCGTGTTACGAATAATTACAACAAGTTACATAAAAGAGTTTTGACTTTTGATAATATAAAACGTGTTAAAAAGGTCGTTGTTAATTACGCAAAATGAGAAAAGAAGCTTTATTATACACGTTGTAACTTACCACAGAAATTCTGAGTATAGGTATGCAGGTAAGATTTTAATCTAAAACCGTAATTGTTTAATGCTAAATTAAGTTGTCGAAATGGGACA
This sequence comes from Dorcus hopei, assembly GCA_033060865.1. Classification (NCBI taxonomy): domain Eukaryota; kingdom Metazoa; phylum Arthropoda; class Insecta; order Coleoptera; family Lucanidae; genus Dorcus; species Dorcus hopei. The sequence goes on along the minus strand of CM065426.1, from coordinate 45,704,932 downwards.
TAAATACTCCACCTTATACCAACATAAATAATATTCAGTATGCTAAAATTTTTATAACAGTAACATTAATTGTTCTTACACGAACTCATCCACGATTCACATGTAACAGAACTGTCAAGATTTTAGGTTAAGAAAGCGCCCCGTAACCAGTACTTGGCGGAGCACGCCTGAACTGCACTTTTGCCCAGGCCAGATAGAATTCGCTTTTCATTTAGAAGGCCATGAAACAAACAAACCACGAATGCGTACGGATTCGCGCCGCGAGTGTACAGCCTCAATCAAAAGTAATGAAACTTTCAAAACCGAAACGCTGTAGTCAGAGTGCAACGGTGCCGAGTCAGAGAGAGCGCAATGTGTTATGGGGTCCCGAAGGACTTTGGAAACATTCGTTCGCCATAAGGCTTCATCTCACTCGGTACCTTCTCTCTCTGACCACAGTGTTTCGGTTTTGAACGTTTCATTACTTTTGATTGAGGTTGTACCTAAACAAGTGTGTGCGTGCGGGTATTGTGTTCATCTCGGAGACGCAGATAGGTAATTTACATTTATTTGTATTTCTTCGTCACATACTTGGTGGATAAATTGGTTAAAAATGATTTTACTTTGCATTAATCAATGGCTAAAGAATCTGTAAAGTTCAGTATTCGTATTGCTTTTGGATAATTTTAGTCAAAATATTTTTATTTGCATTTGGGTCGAGGTTAAACCTCAACAAGTTGCATTCACATTAGTAAAATTTGTTGGTCAGTAGTTGCATAAATTATTAGGCCAGTTCTGCGCTTTAATCAACCAGAGTCAATTAACTGTTCCCTCAAATCTATTTGGAAATTCAAATACAGTGTACTCTTGGAAAATAGTTCTAACCTTTGGAGATATTTTCTGCCAAATTGGAAACACGCTAACGGCTGTATTTCGATTTGCACAGGGAAGTCGCCAGGTTGAATCACTGGTCTAAGGCAAGTTATATCTGCCGCCGAAACCAAGTGGGCCAGCACAATCTAACCCCCGAAATCAAGGCCAATTTATTGCTCGTTACGAATTTCGTGAAATTACGAGGCCGAACAATTTGAACCACCTATTCATAGCCATCTTCTTAACAGAGTTTCTCTCACACCCTGTGTGTGTGGACCGAAGTGTGGTCCTTGCCGAGAGATTTGCAGGTTAATTAGAAGCGATTTGCGCCAACAAATTAGTTAGGTAGGTTTAGCCGACGAAAAAAACAACGTAGAGTGATTAAAAAGTGTACACTGTACCACACCCTTAAGGCGATTGGACGTAGTTGAGAAAAGATCCTACCCATTCGATCTCAATTAATTAGTTTAGCTAGCGATAGGGTTTTCCATCACCTCCGAAAGGAGTCCCTGAAAAACTAGCGGCGATTGCTATTGATTATCTTGCAAATTGATCGCCGATGGCGGCATTTTATATCACATACTTCCCCAGAACGTCTGATTAATTAATTAATTACTTCTATTAATTAAGTACACTGTAGACACACTGTATCAGACTGTGCGTTGGTTGATTGAGCAGAACGTGTCTTAGACTACGATCTGAAGTGGCAAACACTAGTACCAAGGCCAATCTAAGTTGAGCTTAAATTAATTGTTAATTTAATTGAGGAACAGAGTTCTCCAACAACTATTTGCGTGTGCACCAAGCCACCAGCTGTGTGATTGAAGTCAGTTTGGTCGCTACGATATTCGAAAGTGAAATCCGTTAAGCGAATTCTGCTGTACTTCCTTATAACCGTAATTTTGTTTTCTCTGTATTGGTTTAAACGGAAGGGTTTTTGCGTTCATTATATCAGATCCCCCAGTGACTGGTACAAGGAGTTTTTTTACCTTTTTTTTTTCAATAAATAATTAATTAAATCTAACTTCCGTATTTTATTTAAACGTATTTAGTTCCTTAATCCCTCAAGTTTATTCACCGACGCACCAAAAGAATTGAGTTATAACAACGTAAGGCCAGGTGTTGTATTGACGATCACGGGTCATAACATTATAAGGTTTATTGCGGGTTCCCGCAAGGGTTGCATCAGAACGTAGGCCAGGTAAAGTAGGTCAGTAGGGTATTTCCTTTAGCGCCGGCAGTAAATCCCAGGTAGTCCTGTAGCCGAGGGTCTAGACGGGTAGGGTAGCGCATGTCTAATTGAAGTAATAAAACCTTTGGGTGACCTTTTTGGAAGTTTTCAGCAAGTAAACCTTTTCAGTTCAGTTTCGATCCAATTAATTAATTTGGCAATAAGTTTAATTTATTTTTTGTTTGGACAGTTTTCTTGGTTATTTAGTTGTCCATAAAAGTCAATAAACAAGGTGGCACGTCGGCGTGTTACAGCACATACCCACACTACTCGGAATTCGACGAACCTTTGCTCGGCACTAGGCGAATCCTGCATGTCTGGAGCCGTCTTAACGAAACTGATCATCTCCTTGATAAATGATACCCAATGAACTGTAATATGTAGTAAACCATAAAAGGACGAATACGTTCGGGAACAGCGCCCCCAATTGTGATTTAAGGCATTAGCATTCGCCATGACAGTTGAGGTCAAAGCAACCAGTTATGTGTTGATAATTACTTATGTTTAACGTTATTTGTTGATAAGTAATCAGTACATAGACTGAATTGTTTGTTGATTAATTTCTACAAACAGAAAATGTCCGCTGCTTGTTCGGTTATAAATTGCAGCAATAGGAGAAAAAAAAACGGGAATTTATCATTTTAGAAGTAAGGATTGTACTAATATCCTAATATGTGTCCAACAATTATTGTAGTCCTGAGTGGCTGTGGAGTCAAACATGAATGTCGATTCTTACTTCGCATCGTTGAATGAAGGCCTCAAATATTGACTGTCAAACAATAAATAAATTCTTGTTTACGTATTTAATTTTTATTGCAATTTGTAACAATAATTAGTTAAAAATGTTTCATACTATGTTTACTATCCGCATCTACCCAGTACTTCAATAATTATTGGACACCGTAAAGAATTTAATTAGTGCAGAAAATTAGTGCAAATTGGCACTGCAGATTGACCGTACAAATGTTTGACAAATGTATTTTGATGTATCTATTCACAATGAACTTAGTGCAAAACGTCTGTTGATTGTGAATAGACACATCAAAATACACCTGTCAAACATTTACACGGCCAATCTACAGTACCGATTTGCACTAATTTTCTGCACTAATTTAATTCTTACCGAGCCTTTAGTTCGAGTGTAAAATACAAACTAACGATAAGAGTGTTTTCTTTTTGTTTTCACTATAATAAACTCCAATTTAAAAAGTAAATAGTGTAATAATTAAATAAACATTCGGTTTATTGTAAATTTTTGATAATAAATTTAATAAAATTAGTTTGTTCACATTAAAAATCTATTCTTTGCGCTGTGAGTTGACCTCAACTTGTCACAGTTTTGAAGCATCTCACAGTCGTTCTATGATTTACTATTATAGTTGATGATACCACAAATAACATAAGAATTAATCTCTATTAATTTTCAATAAAAACTATTTATTAATATATAAAATCAACAATTATTTTATTCCGGCAAATCAGCTGTTCACGAATGCGTCCATGATATTCCTCTCGACCAATCAATCGCTGTGTTTGATCAAAACAGTGTATATGCTAATACTTCAAGCATCTACTTCGAAAGTGAAGTATTTACTATATTAGCGTAGTATTTACTATCCGCATCTAGTAGATACTATTATGTACAAGAGTACATAGAAGTTTCTACTTCGCCATAGAAGCACCTACTATAAATATAGTAAATACTACTACAGCATAGTATTTACTACGTGTTTTAGTATAAATTTTGCTTTCATAATAGTTATATGCTTTACAGCTCTAGTAGGTACTTTATGTAATAAAAGATATTTCCAAAGATATATTAATTTAATTTGAGAATACTAGACCAATATCATTTCTATTTATTCGATTTCTATGGTAATGAGTAATGGTAATTTCGGACAAGAAATAATATGTATTTGATGATGATGAATACAACTATGTATGTACGTATATTCCAAAAGAAAAAAAAATTGCAGAAGAATCAGTTCAGTTCAGAATCAGTAATTTATCCAAAGTAAAAAGCAGAGAAACAAAGTACAGAGCTGGTCTTTAAGAAATTTTCAACGACTGTTTCAAATAATAAGATGACCTTTAAGAGAAGAATTAATAAAATTCTGCTTATTTTGAAACTCACCCGTTAGAAATAATACTCCGATTGCTCGAAATTATTCGTCATTAAAGTTCGCTCATGTGGATCATTCTACCTATGATCAGCTGATTAAAATCGCACCAGCTCTGCTTGAATCTCCGAGCGCATTACCGAACGCAGCTTATAAGAACAGTTTAGGTCGCGACATCTTACTGCCGATTTTAGACCTATAATTGTGTAAGACACCCGCCTAGATTAATAAAAGACCAGTCCTTTATAAGGTTACTGGACAGGTAAGGTACCGCCAATTTTCTATCTCACTCTCTTCCATTTGTTTTAATTTAGGGTCAGACTCATCGCAACCCCTCTAGCAACCGTAACTTGTATACCTATCCTTTTCTTCTTAGGGTCTCATCGCGTTTTACGACTTCTTTTTTAATTTGGAGGACGAAAAACGAGGAATGGAACGGCGGTACCTTATCAATACAGAAACCTTAGTCCTTTATCCGGCCGGTCGCGTTTGAAATAAGTGTCAAAGTCTGTTGTACGAAAACTCTCGTAGTGTGGCTCCCTCTGTCTAAATTTGCATTGAACGGTGTTAAATGTTACTTTTTAATTCGAATTTTGTATATTTTATGACAATCTGAATAATAAATCATGAATATATTGCATTCTTATCATCCCCAAAATGCTGCGCTTTAACAGATTAGTTTGCAGAAATCTCTTTTCTGAAGTTAGCAAAAGGTTCTCAAGTGTGGCTCCCTCTTTGGGACAGTAAAAATGGCTCTGAACTAAGAACGCGATTATCCGGATAAAGAACTTTGTCCCTGGTATGAGAAATGGCAAACAACAGCAGTTTGCTGCCTAATCCATTTGCCCAAATAGGGCCGAAATAGCTGTACAGAGGATGTTCCAAGATTCCATTGCAATCGAAACTGAGTTGCAACAAAATTTCCAAATAATTATAATTCTAATTAAGTTTTATGAATAACTAAGTGCGTGCACAAGTTATATACAGAATCGGAAATTTGGGTACTGGATTTGGCTCGCGGAGAACTAATTGCGAACGGCCCGATCGATAGGACGGGCGGTAGCCGGCATCGAAAACAAGTGGGCCTGATTAGTCAAATTTCTTTCTTTATGTTTTTAGTGCGTTCCCTGCCGCACGCATTATAACAGAATGTCAAGTTGAACAAGTTACCGAATCTGTATAAAAAAATTCAATTTTTTTTGTGGGTGAATTCATAATAAAATCTGATCAGCGTGTAATTATTAATAAATAATGACAGACAATACTAAAAACAGTTACAACTAATGGATAAGTTACAAGGACGATTGACTGTTTATTATCTTCGTTTTTTTAATCAAATAAAATGTAGTCATTAATCAACAGAGTAGAGCCTCTTAAGCCAGTGTTCATAATTAATTTTTTTTAAACAAACATCAACATTAACTTGGTGTTATTAAAGTAATGAAACAGATACATATATTATTTTTGTACTCTTGATAAATTTACTCTGAATCGGAATTTGACATCCAATAACTTCCTATTTTGACTTAAAAAAAGTTTCCTACTTCAATGCGGTAATTCTTCAATACAGTTATTGCTTTATGTTACGCTTGAATGGTTTCTGTTGCCGTTTGGTTAACAAGAACTTTTAATTCGCCCTAAACTTTTAGGGGTAAGTTTCAGGTAAACCACTCTCCTAATGTTTAGAAACAACTACCTTCACAACCGGCTCTTTTTCTCTTCTGTTTATAATCTCTAAATGTTATAATACTTCGTTATATTTTTGTTCCTGGCTCTTTTAATGACACCAGAATTCAATTCGTTTGCATTTTTTTACTAACCACATACTGATTTCCTGGTAGTTTGATCCTTTCTTGAAATTAAAATTTAATTACACTATCTGCACTAACAGTTAACAAAGTCTTTTACTTTGTCAGTGGAGGTGGAGGGCATAGTGTGTTTCTTTCTCAGATATTATCTAATGCAGTATTTTTTTTACCAAAAATACTTTTGTCAAACCCTACTTATACGTATGTACAAATAAACGTTTTAAATTTTTGTTAATTTCTTCAAATGTGATTGTGATACACAAGAAGAAAAATGTTTTCTGCTAAGATGTTTCAAACATTTTTTTAATTTTGTGATACAATAAAATACAAGTTGTAATTGTACTTACCAAAGTTACGATATCCCCGGGGCAATTTGCTGCAATCTCTTTAAGCCTCCCGTATAACTCATTAACGAGATACTGATATCGAATGTTGAACTCGTCCAGCTCACGACTAACGATGTCCGCACCGCTGGGCTCAGCGCTGTGATTCCTGAAGTCGACGCTGGCATCGAGCGAAGGTTGAGACTCCAGAAGACTCTCCCGAAACCGCTGCAGTCCTTTGCTCCATATCTAGTGGTTAGGGTTAGAAGGTTAGGGGTCAACAGTTAGTCAGTCAGTGCAGGATAAGTTATAATTAAATGAAGCCGTGACAATTGTCTGATGTGTCGCTCATGCCGAAATAATGCTGAACTGATTTGTGTACCTATGTGCAATGTGCACACTTTTTTAAACGCCTCAAGTACTTTTCTATAACTCTACAAGTTCATAGTTTATTCTTAAATGGCTAGATGTATCTAATAGTCCCTTCATCCAATATTTCATTTTTTTTTAACGATTAACTTTAATTAAACGAACATGCATTTTTAAAAGATATAAGCAAGTCATCACCAGTGGATTAATTAGTAGGCAAAGCCTTGTGGAACATCAGTTTGGATGAGGTACAAATTACAGAGGTAACCCTACACCAGTGATCGTAAACGTTGTTCTTACAATAAAATCTATTAAATAAAGCAGCCTATTTGAAATAGGCGAGTTCTTTTTAAGTTGCGTAAAACATTGACGATCACCACAACGTATTTAAGAAACTGAATGAGTAACTAAAAGACAATTATTAAATTAAAAATAAAACTGTTATTCACAATTATAAAACTAATAAGGAATTTTATTATTACAACATCGAAAAGGTGTGCTGCTGCCTCATACAAGTTGTAAGTATTAATGAGGGCATCACCTCTTTAGTTTAAAGACGAAAGACTGCAGTAAAATGCATCAGTAGTAAAAGTAAAGGAGCTTTAGATTATTTACTTTGCCTTCAAAATAAGAGTGCCTCTTTTATAAACATATAAATCTACCAGGGGATGTAATAATAGTATATAAAATATGTCTTAAAAATGAAATGAGCAACCTCTCCTTCCATTCACACAAGTCTTAAAAGCTAATTTTATTTGACTCGATGAGCTAATGTCTCACAACAACTTTTGTTTGAAAGAACGTGTAGTTGGGAAACACAACTCTAAATAAATGCTACTTTCAACAACAGTATTTCATTTATTACCTTTCCTTCGCGAATAAAGCGGCCACCGTTTATGTTGACTCGCTCTATATTAGGGGCACGGTCGACGACACTTTTGAGTAGATTCTAAAATAAAAATTAATTATATTTTTTTCTTAATTTCTTAATAATGTGAAAAGACGTACCCTGGTGGTTTCCAAATGTTCTTTGGCTCGTTCTTTAATCGGCGTTAAATTCTCCAACTTGCCGTACTGTTCATCCACCCAATCATCCTCGTTCTGTTTAGCCCTAGTATAATCTTTCAATAAACTGTACGCCTGCTCTAACCCCCGTAATCTATCAGCCAGTTGGGAGCACACATTACCCCATCTGCTATTCAATTTCTGTATTTCTTTCTCTAACCGCTCAACATCTGCATGTGGTGCACGCTGATTCGGCCTCGACTTCTCCGTCAACCTCCTCGTATTATCAAAGTCATCATTAAGTTGGTCCATTGCGATTTGCTGTTGGCCGACGGCCGATTGCAACTTGAGTAAATCATCGTGCACCATCTCGAGCGCTTTCTCACTCGAGGGTAGTTCATCGAACAACGCCAGCTTCCTCTCGAACTCGGATATAATGTGCGAAGCATCTTCCATTCCACCCAGCACCGTCTCCACGCATTTCAATCTTTCAATGTACAGATTACTGATGTTCCAAATCGAGTTCCACTTGTTGATGACTTTCTCGAGATCCTTCTTATGCTGGGGTGTCTTTAAGGTGATGCTCCTGAAGGTCTCTTTTACTTGCTCGATTTCTGGCTCTAGGTTTTGAAGGCGTGACTCAAATTCTTTGTGTTCCAGAACGTAATGTTGGAGAGTGTCGATGTCTCTTGGTAAGGGGGAGAGGACGCGGTGATTGATTACACGTTCCGCTTCGTCTAGGGCTTGTTGGAGGTTGGATACTTGAGTGTTGAAGACTCTTGATTGGTTCTTACTTTCCTCTGAAATACAAAATGGTAGCATGTAGAAAAAATCAAATTTTGATACTTTTGGTGTGTGCGACATCTACAATTTCATTGGGCACAAACAGACCGTTTTTTTAATATTTTTAAAACAAGTTAAGGCTACTTTACATGACGCATTTTGTCTTGCACAATTTTTATTGTGCGCATGCTCATCGGCAGTATGTGTTAAAACAATAATTATTTTAATTTAACTCAATAAATATTTACTTTCAGAAATTGGTACGTTTCAGTACAAATACCCAGAAATTGCTTATATACAAAGTCGCCAACAAATGTACATTGCATACGTATAAAGTGGCCTTTAGTAAAAGTAGAGGAAACTTTTTAGGCTAATAAAAATAATAATAATAATAATTACGCACCATAATAATAATAATAATAATAATAATAATAATAATAATTTCAGAATTCTTTAATTTCGAAATTAATCTTCGAGCACACGTTGATTGAAGATAATGTCAAAAACTAAGACAGATAGCCAAAACCACGACAGATTAAATTTATCAAACTAGAATAACAATTAAGGGGAAGCAGATACTAATCAACACTAAAACACATTTAAAACAATATTTAAAATAATTCATATAGAATTCTACTTCTTATTTAGCACACATATTATGTAACAAACAAATTTTACAAATAAAAATTAACGAATAGGTGAATAAATAATTAAAAATAATGCGACAATAACTTCATTTACAACAGGCACACAACAATACAACTTACCTTTCGAATTTAAAGCCTGTTTTTGTGCATCTGCATTAAGATAAAGTGTATAGTGTCATGCTTATAGAAAGGCAATTGTGATAGTAGCTTAATGCACAATTTTTTTTTTTAAACAAGCACCTAATGCAAATTACCAAAGTTATTATTAAATCATACTCATTTTAAACTGTTACCCCTAAAGATTTTAAAATAGGCAATCCAACGATCAAATCAGAAATAATAATGTAACTAAAAGCACGGAAGTACAGTGTGTTGCCTATTTTTTAATTCTAAGGGGTAACGATTTAAATAATAATGTATGAAATTGAACTTACCTTCTGCACGTGCACGTTTCTCAAATTCATCGAACAGCCTATTCACCTCATCCATTTCCCTCCTCAATCTTCTAAGTTGAGGATCAGACGGGTCACCCTCTGCAAACAACTTGTCGGCATCTTCGTTTAAAGCTCTTCTTATCGCATTCCTTTGTTCGGCTCCGATCGCAATGAACTGTAAAAATTTTGATGCAACCAACTGGGTAGATTAAATTCAGAAGTATACCTGTGCAAGATCCCATCCCCTCACGACTTTGATGGTAGCAAAAATCATGTTCTGCCTCATCCTCAGCTGTTTCTTCTGCCACAAAGCAATGGACCTATCATATTGTCTGCGCAAGCGGTCGGCGGCGTCTAAAGCTTCCTTGTCAGGTGGAGGAATGACGAAGCAGACGCCCGGGACAGGCTCCTCGACCCCCTTCTCGTTGTGCACCCTCCATTTAATTCGTCCGGAATTATCGATTAAAGTGCACTCTTTATTTTTCTCAATCACAAACTGAAATACGCCAAAATGTAACCGTGTGTTAAGTTAATCACGTGCACGAAACGACTCACGTTATTTCTCTTGTAATTGCAGATAGCGATGACCTTCAAAGGTCTAGTGACCGGCTGCCTTCTCTGTTTCAAGGGAACGACGTCTTGGGCACGCGCTGTTAAATTCTGAATTTGATCGCCGAATTCGTTTAATTCGTCGCGCAAAATTTGCATTCCTTGCAGCAATTGTTCGCCGGCGTCTAACGTGAAGTCTCCTTGACTGAACTTCGTATTCATAACTTCATCTTTCCTGTTAAGAAAGACCCATTTGAGCTAGCTGAGCGTGGTGGCTTTAATACTTACAATTTTATCCAATGTTCAGCTGCGGCTACGTCTTTGAAAAACGTCTGGTATTCATGGGCGTGTCGAAGGTGTTCCTCAAGGCAATGCGTCAGCTGCAGCAGCCAGGCCCATTGGGCTTGCATCGCGGCCATGTGTGCCTCGATCACTTTACTTGCGGGGTGGTTTTGCAGGACCAAAGATTCGCCGCGGCTTTCAACCGCGCCGAATTGAATCTCACGTTTCTCCAACTCACTCATCAGGGACTGCAAAGAAAAAGAAAGTGTCGCTTTGAAATTCATACAAAGAACCTATTTTCTTCTAAAAAAAAAATAAAAATTCGGTGCATTGCTTCGACGGTGAAGACAACAAACAACTTATTTACCTCATAACCACTTCCATAGTTATGCTACACAAAAATAAACGATTAAGAAACTAATACTAAAAAAAAGTTAAATCACAAATTTAACTGACCAAGTGGTTTTTAATTTAAACTGCAATTACCTCATAATACTTTTCAACGGCTTGAAGATTGATGTTGGTATCCGACCAGTCCCTTGTAACTTCGATTTCTTCTTTCTCGTTCAACCAATGTAACTCGTTCGTTGCTGAGTGAATGAAATCCAATAGGCTGTCCAGGTCGCTCAATCTCTTATTGGAGAAAGTGAGGAGGTCCACGTAGACCTTCTGGAGAGTACTCAAGTGTTGATTGTACAAAGACAATTCCTCGCCGGTAAAATACTGTCTGGCTCGAATGCAAGCGTCTACTTTGGACTGATTTTGGTCGATGTGCTTGTGTTCACGTTGATGGAAGTCACGCTCCGTTTGGATTGAAGTCAAATCAGTGCCGTAATCAGCTTCTTGCAGTTGTTTCTGTCGGTTACAATTTCTTGATTAAATAAAAAATGAAAATTGATAAAACGTACCAGTTTATTTTTGCACCATTCGATGGTTTCTTGGAGCATTCGGAAATGTGGATTGGTATCGACGTTCCTGGTTTCTTGCACGGTGTGTATGTGTTTAGTGACCGTACGTTCTTCAACGGGGAAACTCAGATTGGCTAGGGGCCCTACGATTTTATGGTGCAACAATTTCCTGAGGGACACCCAGCGCTCGTGCAACTTCTTCACTTGCTTGTCCAGCTCGGATGCTTGGGGGTGTCTTCCGTTCAATAGGGTGTGCACGTCTGTGATCAGCGATTGAATATTTTGCTCTGCGCTGGCAAGTTCTGAGTCGATGAAGTCGGCAATTTTCTTCGCTTCCAAAGGATGTATGCGACTAATTCTTCTGGAGTCCTCATCTATGCGGTGCTCGATTGAATCCAACGATGCATCCGTGTGCTTCATTTCACTGCATGTTTAACAAAAAAAAAATGTACTGAGTGTTTTGTGGGGGGGACAGGCAAGTAATACAAACCGGTTGACTTTCTCGACGAGGCGCTGCAATCTTTCCAGCCTTTTAATTTCATCGTTGATGCACCTGTCTCTTTCTTGCCAGGCAATCATCAAGCGACTCCAGTGCTTCTCTATTGAGTCGATGTGCAACTCCGGCTCTATCTCGATCTCACCGACGGTCTTGAAATACTTGTCTAGTTCACGGAACAACTGACTCAGGTGGTGCTTGTCTCTCTGCCGAGTTGGAATTTCGTCAGTTCGGAACCGGGATGATTCGGCTGCTAACTTCTTCATCTCGATTAAAGTTGGAGGGAATGATCGGTCCTGCAATGTACAACGCAGATCAAGAATTTTTTCCTTATGAAAGTCTAGTGGGACGCACCTGCATTAAACTATATTTTTCTCTCATCCATAAGTGAAGGGAGGACGCCAATTCTCTGTATTCTTCAGCATGTCGTTGAGCATCGGCGTCATAGAGGGGGTGAATGGGATTGGGTTCTGGAAAGACTTCATGTAGCGATGATATATAAGTGATAAGAGATTTCTCGTCTGGTTCGTGTGTATCAACATCTACAACAAAGAAAAAAAAGTAGCAAGTTCAAGTACAACTTGAGATGAAAGAAAACAGACAGACATAGATACAAATACTACGCTATAAAAAGAGGTCCACAAATTTATTCTATGACGTACACGTAAATGCATCTCAATATTTAAAAGTAGAGAAACCGTAAGCATTCCAATAGTATGCCGTAATCATTAACTTCTATCTCTGATACGAGCTGAGCGCGTCAGTCGTATAACAGCAAAAAGAAAAAGTGTGAATGAGTGGCTATAATCAAAGATGACATCACTTCCATCCAGGTACACACACTACTCTAATATAGTTATTTACACCCAACAAATTTTCGGACAAACAAATTAGGAATGCAGAATTTATTTAATGTGTGGCCGCCCATGCTTTCAAAAGCATTTGTATGCTCAAGTCGTCGGGGGAATTTGCAAATATAATGAGCGCAACGCTGAAAAGAAAGAAATGCTCCACGCTTGTGAATTCTGCGAAATGTGAACGAGAAATCTGTATTTAATCTTCATATCATTAATTAATAGTTATACATAGATCGGTTCTACGTGAGCACGAACTTTTTGATTCGAATCTTTAATATGTTAGTCAGCGATGTAGTTCAAGGTGTAAGAACTCAACTGAAAGGTCTGTGAAAGGACTGATTCTCTGTGGTTCATTAATTACTTTTACATTTTGAGTAAGTAACAATACGCGACATTTATTTTGAAATATTTGTTTCTCTGGCGGTGATTAAAAAGTTGACAAAATTCCAATTTAAACAGTGAGTGTACGTAACAGTAAAATATTTTGGCATCATTTTGTTCGACTTAAAAATGAGGGACGTGGAAAAGTATGAAATAAAAATAAACACTGAGGAATAATAACTACAAGAGAAAAGAAAACAAGCCAAACAAAGCTTCTCATCATTTAGGATAAGGTATAATTTGTTTCTAAATTTTCTATTCGAAAGCCACGACGTAAAAAAAAATTATACTAAATCTTTTCCATGAATTTGATTAGCCGTCGATATACAAGAACGCTATGCAAGATTAAATGACAAAAGATTTGTCCAAAGAATTACGTTTAATGTAGCTACACATAGTTAGAATTTTATAAAAATAACAAAAAAAATCGTATGTAGAAAGAAGAGTGAATGCACGGACCATTTTTAAGCAGTTGAGGTAAAATGTATAAGAAATTATATACAGGCTGTCCTACATATTTATATAAAAGCTTCAGGTAAACGTATTCCTCTACATTTTCTGAATGTAAAATTGCAAATAACATTTCCTTTGGTAGCATATTACTTTGTACGAGCCCTCCAAAGATAACACTTTTATCAGAAAAATGCGAAGCAAACGGCTAAAACCGGAGCAGAACCTGTTTATTAAAACAGTCAGCAAGTCTGTATCATTAACGAATCATAATTATAATACACTTCAACGTCCCAAGATAGCTTTTTGGATTACTGTTAAAACAGAGCAAAACAGAGTACATCAAAATATAGTATATTGATTTACAAGTGACAGTTTTCCAGTGAGTGTAAATGTTTGAATTCACGAGTGAGCGTTAGCTCACGAGTGGATCAAATTTACACGAACATGGAAATTCACTTTTCTAACGTGTAGATCATGCTATTTTTTCGTGTAGTTGACGAAAATAACGCTAAAATTATGAGAGTGTCGACGAATAATAACAATACATCAAAGTATGTCAAGCATTTGTTGACATAGTAACTAAACATCAATCTGTGACATCAATCAATCAATCTTCGACCTCTGATACGTCAAAATGAATGAAAAAAAGTGTTGCTAACGGAAACGTGAAGAAAAGTGTTGCTAACAAGACAAGTCCCACTTTTCTTCACGATTTATGATTAAATATTGTGTCACTTTTCTGACAACCACACGAAAAAATATTTAATTAAGGTGTTGCATTTGGAACTAGATATTTGAAATTTATTTGAGTGTACAAGACGAATTAACTACATAATACATAAGCAACGTTGCCAAGTTCAAGAGTTTCTTTTTGCTTCACATGCTGAAACTATCAAACTGAATTAACTTTTCCACTTTTGGGACCCTTATGGATTGTAGAAAAGAAATACCTGATGCTTTATATGCATTTCTAGGACATCCCGTATTATTTTATATAATTTATACAGTGTTGACAAAAACAGGTTTTTCAAAAAAATCGAAAATCACTAATTTAAATAAAAAAATCTAAAACAAAATGTTGTATTTCATTAATAACTTTTAACAAATTTAACAAATGAAAGAGTTAGTGTTGCCATTAAAAAAATTATTAAAATTACATATTACAAGATAAAAGTATTATAATATAAAATTCCATTATATTACGGATTTTATGAATGACACTGTAGATTTTATATAATACAGTGAAAGCTCTCTTAGGCGGACACCGACCGTGACCAGCAAACTGTCCGTCTATTAGAGGTGTCCGCCTAAGAGAGATGCAAATGCATGTAAATTACATAAATGGGAGATTAAAAACTGTCCAGCTAAGAAAGCTGTCCGCTATGGGGCTTTCACTGTACATATTATTTCTTATATAGTCACCACAAAAAAAAAACAGGAAAAACGTATATTTTTGATTTATTTGAAAAAATTTTTGGGCGATAACCAAATACAGCGGAGTCCGCTTATAGTGACATTCGAGGGAAAGGATAATTAAGTCGTACTAAACGGACGACACTATAACATAAGCAGAATAAAAGTATGTACTCTATATGAAAACAAAGCCACTGGGTACAAAGGGCTTTCAAATAATAAAAATTTCTCTAGCATGCCATGGAAAAATATGATGTCAAAAACGTATGTCTGCGCATGTGACACAAGTAATAGGGAAATATAACCTTACTTTTGAAGAAAGAAGACTCTTTAGATATTTCATAATATGTTGTATGTATGTATTTATAAAAGATATAAAAATGTTCATTACGAAAATAGGATTTAAACATAATAGATTTCTGCTTTAACATGAAAGCCATTTCACAGGACAGTTTGATAGAAATTAAATTTTAACAACGCCAAAATATATCTGTCAGTTGACAACACAAACGTGTTATAAGCTAAGACATGCCTTTTTCGGTCTTTGTCATTTCATGGCACACTGGGAGAAGTTTTTTTTTTTTTTTAATTGAAAACCCATTACGTTATAGGCGCCATGCACATCTCTGCGTTCAGCGCCGCCTGACGTGGTGATTTGTGAATTAGTGATATGAAAATATTTCTTGGGACTCATTGCATGGGAATAATATCACTCTTATGACAATTTACGATTGTAGTACATAATACTTGAGCTTCCTGGTATTGAAATACATTACAATATTCAAGTTCAAATGTACATTAATAATTTGAAACAACTCGTATTTTCCATGGCCAACTCCATTTACATTCACTGACGTGTATGTATGGCCGTTTCAATTTGACTTTTAAAAATTTGACGGGTACTCCACTCAGCGCCTCTTGTGAGTTTTTAAGTAATTGCAGTTGCCATTACGTTACTGTCAGTAGTTCTGTAGTATCTTTAATAGAGAGCGCTGAGGGGAGTACTCCACGGCATGCTTTCCGGAACCGAATTTTAGGCGAATTGACACGGCCATACATACACGTCAGTGAATGTTAATGTTGCTGGCCATGGTATTTTCATACCACTAATGCAGAATATGGTCATTGGTGGCGCTGGCTTCGCATGTGCATGGTTCCTATAATGAGCGGTTTGTCATTTATACTCGTAGGTGGAGTCATACTAACCAAACTCCACTGTATTTTAGCTATTTTAGCCCGTCGAGTTTGACCCTGCTTAGTAGTTAGAGAAGGTGCTTTACACTTGTGATAATTTAATCAGGACGTAAATCAATCGGAGCAACTCAAAGTAGTTTGTGTATCGGGCAAATGTCAGTCACAGTGATATGTGGTGTTAGGGAACGACCGCTGAAGATTGTTCATGTTATTGATGTAATGGGCAAAAACTGACTTTATATAAAATTTCTTGGTTAATGCCTAATATTCAGCTGACTTTGGATGCTAAAAGTAGTCCGTGCATTCAGACCTTAACGAAACGACTTAAGAATATTATGTAATAGATTATGTAATTTTCAAATTAAATATTATTGTTAGGAATTTGGGGCTCGCAAATTATAATCGTCGTTTATTTTAAAAACGATTTAATTTCCACAATCGCTTAACACAACAAGCTGCAACGATTGTCTAATAAATAAAAGGTCTATAACTTAAACGTTCTACTAATCGCTAGATTCGCTTTCGAAATAATAACTGATTCAAATAGCCCGCCGATCCTGACTTGTAAAGTAGAGACGCTTTCCTTCTCGATTTTTCAAGCAAACGCCCAAAACTACCTGACGTTAGACTCGAAACTCAATAGAATAATCGAGAAGTTAGATGGCGTGACCAGGGTTAAATTGTATCATTGGTGCCTGGGACGTAACATTACTTTATAAAATATCATGCGTCCAACAATTATTGTAGTCCTGGGTGGCTGTATCAATCACACATAAATGCCGATTTTTACTTCGTATCGTTGAATTGAAGTCTCAAATATTGACTGTTAGACAACAAATAAATGTTTCTTTACGTATTTAATGTTTTAATGGCGTTTGAAACAATAATTAGTTAAAAATGTTTGACTCCATAGCCACCCAGGACTACAATAATTGTTGGACACACGTTAATTTCCAAAACGAATACATATTCATTACTACGCTGGCTATCACGTTCCACGTTGCGTGTGTTAAAATTAAATTTGAAAGGAACATTTAAGTAATGCAGAAATTTATAGCTCAGAAAGCAATAAAAGCAAAGATATTACAGAAGAATTATAAGAAAATTTCCAAAACATTTAAAGATTACGACCCTTACATTCAAGGGAAACGTGTATAAAAATGGAGATATTATGACAAGCTTCTTTAGAGCAAATTAACATTTTAGGACTTTTCTTCACCACAAAGAACTAGGTACTTTACCAAAACAGCGAAAATTGAAAATTGAGGAACTGATTGCTTTTTTAAGTTATTTACTTTCATTACATTTAAAAAATTGCCGGAGGCCTAAGTAATAAAAAAAATTGTAAGGCAAAATAGAATGGAATAATCTACGGAGAATGGTAACATAACAAGAACGAGCGCAATTGGCACACGAAGCTTACGACGTAAATGGTCGAATGAGATACCTGTAGAAAGAAAAGAAATGGAAAGGATACAGACAGAACTTCTTAAAATAGTAACTGAAGTATAGAAATGAACAACAAGAAAATAATCGTTTTTAAGTTAGTGTACACTGTAGAGAGGTCAGTATTATGGGGAATACTGGAAGAGATGGGATGCCCAAGCAAAATGATTAGAATAGTCAAAAGTATCTACAACACAGTGTACGGCATAGTAATATTAAACGGTGAAAGATCTGAAAAATTTGAGATGAGAAGAGGAATAAAACAGGGAGATAGCCTGAGCCCACTACTGTTTATATTAATAATGGACAAAATACTGAAAAACACAAGGGAAAGAACAACAAGACTCCGGACAACCATAGGATACCTACAGGCAGATGCTACCGATCCAATTCGATGGAATGCTATACGCGGAGGATATAGTACTAGTCGCGGACACAAGGAGAAAAATGAAGATACTCATCGACATATGGACAGAAGAAATAGAAAAAATGAAAATGGAGGTCATTATAGGAAAAACTAAATATATGATAATAAATCAGAAAGCACCTTTGGATGCAGAAGAGATAAAATGTAAGGGACAGCGAATAGAACAAGTAACAGCATATGAATACCTAGGAGTAATGATATCAGAAGATGGGAAGATAGACCTAACAGAATAAAGAAAATCACAAAAATTTATTATGCTCTGAATAATACAATATTTGGGAAAAAAGAGATAGAAACAAAAGTAAAACTCCAGGTATACAACAAACTAATAGTACCAACGTTACTATACGGATGTGAGTCCTGGGTGAATACAAACAAACACGAGAGTATGGTGACAGCAGCAAAGATGAAACAATTGAGAAAAATTGCAGGAAAGACAAAGATGGATAGAATAAGAAACGACGACATCAGAAAGCAACTGAATCAAGAAAACATAGAAAGGAAGAAAAATAAGATAATATTGAACTGGTTTGGACACATAACAAGAATGGACAATAACAGACTGGCGAAAAAAGTAATGGAAGCAAAGAAAAGGAAAGAAGAAGAGGAGAGGGAGACCGAGAAAGACATGGCTACAACAGGTAGAGGAGATAGGAAGAAGCAAGGGAAAAACACTAAATGAAATGAAACTACTGGCCAATGACCGGAATAACTGGAAGAGATGGATGGAAGAATGAACAAGAATAGCCGACGCCCACATGGGCAAAAGGAAAATGAAGAAGAAGAAGAAGAAGAAGTTAGTGTACAGAGTGTTATTTTTGATCTTTAAGCTAATTACCAAGTAAACAATATGGGAACTGAAATTAAAAGTTTTATTAAAAATAAAAGATTCAATTTGCCAAATCTATAATTACCGAGAACTTTATAATTTGGTTTTCTAACCCATAATTACACGGACGACGACAATGGAGGTAGAATTTTGTGCTCTACGAAATGAGAAAGCCCCGACACTCATATTTCTGCGGAAATTATCCGCGCATGCCGTAAAAAACAGGTCGAATGTGAAAAATTAAAGACCGCAGCTTTTCACAAAACATATACATACACTCCTCCTAATCAGTTTCTAATTACTTGCGAGTAAAGCAAAAATAGTCCTTCAAGTATTTTCTAAAATAACAACAACAAAGTTGTTTAGTTGTTATCACATAAAGAAAATGAAAATCTTCTTAGCTCGTGGTGGAACCCTTATAATTCAGTATAATCTGAAGATACTTAAAGGGAATAAATAATTTTCCTTACCTTCTGGATCCAGCAACCTGGTGACACCGTATTCGTGTTCGGCGATGTAGAAAGCGTTTTCCATTCTTTCGCGTGCGTGCTGTGCCCTTGCTTGTCGCCAGTCCAAAAGGTCGGGTCTATTCCTGTGAATGATGGCACTAAACGCCAAGCCATCTTTCCAAGAATTCGTGAAGTCAGAAACACGGACGCCAGGATATTTATTGGTGGTGCGCCTGGCCCATCGCAGGAGATAGTCTTTAGCGGAGACGTTCGGTTCTTGGCCAACCACGATGTCGGATATCTGGAAATAAGGATGAATTCACAAACCGCGACGAAAAAATCTAAATTACTGTGAGAAAGAGAAGTCGGTTAAGAGAATTCGTGTCGAAGCTTCAGGAAACGGAAAACGTCAAGGAATTCATTTATATAACATCAATTAATTTTGAACTGTCTCTTATATGTCACGACGAGAATGGTTTAATCAATTGCTTGACGACCTAATTTCTCGATTACATAAGCAATATGAAAGATAAAATTTTAAATTTCAAATGTTTTGGAATGTACTCAAAAAAAAAGAACCGACATTTTTACGAAAATATGTACGCATTTTGATGCCGCCCAAATGATAAACTGAAAAGAAGCGATGGAAGTTGATATTATGAAATAAATACTTAGGAAAAGGAAAACGAAAACCCTTTCGGGCAGTCAAAAGGTCATTATGATTTGGAAAACAATGTTGGAAGAAATCATACCGATTTGGAAAGAATGTTGGTAGAGACTTTCATGTAAAAAAAGACTTTTTATTAAAAATAAGAATCATGATTTGTGATTTGTTCTAACAATAAAAATGAAATGATGATTCTCAAATATATTTGGCAAGCTATCAGTAATTCGTAATAAATGTACTTCTCGTATCCGCAAGCTGTAAATCTGTAAATCGAATGAAACTCCAACAAATTGTTCTGCCAATAAAAGTAAACTACATTATTCAGTGGAAAACGTTAAAATAATTAGTTAATTTCATGCTCACAACAACATTTATAAATGTAATTACAAGACATTTAAAAATAACTGCTTGCTTTTATGAGGAGATATAAATAGCACTTAATTACATATTACATGTATTTATTGCCAAATTTTATTTAGATTTAATTAATTCCATCAAAATTTAATTAAAAAATTGAAATTAATGGTTTCTAAAAAGACTCCATACGATTGCAATAGTTTCACTTTCGTCCTAATAAATTGTATTAATTTTGTCATTATTTCATCAAAACTTATAATAAAATTTGAAAAATGAATTGAGGGACTTAAAGTTTTTAGGGCCCAATTCCACTGAGGCTACATATGGCACGTGCAGTTCATTTCGGTTATTTTATCATCTTGTAAATACACGTCTTACAAAGCATACGATTTCTTAGGTTCTTTAGCAAATTTAATAATTTACCTGCGACAATGCATATTGCATTCAACACAAACTCGCTCACAACTTCGATTGTAAGGTAAGTGACAATTTGTAAAGTGTTTCAAAAAGCCGCACAAAACGATAAATTTACGATAAATTAATTGTGTTAACTTTAAGGTTGCAATCTAGCCATCAATCAAATCAGTCACTTAATTGACAATGGTATTTTTAGGGGTTTTATAGTTTCAAATTAAGTCGGATGTGTTACTTAATGTGTTACAAAAGAAAATTATCAACGTTCTGCGAAGCATGTCATTGCAAGCTTTTATATTTTGTTCCGCGAAAAGTAATGATTACAAGAATTAAAATTTAATTTTCTTAAGGAATAAATACCTTGTTCTTTTTATTAGTACATTATTTCAGTAGAAGTTTGTATTGTTACTAAAAGCGTGTTACACTACCCTATTTTTTGTACATGATTTGGTTCAACTTCTTAAACACTTTGATTTGTGTAGTAAATCGTATCAAATTTAAGTTGAATCAAAAACTATCACGAAAAATAGAATGCGTCCTATCTCCAAACCGTATCTGCAATCCAAAATTTTCTTGTTCTAATTTTTATTGTTGAAATGGGAGGAAATCTTGTACGTATAAGAAATAGGGTAGTTGAAAACCGCTTTAAAGTGAACTTCATGGAAATGGTGGCTCGTCTAATCTTTCGACGCTGTTATAGACCTCATACCAGGGATGCAAAACGTAACCGAAACCGTCCCACAGTTCCACTCAAAGCGGAAAAGAATCGGTTCAAGAAACCGAATTTACATTACGTCTTGCATTCCTGTCTCATACAAACTTGAAAATGAAAACAAAATCACTAATCAGCTGAACATAGTATTGGTACAGTGTAAAGCAAAAAATAATAGACAAAAACAGTTTCCTGTAATTGTTCTTTCTCAAAATGGTATTGTTTAAGCACGACTTCACAGATGACATATAAGAAGTTTGAAAGCTTTCAAATTTAACAAACTTAAAGCTTGTAGAAAATCACACAAACACTTGTAGAAAATCATTTAAAAAGCCTTTTATAAAATGAAAAATGAGAAAGAACAATTACAGGAAACTGTTTTTGACTGTAGATTTGCTTCTATAAGGTATAGTTTTGCCTTAAATTCATATCTATCGCGCTATCTGTCAGTGTCACATGCTCTAAGCACTTTATGTCTTGTATATACAGAGTGTACATTAATGATTGAAAGGCGTTTGAATTTGGCGCGTTGTCGAATTAGTAATTTTCGTCTTACAAGATTGGTATTCATGCTGGATATGTTGAATTTCGTCAGTAGCGTGCGTGTGTTGTATTGTTTACGTTTTGATTTCCTTATTTTATTATTATTGAGTTAGTATTAACGAAAAGGTTATTTTTATTTCCACTTTTGCTGTCAGACATTTTTCATTGGTAAGTACAGCCATATAACAGGAAATAAAAATACACACAAACGTTTTAGGTTAGCGATGGTTTTCACGGACCTGCACAATAAATTTATTGTTGAGGCCTATTTTCGGTCGGGGATACGCAATGAACAAAATGTGTGGAATTATTCTTATCAAAGTTGTCACCAACAATTTCAAGAACAGTTCCTGAAGTGGTATTCACATATGATTCTTTTATGCAACACGTCCGCCGTATAATTCAGAGATTTCGTGAAACAGGCAGTGTTTCTAAAGGAAAATCTACAGGCCGGCCCACTGTTCTCACCGAAGAAGTCATCGCAGATATTCATCAAAGAATGGATGTAAGTCCGAAGAAGTCTTTACGGTGTTTATCGGCTCAAACGAATTTATCACTTGGTACATGTCAAAAGGCTTGCAAGAAGGTTCTACATTTACATCCATATAAGATAACTGTAACTCATGAGTTGCTACCTCTTGATTTGCCTCGTCGAGTGCAATATTGCCAATGGTTTAATGAGTTCTTAAATAATGACGATATGTTAGACATAACTTTCTTCAGTGATGAAGCATGGTTTCATCTCAGCGGTTATGTAAATTCGCAAAACCGTAGAATATGGTGTGCAGAAAACCCTCATATTTTTGAAGAGACTTCATTACATCCTCAGAAGATCGGTGTGTGGTTGGCAATGTCAAGAAGGAGGATCGTTGGACCTATTTTTTTCAACACAATATTAATGCACTTGCATATCAAGAAACAATTTTAAATCCTTTCATTGAAGAACTTCATGACGATGAATTACAACGGGGTTACTTTCAACAGGATGGAGCTACAGCCCACACTGCACTGACAACGTTGAATCATTTGCAACAGTTCTTTGGGGATAGGTTAATAAGTAGGGACAGATGGCCTCCTCGGTCACCAGACTTAACCCCACTTGATTTCTTCATGTTCGGTTTTTTAAAAAATAAAGTGTTTTCAGAACGTCTCCATACGTTAGAAGAATTACAAAATGCTATTACAGAGGCTGTCAACAGCATCACTCCAGAAACACGACACAAAGTTTTCGAAAACATGAAAAGAAGAGTAAATTTGTGTTTGGATTCAAATGGGGGACATTTTGAACAGATGTTATAATTTTATTTTATATCTGCTTTACTTTTTATATTCTCCATATCAATGTATGTAATTAATAAACGTAAAATAATTTCTAATCACTAATAAATTGTTTTAATAATATATAATTTTATGTGCCGCCCATGGTAAAACAGAATAGTATGCAGTACCAACTTTTACAAATAATCTAATGGGCGGGAAATTCAAACACCCTTCAATCATTAATGTACACTCTGTAGTTACCCAATTTTATAAATTGTAGTATGACAAATCTATGCACGCCACAAATGTCTTTGTCGGCTCATTAGAGTTGCTTGCCCAATATTGCCTCAGTGGAATCTCACCTTTAGAAGCTCTGCAAATTCCACATAATTTTTTTACTAGAGGGGAAACTTAAATCTGATAATTTTCATCACTTTCACTAATAAAGAAGGCAATTTTTCCAACTTTCTAGCACAATGTAATCAATTAATCAACAACGATGAAAATCTCATTGAATTAATGGATTACGTTCCAAATGAGAAGGCAGCAAGTAATTAATTAAAAACAAGTTTACGCATGAAATTTTGAATACTAAAGTATCTTCAAATACTTTTCTCTTCAATAACTAACAAAAGAAGAAAATTTTTAATCACAGAATAGGTTCGGTGATCTGACATTTCTATTACTTTTTTAATTAAAAATTTGAGAAATGAGGTATAAGAAACAGAGTACGTTTCATTCGCAATCTAGGGCACTGAGAGAAATCTGATATCAACAAAAATGAAGAAGCAGGAATGCTGTACCATATTTCAAATGATATAAAGCGACGTCAGTGTGTAGGTATGTGAAGGCATAAATTGCCGAATTACCTTATAAAACGTCCTTCCACACGACAAACAAATAAGCTTGTATTATTATGTGAATCCATTATGTCCTACTGTGTTTGTGCAGACCATTTTAAGTGTTCAAGGTTTCGATATAATAAGCACGCGTATTCAGAAAAAGAAGTAGGATGTGAAGTTGCAACACACATCGATTTTTTTGTTGCATTCTGTGGAAGACAATTAAAAATATTTTAGTGCCAAGGCAAAGTACAGGAGGGTGTTTAAAGAACGTGCTCGGATATTTTACCTAGTTATAGATCACATCGATACAAACACAAAAGTTTTAATAAACGTAGGTGCGCAAATTAACAGTTCCGAAATTTGTTTAGTTTTTCAAATGAAATTTATTACGCGCAGTGGGTGTTGAATTTTGGTAGTATGTAATAACGTGTGCGATAAAAGTGGTTTAAAACACAATCAGTTTCATTTTTACGAAGACGAACATGTGTAGAAATGGAAGGAGGACATGTAGAACATCCACTGTCATTGATTTTAATCAAGATTTTAATTAATAACACCACTGTTAGTTTAAATTGGAAAGTTACTGAAGGGTTAACAATCGACTGTATCTCGGAAACGGTTGATTTTCGAACCTATGTTTATTAAGACTTTTGTGTTTGAATTGATGAGATTTATAACTGCATAAAACATCGGAACATATTTTTTAAACACCCTGTATAAACTGAATCACAACATTTCCATTTTTTTAAACAAAAAATTAATCTTAATTTTACAATTAAAAAGTATGGATAGTTCTGTTAAAGTTGGTTGCGAAAAATGTTTCAAAATATCTACAATAGAATAAAAAAATCTAATTTAAACATACTTTCCTAGAATAATAACAATGTAGTCATTGTTTCAATTAAAAAGTTGTTTGCTATTTTTAAAAGGTCACTGATACTACATTTTTAGACATTAAGGCCCACTTGTACAATGCTAGTTTAAATTTAAGCTGAAGCTGAAACCCATAACAACGATTATTTCAACAATTGTTAAAGATTTAAGCTTTGGCTTAAAGTTAAGATGGAATTGTACAACTGGGCCCTAATGGTAAACATTTCATTAATGATTTAAGATTTTCATCTAACAGAGTCACATAAAAAGGTGGTAACATTTAACAAAAATAAAAGAGAAAAGGTGGTAACATTTAACAAAAATAAAAGAGAATTGTGTTGACTAAAAAAATTAATAGATGTAGCATTTACTTGATGGAAATCCATGTTAACAATTAAACACAAAACATATAACTTTGACTTCCACTGGAAGTCAAAGTTGTGTGTTTTGTGTTTAATTGTGTCGACTAATGTGATCAATAAATTATGTATTATTTTTAACACAAAAACGTTACTTTAAAAATGGTTTTTCCTAAAAAAATAAATCAACAAACTCTGGTAATTTAAGTGATGACTGATAAATTAAAAAAGAAAACAATAGGACGAATAAAGATGTTTGATTTATGTATTTTTAAAAAACCGATGTGTAGTAATAACTTAATAAGATTAGTTTGGAAAAAAATGTTTGCTTTGATAATGGGATTAAATTGTCAGTTGCTCCCTTTAAATGAAGGTTTACAGCTTACGAAGTTAATCAGTGGTTAGATTTATCACTATCCAATATAACCTGATTCGATTTATTACCAGAAATCTAAATGTAAGGTTTTCATTAGGTCTTGTATCCCACGTGACCTACGTATGTCGAACGTAACCAACTATCTTTAACAGTTGGCTAAAAATGACGCAGCTTCATCATTTTTGAAGCAGATGTTTTTTCCAAGCTACACTGTCTTAAATATGAATCAACCACTTTTTGTATCTTTTTAGATGTTACAAATTACATAAAGCCTTTCTTTGATTCGTAAAAGTTGAAATAGTGACAAGCACATATACGTACAGCAACCAAAGTATAACTCGATCGTCGCAGTTCTGCCAACCGTTTGTAGCTTTGTTGCCTAAGTAAGAGGCACAATTTTGATCACGTGAGATACAATCAATTATGAAGACCCTGTACATTTAATTGTTTTTAAAAGATGAGAATAGGGTCGGTAAGATATTATTATACTCTGTGAGCATTTTCAATTTAATTAAAAATGTCATTATTAAGGGAAATCATGCTAATATCCTATGTTCCGGATTAAAAATGCTCACTCGGTATAATAACCACATAATATTATCGACCTTTAAAATATTATTACATAATAGTTAAAAAATACAAATATATAAACAAAATGTATACACTGTGTCCATGAATTTTCTGCAATGAAGGAAAATTTTTTTATTCTTTATAAAAGTTTTTGCTCGCATTAACATGCTTACTTACACTCAAAAATTTGTCTAAAGCAGGGAATACACGATCCCACATGTCTTAACACATGTAAGCGCGTACATGTTCGTCGAACATCAACGTGCGTGTGTTGGCCCGAAAAACGCTTCGAACATGTACGCACATACAAAAAGTCAGTCGAACTTGTTTTCAGGTTTTCCTGAAAACAAGTGCGTGCGTTGATGTTTGCACGTACATGTTCGACCGTGTAGTTGCCAAACGCACATGTTCGCTACGGACTTATTCAATGCAGTACGTCGGCGTCGTGCAGAAGCTTTTCCACAGCACCTCAAAACAGCCAATTTATTGATTTTTAATAAATAATTTTCCGACGATGTGTGGTGCCAGATCCTGCAATTGGAACTATTAAACTGGGGACTTATCACAGCTTTATCACTTTCATTTTTTTTTGTATTTTTGTTTTACTATAATAGCGCATGCCACTGCCACCAAACATAACACTCCGGACATCGTCTTGGTTGATAACTGGACTATGATGTCTTAAGTTCGATCCTGTGTAGTATGGTACTATTTGACGTTGATGTTTGGCGAACATGTACGCGCGTACATGTGTTAAGACATGTTGGATCGTGTATTCCCTACTTAAAGCAGAGAATACACGATCCCACATGTCTTAACACATGTACGCGCATACATGTTCGTCGAACATCAACGTGCGTGTGTTGGCTCGAAAAACGCTTCGAACATGTACGCACATATAAAAAGTCCGTCGAACTTGTTTTCTGGTTTTCCTGAAAACAAGTGCGTACGTTGATGTTTGCACGTACATGTTCGACCGTGTGGTTGCCAAACGCACATGTTCGCCACGGATTTATTCAATGCAGTACGTCGGCGTCGTGCATAAACTTTTCCATAGCACCTCCAAACAACCATTTTTAATAAATAACTTTCCGGCAATGTGTGGTGGCAGATCCTGCAATTGGAACTATTAAACTGGGGATTTATCACAGCTTTATTTATTTATTTATTTTTTGTATTTTTGTTTTATTATAATAGCGCACGCCACTGCCACCAAACATAACTCTTCGGACATCGTCTTGGTTGATAACTGAACTATGATGTCTTAAGACAAGTTCGATTGTGTGTAATATGGTACTATGTGACGTTGATGTTCGGCGAACATGTACGCGCGTACATGTGTTAAGACATGTTGGATCGTGTATTCCCTACTTTAGTTCAAAATAAATTCAAAATTATCTCTTTACCCGGAACTGTCTATGTGATTAATTAAACTTATTCTTTAAGTGCTCGTTGGTAATTAATACACTTGGTTAAAGCAATGATCACACTACAGCAGCATATGTAATTAATAAAATATTACGGAATTGGAGAAACTACTTACCAAACGATCATTGATAAATTTAATGTAAAATATCCTGGCATTCATGTTATAATAATATAGTCCAAAAATTTAACGAAACTGGTTCTGTATCATTAAGTAACGTGTACAGACAATTTAGATACATATAAGGCGGAAAAGTGCGTAGAGGTGGGTTGGAATTACATTGAATAATTTTTTCCATACTTAAAATTAATTAAAAATTTCTTAGTAAGAAATGTGTAGGTAATGTATAAGGCCAAATTAATTGCGGTTTAAATTTTTAATAAAGGAAACACTTAACACAAAAGAGAAAATGAAAAATATATGAAAATCATGTCATTCAATTATTGCAGAAAATTCGTGGACACACTGTATAATGTACAAAACTGTTTTGTTACCACAACAGCACATTTGTTGCTTGTTTCACCCTTTGGTGAAGGCTGCAGAATGAATGCCATACATATAAAGTTGAATTGCTTGGGGACGCAGTCAATTAAGGGAGGTAAAGAAATTCCTTTTAATTTAACTCAAGCTTCCGGAAATGATTATTTCCTTCATCGGAACACTGTAAGGTGAATGCTTATTATAAACATGGATTTCAGTGGTCAAGAGTGTTACTTACAAATTGTTGAAGTTTTAAAATGGAAGATAGACAAAGAATTCATGTATAAGAGCACATTTTGTTTAAAATATTGAATTTAATTGTAACCCATGTTTGTAACAATCATTCACACCTTACAGTGTCCTGATCAAGGAAATAAACATTTCCGAAAGCTTGACTTAAATTTATAGGAGTTTCTTTACCACTTTCAATTGACTGCACGCCAAGCTATTTAATTTTGTTAACAAATTTACCAGTCAAGACATTAACAATTATGTAAATAAATAAATATTGGTTGTAACGATAAACTAGAAGCGAATATATTTAGGATAGAAAGCATGTAGGTTGCATTTGGGCATTTTTTTTTAAGTTTGATTGATTTAAATATCGTTCCAAAATATAGTCAAAATAAAAAGCTAAAAAATCATTCACAGTTCTTAAGAATTCGAAAAACAATGCTAAATATTTTGCAGATTTATCTGCCTGGCAGTTAATTGCGTTACTTCTTGAGCTAATTGCTCTTGAAACTTTGCCAATGTCTTGAAAATCTATTTTTTTTTAAATTTCATTCAATCACCTGTTGATGACTTGTAATTACTACCACAAGACCTTAAATACTATAAATACACATTTCGATTTTTAGTATACACTGTCACTCATAAAGTTCGTACTACACATGGTGTTTCAAAAGTCGCGACGAGAAATGAAAGAAGTTATAGGAAATGGAATTTCAAACATTTTTTCTCATATAAACAAGTGTCCGATTTGTACACATTTACTAGATACAGGGGTTAAATTTGTTACATGTAAATTTTATTAACGTAAGTTGCTATGACTTGATTGTGATCCTTTTGGGTTGTTTAAAGCAAACGTTTAAAACGCCTCCTCCAGTTGCAAGACAACCTTGATTGACATCGACGAACTAATTCGTGGGTGTAATTAAATTGAAAATTCCCATTTTGGATTTGAGCGAAAGCTAAATTAATTCTTTCCAAATGCAGTTCTTCTGTATGAATTCCGACAGCATAAACCATTTCCTTTAATACTCCTCAGAAATGGATATACTTGAAGTTATTAGGTGGCGATGACTTGCCACATAAGTGTAGCTTCAAAATTCAGATATTATCGTATATCCTTAAAAGACAAATAATAGTTTCATTCTTGGATTTGAATTTATTGAGAAAAGCTCCATCAACCTCAAAACAATGCCTTAAATACGACGCTCTTTACAGAAAATAGAAGTTGCACTTTTGATAAAAAATGTTTCCGTTTCATTTTTGTTTGGTATGAAAATAAAACAATAAATATGCTCTTTTACGCAAAAATATTCTTGTATATATGTATACTGTAAATTTCCATACGTTACGAACTTTATGAAAGGCACTGTATATGTACATATTTGCAAAGTCGTCGAACCAATGATTTTCATTAACGAGAAAATGAAAGTTGGTCGAAATATTCCAATAAAAATGACAGGTGAACTAGAAATTAAAACGTTTTCTTGTAATTAAGTACAACAACCAGGCAAAGTGAGAGTAAAAAGCCTGCGGTACAATTAAGCAAAAATCTCTTAATTAGTGTTTTTGTGCAATAATTACTGGCCGTCGAGTTTATCACGTTTCTACTACAAATCAAGTGCTTCGTGAAACGTAGTAATTATTGAAATAAAATTTGTTAACCGTTTCATTTCTTTAGGCATTCAAAGGCATCAACGATTCAGTCAAAAATGTCGTACAACAATTAAAAATATTTATTAAATTTTTGTACAAATTTAAGCTTCAACGAACAGCGAAAATAAATGTATTAAAAATTTACTTATTTCAAGGCAAAAACAATTTGCAAAAAAGTGAGTCTCGCATGTCTTATACATGCGTTTAATCAAGTAGAAATTAATGCATCTAGGCCAGGGTCACATAACAAGAATAGAATCTCCGACACTTACGCAAATATTACCCAAGTTATTGTCGTTATGGAGGTTAAGGGCATTAATTTGTTAATAAATCTCATTATTACTCGTAAAACTACCAACCATATTTTACGCACGAAATTTAAAGTAACTTGTACAGGGTGCTACTAGACTCGAGTCTTTTATTAATTATATAGGCAGATTCTGCATCACACGATGCATTCATTATTCAACCAAAATGAGAAATTGCAGGACGGTAGGGCCTTTTGTGTGAAAACCTCTGTATAGCTAGGCCAATTAAGCACTTACAAAAACACACAATATTCACACTAATTTGGTCAAGGTCAGCAGTAAGATTGACTCAGATACTTCATCTAGTAAATAAGATCAAAAATTAAAAAAAAAACAAATTATTTCAAAACATTTGGATTGTTGGTGTTACAAAGTCCGCTTCTAAAGCAAGTGTTAATGCTCGTAAATGAATAATAATAATGTCTTAACTTTGCAAGACAATTAAGAATAAAAATGCACAACTGCACTAGCGAAGTTCAGACTGTAGTAATTTCCGTGTTTTTGCAAATTTAATCCTAAACAAAATACGATTCTACTCCCCTTTCTGCGTTCGTTACTGTTTGATACAATTTGTACATTTTGTTTGAATTGTTTATCTAATTTATTCGTTACTGTAAGCTTTAAATGTTTAAGAATTTTTTTCGATTTGAAGCATCGCATTTTTTCACATTATTTGTGAAAATAAGGTTTTTTTTTTCTTAACACTTTAACTATGACAAAAGTGGTAAACTCGCGGTTAAAAAAGTGACCCATCACATTGAAATTTAATGACATTTAGATTATATTTACATACTGTGCACCAACCCTGCAGTTTTGGAGGTCATATTAAATGTTGTGTTACATTTCCATTCAAGTCGTCCCTTCACCTTCCATATTAGTGGCAACGAGCTTACGTTGCACTTCATTTAAGTAGACCATTATTCAGAGCAGCTAATTAAATATGACACAACATGACAGCTTCAATGATTTACTACTTTGACAGATCAAAAGCCAATTTACAATACAAAAAAAGAATGGGTCACTTCTTTTGACCGCAAGTTTACATTTAAGTAAGCAAAACGTAGAAGTATAAAAAAGTAAAGACTAATTTTTTCATAAAAATTATTTGTAAATTCATTCAAAATAGTTTATTACGTTCAAAGCTATTGAGTTGGGAACATTATAAAACCAATATTCCCTAGAATTGCAGTGTTGCTCAAACGGTTTTTGTAAAGAAAAGAAGTTATTGACTTTTATGCGACGATTATGTAACAAAATTTACTTCTCATCATGAGTATAATTATAAAGTGCGTTTAAAAAAAAAACCGTTATTTCAACCCGCGTGACCAGTTTGAATTAGTTTCGTTTGTAGAAGTGGCAACACTGAAAAAAGTGAGGTATCTGTTTCAAAAATAGGCGTGTTCTTTTATTCAGCCAATTGATTTAATCGCTTCATCGGTGTGACGTCATCGATGAATGTCAAATAAGCCACCGATGACTACAGATTGCGCTGAATAAAAGAACAATCAGCTGATAAGTGGTGTTGTTGGTAATTGGAATTGGAATACAAATAAATAATTTCTACACTAACGTTTTATCTTTATACGTGAACATAACTGGTATTAAGCATTCTTCTTTATTTTCATTCACTTTATCAAATAACGTTTTGATGTTTATAAACATAACAAATATAACCAATATAACCTCTACAATGTTCTCTCCCCTCCCTAATTCATCGGTTCATCAGCAGTAAATCCAAATGACTCCGATGAGTTTTAGATTACCTCATCCAAGAATAAAAGATCAGATTGATAACTTTAATCGCAAAATGTATGATGAATAAAAATACGCTTTGATGTTTTTCCAATGAGTGCGCTTAGCTCTTCGATGAATAAAAGAACATCACTTATATAAATATACGTCAAATATTTATCATTGACGTTCGCGGCTGTAAATGTTCTGTTGTACTGTGTTTAACATTTCCAGATGCTGATGTAAATGGTGCTTTTGGAAAACGCAAACATTGCGTCCTTCAACGATTTAACACAAAGCACTACATTGTTACCAACAGAGCACATGTGTTGCCTATACGGCCGGCGGGGTCACGTGGGTTGAAATCATTTCTGATATCCCTGTAGTACATTTATCATCACCAAATATCAGCTATTTCATTTACAATCGTTTCATTGACAATGTTCGCATCTGTTTGTTAAATTCATCTCTGTACTCTCTTTCTTGTCTAATGACTATGCAACAAAAGAGAATGTCGCAACAATTTAATACATGCGATTCTTTACAGGGTGTTTCATAAGGGGCGACGAAGAATGAAAAGGGTTGTTGGAAATGGAATTTTAAACAATTCTTTTCATATAAACATAGGTCTGATTATCTTTCCTTTACCAGTTAATAACGCTTGAAGTTCTTAGGTGGCGATGACTTGATTGCATTACGTAAATGTCTGTTCGACAGGAGTTGTTTATTGTTTAATGTTAGTTTGCATTAGCCAACAATAAATAATAAATACTTCTTCTAAATACGCAGATATTATTTTGAGTACGACTTTTGCGATGAAAATGCTAAGGAGGCACGCAGAGACTTCCTAATAGATAAAGTTTTCAATATAATTTTTCAAAGATTGCAAGAAACCGAAGTAACAAAGGTCCTCCGACGTAAAACCTTCCAATTTCCATTTATGGGGGAGCCTTTATACTGTTGGAATTCATACACAAGAACAGCTCTTGGAAAGAATTAATTTAGCTTTCGTTGAAATCCAAAACGGGAGTTTTCAATTTAATGACACCCAGATGTCAAGCGAAGTCTTGTAGCTGGAAGAGCATTTATCTTAAACCAACTCTAAAGTCAGTCAGACATAATAATTCACATTAACAAAAATTACGTGTAACAAATTTGAACTCCTGTATCTAGTAAATGCAGCGACGTCGGACACGTGCTTATGTCGGAAAAAATGTTTGAAATTCAATTCCTCATAATTCCTTACATTTTCCGTCATAATTTTTGAAACACCCTGTATAACGATTGCCATCCAAGTAACTGAAAACGGGTAATTACACATAAATTAAAAAAATGACGCCACCTATGCTCGATTTCTGGAACGTTACATAAAATTAACGGTCCGATAAATGTAAACGTTGCTATGGCTACACATGTTAGAACTATAAGAATATTTTATTTTATCTATTAGTTAACTTTATGAAACCTTTCACAAACCCGACCCTAGTGGATTTGATTTTTCATAATTTGTGGTTTCAATAAACGATTGAACTCTAGTCACACCCTGTATATGTATAAATTAATCCCGTGACTTCCAGTCAAGATAAACATCTTTTTTACCCATCTGAACACACATAGATAACAGATCGACGAAAATAAATTAGCGGAAAAGGAAGACGAACTGTACTTCATTATTTACTGCATTATTATTCAAATGACTGGGGTCCAATTAATGTTAATTTTGGTGTAAATTAAACTCGATGAGACAGAAATAAAAACACATTTCTCAGTTTTACATTCATAATATCATAATAAAGTCACGCGGAAATAATTAATTTATTAGTAATAAGTGTTTTACAGCATCTGTTGTTCGCGATATAACATATGCTCTGCAAAATTGCTCGCCGTTCTTTATTTATGTAAATAACTGCGTCAACTAATTCAATTAAACCAATGTTAAATCAACTCGAATCGAGTAATAAATAACGGAAAAGTAAAGAGGCAACTACAGTTTGAATGTCTTCTGAACGTTAATGACTATTGAGACCACTGCTTTTAATTATAAAATAATATTGTATACAACAGAGTTCACTTGATGATAGTATGTTTTGGAAAGTCTGAGAGTCTTTAATATTTAAACTTATTCTATTGTAAAGTTAATAATTCCAAAAACAAAGTTTGTATTTTCGCAAAGTGATGAGTCAAATACTAAACAGATTTTATGGGCCACTTTTAAAACATATTTAACTCAATTTAATTTTTGTAATATTTGCAAGTACTATTGGAATTATTTTAACAAACAAAGAATGAATTTTTGTTTGTCTAATTGTAGTTTAAAATTAGTTGAGATAATATCCATAAATAAAAAGTA
The DNA here is from genome assembly GCA_033060865.1 of Dorcus hopei. Taxonomy (NCBI): domain Eukaryota; kingdom Metazoa; phylum Arthropoda; class Insecta; order Coleoptera; family Lucanidae; genus Dorcus; species Dorcus hopei. Next base: position 45,670,518 of record CM065426.1, on the reverse strand, counting down.
ATGAATAATAAAACAATAAAAACTTTCACGACATATTTACGTCATTTACCTGGATGTTATCAGTTTTACGTGCCTACTGTATATACGAAATTATTTTTAGGGTTTATTACAACCGTGCCAAGTATAACTCATGAAATGTTGTAGGTACAAGTAAACACTCTCGCCAAAAATGATATTATCAAAAAGACAATGTTATTCTGAAAAGTGGTTCCCAAGAGATCTTTTTTTAAATATATTACGTAATTGTGTTGATCTAACCTTCACTTTTTTCACAGGTTTCACAGCTTTGCTATCCAAAATTTCAGCTTTATTTTTCACGCTACGAACAGCAGCCCTGTTGGTCAAGTTTTCGGCCACGCTCTTTTCTTCACCGCGCGTTAAAGTCGTCACTTTCCTGACAATCTTCGTCGTTATCCTGCGAGTACCGTCCTCATTCCTTCGACTAGTTTTCGTCGATTCTATCGAGCTCCCTAGAACCTCAGTCGAGAGATGTTTCTTTGTAAAGACGGCCTGTAAATTTTCTATATTTTCGGCTTTCGACAGGTCCGTAACGACCGGCGGGCCCAGAACTTTGGGCGAAGAAGCTCCTTGCACGAACAAGCGGTTCGATCCGCTCGACTTGTCTTTAACAAAGCGATACATGGACATACTATATTGTTAATTTATATGGCGATTAAACTATTTAAACGTGCGCTGAATTTTCGATCGATTTAGTAGACGGAGCTGCGGAAAATACTGGAACACATTTCACATGCTTTATAAACAGTTGTTGTCACCCACAGAGTAACGCACGCAAACAATGTAGGTTTATGCGAATAACAAAGGTAATTTACGAAAGGCTCGACTAGAACGCAATGTTGACATTTAAATCTTCGCGAGCGCAGGTGTTACGTCAAGTGAGGACCGGTACACACTAACGATGCGATGACTACTATAGCCTTGTGGAGATACGGTTTCGTATGGTGTGGGTTGCAGGAACGTGCAACAGTATTTCTGTGCCTACTTCGTATACGTTCGAAGGTGTGCATGAACTTATATGGGAATCGAATTATTTTCGAATTCGCTAGACGTTCGATTTTGAATTTTTTTCAGAACATGAACTCGTTCTTGAAAACAAATCTCTGCACATTACGAATGTGATCATTTATTGCGATCTAGATTTGTCAGAACAAGGACAGAAACTGCTTAATTAATAAGTGATATACAGGGTGATACAAGTTAAGTATATCCATAAATGGATTTGCACAATTATCCGATCATTTTTATAATAAATAAGTGCTATAACTTCTGAACTAACAATAAGTTAATTTATGCTATCTGGTTGTGAATTCTACAAAAAAGTATTTTAAACAAAAACTACTACTTTTCTGTATAGAATATGACACTGTATTTTTATAAATAGATGGTATCATTTAAAATTTTAAAACTATCCTCAACTTACTAGAGAGAGAATATAAAGCGTGGAATCTTTATTATACTATTATAAAAATAGCATCTTATGGAGTCATTCTAATCAGAGTCGCAAGTTACTATTGCCGAAGTTGCACAACCCTTCCTACCATCAAGGACAGCCTAGTTACCACGTTGCTAAGAAGGTACCAACTTAGGTTACAACTCCGGTTAGAATGACTCCCTTAGGTTGGGTTGCCTAAAATATTTAAGCCAGGATTAAGTTTAAGTCGTTAGAATGTGATACACAATACAGAGTGTAATCGAATAAGTTTTACTTATTAATACTAGAAGTTCTTCATCACATAAGGAATTAATTCTGCAAATGTCGATGTTTTGCTCAAAAATTAAAAACTGACCTACCACAAGAGCGCACTGCCTTTCGTTTAAAAACATCTGCTCGTTCGTCAGTGCGTCTGGCGGTTTTTATAAACGCATCGTAAAACGATAAATTCCCCAAATGTCACGGTCACTGGGTCAGTGTCGCCCGCAACACAATTCGATAACGAAATCTTCGTCCATCTGTTTCATTAGATAATAATCGATAATAAATTACATCTTGATATTCCATTCCTTGTAAACAAATAACGCACTACGTGATTTAATTTGTTAATTTCGCGTGTTAAAATGATGAATGCATGTTTTAAGTATATTGATTAGAAACAAATTGGTGACAGGAGAATTTTGCGGATGCAAACATTTTTTTTTTTTTGGTTCCGTCAAATAAATAAATACATTGACCGGCACTTAATAAAAACGTGTAGTTTAACGCTTTCCCTAAGTTTTGAGAAGAACATTCTTAAATCATTTACTGCAATGAAGTAATACGGTGCGATTTTTATCGAGTTTAACAGTACGAACATTCATTGTTTAATTCACGTATAGATCACTATTTGCTTTCAGAATATTAAATGATAAACTACGTGAAATAATTAAAAATGCAAATTTCAACGCAACACTTAAACTATCATATCAGTGTGAACAGGCGTACATACGATATCTCCGCGATCTTTCGGAATTTTGTTTGTTTAGTTTGAACGTAAAAAAGAATCATAAATTAAGGGATGACGATTTCAGCGTGCTCTTTAATCCAATAATACTTTTAGAATGTGACCTCAACTGAATTACCTATTTTTTACTTGTTGTTAGGTAGGATTCATGATTAGTGTTTTATTTTAAATTAAGGAAATAAATCAATACCATTATGTAAGAATTATTTTGTGAAAAATTTGCATTTCTTTAACTTAAATATTAATAATTAAAAAAAAATAGCTGGGAATCGCCTAATCGTACGAAACTAATAAATGACCTGCCTCAACGTTTATTGCATTGCGTCTGCGGGTTTTACTGTCCTATCATTTATTGTGCATATTAGTAAACTTCGTTCAGCTGGGGCTTTAAATTACAACCAGCGTTTCTCAAACGTTTTACGTAAAAACTAAAGGTATATTTTTCCGGTAGCGTATTCATAAATTCGCTTCTCTTCTTGTGTATTAATAGTGCTTATAGTATGTGAAACTTAATTGATTATACCATGTATACAGGGTGTCATAATGTGTGTCCCTAGCTTAAATTTCTTATGCAACCCAGCCTTACTCCCTTATTCTGTAAATCATAACGATGTCATTCAACAGCGATAATCGTTAAAGTGCACTGTATCAATGCAGTAATTGGTCAAAACATGTAACTTCAAGATAATCGCTGTTGAACGACATCGTTTTGAGTGGGAGTTAGTCTTTGAAATCAAACGATCCATCATTGAGATAAGATACTAGAGAGAAGCGCTATTACCTGATCAAAGGTGACTTCAAGTGCTCCATATTGGTAGTTCGCTTCTGTCAAATTGACATTTCGTAAGCTCATTTTTTCCAGTTAAAAACTTTTTAGACAGTTTAGCTCTTTTTAAGGAGAATGTACAGTGTCTTTGATCTGTAAGTAGTTGTTGTTGCGCAAAAACGTCGATAACAAGAGATTATCGGGAGTATCATTTCATAAATGAATGAATTTCATAAAGGGGATATTCTGTAACTTATTAACAGAGCGTTAAAATTTAAGGACGAAGATAATTTTTTTACTATATGCCGATCATATAGATCTGAGTCAGGAAAATATACGACGAAATGATATGACTAAAGTCTCCAAAGGTCAAGCCCGAATGCATAGGCGCTTCGAAACCGCGTATGGCAGATCGAATTACGGCGCTGCAAACATTATTTCTTCGATATAACGAGAATATTTTGATCAACTTTATCACATTTTATTTTGTTATTTGCTGAATTTTTGACCATATGATATAATTTAAAAAAAAAAACATTCGTTTAAATAAAACTCGTTATGCTGCTCGTAAACGGCTGCGTGATGCATAGATATAATGAGTTTTATTTAAACGAATGTTTTCGTTTTTTTTTTTAAATTATATCATATGGTCAAAAATTCAGCAAATAAAATAAAATGTGATAAAGTTGATCAAAATATTCTCGTTATATAGAAGAAATAATGTTTGCAGCGCCGTAATTCGATCTGCCATACGCGGCTTCGAAGCGCCTATGCATTCGGGCTTGACCTTTGGAGACTTTAGATATGACATGACAAGAGCCGCAAGGCTGTTTCACTGAAGTAGAAAGGGATAGCTATATAAAAGTTCTTTGACATATCGATTGCTCGATTGGTATATATTGGAAAAATGAACTGTACGTTAAATTCAAAATAGGGTCTTGTGATTAGCTGTTAGTACGGCAACAACATTTAACAACCCTTTAAATTTAACGTCTTCGATGTAGAATACGCCCTAATAGACTTGACCGCACTCCGATAAGATTTACAATACATAATCTCCTTAAATAAACACTAATACGAGGATTGTTTGATAATTCAAGTAAATTTCTATGAGATGACACCACTATCCACTTGGTCACGTCACAGCTGGCAAGTGTCGCTCTTCAAACAAAATCATGTCAAATTTGAAACAAAACTTATGCATTGTTTTTGTTCTGCTAACGTTTGCAGTGTTTACTGTAGCATTGTAGATGTTACGGTAAAAACAGAAAAAGGTAAATTTCGTGCAGTCATAAAACATTTTTGTTTAAAGCTGGGTTTATACGATCCAAGTGTACTTTGTTCCAATGCATGCGCAGCATCAAAATGCATTGGATCAAAGTACACTTGGATCGTGTAACTTAAAGTAGTCGGCTGCTCAGATTAAGGCAGAGTTAAATGAATTTCATAGGTGCTTTGCACTATCGCATAGCTGAAAACGGTTTATTTTTGGATAAATGAATTTAAACGTGGCTGAGTGAGTACCGAAGTTGAAGCTTGGCTTTGAGTGTCCAGTTCAAGTCACTGTGACAGATATCATTGAAAAAATCCACAATATCATTATGGAAAATCGCCGAATAAAAGTACACGATATTGTTGAGACTGTAGGCATCTCACTGAATGGGTGCATATTATCCTGCCTGAAAAATTGTGCCCGATTGTTGAATAGCGATCCAAAAACAGAAGGATTTCTTGAGGCCATTATATTGTTGAGACTGTAGGCATCTCACTGAATGGGTGCATATTATCCTGCACGAAAAATTGTGCATGAAAAAGCTTTGTGCCCAATTGCTGTATAGCAAATCAAAAACCGAAGGATTTCTTGGGGCGATTCGTATCATAGACGAAGCATGGATACACCATTATACACCTGAGACAAAGCAGCAGCCAAAACAGTGAACTGCAAGTGGAGAAAATGCGCCAAAGAAGGCGAAGACCATTTTATGGGCTAGGAAGGTGATAGCCGTTACTTTTTGGAATTCACAAGGAATCATCCTGGTTGAGTACTTGGAGAAGCGAAGTACAATAACAGGAACCTATTATACAATTTTATTAGACCGTTTGAAAGAACAGCTGAAACAAAAATGCCCAAAAGAAGTGTTGTTCCACCAAGACAATGCCTTATCGCACAAGTCAACAACTGCTTTGGAAAAATTGCATGATTTAGGTTTTGATTTAATTCGTCATCTCCAGATTTAGCCCCGAGAGATTTTTTCCTCTTCCCAAACATGAAAATCTGGCTCGGTGGGAAAAAATTCACGTCCAATGAAACTCTCGTCACAGCTGTCATGAGTATTTTGCAACCCTTGAAAGAAGCTACTTGAAAAAACTGGAATCTCGTTGGTCCAAGTGTGTAAGCCCTACGTTAAAAAATAAAATAGATTTTTTCCAAAAAAAAAATGTGTTTAACTTGTTTTTTTTTCCCTAATTGTCAAACGACCCACGGAGTAATGCTAAATAATAATTTGTTTACATTTAGTACATATTTTTCGTCTAATAGCTTAGATTGTCTCATGCAAAAACGTTAATAAAACTAAGTGGAGTGCCGTTCTGTCGAAAGCGCCATATTGGTAGTAGCCTACGCCCAGCCCACGGTTCCCATTTTCCCTAATAAAAATTAGTCATTGTATCGTCTCTTGCTGAAACTATCTCAATGCGATCCACTTTCCAGTATTGGTCTTGTAATACTTGGGCCATCCTCTCAAGAGAAGTTAAAATTAAACACTTCCAGTTTTTTTTTAATCCATCCTCTTCTATTGTCGTAATGTTGACTTTTATGATCGAAATAGGCAGCTCAATTATTTAAAAACAAAATAAATTGAGAAGTATTTATCAACTGAAATCATCAATACCACCTAATTACGGAATTTACTTAGGATCAAAGGATTATTTCCTACCCTATCTAAGTATTTCATCATACTGGGAGATATTGTATTTTTCCTGCAGCTTTTTCTATTTTATTTTATTAATTGCAGTCTAAGTGATGGGCAAAAGTTTAGACACACCTAAACATTTTATATACTGTTGTATTATATTTCCAACTGTCTGTTGTATTATTAATCCTTATTCTGAATGAAATTAATTATAATGCGCTTTCCGGTTTAACCTTTATTTTTATGTTCTATCAAGATTAGTAATAAAAACATTACCTGGTACCAGTAATAAGTTATTTAATTATATACATACAAATAGAACAAACACATAATTACTGTAACCAGCAATAGGAAAAAAAATAAATAAAGTTAAAAAATAATACAAAAAATAGGTGTTTCCTTTTGTCCATCACTGTATATTTCTACCTTCTTTTACTTTTTCTATCTCATCATTTTCTACTATGCTTCTGCTTCTTTCGCTTGTGAGTTGTAGTATAGGTTTATAACAATTTTTTCCACATTTTTATTGTTTTATTTTATATTTAAAATATTTCCGCATTTTAATGTATTGTCTTCTTATTCATTTTTGAAAATTATCTTATGATACCAAATGGACTACCTCGTATGTACACGAGCTTGGTGATATCACAGAAAAAAAATATTGATGAATTACTGGCGTTTCTTCTCTTGTCTCGATTAATGTTATGCTTGTGTAAAATTTTTTATTCTGATTAACATTTTTGTTTGTTGTGTCCTGACCGGTTTTGGCCTTCGTTACTTTGAGGAGACTCTTGAAAAAATCCATTCTTTTCTATGGTGTTCTTAATACCGAGACACTCAGTTTTTTTTTTTCTGGCATTTCTATCGCATTTGATTGCATCAAAACATGTGGTATCTTATTCTTCTGCTTTAGTTTTTCTATTTTCTCTATTATCTTTTCTGCTCTCTTATCTTCTTCAATTTTCTGCCTTTTTTCTTGCCTGTTGCTTTCTAGAAGATTTTCAAAATACTCTTTTCACTTTCTTATTTTGTTTCCTTCTGTATTTCAAACGCTTTGCTGTTTCTTTCCGGTATTTTATTTTCTTTATTTTTGAGATTTTTAATGATTTGCTAGAAAAATAATTTATTCTTTTTTCAAGAGTAATTTAAAAAATCGATAAAATGTTAAGTAAGTTCGAATCTATGTTTAAATTATGTTAATACTGTAAATGTTGGTTGCGAGTCGTCAGGATCGCAATGGGGCCCCCGAGCATATTCTGTATAGCTATTTCGGCCCTAATTGGGGCCTCATCAGCAGAACAGTAGCCCGAGAACTCCATTGCAACCCCGACGACCAACAAGATATATGCACGCTTAGCGCGTGAAAGCAAACACAATATGCTCGGGGGCCCCATTATTTCATATGTTAATACTCTTTTTTAATTCCACTTTTATGTCGTTTGGAAGGACAGCCTGTTTTTTTTTAATTGAATCTTTTTTTAAGTTGAACCCTTCTCAAGGTTTAAAGGCATAACAAAGGTCTAGAACCCGTGACCTCTACATACTTTACACATCTGTGTGTAAAGCAGTCCTACAGACGCTACAATCGTACAATCTGTTGTAAGTACCATACCATCTGTCGTACGGTCTGTTGGAAATAAAATTGTTTAGACATGTCGTTCGATATTTTCCGTGAAACTGCATACAACTGATCTTTGAACACAATAATTCTCTGTCGTGTAGAAAGTTTGTAAAACTTGACGTTTCGATCGTCTTGTCGTGATCTTCTTCAGAAGTGAAATTGTTCTGTTTTCATCAGGACGCGTACAATTACTTAATTACATACTTTAACCTTTCTTCTGTAAATAACTGTTGTTATTATTATTTTTTCTTTTCGAGAAGTAGCCAAATTTAAAGCCTTTCATTTATTTTTTTTATTTCTACCGTTGAAAGATCGCAGGTTATTAACATTTTCGAATTCTCCTGGCCAAGAATGGAACCTAAAGTGTGCAAAGCAATCCCGGAAATTACTGTGTATTTGAAAGTAGGTTCCTGCAGTCATTAGCTCGATTTTTATTTTATTTAAAATTATTTCAGCATTAAACACGAATCTTGCAACTAAATAGTCATCGTCATTTATTTGCTCACCTCATCAGGAAGTGCATGACCTAAAATCAAGCGCAAGTTTTTACTTCATGATTAATTTGAATAAGATATAATAAAATGACGTAGATAAAGTACATGTAACTTATAATTTTTTTAAGTAACTGTTTGCAGGCAAAATCCGTTAAGTAGAACGCAAAAAACTGGGGCAAGAAAATTTGCATGTACACAAAAATAATTATATTAGAAAATTAGCAATGAATGAAAGTCGATTATCCTTAAACTGTTTTATAGTTTAACAATATATGTGGTGAAAGCAATAAGCAATATGTTTAGTCGAAAGGAAATCAGTTGAAATTGTAATTAAATTTGTATTTTTGTAATATCAAATGTCGAATGTAAATGAGTTTAAAATTCTTGAAGTATTTATTGAAATTATACTGCGTTGGTGCAAGTCCAGGATGACCTGCAAGTGCAACAACGACCGGGTCATCTTACGTTTCGGGGGCAAAGGAAATCAATAGTAACAGCAACTGCTTAGAAGTCTTCGAAAGGAATGCGCACTTTTCTATATCCTGCTGCAACTTAATACCCTTGACATTAATTAATATCATAATACAATAATATCAATGACTAATCTCTTGCAAAGTAAGTGAAACAAGAGATTATTTTCACATGATTTTTGTGCATAATTTTGGGGCATAGTTCAACTTGAAGGTGCCCTTTCTGTCGTGATTGTTATGTAGATCTGTGAAGGTTAGAGATTTTATCTTGTATTGTCCTGAAGTGTGACAGATTTAAATTGTACAATTTGATTTATTAAATAATTATGCAGAAAATAATAGTTAATTAACTTGAGTTAATAAATAACCAACGATGATTATGAATTTATTTTTTTTTAATTATTATTTTGTATGTCACCGATAAGTTATTTTTTGTGAATACCCCAGTCATTATATTAAATGTAGATCCTATAGAATGTGAAACGACGTCATTTGCGTCGGTCTAAATATTGGGACAGGTTAAAAGAATTAACAAGTGTAACGACAGAACAGGAGCCTCACCTGTAAGACCGGATATGTGAACGTCACCGGAAATAACATTACATGCTACTAAATAAAACCTTGGAGGCACGTTCACAAAGCAAAAATTAAAACCGACAGTCTGCGCCGATTTGAGCCTTTCTCTTGCGTAGCAGAATGAAGCAACTTATTATCCATGGGTGAAGACAATGACTCTTATGCAAGTGCATTAAGGCGCAAGTGAGTTCAGAGTATCGTTAAAAATTAATCTAAAATTAAATCGCAAAGTATCTTCTAATAATCTCACGCTATACAATATTTAATCTAATTTAAGGCATACATATAAGAAGCATTTCATAACCTTTAGGGTAGATAATGTTTTGTATTATTTTTGTTTCAAAGCAAACGTTAGACAACCAAACAAGAATTAAGATGATTCTGGAACACAAAACGAAACATAACAGCCAGTTCTCAAGCGCCAAATTATAAACGACCAGCAAAACTTTTACAATGAAAATGATGGATTTGAAACACCTCACGCACTTTATTAAACACTGGTTCTGTTGACTTACCTTGGTTCCCTAAAATTTGTCAGCGTTAACACGACAAAATACGTTAACAGTGTGCCAAGAAAATTTGCTTTTTTTTTTGTTTTAAAAACTGCGCTGTTATTGAACTGGCTATCTAGGAGTGTAACAACGAAATGAAGTTTACAAAAAAAAATGTGTAGAGAAAGTTTTGGAGTTCTAGGAGGAGCGTTACATTTATTTGCAAAAATTAAATCTAATTTACGCTTAGAAATTTAAATTTTATTGATTCTAGTCTCTATATGACTGCTTTCGTCTTGTTTCTTCTCTTTCTGTGCGTTTCTTCTTTTTTGCGCCATGGAGACTTTATTTGTTGAGATTTTCCCACACTTCTTTTTTCCTCTCTCATTTTCTGTTTTTCTTGTTCCACCCACCCTCTTGTCCTTTTCCTTTATAAATTCGTGATTTGTAGAATTTAAAATAGAACTAACAAATTCTCGTTTCTTTTATTTTTTAATTGAGAAGTTGTGCAAATCCCATTCACATTCAAAAACTGTCATATTGATTAAATACTCAAACTAAATTTAAATAAATAAAAAAAGAAAAAGTATGTAGTAACAACTTATTTGGAAAGCACATTAAATAAAGCAATTTTAGATTTCCTTTTCGTAAAAGTAAGCAATAAAATATTTGTGCAAAAAATTCAACAAATATTTAAGTTTATTTTAAACTAAATTTTTAATTAAAAAGAAATGATAGGATGTGATTTGTGCTTCCATTGTATTTTATAATTTGTGATGATTCTAGAATATAAAAAGAACGTCGAGACGAAAATAACTCACTTTCGAACATAAGTCCTTATTCGTAAACTGAAAGCACAAACGAGGAGGCGTGGTACTTTCGTCGAAGAATTAAATGAAAACTTTCAGCGTGAATCATACGTCGACCTATTTTGAAGTGCAGGGTCCAAACAATTTTGGTTTGTCACGCTCCATCACCGCCCCGAAATTCAGGTTAATGTGTATTACGTAAATAAGTCATTGCTATGTTGAGTCAGGCATCACACACGGTAGAATACTTTTTGTTATGTTAAAAATGTAAGTTTGGTTGCCTAACGTTACACATTAATCTTTATATTACATATCTAGTCTAATAAATTAGTGTGTTGGGTTAAAACAGGGATTCCCAACGGGTTTGATATCGACCCCCTGATAACTGGTCAATAAAAACTTCGTAAAATTTAGTATAATATTTCGTTTAAGAGTTATAGTAATAATTGAGTTTGAAATGAGGAAGGGCGATGGAATTTCTTTCCTTCCAATGCAATGGTTTGAAACTAAAAAAAAATTGGGAACCCCTTCATTCAAAGGACCTACAACAGATGACTTTTCTAATCTTCAACAAGAAATGAACATTGAACTAATTTAAGTTAAAAATAAGCGGCAATGAACAAAGACTGTACTTTTCGAAGAACGATGATTTTTAAAACAAAAAAAAAGGCAAAAATCTGGAACAAAAATGGAAAAGGGCTGAAGTTAAACATATTTTATACAAAGTATTATTACAGTAAGGATCAAGTAAATTAAGGAGATGTATAGGAAACTCAAACTCAAATTTGCTGACGCAGGGAAGGTGGGATTAATCATCAACGTTTACAAAACAAAATTTTCAAAAGTATTCAAACTGCAAGATCATTTACAATGAAAGCTTCGAGAGGACTTGCTATGTATTTGTAATTCAACATAATTAAATATTTTCCTTGGGAGCAATTAAAAAAAAAACAAAGATTTTAATGCAATTTAAATTAAACTGTGAATGAGGAACATTAATTAATTGAAGTTGCTTTTTCTGTAAACGATAGAATTTCTCGCTTAAATCAATATTATTTAAAATTAATGATAAAAAGATTATGTCGTTTCTGATGTATGTAGGTAATAAGCAGACTTCGGCGTTCGTTAGGACATTTGAGAGCCGGACTTGTTTTATCTCATGTGCACATTTAAGTTTATAAAACATAAGGTCATGAGTTATGAGTTCTGCGACAGTTTTTATTACACCCACAAACAAAAAAAAAACATTGTCTACGAATATAAAGCGCCCGTCAACTTGTTAATAACTCGTAAATCGATCAAGTTGACATCATGACGAAGACCTACGAATAAGAATTGTAGTTAATTGTTTATACACGACTATTTATCAGATTACCTTACTACATAAACATGTGTACGTTGTAGACAATTTTTACCTAAATTAAAGAAGTGTAGGTAAATGAATTTAATTTAAAAAAATTATTAATTGTTATCATTAATATATGTAACATGTGCTAACTTTATTTTCTTATATTATATAATTTCAATTTAATTAGTTCTGTTATTCATACACATAAAAAAATCAATAGTATGCACTCTTCTCGAATTCTATATTATGCAATGCCTCTTCTCCGATATCAACGCAACATCTCTGTCTACCGCCGCCGTATCATAAATATCATATCATCAAACTATATGGCTCACGGCGACGATGACTTCACTAGAGGGTCGGGATATTGCGACAAATGATGCTAAGGTGGATTATTTTATTTTACCAGGGTGTGTTTTATTATTATAAGTACTTAGCATGTAAATGGTAGGAGAAGGATTCGCTGACTTCAGCAGGCAGGATTAATAAAAGGAAGTGTAGCGAGTCACGCGACACACAGTCCAGGGGGGCAGTTCCTGGCACTCAGCGCGGACACTCAGTTCATAGGGCTCGGTTCCTGGGAATCAGTTCTTAGGGGAGATAGAGGTGTTAGTGCCAGCCGAGGGAAACAGCGGTCGGTTCCCAAGCAAGAGAAATTCCTATCCTGCCGGCTGAAGAAGCCTAAGTAGGTTTCACACAATAAATGGATACATTGGATATGTATGTATGCATTTTATTAACTCTGTCGTCCTTAAGGTACCTCCGCAATCAATTAGCGAGTGCTCCCTCTGAGCAACTCTGCAGCGACTCTCTAAACTTGTAAGGGTCGTGACAATATTAATGTGATATTAAATTATTAACACATGTCACGAAATGCATATGATAATTTTTTGTAAATCGGTAAATATTTTAAAATACACTGCCTTTTTATTATGTTTTGTAAACTTGTGGTCATGAGGCAGAACAAGTCCGGCTCTGAAACGTCCTAACAAACGCCGCAGTCTGGTAATAAGTTACCTTAAAATTACATCTGAACATTGTTGTCTTCTAACGTCTAGAATCGAATAGAAACAGTTAAGAAAAACTCTTAAAACTCCTAATCTTTCTCTACCGACATTTGAGCACGAAAAAAATTCTTTCTCTCCTTTCACAAATACTCTTCTGGTTAATTTTTAATTGGAAAGAAGAACCGAGTCATTTTCTAGAAAATATCCTGCGTGATAATTAACGTAAACAGCCTTAAATAACATTTTCCTTTAAATTGCCACATTACACATAAATAATTTATAATTTGGTGGTCCATCATTTATTATTACCAATGCAGAATAACTGAGCATTTCAAATCGGTTAACTATTTCAAATAAATAAATAAATAAATACACTGGAGTTCGCTTAGTGTGAGTCCACATATAGTGACAAACCGCTTGTTATGACGTACTTGTACCCAGTGGGTTGGTTTTCATGTAGAGTACTTTCATTCCGCTTATAATGTCGTCCGTTTAGTATGACTTATAATTAGTGCTGGCAAAAACCGGAAAAAATTTAAACCGAATAATCGGTTTCTTTAAAAACCGGTTTCGGATATAATCGGCTATCCAAATAATGGTTAAAAACGATTATTCGATTATCCAAGAAACCGACTATTCGGGTATCCAAAAACTGACTATTCGGATATTTGAAAAACCGATTATTCGAATATCCAAAAACGACTATTTGGATATCCACAAATACGTTATAATAAAAGCAATTAAGTAAATAAACATGTAACTATGTGTATGTACTTTTTTCTAATAAGTACTGAAGATCTTTAACAAAGAAAACCCATTCTGGTATCCAATTATTCGAATTTCCAGTTATTCGGATATCTGAATATCCGAATAACCTGTTATTCGACTTTCCGATTATCCAAGAAACTGATAATATCCAAATATCCGGTTATCCGAATAACTGGATATTCGAATAACCGGTTTTCCGTATAACTGGATACTCGAATAACCGAGTTATCCGGATAACCGGTTTTCGGTTTTCTCCAAAACCGCGAATATCCAAAACCGGTTAACCGATTATCCAAAAAATCGATTTCGGTTGCCAGCACATAATTATCCTCTCCCTTGAAAGTCACTATAAGCGGACTCCACTGTACATACAATTTTTTTATCAAAAACTCGCGAGCAGTTTCTTTCTAAAATGAAACTTTATGTTTTTCGTTTTGTCACAAAATAATTTTAAAATACAGTAGAATCTCGATTATGCAAACAGGCCAAAATAAATATGTACCTACTGAGATTTTGGTGTAATATATTTTATCAACCCCCATTCAAGATGGTGCTTTGAACACCAACTGTATTTGCTTCCGCTCATTATTTTGGCCACTGCTCATTCGCATCCAATTAAAAAAAAAACAACTTTCTTATTTTCCGTCTATTGTAAAAACTGCTTTACGTTTCTCTTGTTATATTATCACGAGATCGTAAGTACACTACGAGCCAAACATAGACTAACATATATAAATACACAAGAAAACTGTATTTACCAAACTTCTAGCTTGTCGGAATGTGATTCTTGTAATACAAAATGACTCTTATTAAACTCAACAAAATAAAACCAGTAAGAGACACGAAATCATAGATTATGGGAAAAGTGTATAAAACAATTCTGCGTCTCTTAGTTTTCGAGAAACGACTGATCAAAATTATACTGAAACCATGATGCTTCACTGGCTGTTGAGATACCCCTAGATAAAACAGGATAAGAAAATTAAAGAGGACCTCGGATAAAAGCAATTTGGATAATCTGGGTTCTACTGTATTTTTTTTAGAGTAAAAATAAAAGCAAAAAAATAACCAAGTAAAATTAAAGCAAATCTTGATGTTTTTTTTTGTGGTCGCTTCACTAGTGTCGACATTAAAAAGAAATGTATTAATTACATTACAGATTCATTTTCACAACAGATGGAAGCAGATGAAAATCAACATTTCACAAATACATAGCTGCACAGTATCAATTCTGGTAGGCAAAATAAATGATGTACTTTTATTTTTTAGAAACAAGACCGCAAGAAAAAGAATTGGACTTACCTGGAAGTGAAGAATGATCGTCCAAATGAGACCAAGAGTAAGTTTCGGATTTCCATCTACGATGTCTTCAGATCTGATGTTGACTAACTTAATTTTCTTACAGTGCAGAAAGTGTAAGGCGGTATCTATGTTGTGAAGCATATGAAATCGCATTACACCCCTTTCCCGCGGCTGCAAGAAAATAACTTATTTAGCATATATCTTAAACAGATAGTACTTTACAAATTAAAGTGAAGTAATAAAGTAAATTACGAAAACTAATTTTTTTTTATTGTCTTTGAAATTTGATTTGAATTAGCTCCAAAGTTACTTACAAGTTGTTCTCCGGTAAGGACCTCCAATAAAGATATGAGATTGTGACCATCTCGCAAATCTTCGAACAGATCTCGGATTTGCCTTCCAGCCTAAAACACAAATCAATCAATTAATGCAAAGAACACAAACTACTTGAAGTTTAAAGCGCATGCAAAAAAAAATGTTTCTCATACACTTCAAGCTTGCAAAGTTTACTTTTTCGTCTATTTACTTGTACAATATTTGTACAAATAGAACACAGTAGCTGATATGATATTCGTTTTGAATAATCTTAATATAAAAGCAGCGTTTACTAAAAAAAATAATAATAAAGGATGATTCATGGAAAACGTAATTTAAAAATGTAATTTTATTTCGATTTAACCGAAGGTCACTGTCAACTTTATTATTTTAAAATTTAAATAAAATGATACATTTTTTGACGTAAATTTTGATTTATTCTTACTATTTTGTATATCCCTCGAAAGGAAGAAGTTCTAGGTTCTCAAATCTTAAATTTTTACAAAATAATCTCACTTTGTTTAAGGCCCAAAAGGTAAGTAAGACAAATGTAATGCAGTTGTTAAAGACAAGAAATGAAAGTAAATTAAAACAGAAACCGAAGTAACAAAACTTAAGATATCTAACTGTAATTACAGATCATCAAGAATGGACGAAAACACAAAAATATAAGTGAGAGACTAGAGAAAGCCTGAAGAACATACATATGCGCTACATAAATCTTTGATCGCAAGAAAAACAAAAATATATATCGTATGTTTCGTTTTGATTAGGAAATGTGTGAATATCTTGCGATAAATCATATGATTACAAGCTATCCTAGTACTCAGAATGAGCAGAGCCTTAGGTGTGGCTTAGCGAGAAAGTAAATCCTTGTTTTATATCCTGTATAACCATTTCTGCCCTGTCTTCGCTTTTTTTCAAGTTTCAATGAAACAATTGGTATATCTTGGAATTAATTTTTGACTGAAAATCCAAGAACCTGAGAATACAGACATTGGAAATGAAATACTTGAAAAAACTGTTAGATATTCATTTTTAAGCAAAAATATAATGCGTTTAGAATTGAAGAATTATAAACGTTTGTCTGCAATGCATCGTGTTTTGTTTACGGTCGCGATGGTATGCTGGATCCTCTTGAGATTATATAAACAATGAACAGTTTCGGGCAGGGAAGGTTTACTTTGGGAATCGAGACAGTCGAGTTTATGATACGTAATCTATAGGCGAATTAATTAATATGATAGAAAGGTGCGGAAAGTAATTAATTAATACACGCGCTTAAAGTTGGCCAACTTGCAACTTGTAACTTGCGCTTGCAACGCGCAACTCGCGTTAATTGTATAGCACGCGTGTATTATATTCCTGGCGTGCGTATACAGGGTGTGTTCGGAAAGTATTGTGCGCTACGCTGGTAGAAGCAGCGGTATCTAGAGATAAGTTATTAATTGTACCTAATGCATGATATGTAGAGAATTAGCTTAAAGTATTTCCTGCATGGTGCATGAATGAAGCGATTTCCCCGGGTGAGGCTCGGTTGTCGTGGCAGGTGCTGCATCACCTGACCGTTGGCCAATAGGTCGACTGGGGTAACCACGGTGGCGTAAGGATTGTGACGTCACTTGCATGAGTAGTGGTTACTTCGTAAGGGAAATCGTACTAACAAGGTGAAAAGCGCTACCGAGAGTGAACGACGTACTGTTCACGGTCCCATGGTGACCACTTACGGACCCGATGTAGCGGATTGGGAGCCCTAAGGTTATTAAATTGTCACCACCCCTACGTGCCGGGTGTGAAGGGGCGTCCATGGTAAGGACGTCGCGTCGTGTAAGTCACTTTGGCGGAAGAGTGGATTGGTGGTAGAGAATCCACGGGTCGGATATGACAAAGACGTAGGGTAGAGTATGTATGCATGTCATTGAGGCTATCTGTGCTGCATGTGGCGTGTGTTTCTGGAAATAACATTTCAGAGCAATACTTTATGAAAGAGCAACAGATATTATATTGAAGGACAAAGGTTGGAGATCACCAGGAGAGATGGTGGAGGCACTAGATTGAGTTGTGAATTGACCAAGGGGTTGAGACCGTTGAGGCCAGGGGAATGGGGTCCCCGGTGAATAAATAACTGTTGTGTCTTACAAATGATTGTAAACACATGTTATTGTTGCATGAACGCACCATGTCAATGGGTGGTGATGGTAGCGAACGGTGCCCGGTAGCCAAAGGAAATGGTGAGCGTTTTGATTACTTAAATTTATGTATACGCATTATCACATTTTAATGATAAAAAAAATATATTGATAATTTCGGCCGACCTTACAAAACTAAGAAATGTCACCAAACTAAATAAGTTAAAACCAAGAGCATAAAAAATAAATTACAAATGAGTGAATAGAAGAAATAATAGATACCTCACAGGCACAAAACATATCTGCCACTATACATTGTAATAAATAAAACTAAGAAATGGTTAGAAAATTTAGAAGTTCTGCTTTCAAACGATAAGCGATTTGAAATTTATCAATTGACATGTAGGATGAGCGCCAAATTTAAATCATCTAATTGTTCCTGCCTCGCCCTGTATAAGAATGAACAAGAAAAATCGATTTTCCATTTGTTTAATCAGTGGCGAATTTAATTAATTTTAAATTTGACAACGATGAACTTAGTCAACAGTAATTCATTAGATTTAATAAATGAGCGAATGATGAATCACAAAACAATAAGAACACACAAATCTACAGGCGAAGAGAAATAAATAGGGATCAAATGTGGGTCAGCCGTACTTCAACAAGTTCACGCTCACTTTATTATTCGGACATAAATTAATTCCCGCGTATTTATTTCTTCTTAACAACGTCCTGTTTTGGCATGCAGTGACAAATCGTCCTATAATGAATTGCATGTACAGCCGTTTACTTAACGTGTTATTTGTTGATCCTGGTGAATGTGGTGTCAAAAATAAAGGACATGAAACTATAACGGCATGTGCAGGCGTCTGTCTATTTTACAGCAACTTTCAGAAAAACACGAGTGCCACTTAATGCTGCAGAAAACGATTAGCTTTAAATTAACTGGTTCAGTAAAATGAAGTGTGCGATAAGATTATTACTGCAGTAATTTTCATAATAACCGCCGATGGTTAAGTATTACTTAATATATACTAATTTTTTCTAAAACAGTTATTGTATACATAAACAATAAATATAACAAGTACCTAATTATTAAAATTAATTATAGGAAATTATGGTCTTGAAAGTAACGCCTCTTACTCAACAAAGTTCAAATCAAAACAGGCTGGTAATGTAATTAACGGAATTAAAATTAAATGAATAGTTGTTGTCACAACACTTCAACTGGCCTCAAATTATTTACAAGCCAAAACAAGAATCTGTTGAGTACAAAAAAAAAATACTCGCAGTTTCCCCACAATTCATTTATATTTACTCCAACTCATAGAACTTAAAGGAAGATAATTAAATATTGCAATAAATAATTGATATATTTAAAGCTGCCATTAATTTTTCAAAGTGTTTAAAAGTGCATTAAAAAAATAATGAAAACAAAACATCTAGCATTAAACAGTGCAACAACACTCAGAAAACTTACAGATGGGGGGCAACACGGCGAGTTGTTCACAGTTACACACACATGAAGGCATGTATAAGTCTGCAAATACAAATAATATTTAATTATAAAAAGTGAATGCTCTCTGCAAGCTTCACATACAAATAAGTTTCACATTAATCCAAATCAATCTGGTCTTTGTCTTCCCATTCTTTGAGGTCGTGCATCCTCCTAAATTAATGGTGCACATGTGTTGAACACGCTGCCAGACAATTGCCTTTTAATTGGGATCGAGAGAAAAGGGTTTATTTAATGCAAATACGGGAGTTGATTATTTAGTTTCGTGACTTTAATTCAATTCGAAACGCATGCAACAACATCTACGATTTCCTCCATTCTTGCACGGCCTGTTTGTAAACACTGCGAATAACTTCGTGCACTTTTTCAGACAACGACCTAACAACACTCATTTAACAAAGAACGATTATGATTTACAGTTTTGCGCATGCAAGAGTACGTGTTGGGAATGTACAACTGCTATCCTTATTTTTTGATGAGCTCTCGGAATTAATCTGTGGGTTACGAACCTTCTAAAATTTAATTCCCATTTCATGATCACAACACAATCGTGGGGATACTTCAAATTAAAGGATTGGCGAATTTTTGGAGAAGTCCAAAATCAAATTTAGAATTCTTTCTGTAAATGTTTTATTTTTATGTTTGTTTACCCAAAGAAATGTTTGTCAGCTTTGAAGCTCAGCAGTTTCAATTTGAAAATGTAGAAAACGCTAAAAATATAATAAAATGCGAGTTCCGAACGCCTTATTACTTTCTAAAGGAATCGTTTTAGACAACTATGTAAGGGAGGTTGCATATACTGAGGTTCTTTTAACAAAAAATGCTTGAATTCAATTTTTTAACTGTACTTTGTGCCTTTGTAAAAAAGCTGAGACTTACGATTTACAAATAAAAAAAAATTGTAGATCACTTTAAATACTTATTTTGATTATAAGTATTACTTGTTATTATCTAGATACGACTGTAATATAATTTTATTTAATTTCAGTCCATAATTAATTTTTATCTTCTGGCTTTGACAAATACGTTTCCTATGTTCTTTTGCCAATAATTTTTTGAATTTGATTTTGTCTCTGTCATTCAGAAATGATCTTCAATTTCAAACCATCAACACTCTCTCAGTCTACATATAGTAAAATCAAATATAGATTCACTAGTCGATAAAAATGTTTCTTTATGTAGTTGGGATCCATGTGTGATTCTTGTTCCAGAAAACTGTTTTTTTTTTTGCAAGATGTTACAATCTGGAGTATGGCATTGAATGGAGAAAACGCTTGGATGTAGCCATTTTGTTTAAATAACTGTTCTAAAATCACTACATCTTTTCCCGTTTTCTTTTTTTTAATTGATCTGCAACTTTCTCTTGTACTAAATTTTACATTTTTCAAATTTCGTTATCTGTATGTTTAGTTTTTTGGTCTACTAAGATTAATGACAGTTTCCAAACCCATTAACATTATTCGTTAATTTCACGTACGCTGACCGATTAAAATCAGTTCCTGCATGTAAAAAAAAACTCCTTAAAATAGGCGGACAACAAATAATCGTAGGTCGATCATTAATTTGTTATTTCGATTGTGGGAATAAATTATTATTAAGGTTCTTGTGCAGCAAAGCGTGATTCATTTACTTCATTGTTTGTCATGATGAGGACAGACAATGATTAGGCTTCGTACCTATTTATGGCAATCCTGGCTATTTTTAGGAAGGCGTCTTATTATTTTAGTCTTGTAAGACGAATTTTACAGGTACGTTGGTGTCCCGTCGTTGCGTTCTTTACTTTCTCCTTATAGGAGGCCGATGAGAAATTAACATAGCAGTCTTAAGACAATGAACCGAACGCCTATTTACATATTAAATTATTTCTGTGCTAAATTAAACGGCTAACTTTTATTCAGGATTAACTGTAAATTATAGTAATTATTAGGGAAAGAAAATACAGAATTTTGTTATAAAACTTTGTCTTTTCTTTGAAGTAAAAGAAATTCAATTATTATTACAAAAAAATCTGCATTTTATTTCCCTAATAATTACACTAGTAGTATAATATACAGTTAATCCTAGTTATACTCGTTGCTTTATTAACTATGTATTTTCTGTAACGAATAAATTTATTTTACAAAACTAATCTTATTTAGAATGTCTTATTTCTCGCTTTAACATATTTTAATTCAATGTAAGACAAGCCAAGCAAATAAAATATACTCGGCTTATCCATATTGAACGCTGGCTTTAGTTCATTTTGACTTTCAAATTGACACTACGGTTATTCATTTACATAAGTCTATTTAACAACACACGCATATTATGTAACTTTGCATTCTCAAACAAGTGCTTATCATTTCTTATCTAAATCGTGGTGCAGTTAAAATCGGTAGTATTATGCGGAAGTAATTTACAAATGCACAGAAAAGTGCTTATCAAACATCCTGTGGAATTAAATTAATTTAATATTTGTTTTGCAATTTGAATTTTAATCACAAAATCTTCTAAGCGGACACTAAATCGCGCAAATATACACTTTACGTTTCGCAGTCGTTCGACTGCTTCGTCAGAAGTGAAAATTTTCACTTCTGACGAAGCAGTCGAACGACTGCGAAACGTAAAGTGTATATTTGCGCGATTTAGTGTCCGCTTAGAAGATTTTGTGATACAAATTTCATCGGACAAGAACAAACTGTAAATATTGAATTTTAATGGTATTACTTCGATTTTAAATCAACATATTAAGATGTTATTCAAAGTCTTCGAAAAAGGAAGTTAAGAAAGTATATGTTAACAACCGGATAACATAAAATATCGCAAAAATGCAAACGCTAAGCAAATTTGCTGACATCGGTCAACAGTGCAAAAAGCAAATATCGTAGGTACACATTCACTATGATATTAATCATTTCCTGTTTTATTAAATATTTATTTTTTTATCCTGAGAAGGATTAAGGAAATCCCCTTCAAAAAAGACGGGGCCGCGACCGAGGCCAACTTTCTTCACAATACCTACAAGAATTGTTTTATTTTGATTTCCACTAACGAACAGAAATCTATTTTCCTTAATTTTTAATTAATTAAAACAAGAAAGGTTTTCGTTGAATGTCTCTGGATATTTGTATTGGCAATATTTTTTTTATCAAGAAAATGAAAGAAATTGTAGATGTTTACCGAATTTCAAAAACTAAAAGTAGCTCTTTTCTGTGTATTATCGAGGTCAGTTTCAAGCCACAGAATGTTTGTAAAAATAAGTGTGCGTGAAACTCAATACTAACCTTAACATATCTCCAATGCTGGATGCATGTAAAAAAGTAACATAGTTAACATGCACTGACCTACATCAATAATTGATGAACAGATAATAATGCTACGCATGTAATTGTTAGCAAGTTGTTCTTTGTTTACCTGCTTTGAATTAATTTTGATTTGTTTATGTCTTTGACCTATTAAGCGTAAGATCCAATTGGCATGGAAATTTCTTAGAATTAATCACTGGAAATTCTGATTAAAAAAAAATAACTGCGATAATGGAAGAATAAAAGATTTCGAACAGAAAATGATAATGAGGGAGAAGAAACCCTAAATTAAGAAATTGCAGTTAAGCAGTATACGGGAAATAAAACTAAATTTAAGATCCAAATATTTTTGACAAACTTTTGATAAACTTGCTTAATGTTCGTCTCTTTAACATATTTACCAAAAAAGTTATGGAGATACTTAAAGCACAAAATTCTATTTATAATTAAAACTACTTCTTATTTCGTCACCTAACTGTCGCAAGGTGTTAAAAGCAAAGCCAAAACTTGTTTCAAAAAACAAGCTTCTAAAGTTAAGGCGTATGTGAACGGCTTAGTTTGTATACCGGGTGTTTCAGGTTTAACCGATCGAATTTAAAATCCTAATTTGAGACCTACAATTAAGAAAAAAATGTCTTTCGATAGAACGTTACGCTTCACAGTGTGTCGAAACAGTGAACTAGGAGACATTGAACAAAAATTCAAATTTTGAAATGACACTCATTTTTTTACTGAAATGTTTTGAATAATGTCTGAATTTCAGGAAAATTGCAATAAATTTCTTATATATCGTGTGCTTTTACAAATTCCGTATTTACTGTTATATCATTTTGAAAGTACGTTTTACATTGACAATTTATTCATGAATTTCTTCGTGAATTTATTGATGAACGCATTTCGTATTACATTGGTGAAGAAATTCATGAATTTCTTTGATTCTAATGGCCGTTTATAGGTATTACCAACATAGCGAAAGAATTTACAAACGATTTACACTGCCACGCGCAAATAAATACCATTACCTTCGTTTTCTATTGTTGGTACCCCTGAAATTGACGCAAATATTGACGAAAAATAGAACTTGCTGTAATTCGTGAATAAGTTGACGAAGAAATTCATGAATTTATTTGACGTCACATTTGGTGCACTACACTTGTTCAAATTCTTCATGAAGCGACTTCATGAATTAATTCATGAATAAATTGTTAACGTAAAACGGCCTTTAGTGTTTACTTGCCCGAGGCTTAAACTTTTACTTACTGAAGTAACATAATAGTAATTTATCATTTTTTCCACAAAATGAAATTGAATAGTTTTGAATAAATTTTCACTTCATGTTGTTTTTAAAAAAAATATTCAAATTTGTCCAAGTAGATATTAGATAAATGGAGGATAAAATCGAGGTAGAAGACTACCTATAGGTGGAGAATGAAACCGCATTTTGAAAAAGCCTCAAACAAGAAAATACTTCCGAATATCACGAAAACTGAAATGAAAGCCCTGAAAGAACTCAAATCGGACAATACCATTAAAATCCTGCTAGCAGACAATGGGAATGCCACAGTAGTAATGGACAAAACAACGTATAAAGAGAAAATAAAAGAAATTCTCAATGCAGGACAATACAAAGAGCTGGAAAGAGACCCCACACCTTCAGTAGAAAGAAAGATATACAAAACTCTTCATAAACACCAAGAACAGTTCACATATCAACAAAGAACGAAACTCACACCTCACTACAGCAAACCTCCACATCTGTATTAACTACCAAAAATTTACAAAAATAGAATACCATTAAGGCCGATTGTCAGTTCAAGAGAATCCCCAACACACAAACTAGCCAAATTCCTACTCCATAGAATCAATCTGTTATCGAGTAACACGGGTTCTGCAGTGAAGAACACAGAACATTTCATATAAATCATCAAAGAACATAAAATCTCTGACCAGGATATACTAGTCAGCTTCGATATTGTAAGCTTCTTCACAAATGTACCCACAGACGCAGCTCTGAACACTGTTAAAAATAGACTCTTCTATGAAGAATCCCCATCTGACAGAACAACATTAAACACAGAGATCACAGTGGAACTACTTGACATCTGCATAAGCACCACTTACTTCCAAATAGAAGAAAAAATCTATAAACAAGAATTTGGTATGGCAATGGGTTCATCATTATCCCCGATCTTAAGCAACATACTCATGGAAGAATTTGAACAAAACACAATAGACCAATTTAACTATAAACCGACACTGTGGCTAAAGTATGTCCACAATACCTTCTTAATATGCCCACATGGAAGAGAAAACCTAGATAGATTCCTTACATATTTAAACAACCAAGAAGAATCTATGAAGTTCACAATGGAAGTCGAAGAAGAAGGAAAAATCCCCTTCCTGGATGTATTGGTTCAAAGAAACAGAGTGACACTCCAAACCAAAGTGTATAGAAAAGCCACATACACAGGACGATACCTCCACTTCGACTCAAACCACAATTACCAAATCAAATTAGGTATAGCAAAGTGTCTTTACAGCAGAGCACATGCCATATGTTCAAATCTCAATGGTAAAGAAAAAGAATTAAAGAACATCACAGAAACTCTGATGGAAAATGGCTATCCCAATAACACATTACAAAAAGCCAGAAACAAAACAAGCAACTTAGGCTATGGTTCAAATGAAAACCAAACAAATCCTACTAACCCAACAAACACACGACATGAGTTAAATGAAAACCAACTTAACCAACCAATACAGAAGTACAACGGTAATTCCATATGTAAAAGATATCTCTGAAAGTATCAGAAAAATAGGAAACAGATTCAACATAAGAACCGTATTCAAATCCTCGGACACAATAAGATCAGTGTTAACTAGAACAAAACCAGACAATAAACCCTGTGAATGCGGTAGGGAGTACATTGGGAAAACAAAAGGACCTCTAAGAATCAGGGTGAAAGAACATCAAACCCTCACACGTAATGGAGAAACAATGAAGTCTAAAATTGCTGAACATGTTTGGAGCGAAGATCACAATATAAAATGGGATGAAGCTATGGTGATATCAAAAGAAGAGAAGACCATACACAGAAAACTGAAAGAAGCAACATACATCGGAACTGCAACCTACCCCATTAGCCAAGCAAGCCTTGAAATTAAGGACATGTGGGTAGCAATCATAAGGGAGAACCTGAAGAAAAGGAGAACCACAGACACTCAAGCCAATCCAACAGAGAGGGATGAGTCAACGATACAAAGTATTGGAGACCCAAGCACCTCTGCGTAACACTAACTGTGCAACTACACTTTTGCGCAGCACTTACTGCGCAATAAATGGTAACTTATATAGAAATTAATAACTATAATAAGTTGCCGCCTCAGTAGTCAAGTGAGTTAATTACCTAGTCTGATAAAATCATCAATCAGAAGTACCCAGGTTCAAACTCACACAAGGCGAATTATTAGAAACGTGCACATAAAAGTCCAAACGACCCCATGAAAATTTGGCAAACAACTGCCTTATAATTGTCAGTGTCAGAGAACGGCGGAAACTTTACGAACCTTTTATGAACCAGAACCCTGAAGAACAATCCACGAAATGGTGGTAATAGCCCAACAAACAACATTAGCAAGATATTAGTATACATCGATTTTTGATTTGTCCAAATGGATATTAGTATACATTGATTTTTGATGTTTTGCCTTCATATATTCGCATTCATCAAGTTTGACGTAGCATGACCAAGCAAATTATTTAATCTTTCTTGCAGAAAGAATCGAATAGTTGAAATACCATTTATTTAATCCCATTTACCAGCTAATAATTTGTTCACAAAGCGGGACACTTTTAGTCTTTAAATTAACAAACATCTTTGAAGATTCTTTGGAATACTACCCAAAAGGGACAGAGAATAAAAACAAATTTAGTTAAACATTAAGAAAATGTCTCTGGCTGTATGAGCTTCGACTCAAATGCCAATAAACAAAATAGATAAATAATAAGTTATGTGATAATTGGTGTACATTTAAAATCGTGTTAATAAATAAGTGCAGAGAGAAGCTGAAGAAAGCGATAATTAATTTTTAGTTTTATTTTGTTTGGAGTTGTTTTAGCCTAACATAAATACACTGTTACATGTCGTAAGGAAGGCAAATACTTTTCTCAAACTTTCTTTTGTAATGAAGATTTTAGATGTTCCTCTTTTTGCATTACATACCAGGTATACGGGGTTATTCACGCAAACCGTTCTTTAAAAGTTTTCAAGGAAGAAGAAGTTTAGATGGACATTTGAAATTGAAAAGTCGTGTCGCTTGGCGGTGTGAGTTCGAATCCCATCACGGCCATGGATGTTTGTGCTATACGGACTGAGACTCAGCTACAAACACAAAGCAAATTGTCTGGAATGGCAAAAGCGTTCTGCGCAAAGCAAGCAAGCAACAATTTCGTAATAACTTTTCACGGATAACTTAAAAATCTTAACATTCCCGTAGATAGCTTCTTTAGAATTAGCTACCCATACGCGTGCGCAGAACACTCTTTGACAATTAATCCCTGAAAGACGGAAATGTTTCTGTTCACAAAAAAGAGGAAAGTCGAGATCCGTAGAGTTCCCAAACTTTTCCAAACGGAACTAACCTTTTCAGATTAAGTCAAATATCTGGGAGTCATTTTTGACCGGAAACTGAATTGGGGTAAACATGTTAATGTAAAAATGGCAAAAGCGTGTGTCGCCTTTTGGCAGTATCGCCGTGCGATGGGCGGACTTTGGGGACCATCACCAAAAGCCGCTCTATGGCTGTATACTGCCGTTATAAGGCCCATGCTCTGCTACGGAGCGTTGGTCTGGTGGCCCAGAACCAGACTATCGACAACAGCATCGGAGCTTTCGCACGTACAAAGACTTGCATGTCTGAATGCTACCGGTGCGTTGAAATCCACCCCTACTGCCGCCTTAGAGGCCGTCCTTGGTCTCCCTCCACTGGATATATATGTGGAGGAGATGGCACTGGGATCGGCCCTGAGGCTGCGGGCAAAAAAGGTGTGGAATAATAATAACAAAAGTCTTGGAGGTAGGCACCACCTCATTCTGGAGGAGGCTCTACAAAAGACTCCTCTTTTTGGGGCGACAGTTGACTCCCTCCCACCTACATATATATTTAGGAAGCTCTTCAGCGTTCTCTTGAATACTGACGATGCACCCAAACCCGACATATCCATCTTCACTGATGGATCTAAGACCTTAAAAGGAACAGGCGCAGGAATTTTCTCCGATGACCTAGACCTTCATATAAGCATAGCACTCGGCCAACTGACAACTGTTTTTCAAGCAGAACTAGTTGCCATCACAGAAAGTGCAAGAGCAATTCTGGATCGAGACATTCAGAACAAAATCATTAGAATAGCTAGCGACAGCAGAGCGGCACTATTGGCTCTAAACAGCAACAAAATATCCTTAGGGATAACATTCCAATGCCACAGCACATTAGAACAAGTGGCAAAACATAACACCCTGCAACTCACTTGGGTTAAAGGACACTCTGGAACATTTAGCAATGAGCAGGCAGATGAACTAGCTAGACAGGGAGCCGGGCAACCCTTTTGGGGCCCCGAACCGGCCATAATGCCGTCATCAAGTCTGTTCGATGCCTTACTGAAACAAAGATGGGCAAACAAGTGTCGCCAAGTGAAAGAGGCTATAACGGCCCCATCGCTTAAACTGACACGATTCTGTATGCAACTACCCAGGAAAAGACTACGTTTATTCGTAGGAATACTCTCGGGCCACTGCAAATTGAACAAGCATATGCATCGCATAGGACTAATAGACAGCCCAATTTGTAGAGGTTGTAAACTAGAGGAAGAAACGGTTGAACATATCCTTTGTGATTGTCCAGCACTTGCCTCAATCAGAGGTTCCATGTTAGGGGATTTCTGGCCTGACATGGCTGGAATTCGCAGTGCCCCTCCATCACACGTTCTCGGCTTCATTGAAAGAGTGGGATGGATCGAGGAACGCTGACAGTTAAACACTGCTGAACACGGGGGTAGTACAATGGGCCCAAATTGTGGCCTAAGTGCACGTGGATTTTCATTCACCCCCCACACTAAATACAGAATCCAGAATTAGCTACCCATACATTAGGCGGGATTTCTGACAGGCTTGGCCTGACAGGACTTTTGACCATGTAAATCATCAGATACTTTTAAGAAAATTGTTGAAATTGAGTTTTTTGTATAAACTAGTGGCATTTCTGGTATCCTACTTAAGCAATAGACAATCATTTGTTTACAATTAATGGTTGCCAATCTTCCCCATATATTACATCGTCGGGAGTACCTCAGGGCTCAAACCTTGGTCCGTTGTTGTTTTCTCAATTTTTATTAATGATCTGCCAAAGATAATTCTGGGTGAGTGAGATTTTGTTATTCGCAGATGACGCCAAAATTTTTAAAGCTATTGAGAATATACACGATTGCCATTATTTGCAAGATCGACTTTGCAAATTGGAGGAATTTTGCAGGATTAATAAGTTGAGTATCAATGTTGATAAACGTAGGGTAGTTTCTTACACCAGAAAGAGAGATATTTATTTGTTTGACTATAAACTTCTATCAACTTCAATTATAAGAGAGTCGCCTGTAAAAGATTTAAGGGTAATTTTTGATAATAAATTTACTTTCGAAGTGCATGTCAGACGCACTTTTAATAGAGGCTTCAAAATACTTGGATTATAATATGCAATTGTAAAGATTTTACGAATTTTAAAGCTTTGGAAATGTATTTTGATATGGTGAGATCTATTCTTGAGTATGCCTCCTTAGTTTGATTTCCTTATTATAGTTATCTAAAGAAATTAATTAAAAGCATACAAAAAAAGATTTTTAAAATATTTGATTTATAAGGAAACTGGTGTTTTCCCTACTTTTGTGTCCTACTCTGAGCTGCTGCAATTGTCCAATTATGTCAATTTAGAAAAAAGGAGGATTGTTACAGCTTTGTTTAATTTACACAAATTAATTATTAGAAAACAAAATCCAAAATGAATTCTTATTATCACAAATTAATTTTCGGGTTACAGTGAACACAAGATCAAAGCACACTGTTAAGTGTGACAAAACACGGACAAATATACCTATTGAAAAGATCTCCAATTTATATTATGAGTAATTATTATAATGAAATGTCGGAGAAAATTGATATGAATATGTGTACCATTATTCAAATGAAAGATGTTGCTCTGAATTATTTTAAGTAGATAATTTGAATTAAAAAAAAAAGCAAATCGATTATTATTAATAAGAAAATGTAGGTTCTTTTGTTTTTCTTCCAGATTGTAGAGTTACTTGCGTCAGGACTTCACAAGAAAATAAGAATTTGATTGAGCATTGGACCTGGATTTAATAATAATTTTTTCTTGTTTTGATCGCTACAATCATCTGCCAAACTGTATAAGGTTTCTTTATTAACACCCTGTAGCTATAATTTATAATACATTTCTTAATTTTAAACTTTGTACCTGTTATGTAAAACTATTTCTACCTGGAAGGTAAATGCAAAACAATCGGCATGAAAATACAAAATCCTCAAAAAAATATTAATGTCATTCCGATACACTGTATACTCCTCCGAGAATGGAAGTTAAAATTAGGTTGGCTATTTGCTGTTCATAATTAATTGCTAGTAACTTGTTACTAAAGATTAACTAAAATGATTTCAACTTGAGTTCAGAACAGATAAACATTGTTTGACAGTTTGACCTAGTCTTTAGTTTATGAAATGCAATTTACCAAATAATCGTGTGCATAACAACACATTTTATTTTATTTTTTATTAAGAAACAATAATTTTATGGAAAAAATAAGAGAGACAAAAAGTTTCGAAATGAATAAGACTTTTCAATCACATATCTTATGATTGAATTCCTATCCGCCAATGTAATAAAAAAAAAAAAAATGACGATGTTATGTCACATGTCGCAATTATGTGAAAAGCTTTTTTTAACTACATATTTTTAAAATCAACTCCAAGTGTTTTCGGACATAAGAGTTTTTTCTTAACTCGAAATCCTGATTTCGTATTTTAAGTTTGGCCGGCAAATCCTGAAACGCTCTGTATAGCACATGTATAAGTAATTTGAATTTAAAAATTTTAATAGATATTAGTGCCAACTTAAAGTAGCAATATACTGTTTTTTTTTGAAAGAAAATTATTCGAATTATTTAACTATCAAAAATTGTTAAATTCATTGAAAGAAAAAAGTTTCAACTTCGAAGAAGAACCGTATACTTTTTTCGGTTTTTTCGGATATCGTTGTTACTTATGCCCATTTTGACAAAAAAATGCAATATTTTTTGACAGTTAGGTGACGATTTAATCAGCACACCATGTATGAAGTTCCTGGAATAAAGTAAGTAGAAAATAAATTCAAAAAGGCAAATAAAAGGAGCGACTTGGACAGCCGAAAATCAAATGAAAGAAATGAAGAAAGTTCTCAAACTATTACGTACTGAGCAGACTGAATACAAAAAAAAATCCTTAAGGGAAAAGCTAATACAGACGAAGCTCCATAACTCGAATCTCAAGGGACCGGAAAATTATTTATTTATTTGTCTTGGAGATCATAACAATAATATAAGACACGTCAGATGTGTTCAAAATACATAAGCATTCAGTCATCAAACTAAGTAAATTTACAATGAAATACATTCCACATACACAATTAACATATAATTTTAGATTAGAGTTCATCAAGTTTGTAAAAACACTGCTCCTGCTAAAACTGTTTTAATCTGTTCTTAAAAACACTAAAAGTTTTTGAACTTCTGATAATAGAAGGGACTTTATTATAAATGTTATAGAAATTTCGTGTTAAAGAACGATACTTCAGTTATACAGAACGTGCAGGGACATCAGTAAATTTCGACTTATAGAAAATTGCGAGTTATGGAGGTTCGAGTTATAGAGCCACGACTGTATTTTACTTTATAATATCGAAATTATAAAAGAAATCATAAATCGCTAGAAAGAAAGAAAACGCAAAAGATTACAAAACAATGGAAATAAAATGAAGTGTGGAATTGTGGAGTAACAGTGTGGAATTGTGGAGTAACAGAAGAGAAGCAAAAATACTGGAAAAAGTTCTGAAACGTTAAGGTGCACTCATTTTTTATGAAATCATGGTACTGGACTTTTGATGATAGCTAATGTGACTAATATGAATTTTGAACATTGGAATGAATTAATGAATAAAGGGTACTGAAAATCACATAAGATGTAGAAAGTTTTTGCGCAAATAGGCATTTAATGGATAAGATGAAGAGAATAAAAAGAAGAAACCTACACTTTAAAGCATGATTTCGGGAAATTCGAAGTTTCTGACTCAACCTTGAAAAAAGTCATAGAAGTAATGGTTTACTAAATTACATCTTCTCAAAGAGTTACGTGGAGAAAAGAAACTTGCAGTGGCTCATTTACGTATCGTGAAAAATACATATTTTTCACTTCTGACGAAGCTGTCGAACGACTGCGAAACGTTAAGTGTATAGTGCGCGATTTAGTGTCCGCTTAAAAGATTTTGTGATGAAAAATACAGGTAGTACATACATAGTAAATTTTGGATGATCTACGAGTTACTTGAACCAAAAAAATCTACCCTTCACAGTAAAAAGATGGAATTATGAATCAGTATAACTAACTACTTTGGATTTCACTTCCAAAATAACGTAGATGGTTGGCATTATGTCGCTAATTTTTTGAAAAGAAAACAGGAAAAATTTATAAATTAGATTTCACAAACTCTACTTTGAACTGAAGATAAGGGTTATCGTCATTCAGCATCTAACGTCAACAAATTTTAGTCCAGGAATACATAACACACACTAAGGTTTTAAATTCTAGAATTTCTTAATGAGTCAATTCTTCACTGATCTTATTAACTAAATATACTGATAAACATATTTACAGTTGGTTCTTGTCCGATGAAATTTGTATCACTTCTGACGAAGCAGTCGAACGACTGCGAAACGTAAAGTGTATAGTTGCGCGATTTAGTGTCCGCTTAGAAGATTTTGTGATATACTGATAAAGAATAGATAGAGTAATGATGTACGGATTTCCTACTAGTTTGAATTGAAAAGTGGAACGAAAGTACACAAAAATATATTCAAATGCAAGAAATGGAGATGAATTACAAAATATAAAAACTCGACAGAAAATGAATCGGTATGAAATGGAGGTTGTTTGTAAACAGGAAATGTAAAAGAAATTGTAAACGTTTGTAATTCAAAACTGCAAAGGCAAATACGAATGCTAAATATGGAAATTGATAATCTCATTTACGTCCTCATTTTTTTGTTACTGATTAGCACCTTATACCACAATATAACTATGTCCTTGTTTTGCACCATATTAGGGTGTAAGGAAATGGATTTTCACGTTTTAGAAATTAGCACGTGCAAGGTTAAATGAATGACGACGCGACGATTTAAATTCATCTGCATTTTAACGCAATGAATCGAAGAATGAAGTCAAGACAAATGTATTTAGCAAAAACGAACACGTTCGATTACGCAATAACTGTATCAATATTCCATCCGTATAAAATCTATATTGGGGTAACAATTTCTCGTGCAGAATTTAATGAATACGACCAATTAAAACTCGTTTCGAGCTTTTTTAATTCCTATTTTGGTCAAGCGTTTATACGTGGCACGTTCGTTTCTGTTATCCTTCATGCATTAATTTCGGTAACTGACGATAACAAAGAGAAATTTCAACCTCGTTCGCATATTTTGGACTGCAATTATTGTGGATTGTAAAAAAAGGCACGCTAAATATTATATAAATAGTAAAAGTAAAATGTCACGTCGGTATTCTTAAAACGTATAAGGATTTGCACATGTCTCGTTGCCATAAGTTACGCTCATGATAAATGCTATGTTATTACCTTTTTAAGATGTTTGTTGACCCATTTCGTAAACGTTTTCTTTTGAATTGCATCTCGTTCATCTGGAACACAACAAGAAATTAATTACTAAATTGATCGGCGTGTCCATAAATGTTGAAAATTTTATGTTTCTACTTCTAACATGGTATTAGAACACACGGTGTGCATTCCGCAAGCGTTAGCAAAAAAAAATCCGCTAATTTTGCTCAAGTTATTATTAAGCTTAAAGTTATTTATTGCAGCAGTTAAAATTGTATACGATTTATCACTATGACGTTAGCGACATATTTACAACGATTTTTGTACTTCAATGTTAACGCATAAAAATTCTGCTCATATTAAATAAATTGTAAATAATAAAAGTTAGGTGATTAAAAGTTATTTTCGTAGTTTAGAACCATTTCCAGACAAAGTGCCTCTCCCCCATTCACGTCTGTTTATAAAATAAGAACCCCTGATTTGACAGGTTTGAAGAGGGTGTTATATTTAGCTTAAGTTGACGAAAGAAAATACGATAATTCGCAGGTGTTTCCAAGTTATTTATGACACTGAAGGATATTAAAAGGTTTTGCAATGGAAAATCTTGTGATTTATCGTGAGTGCTATTTCAATGGTCCAAATCACAACGATAACATTAAAAGCAATAAAAAACGAGATCGTATATTAACAATTAAATCCACGCCTGCAATGTTAATTATGTACTCGTTAAGACGCCGTGATTTCCCACTAAAATCACAGCACGAAACATAACGAACACGTAATCTGAATTGCCTTCCACTTTAAACATAAGGCAGTCCTTTGTATGGTGATTGAAATAAGTTGCTGCTTCTACTGAGGAGTCAGATAACAGCAATTGGATAATTTATGCCGCCTGATTGTGAATAGTAAGCTCATTCAATTTTTAACATCCAAGGCGTGCATTCATGGGAAGAACGATACAAATCACACATGCAATGCAGCGAAATGAACAACCTCGCTATAAATCTCGGAACATTTGCATTTAAGGTTTGTGTTTAATTGAGTAAATAAAACAGCTTCTTAAAGACACTAAAAATTCAAGAAAATTAATCTTGAAACAAAATGAAGAAACGCAATTATTTTAAAAGATCTCCTATTGTATTTTATCCAAACAACAGAAGAAAACTATAATTAGATTGCAGAGTATTCCCTCGAGGATTCATAAATTATGTCAGGTTTCACATCGTAAGGCTAAAAATGCTGTGCAAGGAAGACCCCAAATTGGTTTTCGAAATTTCGTTCTAGTAATTTCGATCTCATAGATCTCA
Source organism: Dorcus hopei (assembly GCA_033060865.1). Classification (NCBI taxonomy): domain Eukaryota; kingdom Metazoa; phylum Arthropoda; class Insecta; order Coleoptera; family Lucanidae; genus Dorcus; species Dorcus hopei. Next base: position 45,636,012 of record CM065426.1, on the reverse strand, counting down.
CCACTTTCTGGAAGACCAGTTGAGGCTGATGAAGATCAAATGAAGAATGTCGTTGGAAGAAAATCGTTGCATAACACCACGAGAAATTGTCGAATGGCTTAGCCGACATTGGAAGTCGTGTCGCTCGGCAGTGTGGGTGCAAATCCCACCAAGGCCATGGATGTTTGTCCTGTCCAAATTCAAAGCCAACTACAAAATTCCAATTGTCTGGAATGGTTAATGCCAAAAAAAAACAAATGTGCGGTTTGCGCAAAGTGAAAACAAGAAGAGCACGAGAAATGCTGAGAGATTGAATTTGTCGAATTCGACCGTTCATGACTTTGTTTCATTTCACAGCTCGATATTTGGGTTCCACTCGTTCTCAAAGAAAGAGATTTCACTGCGATTCGATGTTGAAACTTGAGGAAAACGATCAAAAAGCACATCAAAATCTGATAACCACCAAAAGAAGGGATGGGATTGGAAAGGAATGTATTTTTGGGCTGCTACCAGACAGCCAAAAGATTGATTTTAATGTGTACTACCACCAATTGGACAAGTTGTATCAAGCAGAAGAGACTAGAATTGGTGAAAAGAAAAGGTGTAATATTTCTTCACAATGCCAGAATTCACACAGTTTGGTTATTGGATGGGATCATCACGTGCACCTTCCCGATTATCACTTGTTTGAATCTGTGCAAAATCCTTTGGATTGCAAAACTTTTGATTCAAATGAAGGTGTCAAAAATCATTTGATTCAGTTTTTTTTTAATGACAAGAAGTTCCACGAGCGTCAAATCATGTTATTATCCGAAAGATAGCGAAAGGTGTCGGTAAAAACTGGCTCGGTTCTTAGACAAAATTTCATATCGAGACCCGAAAAATTGACTTCTGAAATAGAGCAAGGATGGCAACATGGCAAGAAGAAATCAAGGCAAGAACCCAAGAACGTGAATCGGGAAAGAATAATGCTGGGTGCTGCAATTACGTGTCTTCACAAATATTCAGTACAGTACATATGTGGATAGACAATACATCATAATCAGTGATCCATGGTTGCGATCATAAACTATATCTCTGAGATCATCTTTCTCACTCACGATTTTTAACATATTTTGTGTCTCGCTCATTTGTTTGAAGACTACTTGTGTTTACATTATTTCCATGACGCTCTTCTTAAAAGTGGGATATGAGAAGTGCATCCGTTGTCATGGAAATAATTTAAGCAAAAGACGTTTTGAAACAGATAAGCAAGATGCAAAATATGTTAAAAATCGAAATTACACGCCCAAGACGCTCTTGGAGCTATAGCACATAGTTTGTGAATGCAATCCATGAAAACAAGTTTAGTTACATCTTTTACATGACATATTAAAACGCATTGTAATATCCATGGCCAGCTCCATTAACTTTCACTGACGTGTATGTATGGCCGTCTCAATTCGCCTAAAATTCGGTTCCGAGAAAGCATGCCATAGAGTACTCCCCTTAGCGCTCCCTATTAAAGATACTACAAAACTACTAACGGTAACTTAATGACAACTGCAATAACTTAAAAACACACAAGAGGCGCTGAGGGAAGTACCGTCAAAATTTTTAAAAGTCGAATAGAAACGGCCATACATACACGTCAGTGAATGTTAATGTAGTGTAATATTATAGTGTATAATATTGTAATGGTAATATTATTCGTATTTTGAAAATTAACCAACAGAGGAGAAATCTGAACCAGAAGGCAATGGAAGTTTTCCATACAGAGAACTGATGGTTACTTTAATGCACCTGAGTACAGGCTCATAACCAAACATTGCCCATGTCGTAAATTGCTTAATCATTGTCGCAAAAGAAAACATTGTATTGCTGCAAAAAGGGTTCTCCACCATCTTGAAGGAACTGATAAACATGGCTTGAAGTTTAGTAAGCAAGGAACTTCATTAACTGGTTATATAGATAATTTAACTTGAAGGCTTCCGCGGCCGTCCTCCATGTTTGAACTGGCTTCCGATTGGAACCATCACGTTGACTTCTTCTACTGCCGACGTTTCGTTCTCCATTGCAGAACAAGTTCCTCAGGGCTGCTGCTGCTGGTGTTGCTACTGCTTCTCGTTAGTCGTTGAGACTGTTGTCGTGGTATTTATAGTGGTCGGTGGGGGTAGTGGGTCGGAAAGGTGAGCAGAGATTGGTCTGTTGTGGCGTGACGGATCGTTAATGAGATGTTTCCAGGTATTGTGACATTGTGAGGTAAAAGCCAGTATCACGGTTTAGGTTATTGGGGTGTTTGAGTATATCTATGGATTTACTGATTTTACGATTGAATAAATTAGATCAGTCTTTCTCAAAGTGGGCGATAACGCCTCCTTGTGAGCGCTAGAGGCCTACAGGAGGGCGTTAAGAGCACAGAGAAAATTTGGGGAAACAAGATAAGACTCCATATATGGCAGGCTATAATTTAACTAAAGTTATTAAAGTAATGATTGCGATTGTGATTTTTAAAAATTTTAGGGGGCGCTGGAAAATAATTTATTCTCAAAGTGGGCGGTAGACGAAATTAGTTTGAAAACCTATGAATTAGATGAACAGGTTAGAAGTTTTGTATCGGAAAATAGGATTTGGTGACCGGTTTCTAGTTTGTGTTCAGCTAGGGCCGAGCCAATTGTTTCTAGTAGTCTAGTACAGCGTTCATGTTCAGAAACACGAGTGCTAACAGATCGTTTTGTTTCACCGATGTATACACACCCATAGGAATACGGAATTCGGTACACACTTTCGGATTGTAAGGGGATGTGATCTTTTATGGAGAGTAGGAAGTCTTAAAGTTTCGTCGTAGGTAAGTAAATGGATTTGATGTTCTGTTGTTTGAGAATTTTGCCGATTCGATCTGTTATGGTGTGGATGTAAGGTAGGTAAGCTCTAGCGACTGGAGGTGTATCAGGTTCAGGACGTGGTGGAATTGGGGTGAGATGACGAGAAATAGATCTCTGGATATCGTGTTTTTTGTGTTGTTATTGAGTAGATTGTTACGTGGTTCAGTTCAGTTTGAAGTGAAGAGGGTTCTGATAAGACAAAGGTTGACTAGTGAGTTAATGACTGACTGATGATGGTGTGAATGTGCATTCAGATAGCGATCAGTATGGGTCGGTTTGCGATTCACTAATTTACCATTAGGGAGGCGGTTTGCTAAGATATCAAGGAAAAGTAAGTGGCTGTCAGTTTCGTATTCCAAAGTGAAGCGAATGTCAGGATGTTTAGAATTTAGGTGTTCAGAGAAGTTGTCTAGGGATTCCTTACCGTGTGGCCAAATAGCCAAAGGGTTACATAGATGCTGATTGGGGGAATAATGTCATCGATAGGCGATCTTAAACAGGTGCGATTTCGTGGAGTTAACGAAAACAGGAGAGTGTGGCCTTATCCTCCACGGAAGCGGAATATATGGGTCTATTAGAAGTAGCGAAAGGGGCATTGTACCTGATGAGATTTTTACAGGAATTGGGTTCTGATCAACTCTCTACGGTTACGCTTTTGAATGACACTCAAGGCGTCAAAAGTTAGCCTGCAACCCTGTGTTTCTTGCCAGAGCAAAACACATTGACATCAGGCATCATTTTATACGTGAGGTTCTAGAAAATCATCCCATGAAACGTATGGAATCGATAGTTGCTGATATTCTGATGAAACCGATAATTTTCCGAAAACATGCTACCTTCACCGCTGGACTTGGAGTTATCTCAATTAAATATCTCTAGAATCATACAGGACACGAATTGTAGAGGCCTGTTGAGTATTGCAATTACGTGTCTTCACAAACATTCAGTACAGTACAATATTACAAATTAAAACGCACTGTAATATTCGTATTTTAAAAATAAAATTAATGTATTAATATTTTTAGATTTAGTTCAAGTCATGCAAAGGGTAGAAGTCTTCGAATCTTATTTCTTCTTGACATCTCCGTAGTTACACTTTAACTTTTTTTCAGAAATGATCTGAATGCAAAATACTGTGTGTCTCCTTTTAATTTAGAGAAGTATATCTCACTCTCACCTACATTTCCTAAGCCTGAAAAGAAAGTGAGGCATGCGAGCATATAAACAAGAGTCTGTAGTTTAAATACAGGGTGCATCATTGGTATGGATTTTTTCAATAGTTCCTTTATTATTATATTAATTATAAAGGAAAATATCTTGTATAAAAGTCAACCAAGTTTGAGGAAATTTGTTTATCTAGAAGTCTCCAGAATGAGTGGGTATAACGAAACGTTAAGACGCAACTTTATTTTAAAAAAATATCAATCCTCACAGTGATTTAAAATAAATCTAAAAATCAAAATATGTACAGTGAAAGCTGAAGGCAAAAAGAAGTGTTTCTTAAACTATTCTTAATTTTAATCTCTTTTAGTTTGTCTTTTGAACATTTATTTTATACATACTAAAAAAGACATAAAAATACGACCACGTTAAATTGAGTTTCACTTCTCCCCCATCCACCACTTTGGGTTCGAGGCCGCAGCCTGATATTTTGTTTGCTTTATTTTTGTGCAAAGAATACAATGAAGATATGAAAATATGTAATAAAATGCTTTCACAGTAAATAATGATATGGCAATGACCTTAAATAATACGTTGGAATGAATTTACTAACTCAAAACCTATATCTTATAAACCATGAAAAAAAAAATTAAAGACATTTTCTCATCAAGACCCAAAAACACATCCTTTGAGGAATTTCTTGATCTTCGTCTTTCTTTCTTAGTTTTCTCTCACTTGGGGGAAAATGTAAATTAATTTAAAAGGATTGAAAATGAAAAACAAATTTTATCTGCGAAACACATGCTTCTGCTTTATCCTTTCGACAGGAGTTAACGAGGTTTATGACGTCTGCGACTTAAAAGAATTTTAATGCATAATTAATGTGGAGGAAATTGTAGCTCAAAGTCACAAGTTTAATAACCTCCAATTCAACGATGTGATAACACTTCAGTTAGGTAAACTTCTTCGTGGTATTTGTTCTCGGAAAACTACACCTTTATATCTGTCAAAGTACAAAGAACAAAAAACACAAATACCCTCGAGCGTAAACGCAGTCAAGTTCAACCTATTTTTATCTGTGATAACGAAGTAAACTTTGTACAGATTTACTTATAGCAATTTTATTATGTATTTCCGGTTAAATCAAATTATTAAATTCAGAACAATAGTAAATTTATTTTAAATGTATCACAATTACAGACATCGACTTTTGGATTTTGAAAAAAACAATATTTCCTGGAAGACACATTGCAAATTATGGTCTTAATTGTAACTAATTTGAAAAACGAATTTTAACAAATAAAAGAGAATTAAATAGAGTTTTACAGAACCTAATAAAACAACAACCAAGGATGTTACAATGTGCTAAAAGTAAGTTAAAAAGCCTCATGATTATAGTGCAAGATCTGAGTGTTATTAACGACATCAAGAGGATAATTATCAAATAATTACATCAAAAAGGAATTTTATAAAAGCTCTGGGAAAACAGCTCTCGAAGGCCGAGTGATTCACAGTCGGTCCTTTAATGCATCAGAAAAAAAAATGTTTTATTAAATTGGGATTGTCTGTAAATAATTTTTTAACACAGAGCAAAATTATGTTATTACTTATATACAAATTACATGATTCTAATTGCATTCCCAATATCTGCAGTAGAAATAAATTTTGATAGAATAACATGGACATTGTTTTTGATTTGAATCTAAATAGAATCCGAAAAGAATCCTTTTTTCTACACTACGCAAAGTAACAAGATTAAATAACAAAATGTTAACTTTAAAAACATATTTACAAAAATTTATACATATTTTCAAAGCAATGTCTTTTTGTTTAAATCTGTTGTCTGTACGCTACGAGCATTTCAATATTAGTATACAAACCACCACGTTAATGAAAAACACTGGAAATCGAAACACCATGCCTAAAATTACAAAACCCTCCACCGTACCTTGTGACTGGATAAATAAATCCCATATAGTACCTTTAAATTTCGTCAAATTTTCTTCGTATCCCTGCGATTCGACTTTGGTCTTCCGGTATTTTTGCGGGGGCCCATGGGGGCCGTCGTGTATAGCGTCTCTGGGGTCAAATCCGAGCCTGTCTTTATAATAAGCGTGCGTGGATGACATGTTTCACTTGGCACATTTAAAAGCACTTTTAATGTTAATGTACACTGAGTTTACGAATTCGAATTAATGCGTCCAGTCTACTACACTAAATTGAGCGTCAAAGGAATGTATCGTTGCCGTTTTAATTTCGATGTCAGTTTACAATACCGCACGCAAAACGCTAGAATAAAAAATCGGGATGTTAACATTAAAAAAGAAAAAAAAAGATCGTCAGTGCATCTGATTACAATCATTTTTTTAGACGTCATTGCTCGAAATAGAATAGAATTTTCTGTAGCATCACAACTAGGCCACAAACAAAATCAATTAAAATGCAATAAATAGAGAAAAAGAAAATTATTACTAATTTATTATTACAATTAAAAAATATTCTATTCAAGGAAGAAACAATAATAAAGGAATGCGAACAGAAAGATTTAATGATTTCCGCTCTTGTAATCTATGGAAGGACAGCCTCGCCAATTTTAAGAAAATTGTCACAATAAATTCTGAAAATCACCGCAGAGAGAATATTAATAGGATCTCATGAAACTCGCCTGCCATTTCGAATTCTAGTTACTTACACGTTCCTTCCTGAGCAACAACTTAAGTGATGTAACGTGATATTTATAAAGTACGCTCGGAATTTAAATCGGAAATTAGTTCTCGCGTAAAATCCATTCTGTAGTTGCAACACGCGTGGCTTTGCAAAAATTAAAAATTTGTTCCTAATCAATTCTGAACATGGGCAAGTAATTGTATTGTCACACCCACTCTCGCTAATTTCATTTCAAAACTACCAATTACCGAAAGACTTTTGTCGGCGAATTCCTTTAATTTTTTTTAAATATTTACAATGCAATGACTGATGTTCAAGTTATTCCAAGCGATTTATCTAAGGCCTTGCACACACCTGGGCTTCCGTCCTGCAATGAGCTATTATTAGCTTAATGCTTTATTCATGAAAAATTCGTAAATGTCGACATAGCTCAATATGTACTTACAAGTCAATAAGACACGTATGTATACGATTTTTTAATCTTCTAGAAACTCATCCACAGTCGAAATGATTCAAAACAAGTGACTTATACTTTCCTAATAAATTCAGACCTGTTCATAATTAAATTCTTTTAAACAATTAAATATGATGTCAAACTTTATTGTAGATCCCCTCTTGCAATCAGACGCAAATGATCTTCACTAATTTAATTAAATATGCACATCAATCCGAAAACAATAGTATTTTTAATCTTGCTTACGTTTTGATCTTATTTATTTCAACTCGAGGTTTAGGTAAATATCAATTTCAGGAAAACTAAAAAAAAAATTGATACGTAATATACAGGGGCATGTTGTCGGTGTGCTAAAATCCCCCCCTCTTTTTTCGACGGCACTGTACGTATCAAATAAAAGAGAAAAGTCTTTCGCAATTTATAGAAAAACAACCGTATGCTTATCTCCGACTTGACCTAAAAAATTAAATTCCTTTACTTAATTGATGACTAACAACGATTTGTAATAGTAATTCTGATAATTTGATCGAAAAAAAAAAGTTTTCACTCCAATTTCTCCTTTTCTGTTCTTGTGAGTTATGAGTCACGCTCTCACATTTTAGGAAATCCTCAAGTTAAAGAACTCCAACAACAAAGCCAAATGTGATCTAACCATTGGCGTCTGCGTTTGACCTCGCAGCAGAAATAGGCCGGCGCCAATGGTTGCATTTTTTCTAGAAATTTGCAATGATTTTTATATCTCTACAGAGGACGTCGCCCCTGGCTGAAAAAATTTAAAAATCACTTACTAGCGTGAAGGTAAACCGTCAATATTTGGCTTGGCGTGTCGCAAAAAAAGCTGAATAATTTAATACCAGAACTGTCAGCAAGACTAATGTTGATTCTGATTTGATTAAATATTTATAAATAAGAGACTGGCGTTATCAGATTTAAAAATTTGGAACGAGTTTTATTTTCGTCAGTAAACGTTAGTGACATAACAATGTTTATGTCGTCGGTCTTCTTTTACCTGGTGACGACTTCATTCAAGAATTTATCAGTTATTTTAAATTATAATTTATTCTGCTCTCTCTTTTTTATTTCTCTAATCTAAACGGACGTGTCTAGTCAAACGGTTAACAGAAGCAATTACCAAATCGTTCTTCGATGCATTCGGACACTGATCGATCAGACAGATAAAATAAATCGGAAACAATAAACGACACTTGGCGTTTACAAGCAAGTACTATGGGTGTTCAAATCACGCGCGCACACCGCGTTCTCGCGACAACCACCAGACAACTGAAAACCCGAATGAATGTTAACTGGCGTTCGCATGCTTCTGGGGAGTCGAGTTGACCACATATGGGCCACGTGAAACAGTAGGCTGTAATTCGTAGGTGTGCGTTTTTAGTAGGTTTATATCACTTTTAGTTTCGAAAAAATATGGTAATATATGCAATAAATTACTGCAAGGCACTAATAAACATCTACGTCACGTATCCTTCCAAATGAGGATATCAGAATCTTCGAGATCAATGCGAAGTAGGGACACACCTGAGCAAATCTTGATTCAATAAATTCCTTCAACACTGATACCTGTTTATTCTAAAGAACGAAACGAAAAAGCCATTGGAAAAATCCAAAATTGGTTCAGTTCCCTTCAAAATTCATTAATAATTAGCAATAATTTCTTTTTTGATGTTAAAATAGGTCAGGAGGATCCTTTATCAACCTTGTTATTTCATTCAGTTTCAAAGAGAAATAGAAAGTAAACGGAGAAGGGGAGCTTAATGTATTAGAGCCATCTAGTAGTAGCCTTCATGGACGATGTAGCTTTCCTAGCATAAAATTAATCGAAATTATGAGCAGAATAACAAAAGCTGAAAAGAATTAAATGAGAGGACAAATCGGAGGCAGTGACAGTGTCTTTGGGAACATTACAAATTACAGTTAAATGTAAAGAAGAAATGAAATTAGACGTCAGATTGATTAAATTTCCAAAAAGACTGGAATGTGAAATGAAAATCAGACTGACAATTTTAAATGGACGTGAGACGTGGATAATGAATGAGACATCTCCAGAAAGAGTCCAAAGAACTTTGGATGGGAAAAACGGACAAGCTTTGGAAGAAAAATCAGTGAAGAAACGAAAAAATTTGCAAACGGTTAAAGCCAAAGAGGCCTCAGTACTTAGTGCATTTACAGACAACGACGAATGACAGGACAAGTAAAAAAAATAACATTGAAAGAACTGTGTGGCAAAAAGCGTCAATAGGCCGAGGTGGAGGAGAATGGCGTTAAAGATCCATAAGGAAAAAGATTATGGATTGGAAAACGAAATGAGGACGGAATGGAAGGAAAATGATTAAGTCATCGGTCCGAATAGTCTGCCGATTCAATCGATAATTTCTTTTATTTATAAAAAATGGTAATAACATATTACGTCATGGATAATAATATTTGTAACGGAATAAGCGTAACCTAAGTAAATTCTTAATTGACAGAAAAAATATCACATTCAGAGCAGGGGAAAAGAATACAATTTCGAAAGAGCTACCCAGTTTGAAATCCTAAGAATAACAAAAAATCAAAAATAATATGAGATAGGTAAGAGCACCCTAAAAAAAAAAAACAGAACCGTGGGGTCGTTATCAAAAATATTAAAGGCAAGAAAGGTGACAAGAGTAGACAAAATTAGGGCCTATGAAACAATCATCTGTATGCAGATGAAACCTGGATAATGGCAAAAAGAAAACAAACTAGAAATCTGGGAGAGAAAAATTCTGATGTGTCAAGACAATAAAAGGTATGTGGAGAAGAAGCACAAAGAGATATTGGACATTTTTAGAAGAACATCTTTAACAATATCTCCGACAAACAGTAAGAAAATTCAGGAAAATCAAGTTCAGAAAATTCAGACTGCGATCAAGAAGGAAAACAAGAACGGAAAGAACGCTGTCCTGCGCCAACACCGTGAAGTCAAATAAACACTCACGATACAAATCGCCGAAAATTCATCAGGGACAAGAAGAAATTCATTACCTACGTCACCTACGGCTCCGGATCATCATAATATTTTTAAAATGGCTAATACAACACTAGAAGCAGAAAGAACTCCGGCCGTACCAAAGTTTATATCTCCGCAAATATTCAACCCCTCAACCACAAACGTAATAAACTTCATTAAATCTTACGAAAGAACGGCTATAGCGCACGGATGGAACGACTCGAGGAAAATTTTCTATCTGCCGTCTTTTCTAGAGGGTGCAGTAAACAGCTGGTTTCTAAAATGTTCACGGAATGCGGACAATTTGAATAAAACTTGGGAAGAGGTAAAAACCTATTTTAGCAACGAATTTGGAGCTACCAGAAGATTAGCTGCAAAGCTGAGAAACAGAAAACAAAAAGAAAACGAAGATATCAAGACTTATTATTACGAGCTTCTGGCGCTAACCAATGAGGTAGATCCTGATATTTCGACTGCTAATTTTCAAGACATTTTCGAAGCCAGTCTACATCCATCGTACGCCGAAAGTTATTATTTATTGTTTGATACTGTCATGACACCGGAGCAACTGCGAAATACAGTCATAAGGGGTTATGTAATCGGGGTTGCAAGTTACAACTTGGTATGATCCTACTTCCGAGCATTATCAAGACTTCACAACGTTGTATCCTGTTAACCACCGAATATTGCCGAAATTGTAACTTCTTACCAGTTGCTAAGGAGGTACCACCGTTGTTAGGTTGCAAATCCGATTAGAATGACCTCCTTAAAGATAAGCCATCTACACGAGCAGCTTAACAAGAATATTCTCACCCCTGCATTGACAACTCCAGTAAAAAACAACAACCCAGAACCACAAAATTTACCAAAGTCAAAAATGAAGCATCATTACCTCCCTCAAGGACAAGAGATGGAAGACCAGGGATGGAATTTGTGGGGTACTGTAGCAAACCTGGGCATTTCACAAGAAATTGCTACATTTACCAAAGAGATACGGAGCAACATGCGAGAGAACCCAGCAACCAAGAAGATATGCAGGCCCAAACGGAGGATCAAGTCACCCAAACTAAAGGGAATCTTCCCTTACCACGATCCTTGGACAAATGTTCCCTGTCGCACGGACAATTAAAACCAACCCTTTTACTTTTAGATTATAATTGTATGTTTATCTATTTTTAATTTCTAAATAGGAACCGCATAGCTATGTTATTCATTGGACGTCTTTTTGCAGAAAGGAACCAACCCGCAAATTGACAAAATCTGAGTTCTACTGCAGAATAGATCGAAGCCTCAAAATAATGGTGATAACATCTATTGGCCGCTGAACCAGCTTACATTCACTAGTGGTATATAAATAGATCTGCAGAACAGAACCATATGGGTTGGCTCATTTCTGCATAATGTCAAATCAATGGCAGGGTATAAGAAAATACTCAGTAAGGACACTTAAACGTCAGCATCTAAAACTACATACAAGTATGCAATAGGCCTCAAATTGTTTAGGAATTTTAGAATTGTTCAAAACTTAAATCACTGTTTTCTCAGTTTGACCATAACGTGGCTTGGTTCTTTTCTGCAGAAAGTCGTCCCATTATTCTTCTGGTAAATGTAATGTTGATATATAGAAATGTGGAAATCACTGCGGGAATCTATTGGTCGCTTTGCCCAAAACACTCGCATACGAAGCCAGCATCCCCATTGTGTACGAAGCACCACGGAAACTTTTTGCATACGAACCCGACTACGTGAAGTACCCCAAATGCCGTGGAAGCTACTCTACAGAGTGTCAAATGACGCTGCAGTTAGAACAACTGGGTTATGCGTTGGATCAAGACATCAAGAGTCTACAACAACAATGGTCGTATCCAGAATCTGAAATCAAGGACCTAGTACAAAACATCACGAAGAGATCCTTAAATTTTATCGGGGACGCTTTCAATTGGTGTTGTGGAATCGCAACTCAACATCAACTAGAAGACATCAACTCCGAAGTTGACGACATCAGGGAGAACATAAAAAAAGTGCTTCAGGATTTTGGTACCAATTCCAAAGAATTTCAAGATTACCAAGAGCAAGTGTATAGCTCTATGCAAGTATTCCAGAGCAGAATGAAGATGATGGAAGATCTTAACAAAAAACTGACAGCAGAAACCACAGGCCTATCCAACTCCATGCGCCGTTCATATTACCACATCTTTATGAACCTTAGGCGCCTGCATGCTTTGGGTAGTTCAGTGAAATATTCAGTAATGGTGACGACTTGTAAAAATCATCAACTATCAGTCATGATGGTTAATCCAGAAGTACTGCGCTTAGATCTTAGAAGGCTCAATATAAAGTTATCAAGTAAACATTACGAACTGGTAATTCCGCTAGAATCCATCACTCGTTATTACCAGTTGCCAAACACCGACTGTGCTATTGATACAAAAAACCAAAAATAATGCAAAAAGTTAGAGCGCAAAGAGCCAGATGGTTGGGTCACATTATTCGAATGCCGGAAGAAAGAATCGTAAAAAAGCTATTGCATGAGAAAGAGAGCCCAAAAAGGAGAAAATGATGTCCAAAGAAAAATGGTTCCAAGAGGTTAAAAGAGATATATAAGATCCACTGATTGGAAAAAAGCAACAAAGAACAGGAAAAAGTAGAAAAAAAAGAGTATAGCAAAGAAGATAGAAGTCAAGGGTTTAACGCCTGTAGTGCTGATTTATATACAGGGTGTTTACGGTCTTCTCTATATCTTTTTAGGGGGAGATAGTATACCTCAGGAGAAGTCGATAAACCTTAAAACGCCTTAGCAAAAGTCGTCTCATAAGGGAGATAATAAATCTTTTATTTATTACACTAAACGGTTAACTTGTTTTAAATTCTAGTAATCTACTACTTAATCAGCAATGTTCTCTACAAAAGATGTTCGAAGTTATCACCATGTTGTATAGAATGTCGATGGGCCATCCCGATTTTTAAACAAGGTAAAAATAATAGGAGTAAAATTTTCAGTCAAATAAAGGTGATAGTAAAACTGAATTACTGATAATAACTTTGCGTGTCAAATAACAAACGTAATAACAATTGAACAATAATTTTTGCAACCGCCCAAGATTACTATTTATGTTTTTTGTTATACTGATTAAGTAGTGGATTACTAGTGTTTGAGACAAATTAATCGTTTAATGTAAAAAATAAAAGAATTATTATCTCGCTTATGAGGCGACTTTTACTAAGGTGTTTTAAGGTTTATCGACTCCTTCCGAGATGTATTATCGCTCCCTAAAAGGATAAAGAGAAGGCCGTAAACACCCTGTATTTATATAAGTATCATCACGTATCATCAATTTTCAAGCACACTATAAGCTACACTAAATAACAAATAGCTGATTTTTTTTGGAATGAAAGGATCTTTTCATGTTTCTAAATTTTATTAATTTTGTAATTGTCACAACATTTAATTTTTTTTTGTTATCATGTCAGCTGCAAAAATAATTTTGATTTTAAAAGATAAGTTGCGTTGAAGACAATCTAATCAAATAATCGATCAGGTACCTTAAAAATATTTAAAAAATAGGGTTTATGCAGAAAACAGTTTATAGCTAAACGCACGAAATAACCTTCTACCATTTTGGGAAAACTACAGTGGCTGTAAGTTAAAAAAAATGTAATTATATTGTATTATGAGATACAAAAACTTTGTTTATTTAAAAAGTTGGAGAAATTGTTCATTTTAAAAAATTTTTCTTTCTTTTACTTAACAAATAATTCATTTACCAAAAATAAATAAATATTAGAGTAATCGCAAAGTAAAAAAATATATGTACTACAATTGAATAAAATGTATGTATGTTTATTTATGTATGTACATAACTAAATCACTCTAATATTAAATGTAATAAAATTTAAATTGATTCTGCAGTCAGCTTTTAAATTGTTTTTTAATTCACGTTTCACCGTATGGGTTGACAATTAGGGCTGGGTCGATGTATCGATATATCGATACGTATCGATACGCCAGCTGTATCGATACACATTTTCAGCTGTATCGACGTATCGCATATCGATACGTATCGAAATATCGGATATCGAATATCGATACGTATCGAAATATCGATACGAATCCAAATATCGGATATCGAATATCGATACGTACCGAAATATCGGATTTCTTACCATAAGTTTAAGCAATAACATTAAACTAAATTCATTTTATTTTACCTTTTAGAAGATATTTAGTTTATTTCAATTTTCTCGAGACTTGAAAAACTGGTCTTAACCGGTTTTTGCACCAAAGTTTTAAACCTCTCTTCAATATTTCGAAACGTATCGATATATCGATACATATCAATCCAATATTTCGATACATATCGATACGTATCGGTAGCCGATACTCGATACGTATCGATAGTCGATATATCGATACATATCGATACAGAAATCGTATCGAAATTCGATACACAATTTCCCGTATCGCCCACCTCTATTGACAATTTGCGTTGGCTGTAGAGGAGGGGAAAAGAGGAAGCAGCTCCTACCAGGAAAAATTAACGCTAAAGATATTCTACTATCTCTGCACATCAAACTAAGATTGATGCATATATTGTAAAACAAAGAGCTCTCTAGTTTAGCTAGTTTAAAAAGACGTTCTTGAGAACCTGATAAACGCAAAGGGGTTAAATGTGGCATTTTTGAATAAATGTAAGAAGAATCAGCTGCCTAGAAATCGTTTTTTAAAGTAATAAAAGATTTTTTGGGAAATAAGTTGAAATAAGATGAAAATAACGTGTTAGTTTGTTGCTTAACTTAAAAAAAAAATTGGCATCCCGAATGTTCACTTTGACGTTTTTCCTTTGCTTCCTTGTTCTGAAGAACATTTTTTTTGTGAAAAAACAGAATGTGTTTTGAAGCCAAGCAAACACTAAAGTAAACTTCATGAAGACGAAACAAGAAACAAAGGACACATAAGAATTAATTCCGAATGTCCTTAAAAATCTACATATTTTCTTTATACCCACTTAGGCAACTGCCCCAAAAACTTGTTGATGTCAATCATTTTGAAACTTTTGTTATCTTGGAACATCCATTTTTATGAAGAAATTAAAATTAATTTTGAATTCGTTGTTTTCTTATTCTCTCACATTGTTTTTCACCATTTTCGTTTTTTTTTTATACAGGCTGTCTTACGAAAAACGCCCCAAGCCGTAACTCCGTTATTTATAGATTAATTTTGACAAACAAAAAGGCAAATAAAATGAGACTAAAAGTACTATACGGTGAGTCCAGTTTCAATTTTTTTAAAAATTACCTTCAAGGTCAAACGACTGTCAACTTTTATTTTTCAAATGGCTCGGTATATTTTTTATTATTATAACTGGTAGAGATTTTTTTTCTAAATCCAATAATGTGCAACACTTTGACATTTAAAAAATATTTTTCGTAAAAAAAAATTAACTAATCTATTACGCAAAACGTGCTTTTCATAAAAATGTTAAAGTTTGTCGTGAAAACAATGTCAATGTGAAGTCGTGAAAACAATTTCACAGTTGTTTAAAATTGTCAAGTCATTCTCTTCGTATGATTTATTGTTTCCTAAAAAAAGCCGATTACGGATAATACTCAGTTGATTGACTTACTCCGAGCATATTTTGAATGCAATAAAAACACAAGCAGTGCGTCTCTATAGACAAGGATTTTTTCCCAAAGCAACTTACACAGTTGTAGACTTAATTTTAATTATTTCATTAATGTTTTCTGTACTGCTTGATTGCTGTTTTTATTGCATTCAAAATATACTTGCAATAAGTCAGTCAGGTTATTCATAATTGGCTTTTTTTTTAGGAAACAATAAGTTGTACAAGTTGAAGAACTTGATAGTTTAAAACATCTGTGAAAAATAACCTCAGTGACATTGTTTTCACGACAAACTTTAACATTTTTATGAAAAGCACGTTTTGCGTAATAGACTAGTTCATTTCTTTTTTTTACAAAAAATGTTTTCTAAATATCAAAGTGTTGCACATTATTGGATTTAGAAAAAAAATCTCTACCAGATATAACAATAAAAAATATACAGAGCCATTTGAAAAATAAAAGTTGACAGTCGTTTGACCTTGAAGGTAATTTTAAAAAAAATTGAAACTGGACTCACTTTCTAGTATTTTTAGTCTCATTTTATTTGCCTTTTCGTTTGTTAAGATAAGTCCATAAATAACGGAGTTATGGCTTGGGGCGTTTTTCGTAAGACAGCCTGTATATTTACTAGAAATATGAAACTTCTAAATATCGTAACAAGGCTAATGAAATAATTGATTCAATTCACTTGCAATTTTCTGAAGTGGTGAACATTGGCCCCGTTATTGCAACATTCTTTAATGCCCGATAAAGTGCAACATGAGGAATTATTAAACGTTAGTAATCCTAACGGAGTCTACTCATGACATGTAATTGATAGGTCAATATCAATTTAATTATTCTTTGGAACGTGATGTCATGCATTCACGTTTTTTTTCTGAATGCCAGGTTAATACATCACAGGTATTTATAGCAGTGAAATTTAATTAATTAATTTTTTTAATTCAGAGGAAGTTAGGAATTAAGTCCCATTCATTTCCACGGGTGAAATTAAATTTTCCATTTTATAAGTTGTTTAATAAACGGTTTTATAAAAGAAATATGAGTAAACGAGTTTAATACGAGTTAACATTGTGTGAATATGTGACTGAAATACGAAAACTGAAATTATAAAGCTAATAACTTATTTATGTAATGGTTACGAGAGTTGAATTCAAATCAGGCGTTAATCATGCTGGGAGTGCACACATTTCTAGGCGTCATTGTAATTTAACAATGTTTTGTTCGACTTATGCACGGTGAAAGAAATGATTTACACTAATAATTTGTAGAAACACGTTTAATTAAGGTAACACTGCTAAGTCTAATATAAATCGAACGGTTAAAATGGCCTATTTTCTAACAGTAAACTGAACAAATCGGATCTTTTAATCTTAATAATAGTTTCTTGTTTGTTGAAAATTTATGTAATATAATGCCTTTGGATATCTTATAAATCGCAAGGTAATTGACATTTCGCTTGAAAAAGCGATTTGAAAGATGTCGGGAGAATTATCTTACAAATTTATTACAAAATAATGGACGTTTATTCTTTACATCAGAACAGAGACAACTTAATAAATTAAATAAAACTAGAATGGTTAAGCAAATTTTTAACATTAAAGTATTATCTATTATTATAACTATAGGTGTCCGTACTTCGAATCATAAAGTGGAAATCGTCTGTGAAATTTAAACAAATAAGATATAATGAGATGTAGATTGTAGAAGAAAAATGGCAACCCCAATCATGAAAGTAAACATTTAAAATAAGAAATTATAAAATTACAAATAAACTATAAAAAGTAAAAACAACGATGTCTTCAAGTTAAAATTAATAGAATTGGTCATTAACAAGTAACAATCAGTTACGAAAGAACAAAATTTGGAATTACAGTAGAATACCAGACAGATCTAAAAATATTTTACTCAAGGCATTTACTTCAATATTTGAGAACAGTTCTGTGAAAAATGATACGTTTTTTTTTTCACGAGGTTATCAGTAGCATTAATAAAACATCAATCAATTAGTAGATAGTTAAAATGCACTTTAAAATAGTTATTTTCACGATACATTACAATAGATTACATAATTTTACCAAAATGTGCTTGATCGCACGAATTTGTAACCGAATGCTGACATGCAGGTAATTGCTTTCAAAAGAGAACACAGGCAACTGTAATGGCCAGCAAGCGATATAGGCATCTAAAAGAGATGGAAGAGGCTTTTGTACGTTCTTACACCTTCTGGGGGCGTGATGTTCTCATTTTCAGACAAGTACAAGTATATGAATCACATTATAAATATGATTGTGCAAAATAAGGACGATTTATCCTGACCGTGACAACTTAAACATTCTGACGATAAATTACAAATTTCACACGATTCCCCAAAATTTTGGGCCTAATTTTGAAAACATGCTTTAGAATCACATTGAAACTGCAAATCTTTTTTTTTTAATTTGTTACAAAACAAACTTATTTTTTCGTGTCCATTGAAGCAAAGGACTAAAAACTCGTCGTTCTACATTCATGGTATTTTCCCACCTACATGACACTACAAGAAGCTTCTCGATGGTCACAATTTAATGCATCCACCTTTGCTGAAATCAATAAGAACTTAAGTTTACTCGAACCTATTTGTGACGTATTCGTGATGTGTAGTAAACACACAATATCACGATATCCGTAAATGGTGCGAAGCAGTGACTCGGTGGGCAGATTGCGATACGAATGTTGCCCACAATGTCATAATCGCTTGTAGGCCGGGAATTTTATGTTACTTTTTACAGCGAAGGCATGCAGTGCTGCAGTTGCTGATCTCAATTATTAACACTTGGAAAATTTCGTTTGTGAACGTAGTAATTCCATGCAGAAACGTGGGCAGACGTCGCACATGTATACTTTATCGATTTGATTCGCTCATGGGGAAATACAAGTGAAAACCAACATCTGGAGAATGTTTAATAAATAAATTTCTTTGTGTTTCTGTAACTTTAAGGGTGGAAGCAAATTAATGTCTCTAAAACATACAGGCAGTTCTCGATGAAACCATCACAAATTTATCTATGTTTCATCTATCCAAGATTCTTAGAAACTGCCTCAGTCATATGAAATACAACGAACCTCTGAGAAAAGAGGACACAAAATGGTAAGAAAATTTCTTAAATATTTTTCACAAGTAATTTTAACCATTGCACAGAAAGATTAAGAAACCACCAGAAATTTATCTACGAGTCATCTATTCAAGATTCTTAGAAACTGCCTCGGTCTGATGAAACATGAAGCTCTGAGAAAAGAGGACACAAAATGGTAAGAACATTTCTTAAATATTTTTCACAAGTTATTTTAACCATTGCACAGAAAGATTAATCAATGTTAAAGAGGTCCTATACAGGTACGTTTTGCATTGAAAAAATAAACGGATAAAAGCATTTTAACATTTCTTTAATAATTATAACATAATGTGTACCAAATTAAATATACACCTGCACATCAAAACTTGGTGATTTCATTTTTCAGAGACCATGAAAATAAAGCGAATTTATTTTAACAACATATTTTTAATCGTATTCATGCGAACAAATTGGAGTCAAGGAATTTTCAGCTGTGAATCAAAGGTTTAAAGATTCATATAAATCTCGACAGTTATCAATGATAGGCACGTCTATGATAAGAACTTTTAGAAAGTGTGTACATGACTACTGGCTTTTATAATGGAAATTTGCAACACACATTTTCACATCTAAACATAAAACCAAATTAAATAAATTGATATACACGAGTGTATACGATTACAAATATTGTAATTAACACAGGAATTATATCATAATCGTTTAAATTTAATTTTTAAAGTCTTAGAGTAATGAATCATAATAGTATGAAAGGGTAGTAAAAAAAAAGTTAACTACAAATCACAGTCAAGTTAAATGTTGTATTAGCGGAAATTTATCCAAAAAAAAAACATTAGTACTTATACAGTTACATTGTAAACAAATTACTCTGATATACCCATCTTATCGTTTAGCAAGTTTTAGTAATTATGTGATTTTACTTATCACTCAATCAGTAATTACTTTTTCGATATAAAACTATTTAAATAACACAAACTAATTAAAAGAGACAAAATACTTCAATTACTTCTTCGTTTACAATTATTATTAAAAAATTTACTGGGTTAAAGAAATAAATTTTATAGCACTGTCGATACTTAACATTTTCAGTCCATGGTTTTTAATATTGCGATTCTAAATAGTGACTCTTCAAGACTCCTCTCGCTTTCTTTCTTTTCATACCAAAGCAAAGTTGAATGAACACTTCAGTTTCAAAACATTCAATTTTAAAGTTCACAAGTTTACAAATAATTCTCACGGACATTAGAATATCCAAATCAAAAACAACTGAAAGTCTTGAAGTTTCATTTAACTGTAAATAAAGTACAGCAAATGAGTAAGTTATTTGCCTTTAATTCTTCTGATAAGTATGAATGGCAGGCGAAATACAAAATACAAGAGCCCTCAAGAACAATAGTAGGCTGCGAACATGTTTGAAAGCGAAACTTTCATATCTTTCGTAACAGTTAAATATATTCCAATTCACGCCTTCGTAAGAAACTGCAAATAAATCATTCTCATGACGTGATAATTTGACCGAATAACATAAATCTAAATGCGAACGCACACAAAAAATCTGTACTCACTGCCAAAAGCAAAAGTGAATTTACACGGTCATTTATGGAAGCACAAAAAATGAACTGGAATTAAATTAAACTTGACGAAAGCAGAGTCACAATTAAGCAATTATAAACATTTCAATTTCAATAATGCTCGTATCCTTAATGGTTTTACTATGGAAATTACTCTATTAATTCAAAAGAAATTGAATATTTAAAAGCAGGAAGAAGAAATTTAATTAAACTGGATAAAACTAAATACCTATAAGTATTACAAGGATAATGAAAAACATTGACATTATGTCAACTGATTCTTTTTTTAGTACCGACAATAATATTCGATCGTTAATCATCATTTTGCCAGAAGTTAAAATAATTATCTGCCAGAAAGCCAGAATTAAGGATTTAACACATTTTTCGAAAAATATGACTTTATATAATAATAAAGTAAGATCTCTGGGGGGCTATTCTCGAACTGGAGAAAAGCGATCGCTCCCACAAATGACGTCAAAATGACGTAGGCCCTCGTATAAAACTATACAAATCTTTCGAGATTTGCGTCATTTTGACGTCATTTTCGGGAGCGATCACTTCTCTCCAGTTCGAGAATAACCCCCCAGAACTGTAGCCAGTACATGAAGAATAAAATTTAGTTCTAAAATGTCTTCAAAAATTTAGAAACCACGATATCAGAAAACCCTCCAAAAATAAAGAAAAAAGAGATTTACCTCTAGATTCTAGAATGTGTTCTAAAATTTAGAAACAATGACACTGAATGAACAAATAAAAAGAAGTATGGGATTTTGAACAAACCCTGATCATTCAGAGGATCCACGAAAAAAAAAGGTAACTTGGGTTTCGCTCTTGGGCTATGCCAAAGAAAAAGTAGCGACAATCAGCACAGTTTGATGACTTATAAAGAAAGTGATTACGATAAATCCAAAAATTCGAATGGTTCCAGATTTTAGAAAACCAACGGATGAAAAGGACAAGGACGACATTTCAAAAAAATATCTTAAAAGACTTTGAATGGACCACAAAAATTAATCAAGAAGTACAGTTTAGATTCGCCATTGTCAAATGTTCTTTCATCTACTTTTCCAAAACAGGCAAATTTTGCCCTCCCTGCAATTCTCCCTATACTTTCAACTTTGTCTCGAGACAGTATTGATTTTCACAACTAAAAGGTCATCCAAAAAAAGTGCCTACGTTTTACAAAAAAAAATGTAATAGTATTACATCGAGGCCAATTGAAATCAGCATTTTGTAAAATTATTCCGATCGCAAAAACTGAATGTTTTCTCGAGTTGTGCGACATGTAGCAGCACCATCTTGGTGGACCATCTGCATGGGCCAATGATTATATTTGCCCAATACGCACAACCAAATAATAACTTTGTTCACGGAGACGTTCCGACCTGGTTCGGAACCTTAAAATCCATGCATTCATGAAAGTTATACACTTGAAAGCGTTGTTAAAATCGATCATTATTTCGATGGGCATTTGATTTTAACCGTTCCGAACTAGTCCGGAAGGTCTCCACGAACAGGCCTAGTGACTTGGTGGGTGTAAAGATTTTTCGTGAACAACACGAGGATTTTCAGTACTCCACAACAAATCCATCCATCGTGGAATGAGCTTTACACAAAAAACAAATCTGTTGATCGTTGTCCAATAATCCAACTAGCAAAATTACGACGTAGCAAATGGTCTCTTTCTTGGGCTAATTGAATTTTGTACACGTGTAAATGCAAATCTTTTTGCAAAATGCTCCATAAAGAGATAATAAGATGTGCCCGATTCTAGCGCACAACGTGAAATTGATGTTGTCGAATAATTTTCAATACTTTCGCTTATAGCAGAACGTTTTCATTTGTGTGTACAGTTTTTGGTCTTTCACTTTTTGGTTTATCAATAAAACAACCGATCTCTTTGAATGTTGCCATCAATCTTTGAAGAAGACCGATTATTTACATAAAAAAATCCGAAATTTTGGGATGCATAACCTGACCATGGTTAAAGGTGTATTGCCTTCTATTTCCATTTGAAAAGACATGACGTTTAACCGTGCTGACATCTAGGCATCACATTTCGATGACCCGTTATTTCTTTTTAGGATGCATATCTCTCTACAGCACTTCTCTAAACTCTTCTCTTTTCTTAAATTATTTTGTAGAAAAATTTTCCCTATTTCTGTTGTTTTTACCTTTTATTTAATTTAGCTCTTTCGACTACGTCTTTTCCATTGTCTTAGTTCAATTAATCTCTGGTATAGTCGCTTCTGAAAACTCCAAGTTTTTTTGTTTGGTTTTCCCAGCCAATATTTTATTTAAAAACCATAAAATGGGTATACTTGTTAAAACCACAAAACACTTTGACATATAATAGCACATATTTAAGGCCACAAAAAAGAAACTGTGTACTTTGAAAAAAGTAATTTACTTTTAAAGTATTTCAAGAAAATTTCATACAATTTATAGGTTCGAGCTTAAACGAAAATTGTTTTTAATTATCTACGATTACAAGACATGGAATTAATGATAATTGTATGTACTACAAGATTATAAAAAATTAAACAGAGTTAAATGCACTTAAGACAGAAACTGCTTGTTTACGTAATACAATTTGTCTCCTGATTTGAAAGTAAATAGCCACATTACACTTAACTGTAATATAAGATAATTAATAATGCACTCGGTTTGAAATGCCACACATGGATGTTAGAGCACGTTGTAAATAAGTATAATGTTTTACTATGCTATGCAATAACTTACAAGTGAACAAATACGCATACTGATTTAAACGGTCAATATTACATAATCGAATAGGATTATTTACTTACATGCGAAATGCACTTTCAGGCCACTTTTTGCTTTAAGGCCCTTGTAACCGAGCACACTCGATTTTCGGTACATGACTGCTAGGTACTTGTTAGCTGCATTCTCAACTTTTAAGCGATTAATTAGTAAATTAGTAAATTGTTCATTAATTGACTTATAAATAAGGCGTGAAATCGTGAGACAATTAAATTCTATAAATACCGCGGTATTAAAGCATTCGCGAAAAATTGATAACAAATATCTAATGCAGTTTGATTTTTTTAGAAAGAGATGGCATTCTTCATCAAGTAAATAAAGAAATATATATGAAATTTACAGTAAAAAAATGTTTTTATATTTAATTTCGTTCTACAAATTTTTTCAATTACTTTTATCTAATTGAATTTTAATATTCCTTTAGTATAAACAAAGTAGTAAATCAATGAGTCAATTTCAAGCGAAAAGGTTAAATAAACAGCCAAAAGGATAAGATAGGATAAAAGGCGGCAATCATAAAAACAAAATAAAATAAGTTTCAGCCAAACTGCAGCTGTATTATTACTACGTGTTTTTATGAATTCGAGATTTCCTGGAAATATGGAAACTTGTGATTATTATATTACATGTTAAAAATGAAACTCGACTCTTTTGAGCATATTAAAAAGTTCATATTATGCTACCCACCGCCTAAAAGACAAACATATTTTTTAAAGAATTGAAGAAAATTAGAGAATACTCAACACAAAAAGTAAACTGTGCGGCTAACTATAACATAATACGGTAATTTCGTGACTACTTAAAAACCTGAAGTGCTGTAATTTCATATTTTAACATCCTATTGTAAGTGAACTAACAATAACGTGTTAGTCCAAAAATTACGTAATGTTCGCCAGAATTTTGAAGCGTCAGTGATACACAAAGGCGCTTACTTCCTTTTACAACAGTTTTCAACAATAAGTCACCTTGATCTTTATTCGCATTTTGATTTCATTAATTTTGCTTGTTTAGCAAACGGTTGCTATTTCCTCGACAAATATTAGTTCTAACAACCTCGAGCAACGAATTTAAATCGACAAGGATGTCGTCAGTAATATTTTATTACCGTCTTTAAAGAATAAAGTGAATAATTCGAGAGGCGAACTGTACACAAAGTCGTTGTCGTACGTTAACAACGTAAACAAAACATGCCGGCAAATAATGATTGAATTTAAGTACTCTAAAATGGTACAGCTACTAATTGAACATTTAAGGTCATCACCAGTCATTGATAATTATAGATAATGCGTCACTTACTGAAGAATCATGTAAAATTCGTATCTATTTACATCTCCAAAAAAGGAATTTTGATTATGTTCTATATTATTACTTTCAGAAGATCATTCAGTTCAAATTTCAATATTCAATTGGTGTTACACATTGGCCTTCCAGCACTTTTAAGTTACGGTTATAAATACACATATAAAAAGAACGATGATAAAAGGTAGATAATAATTAGATAATACAATTAAGATAGACGAAACTAATCAAATTATCGATTGCAGAAGATAAGCGTTACATTTTCATTCTGCCATGAAAACATACTCCTTCAGTACAGTATCATTCGCAAAAATATTTTGATGTGATATACAGGTCGAATAGTTTGAAATTTCAGAACTGTTCTGATATTATAATAGTCATACAACTGTGCACTTATTTATTATCAGGATACGAGCCGTGGAATACGATCATTTTATAATTATTGTAGATTAATTAATTACAAAACTGAAAGTGTTAAGAAGTACCTGTATGAAAATGATAATGTAATAATAATGTCATTTAAGTTTCTCTGTCAATTCCAACTCAAAATGCTGTTGAAAGTATTCGTCCCGGTCCCAATGTAACAATGAATCTTGTTTATACTTTTTTTAACTTGAACAGTCTAAAAAATAGTGCTCACAATTTTCTGGAAAGTGTAATAATAATGTATGTGCTCGTACAACTTCACCTTATACTTCAATCTTCACATTCGTATTAGAAATAGCACTTTCGGCTTTTGTTGAAACGTTTTGAAAATATTTTAATTTACCCAGCATTTCATTTCCGTTTTTATACTAATTTCTTATCATATCTCGAGAAAGTTTCAATATCTTAAAAATTTATTCGTACAGTATAATTGAGTGTCTTTTATGAATATTTACTTCTTAAAAATGTATGTATTCTTAAAAGCGCGACGATGCTTTTATAATTTTAAAGAAAAACGCCATCACAAATTGTAATTTTATGTTTTCGTTATAATCAGTGAATGACTTTATTTCTAAAAATATGATTTAACCGCAAGCTGAAGCAACAGGCAGTATGACGTGTTTCTTCCATTCATTAACAACTCAATTCACTGAAGACAACCTTAATTTAACTCACTACGTAATCAGCTTACGCATTTATATTTACATACTAATTTATATGCTTTTCCTTGTCCTTTCAAATAGATGTCCTTTTGAATGCAAATTTCTAACGTCATAATAAGACTAACGACAGACATTTCAATCATAATTACGGAAAATATGTTCGAGATAGTCGCCGAATTCGATTTTGTTTGTTTAGTTTTTGTATGTTCCTTTATCTACGGATACATTCTTTTCATACCTTTTAAAATCAGGCGTAAAAATGTTTGCCATCGCTAAACAAAAAAAACTAACAGACTTTCTCAAGGTAAAATATTTCGCTAATGAATATTTTACGTTATTGCGACGTAAATAAATGTAAGTTTGTGTTCTATTTGCTTGCGCTATTTTCTTTGGAGCAAACACTGCGAAAAGAAAACGTTTTCTATTGGGATTCACAATTTACTTGTACTGGATTTATCATTAATATTAATAATAAAAATAATATCTGTAATACCAGTGTTAGAATTTCAATATCGTTATGTCCCTCACCTAATGACATTAAGGTATTTTTAATGTAATGCGTGAAAATGTCACAATTTCAAGAAAAAATTTACATCATTCCAAGAGAATTTGATAAAATGAAAATAAATAAAATAATATATAAGGGATAATTTAAAATTTTCGAAACTGCGTATCTAAATTAGCTATAAAAATATTCACAGGGTTCTTAAATACAAGTCAAAATTTCAATCTTAAATGTTTATACAAATTTGCTTATAATTCTTTATGACCTCATGTATGCAGTAGTATAAAGGCAAGAAGTTACCTTTTAAATATTTCAGTTTATTTAGCATTTGAATTTGCAGGAAATTAATTCAATTTACACATGTAAATTGAATTAATTTCCTGCGAATTCAAATGTATTGCACACTAAACAGCAAAGAAATCAAATCCATTAATTTGTTTTGTTCAATTTTTAGCAAATTTTTGAAGTAAACCTTAAGACAGGTATTACGAAATAAACCTTGAAATGTCTTCGTTTACTTAGAAATCGATTTATTTATTAACCATGCGGAAATAATTGGAACAATCATTTCTTGAAGTATGAGTACATGCTAAAAAGAAAGCGAGTTAAAAAAAATTAGATTTTTGCAGAAAAAGGTTGAAGTGTGAAACAAATTGGTTCTTTCTTTACATTTACAGTTAAAATTATATATTATAATTCAATTTTTATGAATGGTTGGATTGACTTTCATGAATTGTTTCCATGGTAGTTATCCGTTAATCAGTTTATCAAGAGATAGAAAGACCGGCCCTAAATTAATACATGACATGAGGAAACTCTCGATATGTCAAAGTAAAGTATTATACAGGGTGAATGTTAATTATTCCGTCAAAAAACGGACGTGTAAGAGAATGAACATTATAGCATACTGGAAAAATATTTTTAAAAATTCTATGGAACAGTTTATAATTAATTACATACTCCTAAAAATTTACCCTAAAAGCATGCTGCGGCACTGCGTACGAAATACAACGCCACGCTTTATAAATGCAACAGCAAATTGGAATATAAAGTTTTATGACTATTATTTTATTGACTCCAAACAACGGAATCTTAACACATATCCGAATTTCATTTTAGTACATGTTTAACAGCTGTGAACGATAGTCTGAGCTATGTTTCTTTTGCACGATACAGTTTAAATTGCTGAGGATGTTTGAATATCTCAGAAACTCAGTCAGGATTACTAGAAATGGATGACGCGACGATCGCATTTCCAAGGTATAAAATAAACTAATTAAAAAACAAACACTTTCTTTGTTATTAGCAAAGTCTACTATTATTAAAACATCAGCTATAAACCAGATATTTAGGCGCGGAAAGTGACTGATTAAAATGCAAAGGAAGGGTAACGCGTAATGTTGGGCCATGAAAATGTACCGAAATGTTTATGACGGATACGTTACTTGTGGTAATCAAATTTTCTTTACAATTTTAAATAGAAATTAAAGAAAAACACTATGAATTCTCAACTCGCGATCTGAATTGTTTTCGTTCTGTAGTGTTTACCTGTCAAAGTGGGGTCTCATTTTATACAATTTGTACGGAATAATCTACTTCAGGTGATTTACATGCATTTCTCAACCAAATATTTTGGAGTTCGTATTTCAGCTGATCATGTCAATTTCACAGCGCCGTAACAATCAGAACTATAAAAAACTTGATCTACAGCACTTTCTTAACCAGGGACGTATCGTCGTTTTCCAAATAATTTTTGATTAATTATTTCTCGAAAACTAAGTACGTGATTTTTTTATTATGTGGATCCACATACTAATTATATAGCTATCTCCTTTTAATTTTAGTGAAACAGCTTTGCCGCTTGCATTCGCAGGTTACGTTGTATTCTTAACTCAGACTGATTCGATCAGCATATCATTAAAAAATGACGTATACATAGAATTTTTTTAATATTTTCCCATACTCTGGGATGTCGCTTATTTTCGTGTTTTTTTGTGGCGGGGAACAATTGTCAGTCACCCGGTATGTACTGATGTTAATGTTGAATTCATGATTATCTGTAGAAACAGAAAGAAAAATTATTTGAAAAAAAAAATGAAATTATGAACATGACGTGGAAAGGAAAGTTTAATGAATTCGGGAAATGTAATAATGAGGGATGATAGTACGTGATAGTTTTTAAATGTTTCATGTACTTATAATACGTATGTATAAAACGCATACAGTAATGTATGATACAGTATAAAATTGTACATGATTCAGAAAAATCTGAATATTGAGGACATTGAATCCAACGAGTATTAATATTCGGTTGCATGTTATCCAGTAATTGCTGATATTTTACAAATATATAAAATTAAAATGTAAAATTATCTACTTAACTCGTTTTTCCTTATATTGCTTCACCGTTAATAAGCCTTTTAACAAAATCACATCAATAAAATACTTCACATTCATTTAAATTTTAGGCTTATCAAAATAATAAACGTATGTAATGAGCCAAAGTTTTAAATATTTACAGCTACATAAACCTTCATAAAATTAATCATCCGTTCACAGGCAATAGAGTTATTGACAAAACGACTTGATTGTCTGTTAAAGGATAAAATTAATGGACATTTTAAGTAACGACATCTTTCGATCGCTTTTTGACCTGACATTGCAGTATGATTGACAAATTGAAGCCAGTTCGCTACATACTAAGTCATTCCATGCAAGGCGGCCATGTTTGCTGTCAAAGCATATGAGAATTTTTAAAAAACTTTGTACAGAGCCTGCTCGAGGAATCCGCTGCAATCAAAACCGATTTGCACAAAAATTTGATAAAATTAATATTTATCTAGACAGTCAAGTATTATTGAATATTTTATTCATCAATGTTTCATACAGTTTTATACCCATGTAGGTAGCTGTTAAAATAAAACGTAACATCCTGGTAATAATAACATGCCATTCATAAAATTTTCATTCTGTGCAGGCCATGGAATTTAAACGTACGCGGTAAATTGATTCTTCGCTTCGCGCTGGCTGTCATTTGACATTACTGTCACCAGAAAACGTAACTTTTCTTATTCTAGCGATTTTCAGTGTTTTTATAATGAAAATAAACGTTTACTTAGATAGGTAATTATTTTTAACTTCATAATAAATGTTGAAAGTGACCTCCATCTTATTGAAGACACAACTAAAATTGTAAATCTGGTTTCAAGATTCTTGACAAGTTGAATACGAAAGATCAACTTGTTGTGAAAGTGCACGTACAGAAATTTTTGGTTGGTCTTGAATGATTTCCTGAACATTTTGTATGGCATCAGCAGTTCTCTATTCTTTGGACGGCAGCTCATTTACGTTATTAACGGGTCTTGAATACACCAGAGATTTTAAATATTCCCAAATGCAAAAATCAAGTGGGTTTAAATCAGGAGATCTAGGTGGCCACGGTACTGGGCCTCCTCTTCCTATCCAGTTATTGTACGTTGCATTTAAGAAATTTCTTACAACGATAGCGAAACGTGGAGGAGCCCCATCATGTTTTTATTTTTCTTGGAAAACGTGATTAAATAATCTCTAATTTAATCCCATTATGAACTGTCTTGTAAATTGACATTTAAAAAAATTAGATATAATCAAAGACATGACTTTTTCTTCCACAGCCAACCTAAAATGAAAATTTTTTGAATCGCTTGATACTTAATTGTGCGTAATTTGTGCAATTTTTGAAACATCGTGAAAACATCGATTTCGGTTTTCGGGGCGAAGTTTTATTATAAAATATATACAGTCGCGTCCAAATAAATCGATACCTCTGTACTACAATCTTTCAGTGAGTGCTACTAGGCAGAAAAAAAAAATTCTCCCGTGGTAGCAATTTACTTGGGATTATATATCCACATTCACCCTGCTTCCGAGAGCCACCTCTTCAAACCTCAAGTATTTTTCAAAAATAAGTCAATTAAATCTAACAATTTACTGCAATACAAGGAAAAAATGTCGATAGTTTCAAGGAAATAATTTTTTCTATTACACAAAATACCATTACAGAAACTTGAATTGGTAGAAATACCAACAAACGTCACTGTAACATGATGACTTGCAATTAGCTAAGAATTATACATAAATCAAACACACAGGGGAAACTTAAAAAAAAAAACAAATATTTTACTAAATATCAAAAACACGTAATTCAAAATTTATTATTTCTCTGAAAGGTTTATCATAGCAATGATATTTTTAACTCATTTAAATTTCTTTATTTAAATAGTTATCGATTGCTTTTGTTCCAAGAATTATGAAAAAATAATTTATTAATCTTTTGGGGAGCGAACAAAAAAACCGATTACGATAACAGCAAATCACTTTTCAAAATTTAATAAAAACTAGTCTGCGAAGTAAAATAATTAAAAAATTTTATGAAATTAATAAGAAATAAATGAGAATAATAAAAGATCTAATTTAATACGTTTAAATTTCGTCGTTTTTCCAGTTCTTTATGAATAACAGTCCCAAGCTGTATTGTTAAAAATCGCGATTTAAATAAAAATATTTTGAAATAAAAAAATCTTGATCTTTTTAATATTTTTAAATAAAAACCTCATTTTAAATATTTCTAAACTTGTCGTATACAGGGTGATGGGACCGCACTAGTGTATTTGGTTCTTAAAATTAATCATAAATGCGTTTTCTAAATCTTCCTATCGTATCGTAATTACAGAATTACAAAGATACCTAAAGTGAAATTGAAGTTCACATTACGGTATCATTACTGACACTATATTTTATTTAAAAAAGCTGCACTAGGCCATTTATGTCATTCATCTCGAATCAAAGTAATAAAAAAATACATATTGTTCAATAGCTAGTTTTTCGTAAAAGTCAATAAAAGAAAGATTCGTTCATTCTGACAACACATGTATGAACATCGGCTTTCTTGTAAGTTACCTTTGACACGGAATCACTATATGTAGTTATTAAGGGGACGGAGACGTTTCGCCCCCACCGTTTCGCCCCCACAGTTTCACCCCCACCGTTTGGCCCCCGCTGTTTTGTTTCTGGTCCCAATTCGCCCCCGACTCTTTTCGCCCCCAAGTTAACATATGCTAATTTTAGAAATTACATTGAGTTCTTTCAATCATCAATGCTTTAATGTTCTTCATTGCATTAAATAACAGTGACAAGATGTGTTTGTTATGTCGTTACAAACGTTTATTTTACATACCTTTATTTTAGGATAAGTTGATAATTTAAATCATACCATTTTATTCTTATTGTAGATATCAATTTTCTATTGAAATGTGGATTGTGTATAACAGAACCTTAAATGATCGCCACAGGACGAATAATAACATAGAAGGCTAGCATCGCGGTTTTCAAAGTACTTGCGGTAATTTATTTCCAAATATATTTCAATTTATAAATGGTAAAAAAAAACAACAGTCTCTACACAGATATGAAATTTCACAATTATTATTAAGTGTTAGACCAAAAATTAACAAAAAATATAGTGTAATTTCCACAAGAATTAAAAATATTATAGAAAATTATGGTAGGATAGATACTATGGATTATTTGTTAGGCATTGCCCATAATTTTGAATTTTAAAATATTTTATAATATGTATTATTTAATAAATATTATTTTAAAAATTCTGAGGGGCGAAACGGTCGGGGGTTAAACGGTACGAGGGCGAAACATTCCGGGGCGAAACGGCGGGGGCTAAACAGTGAAGGCTAAACGGTAGGGGCGAAACATCACATAACCGTTATTAAGGTATCAAGGGCAATGTAAGCTTTATAACGTCCGAGGTTGGCAATTACACTACGCCGACCGAGGGCGTGTAATTTTAACGCCCATGGTGCCTTCAAAGTTGATTAAATCATCAAATCACTAGAAATCATAGATTCTTCTTTTTGAAATGCGTATACATTATTTTTGACATGCGTATACAATTATACATTATGTCCACGAATTCAGTTTCAAAGGGGAAACATTTTTTTATTTTTTATTTTTCAGAAAAAGTCACTCTAAATAAAGTTGTCTGCTTGTTTTCGAGTCCCTAAAGCAGTTTTCATTTTTGGGGTAACTGTTACTGTCCTTTTTTTATTCACATTTATTTCGAAATTTTGGACTTGTTTTATTAAAAAGTGAGTAGGCGAATTTTATTTTCAAAAGAGTTCGTACTGAAATGTGCACTAATTTAGGAAGTGGTTTGTTTGAATAAATTGTTCTTTTTAATATTTTTTTTTTGTAAATAAAATTTGAAATTAAACGTTTTGTAAACTGCTTAAGTCAAACAATAAGCAGACACGATTTCATAAAAGTAAGCCGACATTCTTGATATTTCACATGGATCCATGATTTTACATTGACAAAAACTTTTCTTAATGATGTTTCGGCATAGTATAAAGCTACTTTATCTAAATACAAAATACTTTTTTCATCTACCACCAAGTCGAGTTGAAACAATCAAAAACATACTGAAAATTAGTTTCAAGCCAAGCAGGGTTCCTTTCCAAAATATGCAATAATTAAACCCGTGTCAGATCCTGACCTTAGCTTTGCACGGGTACCTGAATTTATACGGGTACCCGAGCACGAGACGGGTATCCTGGTAGTTTATTCGGGTACCCGGGTGGTTTAAATTTAAGAGTGTGTCTTTCCTAGTATGTTCGAGCTACCAGGGTACCTACAGAAGTGCGATAGATACTTTTGAAAAGTATTTAAATACAAGATACTTTTGCAAATATACATAATAATAGATATTTTTAGAAAAGATACTCTACATAAAATACGTAAGATACTTCGATATCTAAGATCGGTATCTAAGATCTAAGATACTTTGAAAAAAAAGATCTTTAAATAAATGGGGCTTCGGCGCCAAACTTCTTTACATACTTTCGTATTAGCAATTTATTTTCGATTATTTTTCAAGATTATTAGATAACATACCTAAGCAGATTTTAAAAAAATAAGTTGCCCCCAAGCTTTTCGCAGAAAATTGTCGACTCTCCCATTCTATCGCATGACCGCCGATTGGGTATTCTAAATGAATCGGTGAGATTACGAACAGTACAAGTGTCAATTTGTTTCTCGAGAATTTATTAAAAAATACATGAACGACAAATTTGATTTTTAGTTTAAAGAACGTTAGGACGTTAATACACTAACACTTAATCTCACCGATTCAAATACTTTTTAGTATCTCAAATACTTTTCAGTATCTTAAGCCGGCTACTCATTAAGATGGACAAAAGTATTTAAATACAAGATACTATCTTGCGAGGGGTAAACCGCCGAGGAATTTTGGTGTACACATTCCAGGAATTACTGGGTATTACTAGGGTAATAGTGGCCAGGTATTACTTAGAAGAACTGCGTAAGTAATATAGAAACTTCAAGGAAATATGAAGAATCACGTAGGTACTACAGGAAATTCTGTTGGTAGTGCAAGGAAATAAACATCTTCCAAAAAAATTCCAAATTCTTTCAGGAATTATTGAATAATATTCAGGAATTATTATGCAAAAAGACTATCTTGTATTTCAAAAAGTATCTAGTATCTTTGTTCATCAAGATAGTCCCAGCTCTGTGCAGAGTACCCGAATAAACTATCCGGATAGTGACCGGGTACCCGTATCACAGTATCATGCTCGGGTACCCGTGCAAAACCAAGGTCAAGATCTGACAACATAAGTTCGGATACCCGTATAAGTTTCGATATTTCAACTTAAACGGATTCACGAATTTTACTTGAGTATCCAAATGTTAAAAAGAATCAATTTTTTATCATGTAATAACAGGTAAGTATATGTTTTTCCGAGATTCTGTGCTGACAAATTACACGGGTAGTAGCGGGTACCTGGATAAAGAAATGATATCCGGGTAATAATCGCAGGGGTAGTACTCTGGTAGCCGATGGATCGGGTAATAACGGATAAAAAAAATGATACCGGGTAACAATCATACGGGTAGTATTCAGGTATCCGGGTACTCGATGTCTTCCCTAAGACATACGGGTATGTCTTGCCTAGTAGTTATAGAACTCCCTAAAGAATATAATTTGGCAACGTTGTACAGGTCGGTTTGGATGCTAAAAACAATATCATCAGTGTTATCTCAATTTGTAACATTCATGGCGGATTTCACAAACGTTAATTAAATTTAATCATCCGTTAAAAGTAAACGTTTCTATGGTTGCATATATTGAAGGTATAGGAATGATTATTCTTAACCAATGATTAAAATTAATTGACTTTTATAAAACTCAGCATCATTCTACAAGATGTTAGCGTTGCTATGGATACGTAAAATTTATTATTACTATTACCCCCAGTTTCATAATGAAATTTAAAGAAGACTTTAAAATTAAAGTCACATTCTGATGTGTAAACAAATGTATTTTCATATTTATTTTGACATCTGAAAGTGACTTTACATTTAAAGTCTCCTTTAAATTCGAGTATGAAACTGGGTTTTAGATAGGAAAATGAATTAATGTCCTACTACACTATCATAATACACTAATGGCTGAACTTTAAGATGCGTTAGCATTGAAATAATGCCCTAGGGAGTTATTTTTAAATAATGAGGAAGAGAGGAAGATTTTGAAAACGGTTTTATGATTAATTTTAAGCACCAAATATCTTAATGTGGTGCGGGTGCGTCATTTTTCCATCACCCTGAATATTTTTAAGCAAATAATAAAAAATCAAAAAGATAATTTATAATAGAATTCAAACTGGGTTTAAAAATTCATGCGACTTGTTTCTGCCAGTCGAAAAAATATGAGCACGTTTTCTGGCCCCTTGTAACTTATCGGAAAATGCCATTTTTTTTAAGTTTTAAATATTTACTACTTCGAGCTCATTTTTGCAAATAAAAATGTCATTTTAAAGTACATACATACATAATTTTAATCAAATGATTTAAATCAGCTGATCCCAAGTACTTGTTATACATATTACTTTTAGGCCCAGTTGTACAATTCCGGGTTGACTTTAAGCCAGAGCTAAAACTCTTTAACAACAAATGTTGAAATAATCGTTGTTATGAGTTTAAGCTTCAACTTAAATTTAAACTGACATGGTATACTGATGCTTAAAAGTATCCGAATGAAAAGTAATAAAATAATTCGAATTTGACTCTTGTGGTAAACTTCCACAGTGCCAGGCGGTCACGCCGGTCGTCCGAATACTTTTAAGCACCAGTATACAACCGGACCTTAGTGGTCGCCACAATTACAAAAATTAGATTAATATTTAAGTGTATTAATTATCATTGTACCCAGTTGTACAATTCTAGCTTAACTTTAAGCCAAAGCTTAAATCCTTAACGACAATTGTTGAAATAATCGTTGTTAGGGGTTTGAGCGTAAGCTTAAATTTAAACTGGCATTGTACAACTGAGCCTGAGTCATTTCCTTTTTATTATATTGAATTTTATTATGTATATTGAATCAAAATTGATTCTTAAGGTAAACAATGTTCTGTAGGAAAAATGGATAGTGGAATTTTATGTAAGTACTCCAAATACACAAATGATTGTCTATTTTATTCATAAAATCTTCTATACTATTCTACACCGTTGCATAATTTTTAGCTCACAAAGAACCACATTCGATTGTTTCCAAAATTAAATTTAACGAATACAAATTCTAATAAAAAATAAAGAAATATGTACTACTATCTAATTTTTTTTTAAAACAGGTCATTGTGCTTGACCTATATTATTCTGAAATGCAGTTTCGCCAAACTATGAACCATACATATTCAAAGAACTGTATAACCGGCAATTTACCAATTTCGGTCTGCGGTTTGCACTCTGAATCACTTCATTACGAAAGATGAATGAATTTTGCAATTTCGTTAGGACCGAGACAATTTGCAGAAGGACGTATCCGGGTGTAAACAACGAACTGAACTATTTACTTGTGTATTACTTATGTAATAAATTTTTTTCAGGC
Source organism: Dorcus hopei (assembly GCA_033060865.1). Classification (NCBI taxonomy): domain Eukaryota; kingdom Metazoa; phylum Arthropoda; class Insecta; order Coleoptera; family Lucanidae; genus Dorcus; species Dorcus hopei. The sequence continues at coordinate 45,599,958 of CM065426.1, read as the reverse complement.
TTGCATTCGCCACATTCAATCATTCCCGCTCTCCCATTTATTTTAAATCCCGAGCAGAGACGCACCAGCCGCAAAGGAACAGTGTAAAAATAAATAAGCTCATCCTGCCTTTGAGATACACAAACACATACCGCCAATTTTAACGCGTGTTCATTAGTTTCTGTCTCTTTACAAAAGTGGAAAATTTAATAAGATTTCTTCGTTAATGACAATAGATTATTGAATGAGTGTAATTTCCAGGGATCAAAGAGTTATATTCAATGATGACGAAATTAAAAAGAATGCGATAAATCTCTTATTTCCGATAGCAAAATAACACTTGTTGATTTTTTTAAATATAAACGTGAAATAATCCACTTAGGTATGGTGGTATGGTCATGACGCCTGTTTTTAGTATTATAGTAATTGGCACCTAATTAAATTTTCTTTTTCGCTAATCGAACTGCCGAGTTTGATTCTATTTGAATTCTATTCTAAAACGTGCGCGATGACTTGTCATAATTAAAAGGAAAAAAATTAAATGATCGTCGATAATAAATAAACAATACCATCTATGGGCGTAATAAGGCAAAAGCCGCATTACTGAGGTAGCAAACCTAACCTGGCTATACACTTCACGAAACTATGTTTAAAGAAACTTTCCGCGACGATTTATTCAGATTTAAACGCAGGTGACCGGATTTTTATACTTTTAGGCACTATATTTAAACACTAAAACGACTGTCACTTGTTCGCCATCCACGGCACTCTTATTTATTCTGCCATATGTAACAAATATGTCCGTGTCTCTGCCCACGTAGACTTTTGACATGTTTTCTCCGTAGAAGTTGTATGCGAACTGCTCACCTGTTAAAGATGTGCGCATGTGCGAGGCATTACGTAACTATCTTACTGGAATTCTTTCACATTTTAAATTATTTTGCTCTGCCTATATTTCATATCATACCCAACTATTTAAACTAGTACACCCACCCAAGAAGGAATGAAATATCTCTGCCCCGACGAATTCAGATTCACAAGCGTAATTTATTCGCTAAAAATTAATATTCTCGAGTTTAGACATAGTTATTAATAGAGCTGGGGAGTTATACGCACTAAAAACCTTTCAAACGCGCGGCATACATTTGCGAATGCACGCCGAGCTCATATCATAATCAATTCGGAAAAGGTGAAATAATTGAATTGATTAGGAAAGCTTTCGCCGGCATTATACGCGAATTAGTTAAGCTAATCGTGTTTTGCAAAAATGCACGTCTAAAAATAGGTAGCGGTGCAGCACGCAAACCTAATTGTAACGGACGGCTCTTTGCGAAATTTGAAATTCACGAAGCGTGCCAGTCTGCTAGTCTTTGCAATCAGCTTAAGTATGCAAGGGGTCAGCCAGCACCGTCCTTACGGTTTCTGAAGGTCGAAGCACCCAAACATCTTCGGTTCTTTCAGTATACAAACAAATAAATAACTCTATACTTAAATTCCTTGAGCTTAAGTCGGTGTTTGGACGGCCATCTAACGGCGAAATGTCACAACAAATTTAGCTAGTCTTGAAGTTTTAATTTTTGGGAAACGTTCAGTAAATGAATAGCATTCATAATTTTTCCCCTTACACAGAAGAATGTTTTTTTGCAGTATAGTACCACCAAGTTTAAATTAGTGTTTAAAAGGCTATCTAACGGTAAAATGTAATAAATAATAAATTTTATTATTCTCAAGGTTTAAAATTTTTATGAAAAGGCAATAACTAGCAGAAAACTTTTGAATTACACCATTGACGTTCAGGTATTTCTTCTATAGTCCCTTAACTATTAATTATAAGAGAAAATATCTTTATAAATGTTATCGCTTATAATGATTAAGTACGTTTAGAATGAATTAATAAATATAATTGTGATCTTTTCTTTCCTTTTCTTGTTCTTGAAGTATAAGTGCAGATATCTTTTAGAGTAATACATTGTGTATTTGTTATTGTTATAAATAGAATTGAACGAGCTATTCAAATGTGTCCATTCAAATTAATTTGATTTAATTTCAATTTCAATTATTTGTATGCAAAGTCACATTAAAAATAACACTGTCATCTACAGGGGTTATTCTACAGTGAATTACAATTATGTAGTTAACTTAATAAAAAATGTTTAGTTTTAAGAGATCTACCAAAATGTGTAATAAAAACTAATACGTTCCACTTGAAAATGTACAGGTGTTCAAAAATGAAGGCATTTGAACTTCCCGCTGGGTAGCTTTCTTTTAAGTTGGTACTAAATACTGTCTTGGGCGGGACAAGGGAACACTTACAAAAAGCAATATAATTATACTTTCATAAAACAATTCATGTATTAAAAATAATTACATAATTATTTTCGTGAATTCCACTAATGTTTGGAACTTTTTTTTTACATTCAGTTATATCTTAACATTTTGTATAAAAATAATTTAGTGAAAGTTATTATTAATTTAACGAAAATATGAAAATCAAAACATAGACGACAGGACATTACTGGTACACGGACGCGCAACAGAAATGCCAACGTTATAAGATGAAAATTACTAACACGACTGCATGCTAAATTCAAACGCCTTTCAACACGGAACATGTTGTATAACGTATGTAACAAAAGTTTTGGGAATTTTTTTTCAAATCTAATAATACAAACTGTAATTGTTTTATTTAAATTTATACTTAAGAAAACTATTCAGTGAAGATTTAACAAAAATTATAATTAACCGGTCGCTCAGATTTAAATAAACCATTTTCAAATTAGGATGTGCTTATATATTTTCAACAAGTAAAAATTATAATGTTCTACATAGCAGCTAAAGGACCATGAATTTCAATGGTTCGCAATTTAATGCGAATGCCTCTCATCAACCTTTGGACGGTAAGTAGGTTAAACCCTCGAATCTTTTGGTAGATTTTTCGTCGAAGCTCTTCTTCATTTTGGGCTTCCCCCCCTCCGTCGTAAACTTTTCTACCGAGTAAAGCCCAAAACGGGCCTGAGGGACATGCAGAGGTTTATCCTCTCTAGGTACACATGGGATATTTTGTTGCCTTAACCAATCTTGGGTTATTCTTGCATACTGGCGCGATGCCGGATCCGGCCAGAATATGAACATGATGTGTTGGAATAACATTTGCCAATTTAGGGAGGCATCTTCTAATATAAATATCTGCATTTACAGTTTCACACCTAACTCGCCCAACATAAGGTCTTGAAATACCAGCTTCCGAAATGGCGCACCACACTAGTAAGTTGTCCTCGAATTTCGCTTTTTTCTTATATCTTACATCATTAGGAACGTCCTCAATATTGTCTGTATAAAAGCATTCGTTCCCTTTTATTTCGAAGTTAAATAATGTAAAATATTTATCGTCGTTCGAAATTATCGTGGCATTGTCTCTGAAATGTACTCGTCTTAAACGACTGCAGCGCCTTGGAATCCTCTCTAACTAAGCAGCCGTGTATTTTGGACACTTTTGTCGCATTTTAAATTTCAAATGATTTTTGTTAATTTCCCTCTTGATTGTCATATGAGATACGTGAAATCTTCGGCCTAATCTTCTCGTTGAAACTCCTCTTCTATTTTTTTGCAGATTCAATCAAGTTCTAAAGCCTTGGATGATTCAAAACTCGAGGGCGGTCCGTCTTGGGAAGATTCATGCATGGCAAACCTTCCTTACATTCCCTAATGACTCGATAAATTGTTGTCTTAGAAATATTTTGGTTTCTATAAATGACGACGAAATCACGTTTGGGCATTTGGCCAACCAAGTTGTAAATATCTTTCCGCACTTCTAGCTCGTAAGACATTTTTGTACAACTTTGTGAACACAAATGTATTGTTAAACTGTAAAGGGAACTTGTCAGATTCTCCATATCTAATGGTAAGTTGATTGCTTTACTTTGTAATAGGAAAAAATAATACGAAAAATGTTCCCAAAACTTTTGTTACATACGTTATGCGAAAATAATTTACTAATATACAGAGCTTTCACATAAAACCGAGAGTCACTGACTTTAATAAGCACAAATTAATTAATTTAAAAAATAACGGCCATAGATTTACTGACTTTACCATTATTTTTGGGAATCTTTTCTCTTTCTCTTTATTAAGTTAAACAACTTATAATAAGTGCTGAAAATGTCTATCCTTTGCTTCAATGCGGTTTAAAAAGGACACATCTGCTATGAAACTTCTCGAACAGATATGACTAAGGCTGTACATCTGTACACATAAGAAAAAAGATTACGGGTTGGTTTACAGAAAGGAAATCAAATATTTAATTACGATTAACTATTTGATTGAGCTTAAAACTAGCGTTGCCTTAGTTTAACAATTTGATTTCTATGGCAACACGAATTTTAAGCTCAATCAAATAGTTAATCGTAATTAAATATTTGATTTCCTTTCTGTAAACCCACCCTACATATATGAACTTTAATGAACAATATTAAAAATGTAAACAATATTATATTTCTGAATGATATTTCGCATTTGAGTGAATTCTTTTTTGAAAAGCTTGAGATCGTTTATTAAAAATGTCTTTTAATTTTTTGCTGTAAACTGGCATAAAGCATATTCTTTCTAAAAGTCAGAACACCGCGGGACGTGTTACAAATTATTAAAAATCGGAATTGTTCCGCCAAAAAACCCGTTTCACATGCAACTGACGGTCAGTCGAGGGTATTGTTTAAATCGAGGGGTAAACCGCTGAGGAATTCTGGTGTATACATTCAAGGAATTACTGGGTATTACCAGGATATTAGTGGGTTGGTATTATGTACTTAGATGAAGTACTAAGAAATACATAAGTAATATAGAAATTCCAAAGAAATATGAAGAATCAGTAGGTACTACAGGAAATTCTGTAGATACAGCAAGGAAATAAAGATTTAAAAAAAAAAACTTAAAATTCTTTCAAGTGTATCCAGGAATTATTATGTAAAAAGGAAGAAGTAGTGTACAAGACTTAAGCCAGCGGTTTACCCCTCGGTTTAAACTGATTTCTTCTTATGAAACGCGTACTGTCAGCGTTCTGATCGGTGCTTTGCTTTCATTATTACTACTGATCGATAGGACTGACCAGTCGGCCAGTCGCATCTGAAATGGGCCTTATCCTGTCATAAAATAGATGGAATTACTTCTAAAATTTGTTGACCTCGCAAGAACCTGCCGGACTCAATTGACTGCTGGCAATTATTTGTCAATTGCGAACACTTGTCAAATTGTGTCCGTCGTCGGTTGGTAAAAGCAACACAAGTCAGAGGAGTCACAGTTATTTGTATAATAGACAAGTCCACACTTGCTTATAGGTACTTGTGGATGCGCTCACACGATTTGCGTTTATCTATTGTATTTCGCTCGATTTTTAGATAAGAACCACTTATAAATACAAGCAACAACTTTTTTAATACGACCACTATCCATGATGGTTACTGCTGCAAATGAATATGTATTTGGCAAATAAAATTGGGCTTGTGTATTTGTCAAATATTGTGTACTCTCTCATAAGCGAACACCTCTGGTCGCCGAAAATAGAGGATATTACAGTTTGCTACAGGCAAAACCAAAGTAGAGACACATATTTACGAAAAACGATCCTGTGAAGAGATAAAGCGCAATTAAAAATAAATAAAATTCATTAAAAAATACCGACAGTATAAAAAACACAATTCTCCAATTCAGCACGCAAAAACAACCATAAAAGAACTGTTTACGAGTTTTTATGGCTCCACGGCAGACATAGAAATTGGTCGTTTTGTTCGACCCAGCCTACATTCTTCTCACGAGTTTATACGATCGCATTGCGACTCTTCAAATTTCAATTCGAATAGTTAATGAATTTATTGATTGATTTGATTTTTTTTTTTTTTTTTGATTGATGATGGCGCCGACGGCGAACATGGACTTGTGCGCTAGTGCCTGTAAAAGATGCAAGAAAGTTCCAAACACTGGAGTTAAGTGTACAATCTGTGAAAACATCTTCCATTTAAGCTGTGCTAAACTATATAATAACGTCAGTATGATTGACGAGAATACTTTTATTTGCTGCCGTGATACTACCGAAGTTACCGGAAACATAAGTGAAGCAGAAGTTCTCTTGTTGGACGAAGAAGCACGTGTTCTCGAGCCTCCTGATAACTGTGCCAATCAAATGTCATATTTGAAAGAGATTATCGACATGAAGGATACAATTATTCAAGATAAATGTGAGTTATTGAAAATAAAAGATTTACTAATATGCAAAAATTGATGTGTTAAAAAATTTACCGAAGTCTGACAGCTGTACCGGTACACATTCGATGATAAACGTCGTGAAATGTAAACAATCTGAAGTTGACACCTCACCGTTGCCACAACAGAATTTGATAAACAAACTGACCCCAACAGAAATTCCAACCTTAAGCGCTCGGAGAGCGGCTGATTGCAGCGAGCATGCATCCAAGATCGACGCTGCAGCACCGGCAGCCCACTGCAAAGAAAATGATCCTAAGGGGTCTACAGAAATTCCAGCCTTATGTGCTCGGAGAGCAGCTGATCGAGACGTTCGTGCATTGAAGACGAGTGCTGCAGCACCGGCAGCACACTGCAATGGAATTGATTCTTCGGGGTCAACACTCAACAAGGTGACTATAACCGATGTTCAAAATGCATTAAATAATATTAATATCAATAATCCTGCTAAAGATGCTCATGATGACTGGGCAGTGGCGAGGACCAAACGCCAAGGAAGACATAAGAAAATTGTGGGAACTAACACAAAGTCAGCATCAATTTTAAAACCGGCAGAAAGAAAAGCATGGGTTTTTGTGACCAGAACACTAAAAGGAACAAAAGTTGAAGACGTCAAAAATCATGTTAATTCCATATTAAATCACTCGAACTTCTCGTGTGAATCAAAGACTTCCAAAAAAGGAAACGAAAATTTTCTCATTGGGGTTCCATTTGAAGATCTCCCTAAATTGAACCGTCCGGACAGCTGGCCTGCTGGTATACATATTGATAGATATATTTTTCGGTGGGCATCGTCAACAAATCAAACAACCTAATACAGGCTTCATTACGCTGTTACACTTGAATATCCAATCAATTGGAAACAGTACAGAAGAACTAGAGCATTTGTTAGCATTTGTTAGAAGAGGATGACTTTCAATTCCTGGCCATTACGGAACATTGGAAAAAAGAAGATCAACTCATGTTATTCACTCCAGCCAACTTTGTATTGGCAGCATACTTTTGTAAAAGTGTAGCAGCACATGGGGGGACGGCGAAAGATATAAATGAGCTTTCTCAAGAAAGAATTTTTGAATGTGCCAGTGTTTCAGTTAATTTATCGGATAACCTACTGATTCTTGTTAGTGTGTACAGACCTGGAGAGTCAGATATTTGTGTATTCTTTAGTAAGTTAGATAAATTATTAAGTAAACTAGTGGAAATGAAGTGCTATTATATTATAGCTGGAGATTTCAACATTGATTTGCTAAAAAATGATAAAGATACTTTTAAATTTAATTCGTTAGTTGAATCGTATGATGCTGTTCTCACAATTAGTGAGTGTACTAGGGTTTGTGGGCGGTCTGCTACTTGTATAGATAATATAATTACGAATATTAAGTCATATAATTCTAAGGTCATAAAAACTTTTATCTCGGATCACTATGCTCAGGAGATTGCCTTCAGTAAAGAAGTTCTTAAGCAACCTACTCGTTACACTTATAAAAGACATTTTAATTCATATGCTTTTGATGAATTTGAACATGCCCTAAAAATTCAGTCTTGGTCTGATGTCCAATCAAACACATGGGCTAATGTTAATGTTTTATGGTCCATTTTTTTAAATACTTTTTTAAGGCACTATAATGCTTACTTTCCTATTCAGAAAAAACCAATACATTCTAAAAGGGAAGTGAAGGTTTTTAGTAGTCCGGCTATCTTACAATGTAAAAATCAGCTAACATACATCAACTTAATATGCCAGTATAAACCGGAGTTCAAGGATCTCTATAAAAGGCTGAAGAAGGATTATGATTCTAAATTAATGACTGCAAAGCAAGAATATATAGCTACTAAATTTCGGGACTCTGATAACATTCCCAAAACTACATGGAACATTGTGAAGCAATTTTCAGGAAATGGAAATACAAATATTTCCTCTCTACAAGAATTTGATTGTAATAAATTAAATAAGTACTTTGTAACTTCGGTCTCGGACTCGGACTTATGTGATAATGTTAATGCTACTTCGGAAAGGACTTTTGATAATTACCTGTCTCAGATAAGACCAAATAAGTTCTCTCTTTTTTTATCTCCTGTAACTGAAAATGAAATATTAAATATCGTCACAGCTTTAAAAAATAAATGGAGCTCTGGTTATGATGAGATTCCTCCTTTTGTGCTAAAAAAATGCATTTCTGCAGTTGTAACTCCTCTAACTTGCATTATAAATAAATGTTTTACTGAAGGTACTTTCCCTGAGAGTTTAAAAATTGCAGAAGTAATTCCGATATACAAAAAAGGTGATCCCGAATCTTTTAGCAATTATAGGCCGGTTAGTCTACTGACTACTTTTTCAAAAATTTTTGAGACTGTAATCTCGAAAAGAATAATTGAATTCTTTAAAACTCATAAGTTGATCAGCAATCACCAGCATGGTTTCCTAAAGTCTAAAAGCACCCAAACTGCCATTTACGACCTTATGCAAAACATTTTAGATAATTTAGACAAAGGTGTCTTAGCCGGTACCTTACTGATTGACTTATCCCATGCTTTCGATACGATAGATCACGAATGCTTGCTCCAAAAATTGGAAAGGTACGGTGTGAGAGGTTTGCCTCTAAAATTAATTGCGTCTTTCTTGTCTGAGCGTTCGCAAAGGGTCATAATTAATGGCTCTAAGTCTGATTTGCTCACTATAAAAAAAGGCGTTCCTCAAGGTAGCATACTTGGCCCAATCCTTTTTCTTATTTATGTTAACGACTTACCGAACTGTTTACTTAACAATACTTTAAAACTTATAAACTATGCGGATGATACAAATGTCATAATCACTGCGGATAGCATAACTAAAATTATTGAATCTTCTAATTGCTGTTTTGAGAATATAAATAGTTGGATGTTAAGTAATAAACTTTTAATTAATCATGAAAAAACTAACTTTATGTTCTTTAAAACTAAATGGTCTAAAATAGTCTTCCCAAACAGGGTCACTCTTGGCAAAAATGTGATAGACTGTTGCACAAGTACTAAATTCTTAGGTTTAGTTACAGATGAGTGCCTATCTTTTGAAGAACATTTAAGCAATCTTTCAAAAAAATTATCTAAAGCTATTTATTGTATCAGAATTTTGAAAAGATACTTACCTCCTAACTGTATTAATAATACTATGGTTATTTTTACTCTCACTTAAAATATAGTATTATGTTTTATGGAAGTAGCAGTTATATGGAACATATCTTTCTTCAACAGAAGGCTGTTCTACGTATAATGAAAGGAATGGCGCCGAGAGATAGTTGTCGTGGTAAATTTAAGGAGGAAAACATACTTACAGTTTATGCTCTTTATATTTTTGAATGTCTAAGGTTTCTTAATAACACTGATGATTTTCAAGATATGGGTGCTCACTCTTATGATACGCGTCGACACACTTTGAAAGTACCCCGCCATAAGCTAGCTCTTTATGAAAGAGGTCCTTTCTACAGCAGTATTAAATTGTATAATATGCTACCTCTGAAAATGAGACAGAAATTAAAGGAACGCTCTTTCAAGTCTGAACTGTGGGACTTCTTGATGGGTGTCGAACCGTATTCTATTAATGAATTTATTATCTATTGTAGAAATAGTCAGAATTAATGTTACACTTTTTGACGTCTTGTGTATTACCTTGTGTTCATTTTAGGTGTGTGCTTTACCTTTGTACAATGTTCTTACACAATAAAAATTATTATTATTATTATTATTATTATTATTGAGTAATTTCAGAAATAATATATACCCTTTGCTTTATATTACTTGATATTTGCCAAATCTACAATTATTGGCCTATTTGCCAAATACACCAGTAATTTGAGTACGGCTTGAGAAAGAGGTGAAAAGTCCAGTGTGCAGAAATAAAAACAAAAGAACGAGAATCGAAATTAAGTAAATCACCCTGTACATGCCAACATTTGTGGACGACATTTTTAGTTACACCGGGCAAAAATAACATACAGTATAGGTTATGCAAATTGATTAAATGAAAAGATGAAAACTGGAACTAATGTTAATAAACAGGCGTTGGGAAATAGAAAGAATCTGGATGTCACATGACTTGTGAATTACTTCCTTTACTAAATCCATAGTCTCACTACCTTGTGGTGTAAAGACTGTTTTAGACTACCCTATTTCTTGTACAAGATTTGGTTTAATTTCTTCAATAAAAATCTAAAACAGCAAATTTTTGGGCTGCAGATACGATGTTCCATTTTTCCAGATAGTTTTTAATTCAATTTAAATTTTGATGCTATTTCCTGCACAAATTAAATTATTTGAGAAATTAAACCAAATCTTGTACACGAAACAGGTTAGTCTAAAATGGCCTTTATTAAACGAGATGAAATTACACTTAGGCCCCAATTCAGAAACATTCATATGAGACAGTCTAATTCTCATCTTAATTTTTTTCGTCTCAAGCTAGACTGGATTTAGAAAGAGTCATTCAGTCTCAATTTTTCTTTGGTTTTCATAAATAACTGCTTTCGTTCAAACCAATCATAGAATCAATGATTAGGTGAACATAATCATGTGATCGCCCAATGCTAATCAAAACACATCAAACCGATAATGTTTCTAGGTTACGTTTTTGTGATCAAATCATACAAAATCACACATAACTTGTGATTATCCAAATTGTAATCATGATCGCTTAATCGAAGGTGGGGAGAAAGTAATCACAGAGAACGAACACGCAGAATTGTAATCACAATTACGTGATAGTAATCACGGGTATAAATGAAAACACCTAATATCTCGAGATGAGCGGCTAAAATGAGAAACGATTGAGATCAGTCCTCTAGTATTTTGTGAATACGAACTGAAAAAATGAGCATCTTATTGAGATGAGATCGACTCAATTTACGACTATGAATTCGAGCCTTAAACTTAAATAAGAATGAGATTGCACATAAATAAGTGCATGGGTAAAATAATGGATTACTAAACTTTACTGAAAAATATTGCTTATGATTCAATAAATTTCAGATCTCCGGCGGCTATGAAACAAGAGCTTATGTCGTAGAGCAAACGCGATTTATTGAGATAAACAAAATTTTTAACTCGAAAGTTAAAAATAGTACATTCTTGTATACAAAAACATAATTAAAATGATCAATTTACAATATTATCGATTTACAGCAAAAGTGTTATTGATTAATAATAATTTATTATTGGAACTAAGAAATGGTATAAAACTACCTATTTTTAAATATGTCAACGCCACAAGTGGTAGCAAAGACTTGCCTTATTTAATCTCCCACGTGACCTATGACGTACGCATCAACTGCCCAACAGTTAGCTAAAATGTTTATTTATTTATAAGTTTTAAATGTTAGCAAAGTTTGTTATTTTATCTTTTTAGAGATTTAATTACATAAGTATTTTGTTAGAATCATAGAAATTGAAATAGTGACAAGCATAAAATCATACAACTAAATTATAACCTGTAAAACCCTAAATCGACGCTACTGTAAAAATTTTGTAACCAAATCCAGTGCAGCCGCAGTTTTGCCAACCGCTTGTATTGTTGTTGGCTTAATATTAAACATAATTTCATCACTGGGATATAAACAGTTAGTGTACCCGCAATTTTGCAAAACCGTTTGTATTGTTGTTGGCTTAGTATTAAGCGTAATTTCATCACCTGGATATAAACAGTTATGAAGACCCTGTATATTCCACGAGATTTGAAATTCTATGAATCATATACAGGGTGTTATCGAATTGAGTGGAATAATTTCACCGGGTGGTATATATTCGTTCTCGATAAAAAGAATATTGAATTTCAAAAACTTTCAACAAAATGCAACAAAAAATGGAAATTTCTGCATCCAAAGTAATATTACCATTGGGAAAACGATTTACAATGTTTTTTATTAAATTTTTACGTCAGTTTCGCGAAAATAAATTTGTTTTTTGCTTTAAATTTCGAATAAACGAAGAAATGAACGTCTAACAACAGCCCACCAAAATCCGCATATGGCCGAAATTATTGTATGCCTTTATTTATTCCTTCATAGTTCGAAAACGGTTACATTTAGCACACCATATTATATAACAATTTTTGATCGTCTTGATTCAAGCTACCACTCTTTGAAATTCTTCCACTCGATAACACCCTGTAAATACACGAAAAACCTAATATTTACAGAAAAGATGAAATGAACTTCAGACGTGCTCTTCTGTGAAAAGTAGAACAATTTAGAAATGACAATAAGGAACATGAAGGGGTGAAATAGATATACAGGGTGACTTTTTTAGAAAACGATCCACCTGAAATATTTCAAAAATGAAAAGAATAATAAAATTTTCCAAAAACACGTCTGCTTTTACTTCAAGGTGGACATGTTTTGAGCTATGAATCACACATTTGACGTTTACTCCCTTGCCCCCACGAACACCCCCACAAAAAATTTTAATGGAATGACCCATCGTGTGGTACCTCAAATGAAAGCTTATCCTCCAAAGAATACACCAACGTATTTATCTTTTAGAAAAAAAATTAATTACAAACTGAGAAATTAACACTTTGGTCTACAATACGATTTTGGTATTAAATCTTTAAACATCTCGCTAGGCGTTGGAAATAACAGTAATTTATTACAAAAAACAACCAAAACTGAAAAAATAACATTCACAAGAAATTCTCAAAATGAGCACCGTTGGTCTCCATGCAGTAGTAAAGTCGGTTTTCAAATTCCTGCCTTACGTTTTGAAAAGTTTCTCTGGGAATGTTTCTACACTCGTTTATAATTCGTTGACGCAAATCGTTTACATTTATAGGTTGAGTCTTAAAAACCACTGATTTTAAGTGGTCCCAATGGAAAAAGTCGAGACTTGTTAAGTCCGGTGATCGTGGAGGCCATTCGATCGTGCCACGTCTACCTATCCAGTGATTTGGAAATCGTTGGTTAGGCCAGTTACGAACATTTGCAGCATAATGAGGTGGAGCACCATCCTGCTGGAAGAAAAGTTGATGTTCGTTGAGCATTGGATTACCTTCTTCATCAAGCTGATTTTCAACTTCCTCAGTTATTAAAGGATCGATGATATTCTCCAACATATCCAAGAAGACGTCACCATTTGTGGTTTCATCAATGAATATGGGCCCAACTATTGAATCACCTAGTATTCCTGCCCAAACATTCACTTTTTGAGTCAGGTGTGTATATCCTTCTTTTATAATGTGGGGATTTTCATCGCTCCAATATCGTACATTTTGTTTGTTCATATGTCCATTTAAATAAAAAGTGCACTCATCACTAAAGCAAATGTTCTTTACAGAAATTGTATTTGCATTAATCATGTTAGTTATAGTTATAGTTTCGCAAAATTCTAGTCGCCGATTGTAATCGTCGTCACTAAGCTCTTGTGATATCTTCATTTTATAAGGGTAAAATTTATGCAACTTTGTGACTTTGCGTACCAATGTGTAGGAAAGTACAGTGGATACAGCAACCTGTCGGAAAGAGCTAGTTGGATCGATGGTCCAATTACTTCAATCTCAGTAATTTCATCTATTACTTTATTACCATGTTTTTTCATGTTCGCTACTGATCCAGTTGCTTCGAATTTTTGCACAAGTTCTCGTACGTATTTATGCTCCATGTGCTTATCTGGATGTCTTTCATTAAAAACTCTTGCTGTGGCACGAGCACATTGCTCAGCGCCATAAATGAAGATTACTTCCATCCTTTCAGCAATACTGTACACCATATTTATGGAAAATAAATAATACAAGTTACCTTGACAAAATGTAAACATGGAAACTACATTATTGTGACAGTTATTGTGACAAAACGTCAACGCCTTGCTTTCTGCATTGTATTTCAACGCCTCCCTAATTGTTCAAAAATTTATTGTTCGTATCATGATATAAATCTATCTAGTCAAATACAAATTTTTGTAAAAAACATTTGCTTTAGTGATGAGTGAACTAAATTACTGTTATTTCCAACGCATAGCGAGATGTTTCAAGATTTAGAACCAAAATCGTAATGTAGAACAAAGTGTTAATTTTTCAGTTTGTAATTAATTTTTTTCTAAAAGATAAATACATTGGTGTATTCTTTGGAGGATAAGCTTTCATTTTGAGGTACCACACGATGGGTCATTCCATTAAAAATTTTTGTGGGGGTGTTCGTGGGGGCAAGGGAGTAAACGTCAAATGTGTGATTCATAGCTCAAAACATGTCCCCCTTGAAGTAAAAGCAGACGTGTTTTTGGAAAATTTTATTATCCTTTTCATTTTTGAAATATTTCAGGTGGATCGTTTTCAAAAAAATCACCCTGTATAATATCTGAGAAGGTAGAAGAATACAATTAGATTAAATAATAATACGTAAAAAGACAGCAAACATATAAAGTAATGTATTTGCTCCAAGAAAAAAAAAAAGAAATTTCAATTACGACTGAGGAAATCCCATATGGAGAAATCTCCCAAAACAGAAAAAATTGAAATGGATTTTATTTTTAATCGCAGTTTCATTTTTATTCATATAATGCCTAAAATTAGTATTCTCTGATATCGTGCTACTGAAAAATTAAAGCAGCTCGTACGCACATGGCCCGCATCATTATTTACTAAAAGAAATAAACAGAACTACAAGAATAATAAAGGAGAATAGAATGGGGTAATAAAAATCTAATATGAAAGAATGCAAGCAAGCAAGCACTGGAAAATGCAAATGTATTTACAAATCATGTCGACTAAACAAAGTGAACTGGATGTCCGAGCATATACAGTAAGTATCGGGCGCCTATAGTCAAATTAGTGTCCGTTTACACGGGGAGGAGAAATGCGCAGTGTGATACGAGATTTGCAGTCGAATACGTAGAGTACTTTCCTATTTCGTTTAAGTTACTGTTCCCATGAGGAAGATAGTAGATTGAACACTAGATAGTGGACAACTGGAAACTGATTTTTTTAAAGTTTTATTTCAAATAGCTAAAACTAAAAAATATTAGTAGTATTATTTATTATTAATTTTTAGACGCATTTTTTATTCAAATCCAAGTCAATCGTTTTTCTTCTGAGAAATTTATGTTTTGTAGTTCACGTAACGATGTTTTCTAATTAAATTCATACGAGCCACGTTTGGATTTCGTACATTAATTAATAATAATCTAATTATGAGATTATTTTTTGTTACTTTAAAATATGAGCTGCTTTTATATCTACCATTCATATTCAAAACATTTCTAATGTATCTCATTAATTTGCACTTGAAGGTACTATAAGATAAAAAAGTGTTTCACGCATAAAATTCGCTAAGTGACTAAGATCGAAATAAGCGTGATAAGTTGTTTCTGACAATAGGGTCGTGACACGTTCAGTATACGAAAGGTAAATGTTATTCAAGATAATTCAACGCCGAAATTAACTGTTTCAATGCAAGATGAAAGTGCGTAAATAAAACAAATAAGAAGTACTTTTCGATTACTTTTTTCACGTTGATCCTCTGGTGATCTGTCATGAGATCGTGACCCCCCTATTTTTGAAACATCATAATCTAAAGCATCTGCAACATCTGAAATTGTAATTAGTGTGTCTGTAACTTTGAAAGAGGTACAAAGGAAGTTATTTTCAAACTGAAAAGAAATGAAACAATACGTCGACGTCAAGAAATTTATAAGTTTGCGGTACGTTTAAAAGCGCACAAGGACGTTAATTCATATGAAGTTACGTTCAAGCTTCTTCAATTATTTTAATTAATTAAAGCGGGGAAGTCTCGCGAGCAACAACAACAATACTGTAGTTTATTCTGAATATGAATTGTTAACGTTACGTAGTTGTATGCTGAAGCAAATTACTTCTCATGAAGTTTAAACTAATTTTCCAGGTACGGAAACGATTTTATTACGTACGTATAATTCCACTGGGACATGCAAAATGGTGAGGTGTCACGCACCGGCGAACTACTGAATTAATTTAGCACTTCTGGGCGAGTCTAAAGTACGAAAACCAAATTTTATAATAATGCAAAGAATTGAAAATTGTTATTAAAATTCTCATACTTTAATTCGTTAAGAAAAGCACGTTCTGTGATTATTTAAACATATCGATTTAATCAAAACAAATTCAATTTCTTTGTTTTCATTGTAAACAAAATTAATTATAACCAAGTTTTATGATGAATGTTGATAATAAGCGATTAGTCAAAAATGATTAATTGGAGTTCGAGATTATTTCTAATCGGACATTGATAGTTTTAACGTGAGTAAGACGTCTTAGGTCATGCCAATGCAAAATTTAGATGACATGCAATTTGAAAATCATTTCAAAAACTTGACCACGATCTAAAATTTAAATTCAATAAGAACATTGATTCAGTAGACTGGATAAACAGGTAACGGTGGTTATTATCTTTATTATTACATTACACATCGAAATTTTGTAAATTTGAATTTATTTAAATTTTTTATCAACTCTTACCATGGAATTTGGACATGTCTTAGCTTTATTGTAAAATAGCATCAAGGAGTTCAACGTACTTTTCACTTAAGCCAAGACATGCCGTCCAGATTTCATGGCAAGAGTTGATAAAAAATTTAAAGAATCACTCGGTATCACTGGTTTTATACTAATATTCAAATTACGTACATTGTTGAATGTTGAGATTTCAATAAAAAAAAGAATAACACATAATCAACAAGCAACTGACGCAATACAGGTGCTAAGATCTTAAGAAAATAACTTTGTGTGTAAGACTCTTAAAATTGTTGCAAATATTAAATTTTCTTAAACGTTCTGCAATCTTATTTTTTCCTCTCTGAATGAAATAAAAATATGTACGAAACAACATCGATTTTTCTGCATACTTGGCGTGGTTCGAATGACAATACGAACATTTTTATTTGTATTCCAAAACTTGCCCATCCGTCTCGTTTTAAAAGTTTGTTAACGTAAGGCCGTGTTCAATAAGGATGGATTTGTTATTCGAAGGTATTTGTACAGAAAACGTTTCGTCTTTATACCCTCATGTTATACACGTTATTTGTAGAAACGCGAGACACCAACGTGAATAACAGAAACCGTAAAATCGCAATTTCCTGGAATAGGATATTTCTGATAGGCCACATGTCCCTAGGGAATACTTACAGGAAATGAATGCAACTGTATAAACAAGGGGACCAACATACTTAATGCTTTTGCAGCGTTTTATTATTAAATTCATTTTTGTGTCTTCATGTTTAATGTAAAATATAAAAATTTTACTTCATCAACATGTATGTACAGGTGTTCACATAACTTAAAGTTCTAAGGGTACAAAAATTTTATTATCATTAAAGTAACTCCTAGACAAGAAAATAAATAAATAAAGAAGATATGAAGTAATAGTAGTGGAAAGTGGACTATCATAAAAAGAGCAATAAATCGAAAGGTGCGAAAAAGAACTGATAAAGAAAGCAAAGAAAAAAGATGAAACAATAAAAGCTATCGGAAAGCATTTGACGAAAAGTAAGGACAGGATGAAAGTGTCTCTATGGCTTTCGGTGAAAGCAGAAGAATCTAGTTCCATTGGATTGGAAGTCATAAGAGAAAATTAATAAGGCTGCTTATGTCTTTAAATTAATCAAATTCAAGGTACAGGGCGATCAAAATTGATTGTCCTGATCCTACACTGCTTTCCACGAGCTTGAAATCGATTTTTATATCCAATTATTAAAATGAAGTTAGCAACATGGGGGAAGTTACTAGATATCCCAAGATTTTGTTGACAGTTCATTGCCGTTCATTCATGAAAAATGGTTTATTTCATTGTAATAGCAATATGATTAAACAA
Organism: Dorcus hopei; assembly: GCA_033060865.1. Classification (NCBI taxonomy): domain Eukaryota; kingdom Metazoa; phylum Arthropoda; class Insecta; order Coleoptera; family Lucanidae; genus Dorcus; species Dorcus hopei. The sequence continues at coordinate 45,581,926 of CM065426.1, read as the reverse complement.
TAATTATGTTTTTTATTAATTAGGTTAGGTTTGGATGTAAGTTTCTTGAATGTTCGATGCATGAACTGCTTTTCGTTCTAACCTTCATGTGATAGATGTAAATATTGATATCAAGCTCACAGAAAGTAGTGTAGGATCAGGACAATCAATTTTGATCTCCCTGTATGTGTAGTGCATACTTCGCTATTTACTAAAATAATCATAGATCTAATAGAAAATGTTCTTCGTCTTGAAACATTGAAGTTGTAAACTTAATTAATGACAATTAAAAACTGCAATTCAAGGAAAATAAAAGACACTGATGAAGATTCTATCACCTTACAGTAAAATGAAGATATAAAACTGAAACCAAACCATCGATGCACCATATTTATTCCCTGTCCATAAAATTAAAAATAAACAATCAAATAAACCTGTACCGTGTACCTAGGCACCTACACGTGTAATTAAATTAAACAAATTTTATAACTGGTTGTGACAATTATTACATTCGGCTTCAGAAATTTATTAGAAGTTCGATCATGTATTTTGGTCGTTACAAGCGTGAGTGTAACTAACTGATACATGAAAAGTCACATGAACCGTACAATCTTAACGGTAAACATTCCATCAAAAAAAATCTCACCACGTCTAAAACGGACTGCACAAGTTGAAAGAAGACGGACGACGGATAAAATACGCAAAAAGCTGTGTCTTCTGGTAGTTTAATCTTAACTTTTCGTCAAGTTCAAGGTATTTAGAGATTCCGAAGAGTGTTAAAGTCGTTCGTCGATTAATTAACGCCGAAATAATCTGGTGGCCTTTTATTAACCGAAGTCGATTTTTGAATTAAGGTAAGTAAACCGTTCTCATAAATATGTATTTTTGTTCTTCCTATACTGGAATTCGACAATTTACAGTCAACGACGGTTTTGTTTAATGAATGCATCGTACGGTACAATGAACGAATAAATACATAGGCGAAAAGAGCAGCACCATTTCAAACGAATCACATTTCAACAATGTATAAAATGTTCTCAAAAAATTAAGAAAATCCCTAGTTTATAATTGCAGATTCGACAAGTGCCTGTTATTTTTTTAAATAAATTTAGTCACTGCACTGTTTACACTGAGAAAAATGTATATTAAAAACCGTGTTGTAAAAAAAGTATCATTAATAATAAAATAAATTGTTTTAAAAGTAGCAAAATTGTTTAAGTAAAGCAAGTAAATTTTTCTCTTAAAAGAAATGACAATGCGATTATATTACATTAAGCATATGATTTTGTAACATTTATGAGTTCGTCCTGCAGATATGATGTTTACAACATAAAATTTGTAGGTCAAAAAGCGATCGAAAGATGTCACTACTTAAATTGTTCATTACTTTCACATCGCAATGGCATATAACCTATAGGAGAGATCGGTTTGGTTTGCAGTGGAGTTCATAGACAACACAACATAACATAATATATTTATGTTTTCTATGGTGAAGTTCTGGAGCTACGGTTCTGTTGCTGTTAAACAGCTGTACAGAGCAAGCTCGAGGAATCCGTTGTAATCAAAACCGATTTGTACAAATTTTTTTTTTTAAGAAAATTTGTAATTTAATATACGTTTTTTCTTAAATCGAGTACTTATTTTTTTTGGTGCAGCTGCAAAGGTTGGTGATCGTGTGAATCCCGTAACTTCTTATCTGTGGGTAGATATAAATGTTAAAATATAAATATATTAAACGATATTATATTTTATATTTTAGTCATTTTAGAATATCTTTTTATAAATTTAAATATATAACAGTTAATATAAATATGTTTTTAAGTTAATAAAATGATTTTGCTGTCACATATAGTAATATAAATTTTTGTAAAAATTACTATATTTATATTTACTTTTACAACGTAATTCTCTCCGTGTAGGGACTGTTGCCAAAGAATTCTATTTTCTTTTAATTTGACGTAACAAATACTTTTTGCTTCCCAACTTTTACGTTATTGCATGCCTAAAAGTAGGAAATGTTATTTAAAAAATAAATATTTACATATATTGTTTGACAAATTGTTGGCCGCTGTTTGGTGGCGAATTCAAAATATGTAATAATCGAAGTGCTTGGGGATTTTAGTAAAAAGAACTATTTCGAAAGACGTCCTAACTCACGTTTTCTAACTGTTTAAAAACAGAATAAAACAAGAACAAAAATTAAACCTGGAACATTAGGACCCGAGAAAAATTCATTTATGCACGTCCCATTGAAATATACAGGATGACCTAAATATACTTTTCCGTTTGCTTATTAAATCGTATTAAGGACACTTGATTATAATCTACAAACAGAACTTGTCCCTATTCATCCTCCTCCCAAGTAAAGAATAATCTCTAGAAAGCGACCGAATTACGTGAATTTTTTTAATTACCTTTTTTTTATCTTAAAAAAGTATAGTTTTTCATCTCAATTAAATTTCCATTCTTTTGGAAATATACCTGCAATAAATTTTGAATTATTACATTTTACTTTACCTTTAATTAATTGAGTAGGAAATACATCAATAAACACATTTAAATTAACGAATTATCAACTAAGTATGTAATTAATTTATTAAAGTACCAATCTTTACATTTAAATGTCAATATTTCAAAACCTATTACTTCTAGGTATGCACATAGTACCCTAATAATAAATTGATCTACTGTTAAAGGCAAATTGATATAGTTCATAATATTCAGTATGTTCCATTTAAAAAGCATAACTTTGGTGCGGCACAGCCTCACAGATCACCCTGTACAATTGTAACTAATTTTAAATCATGCACCTATACCATACGTAAGTAACAGCGAAAACAGATTTTAAAAACTTGCAATAATAGAGACGCTATCTTCCGAATACGCACTATTGGCTCACCTTGTATATTACTTTTCTGATTCTACATTTATTAATATTTAGTCTGTTTTCAAATCTGATACCTATTTAAATAGAAAAACAACTATTAGGCAATTAAGAAGAAAGACAGCACCAAAAATTTCATAATCATGCGAAGAGTTTCCGAATCAATGTCTTGTACAGTTAACTTCGCCCACCCTGTATAATCAACACAAAAACGAAATAGTTTTTAATCGATGTTTTTATTATCACCTACATATTTTACGAGAATCTGCTAAAGATATATAAAGAAGGATTACTTTTTTCAGGAGCTTTCCAGCAGCCTACACTGAGAAAAATGACTCACAGGAATACGTTTATATTAACAAGAATACTGAACATTTTATTCGGATTCGCGTTAAAAAGCGACTCAGCGTACTACTGCAAAATTAACACTATGTGGTTTGTTGTTTAGAGTATCATTTCCTGTCATGATAAAATTACCGGAGTAATTAACAAAAACTCAGACATGACATTTTATTACTAATTTATTCAGCATAATATTTCATTCTGGTTTATTATATTTTAACACTACGTATTATGTAGAATGATAATTTTACATTCTTAAACTTACACAGTTTCATTGTGCTAAGAATCATGATTAATTTAGAGTAAGATGCATCTTATAACATGACAGCATTATACTTTTACATTATACTTTTATTTTATCGATAGGAATGATGTTTTATCAAAATCGCAAAATTCCATTTTTCTCAGTGTAGAGCCTGCTGAAAATTCTTAATTATTTTTTAATGCCCGTATCCTTCAACTTTTACTAGGAGTACTTTGTTAATGTAATGCACTTACATCATGTCTCAATAAACAAAGTTAATTAGGAATTGCAACGTTGAAGAGTTTCAACGCGCCCGGTGAAACGAAATTTAAATAATTGCATGATGCTTTCAACTTGAGCAAAATAAACTGATAGTTTTTTTTTTGTTTAGAAGAAAAACAAACAGTACAGAAGTCCACTCAAAAAAAAAAACAATTCATACCTGCAATTCTTAATACAGCTCTATCAGCACTGTCCAAAGCCAGAACAGATAAGGGCTGTTCGCGAGTCCATTCTTGCAGCGTAGGGTCCTTATCATACTCCATTCTTCACCACCCTGAAAATAATAAAAAAATTACCCTTTTTAATTTCCATCGACGCTTCATTATTAAAGTAATTAAATACCGTCTAGAATGATAGATTTTTTTTTTAAATCAGGCGGTTTGTTTACTGATAAGATAAGGAACACGAAAAAAATTCTAAGCATTCTAATCACCTAGTAATGCTGTAAACAAACATATTAATTAAACTATAAACTAGGAAACGAGATTTAAAGCATTGCATTTAAAATGTTGCCGACACAAATCTTGTTTTGACATACCATAAGATTACTTGACCCTTGAATCGTAATTAGAGCTGCCGACAATAACGACAAAAATTAGGAAAAGTAAAAAGCTCTTCAGAATTCATACTTTTTACTTACAATAAGTTAAATGGGTTCATCGAGTAATTGCGCCACCAATACAAACACATAAATAACATGAGCAACTACTTTCCTGTATGTCTTGTATGCACTTCTCATGTTTATATTATTTATTTGTCGTGAAAATTATTTCACAGTAATCGACGTTTAAAAACAGACAAACTCGAGTGATGTGCAGATGTGCAGGAATTTTAATTAACGTTATTTATTTCTAATAAATAGTAAAACTAAAAAGAAAATCTTTATGAAAGGAAATGTATCATTATCAGTGACTAATATTATTGATTTGCGATGTTTATTAATATTAACAAAATCAGTTGTTTGTATGATACGTTTGTTATTTACTTGATTCCGTTAAAAAAATGTTTATCTAAAGTAAATATATTACGCATAATGTATGGTAAATATGAATAACTTGGACATTTTGTTTTGTATAAGATACAAGGGTGAGTGCTGTGCGATCCAAAATTATCTAGATAAGGGATGGCCATGAAAAATAAAATCAAAGTCAACACTTTTGGGGTCAAATTCTGAAACATCACTCATGTTCAACTCTCACTTAAATTTGACTTTTGACGTTATATTAAATTCAAGCATTTCTGAATTTCTAATTCTAATTTCAAACTGCAATTTGAGTGTGAGTGATGTTTCAGAATTTGGCCCTTAATTTGATACTTCTTTTCTGAATCCCGTCAAATCTATAAGGCCCAGTTGTACAATGTCAGTTTAAATTTAAGCTGAAGCTTAAACCGATAATAACGATTATTCCAACAACTGTTGTTAAGGGTTTAAATTGAAACTGGAATTGTACAACTGGGTCTTAGGCCCGATATTTCAGTCATGAATTAAATTTTGGATTAACTAAACTATTTTAAAATTAATCCAAGTACATAAAATGTCGATGAAAACCCTCGACGTATTTTGTTGAACTCGCTTCTCTTTCTAGATTTAAGAATCCGCTGTCTGTGGATTGAATTTTTTGATTAAATAAAATACGCTTAAACCAAAAGTTAACCCTAAACCAAAAATTAACTAAAATTATTTGGTTTAAGCTCTGACTGATATTTCGGGCCTAAGTTGTTTAAACGCCTTCGAATACTGGGGTTCGTTCAGAAATAACGCTCCGATTAAAGAGAGCGCGATCTATTTACTCTTCTAGCGTTCAGAAAAAAGTTTAATCGCACTCTAGATAATTGTCTTTACGAGTTCGAAAATAGAAAGAGTAAAATACCCAGGGCACGTTCTTTTGTACTCGCTCCAAACATGTATATGCGGACAAAATTTGAATTGAGGTTATGTTTGTATAATCATCTAGCCCCGGCAGATTTCAAGTTAAAGGTGAATGCAAACAATGTAAGTATCAAGTTCGTAATTCTCATTAAATATAATAAATTATTTATTATTATACAGGCTGTTACAAATTCGAGGCTCACCATTGGGATCTCGGAAACGGTAAGAGATACGAAGTCGGTTAAATTGGGGCAAAGTTGCATATTTTAGTGCTGAATAATAATCCGTTCTGAAAAATCTTCTACATTTTGTAGTTTTTGAAATATTTCAAAAAAATCAGAAAACGTAATTTTCTTTTTTATTTTTTCCTGAAGTTATTATTGCAGGGATCATAACAAAATTAATACATTCTACAGGCACTTTTTTAAGCTCTTTATGATGATATCATTAGATTTTACTTAAAACGTTTCGTCTCGTTTTGACCATCATCAACTTCATTTTTTCTTATGGGCGCTACATTGGATTTTAATACCATTGAATAGATCTATTTTTTCTGATGCTTTTCCATGTATCACACATCCCTATTTAATAATCTGAAACAGCTGGAAATGCAAGAAATTGTTGAAAATAATACTGCAAAGAAAAACATGGTATGCAGTGAAAACAAAAACCAAAAAAGTTTGATATACTTTCGGAGTTTTATTTCGTGTATCACAAGAGCTGATTTTAGTAAAATTTTTAGATCTAATAATGAATGTTTTTGAATCCAAGAATGACGTAAATTTAAAAATTTATTGTGGTCTTAACAACAACAATTCAGTAATAAGGAGTGAAATTTCCTTCCAACAATATCCAGAAAGACAACTACAAAACAATAGTTGATTAGATTTGTAATTAAATTATACATTATTATTATTAAAGCAAGAAAATATCAAATTAAATTATGTATGTCTTTAGAAAACTCGTATCTTAAAAGATATTACTGCTCGAGGAAACATTCATTCTTGTAGTCTCATAATTTTATACATTTTATAAGTAACTATTTTTATGTAATCTACCTGGCCATGAAAACAATGACAAATGACAACGATTTTGAAACGTCAAGTACAAACTACCTCTACTAATAATTCTTCATTCTCATCATCATTAAGGCGATCTCGATACGTCCTTCGAGCTTTACGAAAATATCCATAAAGTGCAATGTTTCTATCTAACTTGGTAACATTGTTCTGTGTGGATGGCATCTTTCTGGGTATTATTGGAAGTAAATTTCTCTTGCTATTACTAAATTGTTGTTAGCACAATACATTTTTAAATTTATAAGAATGAGATTTTTAAAGATATAATTTCTTGTGATACTTTCTTGCTTTAATCATAAAAATGTATAATTTAATTACGAAACTAATTAAATACTGCGTCATCGTCATTGTTGAAAGTAAATTTCTCTTGCTATTACTAAATTGTTGTTGTTAGCACAATACGTTTTAAAAATGTACGTCTTTCTTGGATTCACATAATTCATTTTTATATCTAAAATTTTTTCAAAAATCTGCTTTTGTGATAGACGAAATAAAACTCCGAAGGTATATGAAACGTTTTTGGTTTTTGTTTTCACTGCATACCATGCTTTTCTTTGCAGTGTTATTTTTCAACAATTTCTTGCATTTCCAGCTGTTTCAAATTAATAAATAGGGATGTGTGATATATGGAAAAGCATCAGAAAAAATAGATCTATTCATTGGTATTAAAACCCAATGTAGCGCCCATAAGAAAAAATGAAGTTGATGATGGTCAGGACGAGACGAAACGTTTTAAGTAAAATCTAATGATATCATCGTAAAGAGCTTGAAAAAGTGCCTGTAAAATGTATTAATTTTGTTATGATCCCTGCAACCATAACTTCAGGAAAAAATAAAAAAGAAAATTACGTTTTCTTGTTTTTTTGAAACATTTCAAAAACTACAAAACGTAGAAGATTTTTCAGAACGGATTATTGTTCAGCACCAAAATATGCAACTTTGCCCCAATTTAACCGACTTCGTATCTCTTACCGTTTCCGAGATCCCAATGGTGAGCCTCGAATTTGTAACAGCCTGTATACTGACACTGATAATGAATCTTTAATTTTCATAGGCAATAGTCTGTAATTTCTAACAATGTTATACCATCAGCGATACAAATCGCAACTGCAATTACAGCTGCAAACCTTTTCTCACAGCTCATATTTCAGTTTTTGTAAAAGGCACCACTAGCTTCCGTTAACTTTTTTGGCGTTCATAAATACGTGAGGAGAGCGTATAATCTTTAACGTTAAGGATAAACACTCTGGGAGCAAACGCACACAGTACTGTATCTGAACTAGTACTGGCAAAAACCGGAAAAAATTGAAACCGGTTAATCGATTTCTTTAAAAACCGGTTTCGGATATAACCGGTTATCCAAAAAATGGTAAAAACCGACTATTCGAATATCCAAAAACTGATTAACCGGAAACCGGTTTTCTTCAAAATCGCGGATATCTGAATATCCGTTATCCGAATAACCGATTATTCGAATATTCGATTTTCCAAAAAACCGATAATATTCGAATATCCGGTTATCCGAATAACTGGTTATTCGAATAATCGATTATCCGGATAACCGGTTTTCTTCTAAAACCGTGAATATCCAAAACCGGTTAACCGATTATCCAAAAAACCGGTTTCGGTTGCCAGCACTAATCTGAACGCACCCCTGTCGTCATTGGTCAGCAAACAATCCCGCCGCATTTGAAATTGGTCGTTATTATATTAAAGAGTTTTAACAAACCTTATGTATTGAATTTTAAGATTTAGGAGATTTTTTTTCTACTGTCATCGAATGTACCATCGATATCATAAAAAACTAGGACAACTTTTAAATCCAGTAGCCATGCGTTTCCATTATTTTATTATATTGAATCTTATAGCGTTTTCGACTGACCACACTAGTGCGCACTCAGAATATCTTCATCTCGTGTTATTACATGAGGTTAAAAGAAGATGCAGATACACTGAGTGCAATTGTTGCAAGTGAATCGAAAACGCTATTACTTTGCTGTCAAGTCAGTAACTGTATTTTTCTTAATGCTGAAATTCTAAGCAATTTGTCTAACTGTGATATCCTTTTCTATGCAAGCAGCTATCCTAGCTTTTTAAACAATATTTACTGTAGGTATGATTGACAATGCGTGACCATTTCAAATAATTTAAAATTTTTGGTCGATAGCAGTTTTACACAGCTTAAGTCTTGTCCTTGTTTTTCATGACAGCATTTCAGTATTTAGCTGGGGTGGATGTAGACAGTGATTTAAAAGATTGAACAGAAATCCATGTCTATTAGATAAGAATCGATTTAAGTTGTGCAGGAATTTAGTGATAACTTGTTACTACATTCCTACATCGCCTAAATCGATTATAATCTAACAGAGATGGATTTCTATTCAATATCTTTGAAATTACTGTCTACATCCACCACAGCAAAATGCTGAATAAAACAACACGCTCTTATCTTGACGTTTCAGTTTTGACAGATGGTTAATAGGTTAACTGTATCAATCAAGCTAATAGCGTTTTCGATTGACTGCTCTAGAGCACTCTCAGAATATCTTCATCCCTTATTATTACATTACATGAGGTTAAAAGTAGATCAGAATACTCTGAGGGTGCTCCAGAGCAGTCAATCGAAAACGCTATTAAATTCTAATTTTATTTCATATCCTCCCTTATTTAAATAATTTTCGATCGCACAGTAACAGTAATTAGTGATAAAATGTTGAAATTATGTTATAAAAAAATTAAATTTTTATACTTTAGTAAGAGGAAATTGTTATTTAGCTTTAGTGTGGCGTAAATAAGAGAAAGACAATTCGCAGATAAAGTAAAAAGATCAAAGAAAGATTGTTTAAATGTAAATTAGATTATGTTCTCCAACGTTTTCTCTTTCTATATGAATGAGCTATTAAGAACACTCTCTCTGTATATTGACTGGATAATACACAGTTTTCTTTTTCTTTTTTTGTTTCGAACGAACCTCGCATTTGAAATAGCTCCGCCCTGCCCAATATGAACTAAATATAAAAAATTTCCTGAAAACTGAAATGTAATTGCGGTTAAAGTTTTAAATGACATTTATTACAATAATTAAAATAATTATCTTGTTTTGTTGCCCAAAAATTGGTTTAAATTTAATTTAAAAATACCTACAACTAATCTGGAGATTTTTTTCTGTTTCTAAATGGTCTTTTTGTTTTGATAATAAATTTTTCCGTTCCAAGTGGGTTTTTCCTTGTTTTAATTAAATTTTATTGTTAAATTGAATTATTTTTTAATTTTTAAATTGAAATGTTTTTTGTTTCTACATTCAATGTTTTTTTTTTTTTGTTTCTAAATAGAATTTATGGACACCAATAACAAAATAAATCATACCCTTCAATAGAAGATATTTTTTTTTAATTGAATTACTTATTATACAGAGTGCTTAAAAATGGCAAACAGCGCCATTCTGCACTGTTTAGGGACACCCTCTGAGCTTGGGAAAAATGTTAAAAAATTTGCACTTTAAGGAATCACGAGATAGAATTTTTTTAACATTTTTACCATGCCCAGAGGGTGTCTCTGAATAGTGCAGAATGGCGCTGTTTCGCCATCTTTTAAGCACCCAGTATAAACATTAAATTTAAACAAATAAAATGAAACGATTCCGTTAAAATGAAGGCATCAAATTATTACACGAATTTCAAACTTCAAGATTATCAAAACCTTAGTCGAAATAGTTACAGTTAATCTAAAAGCATCTAATCAATCAACTAGATCTGCACGTCCATTTACTTTGGCAATTATACATGCCTAGGTGTAATTAATTACAACATAATTAGCAATTAGTTTCTGCCACCACATATGTTGTGGGAGTGTTCAAATAATTAACTCACTATTAATTCATGACCTTCATCGTATACTCTTTTAAGATGCTAATGTCAATTTGAAGATAAATTAAATCTCATTCGAATTCATTTCGATTTTCGATACCATCACAAGATATAATTAAACAAGTTTTGATTGAATCTTATTTTTGTTTTCCATAATAAAAGCGACATCTTAGAAATTTCGTGATATTTTTGTCATTTTTATAAATGATACTTTCGACTTACAATTTTAGCTCCCTATTATTAACTGTAACTTGTACGACAATTTCAAAATCACTTGAGAAAAAGATTTATTGGAAAGAAAAACTAACTAAAGATGGCCAAAATAGAGCCATAAAGCAAGGCAATACATTGTAACAAAAACAGTGATAATTACATCAAGGTATATTAAGATCTAATAAACGAGTTTCGTTGGAATTAAATTAACATAGAACGTGCGTTAAGACGCAAAAAATAAAAGAGTTTTCGTAGCTCTTAGGTCAGCGAAATTCAAAACAAATTCATAAGTGAAAATGTCACTTCCGGAATTCAAAATATTTTATACTTAACATTCTTGAGGAACACATTCAAAAACATATCAAAGTGCGACTGTTAACAAACTAACTACTCATCAAATATCATGACCATCACATCACCCTTTAATCAAATTTAATGCTTACTATGGAATTTTAATTGATTATAACCAAGCAGGAGCAATAAATGCGGTGAAGTGTGAATGCGTTTTGATTGAATACCACTTATATTTCTTGATAGTTTCACAGGTTGCATAATATTTGTTGAATTCACTAACAAACACTATAAACCGCTGTAATTTGAGAAGAAAAGCGGGAAAATTGTCAACGGTTCGATAATTCAAAGTTCATACAGCGTTATCCTCTCAACGGATGACAGTCTGTGAAAGGAGTAGCGGAAAAAGCATACGGCAATGAAACTCGTATTCAAGTACTGAATTGGATGTTACATATTAAATGTAAAAATAGAAATGACACGCTGATACCTGAATGTCGCAGTACGTGATGTCAAATTTTATATATGGAAATTGATTCCATTAAGGAGCTGTTTTTATTGCTTTGGAAATTTTCCAAATACTATAACACTGCATTCTGAGCATTATTTCGAATATTTATCGCATTGTCATTAGCTGTGTGGATTTAAATATGTATTTTGAGACAAAATACCAACAATTTTTATAATTGTAAATAATAGACAAAATAGTTTTTTCTACTTTGCGTTCACAATGAACTCATTGTGACACCAAAAACAGTTTCACAATGAAGCTCATTGTGAAACTGTTTTTGGGGAAATTTTAGACAATTTTTAATTGAAAATATCTAATAGATTTTACAAAATCATTCATTATTTATTTGTTATTTAACAGAGTATTCACAATGAAGCTGGAAAAGAAAAATTAATAACTTGTCAATGTGATTTTTATTTAAAACGAAGGGTTGTCAGTGTTGCCACGCATTACATCTAAAATTCTCCATATACTAAGGAGATCCAATTTTTGACAGTATTTTTCATATTTTTGTTCAATAAGTGACGCAAAGTAGAAAAAATAGTACCTATATTTTACACGTTTCACAAGAGGTATTGTACTCGTTTCGTTGGGGCACTCCTAGCTCGCTACGCTTCGCTAGTCGTACCCCAACCCCACTCGTGTTACAATAAGCCTTCTTGTGAAACTTGTATAATAATATACTATTGTAAAAGAAAGAAGCAAGGTCCATTTTTACACTCAATTTATTCTCTAATGTTGTAATACGTATCCATAACAGTTAATTATAAAATTCATTTCCCTTGTTGGAAAAATATCAACAATCAGGTGGGCCAACAATATGCTGGCGAAAGACTCGGCTTTAAAATTTGTATGCTCATTAACTTGGATATCGTTCAGGGACACAATTTAAAATCATTTAGATAAATTTATGCAGAGTGTTCCTTTTAATAATGTGACAACCCTAACTTAAATCGAACATTACTTATGTAGTCCATGCTGTTTTGTACTTTATTAATTAATTATTTTTACAGAAATATTTTACACATTTACACATATAAATACCAGAACTTAGAAGATAACATTAAATATTTATAAAATGTTCTACTGAGGATGCCGACTAGGCGAAACCGGTTTAGACAGAAATAATTAAAGATTTTGTAGTGAAAAGACTTCTCATCTCTCAAATTTCATTAAATGGAACATATTAGATTGGATGAGTGAGTGAAAATAATACAAGGTTTATAGTATTGACAATCAACTCCTAATTGTAAAAAAATAGTCCCTTTGCAGGCATTCAATTTTGTTTAGATACATTATATAACAATTAGAAAACCAAATGTCATCAATTTTTTTCTTAGAACTTTATATAGAATAATTCATAACGCAAATGATCACTTTTCTTGAATTTCATAAATGAAACGCCCTGTAATGATGACAAGGTTTTAATCATTTGTTTGTTTGTTAAGGTTTCTAACAATATAAGCGCTTTTTATATAGCTCTTGAACTTTAGACGTAGACATTTTTAATCTTGTAATTTTAAAAACACAGCTATAATTGTAATTTAATAAAGAAAATCCACTTTTTATTTTATCGTACGTATATTTCATCTTGATGATATGTAAGTTAATAAACGTACAGAGATTTTAAAAATGTTCAATAACAAAGCCGCTATCTTCCGCCGACATACTGTTGCTAAGTTGCTATACACAGGGTATAGTAACTTCTTCCATGAAAAAAATTACAAATCATGCCAAGTAAACCATTTTAAAACAAATCAGAAATAGATCCTTGTATTCAATTTTATAACTTATTCCTACATACGTCTACAATCTCAATCACCTAGTAGCCAAGATTTTATTTTAAAACGTCAAACATTCATTACCTAATTAAACTGACATTTGCATTCGTAATTGATCATAATGACATTCAACAATAGATAGACGGTTGTAAACTACTACGTAACCAAAACTTTATGCAAAATCTATCTAATTTTGAAAATTCGTTATTTCATACGACCTTCTTTATAGTCGTAACGTTAACGTTAACGGATACTTGTCGTACGTTATGCAATAACTCTCTAATAAAGCCGCTATCTTCCGCCTGCATACTGTTGCTATACACAGGCTGTAGCAACTTCTTCCATAAAAAAAGAGACAAATCATGCCAAGTAAACTATTTTTTAAAATATTATTATTATTATGTGGTTTATATTAAATTTTCGTGTTTGACGTTGTCGATAAGTTTAAATATTTACTTTTGGTCCATGAATATCATACACTCCAGAAAATACATTACAATAACATAAAAAAAATTTTTTTTGCAATTTACAAATGTATAAATTTCATTACGTATAAAATTTATTGTTAATATTTTCTCTTATCTGGTTGTTGTAGACCTGATGATGGTTTATTAACCGAAACCGGTCGTCAAAATTATATAGAAAGTTGGGAAGTATTATTTTTAGGGTTGCAAAATGTCCGGACATTTATTTTTTGGACAGGACACGAATTTAAATGTCAGACACTGTCCTGACACTTATGACATTTAAAATTTCATAATGAAAATCAACTTCGAATTTTTGACTGCAAATAAAGAATTTCTTCAAAAATATGCCGTTCCTATATTGTACTTTTAGCAAACAATTAAAATTACAAAAACAAATATTATAAAAATATTATTGCACACACAAATTGTAACTACCATTTGCCAGCACCTTGTCACATTTGACGTTGTTACAGAATTAGCAGGAAAAGGTAAACAAATGCGCCACATTTTTAAAATTAATGCGGATTCACAATGTCACGGACAGCATCCATGACACTTTGATGACAAATAGTATTTGTCCTGTCCAGACAATTGTCATTTTTGACATTTGTCCGCAAGACATTTATACTCACTCACAACCCTAATTATTTTACTACATATTTTTAAAAAGTTTACAAAAACAGGACTCAAGAAACATGACAAATCAAAACCAGATCCTTGTATTAAATCATAACCAGGGTTAGGAGGATGAGATTCCGCTTGCAGCAGTGCGCCTGGATCGCCGCTTATACTGTGCATGTTTATGTACCATCATTGCGCTGGCTCCTTTCTCCATAAGCGTCGGACGAAATTTTAATTTCATCGCGTAAGAAATTGTTAAATTTAAACAAAATTTCGTATTTTAGAATTAAAAATGAAACAAATTAAATTAAACACTAAACGTTCTTTGCTATTTCAAATTATGCAAGCGATTATTTGCTATACCCGTATCGAGTGCACTTAGATGTGATGCTCTTGCCAGCGCGAGCGGAATTCGATCCACCTAACCGTGATCATAACTTATTCCCATTTTCCAATTTGTTAAATTATCACTAAAAATACACACAAAATACGCACAAAAATTTACAAAATTAAAAATATTTCGAAAACGGTTACATTTAGCTATAGAGATATCTTATAATTTTCTATTCAAAATTACCTGTGAAATCTAAGTTTACAAAAAAAGTATACAGGGTTACAACTAATTAAAGGCTCACCATGGGGATCTCGTAAACTCTAAGAGATACAAAGACGGTTAAATTACAAGAAAGTTGCGCTATTTTGGGGTCTATAAAAATGTGCAAAGAAATCTCTCCTATCTTTATTCATTTCCGAAATATCTTCAAAAAACTGAAAACTCTCAATTTCGAAAATCTTGAATATCTTGTTTATTTATCAAGATGGAGTCACAAAATTCTGTAATTTTACACTAAATTCAATGGACAATCTAATACAGTCAAAATAAATAGGTTAGGATTGACAGTTACGCAGATACGACTGTCAACTGTTTTTTTTCTTATGGCCGCTATCTTAGATTTTCGTACCATGTGATGCAAAAATAAAATCTGAATACGACGATATGACACACTTATGCTTTTGTTTTAAAACAAAATATGAAATTACTAAGAAATATTTTAGAAAATTTTTAATCTGGTAGGTGGGTGTTTATTGCCAACAATTGGTATACGACATTTGCATGTCAACACAGAACATTCTCATTTTTCAATTACCTACATTAAACATTTTCCTTGAGCCTTTAATTAGTTGTAACCCTGTATAGGCGTTTTCGGAAAATCGCTCGGGTTAACCGGGTTATGTACTTGGTTACAAAATACTGTTCTTTTATTAAACCTGGTCGTAGTTCCGTGTTCGAAAAATTGCAAAAAGTAACCAGGTTAACTAACCCGGTTATCAAATACTAACCCTAGTTCGTGAGTAGGGTTACAAAGAATTGAGGTTATGAATCTCTTTCAGTGTTAATAAATGAATTTAATTTTAATAATATGATGATAATATAACTCCAGTAATAAGTGAATAAAGTGAAGATCTGCTTAATTTTTATTTATTTTAGAGATTCATTCATATTTAATGTATAAATAGAATAGGCTGCTAACTGAAAAAGGTTATTTTACCAAAATGCGTTCGTAAAATCATCAAGGAACCCGAATAACCTCTGATAATTGCTGACGTCACGCAAGTAACCTGGTTAGAGACTCAGGTTTAATTTCCGAAAACGCCTCTTGATTTCATTTAAAATAATGAAGTTGAGAGCGACTGCCGATACAACCGGAAGTTCAAATACTTTGAAAATATTTTCATTAAACAGTGCACTAGCGGCTGTGGGAGAGTATAAATTTTCAAAGAAAAATATTGAAGGCAAGTGCCTAAACTTCTAACGAACAGGTTCCGTGAATCACTCTGTATATTAATAATATTTCCATCAATAAAAAAAAGTACAGGTGTTTGGTGGATATCCAAATTGGCGACACCTGGTGTACACTCAGCTATACAGTGTACAGTCAGAATTAAAAATAATGTCTTCTCAATAAAAAGTTAAATTGCAGCGAATCACTTCTGACCGCTAGAACGAATAGGCGGACAAGAGGGTAAGCACGCATCGCATTCTTGTCGATGTTTGCTTGGCCGCTTGCTTGTTATGGTGATCACGCATTTACACTATTACACCTTTTAATTCCGACTAAAGAGTAGTTAAGTTATTGAAGAGAAGGCACTCCGTATCGGTTCATTTGATCTTTGCCGAGTAGTTTCTATGACCTTGAAACAATTGTCCCTTTAAATTGGCGTAACAAAATGCGCGGGAAAAGATCCACACAATAGGTGTCCATACATTGGCAGTATTTCTGAACGTGAAACATTCATTACCTAATTAAACTGATATTTGCATTCGTAATTGATCATTGGCCGCCTGCTTGTTATGGTGATCACGCAATTACACTATTACACCTTTTAATTCCGACCAAAAAGTAGTTAAGTTATTCAGGAGAAGACACTCCGTGTTGGCTCATTTGATCTTTGCCGAGTAGTTTCTATGACCTTGAAACAATTGTCCCTTTCAATTGGCATAACAAAATGCGCGGGAAAAGATCCACACAATAGGTGTCCATACATTGACAGTATTTCTGAACGTCTTTGACTGTGAAGGGATTTCCCTGTTGATAATACTGCTGGTTAATGTGTAACGCGCACGCCAGGCTTGTCCATGCTGCTTATGGCCGTCGAAGGGATTGGCGTCCTGAACCAGTACTGTCAGTCCAGTCCCGTCAGGCAAGCCTGTCAGTAATCCCGCTAATGTATGGGTAGCTAATGGCGTTGGCATGGCACAAGGCGTGGCGTACACTTCTCACCAATCAGATTATCTGCCCATTGTCCTTACAATTTCTGTCCGAAAACACAAAAAGACATTTAAATAGGCGTAAATATTTTCTCTTTTCTAATTTGCACTTCTTTGTTCAAGTGACCTCTCTTGTATAAGTTAACTACTCTTTGTTCTGACTGTACATTACAGAGCCCGGCATGAGCCCGGAAATGAAACACTGCAGACAGCAAAACAATAAAATCGATCAACGAATGTAAATATTTACAGACAATCTTCAAGAAAGGAGGAGCATATGAATGCAGAAATGAAATCGAGAGCAGACAAAATAAGAAAAACAAATAATACTTCAGGATTCGAATTTGAAGTATGTATACTCATAACTTATAACAAAGACCTTGAATTATGGATGATATTTTCGTGTTTTTTTCAAAACAGCAAAAACCAATTCAAAGCTTGAAGTTTTTAAAATTAATCCTGCTGCATATATGTAATTGGTTCTGCCTTGAACTGCCTCTTTAAATCCATTTGCAATCATTAGGTCTGTTCCATTCGTCAGGATTTCAACTTCTGGACCGTTCAAAATCGTACTGAGCATGAGCAATGCACTAAATTGGATATAAATTTCATACTGCGCATGATTTGAACGGTTCAGAACTTGAAATTCTGTCAAATGGAACAGACCTATTAATCTTCCATCGGATGACATTGGATTTTTTTGTATTTTGGGTGTAGTTCATTCTTTAAACATGCCCATGGCAGATAAATTGCTTCTTCTGTAGTAATTTGTGTACAATTCTTTTATCTCTTTATTTTTCATTTGAATCCAGCTGCTCGTCATGGAGCCATCCTCTTTGCAGCTCATGTTATTCTTCCCATTTAATTTTCCATATTTTTGACGTTTACGTGTCTTTATTTGCTTTTTTGTTTCTCCCTTTGATATTTAACATCAAATTGTACCTTGTGATCGAAAATAAAATGATTCAGAGTCGTCCAGTTTCTCTCCATTTCTGAAAAAACTTTAAACAAAGAACGTCTTGTATTCCAACTCGAACATCTCGAAAGTGTAAAATGCCATTGTTAAGTATAGCTATTAAATTCGACAACCGTATTATCAATTTTATTTCTTTTCCATATTCAGGCCTACTCTGAATCATTTTATTTTCGATCGCTTGATATTAGTTTATGTTGGCTTAACTGATACCTACATACAACTACGTCATTACCACTTCCTATATTGTGATTAGGTAAAGGTAATCTTATAAAAAAATGTTGCAAGTCGGTTTTGATTGCAATGGATTCCTCGAGCTACTCTTCTGCTGACGAGGCTCCAAATAGGGGCGAAATAACTGTCCAGAGGATGCTAGAGGAATCCATTGCAATCAAAACCTACTTACAACAAGTTTTTAAATTTTGCCCCAAAAGCATTTTTTGACCGGTTTGTCATATCTCGCGCAATTTTAGGTAAAAAATCGACCGCAAGATGTCGCAATCTTAACTGCTGATTGTAATGTTACAATTCTACATAAAATAATTCCATGATAGTTTTATTTTTCACTTTGGATTAATTAATTTAAAACCGAAAGTTTTTTTTATACATTATTATTTTGTAAGGACCAATAAATTATGTAGATGTTTTCAAAAACGTGACACTGCCACTAAGGACTAATACACATTGACAAAATCTTTTCCTTTCCCAATTATTAAATGAGAAATAAAACACGAGATGCCAATGAGGAATCTGATATGGAGAGGTTTAACGAATTTTTGAAAAACAATACATATAGGTCTTGTAAACTTCCAGCCAACTTTCGTCATTAATGACGTTAAACCAGTACCAACTGAACTCAAGATGTAACGTACGATGAATTAGTTGAAATTTAGTAACATTTTGTTATTACAAGTTTTTGAAAATGACAATGTTGCCACCGCTTCAATTATCACTAACGTCAGATGTGTTTACTTTGAATATACAACACATACATAACCTATACACCATCAACCACCG
This sequence comes from Dorcus hopei, assembly GCA_033060865.1. NCBI lineage: Eukaryota > Metazoa > Arthropoda > Insecta > Coleoptera > Lucanidae > Dorcus > Dorcus hopei. The sequence continues at coordinate 45,562,736 of CM065426.1, read as the reverse complement.
ATCATGTGTAAACACTTCAATACTTGACAACATTGTTATAGCATTACGTCATAAATATGAATGACGAAAGGTGGCTGAAAGTTTACAAGAACTGTATATGTATTTCTCATTTGCAACCATTGCATTTGAGGATTCACAAAAGTAGTTATTCGACTGAAAGGATTAATCTCACCAGTACAAACAATAAATTAATCTTATGCAGAGTTTATGCAATTTGTCAATATTAGCAAATCATTCAGAATATCCACAAGTCTGTCAACACTTCTACTTCTCGTACGTTCTGATATAATTAATTGATAGCATGAAAATGATGGACCAACAACTGCGGTTAAAATTAAAACAAAAATTGATAGAAACGCGAGTAATTAGAAAGCTATTTTAACAACGTCGGAAATTAGAAAATCTTCACTCACGTCGTTAATTACAGCTGTTAAAAATATTTTTAATAAAGTGCCTCCCGCATTTGGGTAGATGCCAGGGAAGTTAAATTCAATTAATTTCAACCTTTTTAATGAGAGGCTTCTGCTAATTATAGACACTATTTTAATTTGTTCTCTGAACTTTCAATAAATTTATTACTTCCAAACAAAAGTAACACAAAATTTAGCACGAAATATTTAATTTATTGAAACTTCCCGTTTTATGTTTTTTTTGGAACACTCACCGAAAAGATACGTGAAGAAAAATGTCAAATTTGTATAGAAACGTGAAACAATAAACGTGTTACATATGGTCTGATCACGACATGATTACACGTTACGGTTTACTAACAAGTTTTCGTTCTATTATAATTTGCAACGTAACTTGGAATACGTAATTTCAAATCATTAATTTTGTTATGGCATTTTGCACCGGATTGGCAGCTTTTCCTCCGTGTAAAAATTGCTATAAATAAATTTAAAAAATTACAGCAATATGTACTATATTGGAAACGCTGTACATTTTGATTTGCAATATCTTGCATGTTATGAAATAGTTACGATGCTCTGTTTACTAGTTTAATCACGTACTTTCTGTCTTAATTACGTCCAAAATAATATAAAATGCAATATTTTGTTATTATGCAAAGAAAGAGATTTAAATGTGACATCCAAGAGCAGAGACATTTTTACATTCTTCATAATCTCAAAAGTAATAAACTCGTCTGCTTGTTTGAATGAAGATTGACTTCTCTTTGATTTAATCTTGCGCGGTTTTATTGATTACGTAAAGTTTGAAGTATGCAACGGGAATAACAGCCAAAAGGTCACTATATCAATCTCCGATTAAGTTTAATAGCCCATTTAATTAACATCACAACCTAATAATTAATTAAATTTGTAATAAATTATTTGAACGTTACCTAACAGCGGCTAATTAATCGGAAAGTTGCTGCAACCGCCAATTTTTTCTGGTTACGATTTAAATCACAGGGTCTCTGACACAATGCGTAATAAAGAACGGTGTAATTGAACGTTCTATGAAGTTATTGCTACTAAGTTTGGAAGGTCATTGTAAAAGTGTTTTCCTATTAAAAATTTAAATTAATTTCCAATAGCACATCGAGATTTGAAGACGACAAAATCCAATTGAAAATCTGTAAAGCCTTGTAATTATTATAAAATTAAACAAAATTTGTCAATACAATTTGTCAGTTGTAGATTAAATTTAAAATAAAAAATATTAATTATCCTGAAGAAGCTCTCAAGGTACAAGCGAAGCGTCGACTTTCAGATTGAATTTACAACCTTCAAATTATATTTACAAATTTTGTGATAATTTTCAACACACAAGAACTTACTTTAATAAATTATATTTAAAATTCAAGTAAGTTCCTTGAAATAACTATAAATTTTCAGTTTATTCTTTTTTAAAATTCTATCTGTTCTCATTTTACATTTATCTTCCAATAACATTCAATTTCTGAAATTGAATTTCACATTACCATACCTACATGGTCATTGATAAAGAGTGCATAAGATCAATAAACATAATCATTTTAGAATTATTAAATGACAGTAGAGCACGAGATAAGAATGAGTAATATTTGTGAATCAGATCCATAATATTTCTGGACTCCTCATATGAATGCAAATTCAGCGATTATGAGGATGTCACCATTGAAATTATACTACTAATTCAGTAGTCATGAAAATGTGAATGAGGAGTAACTTTAGAAAGAGTGAAGTCAACATAACCTGACAAATAACATCTAATTTCAAGAGATTCGCAAGTAATGAGAGGTTTTGTCGACTGTAATTTTTTTTTCACATAATTGAGTGTTCTCACGTGTTTAATAAATGAGGTACCCCAAAAATTAGTGTCAGTTTCCAACAAGCCGCAGAGCTATCTACCACACATCTGTGGACGCATTATTTCAGGAAAGAAAACACCAATTGACTGGCCCGATTTTTTCACCTCCCCGTTAACTTTATGTGGCGATTAATTCCCATAGTAACGATTGTGATCACATTTGTTACTATGGGAATAAACCGTCAGATAAAGTTAACTGGAAGTGAAAAAACTGGGCCTAAGGGTCGGTTTATCGATGCTAGGTTAAATTTATCTTTCAGTTTGTTACTAATGAAAATGTATACTTCATAATAATTATGAAAGTAAAATGTATACTTTCATAATAATTATGAAAGTATACATAATTATTATGAAAGTATACGTTGCCATTGGTAACAAACTGAAAGATAAATTTAACCTAGCATCGATAAACCGCCCCTAAGTCGTGTGATTTGACGTAAAATTACCCTTACTTTTGAGAAACCTGTTATAATTTCAGTGTAAAACATTTCATTGTAAAGTCCGAAAGTTCTGTTTCCTTCGTTGTTTTTTTTTTCGTAACTGCGGCCCTGCCATATACAGCATCCTAGATTAATAAGGAACTAAGGAACAAAAAGTCCTCTATCTGGTTGTCGCGATTGAAAAAAAAATGGATTCCATAACATAGATAGAGCGCCTCCCTTTCTATCAAGTCATTATTATCTGAAGATCATGGAATTAAACATCTTGTCTTAGCTAGATTCAGAAAATTTGAATTCCCAACACAGTGAAACCTCTCTTAGGCGGACACCTCTTATAGGCGGACAGTTTGCTGGTCACGGTCGGTGTCCGCCTAATAGAGATAAAAATGCATGTAATTTACATAAATGAGGAATTAAAAACTGTTCGGCTAAGGGCCCGTTTCATAATGGAATTTAAAGGAGACTTTAAAATTTAAGTCACATTCAAATGTGTAAGCAAATGTATTTTGACATTTGTCAAGCGACAATTTGAAACCGAGTTTAAATTTAGAGTTTCCTTTAATAATACAGTCGCACCTTCATAACTCGAACCTCCACAACTTGAAGTAAGTTGTAAGTCGAAATGTACTGATGTCCCTGCACATTGTGTATAACTGAAATCTGTTTCTTTAACTCAAAATTTCTATAATTCAATTCGAAGTAATTTTCCGGACCCTTGAGATTCGAATTATGGAGGTTCGACTGTATATTTAAAAAAAAAGTTTCACAAGACAGGATTTTAGCACGTTCCAGGTTTAGAACGTTCTAATGAACAAGTGTGCTGAAGAAAAGTATTATGAAGTCTATACTTTATACTATTTTTTTTTAGGTTATTTTTGAAATTTCAGATATCAACAGATACAGGTATTGTCAAACAAATGTCAATTTGGAGGTCATTTTTGTAATTTGAAAAGTCAACAACTCTCGCTAATACATGTTATCGCCAACCTAATAAAGTAAAATTTCGTATGCTTTAGTGAGCTACTTTACGAAACCCAAATGAGTTTCATAATGTAGTCGTTAAAAAACCAAAACAGATAAATTCCATTATGAAACTGGCCCTAAGAGAGATGTTCGTGTAAAGGCTGGTCTACACGCAACGACTTATCGAACGACTTGTCGAATCAGACAAATCGTATCAAGTAAGTCGGCTTTCACACCAAAGTAGCAAGCTGCATGTTGCTTGCATCCTGGATGCATGCTGCATCCCACTAATTTTAGAACCTATGTAAACAATTGATAATATTCACACCGGTGTAGCGTAGCATTCATGCGTCCTGCCTTCTAAGATGCCCTGCGCGCCACGCTACTTCTCAAAAGATGCAAGAAGCATGCAGCTTGCTACTTTGGTGTGAAAGCCGACTAAGATGGAGCGTGTGGACCGCAAAACGTACGTCTAGCTTTAAGGCTGGTCTATACGCAACGACTTATCGAACGACTTGTCGAATCAGACAAATCGTATCAAGTAAGACGGAGCGTGTGGACCGCAAAACGTAAAGCTAGACGTACGTTTTGCGGTCCACACGCTCCGTCTTACTCGATACGATTTGTCTGATTCGACAAGTCGTTCGATAAGTCGTTGCGCGTAGACCAGCCTTAAAGATAGCTACAGACATGTAATGAAAATCACGGAACTTGAGCTCTGCGTAATCAATCGCCGAAGTAAGAACCGACAATGACTTCAATATTATTTCTTTGTTAACGGTGAATGAGAAAAAAGGACGGAGTTACGATTCATAAGTCTGATGATGTGATGATGCAACACCAGACAATGACGCAGAGCTCTTCTCTTATGAATACAACAATAACTGCAAGTTGGACAAGCATAAAAATTGATCATGTGTACTTGTCAAGCATGCAGTATCCCCCATGGGAAGTTTTACTGTATTTGAATCTAGGAAGACATCATTTTTAATTCCATGGTCTTCGGAAGATGACTTTACATTGGATCTTGTGATATACATAATTTTCATATAAACTTGCCTTCACAGCTTCCTAGATTAATAGAAGACAAGCAGTTCTTTATCTGTCTGGCAACATTTGAAACAAATCAGTTCCATGACAGTTATCGATAATCAGGTGTATTCCATAATGCAGTGGTTATTTGTCACTTTATTAACACTGTGCTTAATAATAACTTCTTAACCACTGCTTTTAAATCACTAATTGAAGACGTATTTCATAAGCACACGGTGGTTATTTTACAATTTTGAACATTAGTTAACTTCATTTGTAAAATATAATCGCTGAACATAATCGCATAACCTTCTTTTCAATGTCATTGGCGTTTGTGGAATAGCAAAATATTTAAAAAGTGATTAAAAGCGGCAGCACATGCGCATAATTCAGTGTTTATTAATCATTGATATATGGAATACACCCGATTGTAGATTCTTATATACAGGATGTCCCAACGAGACCTTTCATTAGAAATTTATGGGGTTCTGGCCAAAATAGAAACTTGAACATTTAGAATTAGATACAAGTGATTGCGTTCTCTTTAGCTAAAATATTTTCAGATGTCTAGCACTTCCGGTTATACCGGAAGTCGCCATCTACTTTGTTATTTTAAATGGAACACCCTATTTATTTTTGCACTTTTAGATGGGAATCATAATTTTGAATCTTTTTTATTGAAACCATACCATGTCTATCTAGTACAGTTTTTGAGATAAAAATTATTTTCCGAAATCATGGCAGGTGGTTGACGTTTTCAAAATGGGCTGTAACTGTTATTTGAAACGAGATAGAAAATTGAAATCTAATTAAGTTTGTAGTTTAAAGATCCCTTTACCGTAGGTATTCTTTAAAATAAACATCTTTGCCTGAGAATAATTCTTAAATTTATACTTTTCATCAAGAGTTAAAAATGTAAAAAGATCGATTTTTTCAAATGGAATGTCAGATTTTTCGTTGCGTAATCAAATTGGTGATAAAATTTGGCACAAAGTGGTATTACATGTTCCTATACCTAAATCAAACCGTTTTAGAGTTATTTCCAAAAAACGGAAAATTATTTTCGTTGTTGTTATTCATTTTGCAACTTGAAATGAATGAGTTTCAATAACTTGACATTTGAAAAATTATTTCTGATATCCATAGCAACCATTCATTAGCATGCATTCTCGCCACAATGGTAAAATTTTCCGGTATAACCGGAAGTGCTAGACATCTGAAAATATTTTAGGTGAAGAGAACGCAATCACTTGTATCTAATTCTAAATGTTCAAGTTTCTATTTTGGCCAGAACCCCATAAACTTCTAATGAAAGGTCTCGCTGGTACACCTGTATACTGTGGTAATGTCGCCAGTGTTACCAAGTGCAAAAAGCAGAAATCCCTCAAGAGATAGCAAAAATCCCTTTTCAATGTAGAAAATATTAAAGTTTGTTACTAGATAAATAAATTTTAAAAAAACGTACAAAAATCATTAAAAATACACAAAGTTAAAGGAAAACGGAAACAAAAAACGCTGGAATTTACAGCGTAATTCAGTAGACTAATAATAAACTTTAAGAAAAGAACAATTTGAAAGGAATGATGACAAAACAAAGAAAACAAAATAATAAAAATTCAAAAAACAGACAAATTAAAAATAATAATAAAAAAAACAAAAGGCAATCGATTTTACAACACAATTTAACAGAGTAATACGTAGTTTTTTTTTATAAAAAGAACTTTGAGAATGCAAAGAAAATGAAATAATTGATTTTTTTCAAACGAAATAGGTATGTAATCGATTTTGCAGAACAATTCAGTAGATTAACAAATTTAACAAAAAAATTATTTGGAAGGAAAGGTGACAAAACAAACGAACATTTAAAATTTATAAAATATACAATAATATTTTTTAAAAGGAGGTGTCTAGAGTACCGTCAGACGGGTACCGATTGCGCTCCCGTTAGAAGTATGACGTCACACGATGACATTTTTGCACCTGCGCGTTGGTGTATAACGGGACTCTAATACTGTCCCGTTAATAACCATAACCTCAATCTCACCTACGTTGATCTTAAAAGTGTGAACATCATGTCTGAATTTAAAGTGGGTGATAAATTCTTCTCATATAAGGAAGTGAAGGAGAAAATAGAGCGATTTGGCAACGAAACCTTTACTTCATTTTGGAAAAGGGAAGCGAGAACTATAAATTCTAGTAAAAGAAAATTATCGGAAAATCGAGAAATTAATAAGAACCTTTTATATTATCAGCTAATGTATGCTTGTAACCGGGGAGGACAAAAATTTCGAAAAAGGGGAAAAAATCAACGACAAACATGGTATATACATATATATTTTTTAGATATTTAATAATTTAAATTAACTAATTCCTAAAACTATTTTTAGTACTTTTAAGGAAGATTGTAAAATGCATGTCAGATTTAAAGCATCTTTAGATGGACAATGCTTAGAAGTTACGTCAGTTAATTTAAATCACAGTCATGAAACAGGAAAGGTACTGTTGGTCTATTTATTTCAGAATTTAATTTTTGATTGAATTTTTTAATATTAATTATTTTATGGTATTATTTCATTAATTATTATAGGAGTAATATTATTTAAATATACCTAGTGATCATAGATATGGTTTTTATTTTTTCTTTATGAATCAGTTTCAATTAAGTTTTGTAGATGTAATGTAACCAATAATCTGATTTTTGGAGGTAGAATATGTAGAAGAATAGAAGCTAATGTTATATTCGGGTTATCCGGAAATAGTATCAATTATATACAAAATTGTTGGTTGCAAGTCAGCAGGATTGCAATGGGGTCCCCGAGCATATTCTGTATAGCTACTTCGGCCTTAATTGGGGTCTCATCAGCAGAACAGTAGCTCGAGAACTCCATTCCAACCCCGACGACGTCTCGAGCTACTGTTCTGCTGATGAGGCCCCAATTAGGGCCGAAATAGCTTTACAGAATATACTCGGGGGCCCATTGCTATCCTGCCGACTTGCAATCAACAGTTTTGCATATTTGCGATGACACGCTTTGTCCGCACTGACCGCCATCTCGTGCGTGAAACTCATGGGGCATCGGTATTAGTTGCTATTTGCCTTTTAACGACACAATTTACAGGTCAAAAAATAGTCGCGTCGCGGTGCACTTATTTGACATCAATTATACCGCGTGTCCCAGAAATGGATATAAAGCTTCAGGTAAATCTATTTCTCTACATTTCCTCATTCTAAAACCGCAAAAAACGGTTCCCAGTCTAGTGTACTTCTCTTGTACGAACCCTCCAAATAGAGCACTTTTAGCAGAAAACTGCGAAGTAAACGGCTGAAAATGGAACGGAAAATGTTATTAAATCAGTAAGGAAGACTTTATCATTAACAGAAAATAATTTAAACGCACTTCACACACCTACGACTGCTTCTTGGGTTACAGTTAAAAACAGCAGCGCAGAGAACAGTAAAATAAATACTTAATTAAGGCGTTGCATTTGCAACTACATACTTGAAATTTACTTAGTCTGAAGCCCTTCTGTAAATCGAATTAACTGCATACATAAGCAATGTTTCCAAGTTTACCAATTTTTTCTTGCCTCGTATTTTGTTTCGTGTGCTGAAACTCTCAAACTTAAATAATTAATTTTTGCATTTTTGGGACCCTCATTAGCAGTATTCCTTTCACGTAAAGGAGCAGCTCCGAGCTGTCCGGGGTTTAAAGCCCTGTGTTCCTTTCCACACGAGTGCGACACCGAGCGAGAACTTCACGCCCCAAGGTCACACTTTCCCCTCACCCTTCGAAGACCACCAAATAACTAGAGGCGTCAAGCTCTGATCAGCTGATCTCCATGTTTTAAGGTTATGTCATTTATTATATGCACAGGTTGTGTCCGAAAATGCAATAATAATGCTCAAATCGAAGTAAAATATGTGCTTTATTTATCCAGTAAAACTCAGAAGTATGGTAAATTTAAACTTCACCACAACATGCGACGGCACTGAATACGACCTGCGCACCGACCTACCGAACAAATTTCGCGCCATTATTTTTGGTCATAAGATGGCTTATACACCGTTCCATTGAACAAGTAACCCTGAGTGACTCTGGGGTGCTCCAGGCTTTATGCCCCGGGGCGTCATAACTTCGAATGGAAAGCAGTGATTGAATGGAGTAAAAAAGTCATTGATTGTCAAAAATTCGTTCCTAACTTGCGTTTTATTAAAAATAATAAGGTTGATGTCTTAATTCTTAGTATTAAGAATATTCTCTTAAAAATTTAAGTTATTTTCAACACTTCTTTGGTAAAAGAATATTTATCTGACATGTTTTAATTTCTGAAATTAAAACTGACGTTTTGATTGACAATGGCGACTATGAGATTGAAAACAAATCATTAAGATATTTCAAATAATTAATTTTTATTTTCTTCTATTCATCTTTATAATACAATGTAAATGAAAAATCTGAAACATGAATTGAGGCGGTCAGAAGCAAAGGGGTGTAAGTTTAATTTTTGTGATTTTGAGAGCAAGAGGTTCAAAGTTAAATTTCTATAGAAAAATCACGGTCAAACGAAAATTAATGAGATAAAAATACTTTACTTTCTGATAACCTTTTATGATTGTTTCTAAAGATTCGATAAATTTGTGTTTATCCACATAACTTGGTTTGCGTGAAAAAGTCACTTACACTCTTTTGGTTCTAACCGCCTCAGCTGTGATGTATGCAGCCTTTTCAAGCTTAAGTCGGCACTTTTGCTAACTTTGTTATTATAAAAGCTACAAATTCGGTTAAGTTTGCAAACTAATAGTACTTTTCATGCTGATTAAAATGACGCAGTCAAAAAAACAATTGAACGTCGCTTTTATGAAATAAAGTCAAGAAGACACTTTTTTAAATGGAACGCCATATATATTATATTACCAATCGATAGAGAATAAAATTCTTAAGTATAATTGTAATTATTAAGATATTTTCATTTTTATAAAATTATCAAAGTTGCCTTTGCTTTTAAAACAAACATTTGCAAATCGCCGTAATCAAATTTTTCTCTTGAGAGACTATTGTTTTTGAGGTTTGTAGTTTTTTCTTACATGCATACTTGCATGCATACCGAAAACTGACTAAAAATTATGACAATTTTTGAACATTTTTAATGGTTTTTACCCGCTACTAGAAAAATGAACAAAAATTTTGACATTTTTTGTGCATCTTTTATGGTTTTTATACGCATCTAGAAAAATGATAAAAAATTATGACAATTTTTGTAAATTTTTTCTAGATGCGGAGAAACCATGTTTCAACAGACGGCGTTAATAAAGTGGGTTACCTAATACATAAAGAGCAACTTTGAGCTGTCTAGGGGCTTTCAACTTTCCATTTCTTTTCACGAAATTAAATCTGAAAATCTTTTCTAAAAAAAAAATTCCTTAGTCCCTAATGACTTATAGCGTTTTCGATTTATTGCACTAGTGCGCACTCAAAGTATCTTCATCTCATGTTATTGCATGAGGTTAAAAGAAGATGCAAATACATTGAGTGCCACCGGTGCAGATGAATCGAAAACGCTATTGGAAAAAAACTTGAAAAGGGATTTATACCTTAGGTTGGCAACATTGAATGTGGCCCCCTCTATACAGTTCTTAATTAGACTTCTGCTATTGTCATCATTGGGCCCGTTCAGGTAACACAGCTGCTGCAAGTCAGCGCTCAGCATGATAAAAGTCAGCGGTCACGTATCTCTGAACGGACTGCTACTTCTCAGCAATTTTTTGTGTCATTCCAAAAGTTTAAAATTTATCGAACCTCGTTTCTGAACGTTTTATGAATTGAAATTTATGAATTTAAATACAATGGTAGAAAATATTTTGTTGTGTGAATTATTATACGACGATGGGCTAGATTTGAATGGTCTGTGGCCCGTAATACAAGATCTTGCTAAGGTTATGTTTGTTTATACTTACCTCCACCAATGAACGCTCAGCGCTGAGCAAGTCAGCGTAAATAAATTCCGCTGTGTAGAAATAACAGCTGCTGGAACTTAGCGTGTCGGTTCAAGAAATTTGCTGACCCAGCAACTCAGCTGCTGTGGTCGTCTGAACGGGCCCATTGTTTCCTATGTGCCTAGTCCTTTACTCGGTACATCGGCTGGTCGCGTTCTTAGTTCAGAGCCACTTTTCTGTTACGAAGAGGGAGCCACACTAGAGTGATCTTCAGAGAAATGATTGATATAAAGAAGTGCATGATCTGTTGAAGTACAGCATTTTCGATAATTCGAATAAAACATGCAAAATTCAAATTCAAAACGTACCATTTAGAAATATATTCCGTAAATCAACTATTTTAACCATATATAGTTTCGCTTTTGCGTTCCATAAATAACATGTTCCTGAAATATATCTATTTATGATACGCGCTTTTCTGAAAACAGTAACTCGTGGTCATAACCAAAGTAACCATAACAGAAATGTAGTAAGTTGTGGTTAAATCGAGGACCGCCTATTTAAGAATTGTAACTAGGTATCTAGTATATAGATATTATTACTCTATGGTATCTACTAATAAGACATTGACTATTTGAAGGTAAAAGGGCGTGTTTTTTAATTACTCGAACAGCTGTTTGAGCGTTCGAGTAGACGAAAAAGCGTTTTTTAATTATATTCGAGTAACGAAAGTAGCGTTCGAAAAATCCACAAACTGTCCGAGCTAAGCGTTCGAGCTCCGCTAGCATGCACCAAGTACCGAGATAGTGCAGCAAAGTAGAACAGTGAACATAACCTAACAACGTCATGTATGTATGTTATGTATGTATACTGGTGCTTAAAAGTATCCGAATGAAAAGCAATAAAATCGTTCGAATATGACCCTTGTGGTAAACTTCACAGTGCCAGGCGGTCACGCCGGTCGTCCGAATACTTTTAAGCACCAGTATACAGCAAGCACTAACCGATCGTTTTCTTAAGCGTTTTTTAATTGTAAAATCGAGCAAGTTCTCGAACTATCTGACAGCTTGTTCGAACACATTTGCCTCGAGGAATTGGTGCATTTAAAAAACACGCCCATTAATTCTTTTTCTCATAAAATCATACGTAGATTTAAGTATTAATGAAGCTTTATAAATTTTAGGGATTATTACTACATTACTGACGTGTGCTTATTGTTCTGCAGAATTAGGTTTTTTACCTGATTATTTAGCTGTAAATCCACACACATTTTTCTAATTTTGAAATCATAGCAATAGATGAGTCGTCTGGAATAATGAAATAGTACATATAATATGATAATTATTTTACAAAAACATTTATCTTTTGGAAATTCGAATTCTACTATTGCTTTCACTTTCATCAGATGTTGATGAAAATGATTTCAGAAAAATTTCTATACATGATTTACAGTTATTTACATTCATAATCCAGTACGTAATATAATAGATAATAAAAATGCGACTAAAGAAAACACCAACACCCTAATTTTCCAAATAAAAAATAAGGTTATGTTGTTTATTTCGGAGAATAAAATTTCCAAGGTGATGATGAACGTAGCGTTTCATAAATAACCTGCTTTTTCAATAACCAACATTAACCGTAACCAAACCGTTGGTTATTAACAGTTGATTTATGGAACATACTATAAACATGGTAACTGTGGCAACGGTGGAAGTTCAAAGTAAAATTATACAGAGCCCGGTTTTTCGATCTCAGTTTAACTTTAAACTTCAGTTTATTCTCATTGCTTCTATAGGAATAAACTGAAGTTTAAAGTTAAACTGAGATCGAGAAACCGAGCCTAAAGCCCAGTTTTACAATCGTGGAATAAGGACGGAATAACTGTTTGTCGAATATCCTTTAATGTTCCTCCATATCTACGTCACACCTACGTCACGTTATTCTAAGAAAAATGCTTATCCGCCGATTGTAAAATCGAGCCTATAAGGCCCGGTTTTTTAATCGTGTGTTAACTTTAACCTTCAGTTTACTCCCATAAGAATACAATTGTCGTCATGGAAATAAACCGAAAGTTACAGTTTAACTTGATATTGAAAAACCGGGCCTAAGGAGAATTATTGCCAGGGAACAGGTTTTTTTTCTTCAAAAACGACCGATCAAATAAAGGACTGGTGATTGTCATAGTTATTGTATTACTTGGACATTTTATTTGATTTCGAATTTTATAAATTTATGACAGTTTAAATAATAAATCATAAACATATTGCGTTCTTATCACCCCAAAATACCAAAGTATTGCATTAATTACAGTCCAAGGTCTAGTTTCATAGTTTTCCTGCAGACTTTGATTTAAATCTGAAATGGAAAGAAATTTTGATAAATTACACAAGCTTGTTGAACGAATTAACAATACAACAGATTTCTAATTTTGAAAAAAACTGGATCATTTTAATTTTGTCATTTACAAAAATTCATTATGGATCGATAAATTTAAATTATTATAAAACAAAGATAAATGATTGATACAGTTGATACCTTGATATTAATTTGTGGATGAAAATTGACACCTTTGATAAGTGACGACATGATTGTAGTGTGGTTCCCTCTTCAGACTAGAAAAATGATTCTGACCACTGACCAGCCGAACAAAGAATTCGATGGAAGCCGTGCTTTAATTCGGACTAAAGCCCGATTTTACAATCGTCGGATAAGCATTATTCTTACAATAACCTGACGTAGATATGGTGGAACATTAAAGAATATTCGGCGAACAGTTATTCCGTCCTTATTCCATGATTGTATTGTAAAACTGGGCCTAAAGGTTAAAGACACTTTTGAAATTTAATTAAAACGCTCAATATCTATTGTTGGTTTTATAATCCACATAGATTAAATTAAAACTACGTTTCACTGTATTCTAAGATTAGTTTTAAAGAGATAACGAAAAAATCGATTAGATTGTAACACGCACAGGAAATAAAGAAACGCAGACGCCGTTATTTCCTGAAAACACCTACCCAATTATCAGAACTTTTAAGAATTTATGAGTCGCATTGTAATAACTGTATAAAAACGAAAAAGAAATGCTTCTTTCAACCGGTAGCCCATAATTTAAGCAGGACGAAGAGGGGAAGAAATAACATATTGTCCAACTACGCCCCATTTAAAAAAGGTTAGTGACATCATATGTAAAAACAGATTGCTCATGCTCATACTTTACTGCGATCTTATAAGAAAAATATTACCCCGACTACGAGATATAAATTTTTTTTTTAAGATTAATGAAGTAAATATTTTTTTTAGGGAACCCCGTAAATAATATCTTGCAAATTTAAGATGGTGGAAAAAGAAGACTTTTATTCTGTGGTTTAAAGACGTTTTAAATTGCCACGTCTACCGTAAATAATGACATAATGGCCCTTTGTTAGTGCCTCGTAAAGAACGGAGGCTACAAAAGTATTTACAGTTATTAATAAGTAGGCAATTAAAGAGTATGATAAAGCCATATCAACCGCTTCCTGGAATTGTAAATTTAAAAAAAAGTACATGCCATTTATAACAATATTAATTAAACTGTGTAAGTAGTTGCGATCGATTTTTCCACGGTTATGAAATAAAAATTCAAAGTTCGAGTTTCCACGTTGGTAATATTACAATTTGGGAACTCGCTTTAAAAATACTTAATTGTGATTAATTATTAACGTAATAATAAAATACTTACGGACAATATTCAATGACTTCAATAATTTCATTGCACCGATAAACTTAACCTCGCTCGTATCACAAACACACAAAATTTAGCCGAATATTTACAACGGACTGAGCAGTTTTTCCCTGTATTATTTTATTAATTTTTTAAACTATTTTTTTATAAAGCTACGCGTTCAAAAAAACGTATAATCTACGCGTTACGAGATTACGTACGATTTATAACCATTAAGTGACGTCAGATATTAAAATTCCGCAAAAATTCAACGGCAAAGGCTAAGTACAAGCGTTTCATGTGTTCACCTTGTTCACAGTTTGAAAAATGTTTTTGTAAAGCATAAGAAAATTCATGGCTGAATTATTTACGACGGCGGATCATTAGAGGTTAGGATGCAAAATCAATACCGTAAATATTCCAGGGAAGAATTATTTTTGAAACAATGCGACCTTACAAGCTGTCTCACAATGCACACTGACTTGATTTTGTGTTAATTTGCGGCAATTGTTTTTTGTTTAAAGCTGTGTTGGGGTTAAAAAACGCACTGGGATTTTAGTTTTTGTTTACACGGTTATATCAGCATTCAGCATATGAACCGGGCACCACTCCGTCGCGCGCCGAGTTGACTGCAGACTAAATTGCAACGTTGCCTCCGAGAGTACAATATAGTCCCCACCGTGTTGCATAGATGTCGTTAGTATTTTGATCGCTTCACCAACAGGAAAAAGGAAATCATTAATTGAAAGTTATGAATTTTTTAGATTCATAATTTTACTATTGCTAAAGCAAGACACTTAAGTTATGTTTGCAATAACTCTCTTCTACTTTTTTTAAACAAACACAATTATTTCAAATCAGAGTTCATGTATTAATAACATATTAACACAGTAAGATTTTTTTAGCGTAGAACATTGCTGTGATATTACCTGAATGAGGGTAATAAAGGAAGGAGCAACAAGGAGAGGGATCCAAATTTTTTAAAAGTTTAATAACTTCTAATCATTTTTCATAAACCATTCACAAACATGAACACCAAACACATCATCTGGAAATAAAAATGTATTAAAGTATCATACAAAGTAAATTTCAAAATTGAATATAAAAAAAAAGAGTAATAAAGTAAAATTCAGAAGGCAAATGTAGTTAATATTTTCAAAAATATGTCAAATTAACAAACCATTGAAGAGCATGCCGGACAGGGTTCAGGAAGGATGGGACGTACTTTGACAGAGAGTGGCTGACCTGTGAGACCCCACAGGAGCAGTAGAAAAGGATGAATCGTGTACTTGGAGGAACCAAGCACAAGTCGGAATCAAAAGGTCAAAAGCAGAAAAGATATAAACTACGCAGAACTTCTAAAATATATTTAAAATTGTAAATGTCAGATGTGAAAGTCAAAATTATGACGTATTCGCGATAATTGTCAACGCGAGAGGTCTCTGTTAATCGCAAGATGGTACAAGATGGTCGATAAAAGGGTGAACAACATTGCAGTTGCGAAGTTTGATTGGTGCATGTTTTCTGATGTTTTCAATATTAAACCAATCCCTGAAATGTTGTTCACCCTTTCGATGGTACAGTAGCGGACAATAAAATCCGGGCACGTAATTTGCACAATGTAAACCTCACTTTAATATTTTTGACGTTGTCGCATTTCACTAGTAATTCTGACGTTTAATTTCAATTTTATTTATTTATTTTGACAAAAATATAACCTCAATAAAAGCCTAATTTACCAAATTTGTCTAAATACGCATGGCATGTCAAATTCTTGCCCGGATTTTATTGTCCACTACTGTACAAGCAGAAGTCGCCTACTTTGTTTGATTTCGCGAATAGATAAAACGGTCATATTATGATAATTTTAGAAAGATTCAGGGTTGCTATAGGCGCCATGCACATCTCTGCGTTCAGCGCCGCCTGGTGTGGTGATTTGTGAATTAGTGATATGAAAATATTTCTTGAGACTCATTGCATGGGAATAATATAACTCTTATGACAATTTACGATTGTAGTACATAATACTTGAGCTTCCTGGTATTGAAATACATTACAACATTCAAGTTTAAATGTACACTAATAATTTAAAACAACTCGTATTTTCATACCACTAATGCAGAATATGGTCATTGGTGGCGCTGGCTTCGCATGTGAATAATATTTATCCGAGGTGTAAAAAAACATTTCGCAAAGAGAAAATTCAGAATACTTTCTGTGAATAATTTTGCCTTTCACAAAGATAACTTCTCCACAAATTCACTCCTTACAATTTCACATAATTTTGACTTTTATAATTTATTAAACATTTCATTCGTTATATCGTTCAAACAACAGTTCTAATTTCTCAAATTTAGGACTTATTTCAGTTCGTGTTTTTTATATCAGTATTTATTTAATAAAATAGTTAAACTTTTAAGAATTTTATTTGTGTTAATTTTTAATACTTTATTTTCCCTACCAGGAAAATAAAGTGAGTAGAAAAAAAGGAAATTTTAGTAGAAGACATAATATTAAATTTTTTGACAATTAATTGACAATTCAATTTGACATCCAAATAAAACCTGCGTCAATAAAAGAAATAAAGTGTAGACGATTTGCAAGGATCGTAAGCAATTTATTTTAAACCTATTGAACAGATTTTATATAAATAAATAGGTAAACATAATTTTAATTTAGTCAACGAATACTTAAACGACGATTTGCAAGGAACGTAATCAAGAGTATTTAAACCGATTATATAAAATTATAAAATATGTATTTTAACAAACATACAGAAAATTATAAGAAGATTTGACTTTCTTAATAGAAAAAAGAATTTACCACCTAAGATAAGCATTAAAATAAAATTTTATAATAAATTCAAAATTTATTGAAATCACTACAATATGTAATACTTACTACTATGTGGAAATTGTGGAAAGTGAATTTTTTAAAATCGAACATTCAATGGGCTTCATACCATTTGACAATGAGACAGGGATTTAAGATGGGAAAACAGAAATTATTTTATAATATCTGACTGAGTAAATTCATAAGAATTTTTAGGTCGTAAATCGATAAGATTTTGATTTTTAAAGCATTTTGGTATAAAACTTATGATATTTTAAGCATTAATTATTTATAAATTAAAGAAAAACTAATTAGAATTCTTTATTTGTGGTTAATAGCATATTTTAGTAAACCCCAATTAATATTTCTCGTGGTCAAGGTATTTAAGTTTCGTAGCCGTAGGCTTGGGAGATCAAACATAGCCCATCACATTTTTTTTTACTTTTTTCAGACATAATTCTTTCTTTAAAGCGTTGGAATATTCTATCAGCCTTGTTTTGTTTGTTTTAGTTTTTTACATTTTCTATGTAAGTTGCATTTTAATATTCAAATAACTTTAGGTCAGCTTACGAGATCAAATTCATCATTTATTGTTCTTATTTATCAGGTATCTTTTCGTTTTGCCTGATACTTGTAATGATGGAAAGCCTCAGTTTAGAAAATAGAATTTTAGTTATTCGTCTGTACTTTCAAGGAAGTAGTTATCGTCAAATTCATGCAATATTGATGGAAATGTTTCAAAATACTCAAATTCCTGCTGTGTGTAATCTAAAGTAGCTTAAGAGCAGCCCTATGAAAAGGCCGAGAAAATATTAATTTATATTTAAGAAAATTATTTCAAATCTAAAGAAATATTAAAAAAAGAATACTCTTCTCACTTGGATTTGATTTTGTGACCCTACAGTTGCGAAAGACAAACAAATAATTTGGACCACACGAACCGTTTACAATCTCCCTTAAATAGCTATTAAGCCTTTATGGAAAAAAATAATTACTTTTTTTCTTAATTTCTAAATAATTAACAAATAAAATAGCATAAATTTAGTATCAAAACACTTTAAATGCCATAATCTTTCCGGCTATAACCTACAATTTCATAAAAATTTACACAGCTAGATAATATAAAGCAGTTTCTGTTTTCCCATGTTAAACCCCTATGTCTCGTTGTCAGAAGGACATCCGATATGTATGTGGACTTCGTTACTATGGATACCATTCGTACTTGTTTGTCTAGCACTGAACCTCATTTTTCGAAATAGATAACAGTTATTTATTTTATTTTGGAACCATAATCTTGTTTATTCGCACTTAATCTACTGTTGTTTTTTTTTGCTCTGTTACTGGTTCTTTGTAACAAATACATGCATATTATTTATTATTATTATTATTATTTTTATTATTATTAATGGCGGGCGTAATTTGGCTTTTATTGCCCAAATGCTTTAAATTAAACAAACACGTAGTAACGTAAACAAATCCATAGTAACGTAAACAATTTACATAATTATTTTATGGAAGCGACATGCCCATCACTCGCATACGATATAAAAATATTGAATCCATAAATTTTGACCAAAATGAAATAAAACGTTGTATGAACCACGTGCATAATTGTAGATAATAGCCCTCGAGCATTTAAAAACATACTCTCAGGCTATAATCTCCTAATTATGCCCTGGATACATAAATAACTATTATGTTTTATGGAAATTTGAGAACGTATCCCAAAGGGTCATAAAAACTGTTAATTGCCTTAAACTGGACCCTCCTCGATTCTATATGTTATAGGTTTGTATCCTTTCAATCGTTGAGTACCTATATGTCAAATGTGTCAAAATGTATGAAAGAAAAATAATGACAATTAAATGGTTGTTCATATCCATAGTTAATACCACGTATTTTTCAGCCTACGTTCGTTTTCAAAAAACTCAATAGCACTTAATAGCTCTGACCGTTTCGAAACCGTCATAATCAGTTGCCCACCGAAATATTGATCGATTTTGACAACTTTATCAAGTGTAAAACTTTGATGAGTGCATGCTTGTGACGGTTTCGAAACCGTCAGAAAGTGATGTTGGAACAGACCTATTAATACGTTCCACGATAAAAAAAATTCTCACTATATAGCAGAAATGCAGTTTCCTTCTTTTTTGTAAATCTGTAGGCTCTTTTCAATCACAAGTTTTGACACATAAGGCTTGTTCGAGTTTTCGCCAGGATAGTTCTAGAACCGTCCAGGAGCATGCGCACAACAAAAAAGCGCGGTTTTTTTGTTATGCGCATGCTCCTGATGGTTCTGGACTTGTCCTTACGTGAACCCCAATAAGGCTATATTGTGCAGGCTAAAGGCGGAAATACATGATTTAATTTGGTCGATTCAACCAAATTAATATATTGTATTGGTCGAAAGCAAAACGATGAAATTGCTTCAATTTAGTTGAATTAACTGAATTGTTCAACCAAATTGAATCGTATTATTTCCGCTTTAAGGCATTAAGATTGAATGCCCTCACTTGAGGAAATTAATACAGGATGTCCACTTTTCGAGCCTAATAGGGATTTCGGTTATCTTAAGAGATACGAAATTGATTAAATTGGGGTAAAGTTGCATCCCAATCACAAATCTACGAACAAATTTGACCTATTTTTTACGGTTTTCAAGACATTCGAAAAAAGTAAGAATCACGATTTCCATTTTTATTATATTTATTTTTTAAAATCAATAAAGCTAGACATTTTGAAGTCAAACATTTTTGTTAGGGCACTTTCTTATGAAGAATTTACTTATGCCATCATCTTTGTCATCTTACTTATGCCATCATCTTTGTCATTTCGTCAAAAATTGCGAACAAACGATATTCAACTTTTTAATTTTCTTATGGACACCATTTTGAATTTTTACACTATAAATGAAGCTTTTTTTTCTAATTACAATGATGTTCCACACTTGATGGTTTGAGTTAGATTCTGGAGAAAATTTTGAAATCTTCTGTTTTGCAAAGAGTGCCTTGGAAACAAAAAGCAACACTTTTGTTTTCAAAGAAACTTTGACAGTCAATTCAATTTGAAGTGTGATAGTGGCGTTTATTGTTAATTGCAGTAATAAAATATCTATTTATCATAAAATAGGCGATTTAATTTTTTACTTGTGACTTGTGACTAAATTTTGTTGGTTTTGTGATTATCTTAGGGCGCATTCAGCAGAACATATAATCCATTCCTTATCTATTTGTTATCGCAGTATGCCGTGAAAGTCTAGTGAGAATGTGGTAGTCATTTATGTAACTAAATTTTGACAATGAATGTCATATCGATTTAGATTTTAAGGTTATTTCGAAACAGGCAATGTTGCAACATTTCCTTTTCGTCACGAGGTGTATTGTGGGTGTATTCACGACCAAATTTACATAATGCCAAGAATTGACAACACCGATTAATCAATTTGATTTGAGTTGTCACAATTTGACGTATGTTATAATAGGGCCTAAATAGGGTCATTCAACGGACGCAATCGATTTATGATTGCATACAGTTTATCATTCAACGCGTCTAAATCGATTCAACATCGATCGTGAAATTATCAATATCAAATATTATAAAAAATGGGGTTATATCGGTCACGCCACCGTTTAGTGTTTTCATCAATCGATTCAATCTGATTTTAATCAATCGATTTGTTTGTTGAATGCCGCTATTGACATCAAAATTAAATATGTTCAGTTTAATAAGATGCCAACTTACTACAAAGTGGTCAAGAATCACTGTTTGAGTTGGCAGTGCTGAATTGTATTTTTAAATGGTACAACTGGAGTAACTTCCGGTTGTTGACGGCTTGACACAGACAGCCGTCACTTTACAAGCGCCATTTGACATTTCAAATTCAAATTAAAACGGTAGTTTTTATTCACATGACCTATAATCTTATCTATATTTACAGTTGGTTCTTGTCCGATGAAATATATTTTTCACTTCTGACGAAGCTGTCGAACGACTGCGAAACGTAAAATGTATAGTGCGCGATTTAGTGTCCGCTTAAAAGATTTTGTGATATAATCTTATCGCTGTTGATGTTGCGTTAAATAAATCAACAAAACATAGGTTTGTTCTAGCAACAGTACATAACTGTTAGAAATTGTATTGAACCTGCGCAGTAACACTTTAGCGTTCTAGCAGTGAAAATTTTAAGTTTCTTGTTACCAGTTTAATGTTCTACTAGCTGTGGATTGTAGTTTGCTGACAGTCCAAACAATTGACGTATTCTTTGCGAATTTCTAATGGTGACATGCGCACATTGAATCATCACCGTGCACGTCCGCGCGGTAAAAATATTTATCAATCCGTGGACCTACTATTTGTGTTGAATCTGATGTGATGGATATATCTGATGCATCTAATATACAGTTTTTATTTACTACCAGTGAGTTATTTGAGGAGAACCAGCGACAAAAAATAAAATTATGTTGAAGTAAATATATACGTTGTTCACAAATTAAAAAACCACCACCTGGTGCATTATGTTGGTATAAAACAAAAGTCCCCTATAAAACATTATCAAAATAGCAAGGTTGGCAAAGTATTTGAAGTTTCATGTCAAAGTAATTTCTCAAATCAATTTTATTATTATATTGTTTACATTTACATTCATTTTAACAAGCCATTTCAATGCCTCGAAAGCAGAAAAATATTTTAAATGCTAAAATGAAAGAAGCACTCGTCAAATGTTACCAAATTTCTAACTAGGACAATGTTGCCGGTTGTACTTTTCACAAGGCAACATCGCCAGTGGTCTTTTAATTTTTGAACAGAGAATACATATTACTTATACTGTGTAGCAAAACCTATAGGCGCCATACACATCTCTGTGTTCAGCGCCGCCTGGCGCGGTGATTTGTGAATTAGTGATATGAAAATATTTCTTGAGACTCATTGCATGGGAATAATATCACTCTTATGATAATTTACGATTGTAGTATGTACATAATACTTGAGCTTCCTGATATTGAAATACATTACAATATTCAAGTTCAAATGTACACTAATAATTTTAAACAACTCGTATTTTCATACCACTAATGCAGAATATGGCCATTGGTGGCGCTGGCTTCGCATGTGCGTGGTCCCTATTTCCTAAGCAATTTATCAAACGAGGTTATGACTTGGCTTAATGAATAAGAACAACAATTTAGAGATATGGATATAACTGACTTGGCGCGAAATGTCTTATTGTATCTTCATAAAATCAGGGAAACGTTCTAGCACAGAAAAGTTCGAAACTAATTCGACAACAATTACAGATTATGCATGCGCATAGGAAAAGTATACAAACTATCAGAAATTGTTTGCTAGAACAAACCTCATATCCGGTTTCAGTGTTGCAAATAGCCGAATAAAAAATGCTCTTAATTGTATTGCCAACTCAAACAGTTATTCTTGACCACTTTGTAGATTAAAATTACGGTCTATTGCGATAACAAATAGATAAGGAATGGATAATATTTCAGTAACAGTTCCCGCTCCAACAGTTGAGAGATTGAGATTGAGCACTCATTTCTGCTGAATGAGCTTTTAAGTTTCGGAACTACCACCATAGGACAATAAAATATGGAAGTTCTTGTTCGTGTCCGAGATTTTTTGTCCGCGACTGTAGATTATTTATATTTGTTAAAAAAAATTCTGAATAAAACTGACTTAAGATTTTGAATTTTTTTGATATTTCATTGAAATTTCATTCCCTTTTTAATGTGAAATTTTATTGGCTTTCCTGTTGAAACGTTTCATATTAAAAATAATGAAATTTCTACGTTTCTTTAAAAAAAATATATTTTTGAAATTTCCACATCCCTAATGTAGACATCAACCTAACGAGTACGTTGGATTGCAAGATCATCAGAATGAAACACTTTAAATTATATTAATCTTGAGACAATCACTGATCAAAATAAAAGCGACCTAGAGTAGGCGTTGAAAATTAACTGCGTGTTCTTGGATAACGTCATATTAATCTAATCTAATTGTCAATCAGTTGTGACAGAAATAACATTTGATTTATAATTATTGCCGTTTTTGTCCGAATGTTTCTTTCCTCTTTATTTTCTTCTAATTTAGCTTTAATTATTTTGTTTCATTTCTTCACTGATCTTTCGCATTTCTTACGTCATCATGGCCAGTATATCTTTTATATCCTCTTTTTCTTTTTTCGTTTCAGTTTTTGTTTTCGACTTCTTTTTTTTTAATCTCCATTCCTATATTATTTTAAAATAACACTTTGTTTAATTGTGAAGTTTATTTTAAATATAAAAAAAGGTGATTGTGTAAAATGTAAATGTTTGAGTGAGTGAGGAGAAAATCCTACTTATCCTGTCCTGCTTCCAGAGTCTACCAGGTTCCTGTTTGCTCCAAGGAAAGTCCTCGTGACTTTTTTAAAAAAACAAAAACATTAAACAATAGTAAGAAATATTTTACACACAAAAAACACAAAGGCACACAAATATTTCTATTAATAAACAAGATTGGATTCCTGTAGGATTTATGGAAATCGACTGAAATACGGAATATTGAAAGAGCTGTCAAAGAAGTCCCGCTTAGTGACTCATCCTGTATACTCATTCTATAAACATATATGTATGCGTTCCTTGAAAGTTCCTATGGCCGTTGTCTGTTTTCTTGGTTTCCGAATTGGAAATGCGTCGAAGTTGTGTCGTCACTAAAAGACAAACATAAAGTATGTTAAATGAATTTTATTTCACATAAGTAGTAAAGAAATTTAAATTAAAAAGAAAAAAAATTATTTTCAATTCTTGCATCACTGTTTATTATGTCAGTATTTTTTACATCTAAATAGATTATTAATCAGTGATTGGTTTAGAATGTCAATAACCACTTGAAATCCCATTTCCTGCATATTGAAGTGAATCTTACAAGTGCTTGTTTATGACATTGTTAGTACATAGTAAATGTTAAACTGGTAAAAAAAAATTACAAATTATACACTTGCAAAGTGGATTACTCAATAATTTTTTACGAATAAGTGGATGATGTTTGGTCTATTTTTTTTAATTCGTTCTTAACTAGAAACATGCCTGTTCAAAATTCTCCCTAATTTTAACATGTAATTCAAAACTATAATCTACAGCCACCTGAAACGACGAGAAATAAAAACCATTAAATTAAGGTTTCTGCTCAATTTTAAATTCAGCTGCAATATAAATAAAAAAAAAAAATGGACAACCACAGAGAAACTTACACAGATTCAGTAAATCGTCAATGTGTAAAAAAGTTCATAATTTTATTTAAAGCACTTGCACTTTGTGCACATAACATACAACATAAAATGAGTTCAGCGATACAAAATATTACTGGTACAAAGTTTTTTCCCTAAATAACAAGTAATGTGGCATCGGTATGGAAGTATTTTCTTTAAACAACACGTTCCTCTGTTCTTTATCCTTTATGATCTGCTTCAGTCTATCGATTTCTTGCACGTGTTCCTGCTTCAAGCGAGTTATCAACGTGTCCTGCTCTTGAAGTCTTCGTTCAACTTCTGATAACTCTTGGTAAGCTTCCTTTTGTACGGTCTGTAACACAGATGTTTCAGTAATTGTAACTTGGATGCGTTAAATAAATTTTGTACCTTATTATGATCTACTGAAGTGCAAGAGATTAAAAACAAACAATAAGTCAATATGACATCGTTGCTACTTCAAGCGCCTCACCTTTAGTTGTGTACGTAAACTCGCCATTCTATTAGCGATGTCAGTTCCCAGTCGTTTTACAGCTTTGTTCTCCTGGTGTCTTTGATTTAGAGCCTTCAAAAGCGACTCCTGTTCTTTCACTAAATCTTTAGCAAATTCCATTGCTTTGTGCAGTTGTTTTTTGAGGATACTTCTTGAAAGTTGCACTTCGTTTAACGTCTGCTGCAAATCTAAGAATTTAGATTCGTTCTTTCTGAAATAAGGACATTTTTTTTGAAGTACTTAAAATTTCTGTGTGCATACTTACAATTTCATAAAATAAAATAATATAGATTAGAATCTGTTTTAATAAAGTAAAATATTCAAGACACCACAAACATTTTTAACAGTAATCATAGAGATAAGTATTATATGGATAATAAGAAATAAAATTACGTGACTTACTTAATTTGTTTTTCAGATGATTTAATTCTGTCTTCAAGCTCAGATTTTTCTCTATTTAGTTGAGTAATTTTATCTGTAAATTCAGTTGCTTTGTTAGTCAGGGAAGTAATGTTTTCCTTAAGTTTAATCTTCTCAATTTCATACTGCTTCTTTAGTTCTTCATACCATCTACAAAGCAGTATTTTTTGTAAGTGAAGACAGTAAACAAATTAAAATATTTTAAGTGTAATACTTTTTGCATTCATTTACGCTAGCAGTATGTACAGATATTGGAATGTACTGTTGCCTTTCATTTTTAAATTCAATCTGAACGTCTAAAAGAGACTTGTTTTTCTCCTTAAGTGCAGCGATTTCAGTTCTACTTTTGCAGTACTCTTCATGTAGTACTTTGTAATCTCTTCTCATTTCATCAACTGCAAAAACATAGCTTACAGAAAAAATCAAATGCCTGAGTATACTTACTTTTTTGCTCATAAGATTTTAAAATCTCTTCTATTTTATCCTGCTTCATCGCACACTTCTTAATTAATAAATCATTTTGTTCTTTCACCGACTTCAATTCTGATTTAAGACTTTCAACATTCAAAGCTAAACTCTTACTGCATTCATCATCCTCATTCAGTTTTTTATGCAAATTTTCATTCTCTTTAATGATCTCTTTTAGCCGGTCTGTGAAATTCGACAACTCCAGCTCATACTTCTGAATAATTTCCTCCTTTTCCGCGATGGTTTCCTGGTAGGAATCCAGCAGAGGGCCTAAAGTATGTGCGTTGACTTTCCCCCAGGAAATTGGCATATGAGAATGATTCCAGTGATCCTCAGGTAAGTTATTCTTCATCTCAGGGGAAATGGTTGGCATGTTTTCTCTACTGTCAGCTCGAGTAACTTCATGCAAGGAACTGTTTAGTTTTATCCTATGCTTGTGGAATTTCTCTTGATAAACTTCTAACTGCATGTTTAGCCTGCAAAAGTGATTCAGACATTTTAATTCACAGTTAGTAACTCACCTATAAATAACATTTTTCAACATATTTTCATCTTCCAGCAATTCTGTATTCGTAGCTTTCAATGCACTGCATTCTGCTTTCGCCTTATCAATCAACCTGCTGAGGTGTTCGCAGTTTTGGCAGCACTTGCTCTGTGTTAGCTCTTTCTTAACATTATTGAGTTCCACAAGCATTTGTTGGTATTGAACTTTAATGGTGTTATTCTCATTCACGACTTCTTCGTTTACTTTCTGCAAATTATTTAATTTTTCTTTGAGTCTGGTCAGTTTTTTATTTAAGTAAACATCCATAGACGATAGCTTTTCTTGTAACTCCAAGTTCTGTTCGTTTAGGACTTCGTTTTCTTTAATGAGGTGCCTCTTGCTAATTTTTGCGCTTTGCTTTTCATCTGCAACTGAAAATTAGTTACATCAGAGAAATATTACAGGAAGAGCACACTTGTTCTTACTTCTACTGGGGTAGTTTGCACTGAATGTTTTGTGAACTGACACATCGCCCTGTCTTTCAGTTCTATGAACTGGAACGTCTAGTTTTTTCCTGCGTGGCTTCACTGGTACATCCGCTTGCATTTCGAGGACGATCCTGTGTTGCTTTGGCCAATTTTATATTTCTTGAATACCTGGAAGCACTTGTTTGGTTTCAACTCAACTAGCTGTGGCGAGAAACATTTTTATGTCTCTACTTAACTCGTTGCAACTAGTGCAAGGAATTAGTTATTTTTAAATTGTCATGAGTGCTTTGTTTACTAGTTATTTTCATACATGGTTTCCATGGCAACACTGTGCTGTCAATATTGCCAGCCAAATTGAATGTCCTTAGTTTACTGGGCAATAAAAAAAAACTAATGAACATTAGGTAATAAATAATTTGCCGTTTAGCCAAAGTAAAATTATGCATATCCTCTATAAAAAAAACTTATCCACAAATATTAGTTGCATTCGATTCATCGATTTGGATCGATTTAAATCGATTCAAAAAGAATTTATGGGTTCGATTTGTGCAGGATTCACCATAAGCAAAACGTAACGAAACTGATCCAGATTACTTTTATTTTAAGTGATCTACTGATAAAAACGAATTGATTTCGGCTGAGAATCGAATGCAGCTATTGTTATAACTTTACAAGAGAAACGGTTTTAAAAAGATATAATTGTATGCGTACCATAACTAGGTGTTCATGTTCAACAAATTAAATTGGTAGTTAATCAGGTCTGGATTCACTTTTAAAACATCTACGAATTTTACTATAATTAGTGATGCCTGAAGAAAAGGCGACAATGTACCCTCAAACATCATTCAACGCTGGAAAACGAAATTACAACTTTTGTAAATAAACAATTAAACACAAATTTGAGGTTATGGTGTATGAATAGATTAAAATGCATTTCTCACTTTTAAATTAATACTTACTTATTATTCTCTCTGTATATGATAAATTTGTCGACTCTGTTTATCTCAGCTTTTATTACAGTAAAAAAAGATAGATTGCAAATTCGGAATACCTCAATGTTGCCAACGGAAAGAAAATTCACTTTCGAATTTACACTAGAATATCGAAATAACTGAAAGAAATCTCTTACGACTGATTATAACAATGTAGAATGAGTTGATAATTTCATTAGTTATAAATAAGGCATAACTCACTTTTCTTTAAACTCAAAATATTTTGGATTCGCACTCTAGCGCCCGCGCCTTACATCACTTTGAATCTTTCAGTGTTGCCAATGTATAACAACGTAAAACTGAAAGTTTTCTATCTTCTTGCTTTGCGCAGCAATGTTGCTTGTCTTACGGCCGTATGCCATTCCAGACAATTACGAAGTAAATGTTTAGCTGGGTCTTAAGTCCTTTAAACAGCACAAACATCCATGGCTACTGGTGGGATTCGAACCCACGCCGCCGAGCGACACGACTTTCCAAGTTGGCTAAAGGCGATTACACAATGCATTTGCATAAAACATAAAACATAAGATATAAGCCGTATGAAACACACAAGTTTTGTTTTGGGTAAGCCTAGAACACAATGGATTTGCATAAAACATAAGACATAAGACATAAGCCGTAAGAAACACATTTGCTTTGTTCTCGTTACGGAGCTATTGTATTATAGCGTACTTCTTTATATAGATCGAATTACTGTTACAGTTTATGTCCTATGTCTTATGTTTTATGCAAATCCACTGTGTACTGGCCTTTACGGAGCTATTGTGTTACAGCGCACTTCTTTACATAGGTCGAATACTACTTACGGCTTATGCCTTATGTCTTATATTTTATGCAAATGCATCGCCTTAAGGCGGCTCCACATTACATGGCAAACTAGGCGAATGTCGAACGTTAGTGATGTGTACAGTTTTCCAAACGTTTGTCAAATAATGTGTACGATGTTGCTGAATCGCATTTAAGTGTCTCATTTACCGACTTCTATCGGAACGTATATGAATGCAAACGTTGGAAGGAGTTTGACAAATGCTCTGCCATACACACTATTCGGCGAACCTTCACACTTCACAAACGTTTGGCTAGTTTGCCATGTAATGTAGCGCCGCCTTTAAGCTAGACCGCTAAGCCACTCGGCGACTCAAAAAAAACTGAAAGTCACTTCCATTACAAATTAATTTGATTTGTTTGCAACGTTTATCAGTTTTTCGGATCATCACTTCTAGTAATAGATTTGCTTACAATTTTAAAACTAATGCACACTGTCACATGAATTATGACAGACGTAAATCTTTAACTTCAAATTGAAGGGCTATGTGAAACTAGAATCTTAAAGAGCCAATAACTGTGAGAGCTATTGGCGGGCAAATTTGCATTACCACTCCTGATTTAAAAAAAAAATAACTTATAAAACAGTAATCACTACTTAACAGCCATTTTGCGTGAAGTTATTGACATTTATCTATTAATGTGAATGTCTGGAACACGGATATAATAAAAAAAAACTTCACTTCACGTAAGGTTTTTGTGATAGTTTAATTTGATTGTTTTACCTGGGAAACAGTAGGGGAGGGTGGGCCACAATGAGACAAAAAATACAATTTTTGGAATAAAAATTTGAATTTCATACTTTTGATCAAAATGATAGCCTAGGTAAATAATTTAAACTTTTAGGAACATACTACGTTAATAAAATTGTTAAGATGTGACGAGGAAGGCAGTTAAAATTAAAAAGATATATAGAACTGTTTTTGTCTCATTGTGGCCCATGTTATGGGGTGGAATGAGACAGTATTAAAAGATGACATTCATGTAGTAAATTTATTAAAAGACGAATGTAAAGTAAATAAAAATCTTTAAAAAAATGTCATAAACACAATGCAATTCCAGTGCATAAGAACAAAAAGAAAAGCAAGGCACTTTTTTAGGTTGAGTCACTAACGAACATAAATATTATCAAACCTAATTGAAAAATTTATTAAATTGTTCTGGCGCTTCAGTTCTCACTGATTGTGGGCTGGGAAGAATTGTTTTTAATGTATGATAAGATTGATAAGGCTACTGAGGCATCATCAGGAATTTTCATATGTCTCATTGTGGCCCATGCAACATTGTCTCATTGTGGCCCTGAAGCATCTTGGGATGATTTAAGTTGTGCAAGTTTTAATACATCCCACTGCAGTGGCGTAGATAGGGGGGGAGGGCCCGAGCCCCCCCCCGAAATGGTTCTAAAATATTATGTTCTGCGTATTTCATACTAAAGAAGTTTTCCATATGACGTTGTTTTTTGTTCCCCGTTTTACATTTCTTAAATAAAATGTTAAATAGTCCGTACTCGTTAAATTTTTTTTTGTCCCCCCCCCCCCCGAAACAAGTTTCTATCTACCCCACTGTCCCACTGTGTTAACCTAACTCGTAAAAATAATGGTTAAAGGTGTATCAACCACTAAATAAAACAGTATTGATGGAATTCCATAATATACATGTACAGTTATGGCACATTAAATTCTGCATAGCAAAAAAGATTACATACCCGAATATCACACTTTTTACATAAAAGACGGCAGAAATTTGCAATAACGCTGTAATTTTGACGGCAATTAGTCCTCGATGGGGCTCAACTTTATGTATGAACTAAGCTGCAAAAAGCCTGTAAAGTTCGAATTTATTCTCTTTATCTCACTGTGCCCCGTGTCTCACTGTGGCCCACCCTCCCCTACTTTTAATGACTTCTTTGAAATAACTAGTTTTTCAGTCCTCTGGCCAGAAATGCTGATGTGACATTCGTCAAAATCGTCCGGAAACAGCCCTATTGACGCACTAGGCCATCAAAAAACTTACCAAATGTTGGCAATATAGGTTATCCGTTTACATCAGTGGTTGACATTTCATAAATGACAAGAGGTTTGATTTTTTTTGAACTTTTGAGACAATTTAAAGTAGGTCGGACCAAAAAATAGTGTGTATTACACGGCCCGAAACTGCTTTGCAAGTGCTCTCACTTGCGAGGTCTCGGCTGCGCCTCTCCTTCGCAAACTGTGCTCACACCTGCAAACTGTACTCGCACTTGCAAAATGACAGTTTCTGGCCTTGTGATACAAATTACTATTGTTTTCTATTAATAAGTGCGAGGGCCACTAGAAAATGAATCTAGCTAACTATGAAACAAAAGACAATAGGGGCAATCAACAAACAAATCGATTGATTACGATAGGATAGAATCGATTTAAATCGATTCATGAAAACACTGAACGATGGCGTGACCGATATAACCCTACTTTCTATAATATTTGGTATTTAACTATTCAACAATAGCAATATCACAATATTTAGCAGTGCGGTTAAGTTATTTCTCTAATAAATCTTTGAAATAAACAATACGCTGTTATAAACAACTCGTACATATGATACAAACCGCAACGCCATAATCGCAAATTTTTTACGATAGACAATTTCACGATCGATGTTGAATCGATTCAGATGCGTATGCATCTAAACCGTATGCAATCATAAATCAATTGTGAATCGATTGTGTCCGTTAAATGCATCTAATTTATAGCGTTTTCGATTGATTGCACTATTGCGCACTCAGAGTATCTTCATCTCGTTTTATTACATGAGGTTAAAAGAAGATGCAATTACACTGAGCGCAACCGGTGCAGGCGAATCGAAAACGCTATTAGTTGTCCATTGCAAAATGTAATTTTCAAAAATGACCAAGAAACCAGAACCAAACTAAGAACCACATTTAGGTTTAATGCATTCAATAAAATGTCGTAAAAGCATGGAGAAGGTAGCCAAAGATCCAAAATAACAGCACAAAATTGAAACCATCATAACCTAAAAGTAAAAGTCCCATTTACAAGATACGGGAACTAAAAGAAGTCAGGTTTTCAACGGTAAAAGTTACTATCGTCTGTTTCAAAATCAAAAAACCACCAACCTCGCAATTTACTTCGTAGATACAATCGGCAACGCTGCCGCATGTACTTGCTAGTGACAAATTTAGGGGGAGGAAAATTTTAACTGCACAATTTAAAAGATTTCTGCGTTTTCGCGACATCATAAGATTTAGGGCAAATTAAGTATTAATATGACATTTTAAATTTTGACGCTAAATTACTGACGCGCATAAATTATAGTGACAACATGAAGTACCAACCAAAATATATCTGGGAATTTTGCTTTTGGGTAACATACTTCAACAGGTCGTGGTCTTTTAATTTTGAAATAGACGATAAATCGTGTAACTTTAGTTACTCATTACAAAAGTTTGTTTTTAAACTAGGAGAAGTAAAAGTAACAGTTGTCGGCCTGTTGTAGGTAGATTGACACTATATCTATCTATCTAAATCAGAAATTTGGCTTGCCTAGGAGGTTAACAAATTCTTCAAATAACCAGTTTTGCTTACAGGTTTAAAACAAACTGAAATTGTCAAATCAATTATGAAAGATATTTAAGCTGCGTTCGTTTATTCAACTCCGTTCACTCTATTTACTCTTTCTGCACTCTAAAGAATGAGAGCGAATAAGTTTTAATACAAGTAAGAGTGAGACAAAAGTACGAAAGGAGTAAATAGAGTGATCGGAGTTGAATAAACGAACGCAGCTTTAGTTTTTAGTTTTAAATTGAAGGCTCTGTCAAACAGCCAATAACTTTGTGAGTTTCTGGCGGGTAATATTCAAATTACTCCTCTTAGTTTAAAACAAACTCTAATTTGTATAATAACATCAAAATCTCTTGACCTGAACTTAACAAACAATTCTGACTAGTATTGCTAACTCTTCATTGAACTTTTTCCCCTGGACGTTAATTGAAAACCCCCTAAATCGATATTAAATACTTGTACTTTTTTCCAAAAATTACTTTAGAAATTAAATTGAAAACTCACGAATAACTGAAAAGATAAAAAGAGAAATAAATTTATACAAAAAGTTTATCGTTGTAAAATACAAGAAAAATTCTGCCTGCAAAGTGTAAATAAGTACACTTTTGTAATTTTGTTAGTTTATTTCATAAAATAATTCATGACATTGCTGTCAATTGTCAACAGCTCATCAGCTGTCAAATAAAAAAAATCACACACCGGATATATTAATATCGATTTTTCTTTCCCCCTAAAAATAAGAAAATAACCCTAAAAAGTCTTACCTAAAAAACCCCCTTTGAAAAAATTTACCCCTAACGTATACAAGTGTAAATTCTGTACACTTCCGTCATTTTAAGGCATCTTCGTCATATACATCACATTCTGAAATGTCGACGAACAAACAAACGTTAATGAAATCTCATATTTTTTTCTAGAATAAGCTTCAATTGTCAGCGGTCAAGTTTCATAATGATTTTGGCGTTTAAATTGAAATTGTATTGTCTCCTATGAGAAAAAAAATACAATTACTTTTTGGCCCACCCTTTATAATCTAAATTTTTAATTTTGTGCAATATCTGACCGAAATTTCAATGAATTAATTGTTAATTTATTATAAAACTATAAGATTAATAAGAAAATAAGTAATTTTATCACAAATTTTTATCTAAATTATAGTGTTTACATTAAAATACACACTCATGCAATCATTATTTCAAAACAATTCTAAAGAAGACGTTATTGCGAAGGTTTAGCCGAAATGATTTGACATTGAAATTTTGAAATTAAAAAGATAAATTAATTCGTCTGATGGACATATTTTTCAGTACAAATTTAATTGTGTGAGATAAATAGGTATATTTCAAGACTTGCTTTGCTATTGTAAAACTACAAAATCTTATTTAATCCACACATTTCTTGATAATTGTACTCTTTCAGCACTCAGGTCAGGTGTTATACATGTATTATGCAATGACTGTTTGTTTCTCTGTTTCCTTAAGACTTAGTTTATCAGTTTCTATTTTAGCCAAGTCTGATGTTAAAGTTCGCCAAATAAAATTATTTCTTATTTTGTTGTTAAGGCAACTATTTGCACAATCTTGCCAGTTATGTCAGGTAAACACGAAAATGCAATCCTTGAATAAAGAAAATATTCGACGTACAGATAAAGTTAGCAATAAATGAAACTCTTATCATTCTTTTCATATCTCATTATTTTGCCGAGCAAAAACTGTCAGTTATTTTACGATTTGCGGGCGGGCAAATAACATTTTTGGCCGAGAAAATGTGGGGTAAGTTAGGTTCAGCTACTAAACGCTAGTATTTTATTTAGAGATTGTTTGAAATTAAAAAATCAAATAAATACAAATTTTGACTTGAGAAAGAGCCAAACGCCGAAAGTTTCATCTACTAAAGATATATTAATATTTCATTCTACAGAGTCCTCAATTTAGTAGAGTATTATCACAAACAAATCTTTTAAAAAATGGTACATGGTGTATAATTAATATTAGTTTTAGTAAAATGGTGTCGTTAGATATAGAAGCGTTCTGTTTGAAAACAGAAATGTTGAAATATTTTCAATCCAAAATCTACGTTGAAAATTATAGACGTTGGAGAAAAACATGCAATCGATGGACATAGTACATTTGCAGTCTATAAAAATAGGTAATTGCGTACCAGATGAGCTTTAGAGTATACAGACAAAAAATATCTTGTTTATTTGTTCACAACCTAAATTTATATAAATTATGGAAACACCATTGCCATGATTTATTCCTCTTCCTAATTATTCGTTTTAATGTTTCTCTTTTAACTGACTTTCTTCCCTGATTTCACTGATATTCGACATTGTGTTTAAATTTTTACCAGCACAGGAGGTTTCAATTTCGTTGTCACTTACGAGAATTTTACAATATTACAGGACAATCAATACGTACAAAGATGATTATTGTTTTATTTTTGAGTTATGAACAAAAATTGGCATTTTCGACTTTCCTTGTTTGCACATATTTGTTTAGTTTTGATAATTAAAATAAATTTAATTTTGATAACAAATCTAGCGTAGTGTTAAGAATTCTTCGTTTGGAATGTGATTCCTCTACTTAAATATATTTTGGTAAACAGAATAAAAATTCTTAAATTTATTTATTTTGTTAGTGAATTGGCCTTTTTTTATTACGTTATTAATATTTGTTATTAGTTTTTATTATTTTTGTTCACTGTATTTAGTAGTAGTTTTCGGATGGCTAATGGCAATTTATTTCTTTTGAAATATTTGATCTGAACTCTTTGGCCATTCTATTTTTCCAAATTGTATTACATAATTATGTAATGATATTAAGTGTAAAAAGGCTGTTTTAGACTAGCCTATTTCTTCTGCAAGATTTGGTTCAATTTCTTAAATAATTTAATTTGTGCAGTAAATTAGTAAATTGTGGCAAAATTTAAATTGAAACTATCTTGAAAATAGAACATGTTCTATCTACAAATCGTATCTACAGCCCAGAAATTTCTTGTTCTAAATTTTTATTCTAGAAATTGAACCAAATCTTGTACAAGAAATAATCTGTCACAACTGAACTCAACATTTAGCTAAAATATTGCCTAACAATAATGTAGAGTCATGGACATCTAAAAGAGAACACTTCAAAATTTGAATAACTATAAGCTTAGCGACAATTTTATTTGAATTTCCATGAGGTGGTTTAAATAAAGAAAATTTCGTGACTTTAAAATTAGGACAACATTCCCTAACTTTGATTTTATATTGGTTTTAGTTGCGACACATGTCTTCTTTTAAAAGAAAGCTATAGCTCCTTTGATCAAACATTTATTTTGACAATTGTATAATGGAATAGGGAGCAGAGCTATGAGCTATACCAACGAAGTGCATTAGTAAACCATAGAACGGCTGTAAGATGCTTCAAAACTGTGACAAGTGGACACCATGACAGTTGAGGTCAACTGGCAGCGCAAACGATGAGTTTTTAATATAAACAAACTAATTTTATTATACTTATTATTAAAAATTTACAATAAATCGAATGTCCAACAATTATTGTGATCCTGGGTAGCTGTAGAATCAAATATTTTTTTAATAATTATATTGCTTCAAATTGAAATAAAACATTAAATACGTAAACAAGAATTTATTTGTTGTTTGATAGTCAATATTTCAGGTGTTAATTCAATGATGCGAAGTAAGAATCGGCAATTATGTTCGACTCCATAATCAGCCAGGACTGCAATAATAATTAGTTGTCGGATACATATTAGTACAATCCTTACTTGTAAAATGATATATTTCCGTCTTTTTTTCTCCTATTGCTGCAATTTATAACCGAACAAGCAGAGGAGATTTTCTGTTCGTAGAAATTACTCAACAAACAATTCAGTCTGTGTCTATATACAGTTGGTCTGACTAAGACTAGGTATACGGTTAATTGTGAGTAAATGAAGGAGAGGCTCATTGAAACTTGTGTGGAAATGAAATAGAGATATTACAATGTTGCGTGCGAAGGTAGGAATGCTGCGGCCGGAGCGTGGCCCGCGTTATCAATCGGCAACGTCGACTGATGTAGCTATTTCGTTTACTCATGCGCTTTCTACTATTCTATCCTTCATTTACTCGTGATAAACGCATAGCCAATTAAAAATTTACCAGTTTCAGGATTTTGCGAAAAAACATTAAATAAACAAATTATGAGCTTGTTGCTGGACTTTATCAGTACCGTGTACTTATTAGCAAATAATGTTAAACATAAGTAATTACCATCACATAACTGGTCGCTTTGACCTCAACTGTCATGGCGAATGCTAACACCTTAAGTCACAGTTGGGGGCGCTGTTTCCGAACGTATTTGCCCTTATATGATTTACTAATACAGTTCGTTGAGCTATGCCAAGTACTATCCACTTATATGTAAATACAAGTACAAGTACCTATAATAAGAAGGACTATAGTTAAGTATAAGTATTTTTAATATAACGCAAGATAAATACAAGTACAAGTCCTTGGATAGTACTTATTTAGAAGTACAAGTACATTTTACATTCAATTATCATTCACTGCAAGAACTTTATAAGCATCACGCAGTTTTATTGCTCCGTGCGATGGGTGGCCGGGGTATACAAAAATAAGAACATATTTTTGAGAATTTTTATTACAAATTTCACTTACAGTCTGTTGTAATTATTCAAAACCACACAAATACAGATCAAAAAATAATATGAAATAATATTAATTCTTAATAATAATAATAATAATAATATTTATTTCAAAACAAACTGCACATACATACATATGTTCATAGGTCTGAAAAGCGTCAAAAACAAAAAGAGGTAATCCAATTATGTATATAATCTAAAATTAAGGGTAGAATTTAATAAAAAAAAAGAAAGTACGATATTCTAGGAATTATAATAATCAGAAAGATTGTATGGTTCAAGTTCAACTAAAAACTTATACACTTTTTGCTTGAATGAAATTTCTTTGTCTAGCATTCTTAAGTTCATAGGCAATTTATTGAAAAGTTTCATGCATGTGTAAAGAGCACCATTTTCAAATTTATTAAGTCTATGAATTGGGTACAGATAGTAATCATTTTTCCTAGTATCATAACTATTGACAAGTTTATTTTCAAAATTGGAGATGTTTTTCTTTTTAATTACATATATTAAACACTTGTATATATATATAGCATAGACAGTAAACAGACCGTGGGCCTTAAAAACACCTTTACAAGATTCACGACTAGACATTTTAAAAATAATTCGTACAGCTCATTTTTGTATAATAAATACATTTTTTACATTAGAACTGCCTCCCCAAAATATGATCCCATATTGGAGATGGGAGTAAAAGTTCGCGTAATATACAGTTTTTAGAATTTCAGAACTCGTGCCTTGACTAAGCATTCGAAGGCCAAAACACACCGAACTTAATCTTTTACATAATCTATCCAACTGAACTTTCCATGTTAATGATTCATCAAGCCATAAACCTAGGTATTAGACACAATTATCCAAGGAGTATTTTTTACCATTCAGGCATATAGATGTTGGCGCTTCACAATGAACCATGCTTTGAAATAAAATACATCTGGTTTTAGTTTCATTTAAAAGTAAATTATTATTTGAAAACCACTTATCAGCATCTTTTAAGCAGTAATGTCCATGATCAGTAAGATTCATAAAATCATTACCTTTGACCAATATACAAGTGTCATCGGCATAGTTTAATGTCTTACAAAATAAATTCTTTGTTGATGACGATAGGACATTCATAAACAGAAAGAAAAATAGTGGTCCTAAGACACTAGGTACCCCACAAATAATCTCTATCAAAGCAGATTCATTTTTTCCATATTCTGATTAAGAACAACCTTCTGGTATCTCCTAGACAGATAAAACTTAATCCAGTTCAGCCCAAGGCCACGAATACCATAGTGTTCTAATTTAGTATATAAAATATGGTGGTCCAGAGTATCAAATGCCTTAGTTAAGTCAAGAAATAATCCACAAGTCAAATCTCTATCTTCCCAGTTATACAAGATGTTTGTAGTAAAGTCGAAAAGAGCTGTTTCGACACTTTTGCCTTTGAGAAAACCATGTTGATTAGCGTTCCACAGATTGCACGATGATATAAAGTCATAGAGTCTAGTATGAATTACATATTCAAAAATTTTGGAAAAATTTGACAGAAGACTAATTGGTCTGTAGTTAGCTGCAGATGAGGGATCTCCTTTTTTTAGTATAGGCTTTATAAGGGCAATCTTGAGACTTTCGGGAAAGACTCCAGTTTCTAAGGATAAATTAATGATGTTTGTTAAAGGTGTGATTAAACTGTGGATGCATTTTTTGACTAAAAACGCTGGAAAATTATCAAAACCCGCGCTTTTTTTATTTTTAAAATTATTAACAATTTTCAGAATTTCATCTTCTGTGACAGGGTAGAGAAACATTGTCCTATCATTGCGAGGTATTAAGCACTCATACATATTTTTATTGGATTTGCTGTTTTGTATTGAGCTTTGAACACACGAAATGAAATACTCATTGAAATCGTCTGCAGAGACATCAGAGGTAGTATCATTACCGGTTGATTTTTTTCCTAAACATCTTGAGATTATGCTCCACATAGTTTTCGATTTATTATCAGACTGAACAATTAAACGATCATATTGTTTAGTGCGTTCAAATTTCAGAAGAGCATTGTAACGTTTTTTGGTATTATTATACTCAAGAAGAGCTGCCGAATCAAAATTTTTTAGAACAAATAAAATATCTAATTCAGTTTTACAATTTAAAATCTCAGGGGTCATTAAGACTTTATCAGATTTAATATTAATACTTCTCAGAACAAAAGGAAAATGATAATTAAAATGTTCTGCTATTAATTTAGCAAAATTCTCCCATTTATCATTAACGTTCATACATGAATCCAGAATGCACCAGACAGTCGTATTTAGGTCCTTAATGAAGTTGTTAATATTATCCTTACTAAAATTACGCTTCCATGTTCTTAATCGTACGGCTTTTGGTTGTAACTCAGAAAAACTTAATATTTGTGCGGAATGATCAGATATATGAGAAGTTAGTACGGTAGTTTGGACATTTTTTAAGTTTGTTACAATATTATCGATGCATGTTTTGCTGGTGAGAGTTACTCTTGTAGGACTATGTATCGAAAGCTGTAGATTGTATGAGTCTAATAAAAAGAGTGAACTCCTTTAAGGCGTACGATTCCATTAATGCATTAATTTATTGTAGTTATTGCAGTTATTAAAGAATTAGCAGTTACATATACTAGCGTATCATCAGCAAAGAGATGAGAATTACACCTTCTGAAAACGTTACACATATTATTTATATACATGATGAATAACAATGGTCCCAAAACACTTCCTTGTGGTACCCCATATACCGTTTCTAAATTGTCCGACGTTGTTATTCCAATCCTAGTACTCTGGGTGCGGTTCTGCAAATAACTCGAGAACCATTTCAAAGCAGTATCTTTTATATTGTAATTGTACAATTTCTGTAATAATACTTTTCTATTTACCGTTTCAAAAGCACGCTTTAAATCGAGGAAGACTATCACTACCACATTTCCATCATCAACCGTTTTTTTCCATTCCGATAATATAAGTTGTAATGCAGTTTCACAGAAATGTTGATTTCGGAAACCTGATTGTTGGGGTATCAAAATATTATTTCTATGGCAGTGGCTCCGTGGCCGATATCGGCGTTTTAGCAGCTTAGGCTCCGTAACCGAAGTCGGCCATTTAGCGTGTTAGACTAGGTAGCCGACATACATATTGTATGTCAAAAAATTAGTGAGCCTATGCTATTTCTTTAGTACTGTCTGTTAATGTTAATGTTGAACGCTCGTTAAAATTTATCAATATGGAAATTGGCAAAGAATTTCTATCATACACTGCTAAGAAAATGAAAGGCAATTGCCGAATATGAGCAAACAAATTTTATAAAGTTCTATAAAAGAGACGCAAAAAAACTTGACAAGTGTAGTGATAATAGTTTTGTGTTTATAAACATATAAAATTTTGTTGTAAGCAAGGGGGAAGAAAGTTCCAAAGTAGGTCGACAGGACAACGAGCAAATACTAGGTATAATTTTAAATAATTTACGGTTTACGGCATATATGTACACTGGTGGCGACTCGAAGGATATGTAACCCTTAGCGGCAATATGTGTGGCAATAGGGAATTTTTGGAATACATTACGATAAAAATACCGTAACGTTAAAGGCCCTGTTGCTTAGCAACCGTATAGATTTAACCAATCAGATATCAAATTTTAACGTTTAAGGTTTACTTTATTTTTATCGTAATGTATTCCAAAACTCCTAATGATCGAGAGACGATAACCGTACGATAGAGGAAGATAGTCGTTTCGATTGCAGGTCAGAAAGGGCGAAGTTAGCATACCTGGGTAACGAATCTAATGGCCACCACTGTACAAATTGTCTCTAGCAAGTAGGCCTACATAATTTTTTTTGGACGAGATCCTGTTTACAAGAAACAGAAAAGATATGAGAGTTTGCACAATGATACAAATATTTTGGATGTTTTTGGAGAGTGGCTGAAAGAGAATCCAGATACAATATGAAACAAATCTAAAAGAATGGTAAATTTATTTTTTATTTTGCTTTTTCATTTTGAAATGTCAAATAATTTCATAAATTTTTCGTAAATTACTGAAAATTGGTACACGGTACTGATTATGAATTTTTGTTTCAAATTTAATAATTAAAACCATGTAACGACGGGTTTTCTAACAATTATTATGTCTTTGTTCTTAATAATTTATTTAAAGAAATTACCTTATTCATCAGTGCCGCCGAGATCGGGGTAGAATATAAAAAAATTACACATTAAATTTGTTTTTTTGAGATTTTTGGATGATTTTTTCTTAATGTTCATCAAAATAGCATATATCAAAAACGCCATTGTTTTTGGTTCTAGATTTCAATGTTTCAACAATATAAATCAGAAAAAGTTAAATGGCGCTGAGGACTCTTTTGCAGGAAGCATTTCATTTATTTGTACCATGGTGCAAACCTTCGTATCGTATCTTACTTCTTGAAAACACGATCTCGTCTGAAAGAATTTATACACGGTGATTCAGAATTGTCTCCCGATATCTTCAGGGGTGAATAGAACATCAAGAATAAGGACACCTTTTTAGATCATTTTTTACCAAAGTGAGTAATAAGGGAGTTATAAGCCCTGAAGAGGGCGGAAATATTGTTTTTATATTGATCCTTTAAGTTATTAAACTAATACTTTAAACTCAGGTATACAGCACCTAACTGCGCATTTACAACGTATTTGTTAGATTTTCCCTCCTTTTTAAAGGGTAATTTTAGGGAGTGACTTTTCATTATTTTATCTCTATTTTTTTACATATTTCGTCAAAAATTTACGAAAACAATATTCTTTGGATTATTTGGATTAAAGGCTCTCTTGTTGTATCTCGATAAACCGAACCGTTTTTGAGTAATTGAGGTTTAAAAGTTAGCATACGTTTGTGCATTCTGTTACCATAAAGTACCGAAAGTGACTCCCTCAAACTATCCCTTAAAAGGGAGAAAGTATCTGACAAAAGCGTTGTAAATATTCAGTTAGCATTACGTCTGAGTTTCTAATATTAGTTTGACAAGTTAAAGGATTCAAGGTGATGCCAAAAAGAACTATATGTTTAATCCCTCTTTTGGGGATTATAACTCCCCTTATTGCTAACTTTGGAAAAAAAATTATATAAAAGGTGACCTTATGTTGTACTCACCCTGAAGATATCGGGAGACAATTCTGAATCACCTGC
Source organism: Dorcus hopei (assembly GCA_033060865.1). NCBI lineage: Eukaryota > Metazoa > Arthropoda > Insecta > Coleoptera > Lucanidae > Dorcus > Dorcus hopei. The sequence continues at coordinate 45,520,738 of CM065426.1, read as the reverse complement.
TTGTCAGGGAGAATCTACAGACAAGTACCTACATTAATTGCTATTTATTACGATTTAAGGTCGCACCGTCTTGTAAATTGCCCAGCGTTTATTGAGATTTGGTTTGGCAAAAATAAATTAAGAATCACAAAAATGATTGAAGAACATAATCACGAAACTTCAAAGGTACGTAATTATTGTATAATGTCTTTATTTTTGTTGCATATTATATACTAGGTGTATTTAACAATCTTGCAAATATTTGCACTGGTAATAGCGACAAATAAATATGATTCGGTCAATTATGCCTTATACAAAAGTTAATAGGTTTAGAGAAAATGCATTTTAAATAATTTTACGAGTTTTAGAACCACCAATATTTTTGAAAATATGAATAACTACAAAATTCAAAATACGGTGGTTCTAGCATTGTTTATTATCAATTTGTTGACATTAAATTTGATTGAACTTTTCGTAAAAAATTTTAAAATAACGGATTTTAGCAACATAGAAAATGCCGGTATTAAATTATGGGAGGTAATACTAAATTAGCCGAGAATTGTATCATGAACGTTTTCCAGAGAAATTGCAACAGTATATCATTTTAAAAGAACAAAAATTTACATCGCTACCACTCAGTGACGGTGTAAATTTGAACAATTCCAGTAGCTCTCAAATAAATAATTATCCTATTTTTCTCTAAAACTACAAATAAATTTGAACAATTCCAGTGGCTCTCAAACAAATAATTATCCTATTTTTCTCTAAAACTACATTTGTATTGTGCAAATTTGAATATTTTGCAACGTTTCCAATTGAATTGTAGTTTCTTTGGAAAAATTGACGCAGATTATTAATATTTTTGGATTTAAGTTTTCCTTAATATAGAGGCTGTCCATGAAAAATCATTATATAAAGCATAAGGTGATGTAGCATAGGCAAAGGCATTGCTCATTGCAATGTTGTTTAATACAAAACTTTAAAGCACGAATTCAAAATTTTACAAATATTCACAGATAAACAATTCGCCATCGCATAAGCGGGTAGTAATTTAAAGTTTTGTTTTCCGGGTATCCTAATTAGTACATAATTCAAAGTTTCGTTTTCCGGGTATCCTAATTAGTACAGAAAATGTATTTTGCTCTGTTTATTGTTTAAATGAGAACTTTTTAGGAACTTTTCAAATATTACTCAAGCGAACGGCAATTAAAAGGAGAAATATTAGTAGAGGCTACAAATATGCTCAAAGTAAGTGGAAATAAAAAACTTGTGAAGAGTTTCATTGAACAAAAAACTGAAAAGAAAATTGTTTTGAAAGATCTTCATAACCTAGCAAAAACTTTAAAACCAAACGCTGAAGACTCTGACTTATCTAAATGCATTAAATTATTGAAGGTTAAATATGGTATGTTATCTACAAATTTTAAAATTTAAAAATTTAAAACAATCTTTTTTTAGGTGCTGAATCTTTTATTTTAGAAGACAACGAGGAGTTTAGAGGTTTGCTGTTCCAGACCGAAGCAATGAAAGCATCTGCTCTTGCATATCCAGAATTTATGTGCGTTGACGCTACTTTTAAACTTCTTGCACTAAGAACTCCCATTTATTTGTTTTTGGTAGAAAATTCAAATGGCGGTAGTGAGATAGTATGTGTAACAATTTTAGTATATGAAGATGCACCTAGTTTAGAATGGATGTGTGAAACTTTTAAAAGCAACAACCCCAGTTGGATTAATCTAAGAACAGTAATGAGCGATAAAGATATAAAAGAAAGAAATGTCTTCAAAAAATGTTTCCCTGACATATGCATGTTGATTTGTAAATTTCATACTCTAAGGACGTTTCAGAGAGAAATAAGCGTTCAAAAACTGGATATTTCTTTGAAAGAGAAGAATACAGCTCTAGAATACATACAGAAATTATTATACTGCAAAGACGAAAATCATTATAATTCGTTATTCGAGAATATGATGCACATTCTACCAAAGCCGGTTGGAGATTACTATGAAAAAAACTGGCACTCAATACGACACGAATGGATTCCTGCACTAAGTAAAGCGGAGTGTTCATTTAATAATACTACTAATAACCGTTTAGAATCGATAAATCAAAAATTGAAATCAGTAATTCCGAGATTTGCATCATTAATGGAGTTTATTGAAAAATTTTTGCATCTTCAATTCTTTAAATGATAAACAAGATTTTGATGTATTTCAGTGTTTACAAAAAAGATACTCAAGAGGCAGAAGTATGTTTGGAAGAGTATAAAAACATATTGACACCATATGCTTATAAATTTATTCAAAAGCAATATAAAAAATCTGTAACAAATACGGTTCAAACAGAAGCCCTTAATGTTACAGTTACTGACTGTGAATGTAAGTTCAAAAGGAGGATGTTACTACCTTGTTCACATATTTTAGCATTAAGAAAATCAGTTGGGTTGCAACTATTCGATAAGACCCTTTTTGGGGAAAGATGGTCAAAAGAATATTTTTTCAAGCATAGTTCTTTTGTCAGAACTAATGAAGATTTGCATGTACATAGTTCTCACAGTGATGTTGATGTGGCTGCAGTTGCTGAAAAACGAGCGCCTTTAAGTCAACACCAAAAGTACAGACTTGTCATGAATTTATTTAATGAAATATCGCAAGTAATTTCGGAAGAATGTAATGAAAGTTTCGAAGAAAATTCAGTTTATAAAAATTTGACAGATTATTGGAAACAAGGAAAAGAAGTTTTGTTAGTAGAAATTCTGAATGAAGAAAAGTAGTAAATCTGGACATTTCATGTGATAATGCAAATGTTAACGTTCTAAAAAGGTATCAGGAAGAACAATTTTTAGAAATGACAAATGAAGATCGATCTGAAGAACAAGATCGAAGTTACAACGAGAGAAGCGGCGGTAATAATGTTTCGGATATCACTTCGCCCGAAGAAGTTTTTGACTACATTAAAGAACGATGTCACTGAGGTGTGTCTCAAAACCAAGACAAAATTCAACGAATTAAAATGCCGATTATATAATGAAAAGACGTGGGCGTCCAAGGGGCATTACACAAACAGTTATAGGTTTACCAAAAAAAAAGAAGCGTGAAGGAAGAAAATAATAACTTTTGTAATTATCAATTATAAATTAATAATAAATTTATTTATTTACACTTGTAAGCATCTTCTCCATATGGCAACGTTTTGTTTATTACAACTTCACCGGTCCAATCGTATGTATAAATTTATAAGCGTCCCATAAAGTTTGCCAAGACAAGTTTTCAGCCTAAGTAGGTTGTATAAAAGTACAATTTACCAGTGCTTTCGTTAAGGCCCAGCATTTTGAACACGAAAGAGTTTAACTTTACTCTTCAGATCTCTAATGTTCCTTTAGAAATAAACTGAAGATTAAAGTAAAACTGTAATCGAAAAACCGGGCCTTTACGTTCGCACAGCATTCATAACTATGAATCTTATGTCGGCCACCAAGTCTCTTAAGCTAAATGGCCGACTTCGGTTACGGAGCCTAAGCTGCTAAAACGCCGATATCGGCCACGGAGCCACTGCCTATTTCTATTAATAAAGTCTATTAATAAAGTCTAATATCTTTTCACAGGTCGGGAGTAGATTTATTGGTCGATAATCTTCACACTTAGTGGCATTTGATATTTTCTCAATAGGGTTTATTAATGATTGTTTTAACTTCTTTGGAACTGTTCCTTTCTCTAAACTAGTATTTATAACATTTAAAAACGGGTATCCTATTACGTTTATCAACTTTTTAATTAAATCTGCTGAGAGTTCATCAGGACTACACTTTTTGCCCATGGAGTTAATGACTTTGATATTTATTTTCTCGAACTTGTTTAATACTTCGTCAAAATTTGCAGTTACCTGGTTAGTTCCATCTCCTGTTTGAATTTTGTTGAAACTTCTGTTGAAAATATTGGCTACATCTCGTTGACTTGTGTTATCTTCTTCTTTTACGGTCGTTTTGTCACTCTTCTTAATCGACACCGATGCTTTTAGTATTTTCCACATTTTTTTGGGATCATACCTATTCATATCTATTTGCTTCTCGTAGTACAACCTTTTTTCATGTCTAATAGTCGACGTTAGCATATTCCTTTTTATCTTAAAGTTTTCCCAATTTTCATTAGTGCTAATTAATTTAATCGCTTATATGCAATGCCTTTTTCATATTTAGCATAACGTACATTTTGATTCATACACGTAGAGCATAAAGAGCATGAAGAGGCATAAAACATTTTTAATTCAAAAACTTTGTGAAAATTTAAATATGTTAGCCATCTTTTGTACATAATTTTTGTGCATTGTGAAGACTTAAGCAAAACTTAAAGCAAAAAACGCCATTCGTGAAATAAAAATAAAAAGTAAGTAGTTTACTCGTTTACCATGAATAGCCTGTATATTGTAAATTACAACCTTGTGGCAAAAATTGCATTTACACTGACAAAAAAGAACGATTCAAAATGATAAATTTTTAACAATTGCAATTTATTATCCGCATAGCATTTATTTATTTTCGAAATGGAGTACATTTTTTTATGAAAGTAAAAACTGTTTCATCAGAAATTTATATTTCAGTTTCATATCATTTCAGTCTAAAAATTTCGATTTCGCCGGTTTTAAAAAAATAACTTCCTGCTGTATTACTGCGAAAAGTTATTAATTTCGCATAAATTTTTTTAACGCCTCACACGTAGAAATAAAATCACCAACATTTTACATATCTAAAATAGCTCATAAATAAAAAATTGCACAAAGTTTTACAACTTGGTCGTGCAGTTATTACAGGTAAAAATAACTATCAGTATACAATTGTTGTTTCATACATTCTTTTAGTTTTCGTATAAACAACAAAAAGGTCGCATAATTGACATATACTAGCTAAAAGATAAGGGGATTCCTTAGAAATTTTCCGCTGAAAATTAATTTCCTCCTTTTGAATTTTTAAAAGATTGTATTACAGTCCAACATGCCAAGTATAAAAAATGCATATAATAGATGTATAAGTATGTTTTTGTTTTTTAATTACAGGATCATTTTGGAAAATTATGGGCGTGGCGGGGATTTTCAACGTATTTTTTCCGATGTCCCTGCTGGCAGATGCTGCGTGCGATTACTACCAAGACATGATTTTAGGTCAACAGTATTACATTTACAATCAAGAATATCCACAGAATTACGGCCCCAGTACTTCCTGTAAATGGGTGGCAAATAGCCCGATTGATACCAGAATTGTTCTTACTTGCAGTGACGTTGACATCCCCGCGGTAAATAATTCATATTTGTTATAATTTTTAATAGTTTTTATTTTTTTGTTCTAAATATAAAGCAAGTTTATTTTTTGTTATGATAATTTGTTTGATTATTTCTTAAGTGGTAGTAGTAGTAGAGAGAAACAAGTAGGTTTCAGAATTTATCGTCAGGCTAAATCCGTATTATTATTAAAAAATAAATGAAAATGTATAATTTAGTGTGTAACTTTTTAAAAATATTTTTAGACCACTAATTGTGCTGGAGATAGACTTGCAGTGTCGCTTACAGGGGATTCAAGCTTTCAAGATGCTCACAATTATTGTGGAAAAGGAACACTAAGCTTAGTTTCTGATAGTAACAGTCTTGCAGTTGGTAAGCATGATTTGTGCTTTTTTCATCAAGCAAAATGTAAACATTTTACTATACTTGTAAAGAGATTGGATAAATAAGATTTGCCGAAGTTGACGACACTTTTTTGCCTTTTCAAATAATACTTCGCTTCAGTTACTATTTAGATGCGTAGATAAAATTCAAATTACTTTCAGTTTCGAGTATTTCCAATATCATTTATATAACAAAGTTGATTGATGAATTGTAGGTCTATTTGCGACTTGGTACAGCACAGGTGGTAAGTTCATGTGCAGTCTGGCTGCTGTTGCGTCTGGTGGAACAACCACAGAAAAACCCAATACATGTGATTGTGGATGGAAGTATCAAGTAAGTCATACACACTTAACACAATTTATTATAGTTTTCTAATTTACCAAGAGCTTGTCGAAATAGTCGAAATTATTTGAAATATTTGTCTTCAAACAACAGGAAAAAACAGGTACTCCACAGGTGTTATAGACAAATGGAAAATAAGTTTTGTTTACATGATACTTCTCGTTTGTTTTCGCTTTAAATTTGATCTGAAAATTTTTATAATGGACTTAGAATATCAGGAAGAGATTGCGTTGGAGAGGTGGATTCACTACTATCACGATATCATCAGAATACTGAATAAATACACTATGCACAAAAATTATCGCATCAGTTGGTTTATATTAGAAATTTCGAATGCAAATTATCCAGTTATTCAAAAATATATTTTACTCTGGCCTGTATTACAGGTTAAAATTTTCTTGACACAAACTTAATAAGATGTCTGATGTAGTCCTGATTAAGGCTGTTCCATTCTTCAGTCAATGCTGCCTGCACAAGGCTAGGAATTTGGCATTCTTTCAAAGCCCATCGGATGTGGTTCCAAACAAGTTCAATAGCACTGAGATCAGAACATCTAGCTGGCCATTCCAAAATCCTTATGCCAACCTCATTACGGTATTTTTGAACGATTCGTGAGCGGATATTATCTAGCACTAACGCAAAGCTATCACCTATAAAACCTGCGTAAAGTAATTCATGCTCTTCAAAAATGTTTCGTATGTATCTCTTAACGGTAATGATAGAAGTCTGCATGACCATTAACTCTAAAGAAATGCTGCTCCAAATCATACGCGAACCACCTCCAAAATTCGCAGTATTTTTGAAATTGCATATTTTTAACTCCTCCGATCCTTCGGTACATCGGCATACGTTTGTCTAAAGAAGACAAACAATGTTGCGAATCATTAGAAAACAAAATGTAGGCCCAATCCTCTGCAATCCGTTCTAAATATTGTCTAGCAAACTGCACTCTTTTACTCATAGGGCCAGTTATACAAAGAAGGTTTAAACTGACGCTCAACTGAATCAGGTTCAAAGTGAACAAAATCGCATCAAATTTTATTTATGAATGCATTAATTACCATATGTCATTAAGATCCTGTGCGAATTTGTTTACTTTGAACCTGGTTCAGTTGAGCGTCAGTTTAAACCTACTTTGTACAACTGGCCCATAGTGTGTAATGAAATCCTGGAGTTGATTTTGAAACGTTCCTGCAGTGCCTTATTCGTAATGCACTAAATTTTATAAAACGATCAGCTGAAACCAATATTACTCTGTTTCAACCTTTTCTAAACGTGTAGCGTATCAATTGGTTTCCCTAAATCTTTGAGTCTTTCTTGATATTATAGACTGTTGTACATTTTACATATTAGAACTATATTGTTGTCTTTGGCCTTTTCATTTAATAAAGCAACTTCATTGCCACTCAAATGATGAGAAATGCGATTGCGAATATCCATGTAATTATCCTAATGTGACTAAGAATTGTCTAATATAAATAAGGTTTTTAGTTATCTTTATCTGTACAGAGCAATAATCTATTTACCACTAGGACTTATAAACAACGATAAATAAGCTGTATTTTCCTAATAATAGATGTAAATAGTTCAGGGAGAATATTTAATTTACTTTTTAATAGAATATTGATAAAAAGAGATATCAAAACTTTGATTTACAAAAAAAAAAAAAAAAACGTAAGTGATGCGATAATTTTTGTGCGGAGTGTAGTATCACATTGATAGATATTGGGCGCGTTTTATTGGCACCATTTTGATTCCGGAATGATCATTCTATGCGTTTTATTGTGACATTCTGCACCCTTCACTCCAAATTTCCACTCCTTCTCTAATGGTGGAGTGAAAAGTAGAGTCAAAAAATATTTGGTTAGGTTCAGTCATAAAAGTGACAAATACCGGTGAAATGAAAAGTGTTTCTTAATATTGTCATCAATTGGTACCAGCTCCTCCCCATCATCCAGGATGTATCTGCTAGTACTTATCGTCACAAGAAATTTGTTAAAGGTTGTCACGGGCAGGGGTATTTTTTTCTGTCCTTTTGCAAAATTTAATTTCAGCGCCAACTTGTCTTGTCATATCCACTCTTATCCAGCAAAACGTTTTATTGGTTAAACGATTCTACTTGTTCTAGATCGAGTAGGACATTTGCAATAAAACACACCCATAGAAGAAAAAATAAAAACAAGGGAAGACATGATAGGAAAACTGTAAAAAACACTGTGAAGATTTGAAGAATTTTATGGCGAAATGTTTCCACAAATAACAGACAAAGCGGCGATGAAATTACTAAAAGATTTTAAAAGAGAGAATAAAAATTAAGGATTAAGGAGAATAGTACATGAATGAATTAACTAAAGCATCATTAGTATTTGATTTTCCAGAAGTTCTCAAAGATTTCTTCTCAATTTTGCTAAACTTACAAATAATAAATGCGTCTATTAGCTTGATCCATTCCATAGAATTCTTATAGGAGTTTTGATTTATACATTAAAAACACCGAAGGCAATTTCGAACGACATAAAATTCAATCTTGTAAGTAATTGAAATATGTAAGGTACTTAAGAACAGTCTTTGACAAGAAGTAAAGATGACCAAAAACATAATAATAAAATGTGAACGTTTAACTACTTTAAAAATATACATATGAGCACAGTACACGAAAACTAACCGAAAATTATAATTGACATGTAAAAGCTATGAAGATAAAATGTTTTAAGAAATTGAAGGAGAATATCAATGATCAGGTAAAGCTATAAACTTGATTATAAGATCAGCAGGAAAGTTATGCAAGCAGTTGAGTTTAAACAGAAATGATGAGAGGCTGCTCAAAGAAAGGATAAAGCAGATCCTTAAACAGAAAAAGAAAATCTACAAGAAGATCTAAAACCAATCGAAATCTGAAGAGTGTAAAGAACTTGTGTGTATGCTGTCTATAGTACAGGATGGCGCAAAAGAAGCGAACTGTTTTTAAACATTTTTATTATGTACCTACATTTCTGATGTCATCCTTTATTTAAAAGTGAAACCACCATTTATGGACATTTTTTAAGCTACTACAAGGGGCCATTTTCTCTCTCACAAAGTTCTGCTTTCTTTAGAGCATTTGCCATGACTTCGATTAGAACATCGGGAGTTTGTACAAATATTGTCATTTAACTCTTGGATGGTTCTTGGCTTATTAACATAAACTTTATCCTTTGGGTAGCCCCAGAGAAAATAGTCTGGGACTGTTAAATCCGGTGATCGAACAGGATACTTAAAAGATAAGGTTTATGTTTGTAGGATAGTTTTTTCTTTCTGTTAAACATGACAAACATAAATATAACATAACATAAACTGATAACGATGTCAGAGAACGGAGGTACAATAAACATTCACTCACCCTTCGGTTAGATCTCTCTTTCCTTGCTTTCTTTCTCTCTTTCTCGTCCACTGCGGAGCTGAGGGTAAACGTCTTAACATCTGGGCTTCGCTTTCCGATTCGATAAGGATGTCATGCAAAATTACAAATGACCATTTACGAGTATCTACTCAAGATTATAGGACTTAATTACTCACCGGGGCCCTCTCCCGGCTCCGCCCCCTCCAGCGGTGACTCTAGATGCGGAAGCTCCCATCTGGGATGCGAATTCACGGAGAAAGTATCCTCGAATGTCCATCTTCATACTTTGCATGTATAACAACTGCTTCCTACAGTGTTGCTACACCGGCCTAAGCACAGTCAATACCAAGTCATGACCTTTCTTGGAAAGCACAATGCAATCACCTGGTCAGGTATACAACTAGTTGTTTATCCGGCATTTACTACTCACGCCTCTGCAGTTAGCGGATAAGGTCAAATGCCGTGTGCAGGTGGAATGATCACCTACTCTCTCCGACTATCGGCGAATAAAGAGCGATCATCCTTATGATAGAATGCCCAATCTCTTACTCTCTGTCCGAGCCATCAGCGGACACCACGTGATTGGCACCTTACTATACCTCAGAGTATCATCTACCATCAGCAAGCCTTAACTCTTGCACAATTACTTCATCACATGTCATTGCAATTTATTACAACACTCGTGAGCCCGTTTGCGTAATTACCGCAACATTATCAACACGTTTAGCCCTCAAGGACCGGGTCGAGACTGAGCGCTAGCATCTTTCGGTCCTTTCATCCCTCTACCTGAGACGCACCTCGTATCATATTCCAAACCATAAGATAAGACAAACGAACGTGCTCGTGTTTTACGGATACATTGAAAATGCGTAAACTTTCTTCAATTCTAAACTTGATAAATTATACAACGACAACATGTTAATAAGCAGAGAGAAAATGGAGGTTACTTGCGCGACGTAATATTTCACGAGTAGCTTAAAAAATCTCCATAAATGATAGTATATATTTTCACTTTTAAAGAAACGATGACATCAGAAATGTTCATTGTAAAAATGTTTAAAAACAGTTCGCTTCTTTTGCGCCAGCCTGCACATACATTATAAATAAATTATAATTTAAAAAAGTGTGGAAACACAAAGAAGTTAAATCTGAAACATATAATTTTAATATTAAGTACCTACTTATGTCCGATTTCTTCAATGCCTTATCCTAAAGTTAAATTTATCTGTCATTAGAATGTGATACATAGTATGTGTACAGCTAATTATATGACATATTCTAACTGACAGATAAATTAACCATAGGATAAACACGCTGAAGAAATTGGCCATTAATTTCAAATTAAAAAAAAATATTTTGAAGAGGCTGTTTAGTATTCATGCGACGAATCGTCGACAGTGGAATAAATTAAAAGACATGCATTTCTAATTACAGTTCTTCAAATGTATTGCATTTTGATGTAGTGAACATTTCTTACAGACCCGTATAGTCGGTGGACAGGAAACCCGTGTTAACGAATTTCCAGCCATGGCCGGTCTTGTGGACTTTTCCATCAGTGACGTTTTCTGTGGAGCCTCGATAATTTCTTCAAGATACGCCGTTACTGCGGCCCATTGTTTAATTAATAGACAGCCGACAGCTATCGGTTTGTTGGTGGGTGATCATGATACATCTACAGGTAATTATTATACATTTTTTAAATTAAATTGATTTGTTATCGATCTATAACATTGAGGAAATTTGTTGACCCCCTACTTGACATTAAAAGGAGCTTGATGAGAACAGGAGTATCGATTTAGTTGGATGCGACTGTACATAGTTTGAAAATGACTACATACACTTATTGTGTGTTTTAAAAAATATTAGTTTAAACCAATTAGAAGTTTATTGAAATGTTTCAAAAAGTAGCTAGCTCTGAATCACACAATTACTTCAAATTCAGTAAATCTAATGAAATCATTTAGTATTAAAAGGTTTGAACTAATAGAAACACAATGAAAATGAATAAAATTTTTCTGTAACGTCATTACTTTTTATATTATGTTCAAATTCATTAGTAGCTTATATCAGTAATGGTTACAAGGAATGACATTTCAGAGGTTTCAATTCTACCTCTATTAACAAAAAAGAAATTTACGATCTGGGATACCAAGTGCTTCATTTAAACTTGAAAAAGAGCAGAAATAGGACAGAAGTGGCTATGTTATAGAATAAAGGATATAAGTCGAAAGCGTTCACTTGCTATTCTTGGGAGAGTATGTAACTAGAGGAATCAACACAAGTACCTACTTTTAAATCAAAGCGAAATATACGATATACTATTCACAATGACATAAAATCATCTTGACAACGACAATGACGATAGAGGATTTATTACAAGAATAAAACGACAATTTCATTCCAAAAATTTTCTAAAGAATTTGTCAATCCTACTGCAATGTTAGGTCAGAAAGTGATCACAGGATGTCGTGATCTAAACTTCTCATTGCCAAAAATTTTCATTACCAACTCCTTTTTGAAAGTCTTCCAGAACCGCCACTGCCTTATATTGTATCAAACAAGAAAAGATAAGCTTATTTAATTTTTCGTAAGAGATAACAATGTAATAGGGGAGCGTGATTCCAGTCCATCACATTTGATTTATTTAAATAGATATACCGACTCTAATAAATAAATTTATTTAATAAAAATCCCGCCTCGAATTGCTTAATAGTTTAATAATTTTGTCGTCAAATAAATAACTACTCCTTATTGTTTATTATAATTTTCTGAGTCAGATCTTTTATGAACATTTTTAATCTTGCCTGTTTAGATTGTTTTCTAAATTAGATTCTTCACTGAAGTTATTTAAAACAATCAAATGGGGCTTTCAACAAAATTATTGTTCTTATTGAGTATCATATAACTATGCGGGCTTCATGTTTGGTTAGATAATTGTAGGTGTGATTCTTTCCTTGATACCAGTCTTTGTGGGAAAAGTATTCTTATACGTTTTGGTTTGTGTTCAAATTGAACGTTTCATTAGTTTGTAAGTAAGGCGAGTGTCGAAGGGGAAACATGTAATAAGTCGGTCGCAGGCGTAGACGGGTACTCCGACTAGCTTTACAAAAATTGGATTGAATAGTTGGTACAGTACCAACGCTTTTGTAAAAGGAGCAAAGTATTTCACTGCAGCTTATTAACTAGTTTTCCGTGCATCGCGATATTCTTTGAAATGCCAGTACTTACTCACTCTAAGGCCTGGTTTATCAAACACAAGTTAACTTTAACCTTCAGTTAATTACCATAACAACAATTGTCTTCGTAGTAGTTACTATGGGAACAAATTGAAAGTTAGAGTTAACTTGTGATTGATAAAAAAGGCCTAAATAGGATTTGGAAAGCATGCTATTTCTAGATCCATTAATCTTTCCTCTAGCAAACATCATGACTTATTCAATCTGCTTCTAAATAGTAATTCAGTTTCAGTGAATAACTTCAGCTCTGTACATACAGTATCGGTCTTTTTGTAAAAAAGTAAATAGTTTCACTGTAACTTGTTAATTAGCTTTTCGTGTTGTGCAAAATACTTTGAAATGCAGTACTTATCTGAATAGAATTCGGAAAGCATTCCATTTTTAGATCCATTCATCTTTCCTCATGTAAACATCATGACTTATTCATTCTGCTTCTAAATAAATAATGTTTCAGTTTCAGTGAATAACTTCAGCTTTGTACGAGTACATACATTATCGGCTTCTTTGTAAAAGAAATAAATTGTTTCACTATAACTTGTAAATTAGTTTTCCATGTAGCGCGAAATACTTTGAAATGTATAGTACTTATTCTAAATAGAATTCGGAAAGCATTCTATTTTTAGATTTATTAGTTTTTCTTTAAGTAAACGTCATTTCTGCTTTTAAATAATAAGTGAATAACTTCAGCTTTGTTCAGTATCGGTTTTTTTTGCAAAAAAAGAAATTGTTTCACTGTAACTTGTAATTAGTTTCTCGTGTAGTGAAATGTAGTACTTATTCTAGATAGAATTCGGAAAGCATTCTATTTTTCTTTCTGTAAATAAAATTTCAGTTTTCATTCAATCATTGCTTTTTTTATAAAAACGGATATTTTTTATTAAAAATATCGAGAGATACATCAACAAAAACGTAATGAACTGCGGCTGGAAATTTTATTAAGAATTTTTTTTTATCGTCTGATATTTTATTTGTTGAAGTTTCTATTGTATATTTCAGGAACGGATACTGACGCTGCCGCATTATACGTATTGGAAAGTTTCCACTCGCATGAATATTACAACAATAGCACTCAGGAAAACGATATCGCCATCGTAAAGACGCAAAACGTAATTGTATTTTCAGTTAGAGTGGGACCAATATGCTTGCCATTTAGATACTCTTCCGAGGACTTCAGCGGGCAGGTAGTCACTGCATTAGGTAAATAAAAACATAAAATAAAATCTCAATAATTCATAGCAAGCAAGACACAAGGACAACGTAATACGTATTATTTAAGTTGTGCGTGTTGAACGTAACAGAACAATCAATAAGTGAATTTCGGCCTGTAGACGCCAGGATATTGATTAAGTCTTATGGATATTATTAATATTTCTTTATTTAGTTTTCCAAAATTTTACAAAATTAATAAATTCATTATAACCGTCAATACCAAAATTACAAGAGGCTTGGAGAGAATACTATGCGGATAAGTTAAAAAAAAAAACATCTAGAGCAAGGCAATGGACGAAACGAGAACATGAACACACAAAGGCAATCAAAATTGGGTAAAACAAACAAGAAATTTGGATTCTGAAATGACAAAACGACTGAGACAAGAAAGAAAAGAATAGCTACAATAAATTCTTGTGGAAGTAAAGAAGGCAAACAATCATATGAATGGAACTTACAATAAGGAAGATCGATGATCGAACTGTGATAAGTACAAAGTTAAAGCAGTAGCATTTAAAATTTACCTCCTTATCATTTATTTAAATGTTGTAATTGAATTGATTTTATTTTTTCCTTAAACACCTTCTTCCATTCTTTCCTATTATTGGCCGCTCTAGCACCTGGTTCCATTCCACTTTTCCTCTCTTCGGAATTTCCTTCTTCCTTTCTTTGGCCTTCTTTTTCCACCATGTAGTTTATAGTTTCCGTCTCGAATACCATTTTCATCATTATTTCTTCTTTTATTCCCGTTACCTGCTATCCCAATTGGCTATTTTCCGCTCCTTAAGGATTTCGACTCTAATCTTGTCTCTTCACCTTTCGTTCACCTTTCTTTTTGGAATCGCGTCTCGATTGATCTTATTTTGATTCTCGTTCTTTCTTTTAATACCCAACATTCCAACATTCAACTCCTTAGGTCATCACTGGTATCGCTACTATTTTTTAAAATTTATAACAGTTTTTACGTTTTTTGGTTAAGAGCGTTTTTTTATTGCACCGAATAACATCTTAACTCTCATTCTGCCCTCAATTTCTTCTCCTCTTCTTTCTGCCCTTAAGAACACACTCGGAAAACAAATTGGAGAATGAACAGGTACCTTTCAAGAAAAAAAGAAAAGGAAAGAAAGGATAATGTAAGCGAACGACCGATTCTTTTCTTCCTAGATCTTTAATATGGACAGAGAGGAATTAAATTAGAGGAATAAAAAGCGTGTGGAGGAAGGCCACAAAAACTCCAAAGGAATCAAGTAAGGAGATAGTCCATAAGCCCATCAAAAACTGCGAAGAAAAACTAAACAACTAAAAACAATAATCGAAACTTAACACCAGTGAAAGCTTGGCGTATGCAAACCACATGATATTCTTGGTTGGCGAAGGAAATAAAGTGTAGAATTTGTTGAAAGCATGATCACAGGAAATCAGGGACTAAACAAAGAAAAAAGTAAATTAATAAGGATTAACAAGAAAAGAAAAGGCATTGGAAGAATGCTTAGTAAACATCTTTAAAAACATAAACATAAACAGGATAATCATGGAAAGAACACACCAGAAGCCAATAAAAGGCAAAATAAAACGTAACGGTACAGCCATGTAATCAAAATTAACCCCGAATAGACTAATACAGAAAGCAATTAATTCAGAGACAGATTAGGGGAAGAATGGAACTTGACCAAAGAAGAGGAAAAGGTCGTAGAAGAAATAAGATAACACACAAAGAGCAGGCATTGGAAGAATGCTTAGTAAATATCTTTGAACACGACATAAAGAGGATAATCAGGGAAAGCATACAACAGAAACCAATAAGAGACAAAATAGAATGTATTGATACAGTCAGGTAATCAAAATGGACCCGAAAATGCTAACACAAAAAAGCGATGCATTTAGAGAATAACAAAACGACAGATTAAGAGGGACGAATAGATGTTAGCCAAAGAAGGGAGAAGATCGTAGAAGAAACAAAATAACACGTAAAGAACAGGCATTGGAAGAAAGCTTAGGAAACATCTTTAAAAACGACATAAACAGGAAAGGGAAAAACACAACAGACACCAATAAATGGTGTAGTCAAAAACAGGTTACCACAAAATGCAATTAATTCATAGAAGAACAAAACGCAAGAAAACAATAGATTAAGAGAAATATAGAAGTTGGCCAAAGAAGAGAGAAGATCGCAAAGGAATAAAACAAACTGCGATAGCCAAAAACAAAGGGATTCATTTTGGTAAGGGCGAAAGAATTGGAGAAGAAGAAGATGCTTTATGTTGGAGTCATTTTCCATCTACAGCTGTCCTTAATTAAAGTATAGTATAACTATGGCGCATTTTTTTAGGTTGGGGTACGCTTGAATACTCTGGCCCAAAATCCGACACACTCCAGGGTGTAAATCTGACAGTTCTAAGCAACTACGAGTGCAGATATAGGATAAACACCGAAGTCATAGAAGACAGTAAAATGTGCACTTATGCCGCTGGAAAAGATGCTTGCCAATTTGACTCAGGTGGTCCTCTCTTGTGGTCGGATTGGACAACGAGCAGGCTGCACCTAACAGGGATAATTTCACATGGAATCGCCTGCGCTGGGAGTACTCCAGGTGTGAACACCCGAGTTACCTCGTTTTTGGCCTGGATTGTTCAAGCAACATATGGTAATTACGTGCAGAATTATACTTGAGAGGTGAAGTTAACGATAACGTCTTGTTTCAGATGCCAACTATTGCATCAAGTGATGTGAACCCGAATGTTCTTCTTCATGTTGTGCCAATTAATAAATGTTTAAGTAAAATTGATGGGTTTAATTTAATTGAAGATTTGGTGGCAAACGACTTCTAACTGCTGTACATACAATCGAAATCTTAATTCGTGTCGTGGGGAGAAGGAGATTGGGGAGCTGGTTGATCAATCGCCTTTAAAATTAGGGCGATAAAAGCGTAATCTCTTTCTCCTCATAACATTAATCTTGATTTCGACTGTTCATAAAATAGAATAATTAATTGAACTGGCCAGCAAAATCTTCTTTCAATTATTTTTTCAACATGTTCCCCTTTCCACACGTTTGTATGCAAATTTGATTATGATTAAATTATTATCAAATTACCAAATTTGGAGCGATGATAAAACACACATGTATTGACAATTATTATTATTTATATCATAATCGAAACGAGTGGGTTTTTGGCAACTTAAATCATTTTTGTGCGCCAATTCGTTTTCTGAATCCTAATAATTTTCGAATGCTCTTAGCTTGCAATGTAAAATTGACTGAAGCAGAAATCTATCAAAAGTGACTTTCCTTTTCATTTCTTTTAACGACCGTTAGCAAGCAGACAATATATGTCGGATATATTTCAACTTGCACTAAAAAAACGGCATAAACCCGGAATATCTAACTTTTGGCCGAACGACGCAGATTCCGCTGGACAAGGTCGTCAGGAACGGATAAGTCAAAGAGGCGTCATCGTGACGTCATTAACCGCCTCCGTCCTGGAAAATCAATAGTAGGTGGAGTGCACCACGTCGTCAGGTCTGCAGCGGTGCTTGTACACACGTTGTAAAATTCAGGATTTTATGCGCAGTATGTGATGAATGCGGTGTTAGTTGCATGCTAATACAGGGTGTCACATCAAAGAGTCGTCTCTCTTTAATTCTGAAAGACGCATGCAGAATTTGGAGACAATAATAATTTTGGGCCCAAATAAAGAAGTTACTTCAATTTTACAATTCTTGCATTTAAAAAGGTTATTCACTTTAGTAAAAAGAAATATCTCGGGAATCAAAATGTATTTAATTAAGTAAGAACTGAATCAACTGGATTACTGTTGAGTGATCTTCAATCCTTAGTCACGGATTCAAGTAATATACTTGCTAAGGGTTTGCTTTCTCACTCCCTTTTATTTTAATTTTTATTTCACTACTAACATACTTAATATAATGACGAAAATGAAACCCTGGCTAGATAAATACTGCTTCTATTTTAGTTAATAAAGATATTCAGCGTTTAATAAATATTTCTAATAATCATTCACTCCATATCAACCCTATAAATTCTTCAGCTATTATATTTGGCAATGTTAAAGATCGTCAGAGGGCCATAGACAATATGAACATAAATATCAATAATAGTCTAATTCCGTTTTCTAAAACGGTTAAATGTTTAGGTGTTACTCTTGATGAAAATCTCAGATTTTCTTGCCATATTTGCCATATTAGTAAATTAATATAAAAATCTTCACTAAAACATCTATACATGAATAGGCAATTTCTTCCTACATCCTTGAGAATTCAACTATGTGATTCACTTATTTTATCCCTATTCAATTACAGTGTTTCTGTCTATGGCCCTTGCATAGATCTTACAATTAGTCAGAGGATACAGAGAATGTAAAATTCTTGCCTTCGCCTTATCTGTGGTCTGAGGAGAAGTGACCATATGTCAGATAAACTTCATGATATGCTATGATATATATGATAAGGTATGCATCACTTCGTCTCCCCCGTATCTTAACTTACTTTTAACTCCAAGATCCATGTTTCATGATAGACATCTCCGTCGTATGAGTGGTTTACGTATTCCACTTCACAAAACCTCACTTTTTGAAAGGTCTTTTTCTGATGCTGCCGTTAAAATTTATAATTCAGTGCCTCGTGAGACTAGGTCACTGCCACTTGCTTCATTCAAGAGAAAATATCGTGAATTCCTCTTTTCCCTGAAACGATGACTAATTGTTCAATTTTGGTTGTACCGAACTTATTTATCTGCTTATAGGTATATGATGGGTATATGTATTCATGTAAATATTTATCTATGTTTAACAATATGTAGCTAATTAACTTGGTTGGGTGGTAGAGCAGCCTAGCTGAACCCCGCCAAGTAAATAAAGACGTTTATTATTATTATTATTATATAAGTACGAAAATCGGTACAGAGAAAAGAAAGCAATAGTACAGCAAAAAAACACAAATATAAACAAAAAGTTTAACATTAACAAGAGGAACAGAGGAATAAAAAGCAAAGTCAAGCACTGGAAATGAAATACTTAAGAAGAGTGGATGGGGAGATGATGTGGATTCACAATACTAACTTCAGACAAAATGGAAACCAGAATTCATTAAAGAAAACAGTTACTTTGATGGAGGCATATGAAAGAATGCCAGAAACTATACCTGTGAAAGTATATGGGAAGTCAAAGTGTAGAAAAAGAGAAATGGAGGATGACCTAAAGCAAATTGGGATAGTGCCGTAGTAAAAATAAATTTTAGAAGGATACAACGATAAATCAACGTAGTAAGGAAACTAGAGACAGAAAGAAAGAACGAACAAAAGAAAATTAATTACCAGACACCGAAAGGGATTAGCTAATTCTGACAAAAATATCATGAAGTGACTTCAAGTCTCACTGTCTTCAGGTTACCTGAAGTAACCTTCTAAGAGGTTGGTTACTCGAGGCAGAAATTTAAACAAATTAAAACGTATATTAAAAGTACTTTCTGCGCAGTAAAATTTACACAATTTCTTTCTGTGGTATACATTACTTTTTTAACAGTTAGAATTGAACTATGATTTCTAATTTATTTCTTTTATTTTAATTTTGAATCATTAAGGGCGAAATTATTTAAAAAAAAATTGGTGTTTCATTGTTAGTGAATGGCGAATTAAAATGTTACGTCAATCAATTAGAAATATATAATATTTGTTTAAATTGCAATTAATTTGAGCGACTCAAAACTAACTTCCGAATTTAGGTCGGGATTTCTTGAAGTCGGTCGAAGCACCGTGTATCACAAAAAATATTGATCCGGGCCCATTTCGGACGTCACCGCCGAAATCCGGAAATTTTCGTGGTTTACCCGGACCCAGACATTGCGGAAGCGCTTGCGCAACCCTCCCGTGCGTGGAAATTTTCCACTGTACACTCGAGGGTTGTCATTTTTTTTTATTTGCTAATTAGGTGCGACATTTCTGCGAAAATGGAGCCCGGCTTATGAGCGATGAAAACGTGCGGTAAAAACCAGTTTTGTGGATGATTGCGTGATGCAATACTTTTCTAACATTGGGGAA
Organism: Dorcus hopei; assembly: GCA_033060865.1. Classification (NCBI taxonomy): domain Eukaryota; kingdom Metazoa; phylum Arthropoda; class Insecta; order Coleoptera; family Lucanidae; genus Dorcus; species Dorcus hopei. The sequence continues at coordinate 45,500,884 of CM065426.1, read as the reverse complement.
GCACCCGGTATTGATTTTTCTTTGGTAATAGCGTGTCCGACCTACTTTATTGTGATAGGGAAAGTTATGCTTGTTAATTTTTACATTTTGCGTGCTTGTAAATCTAGAATGACTCAGACTTGGGTAGTTTCCACTCCCTAACTGTCACGAGGATTTTATGGTCACTTTGTGTGTGATTAAATTTGATTTAATTTTTTAAAAATAATATTCGATGAGGGTTATTTAAAAGAAGTAAATAACGGCTTAGCTGGCAAGGAAAAGTAACTGTCGACATATGTTTCGGTCTTATTAGACTTCATCAGGACAGTATAACCAAGGAGTAAGTTGTTGACACTTGGAGATAGAAAACAACAAATGAAGCAACCGACCAGGTGACCGAATGCACATTTACTACAACCACTGAGAAGACCCGCATTTCGAGGGCAACATCACAGTATAGCAACGGAGGCAAACAAAGTCAACCTGCGTTACTTCAAGAAAAAGCCGGGATATAAATATAACGGAAAGGTTAACGCCAGGAAAATACAATAAATACTGTGATGTTGCCCTCGAAATGCGGGTCTTCTCAGTGGTTACAGCAAATGTGCATTCGGTCTCCTGGTCGGTTGCTTCATTTGTTGTTTTCTATCCCCAAGTGTCAACAACTTACACCTTGGTTATACTGCCCTGATGAGGTCTAATAAGACCGAAACGTACGTTGACAGTTACTTTTCCTTGCCAGCTAAGCCGTTATTTTATTTATTGTATTTTCCTGGTGTTAACCTTTCCGTTATTTAAAAGAATGTACAAAATTAATTTCTCTTTACAAATTTAAAAAACTAATACTGACGGGAAGAAAGCCATCAGTTATCAAGAAGAATCAGAAACGACAAAAGAGATTATTCGAAATCACACGCATCTTTAGACCTAAATTAAAAATGAGAAGAAGATTCTTCTCCCAAAGGTATTAAGTGCAAGCCATAATGAATTTGATCAAACCGATAAGAACGATGACTTTTGTTCCTGCGTCAAAAAATGAATTTGCGATCAAAAGAACCACATTTGGAAAATCTTTTTGCATTTGACGACAACGTGCAGTTAGTTTCTTCGTTAAATACTTAGTGTTTTTTCACATCTTTAAAGTGGGATACCTTTTGAGAGAATCAAAAGTTTCTCTTTTAAAAAAGAATAAACCAAAACCGTAATTTAAAAGTTTCTCCATTTTCTATTTAATTTGTAACTTTTCTTGCTATATTGACGCTTCCCTTTTTCAGAATGGATATGACCTGTTCAGTTTCACATCCTCTTCCCTAACATGCGGACTGCCTGAAAGATGTAATTATCGATTTTACCCGCTCTTCCACATCACGTAGTACCAACCTGTTTTATCCTGTTCCGCACGTGCACTCGCACGACGTTGAATGAACAAAGGATTTTTTTGTCATTCCGAAAGTTAACGCAATGGAAACTAACATAGAAGCTGGCTGTTATAATTAATGATTTTAAGAGAATTTTATTTATTTATTATTTTTTAAAACTATAGAAAAATTACTGGATTTTTACAGGGTGGTTTTCACAAACTAATCAAACCTTACCAATGTGAGAGGTTTGAGTAAAAAGTATACACACAATGGCCTCACTTATTGCAAAACTGCAAGCAAGAGGTTAAACTTAAAAATAATAAAATAATTGATTGTAATTTACTCTAGAACTTGTATAGATATGACGTTTGTCCACAATCAAATGTAAAAATACTAAGAAAAATTGGGTTAATTCTTCTGTAAGAACTTCTAGTGCTGAACTTCGCAATTTGTTTAATTTAAAAAATAAATATTCCTTTCTTAATGACAGTTATAAACTAGCGAAAAGGAAACATGACAACCTTGTTCGATCAACCAAAAAAGAATATTATCAAAATAATATTTTCTTGTCAGATAATCCTTTACGAATGTCTTGGAAAACAATTAATACTTATACTAATAACACAAAGGGACTTCGAAATGTTACCTTGTGGCTGATAATGCTGACATACAAGATCCTAGTGAAATTGTTAACCTATTTAATAAATACTTTAAAGACACGCCTCTGAATATATCAAGTAAAATTGATGTCTCCGGTAATCATACAACTGATCAACAAACTTATCGTCTTAATTCTCCTTCCGCTTCATTATTCTTATATCCGTATACTGAAAGTGAGCTGAATGGAATTATTATGAATAAGATAAAAAACAAATGGTCTTCCGGCCCTGATGACATACCCTCATTTATCTTAAAAAAAAATATTCTGCTATAATATCTCCGTTATGTCTCTTGATTAATATGTCTTTTGAAACGGGTAATTTTCCTTCCAAATTAAAATGTAGTAAGATACTTCCAGTTTTGTAATCCTCAACTCTGTAGCAACTTCAGACCTATTTCTATAATACCTTCCTTTTCAAAGATTTTTGAATATGCGTTCTTAGATCGTCTGATTCCGTTTCTTAATAAGCACAACATTGTGGTCAGGGATCAACATGGTTTTATTGCTGGTAAAAGCACTAATAAGGCGATACATTCTTTCTATGATTCGGTTATTAAACACGTGGAAGCAAGCGAATGCCCTGCTGGGATCTTCTGTGACCTCAGTAGGGCTTTCGATTGTGTCGACCACAATATTTTATTTAGTAAATTGGCGTTATATGGTTTGAGGGGCGCCGCCCTTGATTGGATCAAATCCTTCTTATGCTCACGATCGCAGTATGTAAGTATGAATTTTAGGAGGGATGATGTTGTCACAACCTATAAATCTGATTACACAGACATCAATATCGGTGTTCCTCAAGGAACTGTCTTAGGCCCCGTCTTGTTTTCGTTGTTTGTTAATGACATTTCCTCTGTTGACCCAGACGTGAAATTTACAATTTATGCTGATGATACTAGTGTAGTTTTGTCAGACGTATCTACAAATAATCTCGAAAGAAAATGCAATACATTCTTAGAAAAATTACATAAATGGTTTACTTCTAATAATTACACTTAAACTTACAAAAAACTCAAGCTGTTATATTTCAAACTCGTCAGCAGAAGCAAATGGAAATTGATTTGAAAATAGATGATGCAATAATCAGTAGTTGTAACAGTGCTACTTTTCTTGGGACTCATCTTGACAAGAACCTAAATTGGAACAAGCATGGCAGTGTTTTAGTTTCCAGATTAAATTCTAGTTGTTATTTGTTCAAAATTCTAAGAAACATTCTCACAACAAAACAACTGGTGTCTCGCTATTATGCTCACGTTGAAACCAGATTGAGATATGCTATTATTTTTTGGGGAAGTTCACCTTCCATTAAAGATGTCTTTATTGCACAGAAAAGGATACTTAGATCAATTGCTAATGTCCCTGCCACTATCTCCTGCAATGGGTTATGTAGGAAATACAATATTTTAACTATTTATGGTGTATTTGTATTAGAGTTATGTGTATACATATATAAAAACAAATCAATTTATATATTGAACAATGAGGTGCATCACTATAATACTAAAAGTAAAGATGATTATCTTATTCCGTTTGGAAGATTCTCTATAACCAATAACTTCGCTGATAACATAGGCTTGAAAGTCTTTAATGTCTTACCTGCTGAAATTAAAAATGTTTCTCATTTAGTTAGATTTAAAAATCTACTAAAAAATACTTATTAGGTAAATGTCTTTACTCTCTAAAGCAATTTTTTGAGTGATGCATTTTATGATCTTGATCTCTTGTTCTTTGCATCTTCTCTTTTTGTCTTAATCAAATTGACAATGAACTTTGTTCAGTTACGATATATGATGACTTTTGTACCTCTTTCTGTAATCTCTATTTTCTTTTGCTTTCTTCTTCTAAAGCTCTTCTGGAGTCATCATTAAATCAATTTTATTTCTTTATTTTTTCTCTTTTTCCAAAGCATTTTTTGTGTTATCACTTTCCTGCTATACATCACCTTTTTGTCGCATTTTCTCCAGATGATGGCTTGGTCTTAATTTTCGAGATGTTTTAGAAATAGGCACTAGGCATCAAGAGGATGCCTTCTCTGCATTCTCCGTTAAGTAAGTTAGCGAAATTTTCTTTCCATCTGGCCAACTCGCTCACCTTATCTTCCATTATGACTCCATCGTTACTTTCCAAGTACTGCGAAGTTTGAGCATAAGGTCCCCTACTCTTTTTTGATTCCTCATAGAAATTTCTTTTCTTTTTATTTACATGATGTTCTTCTATTAGTGCTAATTCCGTCTCTATTTGCTTCCGCTTCATCTTACGACATATTCTTTTTGCATTTCTTCTTTCTCTTTTGTATATCAATTTTCCGTCTTCTGATGGTTTTTCTAAAAATCTCAGTGTTCTTTTGGTTTCTTCTCCTAAAGCTCTTCTTCATTAAACATCAAATCAATTTTGTTTCTTTATTTTCTTTCTTTTCCCAAAACATTTATCGATAACTTCTATTATCACTTTCCCTCTATACATCACCTTTTTGTCTCATTTTCTCCAAATGATGACTTGGTCATGATTTTCGAGATGTTGTAGAAATAGTCACCAGCCACAAAGAGGATGCAATCTCTGCATTCTCCGTTAAGTAGGTCTGCAAATTTTCTTTCCATCTGGCCAACTTGCTCACCTTATCTTCCATTATGACTGCATCCTTACTTTCCAAGTAATACAAAGTTTGAGCAGAAGGCCTGCTATTCTTTTTTTGATTCTTGACAGAAATTTCTTTTTTTTATTTACATGTTCTTCTATTACTGCTAATTCCTTCTTTATTTGCTTCCGCTTCATCTTCTTAGGTATTCTTTTTGCATTTCTTCTTTCTCTTTCGTATATCAATTTTCTGTCTTCCGATCGTTATACTAACAATCTCAAATTTCTTTTGGTTTCTTTTTCTAAAGCTCTTCTGTATTTATTATCAAATCAACTTTGTTACTTTTTTTTTCTTCTCCCAAAGCATTTTTCGTTAACTTCTGTTATAACTTTCCCCCTATACATCACCTTTTTGTTGCATTTTCTCCAGTTGATGATTTGGTCTTAATTTTTTTGGAATATAGAAATAGGCAATAGGCGTCAAGAGGGTGCTATCTCTACAATCTTCGTAGGTCAGCAAAATTGTCTTTTCAACTAGCCAACTTGCCCAACTTATTTTCCATTATGACTCCATCCTTACTTTCCAAGTACTACGAAGTTTGAGCATAAGATTCCCTATTCTTTTTTGATTCTTGATAGAAATTTCTATTTTTTTTAATTTAGATTATGTTCTTTTATTGTTAATTCCGTCTTTATTTGCTTCCACTTCATCTTATGATGTAGGTACTCTTTTTGCATTTCTTTTTTCTATTTCGTATTTCAATTTTCTGTCTTTCGATGATTTCTCCAATAATTTCAATCTTCTTTTGGTTCCTTCTTTTACAGTTCTTCCTGCCTTCGTCATCAAATCAACTTTGTTTCTTCCCCAAAGCATTCTTCGACAACTTCTTCCATTACTTTATCGATTTGAGTCCACTCCTCTTTTTTCTCCAGCAATTTGATAAATTGTCCATTGTTCCGTCCATTATAAATCGCGTTTTAGAACGATGCAGTTTTCAACCATATTTTGATTAAATTGGGCGAATGTTCGTTGAAGCTGGAGGATTTAAATTAATTGGAAGAAAGGGTGTGTTAAAACAATATGTTATCTTAAATAAAAACAACAAAGAGCACTGTTTTTAAGACTTTAAAAACCGTTACTTTTACTTTATTTACGTTAAGCCTTCAATTTATTATTAAGTAACAACTTTAACCATAGATTTTATTTACTTGATTTCAAAGAGGATTAAATTGTCTTTCGATAAATCTTCTTACATAAGTATTTGAATACGTAAATTATTATGAAACGGTTTGATATAAGCGCCGTCGAATTTTAAAATAAAGAATCCTGAATTTGCCACACGTTTTACTTTAAAAAAGAGGGAAGACATTATTTCCCTGATATTCAAAAGACAAAAAAAATATTTTCACATTTTTCTACGAATTTTCCACATGAAAAGTATTTATTGCTTGCGAAATCTATAAAAGCACCATTAAAAATGTATTTCTTCCTCGCCCACAACTGCTCCGAACTAGTTATATCTTAATGAATCTGCATCACCTTCTACGTTGCCTCAAATTTATCAGACTTTCTAGAACCATATACGTTAACAATTCTAACAAACATTTGGGTTGTTACTCCGCAAAATTTCCTGCATTTAGCCGAACAACAATCGTAAGCAAATTAAGAATTCCCTTTTAATAAAAGAATATGGTAGAGCGCTAATTGAGTTAGAGTGAACCCTCTCAGTCGAAATGAAATTAACATTTATTAATAGTTAGAAGGTTTTTTCGATAACAATAAGCGAGGAGTAAACAGCGATTCATCATTGTCTCGCGCTATTGTTGGGATATTATAATCGAGAAGCAAGCATTAAAATCCAAATAACATTTTATTTTCTATTTTTTTCATAACAAAAGCTTGTATGTACTTGCTTGTAATGTATGTATGTATGTATGGCATGTGCAGTGGTAAACCACTAAAGGTGGGCAGTTGGTAGCTGTTTCGAAAAAAGAGCAGTTTTGGTACATGAGGTTGCTTTGAGATGCCTTAGAGTAGTCATTCTCAAAGTGGACGATAACGCCTCCTTGTGGGCGCTAGAGGCCTACAGGGGGGCGGTAAAGGACACAGAGAAAATTAGGAGAAACTAGATAAGACTCATATATGGCAGGCTATAATTTAACTAAAGTTATTAAAGTAATGATTGCGATTGTGATTTTTAAGATGTGGTAAAGTTAAAAATTTTAGGGGGCGCTAGAAAATAATTGATTCTCAAAGTGGGCGGTAGACGAAATTAGTTTGAGAATCTATGCCATAGAGCATGTGTTAAGATCATTTCCAAGCCCTAAGCACAGAGTTTATTTATTTTATTGCAAAGATGAAGTGTTATTCCGAACATCTCGTGAATGGCAAAACAAAATTGTTAACTGCATACGTAGCACATTTTGTTAATAATGTAGTAGGAGGTTAAATTGTCTGTTAATAAGCACGGATTTGCGCAGGAGGCATTAATTGCATGTATTGCCTCAATTGAGAATGTCGTTGGGTTAACTAAAATATCGAGAATCCAGATATTCACTTAAGGCCGCTTTACAGTTCGCAATTATTTATTGCTGGCAATGAAAATTACAGCGATTTGTATTGCACGCGTGCGCAGTGTTTATTTGTATACAAAATGCAAACACTGCGCATGCGTGCAATACGAATCGCTGCAATTTTCATTGCCGGCAATAAATAATTGCGAACTGTAAAGTGGCCTTTAGAAAATACGTTCACATTCAGTTAGATATTAATTCTGTAGGAAAAAAATACAAAGATGTAACTTATATTTTATTTACATAACGATAACGTTCGATCAGCATATAATAAAGAAAGGTGTAGGTGCTGGTTTAAAAATTGTTCTTATACTTTATTTGATAGTTATTTCATCAAAGTAACTAAGAACTAAGAATCAATATAAGGCTGACAATAATAATTAAATTGAACGGAGTACCACCATGTATACGAGGACGAATTGTTGACATCGGAGGTGATGAATATAATTAATTATATTCATTCACTAGGTGGTGATTTACAAATAGTTCTCATACTTTATGTGATAGTTACTTCGTCAAAGTAACTAATGACTAAAAATCAATATAAAGCTGCAGTTGGCAATAATTAAATTGACATCGGAGGTGATGAATATAATTAATTACTATTAATTGAGTATCAATGAATACGAGGACGAATTGTTGACATCGGAGGTGATGAATATAATTAATTACATTATATACTCCGTTCAATTTAATTATTGCCAACTCCAGCCTTATATTGATTTTCAGTTCTGGCTTGCCACTGTCAGCAAAAGTTTTAGATAACAATACATTCATAATAATTAAAGTTTTTATATATTATTTTACTTTAAGGTATCACGAACTTTTATTTTTTTGGTGATTTTGGTAGCACTGAATGATTAGGAAATTTCAAGTTCGTGCTTAGTGATTATGGCTGCCGATATTTCAGTCTAGTGAATAAAATATGATAAATTTTTTTATTTCGTCCAATTTTTCAAAATAAAAGGAATTTCGAATATCTTTTCAAACACACTCCAAGCATTTCTCTTCCATTTTCTTCCTTTTTCTTATGTTCCTTCAGTTGTCTATCTAGTCTTCTTTTAGATTTTTCATTTCTACTTTAATTGAACTTTTTTTTGATTTTCCCCTTTTCATTTTTTATATATTCCTAATTTTGTTAACGTTTCCTCTTAAAACAATCCTCGACGAATTTCCATTTATTTCGACTTCTTAATCACATTTCCCGTTTAACAACACGCACAAGTCATTCTGAAAGTCCAATAATTTCCAAATTACATTTTAACAATCCAAGTGTTTAACTCATTGTAATTAATGAGAAACTAGTTTCAAGATTTTTTTCTTTTCTTATTACATGACATTTGATATAAATCCGTATTTGGCGCCATTATTTCTGGCAACATCGGCTCATTCTGCCGTCATTGTTAGCTGTGACCCATTACTTTTGTCTGTACATATAAGTTCTTGATTTCTTCAAATTCTGCAGATTTTCTTTCATTAAAATTTTCCTTTTCGCTTCTCTTTTGCATTGTAGTCCATATTTATTTCCTGCCTCTATAAGAGATATGACGTGTCAGCCCTTTTCTGTTTCTTGCCATTAAAACATTTTGATAACTTGGACATACTCTCCAACATTTAAGAGAGATCATTCATGAAGGGGTTTAAGGGCCCATTTGCCACCGGGCAAGCTGACACCATGGCTAGTCCATCATTAGTGTTGAGTAGGTAGGACCGAGGATAGTGGACGGAGTCCTATTTCCCTATTTTGAAGTCTTTTCTTCTCACAGTTTAACATTTTTTCCGAAATTTCTTTTAGTACATTTAGAGATCGTAAACACCTCTAATGTCTTGTAAGGTTCTCTCAAATTACTGAACTGGATCTTTTTGGGAATTTCGTATTCGTATTATGTATTTGTTTTCAATGAGTAACATTTTACTTTTGATCTGTGTTGAAAGGTGTTTCCTAAAACCTTTTTGATAGTCCACCATCCATCCTTCCATATGATCTTCGAACCTTCTCTTTATAAGGCCTAATAGGACTTTGCACTTACAACTAGGAAAATAAGTTCTCTGCGGTTTTTTATATTCATATAGTACTTGCATAGCTGAGTTGGTTGGGTCCACTAGCAACGAACTTGACACTTGGCCGGGCAAGTATAGAAGTAGGTTCAATTCTTTTCCTGGTGCATATGAGTTCTATGTGAGAGATAGAGAGAGCACTTATAATTGTCTCGGTTCCTTGGAACTGGGTTTTCCGCGTTTCTCCATCTTGTAAGGCGAATGCCGAAGGAGAAAAAATACCTAAAGTAAGTCGGTTGCAGGCGCAGCAGGCAATATAAGCTCAGAAAGCTTGGAACCTTACACGGTGTAAAAAATGTCTCTCTTCACATATAAAAAAAATACTACTTGTTCGGTGATATGAGGGTGTTTTTCTGGTTTCCAAATTTCTTTTCTATAGTTTATTTTTTCGTTATTTTATTACTTTGTTTATGATTTTTTACGTTTTTGTTTTTGGACTTAGTTCAGTTACTTCGTTTGAGTTTCATCGACATTTTTCCGCCATATTGCTTATTTGTTCTTCTTTTCCCCTGATTAGGTTTTCTTTTTTACTGTTACCCTCGCTTTAACGGTCTAACCCATCTCCATAAAGGTTCAGTATCTCTTCTTCTAATGTCTTAATTTCAGCTCAGTACATCCCCTTTTCTATTTTGCATAGCTTATTTCCCTTTCTCTTCTTATTTGTTCTTAATTTGCTTTTTTATTTCGTTTGTTTCCAATTCATCAATCGATATTGTTCTTCATGATACCTATTACGTAGTTGTCCTCCTCCCTGATTGTATTAAAATTAGAGCAGCAACAGCCAGAGGAAATCATTTTGCAAGAAAAGACGAAACGTTGCATCGGCAGAAAGAAGAATTTGTGACGCGGTACATCCGGAAGGCAGAAGAAAATGCACAAGACTTAATTTTTATTTCTGTTTTTTCTTCCTATAGCATTTTTCTTCTCGAGTCAATGTTCTGTTATTGGCTTAGGTAATTGTTATATACATATTAATTGATCTAATTTCTGTTATTTATTTGATATTATTTACATCGCTGTTTAATATCATAAGCCTGTTTTACATTAAACTAATATCTGTTACAAAGAATAAATCAATAAAAAATGTTACACGTCCTGCTTTTATACTATTATTGGTAACATAATTTGTTTTTCCGTTTAATATTGTCCTAAAACTTCATATACTTTTTCCTATTTAGTATAATTGTTAATGACGCTTGCAATAATAGGTCTGTTCGCGGAGACGTTCCGGACTAGTTCGGAACGGTTAAAATCAAACGCCCATCAAAATAATGGTCGATTTTAACAAGCTTTTAAATGTACAACTATCATGAATGCATGGATTTTAAGGTTCCGAACTAGTTCAAAACGTCTCCGCGAACAGAGCTATTGATTTTTCGCTGTTCATTGAGAAAACTATCAATATACAGCGAAACGTCGAAATTTTAAGCGCCGCGTCATAAAAGTTGTCTGTAGAATAAGTTGGTGATGGAACTTTTCCAGAAATTGCAGTATTTTTTCTTTCTTAAAAATTGCAACCATAGATGACAGCCGCACTTTTTGCGTTACATTTCAAACCCGGACGGTTCCAGTTCCAGCCGGTAATTATGGTTTTGCAACAGAATAGTAAATACATTTTTCATACTCATATTTCAGGAATATCACCTTGACACGTAAAATTGCAAACAGGATATACCATTTACATTCTTTACTCAAGTAAGCATTATTTATACTTAAATTTAGATAAATCGAGTTCCAGTCGGTAATAACAAATTTCCAACGTGTGGATTACACGTTGCACAACAATAAAAAAAGATTTAGATCGTGTTTCAGAATTTAATTTTAATTTTTTTTACAACAATAAACAAATGGTTAAACTGTATTTTGCAACTGGTTTTGATGTCTTTTCAAGTTATAGAAACTTAATAAATTTCGAAAATTTCCAAGCGAGAAACTGCTCCATACTGAAGGAATTTTTAGAAAGAATGAATGAATGAATTATATTTAACTCACGCCTTGTGTAATATTGTTTTGGCAAAGGCGGATTGTTCAGGATATTTTCGACTTGCTTAAGTTTTTCTGATTTCAAATTATTTGCGCCCTTTATAAATAGCGTTTAAAGAAATTAATGCAACGAGAAGTATTTTTAAACGCACATATCAATCGAATGCGCTGTGAACGTCTTCTTACGTTAATTATAATTTGATTAGCAGTTTTCGTTGGGTGAGTAACAATAGGTAGGCGTAATAATAATACATTTGTGTATTATATACGTGTTCTATGTAAAAAATATTATTTTTATTCGTTGACCTTTCCTAAGTCGCTATATATAGCGCAAAGCTCAAGCATCAAAACTGTCTTCCACGCGCAAAAGCTCGTCGCCCGAAGCGCGATATAAACGAACTAGTTCGAGACGTTGCTGAATAGATTCTGCTCGTTCAGTACTCTGATTATCGTGTGGTTGTACGAACGCACATAACGTACGTGAAACCATTAAAGGTTAAATTGATTCCACCTGTCATTGATTTCGATTCGTGCAGAATTAAAAATAGACCCCGTCCTAATCGCAGGGGGAGCATTGGGAAATTACCTGCCCCAAGTCCACGTTGTGCGTAAAAATTCTGTGATGCGAAGAAACTGAACAGTTTTATCGATTACTGCTGTACATACACTCCGAAGTAACTAAGTTATTTATTTAAAGTACAATGTTGCTTCCGATCCAAAACATGGGTTAATTAGAACACTGAAGCTAAGAAAAAAAAGGATTTATTGAATTAAAAAAAAAAAAAACTCATTGCCTTCCTGATACTACTAGAAATAATAATTTAATAAAAATTGTGAAATAAAAATGGCTACTAAGTCGGCGGAAATAACGAAAAATGGACATGAATTAGCGCCGTTAAACAATGCGAGACCTGCCCCGGAGCGCGAGCGTCCCGGAGTTACGATAGTTTTGCAAGGACCTCGAGGATCTATCATTTCTAAGGGAAGTGGGACGTTGGAAACGGATCCGGACAGGGCCGCGTGGTCCGGGAAAATGCAGTTTTTCTTGTCAATTATAGGATACTCAGTCGGTCTGGGCAACATATGGAGATTTCCTTATCTGTGTCAACAGAACGGGGGTGGTAAGTTAATGACACCGTTATGTTATGGTTTAGTTTTAATTCACATACATAATGTTATTCAAAATTAACAGACGACATCAAAATTAACTTTCTTATATTATACCTTACAAACTGTTTTCTTTTAAAAGAAAAGAATTAATTGAAATTAATTTTCTGAATTTTCAGAAAGATTTATAAAACTACAGTAAAGATATTTTAAGAAATGACAAAAAATGAAAAATTTGATTATTTATTTTTCACTTCTGACGAAGCCTATCAATCGGTAGTGAAACGTATGGCGATCATCCGATTTTTATAAAGTGTTCGTTAAAAAATTAATTTGCTATACAAATTTTGATCGTCTATTAAAATATTAAAACTACATAATAAAATTTATAGTGTTGTGTATAATCTTCCTTAAAACAAAGCCAAATTCTCTCACGTAAGATAAAAAAAATATATTACTTAAGTAAATCTCTTCAAGGATCAACTGTTGCGTATGTTTTCCTTTGGCTTACGTCGGCTTTTAGACGTGCGCCACTTGCCAAATGCCAAATACTACAGTTATTTCCGAATTGTTTTTAATTTGGTTTCTCCAACGATAACATTAGTTTAAAATGTTCCATCCAAGATATCAAACTGGTAGTGTATTTTTCAGGAGTATTTTAAGAATTTAAATTCAACATTTTTTGTTACATACATTTTGTTTAAATAATCAATAAAAGCGTTCGTCAAAATCGGTATTTATTTTGCTAGTGGTTCTTTCTTCGTGTCTCCCTGCATGATGATATTGAAACCATTTTAACTCTTTGGCACATTTTCACAAACACGAAACATGAGGGTGAGAGTAAATTTGACGTATCCCAGCAACCCCAATCATCTCTAGCATTTTCGATTCACTGTTCTAGACCACTCTCAGAGTATTCCCATCGTGTTTTAACCTCATGTAATAATAGAAGATGGAGATACCCGGAGAGTGCTCTGGAGCAGTAGTTTCCATCGCTTTCACATTCACCTGATCTCTAAGGCCCGGTTTTTCAATATCAAGTTAAACTGTAACTTTCGGTTTATTTCCATGGCGACAATTGTATTCTTATGGGAGTAAACTGAAGGTTAAAGTTAACATACGATTGAAAAACCGGGCCTAAGTATTTCATTTCTGATTTCTCTTCTCCTGCTTTTCTATCTACGGTTTCCATGAGCTTCATCTCTCTGTTGCATTATTACAATTTTCACTTTCTTGGTAAGCGTCTATGATTTACTCTTGCATACGAAAGTCGGAGTGACTACTTCTTTATTACCCCCACTTACGTCATTCCTCTATTTCCAAAGAATGATATTCTTCAATGTTTAACTTACTTCCGACTTTTCCTGCTCTTTCGATTATTTTCTTAACAGTTCTCTTTGTACCTTTTCTGTTTTGAAAAGGCTTCCCAGTCGTCGCTGGGGCCTAGGCAAAACTCAGCGTCTGATGGAGGTCGTAAATCTCCCTTTGGCAACGCTGTGCTTCGCGTCCACTATCCACAGTCACTGGTTTTAAATTAGTTATTTTTATTAAGGGATATAAAGTCAAACACTACATACATGATATTTGAAATTATCGATTCGTTCCATTTTTAGCCCTTCTGCCTTCTGGTGCAATAGTCATACGTCTTGTTTTACTTTCAAGTTAACATTTCTTCATTTGCATCTTCTTTTCCAAAACCACATTGTGTCTGCTTTTCCTTTTTCTTCATTATTCTTGTTTACATTGTTCCTGACACGTTCATTATTACACATGTACAAATAAAAAATAATTGTTTAATTTAACGTTGTCAAATTCCTTGCCATACCGTTGATCGGGGTAACTTTATCACTAGGGCGTTGGAGGAGGGAGGGCTGTAATAATGAAAAATTCGTATCTTGTCCCATTGTTATTTGTATAATAATTACAAGATGTTGTAATTAATTATACAATTACAAGATGTTGTAATTATTATACAAATAACAATGAGACAAGATACGAATTTTTCATTATTACAGCCCTCCCTCCTCCAACCCCCTAGTGATAAAGTTACCCCGATCAACGGTATGGCAAGAAATTTGACAACGTTAAATTAAACAATTATTTTTTATTTGTACGTGTGTAATAATGAACATGTCAGGAACAATGTAAGCAAGAATAATGAAGAAAAAGGAAAAGCAGACACAATGTGGTTTTGGAAGCAGCCTAATCTCCAGCGATTTGCGCTTTTCTTTCATATTTATCTTGTTTATAGCATCGCGCATTTTGATCATTTTTCGTAAATGTTCGTGCGCCCCATACCTGTATGGGTATATTCAGATTAGCAAAATAAGATAATTTTGAATATGTTTTTACCATAGTAAATAAAAAAAGCTGTATTTTCGGTTGATCACAGGGAAAACTGTTAATGGATTCATTGTTCGAACCAACGAACTCCAGAAGTTTAGGAGTAAAAGTACCAGGGCGTATTTTTATGCTATCTAGCCATGAAAAAAAAACACGTATATATCACGTTAATAACACTTTTTTTTAATGGGGGACTCTTACACACTTATTCCTTCTTTTTTCAATTATCCCATATCCTTAGAAAAAATGCCTTCGGCATCTCTGTAAAGTATTATTCAACAGCTTCTTTAAGTGCTCTTTAAGTCTGACGGAGCTAGGTCAGGGCTCTAAGGTGGATGCCGTCACTCTATGAACCCACAGTCATTGATTATATATTGGACTTTGTTTATCCTATGAACCCGACCATTGTCGTGTAGCAACAAATATTTTTTTTACGAATAAGAATGTAGGCGTCATCCTGAAGAGCAGTTTTTAAGTACTGAATTGTGTTTCCGTTTATGTTAGACCCCCTTGGCATATACCCAATCTCTTCAGCATTCGAGAAAACTGTTGCCATCAGTTTTTTTCCAGAAAATTGTGCTTTGGAATTTTTTGGTGGTGGAGAGTCTTTATGGATGAGAGGATTTCTGTTTGGGGGGGGGGGGCTTCCAGTGATACACTCAAGTCTCATACCCAGTGATAATTCGAGAAAGAAAATTTCTGTCCACTTCCAACGCGGCCAAACATTCTTGAGAAATTTCATTTCTGACCAGTTTTTGCTCAGATGTGTGGGAATCCACCACGCAGACACCTTCTTCATGCCCAAATCGTTATGCAAATTTTTCAGAACGCTGGCTTCGGATATACAGACTTCATTGGCAATATGAAACCTTTCTGCACCGATCTTGTCTTACCAAATTTTCAACATTTCACACCCTCTCTTCAGTTCGAGCTTTCACGTGTCGTCCGGACTTTGGGTCTTCGTTAGCTTATTATCTACCCCATCGGAAGAGTTTATTTTAATTTAACTTGAAAATGAGATGGTCCATCTTCCCCAGATACAGCAACCATTCTTTCATAAATAACTTTTGGGACCATTGCTTTCTTTTATGTTTATGACACTGCGATGTTCCACCTTACTTTCACATTTTATTAACAAATAAACCTTCCCAAAACCCTATAAACGGTACAAATTACACGCAACTTAGCACATGTACTTCTAAGGGCCGGTATTATAGCATTAGTTTAAACTGCAGTTTGACAGTTAAACTTCAGATTTTAAGATATTCCCGTTTCATACCTGCCGATGACAATAGCTTCTAAGTTTAAACGTCAATCGGTGGTTGAAGAGAAGCTTAAAGGTCCGTCTACACGCAATGATTTGCCTGCGCGCATCCCTGTGCAAACTAGTTTGTGCAAGTAAGTCCGTGCGTATAGACGGCAAATCGTTGCGTGTAGCCGGACTACAAACTAGTTTGCACAGGAATGCGCGCAAGCAAATCGTTGCGTATAGACGGACCATAAACTTACTGTTAATATAAGTGAGGTTAGTTTGATCGAATTCTTTTCATTTTATTGTCTAATTTGTGTTTAATTTCATACTCATTAGTCTGAAAATATTATAATGATCTGAAGTTTTATCTTTAGATTAAACTGCCATTTTAAACTCATGCTACGATATCGGCCCTAAATGTCACAACTAGTTTTTAATAATTGCTTTGACATCGTCCTGGTTAGGTAGATAACATAAAAATACGCCTCGTATATTTAAACCACCCGAATTCACTTTTATTAGATACGATTTTTATTTTCGAAAACTTTTGTTTTATTTCGGCGCTTTCGTACATTTTTTAAAAATTTGCGATATGATTTCACCTTGAAATAAAAATGCTTATTTTATTTCCTGGATTATTCATAATATGGTTAAACACACTGACACAAGGTCGCTATGTATTGAGAGGAGATAATTCAAATTTTATTTCTAATCTGCCATTAAAGTGACTAACGATTTGTCTTAATAAATATACAATAGAGGAAATAATGGGGCCTCAAATGGTGTGCTTATTCGAAATTATAAAGCATACGTGTAGTTTTAAAAAAGCTTCGTAAAATATTACCAAGTCACCCCCTCTTATAAGGATATTTTAACGACATAAAGTTGCTGCCTCAGTAGTTCCAAGATGAGTGCCTAATAATAATCTGATGATCTAAAGGCCCTGGGTTCGATCTCCCACATAAGAAGCAAAATAAAATAAAAAAAAACGTGCACATAAAGTCCCATTATTCCTACAACAACAACAACAGCAGTAATGGCGAAAAGGACTAACAACTCTGTTTTTCGAGGAATCCACTAAATCCTCTGAAGTATTCAGGGTGAATTTATTTCAGGATAATTTTAAACCGCGCGTTTCAAACATCTACCGACTAGTAAAAGCCAGTTTCAGCCAAAAATACGTTCGAGGGAGTAATTTCTGAAGACATCAGCTGCTGAAACGTTCCATCATAAGATCACCGAAATGGTGATAATAACCTAATTAAGGCCCAGTTTCATAAAACTTAGTTAATTCCTCGATCAAGTTAATTGTGTGATTAAGCAATATCATTGGTGGAAATTTAAACTTTCCTCCAATGATATTGCTCAATCACACAATTAACTTGATCGAGGGGTAAACTACGTTTTATGAAACTGGACCTGACGGTTTCGACATTGTGAACACTTCACCATTTACAACTTTCCGCCAAGATCTAGACTTCATAAGCAAATTTATAAAAGTTTAAGGATCAAGAAAGTGTATAAAAATCTGTTTGGAATAATGCGATTATTTGTTTGGTTTAGGCTGATATGTGAAATATGCGAGAAAAATGGTTAGTTGATATTGCTGGTATTCTGCAACGAAATGTTGATGTTTCTTAGAATCAATAAACTTAGATTGCTACTTAAAAAGCAATTTGTGATAGTGATATTCTATTTTTAAACCAAAAGCATGCATATAACAAATTTATGAATGTTGTTTATAGATACTTGTAGAAATGTTCACAGTCTAGAATCTTACAAAGTTGTCACCTAATACGAAACGTCGATTAGTGAAAGATTCTAAACAGATTCGGAGAAGCAACTTTGCAAATTATCACGTAACAAAGTTTGTCCGACGAAAATTTTTGAGACAAGATACTCCAGATTGAAATTGCTGTCAATGTACAGTGAAACGTCCAAGCCCTATAAAATAATAATAATAACGAAAATTTGGTTTTGTAAAATTAATTTTTATTCTTACAATAATTTTCCTGTTTTAAACTGATTACATTGAAATGAACGAATGTTACCTTCTCCCATCATAATTGAATTACACGGCTTCTAGAAACAAAATTAGCGAAAGTGCGTACGGACCTTGCATAATTAAATTAACTGGCATTAACACCTGATTGTTAGAAGTTTTATCACACTTACACACGATAATACAACGTACAAACTGAAATTTAATTAAAAGTTAAATTTTTACTCTACTTTTTTATTTATTTAATTAAAAATTGGGTTGATTTTGAAAACTGAAATACTGAAAATAATATTTTTGCAGCAAATTTCCTCTCCACTTTGTCATTTCCAAGATAATGGGATGACCTAACGTTAACTTGAATAATTGGACATTAATGCATACTGCACAGGAATGCGTTTCTTATTACATTGATTATAATGTAGGAGCATACACGTTCAGCATGTGGAGTAAACGTGACTTAAAAATTTCCGCGATTGTTGGAAATAATCTCAGTTTCAGATGTGGTTTGATAATAACCAAGTTCCAAAAAACGAAGCTCCAAAATTGTTTAATTAAAATGTGACTCAGTTTTTATTAAATCTGTAAAAAAAGTCTGCATTATTATTATTAAACTCATTTATTAATACTAATCATATACCGGATGTTTGAAGCCACCCGTCATAGTCGTTCCTCGTTTCTCTTGAAACCATAACATGGACACAAAAACACATGTATAAGGTATACAGGAGGACAAGAGACATTAACTGAAAATGCTGAAGAAACTGAAGTAAATTGTTCAAGTTAACCATTTTTGTAATTCAATAAATTTGGTAAGCATTCACTTATTATAAAATAAAAGATTTTCTATACGTCTAAAGAAAATAGTTTGTATTTTAATTCATCTTAGAATTCAACATTAAGTTCATCTTCGTTAATCAACTAATAAATTAATTTGCATTAAATTTAACAAGTAATGAAATGAGTAATATGCGTGACTTGAAGGCATCGTTAAGAATTCCACAATGTTGACAAAATTTATTTCGAAACGCAGGAATCCACTCCTCTGAAGTATTCAGGGTGAATTTATTTCAGGATAATTTTAAACCGCGCGTTTCAAACATGTACCTACTAGTAAAAGCCAGTTTCAGTCAAAAATACGTTCGATTTCTATTTATACTGTCGAAAGGCCTAGTCTGGGTTGTCTGCGGTTTTTTTCTCGTTTTGACTTTTGCCCGAAGTGCGAAATTAGCTCGCGAGAAGAAAATAATCTGATGAATAAATAAATTCACTTTAATCGCGCTCGCTTCAATTGATATTAAAATCTAGATTGTTGAGCGCCCTGACCAACACCAATTGAGCCAATGTCAAGAGCGCTAACGTACCGCAATAACTTTGGTTCGTGTTTTTGGTCACTAACACTTTCCGTACCTCGTTAAGGGTTAACAACAGTTTGAGAACACTTTAATGTAGAAGGATAATTTGTCTTCGTTAAAATTTACATTATAAAAGCAAACTTCTTATATTCTAATTTGATGGGTAGTAACTATTTGTTGCTCAAACGAAATCGTTTTCTTTGTTGCACAGAATCATACGTACCTACTTCATAATTTATTCCTCGTATTTGATCACTGGGAGATGATGAAAATTTACACGTCTATACTAAACATCTCCAGCAGGTGTTATTATAAACATTTATACGTCGACTCTTTGAAAATCAAAAGCGTCAAGCAATAAAATACGTTGTGTGAACGTAAACGTTATTAAATTTTTTTTATATGTATAGGGTGTTGAAAAAAGATGACTAATAAGTTCGTTATGCTTTGTTACATTCTTTAAGACTCAAAGTCTTCATTTTAGCACAAAAAAGTTTTAGTAATTTTAAAGAAAGCGTAGACAAATGTCTAACAATTACTGCAGTATGGTCCAATTTCTCATCTAACTACCAAATTGCGTCATGAAACTTTAAAATTAAAACTGAAATTAGTTTTTTAATTTGTAATTATAATCTAGTTCAATTCAATAGTGTGCTAAGTGTTTATTTTAAAGTCACTTTATAAAAAAAAGTATAAAATAACAGAATTAATGAAGCCCCCATGTATACTTTGCGAAGTGGTCATCAATTTCTTTCCCACACGTTGCCAAATTTATTTAAACAAAACAAGCTGTACTTTAGGAATAACTCAAAATAGATTTACATTTTGTTTCGCTTTAATATTGTTGGTATCCATATTTTCTTCAACGCCCTGTAAAGAGAAAAATATTGTAATGATTCGTCGACACCAGCCGGCGCCAAATAGTCTCTTGCGTCACTGCCGTCTAGTCGACGCGCCTTAGGCGACAGCCCAGAGAATTCTGACGGCGGAATAAACTAGAATAGACAGTGGGCCGCCTCCAGAATGTTCGAGATAAACAACCCCGGCTTATAAAACACGCGGCCGGTAAACGGAGATTCATTCAAAGTTAGATAGTTCGAATTGACTTCAACGCTAGACGGACTTAAAGTCGCGTGATAAACTTTCGCTCGGCCGTTAAAATAAATTAGGATTAAGTTTGTAAATTATCTAGTGTTAAATGTTAGTGTTAATTAGTTTGCTTGTAAATAAATTAGATTATTAACTATTTCGTGTTTTGTTTAAAATAAAAATTAATAGAACCTTTAAAATCGTTACAATATATTTTCTAAATCTACTCGAGAAGAAACATTATATTTCATAAAAGGGTTGCGTACATGTAGTATGGTATGGTATATAAAAAATGCATTAATTAAAGAGGCAAAGCACCTTGTACATAAAATCAAGAGAAAAAAGCGAACCAGTCGACCGATGCAGAAGAATAAAATAAAAAAGTTTCAGGATTAAAAAGAAACGTCAGCAAAGACATAACATCACAAAAGATTTGAAAAGAGAAGAAAAGAACAACAAAGAAGTAAATTTATCCGGAAAAATAAACAAAGGATAAACGATTTTGTTTAAGATTATCAGATCAACAGGTTTTCAATAAACACATAGTTTATTGAACAACCAGACGTGCCAAATAAAACACGAAAAGAAATAAAGGATGTCCAGTTCTAAAAGCAAAACCCAATGCAATGTCTTCTAAACATTGCTCCGGTCCTACACAAATTCTGTGTTAAAATAAAATTATATTATGTACGAGGGCGTATTTGTATGTTATCTACCTAGATATGAAAAAAAAAACACGTATCACATTAACAATTCTTTATTTTTTGTTACGTAGCTCCCTTCAACACATCCATCTTTTTTCTAATTGTCCCATACCCTCAGAATTTTTTTTCGGCAACTCTACAAAATATAGTTCAACGGCTTCTTTAAGTGTTTCATCAGATGCAAAACGCTTTCCCATAAGATGCTTTTTTATGTTTTTGAATATAAAGAAGTCCGACAAAGCCCAGTCAGGGCTATAAGGTGAATGCCTTAACCCACAGTAATTGATTTATCTGCTGGACTTTGCTTTATGAATAAGTTTTCGAATAAGAATGGGCGCTTTTCTTTCAGAGTAATTTTTAAATTTTGAATTGTGTTTCCGTAGGCCTCTCCATTTATGTTAGACCCCCTCGACATATTATAACATCCCAAGTCTCATCCCCGGTGAAAATTTCTGTCCCTTTCCAATGCGGCTAAACTTGAAAAATTTCTTTTGTGACCAGTGTTTGCTCAAGCGTAAGCCATCTGGGAATCCACCTTGCACACACCTACTTCATACCCAAATCGTCATGCAAAATTTTGACGACACTAATACAGACTTCATTGTGTGGAGAAAATGAAATAACGCCGGAGATGATTAAATTGTTAGGAGGGCATGGGGAGGAATGTTTATGGGGAATACTAAAAGAAGCCTGGAGACAGAAGAGGATCCCGAAAGACTGGGAGACCGACTTAATTATTCCAATACACAAGAAAGGAGAACCATCAAATTGCGAACATTATAGAGCAATCTGTCTAGCCTAAACCACTCTAAAACTATACACAAGAATATTAGAAAAAAGACTAAGAACATACCTATGTGGCACCCAGACTAGAGGAAGAGCAAACGGCATTCAGAGCAGGAAGACAAACAAACGCCAATATCTACATATTGAAGACCCTAATAGAAAGAATAATACAAGAAAGAAAATAGAGTTCCTGACCTTCATTGACTTAAAAGCGGCATTTGACACGTTTGAAGCAGCATAGCAGAACTAGAAGTACCCAAACAATTCATTCAAATAATTAGCAGTACGTTTAAAACAGTAAAAGGCAACGTACAAATTGCAGCTCAGCGGTCAGAAGAATTTGAAATTGGCAGAGGAATAAAACAAGGGAATAGTTTAAGCCCACTATTATTTATGATAGTAATGGACAAAATAACAAAACAAATAAAGGACAAAACAGAATTTAATACTATTGTAGGATATAATAAATTAAAGTAGTGTACTGTATGCAGATGACTTGGTACTGATAGCAAACTCTAAAAGTAAAATGCAGGAATTACTCAATATATGGACTAAAGAAATAGAAAAAATTAAGATGGAAATAAACATAAATAAAACAAGGGTGATGATAATCAACGAAAATCGGAGAGAGGACAACAAAGAGATAAAATGCAACAACACAATAAGAGGAAGACTAACGAAAAATAGACGCAGAAATAGCAAACCGAGCCAATAAGTCAACCGGACTATACTATACGCGAAATCACACAATACTAGGCCACAAAGAAATAGACATAGAGGTTAAACAAAAAAACACAATAACAATACCGATACTTACATACGCAGCAGAGAATTGGACCTGGTTGAAAACATGAAAGCAAAAAAAACGCGATGGAAATGAAGCACCTCAGGAAGATCAAAGGAATAACAAAATGAGACAAAATTAGAAATGAAATCGTTGGAGAAGACATAAAACAAAGACCAATCCTGGAAAAAATTAAAGAAAAGAAATTAAACTGATACGGGCATGTCACAAGAATGAACAACGACAGACTAACAAAAAGAATAATGGAAATGGGTAAACGGAGCAAAAAAGGAAGAGGCAGACCAAGAAAGAAATGGTTATTAGACCAGATAGAGGATCTTGGAAGAATAAAAGGTAATACAAAGGAAGAGATGGATAAACGAAGACCGGGACGCACAATCCGACGCCTGAAGGGGCAACGGAAATCGAAAAAGAAGAAGAAGAAGAGAAGACTTCATTGACAATAACAGAGAGCTTTATACATTTTATAAATTTTCGACTTTTCGCACCATTCCTTCAGTTTGAGATTCCACGGGTCGTCTGGACTTTGGGTCCTCGTTAATTGATTCTCTACCCCATCGAACGAGTTTGGACAAGATATAACTTGAAAATGAGATCTTCCCCATACCCAGCAACCATTCTTTCAACAATAATTTACGGGCCATTGCATTCTTTTGTCGAAAACTTTATGACATTGCGATGTTCCACCTTAATTTCACTCATTTTATTAACAAATAAATCTTCCCAAACTTCCCAAGTACTTCTAAAGGCGTTTTCGGAAATTCGCTCCGAGTAGAAATGTGAGAAAGAACATAGAGACTTAATGCACGTAAGAGTGAGAAAATGGCGCTCCGATCGAATTAACGAAATCGCCTTAAATGTCACAACTATCGTCGCTGTTTTGTTTCATGACTAGGTAGATAGTCAAGTAGATAGCTTCAAAATGCGCCCTCGCACATTTAAAACAAAATAGTCTGGCACCAAAAAGTAAATGAAATGCTAGAAGACAAAAAGAAATCTATTTTTATTATCAATATCAACAAATCCAGTTGTAGTGTTTGACAGTTACATTTGCTTTGTTAAACTAATTTGAAACTCGTAATTTAAAGTTTCGAGTTGCAAAGTGTTCGTGTAAATATTTGGAATAAACTTGCAATACTTTTCATTTGATGTAGTGAGCCATGTAGTAACTTAAGAAGAATTTCTTCAGTTTTAAAAGTCTTTCGCAAAAAAAGAAAATCAAATCAAACGCACTCGAGTATATATTTATAGATTACAATTTAATTTAATCGAGTGGGTTTTTTTGTTTAAAATTGAATGGAATATATTATTTCATAAACAGAGAGCTCGCTCGCTGTGTTTTCAGAGAAAATTGTTGAATGAACAGAGTTTTAAATAAAGAATTCCGTCTGTAAATATTTCTGGCGCTAATCACAAAATATTGCTCTAACCTTCAGAATAATAAATTCGGCCATTTGCACACGCAAATTTATGTTATTTGAGGCATTCGCGAGAATGGCGGTTAAATTCTGTGTTTATTAAAATTGAATTGGCATTTCTGCCACAAAATTTTTATGGACGTCGTCTCTTTTATTTTCTGAGCGAAAATATAATACGTTCGGCTTGGATAATAAACTTACAAGATTATTGTGAACAAGAAGGAATTTCCAGTGAAATATATGTATGTATTTTTGGTACCCCAATATTGAGACAAAAAAATTAAACTTAGTTATTTCACACTAAAAATATACTTAAAATAGTTTTAATACGGTTGCAACTCACGTATTCCAAGGATTCTGTGAAATCCTTTGTAATTTATGAATTTTCTAAAGTAATATTTTAAACATGAAAATGTTTTGTGATGCTATCTTGACGTAATGGTATAATGTACATACCTATTATATTTTTATTATGTAAATTTAGGTACACATATTGAAAATATTTACAGAAGTTGGGAACAATTGGGAACAATCCGCCCTTCATATTTGTGTTTATACATAGTGAAAAGCGAAAAATTACTGAAGATTCGGTCAATTCAACTGTCAAACTGTGTAATTCATATTTAGGTTTTCTGACCGGGGAATTCTCGAACCCGATTTCCCGGGAAATTTGCTAAATTTGATCCCGGGGAAAGACTATCGAGAAATCGAGAAATTTCCGAATTCTGCGCCTCCTCTCTTCGCTCAAGACAACTGTCCGCTGCTCCGCACATCTTATTATTCACTACGGGCGTCTTTATACAGATTGAAGACTTTCATTTCAGCCAATAGTGGTTTCATGAAAAGCAACAAAGCGCATGCACTCGCATATACAGGGTGAGTTATTAAGCGCCCCTTCTTCCATAGCTCATTTATAGAACGAGATAGAATTTTTTTCTTTTACAAGGACATTCTACCTATTGAGCACTATAACTTAAAATTATTTTGATACATACAGAGTGTTACATAAAATAATGGCAGCATGCAGCGGGATTTTTTTTAATGGAACACTCTGTGTATTTTCCTATAGAAAGATATAACACTCGATCCTCTAAACAGCAGCACATAAAATATTTATATTTATTTAACCAATTAAGAGTAAATTAATATTTTATTGAAAACGGTCTGATTTTCAACTTCTCTTAAAATACTAACTGTAAACGTATCGTTTGTCGTACGGGAATAAAAATAGGTAGTGTTATAAATTAAAGTATAGGGAATAACCCAGATATAAATTCATTTAGTTTCATTTGTTTTTTCAAGTGTTCGAGCCTGTGTAATTGTCAGATTTTCAAATTTCCGTTATTCAATTTTTTTAAATGCAACCCCCCCTATCTCTTTTCACGAGTAGATAGTGTTCATGTTCCTCTTCAATTCTGTTATAGGTTTTCTGCATCTAATCCTGACAGTTTTTTTGCTATAATAATTTTTTTTACATTTTTACTCTGAAATCAATATTAAAAAGTTATTTAATGTACCGTATTTTAATTTGTTTAAGACAGCGCCCTCTATTTCATAAAACAGATGGATAATATCAAGTTTACAATTGATTACAGACTCTTATTACATTATAATCATCGTATTTTTGTTATAATATAGTCCTTTTACTTTGTTTTAATTAAGAATGCTTTAAAATTGATTCGATGTAGTTCCTAAGCTTCAGTTGTCTTCACTAACATTTGATTTAATAAAATCTTAATACTTGAACAAAAGAAATTCACCGATTTTCATTTATTTGTTAGATTATTAATTTATTATTTGTATATTTTTTTTTAAGTACAACAATTTTTACATTAAGGTAATTATTTGTAAACACTGATGTTTTCTTTTGTTGTAAACCACATCGAATCAATTTTAAGATATTGTTAATTACAACAAAGTGAAAGAACTGTATTACAATAAAAATACGATGATTTTAATGTAATAAGAGTCTGTAACCAATTGTAAACTTGATATTATCCATCTGTTTTATGAAATAGAGGGCGCTGTCTTAAAGAAATTAAAATACGGTACGTTAAATAACTTTTAATATTGATTTAGAGTAAAAATGATAAAAATTTATTATAGCAAAAACTGTAAGAATTATATGGAGAAAACCTATAACAGAATTGAAGAGGAACATGAACACTCTCTATTCGTGAAAAGAGATAAGGGGTTGCATTTAAAAAATTGAATAACGGCAATTTGAAAATCTGACAATTACACAGGCTTGAACACTTGAAAAACAAATTAGCTAAATGAATTTATATCTGGGTTATTCCCTATACTTTAATTTATAACACTACCTATTTTGTTCCCGTACGACAAAACGATACGTTTACAGTTAGTATTTTAAGAGAAGTTGAAAATCAGACCGTTTTCGATAAAATATTAATTTACTCTTAATTGGTTAAATAAATATAAATATTTTATGTGCTGCTGTTTAGAGGATCGAGTGTTATATCTTTCTATAGGAAAATACACAGAGTGTTTCATTAAAAAAAATCCCGCTGCATGCTGCCATTATTTTATGTAACACTCTGTATGTATCAAAATAATTTTAAGTTATAGTGCTCAATAGGTAGAATGTCCTTGTAAAAGAAAAAAATTCTATCTCGTTCTATAAATGAGCTATGGAAGAAGGGGCGCTTAATAACTCACCCTGTATAGCCGTGCGCAGCTTAAGTGCTACAATTTGACAGTTCTGTGAGCCTTGAACCACAAGGTTTTAAGGCTGAGGTTTACGTGCAGGCGGTTCATTTTAAATGCCCGTGACTGTAGAGCCCTTGCTTTCTTAACATGAGTAGTGGAACTGGGCAAAATGCAGTGGAGATTACATGCTACAGCGAAAACTGCAAATATACGAATAGCAATCAGAGGATTGTAATATTTTCAAAAGCAGGAATTAATTAATTGTTGCTTGTACAGAATTTCTACTGTATCATTTAAAAATTTGAATCATTCCGATGATATTAAGCAGAGATATTTTATTGTTAATATTTATCTGTGGCTTAGATGCAACTGCATTAATGTTAATGCATTTGTGTAATTTGATCAGCGCCTTCCCACCTACGTCGAAGCAAAAACGCTACGTGCACTAAATCCATCTCTTTCAAGCAATCGCATACACGTGCTCTTTGTTAGTTACTATTCTTGAAATCACTTTTGGCTAAAGTGAAAGTCTTCAAACGGTATATATAATATTGTTTCTAAAGTCAGAAATAAATTGTCCGATACAGCATTTAATGCTTTCATTTTTCGAACTATTATTTTAAGAAATTTAAAAATTTGTTGCAAGTCGGTTTTGATTACAATGAAATTTTAGGCCAAAAATTGGCCACGCGTTATCTCGGCCCTAAACTGTTACTATTTTAAGAATATTTAATTTTATTTTGTGCATTAGCCACTGTTTTTCAGAAGAGATTTGTTTTTTTGTTTTTATATTATAAAAGAGAGGGATTTTTGCTTTTTTTTATTTACTTTTGTTAATTTTCTAATGTTTATTATTAGAATTATTGTTTTGTTAAATTACCAAAAATATTTCTACTTGAAAGACAAAATTAAGAGGTTTTTAAAAGTAAACTTTATGTTAACCAAAGTCCTTGTTCAAAGACAATGAGCGTGTTAAGTATGAATACGAGGCTGATTTTTGTATACTTAAAGGTCGAATTCTAAATATTAAAGTTGATTTAAATGATATTTTTGTGTACTAATTGAGTATTTACGGGAACAAATAGACGAGAATTTTCGAGTCCCGAGAAATCTAAAAAGTCGAGAAATCGGAAAACCTAATTAAATAGAAAGTGAAAAATAATATCTCCATAATAATAATCGGTTGCTTTACATTTTAATGTTACATACATACAGAGTGAGTTAGGATAAATGAGAGTTATACGGATTAGCACAAAAATTTGAACATAACGTCATGAAAGTTTAAAAAAATTAATATCTCGAGAAATCTAAACTCTATTTCTGTTGAAATATCGTAGACGGCATATTGCAACAATGAGTTACTTATTATAAAAAAAGAACAATATACAAGTATTTGAAAGTTATAAGTGTTCGACATATATCAAGTTAATTAACAACAGCTTATGGGGCCCGGATTTCGCCAATAAAAGTGAGATTTTGTGATTTTGGCAAACAACAAGCGCGTTACAATTACCAAGTTAAATAAGGAAAACTATTGAGTGTGGAAATGTAAGGTTGAGCTTCTACTAAGAAAAGAAAATCTATGGGACGTCGTGAATGAGGTGCTAAATGCAAAGTAGAAAAACAAGGATGGACGAGCACGAGCTACAATAGGTTTACTGGTCGAGAATAATCAGCTGATACATGTACAGTCGCGATCATTTAAATCGAGACCGAGGCTGCCAGCGTCAGTAAGGACAGATTGCCATTTCGGGGATCTCGATTTACATGATCGCGACTGTACGTGACAAGACAACTGTTCGAAACACATGGAATGCTCTTAAATCATTCATCAAAAGGCAACTTTGACAAGTAAAATTTTTCTCTTATGAAGCATTTGTAATCTAAAATTAGATGACGATGGTGACATGGAAGATCTTGTAAATACAATGTTTGATTTGGTGAATAAATTGACAGCATTGGGTGAACAGTTAATGGACCATTTAATTGAATCGATGTTTTAAGTAGTTTGCCAGATTCGTACGATACACTTATTATAGCACTTGAAAGTACACTCGAAACAGATTTAATTTTAGATTTGGTTAAAGGAAAAATCATTTGATGAATATAAACGTCGCAAATCTATAGGACTTCTGCTTCAATCTGCTGAATCTGTTCTCAAGGTGTCAAGTAAATCATTTAAGGAAAAGTTCGACGTACGAAATGATCTGTTTTTTTCTGCAAGAATTCGGGACACATAAAAAGAGACTGCAGGAAGTATAAACCTTGGAAAAGAGAGAAGATAAATTTACGATTCGGGAAAAAGGGAAAATGAGGCAAGTGACATTTGCTTCACAACTGAAAATCTCTAATGGCCGTATGCACCAGAGGTATGCACTGAACGAATTAACTCAGCTTAACGTTAAGCGTCACTTAGAATGTGACTTACATAATGTTTTGAAACTTCAAATGTCACAATATAAACGTCGCTCAAATTTAAGCTCGATTAAAGTGTTTGGTGCAAATGGCCCTAAGGCCCAGTTTTACAGTGCCAGTTTAAATTTAAGCCGAAGCTTAAACCCTTAACGACGACTGTTGAAATAATCGCTGCTATGGGTTCAAGCTTCAGTTTAAATTTAAACTGGTATTGTAAAATTGTACCTAAAGATACATGGTTCGTTGGTTAATGTTCGTTTGGCCGATGGTGAGTTATGTGTGGAGCGCAAAGAATCGGAACGGGCACCGTCACCCTGAAGCAATAAAGTAGTTATTGGATAACGATCTTGTAACTGGTATCAATATTGTTGATTGCAGAATAAGAAGTACAAGTGTTATCGGTGTAAAGGGAAAACCATTTCCAAAGAAGTCACAAAGCAGAATGGAGTTACCTTTGGCTCTGATACACATACGTAGGTACGGATTTATGCGGTCCGATGCAGGCACCTACTCCAAGCGAGAAACGATAGGTATATTTTGACCAAAGTTGATATACTGAACTCTCTCTCTCTCTTAGAAAAGAAAAGTAACAGCATAAATTGTATTGAAGAGTATGTCGAAAAAATAAAGACCAGTTTTGGTAAAAAGCGGATCGAGGAGGAGAACATACCAATTTAAAATTGAAGGAATATCTTAAGCAAGAAGGAATACAATTACAATATACATGGCATATTCATCGCAACAAAATGGTGCTGCCGTAAGAAAAATCGATCTGTGGTGGAATAAATAATTGAAGCAAATTTACCAAATAAATATTGGGACAAAATTATTTACAGAATCGTTTACCCACAAGGTCGATTGAGAAGACACCTTTTCAGTTATGGTTTTCCAAGAAACCTGATATAAGTCATTTAGTTATATTCGGCAGTACAGCTTTTGTCCACATCCCGAAAGAACATAAGTCATAGAATATGCAAGCGAATCAAAAGGACCCGTATCATCATCAGCAAGAATTTTTCAATGTATCGAAATTCACACGAAAACGCAGGTGAGAGCAAGACGGTCAAGTAAGACTTGACATTTCTAAAGACTCAAGAAAAGATTGGGATAATATAGATGATTTGGATAATGACCAGAACGAAAATGACTTTGAAGAGGCGAAAGATTTTACGGATGATGTAATGAAGGAGAAGAACGAGAAAACTCAAGTTACAACTGTAGAAGAGGATCTTCTAGAACAAATGAAGGAATTCCTCCAAAGAGATCTGACGAAACAGTAAATATTGTAGACATCGACGATCCAACTACAGTTAAAGAGGCGCTCTCAAGACCAGATACTCCCGAATGGAAAGCTGCGTTTGGATTTTTAGAACATTCAAGGAACTCCGGTCGGATATTGTAAAGTTGTCTGAAGAAATAAAACAATTATAAAACAAACAAACAAGTATTGTATGCTTTTATTTATTCATTCATAATTAGAAAATGGTTACATTTAGGACAGTTAGGACACCATATTATATACTACTAACAATTTTTGATCGTCATGATCCAAGCTACCACCCTGTGAAATTATTCCACTCATCACTTCCTGTATGATACACACAAATAAGTAGGTACGGTTTCACTAAATCTGCATTCCGATGTTGAGATCGTACTTTTAAGACTTAATCGCAATTATAAAAGAATAAAATTTTATGCCATCAGCTTTCGTCGGGTATGATTTTTGATCAACTGTATAACGAAAACCAGGAGGCGTAGAATTATTTTTGTGCCTGCGATATGAATTCTTTCAACAGTTTTGTTTTATCAATTTTATTAAGAATCAGCCTGTATATTATGTAGAAAATGGAGGGGGTGCATGTGGAATAGAATACAGTGAGATTTTTTTAGCGTAGAACATATTGCAGTGATATTTACCTATGTCCATCTATTTATTCATCGTATGCTGTTTCCAACAAACTTCGCATCTTATAAAACCTTCCAAAAGAGTAACGTTCTTCATGCAACATTTCCCAAAAATACAAGAAGTAAGTTTCTTCATAACATTCCCAAAAACAACAACGTTTCACAACATGAAAATATTCTTCATCAACATCATACGAGAGGCGTTTTGCAAGATGCAACATTCGTCCAGGCGCGGTGTTCTTCGGGATGAAACATCTTCAAGATGGAGCGTACTTCAGGATGTAGCGTTCTATAAATTAAAAATTTGTTATAATTCAGATATTTAGGTTATTATGTTATTGAGAATGTTAATTAATTTAAGGTATTATTGAAATGTTAATAGAATACTTACTTAGTTTAATTTAAAGTTTGAAATATTTAAGTTATCTGTCAGATTGACGTTTTGTGTGACAGAAATGTTAAATTGATTGAAGTATTTATAAATAAAATGGAGGGGTTGATCACCAAAAATAATAAACAAACCGAGGTGTAATGGGGAGGAAATGTACACAAAACGTGAATCTTTCAATAGCAACCAGACTATAAACATTAAAAATTTAGCTCTTATAATTTAATTAAAAATATAACTTTAAAAATTTCAATCTCTTTCATTAATACTACCTTATCAGAAATTTGTCCAGGGATGTCTCACAGCGTAACGCCGAAGTAAGTTTTTTTTTAATTTAAGGAAATTCTTTTGGTTTTAAAAAACACATTACATATAACACATCTTGTCATTCATCAATCACTTGAACTATCAACACACATCTACAAAGAATCCTCATTATTATAGAAGAGTTATTGTTTGTTTCGCGATTGGGCGTAACAGGTAGCAACACTTGGCAAATAAGACTCTATCTGTAATAATAAGAATTCTAATTCAACATCACACTACATCTAAACGTTGCAAAATTCTAAAGTATCATAGGAATTTTATCGTTTGTTTCGCGATTGGGCGTAACAGGTAGCAACACTTGGCAAATAAGAAATTACCTGTGTAAATTTTTACTTTTAAAAAGACACCTTTTAGCGCAACAATCTTTTCTCTATCGGCATTTATTTTTCTGCTGTGACGTCATCATTAATTTTTTTAAATGGCAACCCTAATTTTTTTATGCAGATTTTGATAGACCTTCTTGTCAGCAAAACAGTAATGTAAAAGAGTTAGTACTTTCCACAACAAATTTTTCGAAAAAAATATACATTACAATTCGAAAATACTATGTTATTTTATTTTATTTTAATGATTATCTTGAAATTGAAAACAAAAACAAGTAAAAATTAACGGAAATATTGAAGCTGTTCTCCAGGAACCCATTGTTGTGATTTTCATTGCAGCAAAACATAAATTTTTCAAAAAAATTCCAGACGATGGTCTGGACTATGTCTATTTTTTTCCAAAAAAATTGTTGCGTAAGGTACTATTTTTTATATCACCATTTTGCTGACAAGAAGGAGTATCAAAATCTGCATAAAAAAGTTAGGGTTTCCATTAAAAAAAATTAATTTTGACCGCACAGCGGAGAAACAAATGTCGATCGAGAAAAGATTTTTACACTAAAAGGTGTCTTTTTAAAATTAAAAATTCTACTGTTTCAGGATTTTGCGAGAAAACATTAAATAAACAAATTATGAGCTTGTTGCGGGACTTTATCCGCACCCTATATATTAAATGTTCTCCCTTTTATTGAGTTTTTAGTACTATGCAGTAGACGTTTTGGATTATTTAATTTCTACTCATTTCTTTTCTGACTCAATTCTTATTTGCTGATTCTTACGATGTGTTACCTTAGTCACCTATTATTATTATTTTGTTTTAAAAAAGAAAATTTTAGTATTTTCTTTTTTGATGTGTCATATCCAAAAGTTGGGTGATATGATGAAATGTAGTAAGAGTAATACTTCCCAACTTTCTCTCGATATTTTATTATGACGACCGTTTCGGTTAAATAACCATCATCAGGTCAACGTCAAATATGAAAATTAATTGTAAACTGCATAAAACTAATGGTGAAGAGGAGAAGAAATAATTAACGTGTAATTTGCTTGGAAATGCTGTCAAACTTGATGTGAAGTTAGGTAAGAAGCGTAAACGAATTCGTTTACGCTTCTTACCTAACTTCTCCGTAAACGAATTCGTTTACGCTTTTTACCTAACTTCACATCAAGTTTGACAGCATTTCCAAGCAAATTACACGTTAAATATTTCTTCTCCTCTTCACCATTAGTTTTATGCAGTTTACAATTAATTTTCATATTTGACGTTGTCGACCTGATGATGGTTATTTAACCGAAACCGGTCGTCATAATAAAATATCGAGAGAAAGTTGGGAAGTATTACTCTTACTACATTTCATTTTCTTTTTTGTTTCTTGTTTAGTACTTTTGGCACCTGTCAAGTTCTTGGCAATTTTATTATAGATAATGCGTTGCCGGACTTGTCTAATTTGTTGTCTTGGTCTTGGTCCTTTAGCATCGGAAATTATTCGCTACGTTGAGATGTAATTTCATCAGTACTTTTTAATTCTATTCTTGTCTTATATTGATTGATTGTCTCCTCCAATTTCTCCCTTTTTCTTGATTTTTGTGCTATTTTGAATTTGTTTTTATTGAAACACTTAGGTTTAGTAGACTGAACAACTTGGTTCATCTTGTTCCTTATATTACTTGCGCGAGTTGACAAACAATATAGAATGTATTGTGAATTACTTCTTGATAATAATTATACAGGGATATTTACACAAACCGTTGAATACTATATTTATTTTAGACACCCCGTAGTTTAATGCTTTAGGCCTAGAGAATTTTTAAGAACCGTAAAGCTATCAGCTATTATAAATATATATATTTTTAATTAAGTTGCAGAAGTCATATTTTCAATAAAACTAAAAATATCTCAAGAATGGAGCAATTTAGATAGAGGAAAATGTTTTGCAATTCCTCGTGTAGAATTTAGAGACGCAACAAAACAACTTCCAGTATGACCGGAAGTAATTGATAGTCAATTTTATTTTATTTGAATAGTACTTTTTGAAGTATCTCTACCCTGCAAATTTTTAATTTTTCTGTAAACTTTTACCTTAAAAATTTTTAATAAACGGTTTACGTGATTGACCCTGAATAGAAGACACCAAACCAGGGCAATTTTGTTTTACAAATTGTGAAATTGAATTCTATAAAATCCTGACAGACTTGAAAGTTTATTTCCATCTGTTTTTTGCTTTGTAACTTTTCACTTGATTCGCTTTTAATTTCAAGTTTCTACCCTGTTTTCTTTGACTCATTTTCCCGTGCTTTTAAGTTTTCTTGTGCCTTTGATACTATTCATAAACAATAGTAAATTATAGTATATCAAGGGAGTGAAGTGTATGACTTTTACCCGAGCTGTAGTTTGTAGCCCGAGGGTTCTACAAAACACCGAGGGAAAAATCATTCACTCCCGAGGTGTATACACAGCTGGCCTGACTAAGACTAGGGATACGCTTAATTGTGAGTAAATGAAGGAGAGGCTCATTGAAACTTGTGTGGAAGTGAAATAGAGATATTACAATGTTGCGTAAGAAGCTAGAAATTCGACCGGCGCCAGCGGCCGGAGCGTAGCCCGTGTTATCAATCGGCAACGTCGATTGATGTAGCTATTTCGTTTACTCATGCACTTTCTACTATTCCATCCTTCATTTACTCATAAGAAACGCATTCCTAGTCTTGGTTAGACCAGCTGTGTATACGATTTTAATGATTTTAATTGAAGAAAGGTTAAAGTTTTTAAAATATTTTTAACTGTCAACATGACATTCTTATTTTATGAACACAAAAATCATATCGGTTCTGATGGATGGCAAACGGAATATTAAACTGGCCATGCCTTTTTGCCCAAGGGAGTAAAACAGCCACTTTACTCCCTCAAATTAGGGAGTAAAATTGCTCATTTTATAGAGGCCGCGCAAAAATATCATTATCATTACTATAGGAGCTCGCTTTTGTATTCTTGGTGAAACTGATAAAGTTAATTCATTCCAATTATTACGTGTAACTTGCAGAGATTATTTGTAGACACTTGCAAAATCATCCACTCCCATAATACCTCGTAATCTTGTTCCATTAAACTCTTCGATAAGGTGTGTACGTACATTGCGTCATAATACGAACAGACTTTTATAGTATGACTTAAATAACCGGAGACATGTATTTTTGTAACTCTTTGCAACCGTTCTTTACCTCAAGGTCGTTTTTATTTTACTCGTGTTATTTTTAACGGAACACACAAGTGCGCACGTAAAATTTGCGTAGTTCAACGTAAATAAGGGCGTATTTATATTTTTAAACAGAACGGTTTCACTTGGTCACATTATTTGTAAAACGTCATCACTTTTACTGCTTACTGTTTCAATGAAATGCACAGTTACATGAAAGCAACAGGAAATACATAAATAAACAAGGCAAAATATAGAATATTTTTTGTATATTTGCTTTTCTCACAAAATATCATTTGCATGTGTTTTTTTTTTAATTCTGTAATGAGAATTTTTGTTCCAGGAGCGTTTCTAATTCCATTCTTCCTGATGTTATTCTTGGAAGGAATACCTCTCTTCCTCATAGAACTTGGAATAGGCCAAAAAATGAGACTGGGTTCGTTAGGTGTATGGAACACCATACACCCCTGGTTAGGAGGAATAGGGATTTCCTCGTGTATAGTTACGTTTTTTGTTGCACTATATTATAACGTAATTATAACTTGGTGCTTTTACTACTTTTTTAACAGCTTTCAGGTAAGTTCCTCTGACATACGTAGTAATCATTTTTTATGTACCTACGTGTAGGAAGAAGCGGCAATTAAAACTTGAATCATAGTCAATTAATAAGGAGCTTTGGCGCTGCTACTATGACGTTTTTTTTTTTAATTGTAATTAGGAGCCTGAATGCTCTAGGTTAAACACGTTCAAGGCTTCTCAAATAAAACACTTAATTTGATCAACTTTTGGCTATTACGAGTGGATGTTTTGATGAGATTTAAACCGAAATAATTTTCAATTTTCCCATATCACTTTCACGAGAGATAATTTAATGAAAAAAATTACATGCAGCATGTAAAGCTCTTTGGACAGAAATGGCAAAATCGTGTAACATCACGAACACGAACACGTGTCGTTTCCATGACATTTATCCTTATAATATATTGCCCTGCTCATTTAATTATTTGTCTTCCAAGCTAATAAATTAGAATTTCAACAGTTGTACGTGTCATTATTTGTAGATTATTCAGACCAAAAGTTTAAATTCTGTGATGAATCCAGATGGTTCTGGATATTTCATTAGGATGGCCAAATTACCGAAAAAATAAAATTAAATAAACATTCCGATCATTACATCATTAGTGTGTTCCGCTGGAAATTTAAATATAGTACCAATTGATTACAGTAAGCGCTCCATTAATTATCAAGAGGATTTTAATCGTCAACACTTGGCGAGAAGCCATAATTTTTAATCTTTAACAAGAAATATTAAGTTGATTTTTTTTCTAATGGGAAACAGCTTTAAAGAAAGAAACTTGAACTGATTTAAGGCAGTTGTTGAGTGTGTTCACATTCGATTGGTCATTAACAAAAAAAAAACTTAGAGAGTACAAAGTTTAGGGTAAAAGTTGTTTGCATACCTTTTGCTCTTTCTTTTTTTTATCATTCTGTTTTTCTACTTACGGATTTAGAAACTTTCCAGAACGTAATGTTAGGTCTAAACATTTTTTAAGTTTGGAACAAATTGACAACTGTCTTCATTTTCTCTGGTCGCTTCGCCTTCTCTTTTTTGAATCATGTAATACCACGCGTTTAAACTTTCCCCAACTTTTGCAAACATTGAAAGCCCAATAATAAACGAATTCAAAAGTACTACTAATAAAAATTCACCAAAAACTCTTGCAATCATTGAAAATCTGAAACGATGGGAGTCTCCTAGGGGAGTCCACTAGGGTGACCATATGTCCAGCATTGTGCTGGATTGTCAGGAATTTTGAGGAATGATCCAGTAATCATAATTTTCCAGTAAACATTCAGCGTTCGGTAAAAAAGTCGCTTTTGTTTGAATATTGTTCGAAATTCATAAAGTTAGAAGAAGCTTTTCTGAGGCATCTAAGAGAAATTAGAATCAGAGTAAAAACATGCTTCCAACATTTTAGATAGGGTACTTACGAAGTATTTTGAAATGTACTTTTAATTGGAAGTGTCTCAAACAAAAACGATGGTAGAAAGTTTTAGTAAAATCTCTTTTATTTTGTGACGAACAAACAAAGTAGCATTTAAGTTCTTGAAGAAAATTTTCTGCATTTTACTAAAATTGCGTCCGTGGAACTCTTTCTGGATTTATGGATGAAGATCAGACGAAGTTACTTTAGATGTTCATCCTGAAACTAAAAGACTTAGAAGGACCATCTTGGCTTGTAATAAGAAAAATTTGAAGAGATTGATTACTTTCACAAGAGTAACAGCGTTTTTTTCTGTGTTTCTCTTTTTCTTAAACTCTATCTGGGTTGGGTAATATACCTTCCAACGTGTAGAGTTTGCGTCCAGCGTTGGCTATTGACGAATCTGATCACTCTAATCTCTACGTACATTTATGGCGACCTCATTCTTCTGCTAATCATCATACGAAATATCTTTGACCATCATCGCTTTGCCTGAATCTCAGTTCTTCAGGTTCACCTTTTTATGTAATGCCCCATTAATCTGGCGTCATTAAATTAGAAAATGTATATTCCTTTTACAATAAATTAATTGAAAAACTCTCTCATCTACTTTGGTCGGAAAAAGGTGTCGGCTGTGTGTCATTTCTTTCGGGTATGACCACATGTCTATTGTCTTTGAAGAAAAATTAACTAATAATTTATGAACAGACTGAGGCAACGACTTGCACCACGGTAAACACCATAACTTATAATGAACTGTATCAAATGTTAACTAGGGGTCACATTTTGAGCACATGGTCCCTGAATAACAGTAATATAGGGCTGCATAGAATGCAACGTGGGACATACATTCATCAGGTATATGTTGACCCAGTACGATGCGTTTTCTTTACTTTGGAAGCACACTTTTGCCCAGGCGTTGCATTCTGATAGCGCCCTAATGTACTAGCAGTTTTAGAAACGGGTATGCTGGCCTTTTTGTGATGTCACCATATTGAACGCTGTCAGTTTTTTTTACCTCACACCGGTAATTTTTCTCCACAGTGAAGTCATAATACTTCTTTAACGTCTTGGCTTATGAATATCATAAAGATCCTCCCTTATGAGTTACGAAACTTGGTTTATTTTTACAGTGGCTATTACAACTTGCATCCCCAACCCTACTTCTCTGTCTTTGATAGAACTAATCTAGTTAATCTTAACTGATTAAGCTGGGGCGTCCCTAATTATAGTTTTTCTTTAACAATGTCCATATCTTCCTTTTTATCTTTCTTCTTCAAATTCTTTATTACCAGACCCCGTAAGGTCTCTTTCATTGTATCAGCCTGCCTGTATCTTGGGTATGCTGGTCTCTTCAGATCTATTTCTTTCTCTGACGTCAACCTAATGGATGTTGTAGTCTAAAAATCAGTTTTTCACATATTTCTTTTTTACGTCACGCGAGTTATTTTCTCCACAGTGGACTCACAATACTTCCTTAACGTCTTGGCTTATGCAGACATAGAGATTCTCCCTTACGGATCACGAAACATGATTTATTTTTACAGTGACAATTACTACTTATAACAGGTGATCAATATGTTTTCTAATCAAGTGACCTATGAAAATAAAATCATGTGTCTTTGATTAGTTCATTATTTCAAATGCCACTTGAATTACATATTTATATTGCATTCCTATACAAAACGATAGGAATGCAGTAAAAATAATTCAAATAGCATTTGAAATAATGAACCAAACAAAGATATTGATCACGCGTTACATACAAGGCTTCTATAAATGATTCTAACATCGCATTACCTCTGATAATCAAATGAGCATGTGCCACTAACCACCGATACTGAACACGGTCATTGGTAACGTCATCGGTCTTAAATAATCAAACATCTTTTTCAGAAGCTTATTTAGTACAACATCATCAATTTAAAGAATAAGTTGTAAACTCAAATTGAAACATTTGATATTGGCGTTGTGTTTTAACAAAATGGTTTATTCCTTGGAGCAAAACACTTTCATTGTGATGTCTGTTCAAAATTACTTATTGCCGACCTAAAAAGCAGGTATTGTAAATTTCATAACATTAAATAATTTAAGTAAATTTTTAGTTTTTTAATTTTGTGTAAAAGAAGATTTACTAATTCACTTCATAACATAAAAGTTTCAAGTTTATGACAGTGTTGACACTGACATTTCTCAGATAGTAGAATACACATTCAAAAGGAGGTGTGGGTGGAATATCCAACGCAATATTCAATGCCTACTTTGATGTTAGAATCATTTATAGAAACGCTGTACCTCTAACCCTACTTCTCAGTCTCTGATAGATCTAATCTAGTTAAACTAAATCTGGGGCGTCCCTAATTATAGCTTTTCTTTAACAATCTCCATTCATGTCTTCCCATCTCTTCTTTCTTCTTCAAATTCTTTATTACCAGACCCCGTAAGGTCTCTTTCACTGTATCAGCTTGCTTGTTTCTGGATCTTTCTACACATTTGACCGTTCTGTTTCCAGCATTAGGGCTTTTAGCATATTGCCTATACTAAACTCCGCGAACGAATAGAGTAATAAAAGCGCGTGATCAGCACGTGCTGTTTAGATGCAGTGTTCTAATTGGTTGTTTGGTTGTCTCCCAATCCTTCTCGGGTAGGCGCTGGGAAGAAAGTACATGCACTGTTCACGTGATCACTCTATTGGTTCGCTGAGTTTAGTATAGTTTCCATGCGTTGCTGTCCTATCCTGTCGCTTATTTCTCACCTAGTTACATACTTGAGGTACTTAAATATTATTTGGAGTTCATTTTCCTCTCTCATGTCTCTGACGCTTATAGAATCACCACTGTTTTATATATTTCAATTTTTTCGTATTACGTATTTCAAACAGTCCATTTTGTCTTCATACTTTGTATCTCTTTTGGTTAGATGGTAACTTAGTTTTTGCAAATTTTTGTGTTGGTGCTAATAAAAAATTAGCGTCCTTGCCTGCCGGCCATGCAAAAGTTCTGCATGCAATTTGTTGAGTAACGATGAAGAGCAACATCTGTCGCCCAATGGAATCAGTCTTTTTAAAGTCTGAAAAAATGATTACGACTGGGATCTTATATTCGTAACAAGTAATCTACATCGCTTTTATTGTGAAAATCTGACATATTGTTGCTTTTCAGTTTCTAAACCCCGCTTGATAATCTTTGAGTTGAGTTTCCACTACTACCTTAATTCTAATGTAAGGTTTATTAAAGTTGCCACAAATTATGAAGTTCCTAGAAAAACCTCTCTCAAGACGTCCATGAGGAACCATTCTACTGAGAATAATTACTGTCGACAATTAAAATAATTTAATTGCTTACAATCGCCGAATTCATTAAAATAATAAACACTTAAAATACTTCACAGTTCTCTATTCGCTTATCATCTGCTACTAATGTCTTACAAAAAATTGTTCAAACTTCGTGCTCACTTCTGCTTTTATAATCGTTTGGAAAAATTCAGGAACCAACGACGGCCTGCGAAAAATTTTCCTGTAATATATTAGCATCGACAACAGGCCACTCCTTTCTGTTTTGCTGGTGGCCTACTCACTAGGATATTATAGCGTACAGAACTAACTACGAAAGTTTTAAAAGAAGCTTCCCCAAAACTCTCATTTTGGTTCCTCGTCTCCGCTAACAGATTAACGTTTATAATTAATGTTACATTCTGGACAAGAATTTTTTCGAAGATGCAATGGACTTTGCATTGAAGAACTATCTTTTTGGTTATTTTGGAACAGGATTAGATGAACCATTTTTCCATGGATGATTGGCTACAGTCTGATTTAAAGCAAACAAAAAATTCCTAGCAAGACCTCTTAAATCAGCAACCCACCGTAAATGTGTTTCTCCTTGTTATATTAAACATTTATTAAATTTGTAACGACCTGTTAGCACTTGTGTGGTTGCCTTAAAATGCGGTGACAGAATAATTCTGCTTAGCATTGTCCACTTCTACGTACTATAATTTCTATAATAGTTTGAAGGTTTTTCACTTACCTTCTGTTCTTCCTCCTTCAAAATGTTAAGGTGTGATTAAGGCGACACATTTGGCTTTCCCAAACCATTTTATGCAAAGGCGCTTCAAGGTGTAGTATCGATATTCAAAGTTTAACAGGAAGTCATTCTAAACATGTTTTCAAAAAATCACGATCATGTTGTGAAGCTTCTCGGACTTGTTGATCTGTACTTCTTTAGCTTTCCTTTCTTGACGGTCTTGAACTAACATTAGTTAATATAATAACGCAGTTAAATTTTTTGATGATAGATCTACTCTAAATTCCATTTTGACGAGTAGATAATGGTTATACCTATATTTACAGTTGGTTCTTGTCCGATGAAATTTGTATCACAAAATCTTTTAAGCGGACACTAAATCGCGCACTATAACACTTTATGTTTCACCGTCGTTCGACAGCTTCGTTAGAAGTGAAAAATATGTTGTCAAAATAAACAAGGTTGTCAACGGAAACTGAAAAAGTAACTTGATTTCTTTTTTAATTTTTATTTTTTAATCTAAAAATAATTTGAACATTATAAATGTTAAAAAAATTGTCAGATCTATATTCTATTTAAGGAATCGAGAAAACTACAAAATGTATCGTTTAAATTTGCAAAATCAGTACGTTTATTAATAGAATTCGACGACATTTTTATTTTATACCTATACATAAATTTCAAAAAGTTAAAAAAGTAGTTTTATATAAAGCTTGTCTCAAGGCTGCGCCAATTGTAATCTTTTTGGTAATCAGAAGTACAACTCCCAGTTTATGTTTTTTTATTTAAATAAAATTATATATCAATCATTTCCTTTTCAGAAATCGCGTAGTTTTTCTTAATTTCTTTGAAAATGCTTCATATTCTATGTACCTTTGCTTTTGAGGACAAGACAAGGCAAAATCCTAAGAAAATGTTCGACGGAATAATTTCGTCTTACACAGGACGATCTCAAAAATAACAGGAATTCGTTTTACTTTAATAACCCTTTCGACTATTGTAAGATATTTCGGAGATATTATCTGGGTACAGTCTGCAATAAAGATTTTTGCAACCCCAAATTTAATAAGAAAATTCCAAGAGGTTTCTCCTTGGCTTATTAATTTGATTAAATTTCCTTGAAAGATAAGGCTGTGTATTTAATACGATGTGCCATAGCACGAGACGTCAAGTTCCTTATTTACATTCTTTAATACCCACTCTAATTAAAGCGTCATTCTTACGCAAAATTTAATTACTCTCGTCAAGCTAGTGATTCACCGGCCCACGTAAGTTACGGAATTGGTATCGTAATTGCTCTTGGTATTAAAATTACCTAACAGAATAACGCGTGACTAACGTAAACCTTTTAACAAATTATAATTTTCGGCGCAAATTTAAAAAGTGGGCAGACTGAAAAATAATAATTAAATAAAACACGTAGAAAATAGGATTGATTTTGTGTTTAGGCATTGTACTTGAAAATGAAAATTAAAAAATGAAATAATTTCAGTATCCTCTTCCGTGGTCGTTTTGTCCTAGAGATGCTAACGGAAGTGAGGTGGCTGAATGTGAAAAATCGTCAGAAACGGCATACTTTTGGTACCGCACCACGTTAGATTCGGCGCCTTCCATTCAAGAACCCGGCGAACCCAGATGGTGGATCGTAACTTTTCTCTTGTTATCCTGGTTAATCGTGTTCTTTATTGTGATGAAGGGAATACAGAGTTCGGGAAAGGTATTTAGAAATTTGCAATCATAATTAAAGAACACCTTATATTTAACCAAATTGCCTTCAGATTTGAGAATTCCTTTTCTTTTCTTTTATATACTACAAATTAACTAAATCAAATATTACAAAAAACTATGTATTAAGTGGTCCTTTGCAAAAAAAAAAACAGTATAAATCATTTTGGTTCGTGTTAATTAAGCTACTAAGTGCAATAAATAACCTTCAATGTTTTTGCTTCAAATTAGTAGCAAACTAATTAAATTTGAAACTTTAATAATAACATATTTACAGTTGGTTCTTGTCCGATGAAATTTGTATCACAAAATCTTCTAAGCGGACACTAAATCGCGCAACAATACACTTTACGTTTCGCAGTCGTTCGACTGCTTCGTCAGAAGAAGGAGTATATCCTAATCATGTAATAGGCCCTTTGAAAAGAGCGTATGATATGTCATGTCAGAAAATTGACAGATATGTATCGGATTTCGCTAATAAAATTCTTTCATATGAAATTGAAGTAACTCTAAAAATTCTTACCGACAACATAATTTCACTTCTGACGAAGCAGTCGAACGACTGCGAAACGTAAAGTGTATTGTTGCGCGATTTAGTGTCCGCTTAGAAGATTTTGTGATTTAATAATAACGCATTTTTTTTTAATTCATGCTCCTTGACTTGTTTCAGGTTGTGTATTTTACGTCGATGTTTCCGTATTTGGTGTTAACCATTTTCTTTGTAAGAGGGATAACGTTAGAAGGCGCAGGAGCTGGACTCGTGCACATGTATACTCCAAAGGTTTGTACCGTAATAATAATGATTTTTCCTACACCCACATCTCCACCTCCCTTTATTTGTGCACACGAATTCAAGCTATCCATCAAAAACACGTTTGTAATGTTGATTAATTATTATATTTCGAGATCCCTAGAGACCTTGTTCATTTATTAAATTAAATTATCTACCGTTGGTACTTCAATTTTCCAAGTTGTACTTGTTTTCTTTCAGCCTGAAAAATTACTGGAGCCAACGGTCTGGTTGGACGCTGCTACTCAAGTGTTTTACTCATTCGGACTTGCCTTCGGGTCGTTAATCGCCTTCGGCTCATACAATCAACCCAAGAACAACTGCGTCAGGGATGT
This sequence comes from Dorcus hopei, assembly GCA_033060865.1. Taxonomy (NCBI): domain Eukaryota; kingdom Metazoa; phylum Arthropoda; class Insecta; order Coleoptera; family Lucanidae; genus Dorcus; species Dorcus hopei. The sequence continues at coordinate 45,456,757 of CM065426.1, read as the reverse complement.
AATTCTGGTATCAACGTGTAATGCGATCACTGCCGTTTACGCTAGTGTAGTTATTTTTGCTATACTTGGTTTTAAGGCGAAGACAAACGTCGACAGGTGTATTCTAAGGTAAGTAAATATCTTAGTAGGTATTGTTTATGTGAACACCCTGCATTCATGATGTCCCAACCCATAAATAAGGGGCCATAATGCAAGGCTTAACACAATGATACATATAAAGTCCGTGAATGTAAATGAAAATGGTCTGAGAAATTACGAACGGAATAGGGTCCTGGTTGCTTATAAATTCTATGCGTTATTGGCACGCAGATGTGATGTAAAACGATAATAAAACTGACCTGCTCAACATAATGACACGTATTGCTGGGGTCTTTGGACATATGTAGTTTTAATTAATTTTAATGCTTGGAAAATTTAAAACGGGAAAACTGTCTTTTCAGTTCAAATAAGTACCAAAATGTAAGATATTGTTAAGTTTAGAATTTTTTGTTTAGACGCCAGAACTTTCATATATGTACGTAACTGGACAGTTAGGCGCCAATTTGTACAGGCATCAGAAATAATTATATGTATTTACAACGATGGTAATACTTAAAATTAGCGTATCTTATAATAGCTTTTAAAAATAGAAATTCCGAATTATATTTTAGAAACCGCAGAACTAAAAATTTTAAGAGAAAAGTAAACTCTTAATCTGTATTTACCAGTAATGTAAAAATGTTGTTTTTAAAAGTCCTTTCACCCTAAATAAATAATTTCACTGAAGAATATAAAAGTCTGTTGCGGATAGAGAAAAGCATCTTTTTTGATGATATAATTATTGAAAACCTTGCCTTCATATAGAATGGTTTTGAACTAAAATAATAGACATTTATTTAAATCTACAGACCGAACCAAGTTAAAATATTGTTGGTTTTGAAAACGTGACTCCCGATAAGATAGTTGATAAAGAAGTCTTAAAGCCTTCTTCTGCAGCGTGAAGATTTTCGAGGCATTATCGCAGTTTCGCACTATATTGTAGAAGGAAATTGTTTACAAAATAAAGCCACGGAGCAGCGAAACAGGGTTCTTAAATCGAAACACACTAAAGTAAACTTTATCAATTTTTCCAAGTCAATAATTCGTCCAACGTGAAACCAAGTAATAAACCCTATTTATTAAGTTGAATGTTAAACCATGTGGTCGTGGTCGCTTGTTTCATAAAAAAATTATTTTTGAACATTACTGTGCATGCAGGGGGATCATCATTTGCTTATGCAAATGTTTAATGAACAAGACGAACAACGATGGTCCCAAAACGCTTCCATGGGGAATTCCAAACGCCATTCTCCTCAAAGATGATTCATTGATTTCGTTTTCCCTCTGACGGACTCTATTTTTTTATATCTATTGGAGAAATATGAATTCGCGATTCCTCGAGTTCCATAAGCTTCCAATGAAAAGCTACACTTGTAAATAATTGGAATTATACGAAGTTAATTATTAAATGCTAAATCTTCAGAAAGTAAATGCTTTAATAAAAAATGAACTTCAGATCATTATAAAAGTCAAAGCAACTCGCCCTTTGCAGAAGTAGATGAACGACGAGTCATAGCAAACCATTGCGAAAATGAGAAGAATTGTAAAGAAGAGTGCTTATTCATTTATGTCAGATATGCGAGCTTCAACTTCAAGTTGCAGCATTATGCCAACGATGAAATGATGAACTGAAGGAAAAGGTGAACAGGAGTATGTTAGAATCACTAATATCCAGTTATAAGTAAGAAATATTGAATTTGAGTGATGACTGTATAATTGCAAACGGAAAAACAATGACGAAAACAAAAAGAAAGAGATAGAAGAACTTCCAGTCCTCTTTGATGATTTGTCTTCATTTTGATCGCTCTTATGACTGACTGCAGATCAAAGAAGCAAACGCAAGTGGAAAACCGAAGTTACAAAGCTGCAGTGTAAGATTGAGCAACTTCAAATTGAAAATTTAAAACCAAATAGTGGCAAGGAAGACTTTTCAAGTCCCAACTTAACCAACTTGGCACTTGGGGGACAAAGGATGTTACTATTGATAAAACTAGACAATTCTGAAAGTTTGAAGTAGATGAAAAGATGTCGAAAAATGGGATATAGAAAATGTTTAACATGCGAAGCTATTAAATAATACTTCAGTTAATTGAAAGTGCTCAAGAACTTAAAAATTACAAACCCAGAGAAGTTACGCAGGGGGTGGAAAATGGTTCAAGTGCAATCAATTCCTTTCAAGTCAAAGACTTCTCAGGACCTCAGGAGCGGGAGTGTATTGGAGTGTGTGTATAGTGTTCCATGGCTTTGTTACTTCCAACCTCCTCGCCGTTAAGGGGAAGTCAGTGTCGACACTGAAGGATGCCTGAAGTCGAACCGACCACCCCCGAGAAAAATCCCGAGTGCGATTCGAACCGATGTCCATGCGATTGCAAGGCCGGTCCCTTACCACTTGGACCGTTCAGGCGTTGAAATTAGAATATAAATAAATTAGAATTAGATTTCTTTTGATGATTCTATGCATAAATCAACGGAAATTTTGAAAAATGCGGAATTTTAATGATTTCCTGCTTTTTTCAATTCGATTTAATTAATTACTTTGGTTCCTCGAATGCGAAAGATACATATAATAAATTTTCATTTTGTAAAGTGTATAAAAATCAGATATTTCTCATTACAGTAGGTTTTTAATTTCAGCAATAGGGCGACCATGGTTAAACATGACCTGATTCCGAATACAACAAGCTTCACTATTGATTCGTACGCAAACATGTACAGGTCACTACAACTAGAGAACAGAGCCTCAGCCTTCGGCATCACGCCCTGTACTATGGAAGAACAGCTTAACGCGGTAAGTTACGCTTTTGCATTTTATTTATTCTAGGAATAAATTAGTTATAATATACGTGAACTCACCTAACAAAAAATAATTTTGATTAAATACGAAACGTATATTTTTTACTCTACTCCGGGCTTCAATTGGCAAATTGCCAAAATTAACGATGTGACTATAGGTTCGCGACAGTTATTGTATATCGTGCATCATTCGCTGTGTTCCAACGTAGTTCCGGATTAGTTCGAAACTGTCAAATATATTCGCCCGTCGGTTTCAAGAACTGCGTTAAATGTGAAACTTTGATCGGCGCATGCTTCTGACAGTTGCGGACTATTGTTGCAGAGGCTATTGTTGGAACATGCTTACTTTGTAAACTTACCCTATGGTCTTCCGTATACCATCCTCCGTATACCACTGAGAGTTGCACTTCTTGGTTAAACTGTCATTTCCAGTTATTACTAAGGACAAAATTTCAAAAAGCTTCTACAGTTAGCAATAAAAGTGTCAGTCAGCCAAATACTTTCAAGTAAGTCGCTCAATTCTGTTCAACATTGCATTGGGCGACTCTAAGTGCAAGTATTACCTTTGCTTTAAAAGAAACACATATCTAGAGTAATTTCTTTTAACAAGTATTGGTCTGCCGCATTTAATCACTTCTGGCATCAAGAATCTAAAATCCGCTGCTTTTAGTAATTATTATTAAAGACCAAATTTTCCTAGTTCGCACAGAATGAGACGGGGCCGCCAATGAATTCGTGCTTTCCTGGCGCGTTGTCTAGACTTGTTTGCTCTTTAGTAATTACGAAAAATTAGGAAAAAAATATAATAATTAATACCTACAAGTGTAAATATTCTTGATGTGGATGTTTTCTTCTTTGGTGACAGAAATAGTTTTCAGTATAGAATTTGTTTGATTTTAATTCATAATTAAAATGTACATGTCATTCATACAGGTGTTCTGTACGTAGGCAAAAAAATCAATCAGACAAGAACCAACTTAAAAAAAAAACAATGTTTCACGTATGAGAATAGATCTTAGAAAAAAGAAAAGTTGCAAATAAGTACTCATAAATATTTAAAGATTAAATGTGTCTTTCCTGACGTTCAATTAAATCGATGCCTCTTGAGAGGCTAATTAGTTTTCTGAGCAACGTTCATAAGGAGTATCGAATTAGTTGAACGCGGATGTAGGTACAAAATTGTATTACTTTGTCGAAGTAAATTAAATTGATGAAATTAGAAATATCTCAAATTAATGTGAGATAAACACTAACACAAATATTTAAGGCAGAAAAATTATTCTGCCGCAATCGAGAATCGAACTCGAATCTCCTGGTTTCATGCCAGACGCTCTTAACCATTGAGCTAATGCGACACCGAGCTCGAGAAACGTCTAATAGAAAAGAACAAAGTTGTTGAAATGATAATGCCTTTAAGCAGGATAAACTTTAATAAATTAATAATAATTAATTAAGAAATATCTCGTTGGAGAAACTGATCAGTTCAGAACTTGGAAAATACGCTGAACATACAAACTGAAAATACAACCACATAATGCACATAAAAACTTGGAAAAGTACAATTTAGAAACTTAATTTAAAAGAAAAAACGAAGAAGCTTCTTGTCTAACAAATTTTTAATTCTGATAATTTATCCTTATGCATTTTACACCAACCTCAAAAGTTTAAGAAATTAGATGACCTGGAGACACCCACGGTATAATCATGTGAAAGTGATACCAGCGAACGCAAAAGCTTTAGCCTTTTGGTAAGGGACACCTCTAAAATTTGGAGTTTTTATTGAAAAGTTTCAAATTAGATTTAGACACAGCTACTTGTATTCATTAAGGTTAATGCGAACAGGAGATCGTGCTGCTACCTACCTGAAGGACAGCAAATTGAAGGAGTGCAAATTAAGTTCTCCAACACATCCGGCTAACTCTTGGAGAAGGGTATGGGTCGTACGTAACCCCAAAAGCACAGGGACAACATTTACTAATAAAATAAAATCCACCAATACAGCACAATTGTCTTTATTTGTGGTAAAATGTAGCACTGAATAAAATATAATAAAAGAAAGAAAAGCAAAGATAACACAAGAACGCAACGAGGTTGTCAAATATAAAAACCTGAAAATTCGGTACCGACTTTCCGCTACAAAGTCAACGTAATTTTCCTAACATCGGGCAATAGAAGGTTGCTTAATTTAAAGTAAATTAAAAGCGTGCATTACCGCAATATCACATAAAAATATTCCAACATTAGCTGCATTCGATTCACCGATTTGGAGCGATCTAAATCGACTCAAACAGCTTTTCTGCGTTCATTTCGTGCCAGATTAATTAACCCCCACCATAATTTAAAGTGATCCAAATCACTTCAAAGTGATCCTGCTTATTTAAAGAATCATTTAGACCATTTAGATGTCAATGTAAGGTTTATGTGTTGGTTATGTGGCGACGACAGATAAACAAAACAATTCAGATAAACTTGTTCGTTTCGCTATCAAGGATCACATTAATTTCACTATTGTGAACTGATCCAAACTGATCTAAACGAATTGATTCGACGCGTGAATCGAATTCAGCTCTTGATTACATCGTCCGCGCCCTACACGTCAGCTGTCGTCGTCAATGTCCAGCGAATTCGACGGAGGGTCGCTGAAGCCAAGAAGGCGTGTCGCTATTCCCAGCGACCTCTCTCGTCGAAAGTCACCAACAGCGGTTGGGTGAATTCAAGTCCGGACAGACGGGGGAGTAATGGCGGTGAATGTAACCGTCGTTGTCGAACTGACCTTGCGATAACTTCAAGATGGTTGGCCCCAGATATCACCACGAAGGTTTCGGTAGCCAAAGGGGGATGATCGTAGTACTCGTTGTAGACGCGCTAACAGTAACGTTAACAGCAACGCCAGAAATCCAGAAATAGAAGAAAAATACCAAGGAAAGTCTAAATAAAATACGTGTTACGGTCTGAACCACGCCCAGGTACTAGCCATATTTACCGGGATTAGACTTTGTCAAACGTTAACAATGCTTATAAATGCAGGGGGTGATGATTTCAAAATCCAGTAACCTGTTTACCGTTCATTTCCAACCAAGGCATTTTCAGCCTGTTGAATCTCTTAACACAAAATACCTCACCACGACGCTCACCTTCTGCATTCTAACAAAGAACTGGCAAGGAGCAGTGTTGCCAGTTTTTGTTCGCCCAAAATCGCCAAATTCCATTGCATGACTAAAATTCACATCCTATTCGGTTTGTTGAAAATCAAGAGGTAAATTAAGTAGAGAGCGTGAAATTTGTGAAAACATACTTTTATTAAAAAATAAACATAATTTTTTTTAGCATATAATATTATAAACTATAAATTGGAAGAGACTCTATTAATAGATGACAACTTTACGCTTTACAACGTGAACGTCCAATGCATCTATGGACCAATCACAGACTACTTACTAGAGGACCAATGAACAGGCATCAGCATCCATTATCACCAACCAACAAAATCTAGATACAAAACTAAAGCAATCAGTTATTGTAGAATATCTAAGATTGACAAAATATTACTGCTCGCCCAAATTAGTCGCCAGTCGCCAAAGCTGAAAATTGGTCGCAATCTGAAGTTTAAACTCGCCTATTTGCTGGCAACAATGGCAAGGCGTGCAGAATTTTCGATGCATGTAAAGATGGACGGGCAACATAAAGAGGGGGGTTGATAGAAGAAGACAGTTGACTCGCATGGGAAACACTTCCGTGTTGCGTAGAGAAGGTGCTCGTTCAATTGTGCACAAATTAAACGCGCATGGCAGATAACGGTCTTTTCGCGTTCCTACGCAATACAGGGTGACTTGAAAAACTGAAAAGGATTTTAACGGGATTTTCACCCGTAACAGTGCATCATAATAGTTTTCTCTTTATTTAAGTTATTTAAATAAAAATAGATCAAAAAATAACACGAACATTATGACATTAGAAACGCTTGGGTCTTTTACACCTTTTTTTGAATCCGAACATTTTTTAATTTTTGAGTTAAAGATTTCTCGCAAAACAAGCTCTTTTTCGCCTTTCTGTATAATAGATTCACAAACATTTAATCACTTCCCTATTTTATTTTTATGTAATTTTTTTAATTAAATGCTGACTTGCTTCATTAGAATCCATTTCGCATTATGTTAATTTCTGATTTCTGATTTGTCATAAATATAACAATCTTCTAGTTGTTTAATTTACATTTTTCTTCACGAGTCTTTTGACGAATGCAGGTTCTAACCTTTACCATTAAGATTAATTTTATGATAAAAGTGCACGAATCAAATTTAAAATACGTCTGAGCGAAATATTCGATTTCAATTCTTTTTGCCGTTTTTATTATCTTTATAGTTTTTAACTAGTAAAGCAAAGAATGAAAGGAGTTATTAATGGCTATATGCACCGAACGAATAAACTCAGTTTAACTTTAAGGTCCAGTTGTACAATGTCAGTTTAAATTTAAGCTGAAGCTTAAACCCGATTATTTCAACAATTGTTGTTAAGGGTTTAAGCTTTGGCTTAAAGTTAAGCTGAAATTGTACTGGTTTTTAGAGTCACGTAGGCCCGGTATTTCAGTTTCAACTTTAATCTTTATACGTTACGCAACAATATATACAAACAAATGGTAATAGACTAAAGATTAAAGTTAAACTGTAACTGAAATACCGAGCCATAAAACGTGACTAATGGCCGTATGCACAGAACACTTAAGCTGAGTTTAAATTTAAGTAACGAGTAAGTCACATTCTAAGTAATGCTTAAAGTTAAAATGAGTTAATTTAGTCGGTGCATACGACCATTGCACAATGTTGTAAAACTTCAAATATCATATTATTATAAACGTCGCACAGTGGGGCCGTTAATACTATGTGTTTTTTTAAAAATGCCATAAAGGTTGGCCATGAAAATTAAAACTCATGTCGTAGCTTGGCCACATGCTAACACATGCCAAATCTGAAAATTTAAAGTAAATGAATGGAGCTAAGACATGAATTTTCTTTTCCACAGCCACCCCTTATGGCATTTTTAAAAAAACACATGTTACGTATTCATGGCAGAAATTCAAAATTTCGTTTGGCGCTTTAATCTAATACTGGTATATGCAAATGACAACTAATGAAGCTGCAAATCTTCACACATATCCTTATCACCATATGTTTCAACTTAGTCGCGATACAACAGTCTAAGCTTATGCTTTGCACAAGTCACACGAAAAAGCTGCTAAGAAGTGAATGTTTTTGTTTTTTTAATTGTTGACAAACTTCGAACTGAATATAATTTATATATGATGTTAATTTCTAGTGATAAGTTGATTCTTTTTTATAGTTTGTAATAGAATCCAATTTCATGTAAACGTAGTACGGTTTTTGTTGTTGTAAGATTACGTACGAAAGATTTTAGCGCATATTTTTAGAACCTTAAGCTTTTAGTTTGGTTCTCTTTGCTTCGGAATGTAAATTTCTTGATTATATCCAAAAGATTCAAAGAAAAGAATAGTCTTGAATGAACTTTTTATTAGTTTTTCAACTGACTTATTTATATCAACAACATATATATGCAAACTCTTTTTTTTTTTTTTAGTAGCCGCCTTATTTATTTATAGTCTATTTAAATTGCACTTTCTACACTCCGCCTCAATTTAAATATCTTTGACAGTCTTAAATGCAGTTATTAACATGTTACACCCATTTGATGTCTTAAATCTGTAAAACGCACACGTGGTAAACTTTTAGTAAGAATATCAGCCTTCTGTTCTTCTGAACTGACGTATTTTACTTCTATAACATTTTCATTATGCAAGTCTTTAACGAAATTATAACGTATATCAACATGTTTCAATCGTCGATGTTCCCACTTCTTCAGAAGGTGTATACAAGACTGATTGTCTTCGTATAGTCGAACAGGTACGTCAATCTTTTGATTGAGATCTAGTAACAAATTGCGAAGCCAAATCAATTCAGTAGCAGCTGTTGCTAAGGCAACGAACTCCGCCTCAGTGGACGAAAGTGCTATTGAGTTCTGCTTCTTCGTGCTCCAACAAACTGTAGATCCATATACATCACTCTTCTTATTATATCTGAGTCCTAAGTTCAAGGTTCCTTTAATATATCTTAAAACACGTTTCAGACCATTCCAATGTCCTTCTGTAGTATTATTTTGAAACCTGCTGTAATAATTAACAGCAACACTGAGATCTGGCCGTGTACTTAACATTGCGTACATCAAGCAGCCTATGAGTTCCCTGTATGGTTTCGATTCTTCGATCGCTTCAGTATTTCCGTTTTCATTAATTTTAGCTTCCATTGGAGTACTGGCTGGTTTACATTCATCCATTTTGAAACGCTTCAGTAAATTTGTCAAGTACCCAGGTTGACTAAGAAACATACCATCTTCAGTCTTTTCTATTTTAATTCCAAGAAAGCAGCTAAGATTTCCCATGCTTCTCATTGAAAATTTTCTTTGCAATGACAACTTCAGTTCTTCTAATTTCGAAGGTTCATTTGATGCTACTATTATGTCATCAACATAAAGTAAAAGAAATATCTTTGTTTCATCTGTAATTTTTGTGTATAAACATTTATCATATTCGGACTGTTTAAATTTAAGATCTTTGATAAATTTATCAAATTCTAAATTCCAAATGCGAGGGGCTTGTTTCAGACCGTATAAGGATTTATTTAATTTACATACCAGATTTGGATCCTTAATAAAGCCTTCAGGTTGGACCATATAAATATCTTCCTCTAATTTTCCATGAAGAAATGCGTTATTCACATCCATCTGCATGGCATACAAATCTTCTTTGTTGATAATTGCCAAGAGAGTTCTAAATGTAGTCATACGAGCAACCGGTGCGTACGTATCTTCATAATCAAAGCCTCTCTTTTGTAAACATCCTTTGATCACCAACCTTGCTTTGTATCGCTCCACATTTCCATTTCCGTCTCGCTTTTTCTTGAAAACCCATTTATTATTTATTGGTTTTCTTCCTTCAGGTAACTCAGTCAATGTCCAAGTGTCATTTTTCATAAGAGAATCCATTTCTTCTTTTGCGGCTTGGTACCACTTCTTCTTGTCGAATTTATTCTTGATATCATCATAGTCTGCGGGTACATCATCCAGAAAACTTTCCGCGTACATCGCCATGGTATTACAAGCGTAATCTTCTAAATATTTTGGCCTCGTTTTCAATCTTGCACTACGACGTAAATCTCCTTGGTGGTGATGTTTCACTCCAGTGCAATCTTCACCTTCATAATCAACTTCATCTACATCATCTCCGCCTTGGTTCGTCGGTTCATTTTCTTCAATATCACTTACAGAATTCCAAGATTCATCAGTAAAAGAGAATTTCGATTCATTGAAGATGACATCATGTCCTACCAGAATTTTATGTTCTTCAGGACACCACAAACGATAACCATTTGGACAATATCCAATCATGAAAACTTTTTTAGACCTGGATTCAAATTTTCCTGTTGAGAGCTCTTTTGGAACATGCAAGTAAGCTGCACAACCAAAAACTCTCAGCCTTTTAAGATTCGGTTTCACACCATACCATAATTCTGCTGGTACTTTATTTTTCAGAGCTTTTGTTGGACTGCGATTTGTCAAGTATACAGCTGTTAATACAGCATCAACCCAAAAACTCTTACTTAATTTGGTATTTAGCAGCATGCATCTAGCTTTTTCAATTATTGTTCTATTCATCCGCTCTGCCACGCCATTCTGTTGCGGTGTATAGCGAATTGTATACTCAAATTGTATACCTTTGTCTTCGAAATGTTGCTTCATTTCTTCTTTAATATATTCTCTTCCATTGTCACAACGAAACCTGGATATTTTCATGTTAAAATGCGATGTAGCCATTGCTTCGTAAACTTTAAAATAATGGAATACTTCTGACTTATGCTTCAGAACGTAAGCCGCCGTAAAATGAGTAAAATCATCTATGAATGTTAACACATACTTTCCTCCTTCACGTGATTTTGTGGCAATTGGTCCAAAGACATCGCTGTGGACGAGCTGCAATGGTCGTTTGGCCCTATTCCTCTGACGATTATGTGGTAAGCAAGTTTGTTTGCCTTCTACGCAGTTCTCGCAGAAATCCAACTTACAAGACTTTAAATTTACAGCAATTCCATCAGTTAGATTTCCAATTTCTCGAAGTCCTTCTTCACTAACATGACCCAAGCGTTTATGCCACAGCTCAGAAGTTTCAACTGTTGAACATACATTTACATGTTCACTATTTCTAAAACAATTTAATCTATATAACTTTTGTTGACGAAAAGCCACGGCTATTTCTTTATTATCTTTCGAAATAGAACATCTGCCTTTTTCAAAAACAATTTTATAATCATTCGATTCAAGTTTAGATATAGACAGCAAATTAAATCTCAAGGCGGGAACAAGAAGAGCATTCTTGATAGTAATTGAAACAGTCTCACCTCGACATGTTGTTAAAATTTTAATATCTCCCATATAATTTGCTTCTAGCACTTGTCCTGATTTTGCAACTTCTATCTTCACTGGTGTAGATAACGGCATCATATTTGACATAAACTTCTTATTATTGACTAGGTGTTCTGTGGCACCGGAGTCCAAGCACCAGCTGATAGCATCCATGTTCACTGTATCTTCAGTTGCTGAAAAACAATAATTTTCAGTATGTATACTCTTTTCACTTGAACCAGTTGCAGAATTCGCTCCTTCTGGTTTTGATTGCCTTTTAGTTTTATTCTTATTTTTCCAGCAATCTGCCTTTTTGTGTCCAATACGTCCACACTCGTAGCATTTCATTGGCGAATTAAATTTCGAATTAAACTGTTGAGTATTTCTTCCCTTTGTAGGTGCCGAAAACGCTACAGGTACATCCCTTTTTGCTTTTCTGACAGAATCTTGACGTTTTGATTCTTCATCAAGCAATCGATTTTTGACAAAGTCTATAGTTCATTTTTCCTGCAGAGAATAATGGGTTGGCGGGAATTTCAAAATACTTACTTTTGATTGGTTGTTTACCGGTCTTATACACACAGGACAAACGGATGCGAAAAAATTTTGCCGGATTCATAGCAGGATAGCAGGAATGTAAATGTCAGTTAATATATTTGTCATCTTTGACAGATTAATTTGTATCGTCTACAGGGTCCACAGTATCGCCTTCGCTTTGTCTTCGCACAGTATTTGTTGAGTTTCCAGCGTTCTAGCCGCTCATTACTACACTTGTTAAGTTCATTTCACTCGCAGTATTTGTTTGAGTTAAATATAACAACCAGATATGGCTCCTACACGAGGTATTGTTTTGCATAGCAAATATGGAAAGTGACATTACGTTTTAAAACGCACTTAACGTTTATTAGAACATCTTTCTTAATCAGAGAAAGAAATGATAATGTAAGTGTACAACATAAAAATTGACTTCCCTCACTTAAATATAAGTCAGATTGTTCAAAAAACAGCAACTTACCAAATAAATAAAAGGACAATGTTTACTGTCGTTAAAACACCGAATTTTTAGAAATGAAATTCTCATCCTGCTTTTACCGTTTACATTTTAATTTTCACAGGCATTCAAATGCATACTCATAGCATACTTCGCAATCGGGTACATTTCACGAATTTATAGACAAAATGTGTTACAGTTTCCTAACTTAATTCCTGCTGCGTTAGTAGATATTTTAGCTGTGTGAACCTGTATTATTCTCTGCAGGAAAAATGGACTATAGTTTTAATTTTTCAGCTGACAGCGTTTCCAATGCAGTTACAACGATATTGTACTCGGTAGGCATAGTCAAAAGCAAATGACATACCACATCTGTCTCCTCCAAAGTTGCTCCTGTAGACCGCAATTCTCGAACCAGCTTATCAAATTTTAAGTAATGTGATTCTAGAGTCTCTGAGGTTGCATTGTACTTCATTGTCAATAAAGCCTTTCGCAAAAGTAACTGATTTGCAATACCTTTTCTTTCGAATGTATTTGAAAGAGTCAACCAAATTTCATACGCCGTTTTCTTATCTTTGACGTATTCAAGATGACTGTCCGAAATACGTTGCACAATTTGCGATTTGCACTTTAAATCTTTCTTTTTCAGTGTAGCTAGTAGTCGTTCCTTTTCTGCCCTGACTTCAGCACTATCCGCTTCTTTGAAAACTACATTTTCTTCATATGGTCTTTCAATCATATTGCTCAATTCTAGTTCATCCAACAGTGTTTGCATCCGGAACTTCCAATTATTAAAATTAGTCCCATCGAATAGAGGAATTTTATATTTATCCTCCTGTGCCATATTTGACTTTCTTCTCAAACAGTACCAAATCTTTATTCCAATTACACTTAGATACTCGCCGTAACTGGGCCCATAACCTCTTGATTATATCCAAAAGATTCAAAGAAAAGAATAGTCTTGAATGAACTTTTTATTAGTTTTTCAACTGACTTATTTATATCAACAACATATATATGCAAACTCTTTTTTTTTTTTTTTAGTAGCCGCCTTATTTATTTATAGTCTATTTAAATTGCACTTTCTACAAAATTTTATAACAATTGTTTAACAATTAGATAAGCTTCTCGAAATGCAATCACAATCTTGCGCATGTTTGCGCTTTTTTGGAATAACCTTTAACAAAAGTTGCATACTTATGACGCACGAAGAAAAATAAATGCGTTGAATTTAACATTTTCTTGATTAAATATAACCAACAAATTAATTTGAATGAAGAAATAAATGATAAAATAAATGAATAAATACATTCAAAATGAACTTATTTAACTTAAACAAGTTTATTTTGAATTAAAAGTAAAATAAACAATAATAATTAGGAGTCTTTCCTACAGTTTTTTTTGTAAAGTAAAATAGTTTTAATTTAATTAAACACCTAGGTAACATTTAATCATTTGAAAGATATTTTCTTCGTACTTAGATAATTTCTGCCAACTTTTAATGCCATCGGCCCCACTATGGCGTCGTTAAATTTAAACTCAGCCTAAGTGTTCAGTGCATACGGCATAAAATACGTAATTTTCAAAATGCAAAATTAACATTCGTAACGATGTTGATTTCACATGAACTACTGATTAAGGAGAATGATTTTAACACTTCTTTAAATTCATTATAAAATTGTAGAAAATTCAATCCGCTTCTTTCCTTTTTTTTTTTAATAACTAATTAGAAAAGGTTTTGGCCAATGTAGTAGCAGTTTTTCTTCAGTTTTTTTTCTTTGTGTTTATTTTAATTTTTGGTAGAAGCGAAATAGAACACGTAAATATGTATTTGCTTTGGTCAACATATTTTTACTAAAATCGCCATCATCATAAACACACATGTATTCCTGAATGGTTCTTTTGTGCAGGCCGCCGAAGGTACAGGGCTTGCCTTCATAGTGATCACGCAAGCCATTGTGAAGCTACCAGGTGCACCCTTTTGGGCCGTTATATTCTTCCTGATGTTATTGTCCCTTGGCCTCGGTTCACAAATCGGACTTTTGGAGGGCGTGCTTTGCACAATTTTTGACATCGAGATATTCAAACGGATAAGAAAGCCGTATCTTACAGGTAAATATTTAAATTCTTTGTTACTTATATAATTATACTATGTGTTTTTTTTAAAAATGCCATAAGGGGTGGCTGTGGAAAATAAAATTCATGTTTTAGCTCCATTCATGTAATTTAAATTGTCAGTTTTGGCATGTGTTAGATGCCAAGCTACGACATGAGTTTTAATTTTCATGGCCAACCTTTATGGCATTTTTAAAAAAATACACCGTATAATTATAATTAATCATTCTAAATCTATCCCGTCATGATGTTTGGACAATGCCATGGCACTAGAGATCGACCTCCAAGATCTGTTCAATCGGACAGTACAACTAAGATATTTTATACTCAAAACGGTCTTTTCCTAACACATGAAAACATTAAAGCTTTCAGTTATAATTTCTCATTAAACGTGTTTGCAACTGACATTTCTTTATCTTCTTTAAAGCAAATGATTAGTTATCGCATGCAGTTTAGTCAACTTCTGCATCCAACCACTACGCAATCAAAAGTGATATTTTTTCTTTGACATTGTGAATTACAGGTGCTGTATGCGTGATATGTTTCTTCGTGGGGCTAATTTTCTCCACGGGGGCAGGGGAGTACTGGCTAAAAATGTTCGACTCGTTCGCGGGCACGATAGGGCTCGTCGTCGTTGCTCTAATGGAAATGATCGCCGTCATATACATATATGGACATGAAAAATTCAGCCAGGACATTTTGGACATGACCGGGTACAAACCGGGATGGTTTTGGCAAATAACATGGAGATTTCTGGCCCCCGTCATAATGAGCGTCATCCTGATTTCGTCGATAGTCTGCATGATCATACAAAATCCGTCGTATCAAGCTTGGTCAGCGGAAAAGGTAACTATTTTTTTTTAATTTTAATTTTTGACATTCAGTGTTAGTCCTCAAATAATATTTTCGATTGATTGGTAGGATTGAGGACTAAGGAATGGAGATATCTAGATCATTCAATTAAATGATTCAGGACGCCATCTCTAAAAGGTCTTATGATTCAAGCATCTGATTTTTTCAAATTTCATATTTTTAGGGTGCAGTCCATTCGCTGCCTTATCCAAACTGGGTAATGGCGATTGCATTCGTGATGATTGCTGCGGGGGTTCTACCGATTCCAATAGTTTTCCTTTTGAGACGCTATCAATGCCTCAAATTTGATGTCAACATTCATGAAGGCTCCATCAGACGTATCGATACTACTGTGTCTACCAAGGAAATGATCACTGACGTCGACGTATGTAGCTCTTTTCTTAACTTGTATTGGTCAATAAATACATGAATAGTTTTGATGCACCAAATTTAAGTAAATTCAACAAACTTTCTGGTATTTAACTTTTTGGGCTAAATAGGGGGAAAGGCTTTCCAAAAAAATTCCCTAAGTCTAAAGTTGTGCGTCTTGATCTGGTGCTTCAAAAAAATAAAGTGGATTGATCAAATTTATTAACAAAATAATGTTGCGATGCTCTGATTTTTTTAATGGCGTTTTTATTGGCGTGATTTTATCAAAACATGTCATACCAATAATTAAGGTTACATTTATACCAAGAGTGTTGTGTACCTAACATTGTGTGATTTAATTGACTAGGAGCAATTAACGAGTCCTGACGGTCCATGTCTAACTGCGACCAATACTCGAAAAAATAAATTTACCATCGGAGACTTTGAAGTGTAATGTAAGTAATGCCTGGTAGAAGAAAGAAAAAAAAAGTTGCAAAGGCCTGATAAGATCGTAAACTTCCCGTTCTCAAAAATAACTGCGAAATGTGGTCGATGTGTTTGAAGCATGCGTATCTTAGATGCTTACTATACATATAACACGCGCAGAATTAATGAATCCACAAATTTTGGCAGCCTGCCCGGCTTATTTGACGTGCATGCGTTTCGTAATGACTAATAAATTACATCCCACTTCTTTATTTTCGCCGCCGCAAGGATTCTTTTTGAATTAGAAAATTTCGTTTACGTTTTCATGTAACAATTGGTATTTTACGTCACAATTTCATTTTCATTTTCACAGAAAAACATATAAGAAAAACGATGGCCGAATAAAAAGTATCTCTTTCTAAATTATCACTATACACAGATTGAGTCAAAAGTATAGAAAGTTCTTGATATATTATAAGATATTTACGGCGAGATATTGTCATTTGTGTCGAATTCGAAATTGATATTAGCATGATTGTCAACTTGTTACTTTCTCAAATAATTTAACAACTTTATTCGTTTTAAATACAACACCCTATATAGTTTCCTTCGAATATCTAGAGCTTAGAGCTGAAGTTGTTGTTATCACTTTAGGAATCATTTAATTTATACGATTTTGGTGATATAATCATTAACAGGGTGTGATTTAAAAGATAAACATAGTAAGATGTTCTCATCGCTTCAAGCAGGTATAAAAATATTGCAAAGGCTCAAAAAATTTACTAACGAATGAAAGAATCAGTACAAGATTGGAAAATCCAATATACGTGGGATTTAGAACTGGTTTAAATCAGGCAGTAAATTTTTTTCTGTGCCAGGAAGCATAAGGAATAAAATTGCACTAAGAGATTTCAAAGCTAATAATGGTTGGTTGGAGAAGAGGGAAATTGAACATGAAGAACACATGAGAGGGTAAAGAACTCAACGAAAATGAAAAGAAGGATCTTGAAAAATAAACCTCTTTCATCAGCTGGAGGACTATCTATCCTCTCCGTATTGTACAAGACATTTGGCAAGACATTACTTTGTAAACGATGTTGTGGTCATTTTCGATCGGTAAAATCTAAGACATCGAAAATGGGCAACCTTTTAGAATTTACAAATAAAAAAGTCACGGAAATAACTGTTTGTTAATTTTACAGGAGAGTATTATTAAGGTTTAAAGTCTCATGGAAAATCATAGAAAAATCGTAACTGAAACTTAAAATACCACGCGTACTAAACACGCTTTTTACTTGTGAATTGGACAGTTAGATACTACACTGAATTGGGTACCACAATGCGTCATAATCTGAAAATGCCCTAACACGTTCTTTGCGTGGGCTCTTCAAATGAGATTCCAGAGGGAAACGGATTAAATAAGAACGAAGCCACGAAGGAAATGGACCGAGGAGAAATCGTGAGAGAAACCTGAAAGATAACAGTCATTGTAGATTTGATAAAAGGTGAAATGCTGAAGAAGGTCAACAAAGCGAAGGGATTTGTTTTGAACGGTTTTCCCAGGACCAGCAGGAAGTTATATTCTTCATGAAAGAAGTGAGATACATGGTTTTCGTATTCTATGCAAGTGTATTCAGAGAGATGCATCAAGAATCCATGAAAAAATGGGAAACATGAAGACATAAACATTTAAAAATGGCTGTAAATACCGAATGAGCATTTTCAATCTGGGACGTCGAGTTGCTATGGGGCGGAGACCCAAGTAACTGATGGGGACTGTAAGAAGGAGGACGGATCTAAGTGGAAGCGTATCCCCGGCCCGATCACCCTGTAATTTTAACCAAGAGGGTGCCCGAAAGTTGTCCCACTCATAGTCGGTAGTACGGCCCTGCGTTGGTTCACCTGGTCGTCCGATCGCGAAACGGACTGCAGCATCTCTTCTCCGAACTTTGTCGCTCCAGATGGGGGAGAACATTTCGGCACCGTAAAAAATTCCGGAAAAAAGCTCCCAAAACCGGACCTCTTCGAAAAATCATATCTCCGAAAAACGCGTTTTCCCTGGGAAAGGGACCCGCGTCGCGGGTTACGTATTTGAAGGAATGTTCTTACGTATGAGAGAGTTTAAAAAAATTCTGACATCACGTTTTCGAAAAAATCTCGAAAAAGTCCGAAAATCGCAGAAAAATTCTTTTCTCCGAAACCGGAAGCGATATCGTCGTGGTGGTTGAACCGGAGGATACCCTCGTCCTTCCTCTTCACAACGGTGCGGTGGTCGTCCCATCCGTCTTGCTCTTCATACAAAGGAGCCCCGATTTTTTAAAGTCTTCTTTAAAGCTTTCTATGTTCCAGATTGAAAATGCTCACTCGATGTAGTAAAGAGAAGCCACGGTATGCTTTACTTCCACTTACGAGGGAGGTGCACGGAATTAAGATGAGAACGGAAAATAACAATAGTGCCATCTTATAGACTTGAGGACTCTGAGTTCGAATTTGAGGTCCGTTTCTGCGTAATGACTTTTTCCATTGGTGAAGGTCGAGGGCGCAATTTTTGTTTCGTTATTTGCTGCTCCTACCTTGACCCAGTGCACTCCGTCCCTTGTTAGTCAATAAATGCGAATGAATGATAAAGCAAGAAAGATCAGCTATTTTTTAAGAACTGACTTTTAAATTTAAAGAAAGTTTTTTTTTTGGAAGGTGTAGAGATTATTATACTTCCAACATTACTTCCAAATTACAATTGTTCGACCAAGGCAAAATCGCGTATTTAAAATATTGCTGTCAATGTAAAAAATTAATCAGGGCCTTCAAGATGACGGGAACAAACCTTAAAATTCTTTAATGTGGAGGGAATTAATGTCAAACCACAAACTATTGCAAATTATTTTCAGAAAGCTGCAATTTTTTTTTTAAGAAACTAGACAAAAATGATTGGATGTACTATCGAGGTTTTGGCTCACTTCCTTATGGAATTTTTACATGGAAGTATCAAACTTGCATGTATGGTTGCTTATCGTAACTATTTTTAGGCGGTGCCGGTAAAAAAAAAACAGGTTGCAGTTTTCAGGTAGCAGCCAAAATCCCCATACTGTATCTACTAAGATGCTTACCTTGATCTTAAATCCAAACCGATTTAAGAGAACCGGTTGAAATTACGTAATAACCCATTCAGTACTGTTTTTTTCTTCTGGAGTTTAGTTGAATGCATTTGCATTTTAAACTTTTCTACGAATTAAAAGCATTTGAGAAAAATATGACCTAGAACCGCATCAGTACACAGATATGGAAAAAAGTATTGATTGGAACTTACAAATGGGAGTGGAATAGAAATTACAAGTCCTTAATCAGCTGAAATCTCTTTTTCCTGATAGGAAAACAAAAAAGAACTTTGCTTTAGTTCTAAAGAAGCTATTTTAATACGAATCTGTCAACAAATTGGAATGGAGTCCAAACAGAATTTCCGTGTAGTTTTTTTTTTTAATATCTGTAACTCAAGTCTCGATAATTCGATGTCTTTTTTTTAAGTCATTTTGATTAGAGGTTTTCATTATGCGAGTCATGGCCTTGACGGGGGCTGAAGCTGCTCTGCACGTGACCAACGGTTCACTATATGTCTTACAAAATTTAGAAAAACAACAGGAATTCAATAATTTACTAATAAAACTTAGTGCAATGTATTTGGCCTCCCTGTAAAAGGCGGCCTTGTGAACAAATAAAATCGACTATTTTCAGTTTTACCTTTTTTTAAAACTAAGTTTTATTAGTAACGATTTTTTAACACATTTGGTACCAATGTGCTGTTAAGTCTTGATGGTTTCCTGTTATGGATCGACTCAATTCTTAAATAAAATGCGGTTTGTAATCAGCTAGGAGGAGCGAGGACCATTGAAGCTGAAATCAAAACTTACGGATGCTAAATGAAAGAGGACTTTAGAGGAACATAAACTATAAGAAATTTTATTCTTTATTTTGCTGAGGAAAAGGTAGGTACTTGAAGAAGATCATGAAGTAAACAGTCTAGACCCAGAAGACGATGCATCAAGACGATGGGCTTTAATGGGATGATATATCCAATCTGAAAATATTTCCTGAGGAAACAAGCTCCAGTGAGCAAGAGGAAGGAAATACTTAAACATGAAGGATATAACCTAGACCCAGAAGACAACCCGAATTAATCAATGGACAAAGGGTCTTCATGAGGTGATAGTCCTAATCTAAAAAAAATTCTTCGAAACTAGTTATTTAATTCATACGTTAAATAGAAGCTGATGTCGTTTCGAACACGTGGGGATGACAACATCCTAAGATGTTGAATGGCAGGGTAGGTGCCTTTTCTAAAATGAGGACATAATGGTAGAACAGAAAAATTCTTAAAGCAAAACAATTGCGCTGCCACCACCGGAGTTTTGAGGGATACCTTGACGGACCCTTGTACATTTACTAAAGAGAATTACCCTCATTAATTTAAGTACAATTTCATTTTCGGAGGACTAAGTTCTTGGACATAAAAACTGTGGAAAGTGAATTAAAAATTTAAAAATACACCCAAAATAAAAGATCATGGGGGATACAAATTGTAGGGAGGAAGAAACACAGTAGCAGAGGACCTCTTGGGTGTAGTTGCTCTGGGAGTTCGTGGGGAGGTAAACAGCATTTATCTGCAGGATCCACCCCAGAGAACAAAGGCACTAAAAAAATAACTAAACCGTTCGCTAAAGATCGCGGTGCCATGTAAAAGCACGGAACCAAGTAAAAGCAAGCCCACTTTCGGAACGGGTTCGGCGAACATTGATTAATTTTGAATTTTCTGTTGCCGCGGAACCTTATTGTTTGCATTAACCAATTATTATTCTTTCCGAGAGGTGTTGTCCTCTAGTCGGGTCCCCTTTTGGAGCTGTTTAGTTAGATCACTGGAATGACTTGAGTTGCCTACCCTATAGGGTATTAACCGGGCATTTTGTTCAGTCGCCGTGATTTATTTACTTTAAAGCTGGATTTACATGGAGCGTTGAGCGCGTCAAAACGCCGGGCGTACTGTACTCTTATTGGTTACTGCTCTTTACGTAACGAGCACTAACCAATGGGATTACAGTGCGCCCGGCGTTTTGACGCGCTCAACGCTCCATGTAAATCCAGCTTAACGTGTCTTAATGGTCACCTGTCTGAAGGAGAGTCAGTATTTTGGCTAGGGGCTTTCCCCTACAGCCCGTTATCATATGATAATCTTTACATTAAAGTCAAAGTCTGAAATTCTTTTATGGATCCGTCTAAGGAGGTTTTAATTTTAATTTAATAATTTAGAGTTTAAATTTTCGGCTGTTTGCAATATTTCCTGACCTAATAAACGATGCCCTACCAAATTTATTTCAATGTATTATTGAGTTTTATAGAGTTCTAGCGAGACGTGAAAAGCTATACTAAGTGTTGCAGTCAAGCATTCAAAGTAATAGAGTTGAAGCGAGGGCCTATAACCTATAACTTATTCGAATCCGACAATATCTCAATGCAAAGTTGATACACCATTGACCTTTATAGCATTTGCCGTTTTTGAGATATTTTGTGTATTTCATGCTTATGACTCAATCAAGTACATATTTTTTATATCTGGATAAATAAAATAAGAGGAATGCAAAATTAAATTTCCACTTAAAGAAAACACAATTTTCTGTCTGAACAAATTTTTTCGACGTACATATTCTTGATTTATCAATTATAATTTTCTCGAGAAAGACAAAATTTTCTTCTGTTTCGATATACTAATTTGCAAAAAGCTCATCTAAACTCGCAGGTAAGTGCGGATCCGACCTGTTTTGCTTGCATAAAAGAACAAAACAAATTGAATTAACAAATTTGCTTCAGCCTATCCAGAAGAATGTTCCTCTATTTCCGTTGGCCTGAGCTCACAGGAGCTTGGTCAGAAATAATCAATTACATCGAGTTGTGTTGAAAATAGTTGTATTGCAAATAGATTTTTTTTTCTTAAAAAAATTAAATGCAAAGGGTTTTATACAAAAACAGCCCATTTACAATGAGAAGTTAGAAGTGAAGCTCTCTTTCCCTTTTTTCAAAATTCTGAAAGCTTCATCGGCACAGATCTGCAAACTAACCGATTATTACGCAAATGAAAGCTAAATTAACTCACCCAATAAGCAATACTATCTGCATGTACTATTAATTGCATATCAATGCATGATACGTCGTATAATAAACAAGTATTTCGTCTAAGTATATCAAAATTGGATTGAAGTATTTAGTCATTTTTCCTTCAGATGGATGACGACGATGACGAAAAAATTCGCCTACCAGAATACCACGACGACGACAGTGATGACGACAATTCCCGCGTTAATTTCAAGAATTTGCGGAAGACCTTCCGCATGGAAGTTATGGATGATTTATGAAGAGGCGTCCAGTAGATTTTGTTGTTAGGTTTTTACCTTAATTCACCAGCAGAAGCTTCGATTAACTTACCAAAAATAGCTCAAATTTACTCTCATTCCGTAAAAACATCTTTTCGGAAATTATTTAATCAAATAGTCACATTTTTTTGGATGTAGGTTGGACGAAGCTTAGAAAATGTCACACGTAGAGATGTCTCTTCATAAAAAAACTAAACATAAAATTATTGTTATTACTTTAAGGAAGTTGTTGTAAACATTGCTGTAAATACTGTAAATAAGTACTTACATGATTCAAGGTATAAAGTGGATTTATACAGAAAATAAATTAAAACTTATATAATTATAAGAAAAAAAATTCTTAATTTTACATTGGTTTTAATGTAGCGTAAATTTTCTGCCATAAATCCACCTATAGACGAGCTTTATTTAGGATTAATTTAGTTTACAAAAGTGATTGCCTAAGGCACTTAGATATTAAGGAAGAAATTAAAACAAAGAAGCAGAGCTTTCAAATAGATTTTAGACACCTTTTGAAAAGGTTTGCCTAGTCGTAGGCTAATTTCCAAAACCGTTGATGTGAAAGATGTCCACATTATTTTAGTGATAGGATTTCTTGCTAAAATCTTGATTAGTTCGAAATAAAAAAAAAGATGTGTTGCTAATGTACCTATTTCAATTTAATAATGTTAAATGCCTCATTTTGGCACTGCCCCCAATCGTAAGAATGTATAAGTGTGTTAAATTATAATCAAATAGTTCGCAGTTTTTACGGAATTATATGTATCAAAATAATAAGTCAATAAAAAAAAAGAATTAAAAGTTTGAATATGATTTAATTTGAATTTGAAATTTCTTTGGTGAAGAATATTTTTTATTAGGTACTTCCTTCGTACTTGTGGACTAGATTTTAGTAATTGAAAATTTTTTCACAACATACGTTACATTCATAAATAACAAAATGGATTTTATTTGTTAACATAATAATAAAAATTCTGTGTATTCAGACAAGTATGATACTGCAATAAATAATTAACCTAGGAAGAAACTCAATTATACGAAATTTATTCTAGATAATTTTCATCAACATGTTATGTACAGGGTGAGCCAAAATAAAGGTCCAAACCGAACTTAAAAAACGCCCTTTTTTCCTCGTGGGGATAACCAGTCGATAACCAACAGACACCCTGAAGAAGTTACTTCATGAAATGCAAAAATGATGCCTCATCAGTAGTATGGCATTGTTGAAATAACAAGAATACATAAGAATGCAATGTTTTTGATTTTAAAGTTGAAATTTAATTGAATTTTGACTCACCCTATATAAAAGTTATGGCCTCAATGTTGTTACAAACAATATTATCTAAATCTAAAGATGTAAAGTCCTGTGCCCACATTAATAAGTTAGATTTCACAAATATGGTTTCTTTCTTTTAAAATTGTCTTGTTTCGTTCTGTTGTTCTTCTGATATCGTGTGATGTATAAATGTACAAATACATAATTCACTTTAAAACATCTTTATGTGTAAATAACGACGTCTTTTTATGAATTTGGATATAAAAATGCACGCGAAAAAGTAAAACAAATTCTCAATGTCTGATAGGTACACCAGTTTCTATTTCTCTTTCGACAACACGTTACGTATCAATGTGAAATTTAAAACGTAAATAATTTGTATTAAAAAGTTTGAATAAATCGCTGAGCACAAAATTGTGCGCCTTTCCTAAAAGCGAATACGTTCTCATGTCATAGTATGTATTAATTCTAATTTGATTCGATTTGTTAAATGCTTGACGTCATGTGATATTTTAATGTTCGGTTAATTTAAGTTAAAGTTAAATCCTCCTTTGTACTTTGTCTCTGTTTTAAAATCGGTGAGGAGTATTCGAGTTTCTCTATATAGAATCTACAGCGTTTCATTTTAAAAGTGAATAATAAAGAATTCTTATTATTTAATTTTGCAGACGAAGGCAATTAAAACTTTTCAAATGTATAACGTCCTAAGGCCCGGTTTCGCATGTTAATTTTAACCTTCAGTTTACTCCCATAAGAACACAATTGTCGCTATGAAAATAAACCGAAAGTTACAGTTTAACTTGATATTGAAAAACCGGGCCTTAACCTAATAATTTATTATTTTTAAATTTTTTTTCTGGATGCTGTATTGGGAGACTCGAATTTTGGATCAAACTGTACACGCTTTATTAATGTGGCGTCATTTAGCATCAATTATTTTGGTTACCTGTTACCCGAACGGTTGTACGTAGGTGATCATGTCGATAAGTATTGATTGAAAACAATAATTATAATAATACTCCTTAATAAATAAATAATGTGTTTATTTATTTATATATGTAGTAATTTAGCATTTATTAATTGTGTTAGAAATTTGTTTTTAATAAAACGTATAAACTCAAGAGTTTGTTTTTATTTTAACATCTATTCAACTCGAAATAAAATTAGTATCATTAAATCCAGTGATGTAGGTTTAACGACTTTTAAATAATTAAAATAAGTTTTGCTTGCGAGCCTTCAAAGAATTTATCAAACACGTTAAATATCTTCCATTTTTTATTATTGTTTGATCTCATCAATCGTTTTTGAGATATTAAATTTTTCGTTGGCAAGTGAACCCCCTTAAACAACACACTATGTTAAATGTTAAAAATAGTGACCTTATACCATAAAAGTTCAATAGTTATTAAGGTATCAAGGGCGTCAAAAGTTCAATAGTTATTAAGGTGTCAAGGGCGTCATAAGGCCCGAGGGGTGTATGCCGACCGAGGGTGCCTTTACCGTTTAATGTCCGACTAGTTTCCCAGCGAAAACATGTACGTTTATTCAACGTTAATTTCACGTTGTAATGGTGGAAATAACGTTATTCGTTGAAAAATGCAACGTTGTTTTTTGGTTGAATTAGCAACCATAATTATATCACGTTTGTATGACGTGTTTTTTAACGATCAGTTTAATATGGACGTAATTATAACGTGAAATAAATGCGTAACAATTTTGTCTTTTTATGACGTGATTTATACTATGAGTAAAAATGCGATGTATCTACCATACGTTGATTACCACATCATTTCAACGTTAATTCAACATCTACTATTCTACGTAATAAATGAGAAAAAAATTAACGAAACTAATACGTTAGATAAATCATAATTTACAACTAAATTTTTAACCCACGTTTTATAACGTTATTTTAACGTATACCGAATAAATATGCCTTACAAAACGTGATGTTGACGTTAGAAAACACTTAAGTTTACAGTGATTGGTTCATCGTGTTTACACCTTTGAATTCTAATTTTACTAAAATCTATGAAATATGAAATTTTTCCATGCTTGGCAGCTTTGAAATGAAACGAAACAGGTATGAAAGTATGCTAAATTTGGACATACGAGTCAACCATAACCCCTTTTTAAGTTGACGTAATCTGTCAAATTTTTTTAAGTTAGTTTGAATTTGATGCCCAAAATCTGTGATTAAAAATACTAAAGAACGCAATAGTCAATCAATTATACATACATATTGTCACGAATTGGGGACAGCTGTATACAGAGTGGAAAGTTTAACTGGAATAAATTCTGTAACTTAGAAGATTACGATTTGTAAAAAAATTCTTGGAACAGGTCAATTTTTATTTTTAATGGCGCATATTGCAAAGGGACTTTTTAACTTTTCAATTATTTGAGGGTGAAACGACCCTAACTATGTTTTTTTTAATGGAAGGATATGTTGAAAAAATTAGGAATACAGTACGTTTTATTTTTCTTTTAGCAGTAGGTAAAAAAAAACAAAAAAAAAAGAATTTTTTTACTAAAACCGTTTTTAATGCCAAAAATTCAGAACCCATTTTTATTATTTGATGCGAAGAAATAAGTATTCCATATGGTATCGTATTGTTGCGTGCAGCCACAGATGGCGCTGCCAATGCGCTAAATTTTTAATTGTACGTAATTACCTCACTGAAGTTTTTCCCAATAGGTGGATAGGAAGAAGATGACCGATGACCGATTGAGTGGCCAACAAGATCTCCAGATCTCACCCCTTTAGACTTTTTTATGGGGGTATTTAAAAGTAAAGTTTATGTGACTAAACTAAACGACATAGCAGAACTTCAGAACTTCAAATTCTGCATGAAATTAGAGAGTAACGCCGAAATGTTACAAATTGTTAGGGATGGAATTTATAATCGATTAGGTATTGTCAAGTGAGAGGTATAAAGCATTTTGAACATCTGATGCGTTAAAATCGTTCTAGTCAAAATTTATTTTTTATTTTTCGCCTTTACTGTTTAAGAAAAATTAAAAATAAAAACGTAGCTGTATTCCCAATTGAACAAGCTTTGAGAAAAATTACTCAACATACCCTTCCATTAAAAAAAAAATAGTTAGGGATTGTTTCATCCTTCCAAATAATTGAAAAGTTAAAGAAATCCATTTATAATATGCGCCATAAAAATAAAAATTGACCTGTTCCAAGAATTTTGCTACAAATGGCAATTTTCTAAGTTACAGAATTTATTCCAGTTAAACTTTCCACTCCACTGCGGTGTTCATGAGCAGCATGTAATTTTTTTTAAATTTTCATAAAGAAATAATTTTGTAAATAATAAAGTAAATTGAGAGTACTGTATTAAATGTGTTTTGTCGAATATTTTATGTTAGTGTAAATATTTTTAGAAATAGGCGATTTAGAATTACATATGTATTATAAATAAATAATTTAGAATTTTTGAAATGTACATACAAAGAAAATAACCTTAGGATTGTAATAATTAGAAAAATTGATTTAATGATGTTATGATAATATGGATGTTAGAAGGAAACTGTAGGTAGTAAAGAGTTCGGAAATTGAACGAGTGAGGGCGGCGCGTAGCTATTGTAAGTTAAAGTCCCCGGTTCGGCTTTATTACTACTGAGTAGTTACGGAAGCGATACGGCACTGGGATTTCCAAATGGCTTAGCGATCTAGTCTAGCCGACTTGGAAAGTCGTGTCACTCGGCGGCGTGGCGTGGGTTCGAATTCCACCATTAGCCATGTATGTTTGTTCAGTCTAATGATTTAGACCCAGCTTTAATACACGTCGTAATTGTCTGATTCAACGCTACACGTGGACATTGCCGCGACATTTTTTCGTTGTTTTAACGTAACCATAACACACGAATTCAACGTTTGTTACATGTTATTCCACAACGTTTTTTATACGTATGTATGCACTGGGATTTAACGTAGAAATACCGTGGACAAAGACGTTTAAAAGAAGTTGATTCGAGCGTTGTTAAAACGTATTAATAACACACGAATTCAACGTTGATTAATTGTTATTCTACAACGTTTCTTACACGTGGACAGAGACGTTTAAAAGAAATTGATTGCCGCGACATTTTTTCGTTGTTTCAACGTAACAATACCACACGAATTCAACGTTTGGTTACATGTTATTTTACAACGTTTTTTACACGTACGTGTTTTCGCTGGGTTGGTATTTCGTTAGATAAATTTGAGAAATCACTAGAAATCATAGAATTTTTTTAAATGCAGTATCTAAGCAACATATTTTGTTTGTCAATTTTGTGATTTTTGATTTAAGTGCTGTCAGTTTAGTTAATTAAAATGGAAAAAGAAGAGTTTCATCTCAGAAAAATACTGCTGAAGGCTGCAAAGGCAGCGGAAGCCCTTGTACCCAAAAAGCAAAAAAAAAAAAACTGTACGGGCATTTCCGTTTCAAAAAAATGGTTATGTTAATTACTTTACAATTTATATTGTTATTTTCTACAGTGGTTTGAAAATTTATAATGCCCTAGGGCATTATTCTAAAATAACGCCTTAAGGCTATATTTCAATGCTAACGCGACTTAAAACTGATTCATTATTTTGTTATAATAGACTATGTAGTCGGACATTAAAGTAATTACAAAAGCCTTGACCACGAAGACCAAAAGTTATGTCTACAGAAAGCTGTGTTCTATTATAAAAGCCATTATAATTGAGCTTAATTGAATTTCAAAATTATAACAGCAACCAGTAGTGATGATAGTTAATGAATTCTAAAGCTTGCAGTAGACACTGCTTTTGCTTTTCAAGGCTAAGTCTTATGTAATTATTTCTTGAACACATGGATGAGCCTCAATGTATTTAGACACAGTCCGCCACTATTTCCATTTATTAGCGTTTTCGATTCACCTGAACCGGTTGCACTCAGTGTATTTGCATCTTCTTTTAACCTCATGCAATAACATGAGATGAAGATACTCTGAGTGCGCAGTGCGCACTACTGCGATCAATCGAAAACGCTATATAACTTACTGTAAAGTTCTTCATTGTGACATTATGAGACAAAGATTTTCAAACCTCTAATAAATCATCCTTTAAACGCATTAGATACAATATGCTAATGTTTTTTTAAATCAAAATGACCCGAAGTTTAATTGATGTCACTTGCTGGTAATTCTTCTCATACTCTCAAACTTTTTTTTTAATAACGCCCGCGCTGAACGGGCTTTACTTATTTTCTGTTTATCTCTTCAAAGAAATTTATTATGCTTTATGTATTTAATAAAATAATGGTTCCACGAGTTTTCATATTCTGCTCCTTCTAGCGGCTTAAAATTAAAGAACCAGTTAATGCGCCTGGATTTTTCAAAAAAAGTTAGAAAACGTGGGGGCGCACACTTCGTTGAACGAAATGTCGGAATCCGCAGGATTAAGGCAAAAAAGAAATTTTACTTGGTTTTTGCCACTCTTCACCGCGCCTAAATATACAGGTAATTTAAACAACATAAAGATTGTAATGGACCATCTTATAGAACAAACTATACAATGGGTTGTTCTTACCCAAAATACTGACGAAAGAAGAGACTTTTCAGAATAAGGGAAAAATGTTAAAAAAATTCTGTACAACAATTTACCCAAAAAGCATAATACTTCAGTACATAAATCGAGCACAGAAATTAGATCCCATAAGGTTCATTCGAACCGCAGCTTCTGGCCACTTCGGAACCGTTCGAATTAGTTGGCCTTCGAAATAGTGAATTATTTGGACAGTTCCTTTGAAAAGCACAACTCTGATGAGTGCATGTTTTGAATGGTTCGGAATTAGTTAGAACTCGCAGTTCGAACAGAACTGTAGCCTTCTGCATCACGAAAGGCATTGACACAAGAACATGTAAAGCAGAATCTTGCTTAGACTTCTCGTTAGACCATTCTTTATTGACAATAACAGTTCATCCGCAGATCTTAAACAAAGAGTACACACATAAAAATTTTTGGGATAAAATGTTCTCCTCCTAATCGGTGTTAAAAAATACGGATAGAGTTTTACTTGAAAAGTTGTAAAGCATTTAGTGATATTAAAATATTTTCCTGATTAAAATGCGTCTAAAAATAAGTGTTATAAAATTATATATATATATAATACATATATAGAAATAACTACCGCAAGGATTAAAATGCTACTTTTGTAGACTACGTTAACACTTTCTAAAGTTAAACGTCCTAACTCCGTTTATTTTAACACCAAGAACGGATGGACGCGAGGGAACTCCAGATTTTTATCTGTGTAACAACCTTCCTTATACAGTGTCTTTCAAAAAGTATGCTACAAGAAAGCACAAAGTTTTGGAACACATTGAAATAATCACTCATAACCAAATGAAATAATTGAGAAATAAGAACAAATTTCGCGTTTTCCCATTCATATTATTTTGGAGGACACTTTAATCCGACCAGTATTTCCTAATGTAATGTATATAAAGAGTGATTCACAATAAAATGTATTTTTTTATTTTTGAGATAGGAGGCTGTAATTTCATATTTGGCTATAACTTTTAATTCTGAACATCTTATTCTTATGATATTTTCTTGTATCTTGTAAAATAAGGGCACTTTACTCTTAAACCATCTTCGTTTCTCGGTATCCACGCTGTATACGATGCAAGATACATTTCTCAATTTGACTTTAAGGAATGCAGAAGCGTTCTGCGTCAATAAATTTTTATAAAAATCGTTAATAAAAAAAAATCCCATTTGTAGCATACTTTTTGAAAGACAGTGTATAACAACAGAACTGAAGCCCGTATGCACAGACAAATCTAAATGCCCCTTTTAAACGGTCATATTTTTGTATCAAATTTATTACGAAGTGAGTGAGAAGTGCCAATTCAACCAATCAACGTTCACTATGGTAGCTTATCTCTCTCACTTCGTAATAAATTTGATACAAAAATATGACCGTCTAAAACAGGCATTAGACTTAAGCCAAAATAAACCTTTACTTTAAACAATGTAACTATACGACGCAAAATTGATATGAAGTTAGCTTTAAGTGTCACTTTTTCCTCAAGTCTGACCTTGAGATTTGTCTGTGCATACGGCAGTGAGTGGATCGCATTCAGAGGGAAACTAGACAGTCTAATCTCTCTAGGTCAACCTCTAAAAATCGAGCTAGACCTATAAACTATAACAAAAAATATACAAGAAGCTGCTAGATTTGCGACAAATACGAAAACAATGACAACTAATGAGAACAGATGTAAACAACAAAAAACTAAACAGAGCAATAAAGAGTTATTCATGGAAGAACAAAATACAACATTACTTTTTTTTTAGAGAGGTTTGGAGAAATCTTCAAAAGTCATCATCAACGGTATCCCAGTATCCGACGTGTTGGATTCACCCGGTCGTAGTGTCTCTAAAGATCTCCAACACAGGCGCCTACCAACTGAAACTCCTACTCCTCTCATGCAGCTGCTAATTCCTGAAATCCGTCGTTAGGCATTGCATCAGAAATTTCGCACTGTCAGGTATTAATGCGGGTAACCGGATGTCGCTTTTGGCAGAAGTTGACGGCGGTTCAGTCGCTTGAGGTGTCGGGCCGATAGCACAGGACACTAGTATCCGAGTTGAGTTGTAGGTAGCCATCGTTTGAGGTGTCGGACCCCGTTGTGTTGAAGCCTAGTATCCGAGACGAGAACCGATGCAGACACACGCCGGTTACCCTTAAAACTAACCTGCCTAGCTGCCCTATCCCATATTCGCGGGTATGCGTATATGGGTAATGGATGCTGGGGTTAGTATGAGATGTGTGGTAGAGATTCGCGTAAGCGTTCTCGACGGTTA
Organism: Dorcus hopei; assembly: GCA_033060865.1. Classification (NCBI taxonomy): domain Eukaryota; kingdom Metazoa; phylum Arthropoda; class Insecta; order Coleoptera; family Lucanidae; genus Dorcus; species Dorcus hopei. The sequence continues at coordinate 45,425,141 of CM065426.1, read as the reverse complement.
CTCATCAAACGTACCTAAGGAAACCTTGCTGACATGAGTGCTAGGGGGAGGGGAGCCCACCGGTCCCGGCAGCCGGTCCCCCTCATTGGCGTTGGCCTCCTAGTGGCAGTGTCACAGCTAGCGGACAGTGGGAATACCGTGCCGGACGGGATCCCCGCTGCCATTTTCTCACGGGAGATAGGCTAACGCCTGGGTGCCCTTGGTGTCTAAGTACACCAGAGAGAAATTGGTTGTCAGGTATTAATGCCGTTCTTTCTTATCCTTTACTTTAATTAGCATGATGGTTCTTAAGATATCAGCTACGTGTTTCCAGTGGTTTTTCCTCGTTAGCATTAAGTCGACCACGTTCTCTATGGAGATGGTTATGCCGCGTTTCCTGTTATGTTAGCCTCGTTCCTTATTTCTTGTCATTTCACACAGGCAAAGACTGTATGTTCTAGCGTGTCTACATCGTAGCAATACCAGCAGGCGTCGCTTTGTAGTTTCCCGAATTTGTGGAGGTACGTCGCGAACACTCCATGTCCCGTCATCGCTTGCGTGATGTGGTGGTCGGCATCAGCACCATTTGCGCATGTCTTTAATGAATGTCTTAGTCCATCCACGATAAGTGTCCCAAGTTCCTTGCCATGCTTCCATGAGCGTTTCTCGTGCCTCTGCGGTGGTTGCCCTGTCCGCACGATACTCCTGCGTCTTTTCCCATGCTTTCAGCTTTATTGCTGGTATAGCTGCTGTCGCCAGAATGGCCTGTGTGTGACGGTTTTGTAAGCAGAGGTTATATGGATAGCTGTTTTTCTACTTATGGACTCGAGGAGACCCTCATAATGCTTAAACTTTAAGGCCAGTGACCAGATAGGCGTCGCATAAAAATGAAATCCACTATTGAGGCAGAAATATCTATGCTGGTATGCCGCCTTTTTGGTCTCTTGGTGGTCGTGCAAGATGTCTCTGTTATCTAATTCCTCCACTAGTCGCTGCTTGATGAGCGATTCCAAGAGTTTCGATGCTACATCCGGGAAGCATATGGGCCTATATGTCAGTTGGCGTCTTCTTAGTAGTGTGGGCTAGTGAATCCTGATTCGATTCACGGATCTCTGAATTAGATTCGGGTGAATGATTCACTTACTGAATCGATTCAGTAAATGAATCGATTCATTTACTGAGTTGAATCATTTACTGAATCGAATCATTTACTGAATCGAATCATGATGGATTAATTTACTGAATTACATTTTACTTTGTTTTCCTTCGTCTTGATAAAAAAATATGCCGTTCCATAAATTAACGCTTATATGTTTTAAGATTTGAGATATGTAGTACAACCAACGTTAATTCATTATTATTAAAAAAATATTTAATTATTAGATAATATAACCAAATATATAAGTTATAACATTGAAACGTTATACCTTATTACCTATATTATGGGATGCAGTTTATTACTTTATAGGCATCATTCATCGTTTAATTCGCTTCTCCACCTCGCATAAATTCGTGTGACGATTATTCCTAATGCATCATTCTTCTGTTAAACAAGTCTCGAACACCGTAACTCGGCTTCGCCAGCCAACGCTTAACTTCATCGGCTACCGATTCCTTCAAAAATGTGGTTCCTATACACCGTATTTAAACGTACGATCCAGTGATTCGATTCTTTGTTCGTTAACTGAATCGATTCATTGCCGATGAACTGATCCAGTATCGCTGAATCGATTCATTGTTTCGGCTCACCTGAATCGAATCCAGAGATCCATGAATCGAATCACGATTCACTAGCCAACACTACTTCTTAGGCTATTCTACCAGCACTAATCTAGCCTTCTGCCAGGTGTCAGGAAAAATGCCCTCAGACAGGAAGTTGTTCATCCCCTGTAAAAATATATTCTTGTTAGCCGTTGCGGCGGCTTTAACTACTTCCGGAGGAATATTGCCCGGTTCCGGTGACTTATTACTAGGGGGTCTAAATTTAAATCAGTTTTTTTTATGCGCGTTAGTCGACCAAGCGGAGGCGGCATATCTTTCCCGCGAGCTTCGATGCAGTAGCGCATTGTTCGGCTCCGTGCACGCGCAGCGTCGTAGAGCTCGCCCACTGTTATCTATGCATCGTAAACTGGTTACGACCCCACTCTTTCGAAGCGTACGCTCATGATAAACCAAACTGATTAAAACCTAGACTCTCTGCTTATTACTTTTGATTTTTTCGATTGCGCGGTCCAATTCTGCTGTTGTAAATGGTGTCATGTTTTCTGTGTTTACTTCTATTGTAGGCCAAGTAATGGCAGGCTTCGTCGGAAACAGCCGATCTATTTGGTCCGCAAGTCCGCAAGTTTTGTTGAGCTGGGTATAGGAGGTTTCAGCCTCAGTTTTTTAGTGACCAATAACAATCCCTTGCCCCAGGGAACATTGTCTAGATCACTGCATAGCTCCGTCCACATGATGGATTTTTGCCTCTTGATGGCCCGCTTGAGGTCGTTTTGGCGTTCTTATATCTCCTAGTCCTCAGTCGGAGTGTTACCTTTTTTTTTTCTATGGAGAGGATTGGGGAAATCTTCCAAAGACCCCCCAGGCACAGATCTAACTCCCGGGATGTGTTGGATTCAACCACCATCGCGACGGTCGCCTACCAACTAAACCCCCTTCCCTCTCCTCGATACTCTCACCTCCTCCAGGTATCCGCCGTTAAGCATTTTGTCAGGAGTGGTGAAGGACGCCTATCTTTATTACTTCGGTTTTCGTTTTCAAACTCTAATTCGTCGGTCGTCTTCCTCAACATTATCGCCCTGAGCATATCCATTACGATGTCCCAATTGGTTGTATCTGTCAGGAGGAGCTCTGCCACGTTGGCTGGGGTTATCGCTTGTCCGCATTCGTGCGTTGCCTGTTTCCTTACCATATTCCGCAGCTGAAGAGTGTATGCTCCGGATCGTCTATGGAGTCGCAGTACCAACAGTTCGGGTTTTTTTTTCTTGCGAATCTTATGCAGGTAAGTACCAAATACACCGTGTCCGGTAAACGCCTGGGTGGTGTAGTAATCCATTCCACCATGCTTTCTGTCGCACCACTTGTCTACGCTCCGTATAAAGGTCTTGGTCCATCCTTGATATTTGTCCCAACTTTTTTGCTACTTGTTCCTGAGGGTCCGGCGAGCCTTGGCTTTGGAGTCTTTCCCTTCTCTGTATACTGTTGCTCTTTCTTGAGCCCTAAGGCTGAAGGGTGGGAGGGCGGCTATGACGAGAATCGCCTCCTTAGAAACGGTCCTGTATCCAGATGTTATGCGAATGGGTGCTTTTCTGTTCAGAGCATCTAGTTTTTGGAGGTAGATCTTATAATTGAGCGCCTGTATCCACAATAGGCGTTGCGTATACCAGAACTGAAGTCACTACTTCGGCCAGTATTTTCCTTTTTTTTTGTTTAGGTCCTCCAATGTTGGGCATAAGTCGAGCTATTGCACTTAATGATTTATTAGCCTTTTCACAGGTTTTTAGGACGTGAGTTATCATTTTGGCATTGGTTTCAAAATGTAATCCCAGGTATTTGAGGTTGTGTTTTTAGTCCGCTCTTCGAGATACGACTTCAGTATATTGATGAGATAACCACTAATTTTGGCTTTCTCTAGTGCTTTAATAATATTTTGCCAGGGCGCAGAGTTGAACGCATTTTTGATATCTAGCGTTATTAGCAGGCAAGTGTGCCTATTTTTTTGGGCCATCGATTTGATATCCTTGACGGTATCAGATACTACCCTTAAGGCATCTATGGTACTCCTCCCTGGTCGGAAACCAAACTGCCTTTCGTGTATAGTCTGTCGTTCATCAAGCTCGTCACAAAGTCTTACTTTCACTAAGGTTTCCAAAACTTTTGCTAGCATGCTCAATAGGCATATTGGCCTATAGGAAGTTTTGTCATCTGGATTTGCTCGAGGTTTTTCAATTAGTACCACTGTGGTTTGCTTCCATACAGTTGGAAAGTTGCCTTTTAGCAAGCAGTTGTTTAGGGTTGTTAGAAGGGCATCGGTTAGTCGATATTATAGCTTTGGCTACTTCGGCTGGTATCTTCACCGGCCCTGGGGACTTTCCCAGTTTAATTTTACGTGTTGCGTATTCCAGCTCTTTGGCGTTGAACTGTTTAATTTCCCGTTCGTTTTGCCTTTGGCGTGTCCACTTATTTATAGGTCTCTCCGGAAAGAGGCAATCGATTTCGTTATCGATTTGTTCTTCACTTAGGGCTAAGGGCCGATTAAGTTTAAGCTTTTTAGTCGCTATCTTGTATGCTTTGCCCCATATATCGTTCTCTAGTTCTCGACATAGCTTGTTCCACATTTTTTGCTTCTGTCTCTTAATGCCTTTTTTAGAGCTAGCTTTGCGGTTTTGTAGGCAATATATGACTCTTCTCGGTCTTGTCCCCTATTCTGGTGCTTGTTGGCTATCAGATGCTTTCTTCTGTTGCGTAAGCACTCGGTCCTTAAGTCCACAATTTCGCTATTCCACCAGTAGACAGGTTGGTGATGAAACCCGCCCGGTGCGCGTTTAGTTAGATGTTTGTCACAGAACTCGGTAATCTTCTCGGTCAGTTCCGTGGGGGTATATCTGTGCTGTTGATTAAAAATCTTCAGTTTCTCACCTAGAGATCACTTGCATGCCATCCTCTTGTTTCTCTGCTGGGGAGCTTGTTGACCTGCTTGTTCTCGATGATGCTATAGCTTAAGATTTTGTGACTACTTAGGCTCTCTCAATCCTCTTCGACGCGCCAATTCTTGATGTTTCTACTAAGGCTGCTAGTTGCTAGGGTGATGTCAATCAAGGAGTTTCCCAGTACACTTACGAATGTTGGTACTGTCCCCTGGTAGTCGGAGTGTTACCTAGAAAGCTTAATTCCAACCGAAGCCACAAAATATTCGCTCTGGAAAGCCACAAGAAAACTCAAAAGACCTCAACAACTTAATCCTCCAATTAAAAATGGTAACAGTACACGGGCCAGAAACGGTAAACCTAAGAGAAGTTTTCAAACCATTTCCTTCAGAAATATTCACAGAAGAAGAGAACAACATAACTTTCTGGAGACTCGATTCCAAATGGATCTGCCTTACAACAAGCTCACGACTAAAGTATTAAAACACGTCATAATGAAAGAAATCAAAAAAGATTTTTTTCTACTTTGCGTTCACAATGAGCTCATTGTGACACCATTGTGTTTTTGGGGAAATTTTAGTCAATTTTTAATTGAAAATATTTAATAGATTTTACAAAATAATTCATTATTTATTTAACAGAATACTTACAATGAAGCTGGATTAGAAAAATTAATAACTTGTCCATGTGATTTTTGTTTAAAACGAACGGTTGTCAATCTTGCCACGGATTACTACTAAAATTCTCCAAATACTAAGGAGATCCAATTTTTGACAGAATTTTTCATATTTTTGTTCAATAAGTGACGCAAAGTAGAAAAATGCTATATTTTACACGTTCCACAAGAGGCATTGTACCAGTCGTTCTGTTAGGGCACTCGTGTTACAATAAGCCTTCTTATGAAACTTGTAAAATAATATACTATTGAATCTGGTAAAATTCTACAAGAGTTGTTTCATAAATGTTGCAAATTAATAACATACATTTTCAATGTTGTACTGCGAACAAATTACTTTCTCCAGCACTTGGAAAGTTGCCTAAATAATTGTAATTCCAAAACCTGGGACAAAGCCAGAAGAAATTATATCATTTAGGCTTATACTTATTAACAATCCTATCCAAAGTTTTTGGAAAATTATATGTCAAAAAGTTAAAGATAATAATCGATGGAAGAAAAAAATAGTTCCAGATCATCAATTTGGATTCCGTAATAATCACCGCACAATAGCTCAGATACACAGGTAGGTTAATGAAGTAAATAAGGACTTCAGTGCTCAAAGATACTGCTCTGCAGAATTCCTTGACATATCTCAGGCATTCGACAAAATTTGGCTTAGTGCTTTGCAAAGAAACTTCTTTCCTATCGTCACTTTCAACTGCTCAAATCTGCTTGCTGGCCATACACACGCATGCAAATATTGCAAATCCGCGCGCAAGTGTGTTCAGGTAAGCGCGCGAGCAAGTGCGAATCAAATTTTGACCACACACTATTCAGGTAAGTGTCAGCAACTGCATGCGTGTAGGGCCACAGATAATAATTAATGAGTACAAGAAATAATCATACGAACTTAAAATACAATATATGACTTAAAAACTAAGCTAAATGTAAAATTAATCTAATATCTAACAAGTAGAAAAAGCTGTTTTCTCTACTTTCCACCAAAACCACAGATTCTTGTTAAAAACTTTACGAAATAAAAGCAACATAACTTTGAAAATTAATACAAAAATATACTTGCCTACAAAACAGAAAACATTAGTCATCACAAGCACGAGCGTAAGCGCGAATTGGGCACACACAGACGCACTTACCTTCGCACTTGCTCGAAAAATCAGACGCGGACAGATTCGCTTCGAGCCGTGCTTGGAACTGAACGTGCCGTCAGTTTTGCCCCATACACACACGCACTTGCTCGCGAGCCTAGAACTGTGCAGGCAAGTGTTAGCACTTGCATGCGTGTGTATGGGGCCTATTCACTGACCCAGCATCAGCCTCAAGGAACCTACAAAAAATTAAATAAAATTCAGCTTTGGTTAAAAACATGGCGCATTAATGTCAATGAAGCAAAATTCAGCCATGTGACAATTACATTACCTACGCAGAGAAACATGCCCATCGATGAAGATTAACAACTTTCAACTCACACAAGCACAGGACGCTAAATGACGACGCCGACGACTAACATGAAAAGAAAACATATATTTACTAAACGCAAACAACTTGGCCTCAAAGTAAGCCAAATGTATTGGCCGTAAATCAAAACTCTTAATGACAAGGTGTTACTATACAAAGCCATATTGAAACCTGTGTGGACATACGGTATTCAACCTTGGGGTGGGGGAGGGTGGGCCACAGTGAGACACGGAGCACAGTGAGACAAAGAGAATAAATTCGAACTTTACAGACTTTTTGCAGCTTAGTTCATACATAAAGTTGAGCCCCATCGAAGACTAATTGCCGCCAAAGTTACAGCGTTATTGCAAATTTCTGCCGACTTTTATGTAAAAAGTGTAATATTCGGGTATGTAATCTTTTTTGCTATGCAGAATTTAATGTGCCATAACTCTGATGTATATGGAATTCCATCGATGTTGTTTTATTTAGTGGTTGATACACCTTTAACCATTACTATTACGTGTTAGGTTATGAACATAGTGGAATGTATTAAAATTTGCACAACTTAAATCATCCCAAGATGCTTCAGGACCACAATGAGACAATGTTGCATGGGCCACAATGAGACATGAAAATTCCTGATGATGCCTCAGTAGCCTTATCAGACATTAAAAACAATTCTTCCCAGCCCACAACTAGTGGGAACCGAAGCGCCAGAAAATTTAATAAATTTTTCAATTAGGTTTGATAATATTTATGTTCGTTAGTGACTGAACCTAAAAAAGTACCTTGTTTTTCTTTTTGTTCTTATGCACTGAGATTGCATTGTGTTTATGACATTTTTTAAATATTTTTATTTACTTTACATTCGTCTTTTAATAAATTTACTACATTAATATCATCTTTTAATACTGTCTCATTCTACCCCATAACATGGGCCACAATGAGACAAAAACATTTATATATATTTTTTTAATTTTAACTGCCTTCCTCGATACATCTTAACAATTTTATTAACGCAGTATGCTGCTAAAAGTTTAAATTATTTACCTATGCTATCATTTTGATAAAAAGTATAAAATTCAAATTTTTATTCCAAAAATTGTATTTTTTGTCTCATTGTGGCCCACCCTCCCCTACTACTGCCATCCTGCAGAGGTTCCAAAACAAAGTATTGTGAGCCACCGACGATGCACCTTACTACGTTTTCAACGAGGTTATTCAACACGACATCCCATTGGAATCCGTCAAGGAAGTTATTCATCAGTTCAGTTTTAGGTATAAAGTGAAAGAGTGTCAGTGCACCCTAATACGTTAGCCTAATCAGTTAAATGTGCCCGATGCCAACTAAGTGCTCAAAACCGTATTCAGAAATTATGAATAATTACGTTTTAAACATTGTTTCATAAATTTGCGATTTTGCTGAACTCGTGGAATTTTTTTGAACAATATTTTTCTACGTTAACCATATGTTTCGGTTTTAACTGAAGTGAAATGTATCATCTGGTGACACATCTTTTCGAGTGGCGATTGCAATAAATGTGAATTAATTAGTTTTGAAAAGGCCAACCCCACCGCTTTTCAAGCTTCACTGCGAACTTGTCTACGTGTCTAGTGCGATCTAACGAAAAGCGATTTGAGACGAAGATTGTCGATCTGCGGGGAAAGCCCTAACATTGAAAAAATAAATTCATACTTAAAAAAAGGTTATTTAGATTTATTTTCATCGTTGATTCAGTTTGAAATTATTAGTACACGTTATATTTTTCTTCTTCCCGCTTAATTTACAAAATTAGCGATTTTATTTAAAAGTACCTACCAAGCTCAAGTACTGCGTAGTAAATCAATCAACAAAAACGTAAGTAATAATAAGTTTTGTGTACACATATAAATAACGAAATGAAATTTGCTTCTGCTTTTAACATTTTTATTTTTAGCATAACAGTTTTTTTTTTAACTGTCGCCGGAGTTTGCAGTGAAGACTAATTTATATTTCAGACGTGACAGGTAAGTACACACAGTCATAGATGACTAAAAGAGAACGTTCAGAGTTTTGCTTAACACTATTCATGTTTATTACTTTTCGTTTTCTTTATCTTTCTACGACTATACGTAGCACGACAGATATTACATTTACAAAAGTATTGTCTATACATTTTACAACGTGTTATAATAATATATAATACTGTTGCAACAGTTTTCAAACTTTAAAACTAAAATAACATAGCAATATGTATCTGTCTGTACAGCTGTACTACATGTTTATTGTTATTGGTGAAAAACGTAAAGAGTATTTTGTCGTGTCTGTCACGATATGAAATCACCATAAAGGAGATTTCTTTACTTCTCACTATGAAACCAGACGAAAAATTGATGTAATCAATACTACTGATTGATGTAATCATATACTATAAAGTGAAAGTCTTCGAATTTTCTTCAAATTTTATTTTATGTTCAATGAATTACGTTATGAAAAGATAAGAAGAATTATATAAACTTGTGATTTATAAACAATGTTAAGACAGAGATCTGAATAAGACAGATAAGAGATCTTTAAGGCCCTTTTCTTGTACGTACAAGATTTTCGTTCAATTTCTTAAATCAATTTAATTTGTGCAGTAAATTGTATCAAAATTTTAATTGAATTAAAAACTAGCTGGAAAAATAGAACATGTCCTATCTATCTCCAAACCGTATCGGCAGCTCAAAATTTTCTTGTTTTTGTTGGATAGTTTTTTTTTCTGTTAAACATTTTCGACTAATAACAATGTCAAAGGACCGAGTTACAATAAACATTCACTCACCCTTTGGTTAGATCTCTCTTTCCTGCTTTCTTTCTCTCTTTCTCGTCCACTGCGGAGCTGAGGGTAAACGTCTTAACATCTGGGCTTCGCTTTTCGATTCGATACAATGCAAAATTACAAATAACCATTTACGAATATCTACTCAAGGCTATGGGACTTGTTTACTTACCGGGGCCATCCCGGCCCCGCACCATCCAGCGGAGACTCTAGATGCGGTAGTTCCCTTCTGGGATGCGAATTCACGGAGAAGGTATCCTCGAATGTCCATCTTCGTACTTCGCATGCATAAAGACGACCCCAAGGTGGATATTAGCATACCTTGCCTTCTGAGCGTACGTTCTCAGAATCATTGGTGCCACTGACTTCCACAGTGTTTGCTACACTGGCTACAGCCCAGTCAACACCAAGTTATGACCTTTCTTGGAAAGCACAATGCAATCACCTGGTCAGGTATTACAACTACTTGTATTCCCGGCATCTACTACTCACGCCTCTGCAGCAGGCGGCTATGGTCAGGTGCCGTATACAGGTGAGATGATCCTCGACTCTCTCCCATTTATGGGCGAATTCAGAGCGATCACCCTTATGAAAGAATGCCCAATCTCTTACTCTCTGTCCGAGCCATCAGCGGACACAACATGATTGGCACCTTACTCTACCTCAGAGCATCATCTACCATCAGCAAACCTTTTACGCATGCACAATTACTTCATTCCATGTCCTTGCAATTTATTACAACACTCGCGAGCCCGTTTGCGTAATTAGCGCAACTTTACCAAAACGTTCGCCCTCAAGGACCGCGCCTCGACTGAAGTGCTTTCGTTCCTTCTTTCCTTGCATCCCTCTACCTGACGCATATACCCGTATCATATTACCAAACCATAGAGAAAATAAACAAACGTGCTCGTGTTTTATATATTGAAAATGCATAAACTTTCCTAAATTCTAAACTTGATAAAATATACAACGACAACATTTTAAATTTTTATTGCAGAAATTGAACCAAATCGGGTACAAAAAATAGGGTAGTCTAAAACGGCCTTTTTAGACGCGAGACTGTGACTCTAATTTTCTGGGAGTGGGTCCAATTTAATAACATCTTGTTGCAATCGTTATGAACCCTTATGCAATAGCCGAAAAAATAATTTAAACAATTAACTAGCCCCCTCCTCATTGCATCTTACGCGTTCGTTATGCATCCTTTTTATTTTTTACACCTAACATGTAGCCCAAAAAAATAATTTGAAAAATTAGTTAACTTTCCCCAGTTGTATTTTGCGCCTTGTTGCATTAATAAATTATTATATTATATATTAATAAATCAATAAAAAACTTTTAAAAATATTATTGAAAGGAGATAAATACATTTAAATACAATTAATAAATAGTTTTCTTAATCAGAATTCAAAAACTGAGTTATTACTCAAAATGAGTTGCTGTATTTGCAGAAAAATACATATCAGTGAAGCCTTTAAAAGAAAAAACGTTTTTCTAATTTCGATAAGTATTATTTAATATGTTTTAAACAGGTGAGGGAATGATGTCGATTTCAATAATTCTCTATTTCGCTTTATTAATGTCAGTTTTTTTATGATGTCAATAAGTTTGTGTAAAAGCTTTGGCTTATTTATCTATAATTATTTAAATATACTTTCGATAAGTTTGTTTACTATTCCACCACTGTTGCTGCTTTCTTTTTTAAATCGCAACTATTAGATTACGTATTAAAATTATCCCACGTGTGTTTTGGCAAAGCAAATTCTTTATTGAACTTCAAGATCAATTTGCCTCTTTCGATATTCTCAGTGTTAGAATCAGTTTAGTTTAGTCTTGGGCGCCAATGTGTAACGATCTTATAATGAAATTTTCGTCGACGTATTTGAAACACCAAACCCAACAGACGCTAGTATGACGTTTCAGTTTGTTTTCAGGAAAAAGCCGCGATTGAAAGGTACGTAAATCTTTTTATAGCCTTTCTAATTTCGGACAAAAGAAAAAAACATGACAAAATTATTGTTGTTATGATAGCTTGCGAATTTAGTAAAATAAGTTTTAACTTATTCATACGTGTACCTAATAGTCGCCGTTAATATTAATCAATTGAAAGCAATTACTAAACAACACTTTGCTGATTAAGTTGCAATAAAAATACGCGAAACTGTAAAAACTAAATCTATCGGCTGTTAAATTGAAGGGAAACTAAAATATTCCAGTTTGAAAATAAATCCGAAGGAAAGCAAAACAAGTCCGACCTAATTTTAACAGATTTCCAGATTAAAACAGTATATGCTGTTACGTCATAGGAACTTAAACTTAACCTCATTAAGTAACACTCATTGATCTATTTATATACTGTTTTGTTTGCATATGGGAACGAAAACATTTATTTTTTATTTTTATTTTTTCGGCGGACAAATTTCATGAGAAAGTCATTTCGATTTTAAATAATAAGTAGTTAACATTAAAAGTGAGTGGTAGTGGTGATAGTAGTAGTTTTGAAAAATGATTTTGAATTTGGCGATTCTATGGGCATCACTTAATCTGCGAATTCCGAAGATGAAAAATTGAAGCGGTTATAATAAATATTTATTCAACAGGAAAAAGAAAACATTCATTTTGGCATGGAATGATTTATATTATAATAATAAAATAGCAAAGTGTGTGGTGCGGAATGCGAAAGTTAAATTAACATTCATCAAATACACTATAATCCAAATACTCTCCACTCTAGTATCAATAAACATTAATTTCCAGCGAAGCTTTTTAAGCTATACATTCTTTTTCCTGCCAAATTGAAAAATGAATATGTACAACTGAAAAGAATTTCAGAGAGAAATAGGAACATTTAAAATGGTTTTTCCAAAAATTGAAGACATGGGCTCACAACATTTTCAATATTTGTTACAATCACAAAGTTACTGCCTCGCTTCTTTTTAGTACCTAGAGTTTGTGAACACAGTTTTAATTTAGATAAGTTCTATTTTATTCATTATACTTTGTATAAACAAGACAACTTCAGCATAATTAAACCTAAAAGCAACATTTTAATTCCGTAGTTACAAAAATTATTCAAAATTTCTAATTAACAAATATTCAAAATTTAACAAGAAATATTAAAAACCAAGTATGTACCTAATAGCGTGTATTGTCCCCCCCCCCCGAGCATAAATTATCGTTTCCATTCTTCTTGATACTCTCTCAATAAGGTATCGAATAGTAGCCTGATCAATTTCTTCCAACTCTTGTATGACAGCTGCATTAAGCTCTCCTAAGTTTGCAGAAGCAGAAATTCGAGCTCGAATTCGTTTCCCCACCATGTACCAGATGTGTTCGATGGGATTAAGAGTAGGCCAAATTATAGGTTGAACTTCCAATTTCATCCAAGTAGTCATTAACTATTCAAGCAACATGACAACATGGATAGGGCATCATCATGCATTAGGACGAAATCAACACATTGAACTAAATGTAGATATGCCACCATCGCATCGGTAATTCGATGCGAGCTTCCATACTAATACCCCACTACATAATAGGACCTCCACCAAAACTAATTGCACCTTTCACCAGACCTTCGCCATATTCCTTGATAACCATCTGGACATTTGAAACAGTTGGTCATATTAAGATTTGAGGAATTAGTTCTTTGTATGATGGAATACGCACAAGGTTAATTAATGGCTGAAGTCTAACAGCCCCCTGTATAATTTTCTTTTGCTTTATCAGAAATGTATATATCAAGATTTCAAGATGAGAAAAACCTGCTTAAGAAAAACATAAACAAAATAAATCTAACGAATTTATAAAATTAACTTATTTATGACTCGTTGTAGTAAGTAAATCTTATAATCATTGTTAAATGGCGAGTTCGTAAACGAAATGCGCAGTAAAAACGCCGACATATCCGCCGTTAATTTGAAATATTATTTCCTGTTACTTTACGCAAGAAATTTACGCACAGGGCAGTAGCAGCCTTAACAAAAACCAGAACACACTTAAAAGAATTGGCATTGGCATATGCGAGCTAGACGTTAGAAACTATTCCTTAGTCTTAATTTAACTACGCATTATTCAGCATTGTTCTTGCGAACTGATTGAAAAACATGGTTTCTTATTAAAGAAGAGTTTCGCATGCATGAATATCATCGGCCTCGTCAAAAGAGAACAGAATTTTTTTGCCCAACAAAAAAGAACGTTACGTAATCTCGTTTAATACATCCTGATTAATGAATGCCAAAAATTAATCACCAGAATAGTCAGTTTGTTGCTTTTACTGCCGACGAAGTAAAGCGCCAAATTTGTGATTGTTGTTGTTACTATTACCACCTACCTACCACTGTTATTGGAATTACTTCACAGATTAAAACTTCACATGACCTTTCGATTCATTGATTTGTTGATGTATGGAATAAAAAAGGTAATACTTGCCAATGTAAATAATCGATTCTTTTTCAAGTTGAAATTTCAGTTAATTAAAAAAGGGTATAAATTTGGTTATTGGAATCCCATATGAGTTTGGTATTGGAATGGATTCTATCATATTGTTTACAAAACGTCCTCCGCTTTAAAGCGAGCGCCACACCTGTCGCGGCCAAGTTGCAGGTGTGGCTCTAGCTTAATATTGATTTTCGTTAGCTGATATTTTTTCATTGCTTCACTATTTTCCAATAATTTTTTATCAGCACGAACAATTTATACTATTGTGGCAAAGTTTGAATTGAGATGCTTATGGAATTGTTACGACTTTCCATCGTTTTCTTCTGTGTGTTTCTCACTTGCACGTTCAAATTTTATCATTCAAAAGAAATTCTCGATGAAACTATGTCACAGGAAAAAACTTCATTTTAAAGACGATGCCACAAGGTTGTCAACCGAGCATCTTTATAATTATAATTTATAATTAATGAGAAAGATTCTTTTGTTCTTTTGACACGAATTAAAACTTACTTGGCTAAGTTTTACCTGCACTTTCTGAAACATCTTGTAGGTGTGTAGGTTAGACGTTTCTGTCGAAAGTATGACATTTTAAACTTGTGCCTTAAGTAATATGTTATCTTAATGAATTGTTTCGTCCGATTTTAAATCCTTTAAGTTTCAGGCACATCTTTCCTTGCCTTTTGCAAAAGTAAAATTTTTTACTTCTCTCTTTTACTCTCGTTAAGACTTCTTATGTCTACAAGTCAAAATAATATATTGTTGCAGTTTATTCTGCGAATGAACATTCAGCATCGTAAATGCTTTATAAGGCGATAATACCGAAAGCTATACCACCGATCGCTATACTATAAACATGAAGGTGTTATGCTCATGTGTAAACAGGTTCATATGCAATCAAAATGCGAAATAAATTCACAGACGTAAACGAAACTAGCAAACTCATGCGGATATCATAAACATTTTATTGCAATAAGTATCATATAAATCTAATCACTCTATTTAATTTAACGTGACTCAATGTACAGGGTAATGCATGGTTTAAATAGCTGTCTTAGGCCCGGTGTGTTCACTTTAACTTTATTGCCAAAATAACAATTATACAAATAATTGCTACTATGGGAATAAACTGGAGGTTAAAGTTAACTTAAAGTGAACAAACCAGGTAAAAGTATTTAAGTTGTATTGAATGTTAAGGTCTATAGTAATGTGACGTTTGTCTTCATCTCTTTCCACTTCATTTTTTAAAGAGTCTGGTAATGTTTTTATGCCAGATTTTATTAAGGATCTAGAACATGTGTTCCTTAGGCCCGGTTTTTTCACCTCCGGTTAACTTTATCTGGCGAGTAATTCCCTTAGCAACGATTGTGATCACAATTGTTACTATGGGAATAAACCGTCAGATAAAGTTAACTGGAGGTGAAAAAACCGGGCCTTATGCCCGATTTCTTCATTGCCTTATCTTGAGGTTAAATTTATCTATCTGTTAGAATGTGACACACAGTATGTGTACGTCACATTCTAACTGTTAGATAAATTAACCTTAGGTTAAACATGGTGAAGAAATCGGCCATTAGTTTAAAAAGTGTGTCACATAGATAACTTGCCGTCCAAAAGTAAGTAGCCTATATTTGTTAAATTAATTATTAACAATGTAATGCATATACATATTATCCAAAAAAATGTTAAACATAGTATTCTGATATATTTTAGCCGTAAGGCCCGGTTTTTCAATATCAAGTTAAACTGTAACTTTCGGTTTTTTTCCATAGCAACAATTGTGTTCTTATGGGAGTAAACTGAAGGTTAAAGTTAACATGCGATTGAAAAACCGGGCCTAAATTCTTTCAAATGAGCCATGGGGGTTAACATAGCTTATGATATGAAGGAAGACAAAATTTTGCCGTTTTTTACGTTTAGAAAATCCAACTGATGTGGCAAGATTGCAAAACAATCCAGATGAAATTTATGAGCTTCTGGATAACACTGGATCGGATTTAGAATTAGACCAAGGAGAGGATAGTTGGGAATCAAACGACACTGACAATGATGGTTTTGAAAATAATGCTCCTCTTAATAATAATAATTTAAACAATTCAAGGGATAATTCTGATAACGATTCACATAATAGCGAAGACAACATACCTCTTAGCAATTTTCGAAAGCTTTATTCGCGAAAAGGCGTTTTCACTAGCAAAGACGATCCTAAAGAAGAAATTAATTCAAGGTTGACACCGTGGCAATATTTTGAATGATGATTTTTTTTAATGGGAGCAGAATTTACAGCTCAATATTACTTACAAGAAACTGGATAATCTTTACATGTTACCTACTCTAGAAGAAATAAAAAAGTTTTTTGGAATGCATGCTATTATGGGCTGCATTAAATTTCCTCGAGTTCACATGTACTGGAATGGTAAATTCAAATTTAACATTTA
Source organism: Dorcus hopei (assembly GCA_033060865.1). Classification (NCBI taxonomy): domain Eukaryota; kingdom Metazoa; phylum Arthropoda; class Insecta; order Coleoptera; family Lucanidae; genus Dorcus; species Dorcus hopei. Next base: position 45,408,724 of record CM065426.1, on the reverse strand, counting down.
ATATCAAATGTAATGGCACGGGATCGATTCTATCTGTCGCGTGTGAATTTTCATGTTGTTGATAATCTCTCTGTCGACGAAAAAAGAAAAAGGAAAATCGACTCTAGAAATGAAGAGGGCAAATAAAGGAGTTTATTCAGTAGATGAGCAAATGATACCCTTTCTTGGTCGTTGTCCAGTGCGCCAATACGTAAAAAATAAGCCTGGACCAGTTTAAAAAAAATTCGTTCTGACTTCCAAAGGAACTGCATTAGATTTTTCTCATTTATCACGGAACTACCACACCGCTTCCGTTGTCTTTACACTAGTGCAGACTTTACCAGAAGAATGCCACGTATTTTGTGACAGGTATTTCACAACTATATCTTTGTTTGGCAAATATTGTTATCAAGTCTGCACGATACAGGCACAATTATGTCCAACAGGATTAGAGGTTGTGAATTTAAGAAAGACAGTTATATGGGACGCGGTGAATCTGAATAGGTTGTAAGGAGCGATAACAAAATTTGTGTTTCAAAATGGAAAGACGACAAATCTGTTTTAATGTTATCTACAGCTTTTGGATCTCAACCAGAAATACAGTGAAAAGATGGGACAAAAATCAAAAGCGACGCGACGGGTAGATGTAACCTGCCCAAAAGTAGTTAAGAACTGGGTGGAGTTGACGTGTGCGACCAAATGATTGAATACTATCGTTCTTTTTTCAAAACAAGAAAATTGACAGTCAAGGTAATTTTTCATTTATTCGTACTATCTATTACAAACAGTTGGATAGAATACTAAAACGATGCTTCGAATCTCCACAAAAAAGAAAAAGTAATGGATCTTTTAGAATTTCGCCTGAATTTAGGAGAGTATTTGATTTCAGGAACAAAGAGGTTTCGTTTAACAGCAGAAGATATGACAGAAAATGAAGAACAACCAGAACCAAAGAAGAAAAAAAACATTTCTGAACCAATGCCTCGTCAAGATCGACGTAACGATGGATTTGACATAGGCCAAAAAATGACGATTTCAAAAATCCAGTGCGATATAGACTCGAAGGCTACAAAAGTCGTTCTAGAGTCCGATGTGTCAATGATATATACAGTACCTTAATTATTTCTTAGAATTTCACAAAGAAAAATAAGTTGTTCACAATTGTGATTTCATTGGTTTCACTCCCAAGGCACACAATTGTGCATGTCCTTGAAATACCACGTAGCATCCTTGAAAAGTTGAACTAATGATTTATCGACCAACTTCAAATATCTTTGTTCAAAACGAAATAGATAACTGAACACCCCTAAAATCAGTACTATAAATTATAGAACCAGTTCATTATTCGGAAGTTCACTGTTACCTACATACAACAGGGTGTTAAAAGTTAAAAAAAAAATATTCTTTTTCTATTACATCTTTACTTACACACAAGATCTTTCCACTTGGTGCCCCCTTAAAAAAAATGTTACGCTACTATTTACTTGTAAAAATATTTTCTTTTTAAATTTTTTAGTTAACCACTGAAGATGGCAAAAACCCTTTGTCGAAAACGTTAATGTTTTAATATCAAACCAATTTAATAAAACAATACGTGACTGTTGATTCTAAGAATTATCCTTTTAATTTAAATTCTACATAAAAGTATTCAGGTAATTCATGTAAAAAGTATAATAAAAAAATCGAATTGTCTTTTCTTCTGCTTACGAGTAAAGGAATGAAGATTCTAAATAGGAGTAACTATTAAAGACCTCGTTAAAAAATGACCTGAATTTGACCTGACCTGAACTTAAAGTGCTCCACAGACTCTAAAGAAAAGTAGAAAATGAAGCAAGCATGTCTGATATAAGAGTATTTAACGGTCCAGAAAATAGCCACATTTAATCCCTTACGAATAAATAATTAAATCGCATTTAAATGTATATATTTCACTGATAAGATTAACTCAATAATTACCACATTAAACTGCAACTTAGTGTGCCAATAATAGAGCTGAAAGATATATTATTTCAGCTTGTCTTCAAAGAAAAGTACTGTTTTATTTTTTTGTAATGAAATTGATTGAATTGTTTACATTTGCCAAAAGTTTCGAATTAGCTTTAGATTTAAAATGAACAGTGACATTTTTTTAGCAGGCGTGTGTACACTTACCATACCGCCTGGAAATAGGTACAAGCTATCTTAAGATAAATGTATTGATCGTTATCATTATCTCGCCAAAAACGAATTCACAGATTGATAAACCTGACTTATTTCATACAGACAGATTACATTCACGTCGATGTTACTTAGTGAGTATGTGCGTGCCGGGTGTCAGCTTTTAAATTAACTATGTAAGTATTTTTTTAATTACCTATTTATTGCACATATTGTAACAGTTTCCTTATCATACAAACGCGCTCGATTATACTATAGTATATTTGCTCAGTAATATGCGAATCATCGTTAGTTCTGTATAAGTCAGTTCAACGGAAAGTAGTAACAATGCTATTCTTACCTCCACATATTCAGTTTGTTATTAGTGAGTTGCAAAACAGAATTTCGTTCTATATCCGCCGCCAAGACAAACACCGGAACTAACAACACTCAAAAATCAGTGCTTACGTTTACGTACCCTACACGTGTTTTAAGTTTCAGAAGCAACAATGCCGTGATAAATCAGATTTAATTTATTGCACATTCCGAAACCTCCGCTCTACAACACAAGGTGATTCAATACTTTTTTTTAATACAAAGTTATACTTTCAAAATGAATGGTAAACTGAATTAATTTATGACTAAAGTTGATAAAAACTATTCCTCCTTTAATATTCATTAAACTACTGGCTGGCTTTCTCAGTCCTAGTTTAACTTTAAACTCCTGTTTATTTCCATAGGAACATTTGTTTTTATAATTGCTACCACGGGAATAAACAGGAGTTTAAAGTTAAACTGGGACTGAGAAACCCAAGAGATCGTCAGTGCCTTACTGTTTTTTAATGTCATCGGTCATCACATCAGTCATCAATATTAAAAGTAGTCATACACTAAAAAGTACCTTTAAAAAAGTTGCCAAACAAGTTTTAAAAACAAATTAAAGAATATTTACAAGCGCCAGTAAAATTGCACTCTTTTCTTATCTGTATTTATAAAGTATTTGGCAATCTCGTGGTTCAAAAAAGACGTTATTTTTATGAGAGTAAACTCACTGCAAAAAACATGACATTGATAAGTCAATAAAGCAGAAAATTATCAAATATCCTAACGGACAACAAACATTTATATTTTGCATTAATATAGGGCGATCCAGACACAATTGATAATAATCTGAGATCTCTTATAATTCTTATAATAATCTCTAAAACTAAATCTGCTTTTGATTCGAAATTCTTGTACATGGTATACCTTTGCGAATTGTTTAAATCTAATTTTTATATTAAAGTTGTACCGTGGAGTGTTCCTTATCAGTGATGTTTTGTATGCAATAAGTACGGTTATACATTTTTGTATATTTATTTATCAACTGTGATGTACAGTGACGAGCATGAGAAATGGGACACTATTTCTTTCTAGATAGTATCCAGCTTTAAATAGCAGCTCTAACTTTATCTGTCTTAAAACTTAGATTATAATATGTATAATACTTTACATATCATTCGATCATCGGCATATAATAAAAAAAAAATATATGTACTATAGACAGAAATATAACAAAATTTGATATAAGATTTTCTCATTTTTTATTTTCTTTGCCTTTCCCTGCGTGGATTAAATAAGCTACAGCTTCGGATATAACATATTTTTTGGTTATTATAAGTGTGTTTTAGCTACTCTCATTTTTCTACCAATCATTTCAAGATTGATCTTTGCAATATTAATTTTCTTACGTAAGTTGTTCCTGAAAATATTTGTGGTAGATAAAAGACTAACTCTCACAGATAAAATACAATTCCCGAGGGATTTATTTTCGGACATTACTGCGTTTATACAGGCTGTCTTACGAAAAACGCCCCAAGTCGTAACTCCGTTATTTATACATTAATTTTGACAAACAAAAAAGCAAATAAAATGAGACTAAAAGTACCATAAGGTGAGTCCAGTTTCAATTTTTTTTAAATTACCTTCAAGGTCAAACGATTGTCAACTTTTATTTTTCAAATGGCTCTGTATATTTTTTATTATTATATCTGGTAGAGATGTTTTTTCTAAATCCAATAATGTTCAGCACTTTGACATTTAGAAAATATTTTTCGTAAAAAAAAGAAATGATCTAGTCTATTACGCAAAACGTGCTTTTCATAAAAATGTTAAAGTTTGTCGTGAAAACAATGTCACTGAGCGTTATTTTTCACAGTTGTTTCAAACTGTCAAGTTATTCTCTTTGTATGATTTATTGTTTCTTAAAAAAGCCGATTATGGATAATACTCAGCTGATTGACTTACTCCAAGTATATTTTGAATGCAATAAAAACACAAGCAGTGTGTCTCTATAGACAGCGATTTTTTCCCAAAGCAATTTACACAGTTGCAGTCTTAATTTTAATTATTTCATTAATGTTTTCTGCACTGCTTGATTGCTGCTTTTATTGCATTCAAAATATACTTGCAATAAGTCAGTCAAGTGATTATTATCCATAATCGGCTTTTTTTTAGGAAACAATAAGTCGTACAAGTGGAAGAACTTGATAGTTTGAAACAACTGTGAAAAATAACGCTCAGTTTCATTGTTTTCACGACACAGTTTAACACTTTTATAAAAAACACGTTTTGCGTAATAGACCATTTCTTTTTTTACGAAAAATGTTTTCTAAATATCAAAGTGTTGCACATTATTGGATTTAGAAAAAAAATTTCTACCAGATATAATAATAAAAAATATACAGAGCCATTTGGAAAATAAAAGTTGACAGTCGTTTGACCTTGAAGGTAATTAAAAAAAAATTGAAACTGGACTCACTTTATAGTATTTTTAGTCTCATTTTATTTGCCTTTTTGTTTGTTAAAATTAGTCCATAAATAACGGAGTTACGACTTGGAGCGTTTTTCGTAAGATAGCCTGTATTTATATTTCGTTTTAATTCTTGTAATATAATCCCAATTATTTCAGGATTACTCTGTAGAATATGAATTTTTTTTGTTTAAGCTCTTTCTAAAAATATTGTTCACAGAATTAATATTTTGTTGCAGATTTTACGACACAATGGAAACGGATTTTCACGTTAGCCATTCTGCCAAAAACTATAACATACAAAAATTCTTAAAAAATCACCCGGGAGGTTTAAACTACGTCCAACCGTACCGAGATAAAGATGTCACTCGACCAATGATAGACGCGTACCATTCCCAGGCAGCACATTATCTTCTTAAAGAGTACAAAGTAGGTGGTAGAGATGACAAAGATGAAGAAGATTTGGAGGTGAGAATTTTGTGAAATTACGAATTTCAAGCCTGCATAAGTTCGATAACTTCCACGATCTTAAAAAAGATGTAGGTACTTTCAATATTTTTAAAGAAAATAAACGGCAGTAACTGAAATAAACTACAAAAATTGAAGTTTCCTGTTTAAAAAACTGCGCTCAGTATTTTTAATGGGGCTTTTATAAACTCAGCCAAAATAGCATCAAACAATTGATTTTGCAAATATTATTGTCTTTACGTAACCCAGAAATTAACTTAATATCTTCAAATGGGCATCATTTAAATTGAATGGGTGATAATTGTCACGTACACCTGATCAATTATTCAAGCGTTTCAAGCTGAATCTAAATGGTTTTCGGATATTTTACACACAATGCTCTCTAAAAAAAAGATAATAAATTGGAGCTGCATCACGAAAAGTTTTACGTAAAAATTGGGTGAAAGTGACGTTAGATAAACATTCAACGTAACAATTACGTTAGAATATTCCAATAGATAAGCATTTTAAAATAACAATTTATTTAATGTAAGTGTGCACGTTATCTTGCTTTATACAGAGCGAGCAAAAGTATCGGAAAATCAAGAAAGATTTAAATGTCATCTCGTATTAAATACACTTGTTGCAAGATTAATGATTTAATACTAATAAAAAAAATTGTTTTATGACGCACTTAAAACTCTTGTAAAAATAGTACATACCCACATGTTACTCCACACCACACTTAAATGTATGTAAATTATACGTTTCCAATTCTATTAATAATGTTTTTCGTGTAGTTGACAGAAAATGACATAATGTTTAATCATAAATCGTGAAGAAAAGTGGGACTTGTCTTGTTAGCAACACTATTCTTCACGTTTCCGTTAGCAACACATTTTTTCATTCATTTTGACGTATCAGAGGTCGAAGATTGATTGATTCATGTCACAGATTGATGTTTTGTTACTATGTCAACGAATGCTTGACATAACTTGATGTATTATTATTATTCGTCGACACTCTCATAATTTTAGCGTTATTTTCGTCAACTATACGAAAAAATAGCATGATCTGCACGTTAGAAAAGTGAATTTCCATGTTCGTGTAAATTTGATCCACTCGTGAGCTAACGCTCACTCGTGAATTCAAACATTTACACTCACTGGAAAACTGTCACTTTTCTAAACTTGTAAATCAATATACTATTCTTCAATTCAATTAATAAAAAAATAACACTTCAAAAGTTGCAAGCATTGTCGAGCTTTCGGGCTCAAAAATGATAATGAGAAACTGAAAGCTTTGCAGAATGTAAATACTTGTAGTCAAATCGCCCACCAAGTACAGTAGCTCAAAGAAAACTTGATTAATGTTATCAAAAGCTGTTAGTAACTACGGGGGCATATTTTTATGTTATTTACTCCCTTCAACACATACACTCATTCCATCTTTTTTCCAATTGTCTCATACCATCAGAAAAAATTCTTTCGGCAATTCTGCAACATATTGTTCAACGGGCTTCATCAGATGCAAAACGCTTTCTCCTGAGAAAACTGTTGCCATCAGTTTTTTTTTCCAGGAAACTGTGTTTTGGCTTTTTTGGTGGTGGAAAGCTTTTGTAAATCCATTGCATGGATAGTGGAAGAGTCCTGGTGATATATCCAAATCTCATCCCCGGTGATTAATTCGAGAAAGAAAATTTCTATCCCTTTCCAACGTGGCCAAGCTTTCTTGAGAAATTTATTTTCTGATCAATTTCTGTTCAGGTGTAAGCAATCTGGGAATCCACCGAGCAAACAACTTCTTTATACACAGATCGTCGTGCAAAATTTTTAAGTCACTTATTTTGGATATACAGACTTCATTGTCAATAACAATTCCAGCTTCTGTGAGTCGTCCAGATTTTGGATCACTGTTAATTAATCATTTGCCCCATCGAAAGAGTTTAGACCAAAATTTAACTTGAAAGTAAGACCCATTCACAGCAACCATTTTTTCATTAGTATATAATTTTTGGACCATTGCTTTATTTTGTCAGGCACTTTATGGCACTGCGATGTTCCACCTTAATTTCACTCATTTTATTAACAAATAAACCTTCCCAAATCTCGATAAACCGCAGAAATTAAACAGCTAAGCACAAGTACTTCTAAATGTTACAGCTAGTTCCGTTGTTAATAATCGGTTTGACATCTTACATGTGACATGTTTGCATTTACGCGCTATCTTTGTGTATGTCTTGTTGGTCGTCGGGGTCGCAATGGAGTTCTCGAGCTACTGTTCTGCTGATGAGGCCCCAAATAGGGTCGAAATAGCTATACGGGATATGCTCGGGGGCCCCATTGCAATCCAGTCGACTTGTAGCCAAATTTTGCTGATGTGACATCGTCGCTTTTTTGTTTCATACCTAGGTAGATAACATAAAAATACGCCCTATTATTGTGAAAAAGAAAATTGCAAGTCACTCAAGCTCATAATGATTTATTTCAACTTCTTAGGATTCTTTACTTTATCAGTTTAGTTCTGCTCTCTTTTTTTGGGCTTTACTAATGTCATCTCTTCCTTGACATGCCTTTTTTCGCCTTCTATCTGTTTTCAGATAGTCTTCAGTTTTTTCTCTGTTCTCTTCAGATATCCAAACCAAATGCAATTTCCATGCCTCCATTTCTTATCAACCGTTATTTGTTGTAGTATCATTGTGTTGTAAAAAGCGACTCTTAACATAGTTTTTGGCCTTAATGTTATTTTATTCAGTCTTCTATATCTCTGCCTATTTTCTTGCTTTCATCGCCCTTTTCCGTGATGACTGATGAATCTTTTCATTCGTTCAAACTTCACATTCCTTTCATCCTCTCTTCGCTCTTGGCTTTCTAGTGACTGAGTGACACTCCCATTTTAATGTACCTACTTTGATTTTGGGTCGTTTACAACTAAAATAATTTTTCCTGTTGCGATTATAGACCTCTTACATGTCCCTTTGCCAATTACCTACATCGTCTGCTAGGCCTTTGTTTCTGTTCTATTTATTTAATTCTCATTGTCTCATTGTCATTTCCAGTAGCAAGTTACACAAATGCTTTAATCCGAAATCTCTTGTAAAGTTCTCGGACGTTTAATCACTGTATGTAGTTGCATCCAGAAGAAAGAAAGAGCCTTTTGCAATACTAAATCACAAACAACTAACAATTATTTGTGAGAAAATTATCAAAAGAACGGTAGAACTGGTAGAAGCCTGTAGGGAATAACTGCAATGAAATAGAAATCATTGGGGGAGAAAACGGAATATCTAAGTAGAAGAAATCAGAGACACAAAGACTCAAGACAGTAAAGAAAGAGTACAGGAGTAGAACTAAATTCAAACATTCATTAACATAATGAACACTGCAGTTATTTAAATGGTGTTTATTTTTACAGAATGATATTGAAAAATAATGATTAATAACGATAATCAATTTAAAAAAAAATATCATCGACGCATCAATTGATCTGTTATTAATACCTTTGCAGTTAATTACTCACTTTTAAAGCCTATTTTTCATTTCTCATGTGACGTATGTGGATGAGTAAATAACTGCAGTCAAATACATACATACTCGTAGACATAGTAATTAATGACTCAATCCGAATTAGACTCACATTTTTAATCTTTAATAAATTTAAATTAGCCTTTGAAGTTTAGATAATTAATTTTCATTCCGTGTTTTGCTTTTGTTTATCGGATAAAAACACTTCTCAAAGAGATTAGACGTGTTTTGCGCTGCTAAAGCTTGAGTCTCAATAGTTTTTTTATTTCAAAAATGAGTACCGACCGAATTACGCGATCAGTTAACACTGATAAAGAAGAAGCCTTAGTGCAACGTGTAGTGGAAAAAGTTCTTGCGAATCCTAAGTTTTTAGAGAAAATTGTTTCTGCTATCAATGACAAAATAACTGGGGCCCTATTCTCAACCCGCTCGAAAAGATTCGCATGCGAAAATGACGTATTTTCCGAACGATTTGTATAGTTTTGTACGAGAGTCTACGTCATTTTGACGTCACGAGTTGAGAATATGGCCCCTGGTCTCGAGTCCAAGGTGATGTCTTATGAGAAAAAGGTGATCTCGCTTGAGAGTAATTGGGATGCAGATCATTATTTGATAGATATACAAGAACAGTACTCTTGTAGTAACAATCTCCGAATTTTCGGAATCCCGGAGAATTCAGCTGAGAACCCGGAGCAAGTTATAATTGATATGTGCCATAACAAGCTAAATATTAACATTGGTAAAAATGATATAGACTGTTATCATCGGTTGGCTGCCAAAGAGGGTGCTACTAAGCCGATAATAGTTAAATTTTGCAGAAGGAGCACAAGAAATCAAATTTTCAACGCGAAAAAAATTAAAGGGTTCCAAAGTTGTTATCCGAGAGGACTTGACGCATACCAGAGCTTCTTGGGTAAAAGACTTTACTTCACGTTTTAATAATTCGAATGTTTTCACAGTAAGTGGTAAAATTTTCGTGAAGTGGAATGGTACTATTCGTAAAATTAATTCTATTCACGACTATAACAATTTTGTCTGTAAGATAAATGAACCGCAGCAATAATACCGCCTTTAGATTAGTTTGCCTGGCGTTTGTGAGCCTGTGTTTCTTACTGGTGTACGTATTTATGCACTTTGGATTTCATATTTTTACTCTTAAAAATTAATTATAAATAACATAAACTTACCCTAACGATGGCAAATACATCTTAGTATTACTGTTCTAGCGATTTTATAATATTGTAATGATTCGTCGACACCAGCCGGCGTCAGACTGTCTCTTGCGTCACAGCCGTCTAGTTGACGCACCTTAGGCGACAGCCGAGAAAGTGCTGGCGGCGGAATAAACTAGATCAGACAGTCTGTCGCGTACTCGAATGTTCGCGAAAAATAACCTCGGCTTATAAAGCACGCGATCGGGAGTTCGGGGAAATTCAGTGTTGGACAGTTCGGCGTTAAAGTTCGTGTTACATTTCCGCTCGGCTGTTAAAATAAATTAGGGATAAGCTTGTAAATAAATGTTAGTGTTATAGTGTAAATTTACAAATAAATTAGTTTATTAACTATTTCGTGCTTTGTTTTAAAATAAAAATTAATAGAACCCTTAAAATCGTTACAATATGAATAAGCCTTTCGTTAAAATAGCATGTATTAACATTAGATCTATAGTTACTAAAGTTAATGATGTCAGTTTAACCTTATCTAATAATGACACTGATATTCTGGTAGTCACAGAAACCTGGCTGCATCAAGATATTGCAAGTAATAATGTGGTTATTGACGGATGTAAATTTGTAAGAAGCGACAGACCGACACGTGGTGATGGCATTGGTATATATATAAAAAAACTCTTTTAACTTTACCGTAATTGATTCTGAAAATAATATAGAACAACTACGGATTTTGCTGTGATTGGGAAACGTAAAGTTTGTCGTTGGCGGCATATACAAACCGCCCCACATAGATTATAAATTATTCCTAGACGATTAGAGAATTGATTTGCTATCATACTTCCCAATTCGGAAAAAATATTTTGTTGTGGTAATTTTAACATAGATCTCTCGAAATTAGAATGTATATCTTTCAAACAATTAATTCAGGAACCTACTAGGTTGACTCAAAATTCTGCTAGCTTAACTGATTTAATTCTTAACCCCCCTTGACACCGTTATAAATGATTCTGGCATCTTTAATTGTGAATTTTCCGACCATGACTTCATATACTGTACTTTTCCCTTGAATAATCCTAAGCCTTTACCTGTTACGCGCAGCTATAGGGATTATAAAAGTATGAACTATGAGTCGTTCTTCGGTGATCTTAAACGCGTTCCTTTTCAGTATGTATTCCAATTAAACAATGCGAATGATAAAATACATTTTCTTAATAACCATATTTTACAGTTTTTCAATAGACTCATGCGCCACTAAAAACCCACCGTTTCAGGAAGCGCTGCATACCCTCGTTAACTGACAACTTAAAACTCCTAATGAGTCTTAGGGATAAAGCTAAAACTAAATACCGCAAATCTAAAGCGTGTAAAGATTGGGAATATTACAAAATGTTGCGAAACCTAACCACGAACACCTTCAGGCTAGAAAAAAAAGCTTATTTCGAGCATATATCTCGTAAACGTAATTCTAAACTCCTCTGGAAAAGTTTAAGATCTCTTGATATTAGAAATCAGTCTACCGAGGTACCAAACCACCTTGCACATGTCGATAATATTAATGACTTTTTTTATTAATAGTCTACCACGGTGTACTCATGATCCTAATTTAAAAAACGGTTACGATACGGACAGCAGCTGTAATAGAGATTTCGGCTTCCAAACGATGGATCCAGACTTTATTATGAATATTATTGATTCCATTAAATCAATTGCAGTTGGATTTGATGACATTAATATAACTATGATTAGATTATGCTGTCCGGTTATTGTTCCGTACCTCACCCACATTATTAACACATGCTTCATTGGTGATATTGTACCTGACTGCTGGAAGCATGCTTTGGTTCGTCCTATACCCAAAAGTTAAGAATCCTCTTACTTTAAAAGATCCCCGGCCAATTAGTCTATTACCTCTGTTATCTAAAGTTTTTGAAAAGGTTATTTTTTCACAACTTTCAAAATATGTTGCAGAAGCAAATATTCTTCCCAGCGTGCAATTCGGATTTCGACGCGATTACAGCTGTACTACTGCGTTACTCAAAGTAACAGATGATATTTTACAGGCTTCTGATGAAGGGCTCATTACTATCCTCACGCTGCTTGATTTCAGTAAAGCTTTCGACATGGTACAGCATGATTTATTACATTTCATCGTTGGCCTTAATATAAAATCTTCTAATCTAATTAAATCATATTTGTCTGATCGAGAACAGTCAGTTATCTTAGAGGGAAAGCGCTCAATGTCTCTCGCGGTTACGCAAGGTATACCACAGGGTTCTGTGATAGGCCCTTTGCTATTTTCCATTTATAGCTCTAAATTTATATCAAACCTTAAATATTGCAATGCACACATATAAGCTGGTGACATGCAAATATATTACTCCGATTGGCACGATGCTGTTGCAAAAATTAATCAGGACTTACATTATCTAAAAACTGTATCTAGAGCTCACTCGCTTGCCATAAATTAAAAGAAATCACAGGTTCTGCTCTTCGGCAAAGCCAAATGTTGTAAGAATCTAGATCAAATCATAAATATTAAAATCAATGATATCAAAATTCCTGTTGTTAATGAGGTCAGAAACTTGGGGCTATTAATGGACAACACCTTTCGTTATCGTCGTCAAATTACTAAATATGTAAGTAACGCCTATATGGCTTTACGTAAGTTGTATCCCCTCAGATTCATATTAAATGTAACAACTAAAAAGTTTCTATGCGAAGCTCTAGTTCTTTATCAGTTCACCCATCTACCATACAGCTTTAGATAATGTAACATCCAGTTGAATACAAAAAATTCAAAATTCTTGCCTTAGGTATATATTTGGAATTAGAAAATATAGTCGTCTGCAGCCTCGTGGCTGAATATGAACAGTCGGAGGGAACTTCAAATATTGTGCCTATTTCACAAAATAATGATGTCAAAAACACCACCTTACCTATATAACAAGATTCGTTTTCGATCTGACGTTCACAATGTCGCCACGAGATTTCGTGGACTTATTTCGCCTCCATTACCTAAAACAGCTCTTGATGAGCGAAGCTTTACGTTTTCCATTTACAGTAAATATAATAACTTGCCCAATGAATTAAAAACCTTAAATTCGTATTCTTTCAAAAGTTTGCTGAAAACACATTTATTTCATAGGCAACACAGTCCTTCAACTAATTGACTGCAGGTCTCCGTCCATGTCACTACAAATTATATGGAAACTTGGCTATTATATACTATCTGGTAATACACGCTATTTCCTTCATCTTTACCGGGTTCATCTTTATCGCTTTCTCCCATTCAACATTGCTCTATTTTTTTTTTTTAATTACATATGAGTGCAAGCAGTTATTATTTTAAGTTATTTCAGTATTACCAAATTTTGTTTCTAATAACATAACTCTTTTGGTTATTATAATTTCCTTTTGGTATTACTTCTTAATTATTTTTAGGTTTACATATTCGGATATGCATTTTCTTAATTATATTTCTATTTGTTTATACAAGGTTACGTTGTAACCCAGAGAAAACACGTATGTGTAAAAAGCGTTGTAGAATAACATGTAACCAAACGTTGAATTCAAATGTTATTGTTACGTTGAAACAACGAAAAAATGTCGCGGCAATCAATTTCTTTTAAATGTCTCTGTCCACGTGTAAAAAACATTGTAGAATAACAATTAATCAATGTTGAATTCGTGTGTTATTGATACGTTTTAACAACGCTCGAATCAAGTTCTTTTAAACGTCTTTGTCCACGGTATTTTTACGTTAAATCCCATTGCATACATACGTATAAAGAACTTTGTAGAATAACATGTAACAAACGTTGAATTCGTGTTTTACGGTTACGTTGAAACAACGAAAAAATGTCGCGGCAATGTCCACGTGTAACGTTGAATCAGACAATTACGACGTGTATTAAAGCTGGGTCTAAATCATTAGACTGAACAAACATACATGGCTAATGGTGGAATTCGAACCCACGCCGCCGAGTGACACGACTTTCCAAGTCGGCTAGGCTAGACCGCTAAGCCACTTGGAGACCCCAGTTCCGTATTGCTTCCGTGACTGATTCGTAAAGCGAGCAGAGGCAGTGGTGATAAAGCCGAACCGGGGACTTTAACTTACAATAGCTACGCGCCGCACGCACTCGTTCAATTTCCGAACTCCTTACTACCTACAGTTTCCATCTAACATCCATATTATCATAACATCATTAAATCAATTTTTCTAATTATTACAATCCTAAGCTTATTTTCTTTGTATATACATTTCAAAAATTCTAAATAATTTATTTATAATAAACATGTAATTCTAAATCGCCTATTTCTAAAAATATTTACACTAACTTAAAATATTCGACAAAACACATTTAATACAGTACTCTCAATTTACTTTAGTATATACAAAATTATTTCTTTATGAAAATTCAAAAAAAATTACATGCTGCTCATAAACACCGCAATATTGTCACGCTCCCTTCGCGCTTGCAATAAATTCAGCGGTTGGGGTAAACGTAGCTCTCGGTAGACGGTTCCGTCCAGGTATGGGCTAAAGGCACTTGGGGGTAGTTTACCCGAATAACAAAAACTTGCTTACTTTTTCCCGGTTCTCGGCTTTAAAAAGGAAGGCCCTCTTCAGAAAAACCACCGCACCACTTTTAGGCTTTATTGAGCACCCTTCGCTATTGGGCCACCTTCCCGCTCGGTCCCCAATCGACTGTTCCGCGCAATTAAACCATTATCCGTAGTTCAGCAAAGTAACCCCGTTAACAATTATACAGAGTGGAAAGTTTAACTGGAATAAATTCTGTAACTTAGAAAATTGCCATTTGTAGCAAAATTCTTGGAACAGGTCAATTTTTATTTTTATGGCGCATATTATAAATGGATTTCTTTAACTTTTCAATTATTTGGAGGGATGAAACAACCCCTAACTATTTTTTTTTTAAATGGAAGGGTATGTTGAGTAATTTTTTATCTTAAAGCTTGTTCAATTGGGAATACAGCTACGTTTTTATTTTTTTATTTTTCTTAAACAGTAAAAGGCGAAAAAATAAAAAATAAATTTTTGACTAGAACGATTTTAACGCATCAGATGTTCAAAATGCTCGCCACCTCTCACTTGGCAATACCCTAATCGATTATAAATTCCATCCCTAACAGTTTGTAACATTTCCGGCGTTACTCTCCTAATTTCATGCAGAATTTGAAGTTCTGAAGTTCTGCTATGTCGTTTGGTTTAATCACATAAACTTTACTTTTTAAATACCCCCTTAAAGTCTAAAGGGGTGAGATCTGGAGATCTTGTTGGCCACTCAATCGGTCATTGGTCTTCTTCTTCCTATCCACCTATTGGGAAAAACTTCAGTGAGGTAATTACGTACAATTAAAAATTTAGCGCATTGGCAGCGCCATCTTTTGGATGCACGCAATAATACGATACCATATGGAATGCTTATTTCTTCTTATCAAATAATAAAAAAATGGAGTTCCTGAATTTTTGGCATTAAAAACGGTTTTAGTAAAAAAATTCTTTTTTTTTATTTTTTACCTTTTACTGCTAAAGAAAAATAAAAAAATAAAACTTAGCTGTATTCCCAATTTTTTCAACATATCCTTCCATTAAAAAAAAAACATAGTTAGGGGTCGTTTCACACCTCCAAATAATTGAAAAGTTAAAAAAATCCCTTCGTAATATGCGCCATTAAAAATAAAAATTGACCTGTTCCAAGAATTTTTTTACAAATCGTAATTTTCTAAGTTACAGAATTTATTCCAGTTAAACTTTCCACTCTGTATACAGCTGTCCCCAATGAGTATTCGTGACAATATGTATATACATATGTATAATTGATTGACTATTGCGTTCTTTAGTATTTTTAATCACAGATTTTGGGCATCAAATTCAAATTAACTTAAAAAAAATTGACAGATTACGTCAACTTAAAAAGAGGTTATGGTTGACTCGTATGTGCAAATCAGCAGTACTTTTCATACCTGTTTCGTTTGATTTCAAAGCTGCCAAGCATGGAGAAGAACCTCACATTTCAGAGATTTTTAGTAAAATTAGAATTCAAAGGTGTGAAGCATGATAGACAATCACTGTAAAATTAAGTGTTTTCTAACGTCAACATCACGTTTTGTAACGCATATTTATTCGGTATACGTTAAAATAACGTTATAAAACGTGGGTTAAAAATTTAGTTGTAAATTATGATTTATCTAACGTATTAGTTTCGTTAATTTTTTTTCTCATTTATTACGTAGAGTAGTAGATGTTGAATTAACGTTGAAATGATGTGGTAATCAACGTACGGTAGATACATCGCATTTACTCATAGTATAAATCACGTCGTAAAAAGACAAAATTATTACGTATTTATTTCACGTTATAATTACGTTCATATTAAACTGATCGTTAAAAAACACGTTACACAAACGTGGTATAATTATGGTTGCTATATGGTTGAATAACGTTATTTCCACCGTAACAACGTGAAATTAACGTTGAATAAACGTACATGTTTTCGCTGGGAAAGCAGACAGGGTTTTGTACCTCAGTCTGAACTACGCCTTGCGATTGTGCTCTTTCTCCAATTGGTCCATTATATTTTTTTTTCTCATGCACAATAAAGACATTATTATTATTAAAAACCTTCAATAGTATAATATACAGAAGAAAACATGCCTAGACTTTCAAACCACTCCTCGTATCTTAAAGAAACACGTGGGTTAAATATTAAAATTTTCCCGCACAATTTCTAACTGTAAACTTTAGTACTGAAGAATTTGGGGAAATACAAATAACGGATGATGGTAGAATCTATACAGACATAAATAATAAAATCAGGAAAGCTACAACAGTGGCGTAGATAGAAATTTGTTTCGGGGGGGGGGGGCGAACAAAAAAATCTAACGAGTACGGACTATATTTAACATTTTATTTATTTATGAAATGTAAAGCAGCGCACAAAAAATAACGCGATGCGAATAACTTCTTTTGTATGAATTACGCGGAACATTACATTTTAGAAAAATTTCGGGGTGGGAGGGGCCTCGGGCCCCCCGGGGGCCTACGCCACTGGCTACAAAAATAGAACAAAATAGGACCAGGGAAAAACAGGTAGCCCAGATAAAAAAATTAAGAGTTCATTAGTACTGTTTTACTAACGTTAACGTATGGTTGCACATATGTATGCAATGTGGCAAAAAAGAAGATATTAGGTGTCACAAAATACGATGAAATTAAAAAAAATGAGGAATAAGAAGAGCACTAGAATAACAGCAATTTTTGCAAAAATTAGAGAACAGGTGATATAATATGACAGGTGATTAAATAAGTGGTAGAAGCGGAAAGAGGCAGGAGAAGAAGAGATGAGAGACCAAAGCAATTATTGCTGGGTAGAATAAGTAAGATAGGTTTGAAAAGGAGTAAACGAGATGAGTTAGCTCGAAGCAAAAAAAGAATAAAAGAAATTGATGCAGATACATAATACATAAACCATTACCCCGACTCTGGAAGGACATAAGGGAATCGAAAAAGAAAAAAAATGCTCTTCTTTCTTTTAGTAAATGATTAAATTTCGCTTTTTAAAACTCTCTAATGATGATATGCAGGAGGAAATATGACCGTAAAAAATTACGGAGTCAATATTAACATTTCCGAGAACAATTCCTGATTATAGAATTTAGTCCACGTATCCCAAGTGAGGTAATTCAAGTGATAAATAGAATATTTTAAATTCCAAAACATTGCGTTTATCTAAAAACATCGTAATTAGAGTTAATTTGCAGGGTAAAATATTTTTTAATTGAGCCATTTGTTCAAAAACAATACTTATCTACAATTACGTATTAGAACAGGATGGCGTTCTCCTTCCTCTTTGATTTAGCAAAGTGCGAAAGATTAGGTAGGAAAATACTTATGTAAGTATTGAAACAATTAGTTTTAAATTCTACCTTACATCTGCTTTCCGGCAGCTTTATCACAGTGTCAATATTAGTAAACAGGTTTTAGATATCATATCTGTGTTTGAAGGAATGTCGGATGTTTTTAACACACAATTTCATAGAGTTTGTGAAATTGTGAGTTTGTTGAAATTCAATTTGACAATTTAAATACAAAAATTAGTTTCTTTGTAAAGTGCGCAGGATTTTTGCTGCGCCCCAAACGGTCAACAATAAACCCAACACCCAAAATATGAAAAAAGCATAAATTTTGGGTATTGAATCCATATCATGCAAATAAATAAATAAATAATTATTGAATCAAGTAATTAAAGTACATATGTAATTATAATAAAAATTAATTCATCGAAAGACGGTCCACACTAATTCTTAATACTTAAGAGACCTATCCATTAGGCCTTTTTTTATCAACACTGCTTCTCAGATAATTAATTTTAATTGTGAATGGTATTTTTTTGCTGTGGTAGTTTTTACTAGTAGAATGAGAAACAGTAAGCTGTATGTACAGATTGTTTCATTGTAACTTGAAAAAAGGCGGAGTTGAAATGGAAATGGCTATACCTATTACATAACAAAGGATGTAAAATGCAAATTATAACGTATTCGCTTCAGTATACTTTCTGGTCAGGCAGTCGGGGGTTTTAAGGCAAAAAAATTGCGCGTAGATTTCCAACTCAAAATAAAACATGTGGTCTATTTATATTCGAAAAATTTAAGGAAATGGCGATTTTCCTCATCAAACTGTTAACTTAAACTATAAACTGTTAACTATAACTTATTCGCTTCAGTATACTTTCTGGTCAGGCAGTCGGGGGTTTTAAGGCAAAAAAATTGCGCGTAGATTTCCAACTCAAAATAAAACATGTGGTCTATTTATATTCGAAAAATTTAAGGAAATGGCGATTTTCCTCATCAAACTGTTAACTTAAACTATAAACTGTTAACTATAACTTATTCGCTTCAGTATACTTTCTGGTCAGGCAGTCGGGGGTTTTAAGGCAAAAAAATTGCGCGTAGATTTCCAACTCAAAATAAAACATGTGGTCTATTTATATTCGAAAAATTTAAGGAAATGGCGATTTTCCTCATCAAACTGTTAACTTAAACTATAAACTGTTAACTATAACTTATTCGCTTCAGTATACTTTCTGGTCAGGCAGTCGGGGGTTTTAAGGCAAAAAAATTGCGCGTAGATTTCCAACTCAAAATAAAACATGTGGTCTATTTATATTCGAAAAATTTAAGGAAATGGCGATTTTCCTCATCAAACTGTTGCATTTTACTCCATGTAACATAATAAATGTATTAGGAGTATTATTTATTTTTGTATAAAAGTAAAATTAATTTTCATTTATTAGTCTGTATACTCAGAACTTTCATCTGTTATATTTATATAGAAACAAACCAGTAAATAATTCCAATTAATTATTTCCATGTCTGCATTCTAGATTAAATAAGTTTGTTTTTGAGTGCTCCTAATTTGTAGCTACACTCAATAAATGAGTCACTGAAGGTAAAGTACATTTACATCACGTCATTTTTATCTCTACACTTTTGGTAATGGACAGCGAGTATTGATTGGAAAGATATTTATTAAATTCATGACTCATACTGATCCCCCAAAAATACATACAATTCACAGGCTTTGCTTTATTAAATTTTCGTTTTCATACTTAACTGAAATGTTTTTACTTCCATTACAGAAACTGGTGGATTGGGATAAACCAATGCTAAGCCAAGTAACCAGTTTAGGCGTTCGATATAAAGACTGGGTGAACGCTCCGGTTGACCGGAAGTTAAGGCTATTCGGAAACCCAATTTTAGAAAATTTGACCATAACTCCGTGGTACATCGTGCCAATTATATGGTTGCCCGTGTCTTTTTATTTCATCTACTCAGGATTATTAAAATATTACGATTATTCACAAAGTAAGTACGACATACTTCTTTTTACAGGGTGTACTAATTACCATGGCACAACGTAGGAAAGTGAGATGATATTTAATTAAATGAGAGTATTACGCAAATGTGACGACATTCATTAGATTCGAGTTTCCTGATTAAACCTAACTCATTGTAAATGTAACTCACTACATATTTAGATTAAACTCTACGTACGCTAACGTAGATTACGGCGAACCATCTTTAATGAAGCTTAATCATTTCAAAATAAGGTGATGCGCTGATTACAAATTAATTTTTTTAAGTAATTTGTACATCAGACTAATGCGATATAATGCAGACGCTTAAATTCCTGTGATTTCGAATTTCTTTCCGCGCCATCCTAATCTCAGTGATTGATCACCAATTTGAATAAATATTTAAAGAATTTTGCGCTCTCTTTTCAGGCTTCTTCTCTGTCGTGCCCGTTTCGTTAAGCGTCGTCTTCGGAATAGTATTATGGACGCTCGTGGAATATACGCTTCATAGATGGGTGTTTCACATCACACCTTCAGGGAAATCAAAGTTATTTATATATATTCACTTCACTATTCATGGACTACATCATAAGGTAAGAAAGTTCATTGTACTTCTGATATCAAAAGGTCGCTCTCTGATTATCTTTAACAATTTTTAATAATTCTCCGTAATGATAAAAATATATTTCGCAGGTGCCATTTGATACAAGACGATTAGTTTTTCCGCCCTTTCCAGCCGCCTTGGTGGTGTACATAGGATATAAACTCTATTCAAATATTTTACCCTTTGTAATATTCGAGACTGTAGCAGGAGGTTCTATTTTAGGTAAGATGTACAGTTCGAAAATCAATTTGTGTGATAGCAATTTGTATATTGGTCCAGACAAAGAAGAAAATAGACTGTAACACTCAAGTGTTTTAAACTGAACTGATTTTGCGTCACTATCGCATATTTAATACAATATACTCCCTCCTTTGTCTTTCCTATTAAGTAACACAAATTGACTTCCAATCTGTATAAAGAAGATAAATGATTAAATTTACAGAAATTAAAAAAATTTACGTTAGGTTACGTAATATATGACATGATCCATTTCTACATTCATCACGGGAATCCCCCGGAAGGCAGCTACCTGTACGAAATGAAACGGTACCACAACCAACATCACTTTGCTCATCATGAATCAGGTAAGACGACGATATGCGTTTATTGAATTTAATTTTTGCAAAAAAAGATTGAATTTTGCAGGTTTTGGAATAAGCAATCAATTCTGGGACGTTTGCTTCGGTACTTTAATTAAGCTGAGGAAACTTACGAAAGCGATAAGATGGTGATATGTGTCCAGGACCGGCTTCAGACGACATCTAAGCTGCAAGTCTTCTCAAACTGTTAATTTATTTATTTGCATTTGCTTGCCTTGGTTTTTCCTACATCGTTCGTAAATATATTTTATCATTACAAACCGGTTACATTCTACAAACAAAGAAATAGTATGTAAGAATCCAAATGTTCAATAACAGTATCTTATCAGTATTAGGGTCCAAATTTTATTTTTTTATTCTGTAATGTGTTCTTTTGTTAAGTTTGTAAGAACCCTTCTGTTATCATTGTGAGTACTTATTACGTTGTGTTTTAAATAAAATATATATTTCAAGTACATTTCCATCTTGTTGTTTGTGAACATTGTTTAATAAAATAAACGTAAACAATGAAATGTACAGGGTGCCCCAAACCTCTGGAATAGTGCAAAATTTTCCTTTTATAATAGTGTACATTTTTTCAAAAGTCTTCTTAAGAAAAATTGTATTCAACATACTTTAAAATTATTTTCAACTCTATTCATTAATAAGTTACATTTAATAACTTACAGACCAGACTTATGATTTTTTAATGGAACACTACATTTTATTGTAGTTTTGGCTAGCATTCGAAGGGCTGATGAAAATGAGATAACGTTACATTTACTTATTTTGATTATTTTTAGTTTTTTTGCAAAAAATGGGGCATACTTTTAATGATACGACATTAAATTTTGCATTAAAATATTTCTAAACTCGTGTAATTTTAAGATATTTAACATTTTTAAAAATTGAGCGACGAAAAATCGGTGTACGGAAGCCCAAAAAGCCGGTGGGTTATAAAACGCGCATACGCCTTTACTTAGTATAACATCAAACAAAATCTCATTTAAGACGATATTGTTACGAATTCAGGATTCGAAAACAACGAGTTATTCTATCCATTGAATCTTCATTACTTCCATTAATACTTCAGTCAATTCTTCGACTTACTATTAACCATACTTTTCTCCGTATACGAGAAACGTGATTTCAATCTCGCACCCGGTTCTGTTTTTATAGAAGTACTATCTATCGAGAGCAATCTCGTACAGTTCCATTAATAATATGGAACGCACGTCGAAACTTCTCGAGAGGCTAGATAGCGTGACAGTCATAACGTTTTCGATTGACTGCAATAGTGTGCACTCAGAGTTAGAGTTCCTGTATATAAGTCAGATAAGATTTAGGCCATGTAATTAAGGAAACGATAATAAACAGCTAGGCATTTTACATGTAATTTTCAGAATAAGATTTTACAGTACAAACGTAACACGGCTTAGAGCCTTGGACACATATAGGCGATCTCGACCACGATCACGATAGCGATAGCGATGGCGATCAAACGCTCCCTAGTAAAGAAATTAGTTCGCACATACTGTTGCGACTTGGCGATACATTGTAATTTTGCTATCGCTATCGTGATCGTGGTAAAAGAATTGCAATGTGAAATTTGACAACAAAATTGTTTGAAATACCTTATTAAATTATGTTTTAAAATTACTTTACATGTTTCTTATACATATATCCTTCTTCAATTATAAACTACAAATATATTTTCTTAAATAATACGATCAATCTATGTATTTGTCATTAATAA
The DNA here is from genome assembly GCA_033060865.1 of Dorcus hopei. NCBI lineage: Eukaryota > Metazoa > Arthropoda > Insecta > Coleoptera > Lucanidae > Dorcus > Dorcus hopei. Next base: position 45,385,856 of record CM065426.1, on the reverse strand, counting down.
ATAAAGAATGACAGGAGAAAATAATTTAAAAAGTCAAGTGGGTTTTGATATTGGATCCACATGGTTCAACTCTTATCTATACAATTATACAGGGTGTTGAAAAATTCGATTGCCAAATTTCTAGGGTAAGTAAATGAGACTAAAATAAGCCTTTTTTTGTTATATAACCCAGGGTCGGAAATTAATAATTACTTTATGATACTTTTTTAACACACAAGACAAATATTAATACATTGTTGTCAGATATGTGTGCAAGTTGGGGGCAACCATCTTGAGCGAAGGTTGTAACCGTTTTCTGAAATGTTATACTTTTAATTTTTTCGTTTTAGTATATTAATAATTTTAATAATTTGACTGATTTGGCCGATACGTGGTGGAGATCCATTTCAATATGTAGATAGAAGTAAAAAAAAAAACAAATATTTTCTTACACGATTTCCACTATATTTTTTGTAAAATTTACAAAATTATTAAATTACTACGACATGTTTCGCTATTACTATAGCTTCTTCGGGTAGTGACAAAAAAATTATAATACGTTTCGGTTTTATACTTAATACTGAAATAAATTGACCAATGGTGAGTTGTTAAGGTCCAGATGGCTATTGAGTAAGTTGTTGGAATTCTTAAGCTTGTTTATTTCTAGGGATTCCAGGAGGTCTAGTCTTTTACTTTTACTTTCGAGGTGTAAAATTTTAAAATAGGTATTGAAATTGTGCTGAGAATCAGTAAGATGTGTGGCGTAATGTGAATCTGTTTTTTTATGAATAAAACTGGAAAAGTGTTCTTTAATTCTTTTAGAAAAACTCCTACCTGATTGGCCTATATATGTTTTAGTAAAGTCACCACATATTAGTTGATATACCCCTGACTTATTATTCCTGTCTATTTTGCTTTTACTGTTTTTTATGTATTTCCCTAGTGTATTGTTTGTTTTGAAAGCAACGTTGATATTTAATTTAGTGAGATATTTTTTGATGTTTTCGCTAGCTTTGCCTGTATATGTAATCACTTTATAAATGTTGTCTTTTTCTTCGGTTAGGCTGGGATATATCAATTCAATTGTTTTCTTAAAGAGTTTTTTATTTAAAATTTTGTCAATAATTTGTGGCGTGTATCCATTATTTACTGCAATTTGTTTTATTATATTTAGTTCTTTTTGAAAATTTACTTTGTTTAGAGGTATTGTTGTTAATCTATGTATCATGCTGTGGAAAGTTGCTAATTTATGTTGTATGGGGTAAGCTGATGTATTATGTATTGTTGTATCGGTGTGGGAAGGTTTATGAAATATTGAAAAAACGTGTCGGTTGTTTACTTTCTTAATAGTTAAATCTAAGAAGTTAATAGAATTGTCTGTTTCTTTTTCTATTGTAAACTTAATGTTATCATGTAAGCTGTTAATGAAATTTAGAAATTGGTCTAGTTGTCTGTTTGTACCGACAAAACAGGCGAGCACATCATCCACGTATCTGTGCCAGTATAGAAATTTTTGGAAGCTGGGGTGGTTGTAAATTTTATCTTCTAGGAAGTTCATAAATATTTCGGCTAGCAGAGGGCTGAGTGGATTTCCCATTATTAATCCTTCTTTGGAACTATAATAATTGTTATTGAATTCAAAATAATTCTGGTCTAGGCATATTTTAAGTGCTTCTAGTATTTCTTGTTTTTTTATAATATTTGTTTTACTGGATGACAGGAGTTTTTCTACAAGAAGTAGAGTTTCTTTTATAGGGACGCTTGGAAATAGATTTGTAACATCAAATGAGACAAGTTTTGAATTATTTGGTAGTTCGATGTTTTTAATTTTGTTAGTTAAGTCGTAAGAATTTTTGATTGAAAATTTAGCGGAGAAATTTGTGTTGTTTAAGATTATGTCGATTAGTTTTTGTGATAATTTGTATGATGGTGCTGAGAAAAATGAAACTACGGGTCGGATGGGATAACCGCTTTTATGTAGTTTAATTAGAGAATATAATCGTGGAGGTTGCGGGTTCATGAGTGTTAGTCTCCTGGAATCACTGTCATTAAACAAGCTTTTACAATTTAGTATTACTGATTTGATCTGTTTTTGAAAGTATTCTGTGGGATTTTTGTTTAAGACTATGTATTTATCTGGGTGTAAAAATCTAACGTTTTTTGGACATATACTTCTTTACTTAACGCTACAACTGTATTACGTAGAGTTTAATATTTTGGATTTTGATACTAGAGAAAAAGTAAATACTATTATCCACAAGAAATATTTAAAACAAAAAAACAAATTAGATTATCTCATTACTAACACAAAAAAATCTGAAATCAAAATTATTAAAACATTCTCAAATCATAAGTTTTTTGACAGATTTATAAACCTGACAGATACACATTTTTGCAATTCTGAAACCAAACTTTTGGAAAAAGGTTTTAAACATAATTTACCACCAAATAGTCACGACAAAAAAACTTTAGAAATTTTAGGAATAGAAACAGAATTAGCAATTAATTCTAAATATTGTAATAACACTAATTTAAAATATGTAGCGTCAAATATAATAAAAAAAGATTTCTCAAAACAACAAAATCCAAGACAAGAAACTCTAACCGTGAAATCTATCTGTAAAAAATCTAATGAGAACAAAATTATATTTACAAAAGCTGATAAAGGAAATACAGTTGTAGCGTCAAGTAAAGAAGTATATGTCCAAAAAACGTTAGATTTTTTACACCCAGATAAATACATAGTCTTAAACAAAAATCCCACAGAATACTTTCAAAAACAGATCAAATCAGTAATACTAAATTGTAAAAGCTTGTTTAATGACAGTGATTCCAGGAGACTAACACTCATGAACCCGCAACCTCCACGATTATATTCTCTAATTAAACTACATAAAAGCGGTTATCCCATCCGACTCGTAGATTCATTTTTCTCAGCACCATCATACAAATTATCACAAAAACTAATCGACATAATCTTAAACAACACAAATTTCTCCGCTAAATTTTCAATCAAAAATTCTTACGACTTAACTAACAAAATTAAAAACATCGAACTACCAAATAATTCAAAACTTGTCTCATTTGATGTTACAAATCTATTTCCAAGCGTCCCTATAAAAGAAACTCTACTTCTTGTAGAAAAACTCCTGTCATCCAGTAAAACAAATATTATAAAAAAACAAGAAATACTAGAAGCACTTAAAATATGCCTAGACCAGAATTATTTTGAATTCAATAACAATTATTATAGTTCCAAAGAAGGATTAATAATGGGAAATCCACTCAGCCCTCTGCTAGCCGAAATATTTATGAACTTCCTAGAAGATAAAATTTACAACCACCCCAGCTTCCAAAAATTTCTATACTGGCACAGATACGTGGATGATGTGCTCGCTTGTTTTGTCGGTACAAACAGACAACTAGACCAATTTCTAAATTTCATTAACAGCTTACATGATAACATTAAGTTTACAATAGAAAAAGAAACAGACAATTCTATTAACTTCTTAGATTTAACTATTAAGAAAGTAAACAACCGACACGTTTTTTCAATATTTCATAAACCTTCCCACACCGATACAACAATACATAATACATCAGCTTACCCCATACAACATAAATTAGCAACTTTCCACAGCATGATACATAGATTAACAACAATACCTCTAAACAAAGTAAATTTTCAAAAAGAACTAAATATAATAAAACAAATTGCAGTAAATAATGGATACACGCCACAAATTATTGACAAAATTTTAAATAAAAAACTCTTTAAGAAAACAATTGAATTGATATATCCCAGCCTAACCGAAGAAAAAGACAACATTTATAAAGTGATTACATATACAGGCAAAGCTAGCGAAAACATCAAAAAATATCTCACTAAATTAAATATCAACGTTGCTTTCAAAACAAACAATACACTAGGGAAATACATAAAAAACAGTAAAAGCAAAATAGACAGGAATAATAAGTCAGGGGTATATCAACTAATAACAAGTGATCAACTGAAAAACGAATTAGTCTCTACCATAAAAGATTTTTGCTCAATTGTTAAAAGCATTATTTATAAAATTGCTGATATTTTAAAATCACTTTAAATATATGCCAATTGATTGACAATTAATATTAATATGACGTTATCCTAGACTTACTTTAAAATTCCAACGCCAACTCTAAATTCGTTTTTCAGTTGATCACTTGTTATGTGGTGACTTTACTAAAACATATATAGGCCAATCAGGTAGGAGTTTTTCTAAAAGAATTAAAGAACACTTTTCCAGTTTTATTCATAAAAAAACAGATTCACATTACGCCACACATCTTACTGATTCTCAGCACAATTTTAATACCTATTTTAAAATTTTACACCTCGAAAGTAAAAGTAAAAGACTAGACCTCCTGGAATCCCTAGAAATAAACAAGCTTAAGAATTCCAACAACTTACTCAATAGCCATCTGGACCTTAACAACTCACCATTGGTCAATTTATTTCAGTATTAAGTATAAAACCGAAACGTATTATAATTTTTTTGTCACTACCCGAAGAAGCTATAGTAATAGCGAAACATGTCGTAGTAATTTAATAATTTTGTAAATTTTACAAAAAATATAGTGGAAATCGTGTAAGAAAATATTTGTTTTTTTTTTACTTCTATCTACATATATTAATAATTTCTTTATGTTTCTACTATTTTACAGTCTCATTAAGTAATCATTAATTTCCGACCCTGGGTTATATAACAAAAAAAGGCTTATTTTAGTCTCATTTACTTACCATAGAAATTTGGCAATCGAATTTTTCAACACCCAGTATAGGAACTCTACTCAGAGTATCGTCGTCTCATCAGTCATCTTATATTAGGTCCGTTCCATTCGTCAGGATTTCGAGTTCTGAACCGTTCAAAATCTTACTGAGCATGAGCAGTGCACAAAATTAGATATGAATTTCATACTGTGCATGATTTGAACGGTTCAGAACTTCTGTCAAATGGAACAGACCCTTATCACATGTGGTTAAAGCAACTCTGAGTGCAATCAGTGCAGGTGAACCGAACACGCTATTACAAAAATTAAAAATAGATCTATTAGCATCAAGAGATGTAATATGTATGTATTGTGCTATGCATGCAGTGCGATTTTTATGTATGGAACCGGCCTCGTTATTCCAATACGGTTCAAGCTAGAATGATAAAAATTGGTATGCATATACTACATAAATAGTTCTAATGTTTTTATAACTTACTATTTAGTATAGTTGACAATTGACAATTGCAAAAGTTACACCGCCAACGTGATTTCTTTTAATGGAATGGTGGGTTAAGTCTTATATCATTTAAACCGTAATCATATAATTAATCACGATGCAAAATTTCGTTTACTTCTATCATCGAGTTTCAAAGTTATCGAATTTTTTTCCGCAAACTAGCCGTTTTTGACCACTGTGCGCCGTGCTGAATACTGCATTTAATTGTTAATGTAAATTTTTTTTTTAAATGCATTTGTGATCGTCCATTTACAATTTTATCAAAATTTTTAAAATATTTATGTGATTGTTCTTTTGCGATTTTCTTAAATTTTCGGTAAGATCAAAATTTGAAAAATCTTCTTGTTCTAATTAATTTTGTATTTTAGAAGATTGTTCATGTACTTCTGATGATGGCAATTTGCCGAAACTAGTCGAATTTTGTAAAAAAAATTGTGTAGAATAAAAGGAATTTAATTCCTTAAACATTTAATTTTATTAAACTGGTTCTACACTGTAAATGGATTTCCGTCAAGTTATTATTCTTGTTTGTTAGAAACGCAAGGTAACAAAGACATGTTTTTAATAGCGAAATTTCTATTTTTTTGTAAAAGGCATCCGATGTAAAGTAATACTTTCGTATTATCATATAAATCATATTATCATATAAAAAGATTAATAACTTTTGAATTATCGTAATTTTTCATTTTCGCGAATTTCGATTTTTCAAATTTTCAACCATATTTTAAATGACTGGTTGGATGACATTATGTTGTTTTTTATTTTATTTGATGCACGAATCAACTGTAGTAAATTTTTGGGCAAAAGTCAATAATGAACATTTTTCCAATTTGTTACGAACTTTATGAAAGTCACTGTATGTTACTAATTTTTTCATAAAACCACTCTAGAACTAAATAGTAGTCTACATTGAAGTTTTGCCTTTCATCAGAGAAAATTGTTTATAGGCAGAGAACATTCTTTCCACATCAAACGATACACTTGGTGCACGTTTTTAATAACAAATAAAATTTGGACTTATATGGTCCGCCAGTTAAAATCATCTTCAATAATTTTATTTAAGCGGACTAATTTTGTGTATTCTTGATTTTTACATAAAATATAAATCAATTTCTATTTTATATTTTCCAATCCTTCAGTTTTTTTAATCTTATATTTTACAAAGTCTACTATTTTTACACTTTCGTTTTCTTATTTCTACTTTGGTAATTAAGTACAAAGGGAATTAGCTCTGAGATGTGCCAGCTGCAATTTACAGCAAAAGTTGAGAGAAAACGTAAATAAAAGTTTTAAGAAAAGCTTAGGTCCCGGTAATTATTTAACAATAAATCAATTATTAAACTCCTCGGTATAATGGTTTAATCCTTTTGCTACACGCCGCATAGGATTACAGATTAGTATATCTAAATAATGCGTTCAGGAGTTTTGAAATAGTTTTAATCTTAAATATCGAGTTCTAAGAAGGCTTTTAACAGGGTGAATACACCCTAAAATATACAGTGTGTTTGTTTAAGAGGAACCCCACCGAATAATTCCATATATGAAATGCATTAAAACGCGCGACTTCGTAGAGGGTTTATTTCTTAATCAATTTATTCCATTTTTTAACACCATATATTTAATGACTAGAACTACAATGTGACCGGTGGAAATTTCTCTAAGATCGTTTGATAATTAAGAAAAAAATAATTAACCTTTCAAAATCGTAGTTGAACTTTACACTAATATTAAAGCGCGTCGCTCACTTTGTGGATTGAAGTTTTGTTAATAAAACGGCGGAAACTGCATTCAAAAATATGTAAAGATGATTTAGTTATGAGTTCGCGCGATTTGCATGTTTTTGATGAATTATTTTTATTAGGCGTGGATGGAATTCTCCCTAGTAGAAATTCTAGAGGCTGTAACAAAACAGGAGACATATATGTATACCGTTTGTCTTATGAAAAACGCACGACATTATAACTCCTTTATTAATGATCCGATTTCAATAATTCAAAAAGCACATAAGACTAGTTTAAAAATACTACAAAAGGATATCATTTTAGATTTTTTTAAATATGACATTTTTGTCAGGCGATAGTCAACTTTTTTTTTCAAATGGCGACAGATATTTTTTTTTACTCAGTTTGATAGAGATTTATTTTCGGAATTCAACGATTTATTTCAACTTGATATTTTTTGTAGAATGTTTTTGAGAAATGGAAATTGTTTTTTTTAATAAAAATTTCAAGTATGCTTTGGATTCCTACCAAATTGCACAAAACAGTAACTATCTTTTACGATTTAAGTATTTACCTATCAACTTGTTTTCATTTATTCTTGTTTGTATTATTTGTTACCGTCTTGTTATTATTTTATTATACCATTATTACTTCATTATGGATAACAATCAATTAATTGATATGGTGCAAGTGATTTTCGAGTGCCACAAAAATTCTGGTCAAGCTGAGCGCTTTTACGCAGCTCGCTCTCCTAATAGAGAAGTTCCTAACCGTCAGAAATTTAGAAGACTTGAAAAAAAATTTAAGAAATCACGAAGCTTTTAAGAAACCCAAGAAACAGCAACGTCAATTTCGTGAAAATGTAGAGTTAGATGTCTTTCTTAGTATCACAAAATCTTTTAAGCGGACACTAAATTGCGCACTATACACTTAACGTTTCGCAGTCGTTAAGTGTATAGTGCGCAATTTAGTGTCCGCTTAAAAGATTTTGTGATACAAATTTCATCGGACAAGAACCAACTGTAAATATGTCTTTCTTAGTGTTCAAGAAAATTCAAGAACTTTCCTCTTTGAGACCTTTAATGTGAGTACCCGCACGGCAGAGCTGTTGCAAGTACCGCAACAAAGTACTGGCAGTACCCAGTACTCAGTTTCCACAATTTCTCGTTTGAAATCAAGTATCAGTACCAGTACATGGCTGAAGTACTTAAAGTATTAAGTATTTTACTGAAAACAGAGAAATTCCAGTACCAGTATCAAAGTATCCACTCTTTACAGTAGTTTCAGTACTTTATACTACTTGCATTACTTTAATGTACTTACAATATTTTATGGTACTCCCAACTAGCAGTTATATTAATACAATTTTTGTTAATAATTATTACAGTCATAATTATAATATTTAAATCGTTGTTTGCTTATTTATTAATGGTTACAATTACATATGAAAACAACTAATTTAAATCATAAAATTATTGGTATCGGAGTGAATGTCCATCGTTTCTTACGTATTTTTATTACGACAATTTTTAAATCAATACTTTAAACTATTGCAGTATAACTTAATTAATGGATTTATTATAATTATTATTTTGTTTTGTTTCTTTTGCAATATAACTAAACTCGTAAACAAATACAAACAAACTTCGATATTAATTTATTCTTACTTCCAGTATTTCTGCGAACTTGCAGTTAGTGGAGTACTAGAAATATTTCCCTATACTGAAAGTAACTACTGGAGATAATTTCTACACTATGTGTAGTACTTTAGGTACATTTCCAAGTATACAGTACTACTTATTACAAATAATGTATCAATCAGTACCCAGTAGCAGTACTTTTTGTGTGTGGTACTTAACATTCAAGTACCAGTAACGCAAAATCAAAAGTACTGGGAGTAAAGTACTTCAATTACTAAAAGTATTCAGTACTTTACTTGCAGTAAAATTTGGTAATCAGTACCCCAGCTCTGCCGCACGGTGAGTTTTACTTCTCCGAAAGTTTTCGATTATCCCCCCCCCAAATTTGATATTTCGAAATCGACTTTTAAATAATTGAATTCAGAAAATAAATCTCTTTCAAACTGAGTAAAAAAGTATATCTGTCACCATTTGAAAAAAAAGTTGACTATCGTCTGATAAAAACATCATATTTAAAAAAATCTAAAATGTTATCCTTTTGTAGTATTTTTAAACTAGTCTTATGTGCTTTTTGAATTATTGAAATCGGATCATTAATAACGGAGTTATAGTGTCGTGCGTTTTTCATAAGACAGACGGTATATGTGTTCTTTGTCTTTCAGTCTAAAAAATGTTTACAGCAAAAATTGCCGGCAACTTTATGACTTGCGACTCTAAAATTATGTAATGGGCAAAAATATACTGCACATAATAATGTAGGTACTTATTGGTATTAGAACAATGTGATGAATGCTGCCAGTCAATAGATAGAATTTTTTAGTGTTTGAAAAGTCTAATTTTTTTGTTATTTATTACTACATTTACATATCGCTTGCTGAATGCAATAGTGACAACTCAAATTGTTATTGAACTTGGGTGTAAAGTGTAACATACAAGTGTAACATACAAGTTTCCTTATTTCCAAAAACTCTTCAACTATCAAGAGATAAATTAAAAACGTTATGATGGTTCAGATTCATATTTATTTCAATTTGACTACCTGTATTATTAAAAACAAAAAACCTTAAAACTTTCTTTTCTCGGTTTCTCCATAATGTATGTTTTTGATTTGTGTCACTGTTGCATTCAGCAAGCGATATGCACTTACGAATTAATTTTTAAAAATATGAATTTATAATGTGGTTCACATTCTTGTTTGTTTATGTATTCATGTCTTTTGATCAACATAGGGTGTGCAAAGTTCAATCTCTCGCTCTAGTTTCACAATCTGTTGATAGAGATACCTGATAGCTTCGTCAGGAATAAAAAAAAAATAACAAATTTGTCAAGAAAAAGTAACAAGAAATGTAAAGGTTATATGTCTTTTTCAATCTAAAAATTATTTTCTATATTAATTTTTTAAGTAGGATTTCATAAGATTTAGTAAATATTAAGATATATTGTCAGATTTATATCCTGTTTAATGAATCTAGAAAACTACAAAATTTAAATTAGCATAATCCGTTTGTTTATTAACAAAATTTGCCGACATTTTAATTTGCACGTTTTTACAAAACGTCTTTCCAAAATATTACATTCACTAGGGTGTCCGTTTTTTGAGCCTAACCATGGGGATCTCGGCTATTTTAAGAGATACGAAGTTGGTTAAATTCGAACAATGTTGCATATTTTTAACGCAATCAATAATCTTCGAACAAATTATACCTATTTTTTACGGTTTCCAAATTTTCGAAAAAAAGTAAAAATCAGGCTTTTCGTTTTTATTTTTTTTCCATAAAAACCAATAAAGCTAGGCATTTTTAGGTCAGACATTGTTAAGGCACATTTTTATGAGGAATTTAAATATGCCATTGTCTTTGTCACGTCGTCAAGAATTGTGAACAAACGACATTCAACTTTTTGTTTTCTTATGGACACCATCTTGGATTTTTACACTGATTACAATGATGATTTGAATTAGATTCTGGACAAAATTTCGAAATCATCTGTTGTGCAAAGAGTGCTTTAGAAACAAGAAACAACACTTGTTTTCAACGAAAATTTGACAGTTCAATTCAATTTTAGGTGTGATAGTTACGTTTATTGTGAATTGCTGTAATAACATGTCGCTTTTGAACTAGAGAAAATGAGAAATACTTGAAAATTTTACGACTTTCATCAACCTGCAAATTAGTTCAAAAATGTAAGTCTGCAGCTAACCTAGAGACTTCAACCGAACGAGTACGTTGAACTAAATGGTCACCAGAATTGAATCCTTTAAATTATATTTTGTAGGGAGTACCCTACAATTTTGTTTTCATAGTAATGAAAACAAAATTGTACCTGTCGATGTTGATGAATTGCTTAGAAATATTGTTACAAATTTGAAATACATAAGAAAAAGGAATATTAATTTAAAAAGACGTGTTGAATTGTGCACAGAGCTAAAGGGTGTACAATTTGAGCATCTGTTCTAATTGTTTGTTTTGTTATTTTTATTATATTAAATTTTATTTTTTCATAAACTATGTTCAATAATAAAGTGCAAACATACAGAACCGTCAAATTTTCTGTAGAAACAAAAAAAATTGCTTTTGTTTCCAAGGCACTCTTTGCAGAACAGATAAATTTGAAACTTTGACCTGTATCTTATTTAAACCATCAAGTGTGATATATCATTGTAATCAGAGAAAGGGGATTCATTTAGTGGTGTAAAAATCCAAGATGGTGTTCATTAGAAAATAAAAAGTTGAATGTCGTTTGTTCGTAATTTTTGATGAATTTAAGAAAGAAGATCTGAGTATTGATTGAGATAAAAATACGCAACTTTATTCTAATTTAACGAAACTTCGTAACTCTTAAGATAACCGAGATCCCCATGGTTAGGCTCGAAAAACGGACATCCTGTATAAAATATGTATGTATTAATAAATAAAGAAGTAAATAACGGCTTAGCTGGCAAGGAAAAGTAACTGTCGACGTACGTTTCGGTCTTATTAGACCTCATCAGGACAGTATAACCAAGGTGTAAGGTGTTGACGCTAAGCCGTTATTTACTTCTTTATTTATTGTATTTTCCTGGCGTTAAACTTTCCGTTATATTATATCCCGGCTTTTTCTTGAAGTAACGCAGGTTGACTATGTTTGCCTCCGTTGCTATACTGTGATGTTGCCCTCGAAATGCGGGTCTTCTTAGTGGTTGCAGCAAATGTGCATTCGGTCTCCTGGTCTGTTGCTTCATTTGTTGTTTTCTATCTCCAAGTGTCAACACCTTACACCTTGGTTATACTGTCCTAATGAGGTCTAATAAGACCGAAACGTACGTCGACAGTTACTTTTCCTTGCCAGCTAAGCCGTTATTTACTTCTTTATTTATTGTATTTTCCTGGCGTTAAACTTTCCGTTATGTATTAATAAACAGTGAGCAAATAAAAATCAGATTAGAGTAGGCGGTGCCAAGGAAATGTATGTCTGTGATTAAATAAAAAGTCAATAAATTTGACAGTCCATGAATGTATTAAATACATTAATTAATTCAGTTAATCACAGACATGGCACCGCCTACTCTAATCTGATTTTTATTTGCTCACTTTTTATTTTCAAAATAAAAATTATGGTTATTTTCTAACGAATGTTCTACAAGTATTGAGTCATTTTAATTATTATCTTTTGGATCTGATATTTATGTTGGTCTAAACACTTATATTTTGAGTCGCTGAAATTCTTGCTTTCTCCAATATTATTTTATATAATTATATTAAAAAATAGACCGGTATGTACACTTTTCTTTTATACTACGAACAAGTGTACAGTTATCCGTTTTGTAATTCGATTTTGTCAAATAATTGGAATCTGATGTCGATAAATTATCTAAATTCATGGCTGGCTCTTTATCAAATTTTGATACAGAAATTGTCTCTAATTTTGGTTCTATACGATCTAAAATCATGCACTCATGAGGTCTGTTCGTTTGTTCTGCACTTTTCTACACCTTTTGCACCAGCCGCTCCCGAGAGAGTGAGGTGTATATAATACAATGTAAGCAGAAGTGAGAAAAGTAGAGTAAAGGAGTTAAAAGTGTAGAAAGTGCAGAACATTTTGGTAGAACTTACCTATACATCTCATAATTAAAGAAGTTATAAATTTGTCGGTATTCGTTTTATTAATCGCACCGATTTTTCTTTTCCTGTACGTTACTTTTTTCTTGATATTACTTAATTTACCCATACCTTGTAGTTTCTAAAATAACAAAAATTTAGAAAACATCAAAATTAATTTGTAATTTTTTTAAATCTGAAATTCGTACCAAAACATTATTACATAAAGAGCATTAAGGATTTTTTGTAAAACCAGGAAAAATCCAAATGCTACTGCAATAATTCTCTTGAAATGTTATCTAGGTCGGACGTAATTTCTTTACTGGTCAAGTTTATTGATGGCTGTTATCTGACCTATCAATAAAGCAATATTATTTAATAATTTCATTTGATTTTTGCAATCGATAAATAATCAATAATTAAACGTAAGAAAATGTGTATACATATAAAAGAAAACGCATTATGCATATTTCTAAATGTGATGCTCATTAGATGAATAGGCGTAGGTATTTCCCAAAAAAAAAAACATTTCATTAAAGGTTACGTGTAAAAGACAAAGATACGAGAAAGGTCTATGAGTATAGTCGTCCAAGTTTTGTATCGGTTTTATGATAGGTGACAAAAAATCGAGACAAGTGAGACAATAAAAGATAAGGTGTTTTTGCAAAAAAAACGCCGACCGCGCGCTTAGTTTGCAGGGGTGTACAGAAGCGATGTATTCCTGTTAAACGCCGCCCGGGCACCGGGAAATTGTTATGTGTGAACTACGATATTATATCTTTTTTTGAAAATAATAATTTGAAAATGTTTTTTTTTTATAATGCTACGTACTTTAAATAAATGCCGATCTTCAACAAGTATTTTTGTACATCCCTGCGAATTTGGCCGGGCAAAACAAATATTTATAAAATCACTACCGTCTAAGTAAGTCGCCTTTTTTGCTACAAGGTAATAAAATCGTTACAAAATTGGGACGACTATAACCGATGAAACAATTTAAGTACACTTGTAGTTACGGCCAGCCAATTATAAAATTCCTTAAATGTGACTTTTGGATATGCAAGGGAGAGGGGTAATTCGGCAAGGATTCCTCTTAATGATTGGACGGCGCAGTTCGTCCAGGGATAATCCCAATTTTATTGCCAAAATCGAATATAAAAGGACCTGCACACGTACCTGTTCCCATTCACTTTGTGAAATTCGTGTGCTTAATTACGATTGCCGCAGAGTGGTGTTCCTGATAAATTGTGTACCTATTAATAATTGTAGTTCTAGTGATTAGTGAGGTTTTAATATATAAATTATTAGTGTCCCAAACAACAGCAGAGCTGCCGGGTTTGTATTGTTTTAAGTGTTTCTAAATAGTGTTATTGTCATTTGCTGAATACTTATATTACACAAACGTACGTGTATATTACATATTAGTTTAAAATTTAATATTACATATTAGTTCAAAATGCCACGACCGTGTAAATTTGATTATTTGAAATTGGCAGTATTTTTGCGCAAGCGTTGTAATAATTTACCTTTGTCTGTAATACAAAATTATCCCACTTCGCATGAAATCTTTCGCGATGCAGCATTGCACATGTATCAATCAAGTAAACACACTTTCAGATTTCGTATAAAGAATTGTATCAAGCGTAATGATAATAAAATTCATGAGAAATACGAAAATCTTCCCGAACCTTTGGTAAACATTACTCACACACCTAGTAACGAGGCAGGCAACGAGGATAATAATCAAGTCAATATTATAAATGAAATCGAAAATACAGATATAAACACACCCCAACAGAGTAGTCAGAACGATAGTGTGTCGGTTGCACTAGATAGTAGGGATGCTCAAAACAGTTAAATGAATCGATTCAGTTGAATCGATTGTGTGGAATCGATTCAGATGAATCGATTCAATTTAAACACGCAGAATCGATTCGATTCAATACATATACATATTACCAATTTCTATTCTTACATCGCAGCATCATATTTTATGGTTCCATTGCAGTGTTTACAACGAATAGATTTGCTGTTATCAGTAATAAAATGCTTCCACACTTCACTTGTTTTAGGAGGCATTATTCTCACACTCAAATACAAAATACGTATATACCTACTGTTCAAGTTCTGTAATTTCCAGTGTTCTGTTTTATGCCGCGGACTTTCCCTACCCACAATTTTATCATTTTGAGTTATTGGCTGCCAGTAACATATAGATGGTGCGGTGATAAAAAATTGGTTGTACGTCCACACCTTTCCGATTCGATTCTTGAAGCGATTCATAGCAAATTGAATCGATTCGATTCTTTCGATGCATCGCTTACAAAGAATCGATTCAACTATAAATCGATTCGATTCTAAACATCTCTACTAGATAGTAACGGAGAGCATACATTTAGTATATCTACAGGCAACGACGGAAACAACCAAATTAATATTATAAATGAAGTCGAAAATACAGATATACACACACCCCAACGGTGTAGTGAGAACGATAGTGTGTCGGTTTCATAGTAACGGAGAACATACATTTAGTATATCTACAGGCAACGACGGAAATAACCAAATTAATATTATAAATGAAATCGAAAATACAGATATACACACCCCAACGGAGTAATGAGAATGGTAATGGGTCGGTTTCAACAAATAAGAACGGAGATCAGAAAGATGAACCAAAGTCGGAAATCACATCAGATGAGTCTTTACATACATATACACTGGAATCGTCATGTCCTTCACAAAGAGCCTGTCTTAAGGTACTTTCGTTTATACCCGTGATTACTCTCTGTGATTACTTTCTTCTACTGGTAATACGGTTTCATGTTCGCAGTGTGGAAGATCCCTCCGTGTTCGTTGCTTGCCGCAGGGGTTTCGCACACTTCATCTACTTATCCATTATGCTAGTTTCTGTTTTCTATTGCACCCTTCCTTATTGTGTTCTATGTCATCTAAAAAGAAACTGTACACGCGGAACCTTATAGTTGAAATAAGTGAAATGTCTCGCTTCACTTTTTGGTTACTGTGGCAAACACTTTGTCAAAACAGCGAATACGTGCTGCGAAATGTTACACTTACGAAACTTAAGGCCGTTTTATACTACCCTATTTCTTGTACACGATTTGGCACAATTTCTACAATAAATATTCTAATAAGAAATTTTCGGGCTGCAGATAGGGTTTGAAGTTTAATTTACTATAAAATTTAAATTGTTCAAGAAACTGAACCAAATCTTGTACAAGAACAGTGTAGTGTAATATGGTTTTCAAGGTCGTGTGTGTTAAGTTGTTTTATTTGCGGTGTTCCCTTTGATTTTCATATGATGTTCATAATTCGTAATGTAGTTTTCGGTATAGGCATTCATCTGTAATTGTCATATATTGTTGCAGTTTCTTTACGTGATTTGAAAATTTGTACTTTGCAATCTAGTGTTTCACTACGATACCTATGCCAATACATACACATGGTAGCCGTAAGGTTAAGTTGTGATGTATGGCAATTTAGTGTAAGCAGTTTTTTTAATAGTTTTCCGCGTGCTAATACATACACATGGTAGCCGTAAGGTTAAGTTGTGATGTATGGCAATTTAGTGTAAGCAGTTTTTTTAATAGTTTTCCGCGTGCTAATACATACACATGGTAGCCGTAAGGTTAAGTTGTGATGTATGGCAATTTAGTTTAAGCAGTTTTTCTAGTGCCTGATTAGATTCATTTTAATTTAAATTCTATTTATAGATATTTATGAAAAGGATAATCAATTTCAATGACAAAAAAACTAACACTAGTTTACTCTATATTAGTTATATATATATACAAATGACGAAAACTGTAAATCTTCAGTTTGAATAAATCTTATTATACAGTGCTCGCCAAAAAGTCGGCATAAAGTGGGAAAAATTTTTATTTCTGATTTTTCAAAAAAACTTTTTACGGCAATAATTTGTGCTTATCTGAAAACCTATTTAGCCCCTATTAGATATCCCGAGTGATGTTTACTTAGTTAAAAAATAGCGTGTTTCGAAATTGCCGAAATCCTAAAATTGTTAGTTCTTGGAAATTAATCAAGATTCCAACGAGATTTTTTAATGTGTATTAGTTTTAGCTTACTGAACAATTTCAAGGCCAGAAAATAACGTCTTTTTTTCTTTAACTTGCGAGACACTCGTTAACTGCGAGA
This sequence comes from Dorcus hopei, assembly GCA_033060865.1. Classification (NCBI taxonomy): domain Eukaryota; kingdom Metazoa; phylum Arthropoda; class Insecta; order Coleoptera; family Lucanidae; genus Dorcus; species Dorcus hopei. The sequence continues at coordinate 45,368,995 of CM065426.1, read as the reverse complement.
CAGTGTTGCCAGGTGTCTACCACAAAAATTCCCTACTAAAATGTCGAATTTTCCCTTTTTGTAACTTAATTTTCCTTTTTTTTATTCTTTATATCTTTTCATTACTGTAGGGGTTCAAAAATAGGAAAAACTATAATCACTACTTTGCACGTTTCTTTTGTGTTATTATTTACCTTTTTTTATAACTTGTCACTTGTTAATCTTAGCTTGTTATCACTCCAAAGCTATGATCGCAAGGTCGCATGTTACAGGCATGTTGTCTGGGAAACGAGTAACCAATAAACCAACGGTGGGCAATCCCCGACCCGCGAAACATTTTTATCCGGCACACGACTACACGAGACCTCAAACATTTTTTTTGTAATATAGATGACAAATTAATACAAACGAAAAGGTGAAACAATAAAAAGGTATATTGCGTGTAATCGCATTTTTCTCACTCATGATTTTTAACATATGTATTTTGCGTCTCGCTCAACCTTTTCAAGACGTCTTGTGTATACATTATTACAGTAACAACGAACGTACTTTTCACATCCCACTTGCAATAGGGCGTGAATAGGAAAAGTACGCCCGTTGTTGGAAATAATGTAAATACAAGACTCCTTGAAACGGATGAGTGAGATGACAAATATGTTGAGTGAGAAAGATACGATTACACGCCCAAAATGCTCTCGTTTATGAAGGCAACCTAACTGATGCGACCCGCAGAACAAACACGGTGACATTCTGGCTCCTTATTTACAAAAGGTTACCCACCCTTACAATAAACCATAACGTCCATAATCCATAATCAACCGAGAACGACGAATGAAAGCGTGATTAGAATGGTTCACCTCCATATTCACGGCTGCAGCATTTTAGCTGCAACTTTAAATGTGAATGTCCCTCTTTTCTAAAGATATTCCCTGCGTCCCTTTTTGTTCGATTTTTCCCTGCAAAACAGGATTTTCCCTGCAACATGGCAACACTGCTGCGAGAACGCATAGCGAAAGTAGCGCCACTGTCCTATCCGCGGGTCCTATCTGAGTTTTTAATCTATTAACTGATGCTAATGTGGAAGAATTTTGAACTACGATACGTCAAGGTTGCTAATCATATGACTGCAGGTGGTTAGGTGTTGGTGAAGTATCAGTTACATCTAACACCCTCGCTAGTTAAAAGAATTGTCTTAGTGAAATGGCAAGTCAAACATCAGGAATCCAAGCACTATTAGCTGCGGAGAAGCGAGCAGCTGAGAAGGTTTCGGAAGCCCGCAAGCGTAAGTAGCCTTCTTAATCCAATCAATCTAGGAGAAACTGGGTGTAACACGAGATCACGAGGTTTACATTCCATCAAAAATCAACTACAATTCCTATCCCGTATTTGAATTTCACCGAATCTACACGCCCGCAGTTTTAGTTTTTTCAACTAATTAATTTTTTTTGTGATATCCCCAGGCAAAGCGAAGAGGCTAAAGCAGGCGAAGGAAGAAGCTCAGGATGAAATTGAAAAGTACCGCAAGGAACGTGAAAGGCAGTTCCGTGAATTCGAAGCTAAACACATGGGAACACGAGAAGGGGTCGCTTCAAAAATTGATCAGGACACGAAGCGTCGTATTGAAGATATGAACAGAGCAATCGTTACTCAGAAGGAAGCTGTAAGTATCATTAGAATTTTTTTATACTGATAATACAACAAAGAGTGAAAATTCCTCACTTTCCTATGTTTTGATAATCCTGTATTGTCACTATTGTCATGTACCTAATATTATTATGTAATTTTGAAAAAAGCATTGTTTGTATTCAATTCAACTGTATCTTCAATTTCTTCTTAACTTTCAGGTCATACAGGAGGTCCTAAAGTTGGTGTATGACATCAGACCAGAAATCCATAAGAACTTCCGTTCTTAAACATTTCCCTTAATAGCTGCACTACGCAATAGTCATCAACTTTGAGGAATGGTGAAGGATTTGTTGCATTTAAAAAAATTGTCATTCGACTTAAAATTGCATTTAACTTATACATTACGCTGCGTAGGAGAAAAAGTTGTATAGTATCATTGTTGCACCTGTTATTCAATAGTTTTTATTTTATAGTTGTTGGCGTTGTACTTGTAAATGCACGTTTAATGGAACATTCGTCAGCCGTAGTACTTAGTTTGGTGTGAAATTTTAGTGTTTAATGCCGGATATGTTACCTGTAAGAAGCAAGTGTAAATCTAATGTGTAAAATTACACTAGAAAATCGCAAGTTGTTTTATTACTTCCTTTTCATTTCTTTACTAATTATTAATATGGCAGTATGACTGTGTACAACAAATTTTTAAATAAAGGGAAAATAAAAATACAATAAAACCTCCCATGGTGGACACTTGTCTTAGCCAGACAGTTTTTAATTCCCTATTTATGTAATTTGCATGCATTTATACCTCCATTAGACAGTTTGCTGGTCATTGTTGGGTGTCTGCCCTAAGAGAGGTTTTACTGTAAAAGATTTCAATTCAAATTCGTATTTAAACAAAATTTACTTTGTTTTTAATCCATATCATGTGTTTACAAACTACATCAGTAAATAAGTAACAGAATATTAAACTATCCTATACTACATCTTGCAATTAGTTTAAATATACTTGGAAAAGACAAGTAAATCAATAAAATTTACAGTTTTACACTATATTAAAAGTATTTTGCAGAATTAATATCTTTAGGTAATTTTTTATTGAAATGCATAACTATTTAGGTTGCAACTTGCATATTATGAATATTATTCTATCTTCTAAAAAAATCTTCAAAATTAAAGAGTATTTAACGTAAATCAAAAACTAAATGATTTTTGTGAGCAATTTACTTCACTTATTGACAAAGCAAAATGAACTTGTTATTAAAAAGTAAACCTTAATACTTTTGAACCAGAGATCAAAATAATTACATTTAACATAACTAGCTAAAAAAAATAGTTTGTAGTGTACAGATTTTTTTATGCTAAGAGTTGTTTATTCCTGTAAAAATTTGGTATGTAACAAGAACAGTAACTATTATAGTTTTAATGCAAGATACTACAATTATATCTACTTTCTTTAATAGCTACCAATTCTACATTAAAAACGATCGATCTTTTTTTACCAAATATGTACAGGGTGGATCAATTTCGATGTCTCTTATGGACAACTCTGTAACTATAAGAGATAGAAAAAAACTAATGGCCAAGTCTCGATCTCTTTTTTAGAGATAAAGTCAATAGTGTAAACAAAAATTGGCTATCTTCTTTTGTTTTCGAGTTATAAGCCAAAATTGAGATTTTCGAATTTTCGTCAATCAGTCATATCTCGTTTATTTTTCCAGATATTAAAAAACTGTTTTGATATTATTAGGACACTTTTTGGAATACAATTCAGTGGTGTAGTTGGTTTTTTGATATTTAATTAAATTTTCGAGTTATAGCATAAAGTTATATTTTTTTAAATGGAAATCATAGTTGGCAATGTCATCATTAAATAGAGATTTTTTTTCTATTTTCAAAAATATATACTTTGTTGGGTTTATTTCTTACAATTAATAGAATAAAACGCCTTTTTTATTATTTTTGGGTGCATTCTTTTCTTAGGAGGCTAGTTTCAACAAAAGCCGACAATTTTCTTTTGTTTTTATTAAATATTAACAAAGATTTGAAGATTGGGTAGCACAAGAGTGAGAGGTATTGCGATAAACATAAGAGATAGAAAGCTAGCACCGATAGAGCTGGGTTGGGTTGCAACATGAGTTGGCTGTGTATTTTAGCGCGGCAGTGTTGAAATTGTGATTTATTTTGATATTATTTTCTGGGTTTTAAGTTATTTATTGTGATATATCAAGAGTTGTGTTTATTATCTACTTACATTTCAATATTCTTTAACTTTTTCTGCAATAATTTCTTATTTTTAAGATGTTTTTAATTTATACATATAATTTAGTTCATTATCCCATGAAATGCATATTTGATCGAAAAAAATGCGTTTTAAACTTAAATATTAAATGAAGTTACATAATTTCGAATTTCACCCAAACCACACCCAAACCACATGGTATCGGTATTGTTGTAGTCTTTGTGACTCTTAGAGGATGCTCGTTCTATCTTTCTTTCTCTTTATGCGGTTGCAACTGTCAAATATTTGAACAAGAGATGATATTTAATAAAAACAAACAAAAACATTGTCGGCCTTTGTTCAAACCAGCCTACTAAGAATAGAATACACCCAAGAATAATAAAAAAGGCGTTTTATTCTATTAATTGTAACAAATAAACCCAACAAAGTATATATTTTTGAAAACAGAAAAAAAATCTCTATTTAAAGGTGGCATTGCCTACTATGATTTCCATTAAAAAAAATATAACTTTATGTTATAACTCGAAAATTTTATTAAATATCAAGAAACCAACTACACCACTGAATTGTATTCAAAAAAGTGTCCTAATAATGTCAAAACAGTTTTTTAATATCTGTAAAAATAAACGAGATATGCGCGATTGACGAAAAATCGAAAATGTCAATTTTTGCCTATAACTCGAAAACAAAAGAAGATAGCTAATTCTTGTTTAGTCTATTGACTTTATCTCTAAAAAAGAGATCGAGACTTGGCCACTAGTTTTTTTCTAACTCTTATAGTTACAGAGATGCCCATAAGAGACATCGAAATTGATCCACCCTGTACAATTGATTTATTTGGAAGACAAGCTTACTTACATACTTGTACCTAACAGCATCGATTAATTTGCGTAAAATTCATAAATTTTTTACTTCTAAATGGAATCGATTTCATGCCAAAATTTTTAACAGATTTTTAACACTTTATTATAATTACTAAAGTTAAAAAGCACAACATGACCCATGTGTCTTCTCAACTGATACTCACAACATGTGAAATTTATTTGTATATTGAAAATGATGAGCAACTATATTTAATTCAGGTTTCAGATCTTTGAGCTTCCCTTGTAAAATAAATAAATAAATAAAAAAAATCTCATTTATGACCACTTTCTTAAATTAAACAGATTTGCAGCAAGAACTAAAGACCTTCTCCTTTGCCCTAACACAATTAATGAAATTAATGAAGCAAATCATGTACTATCCTGAGTCCTTCGTCGCAACTTTCCTCACCATAGACAATTGGGGAAAGGTACTTTTACTGGGGGGAGGGTTCAACTTGCTGGTCAAGTAAATGAAAGCCTCATACAGAGAAGACCTCTGCATTGCAGACACAGTGAAATGCCTCAACTTCTCCCTGCTGCACCAGTTAATCGCCTTGTTCAAAGTCGACTCGAAATTGTTAATTTCCGACTCACGAGTTTTATTCCCCATCACGATTACTGTCACCTGGAAAATGCAACAAATTACTTGTGTTAATCATTAAGCTAATATTACACTCACCTCTTTTTTATCTTTGTTCTTATCTATGTCTTTTTTTAGTGCTACTAATACATCTAAAGAGTCCGCTTTATCTGTGTCATAAACCAAAACGTAGCCGTCTGCTAGAACTAAATAATGTCTTGGTAGTTGCTGACTTGTTGTTCCACTTGCTGTGGTCGTTTGGGAGTTTTGTATTCCTGCGGTGTCGTAAAATCTTATTTTTTCTTTAGTACCTCTGTCAGATTCTATATTGGCGACATAAATGTCTTCAATTGTAGGATAGAAGTCCTAGAACAGTGAGACAGTACTATGGCAGTTTGCACTGATGATAATTAATTTACTGAAGAGGAAGTAACATTTCCATAAATGACTTGTTCTAAGATCGATGTTTTTCCAACACCTTTCATGCCACACACCACAACTTTACTTGTTTTGCCCATTTCTCTTTTCATTTAAATTGTCATTGTAAATTAGTAATTTGAAGAAGTCTTCTTTGATTTACATTATTCTTTTAAATCCTGTAAGAATAGTACAAATCTGAACTAAAATGCAAATTTGCTTGCCTAGTTTTGAACACGTCATCTATTTACACCTGTAATAATCAGTGGCGTAGCTTCGTGGATTTTTCTTTTTATTATTTACATTACTGTATTTTAATTAATTTAGTTTACTTACATAGGTAGCACGTTTAATAAATTATAAATATATCTTCCGAGGAACATCTACAATTCAAAAGCGGGAATGCGGGATAAACAATATAACCTAAAAATTTGACGCAATGTAGCGCTGTCGTCCACAATTTTCAGTTGGTACTAGTGCAGCGTAACCAACGTGAAAAAAACAGACATCCTTAAAAAAAAATCTAGCAATTAGTTTGTCATTGCGGATGTCAATTAACCGCCATATTGCAGAAACTGACTAGCGCAAAGTGTAACTTCCATTAAATGTAATTGCATTCACCCATGCCGTATGTTCCCCTTGATTAAAACCTTCGACGGCTAATCAAGAATCAAGGTAGACTGGTAATGCCACTGCAAACTAGGATGGTTTGTTTGAAAGCAACATCAACAGATCTTGCGACGGGAAGGAAAGGTGGGGTACTGTTCACCAATACTGCCAATCATAAATGCCCATTTTCTCCACACTACAAAACGAAAATACCCGATTTCAAATTCTTTTCCCCTCTCCCTATTCAAGTGGGAATATTAAACTGTTTAGTACTAACTGCATGTCGTAGAATATCAGATTTATGTGCAGGAACAGAAGTTTTGCACAATTTGCAATATCCCAATTCATGACCATTGTTTAATTTGTGTGCTTTAACTAGCCAGTGTCTAAATGTTGGATTTTCTAACCATTTATCACAAAACTTATTCAGTCTTTTTTTCTTCGCATTCAATCTTTGTTGGCAATGTTCTCGAACAGATTCTATTTCAGTCTCTTGCTCTTCTTCACTTTCAGAACAAACAGGACAATTATTGCCTTGAATTATCTCTTTGTTTTTTCCTTCCCCATTTTTCTGTTCATTTTTGAATATTACTAGGTAGTCTAACTAAAATACCCACTTTTTCCCCTCTTTTTTAGTATCCCCAAAAATATCCCGTCAGTGCCCTAAAATACTCGCAAATCGGGGAAAATGCCGGACACTGGCAGCACCAGTGTTGCCAGACGAATAAGAAGAGATTGCGCCAAGTATTCTAACTCGAAGCGCCACTTGGCGCCAAATTTAAAGTAACTAGCTAAAGTGCTACCTGGCGCCAAATAAAGCAAAATAAAATTAAATAAATAAAAACAAAATTCATTCACTTATTTATATGTATATTTATTTGTTACATTTTTCATTAACTACTTCCTCATAGATTTCTATTAGTTCTTCATATTCTTCGTTACTGTTACTTTCTTCAGTTTGGTTATTACAGTGTATTACACATTATATATATTATATTATAATTTCAACTGAAAATCATATGTACCTTTTTCCCAGTCTTCTTCAAGTCACTTTTTATTAAATTCGTTCCATGTTACTTCAACAATTTTACAACTGGTTACTGGACTGGTTACGGTGTTTCAGATAAATTGTTGAGTTTGTGTTGTAACTTGACGTTTGTTGTTTTTGACGAACAGGAATATCAACACAGATATCAACAAAATGGAATCACCAACTGCCAACAAGCGCCGTAATTTTTATGTTTTAAAATAAGATAGCGCCATTTTTTGCGCCAAGCGCCAAACCGAATTTGTATGACGCCAATTTTGAAATGATAGCGCCACATCTGGCAACACTGGGCAGCACTGCTGTTTACTTATCCATAATGCACATAGGCGGCGTTCATTAAATGGAGGCAAAATTCGAATATTACAAAAAATATACATGTTAATTGAAATAATAATAGATTATTCATTACGAAATAGAATTATTAATTTAATTAATCAGTTAATTACATTGAATTAATTCATTAAATACAGATACATGCAATAAAACTAGTATCTACGGCTACGAGCTCTGTTGCGTTACACGACATCCGCCGAAAATTATCGACTGCAATTTGAAAGTAACCAATCACTAAGTTAGTCTTAGTAAACACCCCTATGAACTTGTTAGCTACATTTTAAAGCTCGCTTGCCCAGTCTATCTTGATTAGTCGTCGGAGATTAAAACAAACGACATGTTTCAACAGATGGCGCTGTTGAATATCTTAAAACTTTTAAGCTACATTTACATTCAATTTCGTGCCAGCATTAATTCGTAACACGAAAGTTTGACGTGTGCTTTCTTATGATATTCGAATTCGTGCTGGCACGAAATTGGATGTAAATGTAGCCTTAACCAAAGAGCTGAATTTTTACCATGGCGAAAGCCCGCTTAGGCCCGATTTTACAATCGTCGGATAAGCATTATTATTGGTATAACGTGACGTAGGTGTGACGTAAATATGGAGGAACATTAAAGGATATTTGGCGAACAGTTATTCCATTCTTATTCCACGATTGTAAAACTGGGCCTTAGTCGGCCAGTTAGCTCAACGAAGCGGTGTCGCGAGGTTCATTATAGGCGTTTTCCCGTTAGCTCTGAATTTTGCGCACTAAACACAGTTGAGTTTTAAACCCATGAGCTTCGAGTACAAACTTACAGGAACGTATTTGTAGAGGCGTGACATACAACAAATTGAAAATGAATTTGAAAAATTGTTTAATTAAGTGTCTTATTAAAATATTTGACAGTAATTATTTTTTAATAATACGTAATTTGTTTTGTAGTCATCTTGTAGACACCGTATCAGGGCAGAATTCAACGGTGGGGGAACATGTGCTTCGAGCACAAAAATAATAGGTGGTGCTTGAGAGGACAGGGGAAAGACATATTGAGCGTAAGACGCGAACATCGAAATGTCAACTGGAAAGTGCGCTTCGCGAATTCTTGGGCTTTTGGGCTCGTTTGCATGCACAAAGTGGGTAACGGGAAAGCAGCTTACTGAAAAGCACTGTAGCGAGTACATGCGCTACAGCTACACATAAGGTTTGTTCGTTTGTTCTGCACTTTTCTGCACTTTCTGTACCAACCACTCTTGAGAGAGTGAGATGTATTCAGGGTGAGTCATAATGGGCGGAACAAATTTTATTTTTATTTTAGGAAAGACTTTTTTAAGCAAAAAATTTCCTATAAACCTATGTCCTAATCCGCACAGTTGAGGAATTACAAGAAGTCAAAGTTTTTCTTAATTAAAATTAAATTCAAAAGGTAATATCAAGTAGTTTGCGGTCGTTTTTTGTTTTGCTAATAATTAATAAAATTCTTATATCAGTTTGATGACAGTTCGTATTATTTAAGTCGTTTAAAATGGGAGACTTTAGTGCGGCTGAATATGCAGACTAGGGTGTACGATTCTCTTATTCGTAGAGCTCGTGCTTGTATTAGAGCTCAAGCACAGTGATGGACAGCTTGGGGTTTCTGGCACTACAGTTTCTGAGTGCGCATGTGCGAAAACTGGCGGACTTTCCACAAACGGCCGCGTGTGGCGCACCGGTGAATTCATCAATTGCTTTTAAGCGGGCGTTTTTTAATTCAGCATTTTGTGTGATGGATGTGGAGAGATGAGAAAGATTGAACAGAAAACCATCTTTGTTAGATTATAATGAATTTATATTGTGTAGAAAGTCTGAAGTTGTGTAAAACAACATCGCATTCTATGATTTGCTTGCAATCATTTCTATCCGTGCCATTTTTTCAACCAGTAACATCTAGGAGCAATAAAATGAAAGCCCGCCAGTAACGGCTATATTGGCTCTGAAAACGGTAGTATGAACATCAAAGGTGCCGACACGAGCTGTCCCTACTGATTGATAAGTATACTGTGGCTCAAGGAGCACAGTTTGAACAATTTTTGTAATACTATGATTTAATTGAACATTTTTGTACAGTTTATTAAATTTTTTAACAGTTTTCACAGTTTCCGTTATTATTAAATATTTATTTATTAGAAAACATTGACTTCTTGTAGTTTCACAACTATGCAGTTTAAGACATAGATTTATAGGAACTTTTTTACTCAAAAAAAGTCGTTCCTAAATACTGGTAAAATTTGTGCCGCCCATTATGACTCACCCTGTATACATCTAAGCAGGTAGGAGTGAGGAAAAAAGAGTGAAGGAGTTAAAAGTGTAGAAAGTTGCAGAAGAAACGAACAAACCTATAATGAACCTCGGTATAGCACTTGGTTGATTCAGCAGGCCTACTATGCGTGTTTCGTCAACCGTAAAAATTCCTCTGTCTGCTTTAACAACGCAAGTCATTTGTTACGATCGTTCAGAAATGACTGTAGTTGAATTTCAATACTCAAGGATGGTGTTTCAATGTAACCCATTAATAACGAAATCATGAAAAGAAGATTATCGGCAAGGCTCAACAGATGACGCTGGAAGACATAAGCGCCATTAACAGGCCAAAGTCAAATTAAAAAGTGTAACAAACGGCTACCTATATTAAGACGAACAAAATAAAGGAGAACGGAAAAAGCCCATTATTTTTACATTTTTTTATGGCCTGCTAATGGGGATTGATACACACTATGTCTTTACCCTCTTTAATATAGGTACATGCTCTATCTTACAATAAAGGCCACTTTACAGTTCGCAATTATTTATTGCCGGCAATGAAAATTGCAGCGATTGATCGTATTCGTGCAATTTAAGAGCGCATTCGACATAATGTTCGATGCACGCAATAAGCAGAAGTGTGAAGGAGAGCGACTGCGTTTCAGTGCATGTAAGAGTGAGAAAAAGAAACACTCCGTCCGTCCAGTCGAATACAGGTTAGACAGATTCTCCATCCGGAATATGGCGGCTCAGTTTGCGCGGGAAATTTTCCCGCCAAGGAGAGTGAACCTGCTGTATGTATTTCATGGCCAACTCCATTAACATTCACTGACGTGTATGTATGGCCGTTTCAATTTGACTTTTAAAAATTTGACGGGTACTCCACTCAGCGCCTCTTGTGAGTTTTTAAGTAATTGCAGTTGCCATTACGTTACTATCAGTAGTTCTGTAGTATCTTTAATAGGGAGCGCTGAGTGGAGTACTCCATGGCATGCTTTCCGGAACCGAATTTTAGGCGAATTGACACGGCCATACATACACGTCAGTGAATGTTAATGTTGCTGGCCATGATGTATTTATGCTGTGCTTTCGATAACATATTCCAACGCTTTGAAATGTCAAATTTCATAAATTGACCGGCCCATCATTGCATACGTGATGAACTTAGGTTTCACGTAGTCCGACATGAACGTAAACGTTAACGCTGAATGTAACTAAGCAACCGGTCATTTACGTATACGTTTAATATGAAAACGTAATTGCGAAAACTCCCTAATCAAATGCAGTAAACGACAATACCGGAAACTTCGCACCAAAATCGACGACACTTTTAGCAGCTCCTCTGCCATCTTGAGTTCTACAAAAACGATTTAATTAAGACCTAAATCAATCCTTTAAATAATATAGAGTAAGCCTTATGGTTACCTACATGTTATTGACAATTTATTTCATTAGTTGAGTTACAATTTGCAAGTTTATGTGTCAATCATTTGGAAAAATTACAGTTTTTTCCATTATGTTGGCAACAGAGGTAACATTCAGAAATTACCGGTAACATTGGATATTTACCGTAAGGTAACGCGGTAAAATTACCGACTCACAACACTAAAATCAATGGGCCCGTTCAGGTGACACAGCTGCTGCAAGTCAGCGCTCAGCATGATGAAAGTCAGCGGTCACGTATCTCTGAACGGACTGCTACTTCTCAGCAATTTTTTGTGTCATTTCAAAAGTTTAAAATTTATTGAACCTCGTTTCTGAACGTTTTATGAATTGAAATTTATTAATTTAAATGCAATGGCAGAAAATATTTTGTTGTGTGAATTATTATGCGACGATGGGCTAGATTTGAATGGTCTGCGGCCCGTAATACAGGATCTTGCTAAGGTTATGTTTGTTTATACTTACCTCCACCAATGAACGCTCAGCGCTGAGCAAGTCAGCGTAAATAAATTCCGCTGTGTAGAAATAACAGCTGCTGGAACTTAGCATGTCGGTTCAGGAAATTTGCTGACCCAGCAACTCAGCTGCTGTGGTCGTCTGAACGGGCCCAATATGTTGGCCGCTTTCTTTCCCTGAAAAATTTGAATCGTGATCCTACTAGTCTAAATCGTGATTAGAATAGTTTTTTGGTTGCCCGCTCTGGATATGGGTTATTGCAACAGAACACACCATATCCGAATGCATTTGAATCCAAACGAATCGTGAAAATAGGAAGATTGAAAGGGGAAAGGGGATTACTGATCTGGATTGAAATTTCACGAAGAGGGGGGACTGATCCATTTGCAAGAGAATATCCATCGCGTAATGTTGCGTTTGGATCAAACGAAAGAAAGCAGCTATTTAAAATTAGAAATAAATTTATGCTACGCCACTGGTTTTGCCATGCGGTATTCTTCCATTCATCCACGACATTTATTGTTATTGTATGTTATTGTAGAAACATGGCAACATCTGCAAAAGACGATGCAAGAAAGTATTCAATACTTTTACCGACTTACAACGAAGTGGAAAACCTTCCAATCATAATATGGCTCATTGTGAAGTCCATGAGCAAGAGGTAATAAAACTGTTGCATTTTTAACGGTAATAAAAGTTATCTTCGCAGTGGTTATGACTATGAGGTTATAGTAATCGATGATGGCAGCCCGGATGGAACACTTGAAGCAGCGAAGCAGTTACAGAAAATATACGGTGAGGATAAAATTTTGTTGAGGCCTCGAGAAAAGAAGCTAGGCCTTGGAACTGCTTACATACATGGTATTAAACATGCCTCGGGTAACTTCATTATTATAATGGATGCAGATCTAAGTCATCATGTAAGTATCAAGTAAGAAACTCAGTTAAGGAAGTAATACTGTCTACACCTTTTCCAATTGTATTTCAGAAAATTTCAGTTGTATTTCAGATTAGTAAATTGTATTTAAGAGAATAGTCAATTGTAGTTCAGATTAGTAAATTATATTTCAGAAAGTTGTAATTGTAGTTCAGATCAGTAAATTGTATTTCAGAAAACGTCATAAGAAATTCAGAAAATATCATTTATAAATTAGAAAATTATTTGTAAATCAGAAAGCATCAAATGTAAATCTGAAAGCATCATTTGTAATTCAAGAATCATTTGTAATTAAGATTTTTTTGTAACTTTGTAAGTGCCTGCATGTTAAAAGCGAAGAACTGCATTTTTTAGCACGGACATCATGCAAATTCCACAATTATTTAAATTCATTCTTCACTTTATTTCAATGCAATCGTAACAGCAACTACTCCACGAAAATCTGTTGATGATTCCTAAGGTGTATTAAGACTTATTTACTGTGGTATGTTGAAAAAATATATGTATAATTATTATTTTCTGAAATACAATTCACCTTTTCTGAAATTGACTTTGCTTTTCTGAACTACAATTAACATATTCTGAAATACATTTTACGTTTCTGAAATACAACTGACACTTTCTAAAATTCATTTTTTGCATCTGAAAAACATTTGACACTGTCTGAAATTAATCTGTTACTTTCTGAACTACACTTGGAAAAGGTGTAGTAAATGAATACTTACACTTTGTTAAAAATACCATCACATTTTACATGAATGACTTTTTTTTATAATTGTCTCCACTTACGTACGAGAAGAGCATCTGTGCATACTAAAATATTAATTTTTTTAGCCGAAATATATACCGCACTTTATCAACTTACAAATTCAAAATAATTACGATGTTGTTACTGGAACTCGTTACATAGGAGACGGAGGAGTTCACGGCTGGGACTTCAAGCGCAAACTCGTATCAAGGGGAGCCAACTTTCTAACGCAAGTTCTTTTAAGACCGGGTGTTTCGGATTTGACTGGCTCGTTTAGATTATACAAGAAGGACGTTTTAGAAAAACTGATACAAAGCTGTGTTTCGAAAGGATACGTGTTTCAAATGGAAATGATAGTGAGAGCGAGGCAATTAGATTATACGATCGGTGAAGTACCCATCACATTTGTTGATAGAGTGTACGGTGAATCAAAACTGGGTGGTTCAGAGATATTCCAGTTTGTGAAGGCTTTGCTGTATCTTTTTGCAACAACATAAATTGTTTATTAATGTGTGCCGAAAGCATTCCAGTTTGTTATGCAAATCTTTTTGTAATTGTACGTGTGTAATGAAAGAATACACTTTACTCTTTAAATTACAAATCACAATTAAAACCTTCGTAATTGAGCTAATTTGTTGTTTCTTCTTAATGCCATTTTTCGTATTCGCCTCCAATATTCTTTTGAGTTTGGATCTAATTCTTCTAGAGTGGGTGGAGGACCAAGTCGTAAGTTCCACAACCAATCCGGGTATTCACTATCAGGCTTTAGCTGGACGTCTTCACCCGTCTTGTAGATATTGGAACCGCAGACAAAGTTCACCAATTTATTAGGATCTGTCTCCACTGGTAGTACTTTTTTTTCTATCATCGGACCTGCCTTTCCTATTTTCTTCTTTTTTAGAACACCCCCTATCATGCTAACGCCTAAATTCTAATTAGAAATGCATACTGAAATTGATACTAATTCACGTACCTCCTGTTTCTTTCTTTGCATAATTTCTTATTTGATTTAACAGATGGGAGGTTAACAATAAATTTCTTTTTATATTTTGTACTTTGATCGTATTAATAATACTCATTGCAAACTACAATATTTGAAAAATGAAGTTTATAAATTTTAAGGTTGGAAAGAATAACCTAAAATTTGTTAAGAGTGTTGCCAATATGCCATCGCCATAGTGTAATTAGGGTTGCCAGATTTTCATCCGGGCAATGTCGCCAACATGTTTAAGTTTAAAATATCCGCAAAAGGTGCCACTTTCTAAGGGCGTGTACCGAAATTACCAAATTGTAACCAGGTTGGTTGTGGTTGCTAAATATTGCGTTCCGTAAATAACAGATTCCATTTAAGAAACGCAATATTTAGCTACCACAACCAACCCTGGTTACAATTTGGTAATTGCGGTACACGCCCTAAATAAATAAGAAAAATATTAGGTCCTTTCGATTCATCAGTAGGTATATTCGTTTTAGATGACTTGGACTGCCTCAAGTCACCTACGTCAACGAAATGTGCGTTCGTTTTAGATTTTCGGCCTGCCGGATTTGACATTGACATATTCGTTTTAATTGCCACTACGGCAACGCTGGTGTTGACGTAATGCGCACCTAGCACCTACTCGAGAGTAGGGTTTAGTTGCGTAAGCCGCAGGTTAACCTTAATTTTTAGTTTTATTTCAGTTGTTTTACTGCGGATATCACATATATAGTGCAAATTATGTACTACGACGCTCAACTTAAATGATACCATTTGACAGTTTCGTAGCCCTTACCTAGGGCCCTTACGCTGAATGTTCTTAAGGGTGTGGTTCGCATGCAGGAGTATCATTTAAGTTGAGCGTCGTAGTACATGTTCGTTGCCAAACATTCCCGCTGTATATGTTCATAAGTAAATACAAAATTCTATGCCCGAATTCTTTGACTATCCCGAATTCATAATACTTTCTTGAGACTTCTTTAAATAAAACCGGCGTTGGCCATTATGCTTATAATAACAAATAATGCAAAGTCGTAATGTAAAAATGAGTTTAATATGTTAAATTAGTGAGGTTACGTAGTTATTAATATCAAGTCAATACAAAATCTATTCGTTTTAGATAAATTTCTGGTACAACCACAACTTGACCTATATGTGCACTAATTACTTGACGATGACGTTATTGTGGCAAACCTAGGATTTCTAAAACGAATATACCTAAGGTCTGTTCAAACCATGCTTTATGACCGTTTCGAAACCGTCACAAGCATGCACTCATCAAAGTTTTACACTCGACAACGTTGTCAACATCGATCATTATTTCGGTGGGCAACTGATTATGACGGTTTCTTAAACGGTCAGAAAGCGTGGTTGGAACAGAGCTCTAGTATTTCGAGTTCTGAACCGTTCAAAATTGTACTGAGCAGGAACAGTGCACAAAATTGTATATAATTTCATACTGCCCATGATTTGAACGGTTCAGAACTTAAAATTCTGTCAAATGGAACAGACCTATAAAATAAAAAACTGGAATACATTTCGAAATACAAAAAATAAAATAAGCGAAAAACAAAAGAATATCTACGCCGGAGTGTTAAAAAACTATCGTGCGTTCAATTAAAGAAACGGTCAAGTAGGCTATAACACGCTTTAATTTTTGTAAAATATTTTGTAAATTAGTAATAAACGTTGATTTTTAAATTTCTTCTAACATCACTCCAACGCAAAAGAGACATTGCAAAAATAAATGTTTATTACTAATTTATTAAACTTTTTACAAAAATTACAGCCTACTTGACCGTTTTTTTTATTGAACGCACGTTAAAAGTCTAATAACTATTTTATTATTTCGTTTAAAGTACATTCACTTTTGTAATGAGTAACTAAAGTTACACGATTTAGTAACTTTTACTGTGGGAACCTGACTTCTCTTAGTTCCGGTATCTTGTGAATGGGACTTTTATTTTTAGATTATGATGGTTTCAGTTTTGTGCTGTTATTTTGAATCTTTAGGTCTGTTCGTTTGTACTGCTCGAAGTTATTCTGAAAGCTTTCAAATGTAGTTTTCAATCAAATTCGAAGTCTTTCGGCGGGAGATAAACGAATTTGACTGAAAACTACATTTGACAGATTTTAGAGTAACTAGAAATACAAACGGACAGACTTATGAGGTTTGTTCTAGCAAGAGTACATAACTGATAGAAATTGTATTGAACATGCGCAGTAATCTTTCGCGTTCTAGCAGTGAAAATTTTAAGTTTCTTGTTACCAGTTTGATGTTCTAGCAGCTGTAGATTGTAGTTTGCTGACAGTCCAAACAAGCTGCTTTCGTTCATATCAATGATTACTAATCATAAATACTGGATTCACTTCGTGCACATTTATTCGTAACTTTCTTCCGTTCATTTTGTGAAATATGAGTTTCATTCCTTCGCTTTTTATAGAATCAATACATAAAAGTTACCAATAAATGTGCACGAAGTGAATCCAGTATTTATGATTAGTAATCATTGGCATGACCGAAAGCAGCTAATATTCACGTTTCAAGTATTCTTTGCGAATTTCACCGTGCACGGCGGCGCGGTAAAAATATTTATATTAATCAATCCGTGTACCTACTATTTGTGTTGAATCTAATGTGATGGATATATCTGATGCATCTAGTACAGAGTATTTTATTTACTACCAGTGAAAGTGATGAGTTATTTGAGCAGAGACAGCGACGAAAAATCAAATTATGTTGAAGTAAATATATTACTAAGACAGAGCACCAAAACAGCGGAAAATATTTATTACATACCTCTTTCCTAAGCAATTTATCAAACGAGGTTATTACTTGGCTTAATGAACAAGAACAACAATTCAGAGATACGAATTTAACTGACTTGGCGCGAAATGTCGTATTGAATCTACATACAATCAGGGAAACGTTCTGGCAAAAAAAAGGTCGAAACTAATTCGACAACAATTATGGATTACTCATGCGCATAAGAAAAGTACACAAACTACCAGAAATTGTTTGCTAGAACAAACCTATGGATTACCTTCTTCATGCTTTTCCAACATTTTATTGAATGCATTATATCTAAATGTGATTCTTTGTTTGTTTCGTAATGGTTTTCTGGGTCATTTTTGTAAATTCCATTTTGCAATTGACAATACAATACCAACTGCTTTTGCTTTTACAAGAAAATATAATAACAAAAAAATCACAATTACTCATTACTGTTTTTCTTTTTGTTAGTTGATGGTACTTCAAGTTTTCTTGTGTTTTCTATTATTTTCATAATTTTCAAACACGTCCTGGCAAATCGTCGGCTTTTGTTTTTTAAACATGATTAAGTGCTTTTTTAAATCTGCGTCGAAGTTGGCCATGAAAGTTTAATTGTGAACCACCATCACCATCATCGTGACAGTTGTTAATTTGACATTTGAACAGAGATTTGTATATACAGGGTGAGTTTTTAAGCGCCCTTTCTTCCATAGCTCATTTACAGAACGAATTTTTTTCTTTCACATGGACATTCTACCTATTGATCACTATAACCTAAAATTATACATACAGAGTATTACGTAAAATAATTCATAGCAGCATGCAGTGGATTTTTTAAAATGGAACACCCTGTGTACTTTTTTAGAGAAAGACGTAACACTTCCTCTAAACCGGGCATGGGCGCGAAAGGGGAAATATTCTCCCACTACGCTAAGCCAGGGACGGGCACGAGCTCGCCGAAAGCTCGTAGGTCAAACGAGTGTCGATTGCAGTTAGCTTGGTCCCACGAAATATAAAATTGTAGACGGCGGCGGCGCGGTATATTCGTTTTGATGCTGTTCATATTGAATTAAACCGAAAATTATTATAAATATTGTTTAAAAAAGGTTTGTTTTTCAATTTAAAATGATCTCGAACTTGTATGACACTATTAAACACTAATAAACCAACATGAACTAACTCGTTCAGCACTCTCTGTTTTTAATTTCGTTGATACGACTGAGTCAGTTACATGCCGGCGCTTGTTTGTCTGAAACATCGGGATCGTCGCAAATAATTGAGGGTGGTTGCCGAGCTTTTGGCGAGCTCGCGCCCTTCGCTGCTCTAAACAGTAGCATATCAAATATTTATATTTATTTAACCAACTAGTGGTGAATTTCACAAACGTTACTTAAATTTAATCATCCGTTAAAAGTAAACGTTTCTATGGTTACATGTGCTTAAGGTATAGAAATGTTTATTCTTAATCAGTGATTAAATTTGATTGACTTTTGTGAAATCCAGCCTAATATTTTGTTGAAAACGGTTTGATTTTCTATTTCTCTTGAAATATTTATTTACTGTAAAATTATTGTTTGTCGTACAGCAATAAAAATCGGTAGTGTTAAACTAAAGTATAAGGAATAACCTAGATATAAATTCTTTTAGTTTTATTTGTTTTTTCAAATGTTCAAGCCTGTGCAATTGTCAGATTTTCAAACTGCCGTTATTCAATTTTTTTTAAATACAACCCTCCCTATCTCTTTTCACGAATGGACAGTGTTCATGTTCCTCTTCAATTCTGTTATAGATTTTCTGTATCTAATCCTTACAGTTTTTTTTTTCTACAATAAACTTTTCACATTTTTACTCTAAAATAAATATTAAACAGTTATTTAATGTACCATATTTTAATTTCCTTAACACGCAGGTGGATAATATCAATGTTTACAATTACAGACATTTATTACATTATAATCATCGCAATACAGTTCTTTTACTTTGTTGTAATTAACAATGTTTTAAAATTGATTCCTTGTGGTTCCTAAGCTTCAGTTAATTCACATTTGATTTAATAAAATCTGACATAACAAAAGAAATCATCAATATTTGCAAATAATTACCTTAATGTAAAAACTTTTGTTTTTACTTAAAAAATTTATACAAATAATAAATTAATAATCTAACAAATAAATGAATATCGGTGAATTTCTTTTGTTCCCATTGAATCAATTGTAAAACGTTGTTAATTACAACAAAGTAAAAGAACTGTATTACAACAAAAATACTATGACTGTAATGTAATAAGAGTCTGTAATCAATTGTAATCATTGATATTGTCTATCTGTTTTATGAACTAGAGGGCGCTGTGTTAAAGAAATTAAAATACGGTACATTAAATAACTTTTTAATATTGATTTTAGATATCACAAATTCTTAAAAATGCTATAGGCCCCTAGCAAGCTACCTGGTGGCGCCGCCTGGTGGAGGTTGCGACATAAATTGTAGGACGCGATTTGAAACGTTATATCCATTTATATCATTTCGAAGAAGATTTGAATGTGCTTGCTAGTATTTTCTCGATTTGTTTTAAAGTATGGAAGGTAAAGATCGTCCTCGTAACGTGCTTGTAACTCCAGTGATAGTACCGAGAGTCAGCTGACAGCAGTGTTGCCAACCCTGATACGACCGTTTTCCCTACCTTTTCCTACATAAACTTACAGCTAGTGGCGCTCGTGACGCCGTTTGCTACCCGCCTATAATAAACTTTTTACATTTTTACTCTAAAATCAATAATTAAAGTACATAGGTTCTTCTCCGATGAAAATTGTAACACAAATTCTTAAAAACGGAGACTAATGCGCACTAACACTTTACGTTTCGCTATCGTTTGATAGCTTCTTCAGAAGTGAAAAAATATTGACAACCTTGTTTATATTTTTTCACTTCTGAAGAAGCTATCAAACGATAGCGAAACTTAAAGTGTTAGTGCGCATTTAGTCTCCGTTTTTAAGAATTTGTGTTACAATTTTCATCGGAGAAGAACCTATGTACTTTAATTATTGATTTTAGAGTAAAAATGTAAAAAGTTTATTATAGCAAAAAGACTGTAAGGATTATATACAGAAAACCTATAACAGAATTGAAGAGGAACATGAACACTGTTTATTCGTGAAAAGAGATAGGAGAGATTGCATTAAAAAAATTGAATAACGACTGTTTGAAAATCTGACAATTGCACACGCTTGAACATTTGAAAAAACAAATAAAACTAAAAGAATTTATATCTAGGTTATTCCTTATACTTTAGTTTAACACTACCGATTTTTATTGCTGTACGACAAACAATACGTTTACAGTAAGTATTTCAAGAGAAATAAAAAATCAGACCGTTTTCAACACTGAAACGTCTGAAACACGTCATTTTTATGGGTCATTAAATAATGAAAACCACATTACTTTATCTCTTTCCATTTCCGAATGATCGTGATTTTTCTGAAAAAAAATGAATAATAAAAGATGACGTGTTTCAGTGCTAAAACTATTTAATTATTAACTATAGAGAATTAGTTTTTTAAATAATAATAAGAATGTCATGTTGACAGTTAAAAATAATTTAAAGAATAGTATATACACCTCGGGAATGAATGCTTTTTCCCCTCGGTGCTTTGTAGAACCCTCGGGCTACAAACTACACCTCGGGCACCCTCGGGTAAGAGTCATGCACTTCTCTCTCTTGGTGTATAACAGAGAAAAGGAAAACAAGAATGGACAGTCAATGCCATAGTCAATGCATTTCATTTTGATTAAGCGTAGGTACGCCATCTTACGACAATCCTCCAGATATAGCCTAGTTTTAGCATGGCCAGCTCCATTAACATTCACTGACGTGTATGTATGGCCGTTTCAATTCGCCTAAAATTCGGTTCGAGAAAGCATGCCGTGGAGTACTCCCCTCAGCGCTCTCTATTAAAGATACTACAAAACTACTGACAGTAACCATGACCAGCTACATTAACATTCACTGACGTGTATGTATGGCCGTTTCAATTCGCCTAAAATTCGGTTCTGGAAAGCATGCTATGGAGTACTCCCCTCAGCGCTCCCTATTAAAGACACTACAAAACTTCTAACGGTAACTTAATGACAACTGCAATTACTTAAAAACTCACAAGAGGCGCTGAGGGGAGTACTGTCAAAATTTTTAAAAGTCGAATTGAAACGGCCATACATACACGTCAGTGAATGTCAATGTAGCTGGCCATGCAGTAACTTAATGACAACTGCAATTACTTAAAAACTCACAAGAGGCGCTGAGTGGAGTACTGTCAAAATTTTTAAAAGTCGAATTGAAACGGCCATACATACACGTCAGTGAATGTTAATGTAGCTGGCCATGGTTTTAGTCTCTGCTTAAAAATACATAACCCGTTCCTCTACTAGCTATAAATACATTTTCTCTTTTAATTATGTTACATGGAAAGTAATAAAAGACATAAAACGAATGTACGAATTTACACATAACTTCACACAATAAAAATGTCTTTTGTTTCCTGTAAAACACTTCTACGAAGTAAGCACTGTGTGTCTTATTTAATCGATTTCAGAAAAATCGCGTTTCTTACGAACACTTGTATTTCGACCATGCAATTATTTTCAGCAATCTCAAATTCCTGAATGATATTCAACAGACATTACTTACATTGTCTACAACACCTTCACTAGAACCTGTTTGTTTCTAACCAATTTCTTATAGGAAAAATATCGCACTATTTGAAACTTGAAATTTCAGATTTAATTTCTGAGGCGCAACCAGTTTTGCCAGCGACAACTGACGACGATTGAATTTTAATACTGCCATCTCGTTGTCGAAAAATAAGTGTAACTTCTTAGGGGTGGCCATCAGATGGCGCCATTAGAATTCGAAATTTTACTTTCCATTTAGCTGTCCAGGCCCTGGTGTATACTGTACTATTGTTTTAATTTGGCAAAGTCATCAACTATAATAATTTTGAAAAGTTTTACTTGCGACATCCTGCGATTGCTTGTTGACATAAAATTGCATTAGAATAATAATTTTAGTATGTCAGGTGATATTTATTAAGATACTCAATGATTTTAATGTCAACATTGGCTGCTGACGCAAAGGTAATGGATGACAACTAACTCACTAACTTAATTAATAAATTTAGGCAGGGTTAAAAATTTAATCAAAATATTAGAATTTATTATTATTTTCTTCGCTGTGGTTTCGAATTTTTGGTCGGCAGTGTACTTTTGTTTTCATGACTAGAGGTAGAATTTTGTGAAGGCAGTAACAAGAGTATACCGGCTGTTTCAAATTGCGTGTGCACTGAAGGGATCTTCTAAACCGTAAGAGATAAAAATTTGGTTAAATGGAACAAAAGTTGCACGAATCAATGCCTAATTCGAATTCATTCACAGAATGAATTTTTTCTTATTTCTTCTTGAGATATTGATCAAAATGTAAAAATGTCGATTTTCTTTTTTCCTCTGTATCTCTCGTATTATAAATAATTTTGAAATTCTGATTTAATTTTCTACTGGCACTTTTTTATTCTGCTTCGAATAGAAGGGGCAGAATTTAAGTCAAACGTTTCGTCTTTCCACGACCATCATCAGTTTCGATTTTTTTAAATACAACGTATATCTTTTAATTATTCTATTCGATAGCATTTTTTCTGCTGATTGCAGTGATGTATAACAATTAATACTTTTTTCAAGTAAAGTTAAAATATGATAAAAAAAAAACTTGATACAGTTTCGTCATGATTTATTTAATAAGTAAATTTATTCCTTAGTACTTTTTTTACTTACTGAATATTAACAAGTAACATTCAAATGTCGGAAGAGGAAAAATCAATAAAATGAGTCAATCAATCAATAAAAAATCAAAGGGCTAAGATCTAGTGATCTTGGAGGCCACGCGACAGGTCCATTTGTACCTATCCATATATCAGGAAAAGTCTGGTTCAAATAATTTGTTGTTATTTCAGCATTATGTGCTGGTGCTCCATCATTTTGAAATCACAATTCCCTAATATGATTTAAAGGAATGTAATCTAAAATATTTTCCAATGTTGTCCTTAAAAAATCAATGTAACGTTCAGCTGTTACATGATTTTTGTAAATGATCGGACCAATAATTCTATTATGCCAAATACCACACCAAACATTTAAGCTGAATTGTATCTGTGGTCACACTTGTCGAAATCTTTTTTGATTCTCCCTGGACCAATATCTATGCATATTTCTATTAAATATTCCCTTGTTTGTAAAATTAGCCTCGTCAACAACTAACTCGTATAACAAATTCTTTTAACGGATACTACAAATGTGCACTATCAGTGTCCGTTAAAAGAATTTGTTGTACAATAGCTACAGAGACAAATATTAAATAATTCATTGAAATTTACACTATAGCTAAGAAAATGAACTAAATATTTGAAATTATGTATTAACTAAAATTTTCATATAAAAATCTGTATTATTTAAGCTTCAAATTAATATCAACAATTAAGTGTGATATACCATTACAATCAGGAGAAAAAATGCCAACAAATACGATAATAAAAAGGTATACGTTGTATTTAAAAAATCTAAACTGAGGATGGTCGCGGAGAGACGAAACGTGTGACCACAATTCTACTGCCCCTACTTGAAGCAGAATCCAAAAGTGCCTGTAGAAAGTTAAGACAGAATTTCTAAATTATTTTTAATAAGGGAGTTACAGAGGAAAAAAGAAAATCGATATTTTTACATTTTCACCAGTACCTCAAGAACAATTAAGAGAAAATTGATTCTGTTAATGGATATGAATTAAGCAATGACTGGTGCAACTTTTCTTCCATTTAAGCGAATCTGTAACTCTCACGGTTTAGGAGATCTCTTCAGTGCACATCCAATTTGAAACAGCCGGTATAGCCCAAATCAATTGTGTCTAAAATATAGCCTAAATGGCGAAATTTCGCCCAATCTGGCAACCCCGAGTCTGAATTCTTTTCATAAAACAACGAAAATAGCAATAATAAAAGTTGATAATTCTTATATTTTGAATTGTTTCGTAAAAAATTACATAAAAAAGGATTTTCAAAATTGTTTCAAAATTTGTATGTGTGGTTGCATATGTGTAAGGCATAACATTGGCATTTCATCTGAGACTTCAGTGTATTAAGTAATATAAATAAAACAAAATTTATTCTTCTAAAAATATATTTCCAAAAATTTAAATAATCTTCACATGAAATCTGAGATTTCATTTCGTCCACTTACAAGTAATTTTAAAAATTAAGTTGAATACTTCCCTAAGTCATAATTACAATAAATACATTTAAGACATGCATAAGTAAACAATAAGATATGTATATTTCAGGCACAGATAATCTCACGTAAATTTAAAACAGATAAAAACAAAAAAATTATAACTTATTAATAGATTCTTCGAGAGTATCAAGTTCTTTCTTAACCAGTTGGGGCAAACCGCTTCCCAGTTGTTCATCGAAATACTTCCTCATCTCCTTTACCTAAGTGAATTAATTAAATAAATTAGAGGCCTGATTAAATTTCTTAATTAGTTTAAATTACCTCGCCCTGCCAGAAGTCTTTGGGAATATTAAACAGTTCTTTAGTGTCGACCTTCTCTTTCAATCCTTTTAAGTTTAGTGAGTTTTCTTTAGGTATTAAGCCTATTGGGCTGTTCACAGCGCAGTCTTCTCCATCTACTCTTCTTAGTACCCAATCAATTACTCTTGCGTTATCTCCAAAACCGGGCCACAAATACTTTCCATCGCTTCCCTTTCTAAACCAATTCACGTGGAATATCTTGGGGAGCGTTTTTGATTTCTGTTCCATGCTCAACCAGTGCTCCAAATAGTGACAGAAATTATAGCCAAAGAATGGCCTCATTGCAAACGGATCGTGCATGACTGTTGTTCCCTGAAAGTAGCAATTTTTTTATTGAATTTTATTTCTTGTCACTCTCGTTAAGTTCGCACCTTATGTTCGGCAGCTGCAGTTGTTTCACTGCTGATTGAAGCTCCCATGAAGACGCCGTGTTTCCAGTTCTTGGCCTCGTAAACGAGAGGGACTCCTTTGGGACGGCGGCCACCGAATAAAATAGCTGAAATTGGCACACCATCGGGGGATTCCCATTCGGGGTCTATAACCGGACATTGTTTGGCTGGTGAACAAAATCTGAAACATTGTAGCAAATTAATAAATAGATTTTAGAAAATTGGCGAGGGCATTTACCTAGAATTAGGTTGAGCGGCTGGGCCCTTTTCCTTATTCCAAGGTTGTCCCTTCCAGTCGGTTATTTTCAGTTTTGGATCAATCTCATCCTCCAGGCCTTCCCAAAACACACCACCGTCGGATGTGTACGCAACGTTGGTGAAGATGGTATTCTTAAAGATGGTTTTCATTGCGTTTGGATTGGTGGAATTAGACGTTCCCGGGCAGACACCAAAGAAGCCGTTCTCCGGATTGATGGCCCTCAACACGCCGTTTTTATCAAACCGCATCCAGGCAATGTCGTCACCAACGCATTCAGTTTTGTAACCGGGTATGGTCGGGGTCATCATGGCCAAGTTTGTTTTGCCACACGCGGACGGAAAAGCTGCTGCGATGTAGCGTTTCTTGCCTTGTGGATTTGTAATTCCCAAGATCTGCAAACATTTTGGGATTAAGCCAAGCGAATTTTAATGGTGTCTTCTTAACTTACCAACATATGTTCTGCTAACCATCCTTCACGTTTTGCAATGGTAGATCCAATTCTTAAAGCAAAACATTTCTTCCCCAGTAAAGAATTTCCTCCGTATCCACTTCCGTACGACACGATTTCTTCGTGACTTGGTTTGTGTAATATAATGGTTCGTTCTGGATCGCAAGGCCAAGATGGGTTTTCAACTTTACCATCTGCTGGTTTACCAACGGAATGCATGCATTTAACGAAGTTTTCATTTCCCAGTTTCTCCAACACGGCCTTTCCCATTCTTGTCATGATACGCATGGAGCAGACCACGTATGGAGAATCGGTTATTTGAATGCCTATCTTCGAAAGCGGGGATTTGATGGGCCCCATTGAGAAAGGAATGACGTACATCGTGCGGTCTTTCATGCATCCGACGAAACGCTCCTTCACCGCTTTATCCATGTCGCTTGGCGATATCCAATTGCCAAGTGCGCCCTTGACGCCCGCCTTGGGTGTCGGAATGGAATCTTCCTTCTTCTCGGTGCAGATTAACGTTTTGGATTCAACTCTGGCGGTATCCTTGGGGTTCGTTCTTGCTAACCAACTAAAATTGAATCAAGTTAAAACACGCACTTTAATATTGCCTAAATATTGTTCTTACCAGTTTTCATATTTTGGCAGGGGTATGATGGTTCCTTGCTTTTGAAGTAGCTTTAACAACTGCGAATTTTCTTCGTCTGATCCATCGCATATATGCACTGATTCTGGTTTGCACATCTCAACCTGCGCTTCCACCATACTTCGAACCTAAGAACGAAGTAAAAATACCTTAGCTCTAGCTGATGTTTATGCATTTATAGAATGAGAAAATCTTATTAGTAAAATAAATTTAAATAAGGACTAACCTTTGGAGCAAGATCTTCGAGTTTTCCATGAACAACACTGACACCTCTAATGTGATTGAAGAGGCCCACATTTGGATGCAGAAGCTGCTTGGAAAAGCGACCAACTTCCCCCGCATATCTGAATTGTAAAAGTAAATTTAATATCACTCTTGTTGACTAGTACCTAACACCGAAGTAACAATTTTTTTCTTTAACAACAAGCTGTTATATGACACAATATGCTCATGGTATACGTGACACTATTTTATAGAAAGTAAAAGTAATTCTGCGGTATTTGCAAAGCATGGTGGCTCGTATTTTATTATAATAGTATAAAGTGATATGAAGCGAACTGATAGGTAGGTAACTATTAATTTACAAACACCTGTACGTAACACAAAACCGCGCGTAAACTTCCCATGGTAACACAAATAGGTGATTTTCCGCAGATATCTCATTATGAAGTAAACCAACAAGTGGTGCAGAATGTTTATATACAAAGCCACCATTAAAAATACATAAAAAGGGCAACGTATAACGACTTGGTGGCCATGAATTTTAAGTGAAATGGTTAAACTAGGCCGGTAGGCACGTACCCGGAAAATATTTCCAATGAAAGTTATGTAATTTCAGAGCTGCATGTTATTTATTTAGGGCACGACTCTGTATAATTAATAACAAAAATTACGTCACGAAAGGTCATTTTATAAAGATATGCACTTTTTTACTGACTGCTAAGATTATCAAATCATTTAAAAATATCACTGTCATGTTCTCGCCGTTCTCATTGCTTCAGCTTTGTCTACTTTTAAGTTTTTGATTTTAAACGATACTCATGCGGTCAATAATACCGTCAGTATTTTGAATTCTGATCGTGTACAGATTATATTGAACAGTACTGATGACAGAATCCAATATTTCGTATCAACACTTGGAGGTGGTGGAAGATAATACTGAGCATGTGAGGTACTCAGTGAGAGTATTCATCAGTAATGTATCTATACAACTGAGGCGTTATTTATAAAAATATTTAGTTAATTATCTATATAGTTTAATTAAGCTTGAATTTGGTGTTGTGCAAAATGGAGACACTCTACGTACATTTAAAAGGCAGAGCAAATTAGAATTAATAAAAAATAGAATGGAAGAAAAGTGGCAGAGTCAATTTTATAGTGAAAATAAAGAAACTGAAAAGAGCTGGGGATTCAATGTCAAGAAAGCATCGAAACTAATTTTAGAAAGAAAAGATAGAGTGAAGAATGAAGGAACCAAAAAGTTGGAGAAATTGAAAGCGATAGCAGACTTAAAATTAAAGAGATGCTATAAGTTGTAGAAAATATAGTTAAAATACATTTCGTTGTAGTTAATGAAAGTAGAAAAACTTGATTACAAAAAAATCGAAATGTACCTAATTGATTTTAATGTCCATCAACTTTTTACTACAATTAAAGTAAGTATGGAAATTTTCTAAATAATATCGCAATTTGAAATAAAATGTGGACGCACCAGTTTATAATTGTTTACCAATCAGTTGTTATCTATGTTTATAATTATTTTCTACTTAGTGTAATTTAGATTTTTTGGTTTTGGAAAATTACTGCCTGTGAAATAATAATTACTGTGCAGTAATAATTAATAAAATATAATTACATAAAATAATAATAATTTACTTAATTTTTTAAATTAGCTGTGTTATTACTAAAGCAAGGTTTTAGGTACATTTTCATGTCATGAATCATCGGGTTTACACGTTGTGAAGTCATAACCAGGGTGTCTAAAATAAAATGAGTTTTTTTATGCGCGTTAGTCGACCAAGCGGAGACGGCATATCTTTTCCGCGAGCTTCGATGCAGTAACGCATTGTTCGGCTCCGTGCACTCGCAGCGTCGTCCAGCTCGCCCAGTTATCTATGCATCGCGTACTGGTTACGATCCCACTCTTTCCAAGCGTACGCTCGTGATAAATCAAACTGATTAAAACCAAGACTCTCTAGTCATAACTCATGACTCAAAGTGCACTTAAATCCGTGCTTTAGTTATTAAATTTAGTTTTAACAAAACTAACATGGGAAGAGAAAAACGTTCGCTTTAAATCAAGAATAGCGTAACATAGGAAAATAAACAAGGTACAAATGTACAAGGATATCAATCCATGTAATTAAATATGTATAGGCTGGTCTAAATTATGTGTTACGAAATAACAACTTGAAATACAGTCGGATCTCTATAACTCGAACCTCCACAACTCGAAACTTTCTGTAAGTCGAAGTTTACTGATGTCCCTGCACATTGTGTACAATTGAAATCTCTTTCTTTAACTCGAAATTTCTATAACTGGAATAATTTTCCAGATTCGAGTTATGTAGGTTCGACTGTATTTTGAACGAAATTTTGTGTAATTCTGTTAAGAGCCTACGGAATGGTCATAAAAACTTGGCATCCTTTTAGGATGTCACTTTCAGATTGAAATGACATTGGATTCTAAGTAAAAACGGAAACCCATCGCGTTTAAATAAATTTGTCGTACAGCGCAGCACTTGGATTAAAAATTATAGTGGATTCTAAGTAATGGCTTGGGACCAAATTCTAAAACATCACTCACACTCAAATTGACAGTTTAATATAAATTTTAAATTCGGAAACACTCTAATCCTATCGTAAATCACTGACGATCAAATTACCTATACTGATAATAAACTTGATTACATGGGTAGGTAAATATGAAAGTATTTCGACTTATTTAAAATAACTTCAAACTGTCAAGTTTGAGTGTGAGTTGAGTATGATGAGTGATGTTTTAGAATTTGGACCTAAAAATATGAAAGGCTAGTCAGTGAGGTTACGGTGGGGTTATCGAGCTACTCTTCTGCTGATGACGTCCCAATTAGAACCGAACTGGCTTAATTACAATGGGATCAGCAGCAAACTTTAAAGTGTAAAATAATTTGCGTGTAGTTCTTATAAAAGAGAACTCATTAGCAAATTAACGGGAAATAATCTTTTTAGGATTTAGGTTTTGATACCATATTACTAAGCAAAAAAAATCCTGGAAGTGAAAGAAGTAAGCTTTACATTTCGTTTGGGGAAAAAGTAACCCATCAAACTATATTTCTAAGGCCCAGTTTTACAATCGTGGAATAAGGACGGAATAACTGTTCGCCAAATATCCTTTATGTTCCTCCATATCTACGTCATACCTTCGTCACGTTATTCTAAGAATAATGCTTATTCGACGATTGTAAAATCGGGCCTAAAAGTAGAAACAAAAACACATGCTTTTGAAAAGAACTCAAACACTAGAAAAAGAAGTTTCAAACTTTTAATTTTTAAAACCGAAGTTGCATCTCTTGTGAATGATGTGAGTTTGTTGAAATTTTTACGTTCTTCTTTCCCTAAAAAAGGAGAACGTAGGGGACATCAAGTTATTGTGATTATTTAGAATATCGTTTTAATTACCACAAAAAAATATACTACAGCTGCAGCGTTGCTAGATGTGAACATTTTTCGTTAGTGTGACGAATTTTGTATCAATTTTTCAATTGTCGACGAAAAAAAGAATTTATATAATGTTGATGTCTGGCATATGCATGTATGATACATCACAATCTGTGAGCCTGCGAATTTTGTGCTAATTAGACATCGAAGGACCTTGACGTTCCTTTCAAGTGACCCGAGTGGGTTTACCATGTTCTCCCTATAAATGTGACGATTTTTTAAACTCTGCCAGAACAGAACTTGGAAAAAAATTACCGTTAATAATGCATTACTAGTGTATTATTAATACGAATTAAGTATTATTATTTAGTTTAAAGGGACTGTGAAGATACTTATTTTATGGTGGTACTTGTTGATGTTACGCTGGCGGTGCAAATTTTTAGAACTTTGAGCTTTTGGTTGGTAATACTTCTCACCAACTTCTCCTATAATTAGTGTTCTGTTCTTATTAATTGCTCCTATTATTTCTACGTGGTTAAAGAATGGCATCGACATTAGAATTATGATTATGTTTTCTACTAGAATAAAACCTAATTTGTAATATACTTTTTTTTTTAAATTTGGCGAAATTTCCCCAACAGCATCAGGCAACATTGTACAGCTGCATAAACTAGACCTAATGTTCTTGAGTTATTATCATAGCATTTAACGTGGGTCACTCTGTATAAGAATGTCTTTAAATTTTATGAAAACATGAGAATATCACACTCAACTTATTTAAAGTTTCACATCTTCTATGGCCCAGTATTTCATTCGGAGTTTAACTTTAAGCTTCGTTTTATTTCTATGGAAACAATTGTCTTTACAATTATTACTATGGGAATAAAACAAAGCTTAAAGTTATACATACTCTGAATGAAATACTGGGCCTATGTCCTGTTGACAAAATTCAGCGATTTTAATAAACTTTGCTCACTTCAAAGTTTTAGGTAATTTTCCAAAAATACTCCAACCGAATCTAACTAGAATTTAATTATCAACATGGAGTGTGGCACAAAGCTGCTAACAAATCGGTAAACAACAAAAAATGCCGTTCACTGTTTGCTATTGTTTGGTTTTAAACAAATCCTTTTTACACAGTGTAACGATCTAGATATTTGTTGCAATTTTTTTTCTTAAGTTTCTAATAACGCCATTTACCGATTTAATAGCATCTAATAGATATTGTGCAAGCACAAAATCGAATTACATCAGTTTTTGCGCAAAACTCTTTTACTGTTGCAGTTGAAAGTGAACATTACAGTTACCTACCAATCTGCATTAGAAAATATATACGGCACTCTCCTTTGGCACCCATATAGATTTGTTTAACAATTTGAATTGTATAAAAGACATTGAACTAAGAAAACTATTTTTAAATGATGGTTCGAATAATCTGCCTCATTAAAATAACATTAAGTAGGAGCGAATTTAGAAAGAGAGAAGTAGAGCAGTAATGTAAGTCTACAGTCAAGTTGTAATAAACAATATAATATAACGTCTGATTGAAAATGTTATAATTAAAGTTGTT
This sequence comes from Dorcus hopei, assembly GCA_033060865.1. NCBI lineage: Eukaryota > Metazoa > Arthropoda > Insecta > Coleoptera > Lucanidae > Dorcus > Dorcus hopei. Next base: position 45,337,127 of record CM065426.1, on the reverse strand, counting down.
TCTTGTTCGCTGGTAGGTATTAAATTAATACAACATTCGTCCGACAGCTTTTAATGATGTTTGAAATGTCGATGTTTCGTTGTAGGTACGTTGAGAGCTTGTTCAGTTATCAAAAGCTCCCTGTCAAATAATCATATAAAATAGTTAGAAAATATTATACATACAACAAATTTTGAAATTGTAATACACAAGAAAATTAATAAAAATAAATCACTTTTGTTATTTCTTGTTTTATTTCCAAGTTTTTCCGTAGACTGATTTTGGCTTTGATTTCGTTTGCAAAAAATTTAACTACACGATTGGGATTGTTTGAAACTATAATGTTTTATTTTGTAATGACGAAATTATAATGTCAAGGAGCAAGGGTTTATTTAAAATGTCGAAGGTTTTTAAAGAGAAATGTTTTGCCAGAATGAATTTGTTAGTTTTATTAAATACTACAACATATTATTTCTACTTTGTTATATAATCTGAATAATGCATTTTTTTATATTTAAATTAAATTTTAAATTTTATGATCTTCCAAAAAATCACTGATACATTTACGATAGACAAATATTCAAGCACAGACAGATGTTTTCAAAGTGCCTTACTATGCTTTATTGAGTCGATTATTCTTAAGGATATTTACAGTACAATCGATAATTAGGATGAAAGATTACAAGCTTACATAAAACTACACACTTGCAAAAGTTTGTAAATATTAACATACCCGTATGTATTTATTTGCCAGAAATATTCAAGTATTTTTTTAAATTTTACATGGCACAAGTATTTCAGTATTTTATATTTTTTAGTTTACTCAACATATGCGGCAATATTTTTAGACTTTTTATAATAAAAAATTCTTGTCGTTCCTGAAATTTAACCTAGGATGGACTTGAATTCCAATCTCCTTGATCTTCTTTTATTGACATCCAGTTAAAGATATTGTAAGATTTATGACTATACAGTTTGATAGTTGAGATCAAAGGTAGCTAATAATTGTAACAAAATTGCAATTTGTACCTTGCACAATAAAATTCAAGTTTAAGCAATAATTGCAAATATGGAGTCAGCAAAACATTACTTTTTTTTCCGGCAAATGAAAGTAAGGCGTGACGAAATAATCTCAAACTCTGACGTAGTTGAAGGCTCGTCAGTGATCAGCTGCTTAAAATTATCTAATCAACCTTCACTCTGTCCAACATTGTGCATGGAACGTTCCGTGGTGCTTCAGACAAATTTATTATTTAACAGATATTCAAAATCGCTCCGACTTATTTTTATAAATACATAGTTGATAATACAATCGAAGATTGTGAGAGTTATTTTCGTACAGCGGTGTTAAATGTTAGAGTAAATTCAAGCACAAGAAAAATTTAAAAAAACTTACGTTGATTTGTTTTCAGCTACAACGTCTGGCATCTTGATTCAAATACGTTAGTCGGTTAAAAAGAAAAAAAAAAAGTAATAAGCAAATCAGGTGTAACTCTTATGAAATAATTGATAGAAACCGAAAACGCTCTTACGGTATATTTTATTACACTCGAATAAAAAACGAATTTTATTGTATATATTTGAGATTTGGAATAAAAGTTTCGCCAGTATAAATCACTCCCGAAAAATGTAGAACATTAATTGCACTCAAAACCACAAACAATAGGTATGGTGAATTTTATCTATACGGACGGCCTTATATACTAAGTACAGTCACCCCACCATTATAAAGAGGGGCACTTGTTGATACAACGGCCGCAAAATAAAAATCTAATAAGCCGAATATGTTACGTGCATATGTTTATGTTTATGCTTGTGATCACCTGATAGGGAATAACATTTTATCAGTTAGAATTTCTAATATTCCTGAAAGTCATAGTTTTGTTATTTATACTTGCGTACGTTGTTTAAATTAAACAATTTACAAAATACTATTAATAGATTACATCAGAACAGGATCTTACCAAAAAAAAGGAATGTGCCTTGTTATGACTTCGAAAATTGTTCTTTATTCTTAACATGAACCTGGTAGTTGCTGAGATATTAAATCGAGATTTCTTTTTTCTTTGTTGTGTGTGTATTACTTTTGACTATTTTGATATGAGGAGATAGATTTCTAAACTCTATGGTAATTATTATCATCACAAGTATCTAATTTATCAATAATAAAATTATTTTCCAAACTGTAATTTCTTTATGTAGGTAATTATTTTAACAATACGTTTGAAAATCTCAAATTTTTTTCATTACACACACGAGGAGGTGATCTTCAAAACGCAGTATTGAACAGAAGTTCGAAAAAAAAGTTAGAGATGATCGTGCATTCGCAAAACGAAACTGAATTTAACGAACTAGGTTTGAAATCTCAAATCACATTTTTCGGAGGTCAAACAGATATGTTCGTTTTGGTTTGAATCTTAATGTTTTTCAAACTGCAATTTTTGTGTTGTGTGAATATTAGATTTTTTGCAGAAGTCACATGTCTAAATGTGGTTTTTCTAATGAGATTATTATTAACAAAGAAACTAAATGCTATGCAAAGTCTCAAAAAAATGGATCCTTACTTCACACCGAACGGATTCTTCGTCATTATCTCGACAAAACCGTTTTGAATAATACTGCGTTTGGAAATCACCTCCTCACATGTTCTAGAACTTTTGGACTTTATCCTTTTCTTGTTTTAACCAGATCATGATATCGCTCTTTCAAAATGATCTTTTGTACTGAAGCATTTTATCGAGAAAGTAATTTGTTGCTAATTTTTTCTTTATGTTATAACGAGTGATCAATATCTTTTCTAATCAAGTGACCTATGGAAATAAAATCGTGTGTCTTTGATTAGTTCGTTATAATGCCATTTAAATTATTTATATTGCATTCCTATACAAAATCTATTTGCTGTTTTATGTATTATATTTTTTTTTATAAATTTGAACATCAAATCCCAAGTTCACATTTCCCAGAAAAAGAAGCACGCGCCAAGAGCAACGAGAAACTGATTCATGGAAGGTACGTAAAATGTTCGCCGTTCTTTTGTAAACACAAGTGAATTCTGCGTTTTAAATCGTTAATAACATTTGCTAGGATTACTGGATTGTTATTTAACTATTCGCAATGTAACAATAAGCTTTTATGAACAAAAATTTCTGTTAATGCATTAAACTTACTGACAGTTATAAGTCATTGAAATGGGAATGACGTTTGAAAAAATGAATTAATCAAAGACATACGATTTTCTTTCCATAGGTCACTTGATTAGAAAAGATATTGATCAAAAACCAGGCCTTAGGCCCAGATGTACAATTCCAGTTTCACTTTAAGCCAAAGCTTAAACCTTTAACAACAATTGTTGAAATAATCGTTATTAAGGGTTTAAGCTTCAGCTTAAATTTAAATTGGCATTGTAGAACTGGGCCTTAGAATATGACTTATAACTTGAAATGTCACATATAAGCACCACTTAAATTTCAGCCCCGCTTAAATGTTTGGTGCAAATGGCCATAAGTGACATATATAGTGAATTATACACAGCATCATAATTTTTAATGTTTGCGTTTTAAGCGATTTAAGCCCAGTTGTACAATTCCAATTTAACTTTAAGCCAAAGCTTAAACCCTTAACAACAATTCTTGAAATAATCGTTGTTAAGGGTTTAAGCTACAGCTTAAATTTAAACTGGCGTTGTACAGTTGCGGACAGAAAATTTCGGACGTCACTGTCACTCATCTGACGTATACATATAGGAATTCCTTAACTTTTACGTCAGCGGAATGACAGTGACATCAGAAATTTTCTGTACAACTGAGGCTTAGTGTCAAATGCACTTACAACTAGAAATAAATCTATAAAAGGTTTGATATAAATGGGATATACTTAGGTTTCATTTATTGTTACTGCTAATTATATTCTAATGAAAAATATTTCAATTTCGCGAGAGAAAAGTTACTTAGAACCTTATGGTTCTTAGATCGCGTATTAATAAAGTCAATAGAAGGAATTATCTAACCAAGTTATGCAATGCGTGAAACGAACCTTAATATTGTTAATAATAAATAAAATACCTGAACACTTTGGAAGTAGGTACATAATCAGACAATCGTTTTATTAACATGAGTTGCTTCCCATAAAGGTAAGAAATAAATCAAAAGTTACTAAAATAATGTAATATGATCTTTTAATATTCTTGACAATTCTTGAAATGCTATCATAAAGGTAGATACCGAACAATAAAAATAAATATGTATCAATGAATGGAGTACAAGTAACGTTCCATAAAAAATGTTTGGTTCGTAAATTTATAAACAAACGGTCTGTGTAATTTTTAAACCTATACCTACAACTTTAACCAGCAAAGTTTTTCTTTTATAGTAGCTATTCATAAAAAATAATTTATTTGTTTGAAGTTGTGGGACACCTGTGTACAGGGTGAGTGACAATAATTCCGCCAAAGAAACATCACAATAAGAAGCGATTTCCGAGAGTAAGGGAAAAATGTGAAAAAATTCTATGTACACTTCTGTACAATAAAGTTAAATAAAGTTAAATGCACTGAAATGTTACGGTTTAAAGCGAACGTAACGAAAAAATATGAATTTGACAGATTAAAATACGAGTCAAATGAAAGTCTTAAAAGTGAACGGAACCTTGCCTTACAACTGTCAGAAATATTATTTTTGAAATGTATAAACTATAAAATAATTAGGGCCAGTTGTTCAAACATTTGAACCATGGTTCAGCTCTGAACTTGGTTCTATAACCATGGCAACATTTGTAAAGGCATACGTTGCCGTATAGGACCAAGTTCAGAGTTGAATGATGTTTGAGCAACTGGCACCTTTATTACACAGAAGTGTACTTTAGTTCTCGAGAAATAATTCATCAAAAATTGTCCCCAAAACAACGATGCGCCTTTGGTTAAGAAAGAAGAGCAGATGAACGAAATAAATACAGTCATAAAAGTGTTTTATAGTTTTATGATAGGTATGGCACCGTGGCATTGAGGCGAAAGATTTTACAATCAGCTGCCTGATTATCAGATTGGTTAAATACTAATTACACCAATAAATTACGGGTCCATGTATTGGCCCCCGCGATCACCAGATTTAAATCCTTGCGACTTTCTTTTGCGGAGGTGGATGAAGCAGGTGACATATTTCGATCCAATAAATACTCTGCAAGAATTAATAAACACTTATTTACACAATTATTTGCGAATTTGTTACTCTTTAGTTTTTATTATGCAATGCCAGTTATTTTAGAAATTACTAATACATAATTATGTCGCGTAAATGAAACATAACTCAGATTTTCGTTCCCAGCTGTTAAACGAAATGAAATGAGTGTTAAACTCGTATTGTGTGAAGTCAAGCAGTCAATAAAATAATAATAAATAATAAGTGTCTAAATAAAAACCTGGTCAAGTAGGCTACATTTAGTCATTCTGCTATGTAAATGCAATGCAAAAATTTTCGATCACAACCTACTTGACCAAGTTTTTATTTAGACGCTTGTTATAATAATATAATATTCCTATTATACTGCTGCATTTATAAAACGTGGCGTCTTATTTCATTCGCAGTGTCGTAGTATGATTTTGAGGTAATTTTTTAATTAATTATAAACTGTGCCATACAAGTTTTTAAACATTTTTCCCGTAATCTATTAGCGTTTTCGATTCACTTGCATCGGTTGCACTCAGTGTATTTGCATCTTCTTTTAACCTCTTGTAATAACTCGAGATGAAAATATTCTGAGTGTGCACTAGTGCGGTCAATCGAAAACGCTATTAAACGTACATTTTCTTTCGCGTTTGTTTTCTTTGGCGGAAGAACTGTCAGTCACCTTGTATGTATGAAACTAACTTCTAAAACTTTCTGAATTTATCTTTATCTTATCGTAATTCCAAATAATCAGAAATATTAATCATTTTCTCCTGCTTTGCTCATCACAACTTATTTTAATTTTGAATGTCACTTAATTTCTGTTATTATACATTAATCGCGAGGCGTTAATTTTTTCCAGAATTGAAGACTCACTTGTTGACCTAATTAATTTTGAATTTCATTTGCCTTTGTTCACGGAACGTGTTTGCCTCAGATGTTAATCCTTAAAACATTTCTATATTTATGAGCTGTCTGAGTCAAGTGGATCCTTTTGGAATCAGCTGTTGATGAAGAAAAATAATTATGTGGATACCATGAAATCCTGCTGCAGTTAGGAAGTATGATCTATAAACGTGGAAATTGTTTCTAACAGAATGGGACGTTGTCTTTCAATTCCTGGAGGTCACATTTAATTTTGATGACAAGATTTGTAAAAATTCAAAGCAAAGGAATGATGAAAATAGAATTGTTCCAAATGCAGTCCTTGATTAGTTCAAAGCCTTCAGAGTTCAACACTTCTTGATGTAGTCAAATTAAAAATAGGGCAGTGAAACATTGATATGGAACCGAAAATGCAAAGTAATGTTTAAAAGTGCAGAAACTTCGTCAGGGACGGATTCGTTATTGTCAATAAACAATAACGAACGTGCTCTTTAATCGTCTCAAGTATTATTTACAAAAATACATTCGTTTCTTTTTCAACACATCCTGTATTGAGGGCTTCATAGAAAAAAAATTGTTAAAATGGTAGGATGTTTTGTTTCGTTGATTACTGAATTGTAGAATGTGGGTAACTTAAAGTTGGCACAGACGTTGGCGTCATTGTTTGCGAATTATTCGTATTACTTCTGTCAATAAGTCACCGCAAAGGTAAACTCATTTGGCATTCTGAAAAATAATTTCCGCGATAAAATAGTATTGAACTTTAAACAGCGTTTGAATTATGCGCCTGTTATTTGAAGCGCGATAGACCTTCGGACCCTGAATCACACAGGTGCTTTGTTCCAGAATGAATTTAGGCCTTCGTTATTTTGAAATTATTATAACGGATGTCTTGATGAACAATAGAATTACTTGCACTTGACTGGATGGTGGTTTATGTTTTCATTACAAAAATGTTTGAAGAAATTTAAATAAAATAATCTAGTATGTAAGGCGTTACAAAAAATACAAATGAGCAATTCATTTCGAAGAAAGAAAACTAGATGTGCAAGAGATTTCTCACAACTCATTTTTAGTGATAAATTAATTCGTTTAATAGAAATATCGAAATGGAATACGTAGAAATATTAAAATTTTAATATTTTCAAATTAAAAAGTTGAAGAGGTTCGGATAATTAAGTACGCAGTTGTCTTTTAGTTTGATACTACCCTATTTAAATAATGCAATAAATTGTATCAACTGTAGATTGAATAAAAAAACTATTTGAAAAAAATAGAACGTGTTCTATCTCCGCAGCCCAAAAATGCTTATTGTACAAATCTAAATTGTACATGGAATAGGCTAGTCTAAAATGGCCTTAAGCTACATTGCCAGTAAAATTTAGAAGAAGTTACTCTAGGATCTTTATATGAGTCTTCAAGTTTCTGTTCTAAATACAACTATAGAGAGATACTAGGATAGAAATTACACGCTTATTCCATTCTTTGTACGTCAAAAAATACTTTAAAATTATTAATAGGACCCTTGGAATACTTAATATCTTTGTAACTGAGACTTCGGTAGTCATAACAAACAGATTATCTTTTTGTTAACGAGAGACATCGAAATGAAGGAGGATTAAAACATGTCTAGGACGTCAGGATTCAATTTTAACGGATGCATCAGATACGATAAGAAAAATTAAAAACTTAAAACCTTTTTGTATTCGGCAAAAAAAAATTATAAAAGAAACCGCAAGAATTTGTTTTATTCAAATATTTAAGACTATCCTATTTCTTGTACGTACAAGATTTGGTTCAGTTTCTATAATAATATTCAGAACTCTTTGGGCTCCAGGATACGGTTTGAAGATAGAACATGTTCTATTTTTCCAGATAATTTTTAATTCAATTTAAATTTTACAATTTGGACAAAAAGGACAAATTCAAAGAAGGAAATAAATAATTAAAGATTGAAGATCTCGCACACGCCTGATAAGTGTAATTGTGTAACGCCTATTTATTTCTAACACATCATATTTACTTTTAAACGATGACAGGTGTCAGATGTAGGATATAGTTATCGAATAATCAAAAAGACGATCAGTTGTTTTGATAAAAAGAAATTGGCTCGTTCATTACGTAGGCACGCAAATCTGGTTTAATTTGGCAACGCAACAAAAAATTGTACGGACAGATAAAACTCAAGTGCATAAAACACAATAAGCCTTTGTAAAACACAACGGGGAATTATCGCCTTTGTCCATAATTATGAATAAAGAAAAAAATTGGAAAATCACATAGAATTTACAAGTATATTTATTGGTTCTAATTTACCATGAAGATGTAGTGTCCATACATTAATAAATGGACGGTAAATAATTTTTCTTTTGAATTATGAAAATGAACTTGATATAAAATTCAAAAGTACATTTAATAAAGTTGTTTTGTCTAATCCTATCCTTTGAGAAAAATATGACCATTGATCCTGTCTCTATAAATACATAGTGTAATAGAAGAAAGTCCATTGCTGAGTTGCGGAAGTAAAAAACATATTTACTTGTATTTACGATTAGGACATATTACTAGTAATTTACCAGATTATTCTAATGAGAATCCGAGTGGTAAATATGACGATCCTTACGACAGACCACGTGCTGGAATTATCTCCGCGATTCCAGACCACACGATATTACGCGTATAACGAGTTATTAATTATTCGAAAACAAACCTTTCTACGTATAATGACAGCTTGCCTTGTACATGCGAAAGAAAGCAAAAGAATTTTTCTCTGTTGGTATTTGCAAGTGCCTGGTCGTTGGGATAACTTTATATTAAAGAAAGGACATTATTTAAAAGAATAAAATTTGTGTTATTATTGTTATCGCTGTATAAGAATCAAGGTCAAATCTATATTTTCCTCGTCTGGTATCTTTATTTAATTACTCGTAACTAAAATGAGTGTTGGAAAGCGTCTTTTTCATAGTTCATAAATAAAACGCGATAAAATTTTAGTTCCATTTCGTTGGATGAAAATTGAAAGTTGATGTAATATGAAATAATAAACGTTTCAGAATTCTTTTAACACTTTTTATGTAATAGAAGAAACATTCGAATAATGCATTGTTTACTGTTGGTTAGGAACATTAGCGGAATTACTTACAATGATATTTATATTTGCCTTGGATTTTGAACCTACCATAGATTTTATTTTTGTACTTCTACTTTTCTATTACAAAAATTCAATAAATTATTACATATAAAGAAACTTGACGCAGCGCACTAAAATACTCTTTGAATAATTTAAATGAAAATGAACTTCAATTAGTGATTTAAGGTAGGTATATAAATTAAGACGATTAAAATCGTATAACCATCTTTTTAATTCAATTTCGTGAGGTGTCAATTCTGTTGTATGTTTGTGTAGCTCAAGTTTAACTAAAATGTTCAACATGCCTACCAAAAACAAACACCTTAAATAGACTATTCAAGAGAGCAGATTTGATTTATGAGTTACAAAGAACGTTCGACTAAATGACTAAATTAAAAAAAAAATTATTAGCAACAGTAGTTAGCAACAACAAGAATTCTGAAATTTTGAGTTTCTAATATCAATGGAAAATTAGTTTTTATTATTTTCGTTAAAATTTATCTTCATTTTCTCTAAACGTTGGACTGTGAAGTTCTGTTATGTTTTCTTTTTTAATTTTACCTATTTGTTTATAAGTATTTCGTTATCTTAAAAACAAAGGACTTTTTAAAACTATGGGGGCCGTGTTTTCTTCCCACTTACGAGTTTTATTATAACTTGTTGATTATGAGGTAAATATTATTGAGATTGTTGTTATTTTTTTTTTATAAATAAGTATTAACATTTTTGAACGTTGATCCTCTACTTTTTGAAATTTAAAACAATTAGGCAAGATAAGTTACACGTATGTTTGTTGAACTTTGTTTTGTTGATTTTTCATTTCATTTACTCAAAAATGCTCGTCGAAATAAGGAAGAAAAATGAAAAACGAAACAAAATTATTACTCTTTTGTTTAATTCCATTAACAATTTGCTTTAAAATCTAATTCTTGTTTTATACAGTGACCGGCAGAAAGTTGGACATACGAGGGCAGTTTTTTAAATTCGCGGAATGTCTAAGTTGGCCATGGAAAAACAAGCATTTCATTTTTTATTATTAATTGTGAATCATTTCTGGGTAGAAACGTCAAATTTCATACCGATATTTATAATAGTGGTTTCGCTGGAGTTAAAAGATTAAGTAGATACATCAGATTCTTTGAAAAATTAATAAATGAAAAACGAAGATTTTTAGTCCAAGTTTTAATAGTAGATTATGTGTAGATTAAAACTTGGACTAAAAATCTTCGTTTTTCATTTATTAATTATTATCTACACTATAATGGATTTCCGTCAAGAAATTCTTTGAAAAATGTCGAATACAGAGTTTCGTGCGGTTATTAAATTCCTCACAAAGCAGGTGAAAAGTGTAGATGTCATTTTAAACGAAATGAGAGCTGTTTACGGAGATACCTGCCCTAGTAAAACTATGATTTATAAGTGGTCACACTTATTTAAACAAGGCAGAGAATCCTTAGAAGACGATGAACGCCCTGGAAGACCAAGTGACGCGACGTGACGACACACGAAATGATTACGAAAGTTGAACTTGCCATTATGGAAAATGGTCGACTAAAACTGAAGGAGATCGCAAAAATGTTCAAAATTTCCGAAACAACTGCCTTCAAAATTCTTCATGAACATCTTGGAATGTCAAAGGTCAGTGCACGATGGGTCCCCCGAAATCTTATGCCTCATCAAAAACAATACCACGTTGATTGTTGTAAGCAATTTTTAGAACTCTGTGATTACAATCAGGCAGGTGTTATCGGCAGGATTGCGACTGGGGATGAAACATGGGTTCATTTTTATGATTCTGAATCAAAAGGAGAGTCGAAGCAGTGGCATGTGAAGGGTGGACCAGCCCCAAAGAAATTCAAAGTCCAGCAATCGGCTGGAAAAGTAATGGCTTCAATTTTCTGGGACTCTCAAGGAATTGTGCTTGTAGATTACAAGGGTAAGGGCGAGACTATTATAAGAGCATACTATGCAAATATTCTAACTCGTTTGCGAGAGGCCATAAGACAAAAAGGGCGAGGAAAGTTGGCTAAAGGTGTTCTCTTACTCCACGATAATGCGCTTATTCACAAGGCTCGCGTTGCCGTATCTGCTATGGTGTCGTGCGGCTTTGAAGAAATTAATCATCCACCATACAGTCCCGACCTGGCTCCTAGTGACTATTTTTTGTTTCCCAATCTGAAAAAGGACCTTCCTGGAAGACGTTTTGAGGACGAAATGTCACTAGAAGCTGCCGTAAATGAACATTTTGAGAGCAAATCAGAAAATTATTTTTTTGAAGGTTTACAGAAACTAATACAGAGATGTAATAAATGTATCACTCTTCGAAGAGATTACATTGAAAAATGAAAAATTAAAATTAAGAAATATGCTTCTCTTTATATCCCATTCCGAGAACTTAAAAAACACCCCTCGTATATCGGAAATATTTTTATTATTGATTTCTCAGAAAGAAATTATTCTTTACGAAAGCCTCTGCATCTTCCCAAACTCAAAATGCACATATCAAAATTTGAATACCTCTTGTCATATACCGAGGGAATCAAAATATTTGAAATCGACATAAGAGTAAAGTACCTTTACTTTTCGAACTATACGGAAATATTATTTGGAAAAGTTATTCAGAATTGCTATAAGATCTCAAATATGAAATCATGGCCGCCTACGATGAAAAAAGAAATTTTATATATTTTTCAATTTTTCTCGTAACAACGTGTATATCGTAGAACTTTGAATGTGTAGAACTGGACGTTTCTTCAAGTGTGACTTGAATATACTCTGAGGATTGTTTTTCGGTCATCTACCATCTAGAAATTAGGATCAATATCATTGATATCCATGATTCCACTTTTTCGAGTTCACATTTTTTTTTCATCCTAGACAGCTATAATTTCATATTTAAGATGCCAGAATAATTCTGAATAACTTTTCTAATTAATATTTTCGGGTATCTTGACAATAAAGGTACTTTACTTTTATGTCAATTTCAAATATTTTGATCTCCTCGGTATATGAAAGAGGTACCTATTCAAATTTTGATAAGTGCATTTTGAGTTTGGGAAGATGTAGGAATTTTCACAAAGAACAAATTTTTGTGAGAAATTAATAATAAAAAAGTGTCCATCCAGGAAATCAAAATATTTGAAATCGGCATAAGAGTAAAGTAACTTTATTTTTCAAAATACGCGAAAATATTATTTAGAATAGTTAAAGAATTGTCCTGAGATCTTAAATATGAAAACATAGCTGTCCAGAATGAACAAAAAAATTTTTGGACACAAAAAAGTAAAATTTTTGACCAAATTGCAGCTAATTCGCTACTTAATAAGTCATTCCTTACAAGGCGGCCAAGCGTGCTTTAAAAATTTTGTTGCAAGTGGATTCCTTGAGCATCCTGTATACAGCTGCTTCGGCCCTATTTGGGGCCTTGTCAGCAGAAGCGTAGCTCTAGTATTCCACTGCAAACAGAGTTTGCTCGAGGAATCCACTACAATAAAAACTGACTTGCAACAAAATTTTGAAAACTTTCATTATGGTTTGACAGCACGCATGGCCGCCTTGTATGGGATGACTTATTATGTAGAAAACTGTCTTCAAATTGTCAATCCTAATGCAATGTCAGGTCAAAAAGCAATCGCTGGATGTCGCTACTTAAACTTTTCATAAAAATTTTTATGGTATAAATTTTATTGATCATAATTTCTAGTTGGTAGATGAGCGAAAAACAAATCTCGGAGTATATTCATGTTACACTTGAAGAAACGTCCAGCTCTACATAATCAATGTTCAACGATACACACATTGATACGAGAAAAATATGTAAAATTTCTTTTTTCATCATAACAATTCTGAATAACTTTTCCAAACAATATTTCCGCATATTTTGAAAAATAAAGGTACTTTATTCTTATGTCTATTTCAAATATTTTGTTTCTCTGGGTATATGACAAGGGGTATTCAAATTTTCGTATGTGCATTTTGAGTTTGAAAAGATGCAGGGGCTTTCATAAAGAATAAATTTTTCTGAGAAATCAATATTAAAAATATTTCCCACATGTGTCCAACTTTCTGCCGGACACTGTATGTTCACCTAGAAATTCTAGATATTATAAACAATATAAACATTTCCGTAATATTTTTTTTCTCTCAGAAATATTTTAGGATAATTGGTATCAAGTTTTATATCTGAGGATCCCACACAAAGCTTTTACAGCAAATTTGAAAATTTAAAAATTTGCAGCGGCGGCTGGTCCATCCGATTCAGCGGAGCACACGACATACTTGCTAAGCGCTATCTCTGTTTATTACACGCGAAGAGAGAAACAGAATGCTTCGGCCTTGTCCTGTGCCCACTCTATTCGTATGCATCGGCCGCCACTGGAAATTTGTTGCAAGTAGATTTTAATTGCAATCGTCTTGAGCGTCCTCTGGACAGCTGTTTCGGCCCCATTTGGGTCCTCATCATCAGAAAAGTAGTTCGAGAATTTCATTGCAATCTCACAGACCTGTCCTAGTTATCAAGGAATCGATCACATTAGTCGCGACCTAAACTGTTAGTTACTAATATGCCCGAGGACAGGTCGGTGAGATTGCTGACGAGGCTCCAAAAGGGCCGAAATAGCTGTCCAGAGGATGTCATTGTAATAAAAACCGACTTGCAACAAATTTCTAAAAGCTCACCGTTTCATAGAGACAAGTAAATATGTAGAGTGACGTAGATAATGTAGACACATCGTGTTTACAGTCGATGAAGTAATTTCATAATAGCAGGTGAACTTCCTAGAAGGTTTTTAAAAATTAATCAGTTTCCTTCTCGAGACTTCTTAGACTAACTTTTGTTCAGGTTATAAAACTGTAAACGTGGGAGATTTATACAAAAGGCTCACATTGTAAATTTACTTTAAAAATTATTATGCAATGATTAGAGCTCAAAGAGCGCTTCGCAGGCATTTTAATATTGACGCAAATTATTAAAACTCTACTTCCGACTTGCCTCGTTTTGGTAGGCCACGTTCTGTCCTTAGAAACGCAAAAATTTAACGCGTACAAGAAAGTATTAAGGAGGACATTTAGGAAGCTGGAGGTACTCGACACAAGAACGTTAATTTGAAATTATTCCGAAAACTATTTTATGGCACTTGTACTTATCCAGCCTAATCAGAATCCACAATTATAAGATTTACGAGCATGGGCCATATTTTGCAATTCGTTTACACAACTGAAGAGATTCCAGAAACCCTTAATTCAAAAGCAATCGCTTAAGCTGAGGCTGCACTGCAGAAGTCAAGATAGGTGGTTAGAGAGTAAATGGTGGAGGAGAGCCGTACTACAGATTTACGTCCAGTCAATATAAAAACAGATCCTAAGAAGGAAAGTGCCTGTATCAAAAATAGTAAGGAAAATGTTACTTGCGACAGTTCGATTTCGGTTCATGTAAACAAATATTTCCTTAACTTATAAGATGAAGGAGAAACCTAGCACATTCCGACTTCATTAGCCACTTCTGGCCACAGAGCAATGAGAATTTTTGAGTTCTTCCTCATTGAATCTGCAGGGACTCATATCGCCCTTCTTTTGAATACCACATTTATCAGGCTTTCTTCCAATGTACTACACAAAACGCCTGTTTAGCCGAATGAATTATCAAACAAGTCTAGTCGGGTAGTCCAAGAGAGATCCCTGGATTGTTGAGTGGAGGTAGATGCACGGTAACGGAACAGTGCGACTGGTTCCATCTAGGTATATTTACAACAACTTATTTGGATAGTCGTCAAACGTGTATCTACCCTTGGCCATTCAGCCAACCATCCTACAGTGTTGCCTTAGCTTTAAATTCTATTAAATGTACAGTTTTATGTAAGAGCGGTCGACGGTTCTTTTTCCTTTCTAAATGGACACAACTTGGTACATGATTTTAAATTCCTCCGGAATGTAAGAGAATTTTTTGTGTAAATCTATGTAAACTATTTACTATTTCTATTTTGAAATTTTCACAAAAAAGAAAATTAACTCAAAGTTTGGGAAACTGGATAATAGAGTCAAGTGGAGTCTTCTTGGAAATGGGATGGTGTAGGTAGATTTTTCCCTCAAGTAACAAGAGAAATGAAGTTTTTCTGTGTCAAAATATCACAATTTCTTTGAGGAGCTGTACTGGGTTAGCTCGTACCATTGTAAATAAAAATTTCCTATGTTACTTTTGGAAGGCTTTTGGGATAGGGACATTGAAGCTTAAGTTTCATTAGTTTATAGCAGAACCGCCAGTGGTGGAGATTTCTGAAATTAAATTGCTTTGTATGTTTTGCCTCACTTTGGACGACTTAGAAAAAGAACTGAAATTTTCAAAATATGTATGTAGCTTGTTAAACGTCATAATTTATCAAAAGTAAATTATTAGTTTTTTTCAGAAAGAAAGCTTTTGGCTAAAATGCGGACAGGCAAATAATGTCCAAGTTTGTTTATTAACAGTTTTGATGTAGAAAAAAATTCCACACTTTTATCTTTTTTACTGAAAATTTGATGGTTCAGTTCATTATTTTTTATTTTTATTTTGACGAATAGTTGATGCCCATTGCCTCGTCTACATTAGAGTTTTATTAAGGCTTGGGTTTCCGTTCTGGCGAATATTTTTCTTAGGCTTGTCTTGGTTGATTTCGGTCTTCGACAATTTGGAAGTCTGATGCTGGAAGACAATCTCTTGAAAATGACAACGGCCGAAACCACTCGTGACAAATAAAAATGTTCGTCAGAAAAGAAACCCAAACTTCAAATTATATTTTTGTACACAGATTTTGTAAACGCATTGTAATTTGATCTTTTCCCTCCCAGGTGTTGTCGTTGTATAATTTATCAAGTTTAGAATTTAAGAAAGTTTACACATTTTCGATGTATCCGTAAAACACGAGCACGTTTGTTTATTTTATCTTATGGTTTGGAATATGATAAGGGTATATGCGTCAGGCAGAGGGATGCAAGAAAGGATAGCGGCAGTCTCTCCGCGTAGATGCAACAGGGTAAACGTGTGTTGGTAAAATGGGCTAATCACGCAAACGGGCTCGCGAGTGTTGTAATAAATTGCAATGACATGTAATTGTGCAAGAGTTAAGGCTTGCTGATAATAGATGATACTCTGAGGTAGAGCAAGGTGCTAATCACGTAGTGTCCGCTGATGGCTCGGACAGAGAGTAAGAGATTGGGGATTCTTTCATAACGGTGATCGCTCTGAATTCGCCCATAAATGGGAGAGAGTCGAGGATCATTCCACCTGTATACGGTATTTGACCCTATCCGCTACTGCAGGTAGTGAGTAGTAGATACCGGAAATACGACTAGTTGTAATGCCTGACCAGATGATTGCCTTGTGCTTTCAAAACGGTCATGACTTGGTGTTAACTGTGCTTGGGCCGGTGTAGCAACACTGAAGGAGGCAGTAGCACCAATGATTCTGAGAACGTACGCTCAGAAGGCAAGGTATGCTAATATCCACCTGGGGTTTGTCGTTATGCATGCGAAGTACGAAGATGGACATTCGAGGATACCTTCTCCTCGAATTCGCATCCCAGCATCTAGAGTCACCGCTGGAAAGGGGCGGGGCCGGGAGAGGGCCCCGGTGAGTAAATAAGTCCTATAGTCTTGAGTAGATACTCGTAAATGGTTATTTGTAATTTTGCATGACGTCCTTGTCGAATCGAAAAGCGAAGCCCAGATGTTAAGACGTTTACCCTCAGCTCCGCAGTGGTCGAGAAAGAGAGAAAGAAAGCAGGGAAAGAGAGATCTAACCAAAGGGTGAGTGAATGTTTATTGTAACTCGGTCCTCTGACATTGTTATTATTCGAAAATGTTTAACACAAAAAAAAACTATCCAACACAGGAAAAGATCGAACACCGAATTATTTTGTAATTCGATGCTTGTTCTATTTTTATTCTATTGGAGGTGATTATTTATTATTTTCAGTGAGAAGTGAAACAAAATGTTCGATAAAGTAGTTCCGAAAGTCGAGTACTAAGTTCCGTGTATCTAGAAAGAACAATTTTTATAACGAAAACTATCAAATTTCTAATCTCGTTTTTATCAAGGTCTTGATACAGCAACAGCGATAAACATGACCAAACAAATTCGTTTATGTCCACGTTTCAATAACTAACCCACGTAAATATATTTGTTTGTTAACTGTAGAATTCCCCCAATAAAAAACTTGCGTACGTTGCACGTCACACGGTTTTTGCGGGAAACAAGTAGTCATTGATCCATGACCTTCTATTCCACTTCTACTTAGTACTTACGTACTTAATCTGCTCACATGTTACATCAGACTTTGGGCTCGACAACGCGCTCAAATTCTATTGGTTGTTCGGGCGGGTGTGTACTTTCTACACGATGATGCAAGAGATAATGAGAGTTTCTATGAGCGCCTGGATTTTGAGTGTTTTTCGAATTATAAGCAGAACAAAGGCTCATTAAAAACGAACCTCCCGGTGTGAACAAGCAATTTGATATTTATAGTCGAGATAATTTTTATCTTTATTATTTGATTTCAATTGTTTTAAAGTGAAGTCACCGCCTCAGTTTTAACTGTAAACACGCTCCTTGAATGCTTAATCGCGGATGTGTTGAAATATCAATTCTTGAGAAGAGTATAGATCAATTGTATTTTGTGAAAACAACAAATGCTTACGCAGGGGGTCATTCGTTTTCTTTTTGAACGTGGAGAGCAAAAATGATTGTGATGCAAAGTTATGAAATTTATTTGTTACCGAGTACATACTTTCTTTGAGGTCACATAATTATTTTCAAAGCAAACTACTTTTACTTAACTGTTGTTTTTCCTTTTCTTAATCGATTAGAGAGGTGCAGCAATTTAGAATCTGTATAATATCAGTATTAAATAAATCAAATATACAAAGAATATTTAATGATAATGAAAAATTAAACTTAAATTTAGAGGAGTTTTCGCTTGTATTTTCTTTCCTATATTGTTTTTATTATTGTAAAATTAAATTTGTACTGTTGCACAAAAGAAAAGATACAGAAAGATGTGTAGTAATTTAAATTAAAATAATTGTTGCTTTAATAAAGCATAAATAATAAACAATTGACTTATTTTAATATTATTCATATTTTCTATCCAGTGTTCAATTTCCTCCTAATATTTTTCTTTACTAATGTGGTTTCTTCGTTTCTTATCCGGCATATTTTTATAGCACTGGAATATACAATGTGTAATCAGACCTATGTAACACAGCCCTTGAAGGATGAGCAATACAAAGAAGAAAATATATTGGAGCAATTTAATATTTGCATCAAAAAGCTAGCCAAAAGTCTTGTTTCAAATTTTTTTTAATTAATTAAATAATTGATTAAAAAATTAATTGACTTAATTTTTATTGCATTTCGGAATGTTTTTAGGGATTTTAACGTTATTTTTGATATTGGCAACATAAAATTTCATCCACGAAAAACTATTGCAATATGCCCAGTTGTACCGGGTGTCCCAACGGTGTGTATTTCTTTTGTGATGCCTATAGGAATAACAAGTAGAGAAAAAAGAATTAAGAAAGTTATACTAGACATCACGCGGTACATTTTAAAATTATTTTCAACTATACAGGTTGTTCTATAAAGTGTTGGTGCATACAAAGCGATTTTTTTTTAATGGAACAGCCTGTATATTCTTATAAATTTGGATGTCCCGCGGAGAGATGATTACAATAATATAAAGATATATTAATTTCTCTCAGCTATTGGAAGAAAAAATTTTTTCTTCCAAAATTCCT
Organism: Dorcus hopei; assembly: GCA_033060865.1. Taxonomy (NCBI): domain Eukaryota; kingdom Metazoa; phylum Arthropoda; class Insecta; order Coleoptera; family Lucanidae; genus Dorcus; species Dorcus hopei. The sequence continues at coordinate 45,318,206 of CM065426.1, read as the reverse complement.
TAAAAATTTACAAATTTTGAGCTTATGTTGCTGACTATGGAGATGACACAGACTTACGAAAATATAACAAAATATTCTTAGGACTTTGGGCTTTTTGAAAATATGAGAAAAGTTAAAATATCTTTTAGCATTATACAGGGCAAACAGTACTTGCGAAGCACTCAGTATCTAATTTTTTTTAATGGAATGACCTATTTTTTATTTCAGAAATGGTTAGTTCTTAAACTTAGCTTTCTACTGATACCAGGTTAGGGTTTAAGCTTTGGCTTAAAGTTGGAATTGTACAACTGGGCCTTAATTGCAATTAAACTTAATCATAATTAACATCAAGAGGACCGGCCTTGCAATCGCATGGTCGTCGCTTCGAACCGCACTCGGATATCTCTCGGGGATGGTCGGTATCGACTTCAGACACCCTTCAGTGTTGGGGATAAAGTACGACACTTCTTCCCCTTAAACGGCGAGAAGGTTGGAAGTAACAAAGCCATGGAACACTTTACACACACTTAAATATACTCTCGCTCCTGAGGTCCTGATAAGTCTTTAACTTAGGACCCCGTTGGGCAATCACCACAGATTAAAAAAAATATTACATTTTACAAGTGAATTTAAATGCAATTAAATAGTTTAATTGCAGATCACAATTAAATGTAATTGCACCTAATTTAATTGTTAATTGCAATTCAATATTTTTAATAATAATTATTTAAAAAATATATCTAATAACGTCATCATTGCTCCATTTTAATGTGATATGATCTTTGAATTGAAGTTTCTTGAGTCGTAATTGAAGAAAAATATCAGAAACTGTTTTATTTTTAGCATTTTAACTTTGTTAGGTAATATTGTATGTAGTATGTAACCATTTAATAAAGCAGAAATTACATTTAAGAAGTGATTCAATAATCAAATAGAGACTACATTTGAGAATCTATTGTTAATTAAACCTATGCGAAAAAAAACTAATAATTAATTATTTGTAATTGAAGAAACTCACACAGTTGTAACAATCAAACAATTACAATTGATTAATTTTAATTGTAAAGACTGGACAATCACAAGTAATTAATCGATAATAGTGAGTGGAGTTCTCGAGCTACTGTCTTGCTGATGAGGTCCCAAATAGGGCCGAAATAGCTATACAGAATATGCTCGGGGGCCCCATTGCAATCCTACCGACTTGCAACCAACAATTTTTACATAATTGTTAACTGCGAAAATAATGTAATTGCACTCAACACTGCTGTGAAATTATTAATTATTAAAGCATACTTTTAGAAACATCTAAACTAATGCTTTAATAATAATAAGTTACTTTCCGGACTTAACATAACGTAAATTACTATTTAGGGACCATAATTTCCTCCTACTTCTACCTCTAATATGATGATATGATGCAACAATTTTAGTTTTTCATAGAAATTAATTTTTTGCTAAAGAACTCAAGGAATTACAAATTTTACGTATTTTCTGCAACGTATTTACAGCGTGTGAATGCTCATACGTACAGTCAAATTTTGTGATAAAAGGTGGCTTTGAAAAACGAAAAAAACGTTCTTTGTCTATTATCGCCCAAATGTATAAAAAAACGAAAAAGTAAAAGTATGACTGTAATAAGACATAATTTCAGTTGTAAAATATCTTTAGTTAATTTTTCAATCTAAAAACTTGCTGTGTGTGCCAAAGACGAAGACTACAACAGCTAGCTGTGGGGATATGCAACGCGCGAGCCGAGCCCACTCTATTTGTCATTAACATACTTAATATAATATGTTTCCTCCTTTGTTTTGTTCATTATCAAACTGCTACGTCACAGAAATCAGTTGACAGATTGTTCTTCATGGACAATATTGCCGACATTACTATTCTTATATCAGAAGAAAAATTTGAAAAAAGGTGATTGACGTATTGCCAACGTGATAACAACTATTTAGTATGGCAGTAAATTGAAATCATCGTCATTCGTTAAAAATCACACAGTATATTAGCACAGTCATTGGTTCAGAATGTTACATATTTGGAATTTTATGTTCTGCAAATTGTATACAGGGTGAAAAACAATTCCTTGCATGATTTATGTATTTTATAATGTAATTTACATATTATATTAAATATCATTTATAATTCGAGCCATATTCATCTGAAATACTGAATGTTTTTGTATCGAATTCACAACGTTACTTGAACTTAATAATTCCTTAGAAATATGAGCCCTAACAACTACATAAATATTCGGATGAAAACTGATTTTATAAAAATTGTTCTCTAACTCATGACCTTAGTATAAAAAAATAAACAAGAAAATTAATTAACGGTAACTAATGATTTATTCAAAACAAGTTTTATTTTAATATTAAAAATAGAAATCAGGTTTTTAAGAAAAACTATAAATTATGCCGACAATTGAATATTCGGACGAATCTAACATTTAATAAATTAATAGGGTCGCCGAGTGGCTTAGCGGTCTAGCCTAGCCGATTTGGAAAGTCGTGTTGCTCGGCGGCGTGGGTTCGAATCCCTCCATTAGCCATGGATGTTTGTGCAGTCTAATGATTTAGACCTAGTTTTAAATATACGACGTAATTGTCTGGAATGGCTAATGGCCGAAAGACAAGTAGCATTGCTGCGCAAAGCAAAATAAAGGAAGAATAAATTAATACAGGTTACATCACTTTTGGCTTGTATTGGACCCTGGATTCTTTCTGGCATAATGCCCACTAAAGCTTCTCAATATTGTGGGGTGAAAGAATTCCACATTTCCTGTATTTTAGCCTTTAGTTCGGTAATTGTTCGTTGGAGGCTTTTTCGCAAGATCTTTCTCATGTCATGTTGCAGGGTTTCGATGACATTTAAGTCGGGGCTATTTGAGGGCCAAGCCAACACTAATATCATTGTCCCCGAACAATTTTTTTGTAGATTTGGCCGTGTAACACGAAGCCTCGTCCTGTTGTCAAATGAAATTTTCTATTCCGAGCTGCAACCTTGCAACCTTCAGGAGGTTTCTTTCTAAAATATCTTAAAGCCCTAGACTTGCTCCTCAACACGCGTCTAAAATACACTTCAGAAGAATACATTTTAAGTATATTAAGAAACTTTAAAATAATTCGAAATTCATACCACTTATAGTGCATAGAGTACCCTACACGGGAGCGTATTAAAAATTTCAAAATTATTATTCAAAACTGAAAAATTTATTGTGAAAAATAGGGATTTCGAGTAAAACACAGCAAGATTTATTTATTTTTTTCGAATAAAGATGACTTTTTTATAAAAAAATTAATTCGTACCCATCCTGTATGATTCTTTTACAATGTGTATGCAGGAAATAGTTTAACATATTTCAAATAAAATGTAATATTGTATAGTACTGTTTCGAACACATGATTCTAAAACCTGAATTTTTCTGCATTTACGATACCATTAGTAAATTCCAGTTTGTCTAAGCCTTTGCTAGAATGTATCCCCAAATCATAACCCCTTATGAGATTTTATGGTTCGTTGAAACATTATAGGAAGTCCCGAATTTTGTTTTGATCACTCTCTTCCGACAATCACCAATACAGACATCAAACTCTGATTCATCACTAAAAATTATTTGGCTTCACATTTCTTCGTCCATGTAACTTTACATTTTGCTCAGTTCAGACGTTGTTCTTTTGTGCTTCGGTAAATAGTGGTTTTTGTTTCGGCTTTTTAAAAATAAAATGTATTAAAATCTAAGTTCTCGAAATTAAATGAGTATTGAGTGCAATAAATGATATTTGCTTTATAAAAGCCATAGCCGGATTTGTGTAACCATTGTTGGCAACATTCCCTAGATACATTTAGACCAGCTTCTTCATTCCATTGGGACTGAATTTCTCTTAAAGTACCCTGTCTTTGCCGTTTGCAAATTTTAGGGAGAATTATTCGTTGCCTTTCTGTTACAGTGCTTGGTTTTCCAGTATTTTTGCTGCGAATATCAATGTTTGCCGAGTCTCCATTCTCTTTTTATTATATCGCCATTCATTCGCAATTTTTTCAATGGTTTTATCCATGGCATATCGTCGAATTATAATTTCATGTACTTTTTTATGAGTTGGTACGCCATGGGCCGTATTTGCCTAAACATTTTGTTCTTAGTATCAAATTCTACAACTAACTTGTGTTGATAACGATTTATGGTTTTTGTTTTCAAGATTTTCCTGTTTTTAAAGCGTAAGAAGGTCTGAACAATTAATTGCCAGCAAATTTTATGAATCAGTCAAATTAATTGTAATAAGTAGACACAATATAAACAATTTAAAAGTATATGTCTTCAAATAAATCTATACAATATATTTTTTTAAGAATTATAACCAGAAAAATTAACTGATATTTTTTAAATAACTGTCTGCCCGAATATTTAGTTATTAAGGTTCGTAAAAATATTGTAATAGAGAATAACTGTAAAAAAATTCATGAGGGACGTGATTTTAATTAATTAATAAGTTTTTGATTGTTTTTATTTACAAGAACGTCGGTTTTACAAAGGTCATTTTTTCTTTTCTGCCAATACACACGTTTTCTAAAATTTCTATTTTACACTCAATTTAATATCATTCTTTATTTTACTGCTACTTAATTTTTACACAGCGCCTTATTAAATTATTTCAAAAATCTGATTTGAGTACAAATTTATAATTTTAAATACGACCAGGAGTTTCGCCAGTGGAAAAGATACACCGTTTACATGTTGGGATAACCCATCAAGTGGCTAAACTTTTACTAACAATTAATTGCAAGTTAAAAATCTGGGACAACTCTACACGTACATTTTTGTTATTATTTTATTAGTTTGAATGCAGCTTTAAACAATTCATTTTATTTGTTCTACGGTAACGTAAAAAAACACAGGGACGAATTTTTTAACAATACTTAATTCGTCGTATTTACAATAGAATATAATAGATGTCCCAGATTTTTTCGGGCACATTGGTTATGCGCTCGTGAAAAGATGAAATTTTTTAAGGAATCTATCGGACTAATAACGATTACAAATTCTTTATTTAATCAACTGATTGTAAATCTGGTTGCCTAATCTCTTAAGTTGTAAGGAAAGCTTAGAAACAAATTAAAATTTTAACTATTGAAAGCACCATTCTTTAAGTCCTTTAAAAACCTGCAGAATAAATTCAGGATTTTAGTATTGAATGTTTTGTATTGTATACGCGTGGACAGTTGATAGAAAACGCATGTAAATAGGTGAAAATATTTTTACCAACTCATTTTGCAACTTCTAGTGTTTTTGGACGCCACAGAGAGTGTGGTTTATAGTCCAGAGCCCTCTCCATCCCTTATTATTACATGAGCATACTCTGAGATTGCCCTAAAGTAGTCAATCGAAAACTCTATTAGTACATCTACAACTCTCAAATCTTCTTCATCAAATATTTGACGAAGAAGATTTAAGAGTTTGATTAAATTAAAAGAATTTAAATTCAAAACTTCATTATGAGTTACCCCCGTGTTAGTTCATTAATTCGAAGCAGCAATAAGAAGTCTTAAATAAATTTGAATATAGTTTAGAATAAGAAATTCCTACTTCGTGTAAGATCACTTTACTTTTTCTCTTCTTTATTCAGAAATAATAATTACTTACGAAAATAAAAAAAATAAATTTATTAACTTTTAAATTTAGCTGTACTCGAGTCAGGAGTAGAATAATCAAGGTCGGTTTCTGCGTATAGTTTTTAAACAATATTGACTCAAAACCGTGTTTATTCGGGCTAATTAATTATCAGTATTATGTTGTGCAAATGTTGATTTAATGTTGGTATTTTTATCTTAGTTTAAACTTACTTTTTTGTTGCAGATTATTAAGTACGAATTGGTTTGCAAGAACAATGCAGTAGGGCCCCTGCAACACCTAAATCTAAACTTCAATAAAAATTATAAAAAGCCTCTTATTTAATAACACCATAACCATAAATGATTTTAAATGAGATTATTTTTGTTAACCCATATTATTCCTCAAAGTTAAAAATAATTCAGGCGCCAGTGTCACCTTTCACTTTCGTTGGTTTATAAATAAGTTAAAAGGTGATGTGGATAAATATCTTGTTGCTCACATAATTTTTAGAAGGAAAACTTTTAAACAAACATTTCACATAGAATGTCACTTCTTCAACTTTCATTGTAATAATTAATACGAAAATATTTGTTTGAATTTGTAGTTACTTAAGTATTAGACCTTTATGTGGGTTACAAGTTCAAAATTCACGACATCCAAGGAAAATTGATTAAAATTATAGACTTCAGCCATGAGTGTACCTACGTGGTGTCCACATTTATAATTTTGCTTGTTCTCTGACGTATTACAATTAATTATTAGGTAGTTACTTATTGCCTAATGCTTGTTAGTTTGGTCTAGGTCTAGACAAACGCATGTATTACATTTATAAACATACGATTTCGAGTTAAGTAAATGTTTGTTCAGAATATAAGAATAAATTCTATTACCTACCATAATTATACAATGAAAGATAACGCTCTCGAAATTTAAACATTGCAAAAAACAAATAAATAAAATAAGTAAATGCATTGTGTTATGTGTTTGAGTCTTTTGTGGGAGAATGAAGATTCTATATTCACTTTAACTGATAATATTGATTGAAAGTTCACTTTGGTCCTGAAATAATTTTCGGGCTTTCAGAGACAAAGCTTAATTGAAATGCCTTCATGGTCATGAATCGATGAAATTCAAGAGTATTGAAAATGTAGATAATAATGATAGGGCAAGAAGGACAGTATCCCAATCTAGAGCTGTCGTCGTTGTTATGTTGTAACTTAACTTATTGATTGAAAGTTGTTCATTCTGGTCCTGAAATCATTTTCGTGCTTTCAGAGAGAAAGCTGCAAATTGGGGATTATGTATTTTTTTACGTGCTCCAAACTCAACAGAAAAACAAATATACTTTGTGCCAGATATAAATGCTTCACTAGTGGATGGGAACGAATTTGAGTTCAGATAAATGAGATAAAAGTTACGTGATATTCAACCATAAAAAAATCATCACGAAAAAGTATTAATAACTACTCTAAAATAAGAATATTAATAGAACTGCTGTGTCAGTAACGGATAACTAGAAATAATTAGATATTCCTTACATAATTTGGTTAGGCAAGCGATGATCTATCTGTATTATAAAAGGTCGAAATATTGTAGACAAAACATGAATTTAATTTATAAAACTTTTTTTTAGATAGAACCGGAATTCTAAAATGATTCTAACAGAATTGATTTTGAATTCAAATCATTTGATTTATTTCTTCTTCTACTGCTGACTTTACATAAGAATTTAATTTAACAACGAAACAATATTATTTTTCTAATTTCAACATTTTCAGCCAAGCCTGCTAGTAAACATGTGTATCAATTAAAACGTTTTTTTTTTTTGTAATGTTGAAAGTAATTCTTAGAATGTAATCTACTTTGTTTACTGCGTCTGTTTCACAGCTCCAATTTAGAATTTACTGCTTGCTTAAAGTCCGTGGAGTGACACGAACAAAGTTTACTTCCATATCGCGGAGGAGTTTTATTCTGGTATTGGTGACGAGTCACTTTTATATGTTAGTGAAACGTGTTTCAAAATTTAGTAATTATTGTTGATTACAACGAAAATTAAGTAAAAATTCTGACCCCTTCGAGTTCGAGTAAGTTCTGCCCCCTGACTTTAAAGGCCTATACCTCAAAAAGAGAGGGGCAAAATTTTTAGAAATATTTCAGTTTATCGATTAACTATTTATATTTATTTTTGTCAAAACAGTTTTGGAGATTTTGTAATCTGTTTGCCTCAAAATATATTGTTACATCCGTGATGCCGATAAATCTATAATTGTTTTTGTGTTAGTCTCGCCATCTATGATTCCAGAACTTTCCGAACGCGCCCCAGGTAATGCTAGAAGATAATGGAATGTTCGAGAACTTTACCTTCCAGTGCATCTAACGCATCTTTCTCACTCGCGATCTTTAACTTATTTTGCATCTCGCTCATCTATTACAAGAAATTTGTGTTTATAATATTTTCATGACAATGGACACACTTTTCAGACCCTATTTAAAAGTGGGATGTGAAAAGTGGATCTTTCATGATTTTTCCATTGATGATGATGATGTTCGTTTCTCGTTCTATTTAACGCAGGTTAATATAAGATCAAGAACGTTGCCAATCGTACTGGCTAATTTGCTATTTTTATACAGCAAAAAAAGCAGCGGTAGATAACAAGTATTTAAAACGAAGCAGAAAAATTCCACTCAGTCAACCAAGTCAAACGAGCGGTTCAAGAACGTTAAGATGTTACGACAGTGTCGAGCCCCCAATTTATCCGCGAGTATCGTCGATCTTTGCCCTTCCTGCCCTCGTCATAAGTTCACATATCGTGATATCGTCGTATTAATAGTAGAAGGCGATGATGAAAGTGAAATGCAATTGGCCGCGAGCAGGATCCCGGATTTTAGCGAAGTCATCCGCTTAAGAGCAAGGCTGTACTTACCTTAATAAATATATGACCATGGTGACTGTTTACCTGAAACAGAAATAACGAATTTTTAAAGAAAAAATTCTGCTTTGCATGTGTTTCAAAGTATCAGCAGTATCCGCAAAAATATTTTCTAAATGTGAAAATTTCTAGATGATACTGGTTATAGTAAAGACAGATATATGGATATGATAGGTACGGTCGGGTAATAAATAGATGTCTCCCCCATAAAATGTAAATTTAGTTTAAAACACTACATCGAGTAAGCGGACATTGGAACGGAAAAAGCGGAGCACATGCCTATGCCTATGCTCCTTCCATCCGATTGTCCGCCTGCTCGGCATAGTGGTAAGCAGTTACTATCACACTTTATGGGGGAGACGTCTCTTTATTACCTGAGTGTACATAGTGTAAATGAAAATACAGCAGACTGATAAATTTTGCGCTTTGGTACTAGAAGAGTTGATGTATTCTAGAAGTTTTCCTGATCAAGAAAGTTATTAACGTTGTTAACAATACATATTACCTTAATTCTTTATGACATGTGATACTACATAATATTTTTTTTAGAATTAAAATCTTTGCCTTTTACCAGAACTTATAAGCAGTCAACAGTGTTCTTTGGCTTTTTCGTTAGTATTAATTAATTAAATTAAATTAACTGTACTTAGAACGTTGCCTTAGAAACAGATTATTTTTGCCGTAAGTTTGCAGAATCCCTCTCGTTGTCGTTAATATTTTGGATTGTTTTCTGCGTATTGTTTGGTTTATATTATCGTTGCTGTTTTGTTAATTTGGGATTCCCCTTTCTAGAATATACCGTTATGTATTTTATGTCTTAGCAAAAAGTCGAGGAAGTGTTAGTACAGCATTAAAATTATACTATAACTTTTATCTAAACAGAAAATATACATTATTCTTATTATTATTATTTATACAAATGTAAGATAAACACCACAAATTAAGTAAATTGTTAACTGATGTCAGCCAAGTTTCACAATCATGACAGATTTGAATTCATAGAAGTTACTTAATAGCGTCTTCGATTCATATCAAACATATTATTACGTGAGGTTAAAGGAAAAAGAAAATACTCTGAGTGCTCTAGAGCGATGAATCGCAAACGCTATAAGTAACAGCAACGTGAAATAAAATTATCAATGATACTGAGAGTGTTGCCTGATTTAAAATTTTTAAACTGCGTCCCTGTTCAATGAAGAAGCATGCTTCTATCTGGAGATTTCCGTGAATGTTCTTCCAAAGATTTAATTTTCTTTTCACATTTTATTACACTCCATATGTATGATCCTATTACGAAAGAACGTATTGAAGATGGAAGAAAGTAGTGATGACTAAAAAGCAAAGGTAGAAGGCGCAAATATCGAGTAAAACACTTCAAGTGCGTAGAAGTAACAATTAAAGCGATGGAGATTAATGTCCTTAAGAAGAAGTAAAAAAAAAAAAAACTAGAATCTATCTGAAGCAATAAATAATAGAAGATAAAGGTAGCCTTAAATTCTACAGAATAGCTCCATTAAACTGATTAAGTTTAATCATTGCCGACTAGAGGTACAGGCCATGCTCAATGGGTGGGGATTCGGAGTCTGGCATTCATGGCGCACGAATTAATTAATGAAAGACTCCGAGATTCGGGGTCTCCCCATCCACTGAGCATGGCCTGTACTTCTAGTCGGCAATGGTTTAATATTATTGTTATATTATTGTTCTCAATCATCTTAATCATAGGCTGACCATAATTCTTTGGGGGAAAAACACAACGGGGGTAATATTGTTCAAAAAGAATACTTCCTCCAGAATACAAAATTGTGTATACATATAAGGTGTTCCCTGAGGATCTCCCAATATTTGGAGAATGTATGCAGAGGACAAAAAAAAACAAAAAGACCTTATGAACGTAGGGTCAATGTTTTAACCACGTGAATTAATTACACACAATTCATACTAATGGTGGTATTTTTCGAAATTTAATTTAGTTTCTCTTTATAATATAAAGTAAACACGATCTTCCACTGTTGCATTTGCATTGCATTTAATTAATTTACGTGATTAAAACATTAATACCTAGGTAATGAGAATTGATCCTATGTTCATAAGACCTTTTTTGTATCCTGAATACATTCGCCAAATATTGGGAGTTTCTCACTGAACAGCCTGTATATTACATCGGGTATTCAACTTGAACGATTCACCATGTTGTTAACTTTTTTATTTTTAAAGACAGAAATTCGGTTAAATTAAAAAAAAACAATTAATTTCATTGCTAGTTGTTAAAATATTCGAACGACCGTATTTTTTTAAATAGCAATTTAGTAATTTTTATAATTAATTCCGAAGAGATTTCCTTTCTCTTTACAGCGATACTAACATTTCTTAAGTTTGCTTACGGAATAATGAAATAATTTTAAAAAATCATTTTCAAACGAGTAGTTCAAGCATAAAATCAAGTTGTTTAAATAACTGACAAGTGACATCTAGCTAATGTACCACGTAAACAATTACTAAATGAAAGAAAAGAAACCCTTGTCGTCAGCAATTACCTTTGATTTTATAATAATTAAAATGAAGAGTTTTTCACATCTCATGTCAAAATGTTTTGAATTCGTTTACAATATAATAACATTGCGTAAAAACGTTATAGTCGATGGGATCATTTAAACATGATGGATAATAAAATAATAATAAGTTTCACTAAGGTTTTTTCAAAAAATGAGCCAAATATGGAATAAATATTTGAGAGAAAAAAAAAAACACGGGACAATGAATACATACGAAAAAAACAGGACTGTCCTCGTGGAAACGGGACGTATGGTCAGCCTACTTAATCAAGGGTTGATCAGAATATTTGGGAAGACAAAATTTTCCTTTTTCTTTATCTTTATTATCAATGCTTGTATACAGTGCTAGTCTAAAGTTCCTTCCCCCTGCTAATTTTGGAACCAAAAAAGATAGAAAGTTCAGGCAAAAACCAAATCAATGTACATAAAAAATACTAATTTTTGAGATATGACTACTTTAGAATATCCTCTAGATGGCGCTGTGCGCACCATGAATTTAAAAATTTTAAATGGCAAGATGGCTTGTGTAGCATATCATTTTAAAGGAATTTTAATTCTACATCAATGACGTTGTCAGTTTTTAACAGTCTTAATTTATTTTTGAGATAATGACACAAAACTTGTGCTTGTCGAAAGTGGTTTCTCCTCCATGTTAACTTTGAAACAAAATAAGATAGAAAGTTTGAACAAAAACCAAGTTTTTTGTAATTATCTCAAAAATAAACGAAGAGTGTTAAAAGCTGACAACGTCATTGGATGTAGAATTAAAATTCCTTTAAAATGATATGCCACCCAAGCTATCTTGCCATTTAAAATTTTGAAGTCCATGCATGGCCAGCTACATTAACATTCACTGACGTGTATGTATGGCCGTTTCAATTCGACTTTTAAACATTTTGTACTCCACGGCATGCTTTCTCGAACCGAATTTTAGGCGAATTGAAACGGCCATATATACACGTCAGTGAATGTTATGGAGCTGGCCATGGTCCATGATGCGCACAGCGCCACCTAGCGGATATCCTAAAGTAAATATATCTCAAAAATGAGTATGTACGGTTGCGGAATTAAAAAAAGCATACACTCAAAATGTCTCGCTGTGAACTTAGCTTTGTTTGAAATATTTTCGACTTTTAAGTCAAAATAATTGTCAAGGTGACATACCGACAGTAACATGCCGCATTTAACTGTTGCCCAAAAACCGCAAATAATTACACTAATTGGAGAAGGGTGGTCAGTAAGAAGATACATCTGGAGTTGTGAAAAGCTGGCTTCAAGAAAATAACGTTGTGCGTTTGCCATGGCCTTCCAGAAGCCCAGATATCAACCCCATTGAACATGTGTGGAGTTTTATCGTAAAGAAAATGTACGCCATTCATTTTAGACCTGCAAATGCACACGAATTATTAGATAAGATTGAAGAAATTGGGAATGAACTTTCCCCTGACTATATCCGTTCTTGTATTTATTCAATGCCTGAGCGTTTGTAAAGTGTTGTGAGAAATAATGGAGCTGCTGTGAAGCATTAGCCATTAATTTGTTAAATATATTTATGTATGTTATTTTATCGTAAATGAATTCTCAGTTTAGTTTACTATTGCCACAATCTATTGCTTTCTTGTTGACTCCTAAAAGTGAAAGTTGAATTATGCATTGTGTCATTTTACATGATTTAATCGTCACCGTTTATGTCAATCTGACAGAGATCGATTTACACTACTCTAATATTGCAAAATATAGCCTAAACCCTAAAGACTTGTATGCTTTTTTTGATTCCGCAACCGTACATTGATTTGGTTTTTGTCTGAACTTTCTATCTTATCTGCTTTCAATATTAATAGCGGTAAAGGAACTTTAAACTAGCACTGTAGGTATGCATACTTAGTTAAGAGAGTATGTGAAGTGAAGACAATACCAAAACGAAATTTATAACCACAATGGCAAAACTCGTATGGAAAAGAAACAAACTATGAAGAATAAAGAAGAATAACTCACGATAGGAAGCAATGAAAACACTGTACAAAAATCAACACAAATATAAAATATAACGCGTGATTTTTAAAATTTTTTATCAATTCTTGCCATGGAATTTGGATGTCATGTCGTAGCTTTAATGTAAAACAGCAAAAAGGAGTGCAATGACGGACTTTTCACTTAAGTTATGACATGCCATCCAGATCTCAAGGCAAGAGTTTTTAAAAAATTTAAAAAATCACTCGGTACTTCCAGATCGAATGGTAAAGATAGAGGATACTGATTATATTAAACTACATAAAACAGAAAGCATATTTGAAATTTAGTAACATACATATTAAACAAAAAGTGCAAAACGAGAACAATAAAAGCAGAGATTAATAAACATAGAATGAGATTACTTCAATCCAAAATTACACGAACTATTTATTAAGTACAAAAATAACCATGAAGTAAATGATTTTAAAAATTTGAGAACCTCGAATGATAAAACACTCATTGAATCATCAACAATTACGATTGCGTGTGTGTGTCGAACAATTCCCCAGTACAGTTGCAGAAGGAAGAAGAATTAGAACTGCTTGGGAAAGGGCTAAAATTTGGTTTAGACCCAAATAAACAATGATTAACAAAATCCGACCCAGGTCTTTTCAAAGGAAGATATCCCAGGACTCCAAGTGGAAGTAGAAGTACTATTGGATCGATCAAATGGAATAGAAGTCGCATATTGCAATCACAACATTAAAATGGTGTGTCTACATCCCTTTCTATTTTTCCTACAAATTCACCTACGAAGAAGAAATAAATAAAACTATTCCCTTTTCAGATTAGAAAATTTCATTTATTAACATTTATTAAAAATCTTATCTTAATATTTAGAAAAAACACCTACATATGTGACAGTCGCATACATAAAGATTCCTATATGATCCATTAATACAAAGAAATGACTTTTTACTTCCTAATTATTTAGACTTCTAACCATCCCGTTAGCTGCAGAAGATTTCAAAAACTAATTTGATTACATCATCAAGCTTGCACAAAGAAATAGTTTCCGAAATGACCCTCAGAAAAAAAAAAAATAGAACATAAAAATAAATTGTGTGCAAATCGGTTTTGATTGTTAGGTCAAAAAGCGATTGCAAGATGTCGCTACTTAAATTGTTTATAAAAATAAACGTCAGAAATTAATAACAATAAAAGCGCCAGTCGTTAATAACAATAAAGAAAAATACTATGAAATCACTCTATGGCAAAAAGGATTTGCAAATTTATTTAAAAAAGATAAATTATATCTTAAGACAGTTAGTTCTAAGAACAGAATTAAACAGAGAGACCAAATTAAAACAATGGGAGATAATATTAAATATGATCCCTGACCTGATAAAAATCATGTACGTAAGTAAAGGACAAACAAAAAGAAATTTAGAAACAAAAATTCAAAGAACATAGGGCACATTAAAGATTCAAATATTTAGATAAATCGGCAGTTATGAAAGGTCATATAACATTTCAAAATTAATAAATAGACTTATTATTGTGATTTTAAATAAATAAATAAAAACTGTCAACTACTTTCTGCAATTAAATTTAAATTCCGCTAAGCTGCACAGATGTGTATTTTTGTAACATTAATAATGAAAATAATTTTAAACGAAAGTGCACCTGACCATAATTCGAGTTATCAGAAACGTGCTCTGTAAGTGACATTCAGCTGGAACTTTATGCTCTACTTTGTTATCAATAACTTCTAGAAACTATCAATATCAATCACCTTCGGGGTCAGGGGCCAAGTGCGTTTAAGTCACAGTTTTGACCGGATCGAAGGAGACAATCACCTTTTTTGTTCTCGAATATTTTTTTTATTTTTGTTTAAGGACAAATCAATAAAATCAAACAACGCTTTTTCTCACACTATTTAGTACTTATATAAAAGGCTAATAATTTTAAATATTTTAGTACTTTTAGCCCGAGAAAAATTAATATAAAAGAAAAAATTTGGCAAAGCAAAGATTACAATTTCTGTGTGGTGTGTCATGAATTACTTTGACATATTCTTCAGAGAATTTAGTTATTTTATGAACAAGAGTGAACAAGAGGCCACTAGTACATACAGGATACCCAATCCCCACATAAATAGGAGACCTGTAACAATGTCGATAGGTTTATCCTAACATAAATAATTTATTAATTTATAAATTTAGAAAAAGTAATTAATTAGTAGGTATTTAATTATTTTGTGCTACAGTACATATACCGAATTAGAGCAGAGATTAGGGCAAGAGCAACTATTAAAGTGATTACATAAATTCGACTTACTTCGTCCACTGATTTCACGCACTACACCTCTGTCACAATATCTGAAGACGTTTGAAACGATAAATAATATTTATTCATGAAAACTCGGTCTATATAATAAAATAATAACGATGTATGTATTATGTGTTACGTACACGAAGTCAATAAAATGCTTTCATGTTATCTATTTCTCTTCAGAGATATTGGTGTATACGACAGAAGCACTCGCAAATTATCAAAATATTATTGTCTGAACGTGCGTTATGTTTCATAATTATATTTCAGAGCCGCGATTAAATGAGAACGGAAAATTTTTCCGTTGTATGTACATAAAGGTGGTTACCTGACTTTGTTTTTTGGAATATCAAAATTGCTCTGTTTTCTTAATTCTTAAAAACTCTTCATCTTCACCAATTTTAACGAATTGATTTGGGTGTAATAGAAGCAACTAATTAAAATAAAATTAATGCCACGAAATGTGACATTATTACGTTTCTAGTTGAGGGGCTTGAGTAATATGCACGTTTTAATAAAAGTTGTATTCGTGTATAACATGAGCTTTTTTTTCTGAAAATAGTATGAAATGTCCTAAACGAATTTTCGATATTAAGTTTAGTTACAATTTTGTATACTTACATAATCGATTTGAAGAAAGTTGCAGAAAATTTCAGGCACGCACGTGCGTTCACTTTAAATACAAGATTTCACCATCAAAGTCCATTGTAGAGGCGAATGTTTAAGTGCGAAATCCGCATTTGACAATTTTGACAATTCACTGTAAATAAAATAGCGTGGCTTTCAATAAATCCGTTGCTAGAGAGTGTTTAATTGTTGGAGATTTTATCCTGACCGTTTAGATTGATTCTTATTATTCAATAAATTATTGCTATAACTACACACCCTTAAGAGGTATCGATGTGCACATCATAATTCTACTGAAATCATTCAATATCAATCAATTAAGGCCCAGTTGTACAATGCCAGTTTAAATTTAAGCTCAAGCTTAAACCCATAGCAATGATTATTTCAACAATTGTTGTTAAGGGTTTAAGCTTTGGCTTAAGCTGGAATTGTATAACTGGGCCTAAGTAAAATCAGCGGAGGAATAATTACGAGCACATTGGCTAGTGGAAGTACGTTTCAATCTTATTTTAGAATTCATCAGAGAAAGCAAGGTGTTGTCTACTCGTAGACAAAACAACATTTTTACTAAGGCATCTATTTGCCGAAAATGAAGAAAAAAACTATATCTGAATAAAAAACCTGGAATAACAAAATAGCATCAGTGAGAGTAAAGTAACAAATTGGGTAATTGGTAATTGTATTTAAATTCAGTTCAAATTTTACACTTTAGTAATAACTCACACTCATTTCCTGTCAATTTAAAGCAGACTAATGTTACAGTATTGTTAACAAAAGGTTGTCAAGTTGATACTGTGCTAAATTATTAGAAATATTAGAGGAAATTATTTGTATTTACACGGAGAGAATTACGTTGTAAAAGTAAATATAAATATAGTAATTTTTACAAAAATTTATATTACTATATGTGACAGCAAAATCATTTTATTAACTTAAAAACATATTTATATTAACTGTTATATATTTAAATTTATAAAAAGATATTCTAAAATGGCTAAAATATGAAATATAATCGTTTAATATATTTATATTTTAACATTTATATCTACGCACAAATAAGAAGCTACGGGATTCACACGATCACTAACCTTTGCAGCTGCACCAAAAAAAATAAGTACTCGATTTAAGAAAAAACGTATATTAAAATACAAATTTTGTAAAAAAAATTGTGCAAATCGGTTTTGATTACAGCGGATTCCTCGAGCATGCTCTGTACAGCTGTTTAAGGCCTCATTGGGCCTTCATCAACAGAACCGTAGCTCCAGAACTCCACTATAGAAAACATAAATATATTATGTTATGTTGTGTTGTCTATGAACTCCACTGCAAACCAAACCGATTTCTCCTAGGTTATATGGCATTGCGATGTGAAAGTAATGAACAATTTAAGTAGTGACATCTTTCGATCGCTTTTTGACCTACAAATTTTATGTTGTAAACATCATATCTGCAGGCCGAACTCATAAATGTTACAAAATCATATGCTTAATGTAATATAATCGCATTGTCAATTCTTTTAAGAGAAAAATTTACTTGCTTTACTTAAATAATTTTGCTACTTTTAAAATAATTTATTTTATTATTAATGATACTTTTTTTACAACACGGTTTTTAATATACATTTTTCTCAGTGTAGTTATGCAATTATGTGGAGATATATGACTATTTGGTCCAAGTCAACGCGCCTTTGCAGTTTCATACTGTAAGGACTAGACCAGGACCAACCTATGTAACCTATGTATAATTAGCTTTTGGATAAATTAAACAAAACACAAAATGAATTTTTCAATAAACCTGTAAAATTAGCCTTGACTTCCACAGTCTAGGTCTAGGGTATTGATGATCAGACTTCGGACATTTCGCAATGTTGCCATGGTTGCGCAATACGAGGACCAATGAAAAGTGCCTATTGATTGCGTAGCCATGGCAACACTCCGAAATGTCCAAAGTCTGTTGATGATCATAGGGTTCATCAAGGATCAGTGTTGGGTTTAATTCCTCTCATTTTATATGCTATATGTTGTGACGGTTGTTCTTATCGTCACCCTAATTATTGTACCAAACTTAATTTTAGCTAGTTTTAAGTAGATTAGATTTGTGAATCGTCCATTCAAGTTGACATGACGCTTGATTTTACTCCATCTCATCTTGCATTAAATGTTTGGTTTTGGCCCCTTTCTTTTAAACAACCAGTCTCATTGACCGCATTTCATCTGTCAACTCTCCCAATTTAAAGCCGCGCATAGACACTTATTTCTTATCATCAATCACACAAAAACTGGTCCTACAAATCTGGATGTGAAATTTCGAACGCTTTTCCGTGCTGACCGCAGATGTGTCGCTTATGCTTTAATTTTCCAACCTAGTGGTTCAAAATAAAATGTAAGTCCATTTTAATCTTGCTCCCCAATCTTAATTCTTTTTTAACTTCACATAACCAATATCTTTTTCTCCAAGGAGATTTTTAATCTTCCCGAACAGACGGATAATTTTTTTGAAATATCAAATTACCCCGTTTACCCCCCCAATATCCTGGAGGCTTATCGTTTGATTGGGAGACTCTGGAGAATGGAAAATAAAACTTAAATTTGTGATCTAGAGGAAATAGGTGCTGCCACTTGAGGTCAATTTTTTCTTCCTCTTCGATTCACCACATGTGTTGTTGTTCTGAGCTCCGATCGATTTTTTTGGGCATCTCGTTGGAGCACTCAATCATCAAGTCACTGCAGGAAGAAGATACCTTTTCTCAAGACGGATTTCTTACTGAGCAACTTGAATGACACTAGAATAAGATCATTTCATTCATCAGGCTTAAGATTAGCATTTGTTTTACTTTTGCATACCTTAAAGGTCAATAAATTTTGTTTAACTAAACAAGAAAAAACATTTTGTTGCTCCTACGAATGTTCATTGATCACCCAGCTAGCCAGAACCTTATGGCCGTATGCACAGACAAATCGCAAGGTGGACTTGATACTTAAAGCTAACTTCATATCAAATTGTACGCCGTATAATTACATTGTTCAAAGTAAAGGTTAACTTTGGCTTAAGTCTAAAGATTTGTCTGTGCATACGGCCATTAGATCCTCGCTCGCCGACTGGCCTAAAAAAGCAGAGCTCAACCCGCGGTATTTGAAAGTGCCACCCTCCTTTGAAACAAAGACAGCCAAATCTCGTGCAAGTTTTAAAATAAATCCGAAAGGGTGGGCAGGCACGTGACAATGTATATTTTAATCAAAACGGCGTTACCCTAATTCGCAAATGTCGTAAGTCCACTTTTTGTCAAAATTGAGATTTTGACACCATTTCGTTAACAAATGACTAACCTACCTGCTAAAGAAATTGTAGCGCAGAGACTTTACAGTTTTCTATTATTAAAGGCCATTTTAGAAAACAACGTGACTCCGGCACATGACAATTTGAACAAGAAATTATCGCAAGTCCGTCAGTTTATATGGTCAAATCAATAGTATGTGAATCATTTCAAGATAATAAAAAACTATTATTATATTACCTAATTTAACAACAACAAAATTACAGTTAATAGTTAAACTGTCATCACGGTTTTTATCGTCTTCTGTAAAATTACTAAAAATGGAGTTACGACATTTGCGAATTAGGGTAACGATTTGTCAATGATGTTTTAATAATTTCAGCATTGAGTGGAGAATTATTTAAGTGACTTTATTCAAAACGCTTTAATGTTTAATGCTTGAAGTTCGCTTTACATATAAATATAATTTTAATAACTGTTTAAAAAGAAAACTTTGAACATATTTTTTGCTGGAAATATTGCACGTTATTTTCACTTTATCAAAGATAACTTTTTGATTTTTGTTTTTGAACATTTTTAAGAAATACATAGACAGTTTAAACTTTAACTTTATTTCGGGAAATTCTTTTTTTTATTTAGAAGATAAAATTAAACGATCAAATCAAGCAGTAATTATTTAATGGCCCTCACTTCCACTTGAACTTTCACGGTAAAATTCTGCCAATCATTTGCTCTCAATGATTTATGGTTTATATTTTGATAAAGCCTGTGTAGAAACGTATTGAGAAATGTTTATATTTAATAAGTAATTAATATTTATATACTTTTTGTGAAATGCAATTTTTAAAACTTTCTTGATCTCTGTATTTACAAATTTTATTTTTAGTCTTTGATATTCTATTTACAACAATCATTCAATAGCCATTAATTATTTATTATAAACCGTTTAATTTTCAATATAAAAATTTCTGTGTTGACTTACATCTTATATTTAATGTCTAATTCATCGAGTAGGAATTTGTTTAACATTCTACTTTTTTCCGAATTGAATGTTTATAATAACTTTTCCCGTTAATAATATTCACAGATGATTTTATTTAAATAAAACGTATTTCATTAAATATTTTCGTTTTCTTTCTGTAAAGCTGCTCTTGCTTCACTTAAAATTCTGGCCTTCCAAGTCTCATAATCTTCTTCTTCAAAATTTTCTTTCACATGAGTCACATGCACAGGGTCCTCTTCATTTTCTACACAAAAAAATCACAGCTTGTATTACATAGTACAATGTCTAAAATAATTTTAACATACCTTCTTCTACATCAACTTCTTCAGTAGATACTTCTGCCTCTACGACCTTTTTACTTGGTGCTTCGAAACTTTTAACGCAATTCTGAAATTTAGCTTCCAGTTCTTTCCACTGGGCGGCCTTCAATTGACTAATTTCCAGAAATTTATTCCTCGCTACTTTAACACGTTTTATCCTGAAAGAAAAAAAAATCAACTAAATTCTTTTGTGATTGTTGCATAACTTTGTATACCTGCAAGCAGCAGAAATTGCTACTGATGTATACATCGGATTACTACAGTCAGTTACGTTGCTCTCTTCATATTTTGACAATATCTGCTGTGCCAAATCTTTGACTTCAGAGCATCCAAGTTGGACACACGCTTCAGGAATGCTCAACGGCTTATTCAAGTTCAGAAGTTTTTCGTATAGTTTCAAGCAGGTATTGTAGTTTTTTGTTCTCATTCCTGAT
Organism: Dorcus hopei; assembly: GCA_033060865.1. Taxonomy (NCBI): domain Eukaryota; kingdom Metazoa; phylum Arthropoda; class Insecta; order Coleoptera; family Lucanidae; genus Dorcus; species Dorcus hopei. The sequence goes on along the minus strand of CM065426.1, from coordinate 45,297,186 downwards.
AACTTTAGCGCCTTATCCTAAAAGAAATATTGAAACTAAAATAAATACAGGAAATTATGATCTTGAATCATGTTTACCTTATCAAAAGCAAGGCCACTATTTGCGGCTGCTAAATCTAAGGTGAGGATTGCTTTGGTGAAATCATTTACGTACCTTCCAGTAGCTTTATCGCGTATAACTCTAAAATATTCCCCAGCTTTCCTGAAAATATATATCAAATGTTTCATTCAATAAATCAGTTTTATTTTATATTATTACATTCAGCTTAATAAAAGGGTAAAATTAAAAATTGATGTAAATGAAATAATTTAGTACAAATATCAAATATTTTGTATTCAGAGAATGTTTCAATTCTGAAACAGTTCTAGGTGATTCAGAAATCATAGCTATTTCTATTATTGTGTTTGGCACATACTAGGGTAAGGTGAATAGATCTCGGTCTGACATAGAGATGGCGCTCCAATCAGGAAAAATTTATGTTTTCTGCCTGGGTGTACAACCTCAATGAAAAGTAATGAAACGTTCAAAACCGAAACACTGTAGTCAGAGAGAGAAGATACGGAGTGAGATGAAGCCTTATGGCGAACGAATGTTTCCGAAGTCCTTTGGAACCCCACAACACATTGCGCTCTCTCTGACTCGGCACCGTTGCACTCTGACTACAGTGTTTCGGTTTTGAAAGTTTCATTACTTTTGATTGAGGCTGTACGTGTCATTAGTTCGTACGACAAGTTTCAACTTGTTCTCTCAAGTAGTTTGTTTACACGAATTTTTGCAGTAGACGTCTTGCGTGTTTTTCGTTAAAATGGATAAACTCGAATATCGTGCGGTCATAAAATTCTTCACTTCTGACGAAGCTGTCGAACGACTGCGAAACGTAAAGTGTAAAGTGCGCGATTTAGTGTCCGCTTAAAAGATTTTGTGATAAAATTCTTCGTTTTGGATGGATTAACCCCTAAGGAAATTGATCCGAAGTAGACAAAAGTTTACGGGGACTCTGCTCCTTCCATGTCAACCGTTAAAAAGTGGGCAGCTCAATTTAAACGTGGTCGCACATCCCTCGAAGATGACCCATGTGAAGGACGGCCAAAAACCGCAATCACACCGGAAACCGTTGAAAAAGTGCATGATATCGTGTTGGACGACAGACGAGTAAAGGTGAGTGAGATAGCTGAGGCTGTCGGGATAACGGAAGAAAGGGTGCGAAACATCTTGCACAAAGAATTAGGGATGCGAAAGCTCTGTGCAAGATGAGTGCCGCATTTGCTGAATGCCGATCAAAAGCAAATGCGCAAACGATTTTCGCAGCAATCTTTGGACCGATTCAATAGATTTTGTGCGGCGATTTGTCACCATGGATGAGACATGGGTCCACCATCACACGCCAGAAACGAAACAGCAGTCCAAGCAGTGGGTGGAAGCCGGTGGTTCAGCGCCAAATAAAGCGAAATCGATCGCATCTGCCGGAAAGGTCATGGCCAGCGTGTTTGGGGATGCGAAAGGGATCCTGTTAATTGATTACCTTGCAAAAGGCAGAACAATTACAGGCGAATATTACTCCAACCTTGATGCCCAAATTCGCGAGAAGTGACCTGGCTTGAAGAAGAAAAAAATCATCTTTCACCAGGACAACGCACCTGCACACAAGGGTGCGTTGGCGATGGGAAAACTACGGGATTTGAGGTACGATTTGCTCGGCCATTCCCCCTATTCTCCTGATTTGGCACCCTCAGACTTCCATCTATTCCCAAATTTGAAGAAATTTGTTTCTGGGAAGCGCTTCGCATCCAATGAAGAAGTTGAGAGGGCCGTAGATGAATATTTTCACAACCTTTCCGGGATGTTGGAGAAACGCTGGATCAAGTATGTTGAAGTCAAAGGAGATTATGTAGAAAAATAAAATCATTTTTTAACTGAAAATTGCGTTTTATTTATGACGAAGAGCTCTTCTCTTATGAAAAATTTTGTAAGTAAGTAAGAAGTTTATGAGCTACCTCTGTGGCTCTTCAGTACTCAAATGAATACCTCTGGTCAGTATAAAAAATTCCATTATGTGCTTATTTGTGTACTGAGGATGACAGCTTATCTATCGAAATACGTGTCGTCGTTAAAAACGAGTTGAAACGTTTTAATTTAATATATTAAATCACTGTCTCCTTTTTTACATCTTTCTACAATGTAATTAAATGTAAATTTCAGTCAGGTGATGTGTCATATTTATCTGTCACATGCTTAACATGTCACAAATACTGTATTTTAATAATTTGGCTGCTTGTATGTTTTTGTATTTTTTATTTTATACTGTGCGATTCTAAATTAATTAGCTAAGGAGAGGCTAAGAAAAATAAAATCAGAGTCTTAGTTTATTTCACAGCGAGACTTTAAATAAAAGTCTGGTCAATGGTCAAGTAAGCTGTGACAGAGAATTTGTTCACTGCAAAGCACGTCGCTTCTAAGTTTAACCGCCAAGCTGTCAAATCTAAGGTCAACATTAAATGGAATGAAAAATTATTAAATGTTATAATAAACGTTTTTCAATTTCTTCATTATTTCTTATAAATTGAAACATATTAATTTTTGGGAACCTATTTTAAGGTTATGTTTACATTTAGCTCGGCATTGAAATAACCATGTTTAACAGATTTATGTTATGGTGGTTTGTTTCTTTGCTAAAAGTACGAAATTATGCCAGACTTCGTTTGGAAGTTTTCCACGGCCTACTTGACCAGTTTTTTATTTAGATACATGTTACAATTAACCTGTAACCTATAACCTGTCAAAGCTGAAACATCAAGACACTTTTGACGACAGTAGTAAAAATCTCCTAAATCTTCTAAGTAATATTGAATACGCTAGGGTTTGTTAAAACTCTTTAACATGGTAACGACCAATTCTAAAAGCCGCGGAATTGCTTGCTGAACAATGTTTATAGTATCACAAAATCTTCTAAGCGGACACTAAATCGCGCAACTATACACTTTACGTTTCGCAGTCGTTCGACTGCTTCGTCAGTCGAACGACTGCGAAACGGAAAGTGTATAGTTGCGCGATTTAGTGTCCGCTTAGAAGATTTTGTGATACAAATTTCATCGGACAAGAACCCACTGTAAAAATGTTTATAGTGTTCGAAAGCGTTTAATCAACTTTGCAGATTTGACAGGAGTCAAAAAGTAGATGTCAAACTAAAAGTGTCGAATCAAACTAAGACTCTCATTTTATTATTCACAGCCGCCCCTTATCTAAATAATTTTGGATCTCTCAGTATTTACGACTATCACTGATTAATCTGAACTGACAAACTCGTTTCTCGATCAGTTTGAACAATAGCTAACGTGATTCACTGAATGTGACAGTACTTTCCGTGCCCTTTAGCGACTTATTGAAGAAAGAAGATAGATTCTAGATGGCAAAGATGGAACGTCCCCATTTCGCCTAAGTTACTTTTTCATGTACGAGTATGTAGATTGATTTGTGGTTGAACTATTGTGTCACACACGTCAAATTCAAATAGTTTTTCTAAAGTAATATTAGATTCAAAAAATTATTCAACTTTTTGTTGTCCACAGCTCGTATCGTAGTTTGCATTATTGTACCGAAATGACATACAGTTCATTTTTTTACTATACCCGATCGATCGATCGATAAGTCAAATAACTTTTATGTAGTTATCTCCTTCTAACTTTCGTGAAACAGCCTTGCGGTTTTTGCCATGTCGCGCATTTCGTCGTTAACTCAGATTTATACGATCGGCATATAGTAAAAAATGATCTGTATCTGTACCAATTTCGATACCATATCGATTACTAAAAACATCGAAAAGCACCACTCTAGTGTGAATATGACTGAAGTCAAAAGTGAGGTTGCTTGTTTGTAAAGATGGTTTCACACTATTGTTGGTGGAATTGTTATGATGTCCGAAATTTTTTGTCCATAACTGTACATAAAAAAAATATATAATCAATTAAATATTCGATTCGAGGACTCCATAGCGAAGTAAAATTTTTAGATTTTTGTAAAACAGCAGATGGTATTAATGCAACAAAAAAATCTAAACATCATTTTCATCCATATTAATTTGTTTCATAAAAGTTTCAAAAAAATATTACCATAATAAGCTTAGGTTCAATTTTAAAATCACACAGTTGCTTTCTTTTTGACTGGCGGTCAAATATATTCAAAAGTCCATTTCATTAATGTAAATTCATGTCCAAACTAGCACCTCCAGACCGATGAGAAGATAGCAACAAAATTCCAGCAATAAAGTTATCAAATTTCAAAACGCTGTCGCCGCTAAAATAACGATCACAGATCAATAATATTTAATCCATTGCAATGAGTATAATGTGTACATTCTCCTTGTACCAAGAAATTGAAAAAATATTTGATATTAAGTTGAAAACCACTATTTAAACCAGCATGAATCATTATTTATGCAATACACTGAAAAATTTGTTTTCAGTGAAAATTTTCACGCAGTCATAAAGTAAACATCCATATCTACTCAATAATGCCTTTAGAAAGTTTTAGCCGGTCGATTTTAATTAATTACAAATTAATTAAAAGTATACTTTCCCGGTCATCTTAGACGCTTATATCTCATTAACTAGCGACTGCATAAACATTTTCTTTACAGAATATGTAAGTACACGTCGAGATCTTTCGTTTCAAGTGAACCCCGAGTTTTAGCCGGTTGATTTGAAGTAATTAGAAATTAATTAAAAGTGACGTTCACAGCAAGAGAACAGTACTAACTTTAAATGCTCATATCTCATTAACCAGCATCTGCATAAACATTTTCTTTATAGGATATGAAAGTACACGTTGAGATCTTTCATATCAAATGAAGCCTGACTTTTAGCCGGTTGATTTTAACTAATTACAAATTAATTAAAAGTGACGTTCACAGCAATAAAGCAATATAAACTTTAGATGCTCATAACTTATTAACCAGTATCTGCATAAACACTTTTTACAGGAGAACACATTATACTCTTTCCAACGGATTAATTATTTATTATTGATCTGTAATCGTTATTTTAGCGGCGACAGCGTTTTGAAATTTTATAACTTTATTGCTAAAATTTTATTGCTAACTTCTCACTCACCTCAAGTTCTCCGTTTAGGTTCCATGCCCATTCGATTTTAATAGTTACTAGGAAATTAGATTTATTTTTTAATTCAACCTTTCCATTTGTATGAAGGTGCAGGTCCTGCCCTGCAGGAATGGGGTAAAAGTAGAAAGTCAAAGAAACTGTGTCGGTACATGTAAAAGAGGCAAAGAAACGCAGTGGCGGCTCTTCAAGATTTGCAGAGGGTGGGCAACATTTGAAAAATTATTAACTTATTAAATTATTTTAAACATTAAATTGCACTGATAAACTTTAACAGGGTGGGCAGTGCCCACCTTGCCCACCCCGACGAGCCGCCACTGAAGAAACGCAAAAGTGCGGAGAGTAAATAAATGGAATGAACGGAATTGGGCTAATCGAACTTAGTTTGAATGACTCCTAATTAATGCTATTTAAAAAAATCTGGATGTTATGTACTGATCTCTTACATTACGTTACATTACATAATGCTGCATAAACTAACCGTAAAGAGTTTCAAGTATTAATTAAGTTAAAATGATCAATTTAAGTAGTATTAAAATAAAAACATGAAATCAAATGGATGTGCTAGGTATTATAAAATTGGATAGAGGAAGCATATCATTTGTTCGTTTATTCTGCACTTTCTACACCTTTAACTTCTTTACGCTACTTTCCTCACTCCTACTTACATTATAATATATACATCTCACTCTCTCAGGAGCGGTTGGTGCAAAAAGTGAGAAAAATGCAGAACAAACGAACATACCTATTGATTGTCTATTACGTTACTTTAATACTTACGTTAACGAACTGGGATCTACATTTAACTTTTCAGACAAAGTCAGTAACAACTTATTTCCTATTTGCGTTTGAGACATTTCAGTATTCATTGAAATATGAGCTACCGATCTCAATAAAACACTATTTTTTTAAAATTTAGCAGTTAACACGGCACATGTTTTAGTTGTTTACGTTTACGTCAGCTGATGTCCGCTGCGTGTTAGCTGGCGTAAGTTAAATAGTGGATAATAAATTCTACAGTTAATTTTAAGCAAACTTCACCTACTACGCGATAGATGGCCATCAGCTACACTGGTTGAATTTAAAATTTTAATCCATTATTATTATGGTGCGATGAAAACTATGTTAGATTTGATTAGAGGCCAATCCAAATTTAATGTTTAAAGTTATTGCGGAGTTAAACATCGTCGTGAGCATATTTGAGCTATAGATGAATTCTTAGAGGCAGTTAACTGCTTGATATAAACTACGATGATCGATTTGTGCTGCAGTTAAACTTGAATACTGAAAAATAAAATTATGTTACTTTTGCGTTTTCTCAACTATTTTGGTTGTTTAACAAAAATTCTTTTGTGAAATAAATGTAGATAGATGTCGAGCAAATCATTGTAAATCATTTTTTAAAATATTAAAATAAATTGTTAAATCAAAAGCTGCTTTCGTTAATACTACAGAACCGATTTTCATATTGCATTTAAATTAATAATTAATTAGGAGTAGATTTTTTCTGTTTGACAAGCAAATATCGACTAAATTATTTTTTCTGTACAGAGAATAAATGTACGCGCACGTTAATTTGGTGCAGATGACAAAAATTTGTAATATTTAGCGGGAAGTTTGTGTTAACACAAAATTCAACATCAGCAAACAAGCCTAGTTCGTTAAACAAACATTCACAACAACAACACTCCCAAATAATCACATTAAATATTCCCAGTTCCGGTAAATGGTTAAACAAGGGGAAATTTTTATTAATGTAGACGCAGTATTGGAATGCAATATTTATTAGTGATAATCAATAACTTCACATCAATTTTGAACACAGGCGCCTCTCAAAACTGAATATAGCTTACTAAGAAGAAGACCCCCACAAAGGAAACTGTCCATTGTGAAATAATAATTAAAGAACTCCTGTTTTATTTTTATGTTTCAACGTTGATGGCACACAGCGATAGAACACGAATTTGCGGTTCTCCGCTGAGTGAAGGGGCATCATAGAACACAATAAGAACAATGCAGTTATCCGACCGCCCCTGCTCACGATGATAAAAAAAAGACGCCTTAAGTAGCCGAGCGGATTTGCGTTGCAGAGATAATTAAATTTCAGAATTAATTGTTTCACGTCAAAGAATTTTTTGATACCCGGACGCTGCGCTCTCTAGTGTATTTCAGTTCCTACTTTAATAAAGGTTTCTTTTTGAATTGCAACCGCAGAGTTACTTCGGGATTTGTTGACGAGGATCAAATAAAACCTATATCGTTTTTATGAAGGCCGAGTTACGATTTCCGGAATTCTACTCCGAAGTGTTATATTTCCCTTGGTATTACGTTTTTATTATATGTACATATATTGTCATGTATTAGTAGAGTTTCTTTATTCAAAATGTTAAATATGAAAATGTTTGACATCTAATTATATAAAATCCAAAAATTAACAAACACAGTTATTACCTTATGCAACTTCGTCCTGAAAGTGACGTGACATTTTTTTGGGAATTTTAAATTCCGATTGTCTTCCTTTTAGACGTAAAAGGGGGAACGATATTGTTACTGAAATGTGGAAAGGTAGTGTGCTGTAGCAAAAAAGAAAGGTTAAAAAGTATTACAAATGAATAAGTTGCCAAAATATGTATTACTTTGAAGGAGATCTTGTTTTTTTCCTGTGGTTGAATTATTTCTCATCCTTTAGTGGTCTTTCCTCCTTTGTAAAACAAGTATCCAATCCAGCGTAGCAATGTCCGCCATTCTAAAATAATGCCATCACATTGCCATCTCCAGAATTTGGCAAACAAAAAGGTCTCAAACCGACAATTTTAATTTTGCGTTTTACATTCAGCTCAATACAGCAGACCAAATCGTTTATCCTCTTAATTATTATGTAGGCCCAATAATCTTGTTTCGGACGTCTTCCTTTGTCACAGTCAAAATTTATTGTCCAGATAATTTAATTCCTTGCAATATCTTGTTTTCATATGAACATTTCTTAGATCAATTTGTTCGCGAACGAGCTCGTGTGTTTTATCCAATTCTCTTTTCGTAACTTTCCTTTATATTTGCCACATCATTTGTTGTAAGAGAGAATGCATGTTCTGCCCAAATAGGACGACCTTGTGAATATGAACGTCCAGTACTCAGCATGAACATTATTTTTTGCAAAATCCAGTCTCTCTAATTTGTAGATTCCACCTTGACCGACCACCTTAGTACATTCCTATCTTAAGACGAATTTCGAATCCCTCCTGTTCCAAGAAGAACTTGAGCATTCCGAAAATTAGAAGTGGTTCTGTGGCGGTTCGTCGCCAATCAAAACAAAACGTAGGAATACTTAAACTTTTATTAACGTTTAATATTACAATCTAATGTTGCATCATATACGATTTATTACTGCGTCAGTTGCTGCATGTGGAACGCTTGTCGGTCAGTGAAACGGCAGCGATCTTACAAGTGCAAAATCTGTCGGACGGCAAATCGACGTGAATCGGTCAGCTTGACAGTAAAAGGGTCGATTCCTCTATACCTGACTGGAGATACAAAGCAAGTACGGCAACGTGGAGGATCGGTTGTAAGGTCGACTGCCAGTGGTTTTTGTGAGGAATATGTTTGTGGGCGCGCTACGTGGCCTACCCGAGTGTGTGTTTATGGGCGCTACGTGGCTTGCCCGAGTGTGTGTGTGTTTATGGGCGCTACGAGGCTTGTCCGAGTGTGGATATTTGTGGGGGCGCTACGGTCCTTGCCGAGTGTGTGTGTCTATTGGCAGTGCAGACCTCCTTGAAGTCAGAAAGCAACTACTTTCGATGCTGCGGTCGCCTTCTTTTATATGGTTTACCCTGTAATCGCCCCTGTGATGACCGGTCTTCCTGGGTGTTTCTTATTGGATATGGGGTAATTAACTTAGGTGGCGTGATCGCCTGTCCAATCATCTGATGGCGTCGCCTTATCGTAATTTGATTCCTATTGGCTGGCTGTCTTACGACATCGCCATGTCCAATCACGTTGTCTTACATCATCGCCGTGGTCAATCATGTTGCCTTACGACATCGCAGTGGCCAAGCAGGTTGTCTTGTCACCAAATTTAACTTTAAATGACTTGCCTCGTACCTACCTTGATAGTCGACAAGCTTTGCTGACTAACGTATCAGCTGTTCCCCTCGACTAGCAAACAGTGGAGATAGGGGTGGGTTAATAACGATGGTAAAATAACTAAAGGGCGCCAGGACAGACTTGTATGTAAACAAGCTGAACGTAAACGATTTGATCGACGTCTCCGAATCGACCAAATCGGTAGAAAATCAAAAGTAAACAGAGGCTTATTTAACTCACTGGTACGTGAGGGAGGTGTATACAAAGACGCACTTAAAGTTAATAAAATTCAAGTTTTATTACACACTCAAGTAAAGCATAAAGGTTAACAAACAATTTACACAAGGTTCGACGAGTGATTATTTATCACGAAGTCTAATCTATGCTGCAGGTTTTAACACAACATTATCAGTTTAATTTACGCTACGATTTACTTCGACAGGCGCAGCACAAGAAATATGCCGAAATTCGTTCTATTTGTATCTATCCTTTTCCTTCTTTAGCGTTTCATCGCTTCCTTTTTAATTTGGGGGACGAAGCCGCGGAAATGAATGGCGGTACCTTCTAAATACAGTAACCTTACCGGTGGGTAGTTACGACGCCCTCTGCTGATCGCGTTCAGCGTCGACAATCCGGTTCAAAGTGGATTCGCAGGGATCGTCAAGATGGCTGGTCGGGTTTCCCCTATAGGAACCATGCACTTACGAAGCCAGCGCCACCAATGACCATATTGTGCATTAGTGGTCTGAAAATACGAGTTGTTTCAAATTATTAGTGTACATTTGAACTTGAATATTGTAAAGTATTTCAATATCAGGAAGCTAAAGTATTATGTACTACAATAGTAAATTGTCATAAGAGTGATATTATTCCCATACAATGAGTCTCAAGAAATATTTTCATATCACTAATTCACAAGTCACCACGCCAGGCGGCGCTGAACGCAGAGATGTGCATGGCGCCTATAGGACCGGTAGGCTCGAAAAATGCTGCGATTTAACTCGGTTTGAGCCCAACTCACTACGGCACAACTTAAGAAGGCTGAAGCGCAGCAGAAGATCTGTGCTTACAGCTAGAAGCCTGTATAAAAGAAACGACGACATTAGCGACCATATTGGCATTCGCCATTGCTATATTTTACCTGAGATTTTCAAAGCTCCCGGGCTTGGAATGAGATTTAAAAAGAAGCCCCATCGCTCATCTACACACATCTATACCCTAGAGAACAAGAACGAGAACAAGACTGAGCGAAAGGTGCTAAAATCGCGGCATGGTTGGAGTGGTAACTAATGACCGTCGCAAATACTATCACGTGGTGCCCCATAATCAATGAATGTTGCGCGTCCACATAACGCGAGTTTTTCCCCCTGGCGAGGTAAACGAGGAGAAACAGTGTTGTCAAATAAGACAGGACGCAGCCAGTGATGCTTTGTTGCCACGTTTTCTTAGCGGCAAATTCAAACGCAACAGTCTTACGTCACTGGTCGAGTTCGTGGCGTGTTTTTCCGAGCGCCGCCCGTTGTTGATGACAACATCGGTATACTGCAGCCAATTAGTGTCGTTTGTCCGCTGTTGATGACGATACGTTAATAAAACTTTAAGTATTCCTGTGTTTTGTTACAACTTTGATTGGCGACGAGCCGCCACAGAGCTACTTCTAATTTGTGGAATGCTCGAGTTCTCCTTGGAACAGGAGGGATTCGAAATTCCTCTTAAGATTAGAATGGATTCAAAAGATACCTTATAACGCCAGAACACGTTCTATTTACAAGGGTGATTGCTATCGTTGATACTTCTTGGTTTGAGATAACAAAGATTTCCAACTAATACGGTATGAGGTCAGTAACAGGAAACAGATCTGTCATTCTTTCGATCAATCGTTCAAGTGATTCTTGATTTATTGCTATAGAGCAGAGTATTTGCATCTTCTATTAAAATATAAGGTTAAAATAACGTTGTATTGTTTTATGGACCTTCCAATAACCCGGGATAAATAGGCCAATAAAAATTTGTTCGATAGATTTTTGTCAGGAATTTATGTTTTCCAAAATGATTGGTCAGCAATGGACACTTTGGAAAAGGATAAGTCCTTGACGAGAATCTATGAAACATGTTTTTATCGGTGTAATTGTCTAATTGTTCCCGGAGTTATTGAGAACTGTGGCACATGAAGTCAACATGCGCTCTTGTCTAAATTTCTTATTTTGGAACAATATATTTGCGTAAAACTTCGGTTGTGCTGAAGTAGATAAAATAAAAGAATTGATTTCATATTAAGAAAAGGGTATTTATTGGGATTTTTTCGTTATTACCTAATAAGTAACACGCAGCTCACAGTCAGCATTCAATTAGAATTCAATTCAATCCAATTCAAGGTCTTGGAGTACTAGTCTCTCTTATACATACAACGACTTGAAGACAAGTTTTGCTTACACTTACGGATTCGGGTGCAAGTTTCTTGCACATTCCAACCAGAAGGCAAATGTCCTGCTTGTACTTACCGTACCTGGTGCGAGTATCTTGCATAATCTGACCTGAAGGTAAGTGTGTTACTAATATCCTCCGACTCCATTGCAAGTGTTTTGCCAGTATCATTCGTTCCTGTTATAAGTGTCTTGCATACACCTATCCATCCGTTCCTCAATTCAAGCGTTTTGAGTCTTATGTTATTTGCAAATCATTTGCAAAAAGTTTAGGTTAGCAGCTAGGAATAAAGATTGGGTTCCACTGTAACCATGCGTTAAAAATAAAATGTTCCAAGATGGCCGATGTAACGGCGCCGGCGGCCCGACCTCACGTCGCGTCGCCTTTGATCCTTGTCGTCCGTTATTATCGACTTTCAGAGGAATTTTGCTATTCAGGTGACCCCCCTTCATCCCGTGCTTTGCACATCAGTGCATCAAGTACAATCGCGCCAGTGATTTTGCTAAACGCATTGGGCTCTTCAGCCATTTTGTGAATTAATCGGAGTGGAATGTTTGGTTGAATGTTGAACTAAAGATTTTAATCCGTGTTCTAAACGAGATACTCTCAGCAAATCAAAGCATTCTTCTATGCTTTTCGAAGCCTGACCACTACAAATTGATCAGGTATATAGTACAAGCGATTTAAGTTGTAACGTTGGTTTTTGTTCTTCATTATTTAGGCTTTTACTTGGGGTTGGTCTTCGCAGAGATATTTTGGTGCGTTGTAGAAAAACTTGTTGCACCGGTAAGGTCCACCCCGGTCGATCGGACTTGCTTTCGCCAACCTGTTTGATTTCCAATGAGCAAAAGAGGGAGACAAAACACTGAGACGCGGAATTACGTACTGACGCCGCTCCTAGACCCTGATACCTGTACGTCTTCGTCGGGACTAAAGCAGCATATTGTGTGAAGTGCGATTAGCTATTGCAAGGTTGGATCTTTTTTGATTTATTTGTAAGAAATTGCAAATATTTACTATAATTTATTTTTTATCTTGGAGCAACCAATCTTTCATTTGATGCGTGGTGGTAGGTTTATTTTGTTTTGCTGTTTACTTGTTATGTAAACGAAAACCAGGTCCCGCACTTTGTGTTCTGAACGTCAGAGTTTTACGTTGTTTATTTATTTAGTTGAATATTTAACTTATTCTTGCGACTTTTTACGAAAGATTTGCGGATTCTTCTCTTTTATAAATAAAGACAAGTAGTGAATTTATTTAAATTACTGTCCCCTTTGTTTTTGGGTTACGTATGACCTCGCCTGTCCCATTGAGTTAGCCCGGCATTTGGGACGAATTTAATTTGCCCTACCATCAGCTTATATCCTTCAGATAAGAGCGCATGCCTTTCATTTGCACGAAACTAGGTGAGTAAATTCAGATACGATTCGACAAATCACCGAAAAACGAGTCCTTTTTATTGTTGCTCTCAAATACCAAATCATTATTAGTGGACGGAATGACTTCTAAAGGAGCCCAGTGGTTTTTCAAAGCAGCAGCAAATACTCTGCAATTTTATTTGAATTTTAAGTTTCTCTTAGAATTCTCTAGAAGATTTTTCAGAAGCTTATTTCTAAACTTTTTTTTTAGAAGACTTTCCGCTTTCCTAAAACTCACGTGTACAGCGGTGTTTATTTCGTAAATTAACTTTATTATAATTCATTAATTTTCAGCCTCTCTTGTTGGTCGTGTTCGAGTCTAATTCTTATTGAGTAAAAAAGTTCCATGACATTGTAATTAATTTTTAACTTGTTAGTCATGTTCGAGTATAATTCTTGTAGAGAAAATAAGTTTCATGACACGGTGCATCATTAAATAATACAAAATCGATTTTGAAAATACCAATTGGCACAGATAGTAGGATCAGAAGTATTATGTAAGCAATTCGGAGAGTGATTGACAGTTTGAATATTCCACCCTCAATATGACATTGTGGCAAGCGGCGGAAAGAATCCCTCTAGTTTTATTAATTTGAGTTTCGTTACCTTTCAACACATTTCTAAACATTTTTGTTATAATTCATTAATTTTTAACTTATCTTGTTAGTCAGGTTCGAGTCTAATTCTTGTATTAGAGTAAAGAAGTTTCATGGCAAGGTGCTTCATTAAATATGTAATACAAAATCGATTATGAAAATATTAATTGGCGCAGATAGAAGGATCCGAATAATTATGTATTTACTAAGCAATTCGGAGAGCGATTGACAGCTTGAATACTCTGAATACATTGAACATGACATTGTGGTTTTTCAAAAGCAGCAGGAAAATTCTCTTATTTCTAAATATTTATTTTTAGAATTTTCTTAAAAAGCGGTGTTTATTTCGTAAATTAATTTTTTAATTCATTCGTTTTCGTTCTATCATATTCGAATCTAATTCTTACCGAGTAATAGAGTACTTCATCAGATCGCTTTTGAAAATAATTGGCGCAGACTGTTGGATTGGAATTATTATGAACTATGCAATTTGGAGAGTTTGAAAGTCTGCATGGCATGGTGTTACGGTTGAAAAATCCAGTCAAGTTACTCATAATAATTTTCCGTACACCCTGTATCAGCGTGGGAAATACGGCGTACGTGCCGATCGTCGCATTGCACCATATTTCACAACATAGCGTGATGTTAACTATCCGCTGTTAATTCAGGCATTCTACATATCTCCGTCTCACTCGTTTCCCCGTTTAAACTGTGTTTCTTCAGTAACGACTTCCGTCTGCCAGAGCATGTGATGGAGCAGGGCGCGGTCGCTTGCTAGTGAGTATCTTGACAGTCCTCGAGCCGTGCAGGCGATTGTTTTCGTGCAAGCCTAAAGTTTGTGCTGGTTAGTTTCCCACTGCTAGTGTGGTTGAAATTAGAAACGGATTTCCGTGATTTGCTAAAGCACGCCGAGTGACCCACAAGCTGTTTCAAGGCGGTTTCTCAAAGGCCTACCCCGAGCAAGGGAACAGGTATGGTTTTGGCTGTTCTTTTAGTGACCCCTCCCTGTAACACGTTTTTCTTTTCCCCCAGGCTTTAAATCCAAGTTAAGCTTTAAAGTCAAGTTCAGCTTTAACTTCCAAGTTTTAATTTTGACTCCGATTCACGTTGTACTTCAAGTGCATATTCCACTTCGACTTTAATTGGACTGCTAAGACTTAAGACACTTCGCACACAATTTATAAACCTACAGGTAGGTAGCAATGGTAGAAGGAGCTTAAGTAGATGATCAGCAAGTGGAATAAAATACGTAAAAGTCTTTAAACGCTTGCTAACATAAAATGAATCATTGAATGAGAATGTCATCAAAATATGAGCACTTACGAGGTGATTCCTGAACTGTACAATGCGTCTGTTTATTCTTGACTTGATTTGTAAACTTCTTACGAAGTTGCACCCCGCCCATTACTAGTTAATTATTAATTAATTTAGTGTACATTAAATATGACATGACATTTGTTTGACATCGTGACTGTTATTTTACTTACGGCCGGTATTACCAACGTTTTAAGGAGACCTTAAAATTAATTCGTGTTTAGATGTGATTGATGTTTTACAAACCAGGCAGAAATGTCACAATCTAAACACGACTTAAATTTAAGGTCTCCTTAAAACGTTGGTAATACCGGCCGTGATAGTTGAATTAATCAAAGAAATACTTTTTGATTGTCATAGTTCTACGCTGATTGAATTTTTTAGTTATATTAAGTGATAGTTACAGAATATAAACGGGGACGTGCGATTTTTTATTCTTTGGCTCAACGCCAAGACTTAATAATATTAAACGCGACAATAAGGCGTGATCTTATGTCTTTATATTAAAAACAAAATTACGAAATATAACCTGCATAAAACACATTCGGGACTTAAATTGGATAAATTACAAACGAAAAGCTGGGCTTTAAAATTTATGTGCTGATGCGAAAGCTCCGCGAGTGGTCCCCACGCAGCCATCGTCCGCTCTCTCTTGGCTCGTCGCGAGGCACCGAAAAGGGAGGCAAGGACTCAGGACGTGGCGACGAATTTGGCGATCGGGGGTCAAGCTCGCGGTTTGTAAAGCTGCATTGTGATGGTTAAACTTTTCTCAGACCGGCCATTGTTCACAGGCGACATAAATAAATTAGAATATAAATGTAGAGGATTAAACCGACCGGTCGACGCATAAACTCGACAGGTTACTAATGGTGGAGAGGTCGTAAGCTCCATGGCGGCCACTTTAAAACGTTTAACCGGTTTTACTTTCCAAAATGTATTCACGGTTCACGAAAATAAAGCAAACGATAAATTAAAAATTAGAACACTTTATGAAAGCGAGTACTTTTTGCTGATGCAATTTTTAACAACATCCAACGTTCTGGGAAGTGTACTTTTATTTTTTCCTATAAAATATCCTGATGTATTTATTTTGACATTGAGTCTTCACTATTCCCCCATAACTTTGAGGGTAATCTTTTAAGCCTTCTTTAGAATTTTGGTGGGCCTTTCGGAACTGATTCGTCCCGTTCGCCTTCAACGTTTCTCACGTCTTCATTTCTTTCTAAATAACGCAAAGCATATTTGATATTAAATAAAAAAAAAGTATTGACGCATAGAGCAACGTAAATAAACTCACGTCATTCATTAATTTATTTCATAAATTGGTACATTTTTCGTGGGATATAAACAAACGGTGAAGTCAGTGTTGAAGCTTTAAGTTTTAATTAAATTTAACACATCCAGATGTTTTACATAAACTGACTTAGCAAGTTTGAACTAAAAATAGTAAATATCTTTTTGATTCAGCACGCTGCCTGTAGCCGGAGAGAGGGAGAGAGTAAAAAAATCATGTTAATTTAGAATCATTTAATTTCCTTTCTTCAGCTATATTGTGTGTGGTAACAAAAAAAGAAAAGAAAGAATAAGACATATCAAAAAGACATTTGCCGTAAACGCACGGCGGAGAGGGATTTTTTTTATTTGCGCGAGATACACATAGGGGTGGCCCTCGAGAGTTGTTTTGACTACCGATTTACCACACAGACATCTCATCCCCATTGTTATTGCTTGAGGGAGCTATTAACTAGCTACTAGCATCTATAACTTTTTTATTTTCGAACTTGGATCTACTGTTTTTGTCTTTATTACAGCTATTTAAGGACTCCGTTTGAGCTCGAGTTTTCAAACTTTTTAGATTACGTCATTTACATAGAGAGTGTGTCTTTAGAGTTTGCTGACGACTTTTTCGCGCGACTTCACAAGACCGACCGACTTACATTTAATATCAAAGCTTCACTTACCTACTAGTGCGAGAGAAATTTCATTTCATATTGAAATTCTCATTATAAAATAACAATTACTTCTTCGCTTAACATTTTACGAAGTACATATTTTGTTGTAAATTATTAAAAAATATCTAATAATCTCTTTAACAAAACAATATTTTATTACATACTATTTCATTAAGAGTTTGATCAAGAAATGAAATTTCATGAGTTTGTTGGAAAGTGTCTGTTAAATTTTGCACCTAGAGAGTAGGAATTTCAAATAGAACGAGGCAGAGTTAATCACATAATACATCAAGAGAGGTGATGGATGAGTGAATGCTGCCCTAACTGAGAAATGCCCGAGGAAATATGCGATACGTTTCTAACTTCCGGATGAGAACTTCCTGTCTTTGAAATTCATCGGGAGCCGGCGTTTTTGCGCCCTTTATTCCCTCAGGCTTAATTGAAGCGGACCTGCGCTGTCATCCAGGACGTCCAAGCGCGCTTCCTGCTAGAACTAATACGTGTTTTCAGTTATTTATTACGTCCTCATATAATTTCAGCTCGCTCCTACGCCCCTTTGAAATAAAAGATCATTAAAATTCAGGCACAAATGAAAGCGTACCTACTTTTCGACAGCCATGCGTTGAAAGGATCAGTCACAAAAAAAAACATTACTTTCATCTCGGGAAATTAATTCTGTGACAGAAAGGAACGAATAAAAAAATGGTATTGATTAAAAATATGTGTTACCCAAAAGCTCGTTGCCTAAAGTTATGAATAAAACAATTTTTTATACGCCCATGTAAAAGTATAATGAGTCCTTATTTTATTGTGTTTGGTGAAATGTTTGGTAAGGCAATTGTTACATAATACTGTGAAATGCTCGAGTAATCTTCTAATTTATAAGAACGCATCAATAAGAATCACATCTTCTATTTGACTAGCTCTTTTCATCGTCCTCTTGTTTGCTGCAAGGCCTTCTTCTCTATCTAAACACGTTTTCCTAGATCTTTCTTTATTCCTATTGTAATGATTTGCCGACAGCAGCCAGCGTCCGTCTGTCTCTCGCGTCAACGCCGTCTAGTCGACGCGCCTTGGGCCAGAGAATTCTGACGGCGGAATAAACTAGAATAGACTTTCCGGCGCGTTCTAGGCGATTCCCGAAGAAAGAGCCAGTTTATAAAATGTACACGGCCGGAGGGTGGAGTCAGTTCGATTAGAATGCAACGTGAGACAGTTCGAAATTAAAAGTGGCCTGTTAAACTTTCGCTCGGCTGTTGAAATAAATTACGTATAAGTCTGTAAATAAATTATTGTTAAATGTTAGTGTTAAATTAGTTTGCTTGTAAATAAATTAGTTATTAACTATTTCCTGTTTTGTTTTAAAATAAAAATTAATGAACCTTTAAAATCGTTACACTATTATTCTGCTGCCATCTGCGAGATCAGTTATGTTCCTTTTCTTGTTTCCTAATCACCTCCCCCCATTTCCCCGCGTGTGTATTCGTATTTCATCTACCTCTCGCTACTCTTAGGCTACATTTACATTCAATTTCGTGCCAACACGAATTCGTAACACGAAAGTTTGACGTTTGCTTTCTTATGATATCATTTACATTGGCCAATTTAAATGATATAAGAAAGCACACGTCAAACATTGGCCAATGTAAATGATATCATAAGAAAGCACACGTCAAACTTTCGTGTTACGAATTCGTGCTGGCACGAAATTGAATGTAAATGTAGCCATAAGGTGTTCTTCTGTACCTAAACACGTCTTCCTAGATCTGCTTTTATCCACTTCCCCCATTTGCTTCGCGTGTGTGTTTCCTCTATCTCTCGCCTTTTCTGTACCCAAGCACATCTTCCTAGGTCTGTCTTTGTTTCACTTATCCCGCTAACATCTATGAAGTTGAATCTGGTTTCTTCTGCTTTCCTTCCTACATTCTTTCAGAGCCCCAGAAAATTCAGGCGTGATGCGAAAAAAACGCTGAAGAGATGGACTTTATGAATACGGTGATCTGCCGAAGACAAGAACATGAAAGAGAATTTAACCCTCTATAAATAGAAGTTGGCGTTCCTGGATTTGCTGTTGAGTTTTTCGTTGAATGGTGAAGGGGGACATCCGCAGAGATGTAAGTAGGATCATGATGCGTGTTTCTCGGTACTCGTCAGAGGGGCAATGAGAGTAGAAAAGTCCGGAATGAATCTGCGATAGCATGATGCAGTTCCTATCAATCGTCGAACCTCGGTGACAGTTTTAGGTTTCGCCATACCTAAGATAGATTGAACCTTTTTGGGATGAACATGGAGACCACGACGAGTGACTGCATACCCTAAGTATTTCATCTCAGTGAGGCAACAATGACATTTGTCCTTGTTCAAGCTCAGACCAGCTTCAGTCAATCTCTTATGAACTTCCTCGAGAACCTCAAGATTTTTTTTCAAAGGTTTGCGTCTCGATAATAATGTCGTCAAGGTACACGAAGACAAGTGGTTCAAGGTCAGCACCAATAACACGATCAATATACCTTTGCCACGTCGCTGGGGAATTATGAAGATCAAACGGCATCCTTCGGAACTGAAATAATCCACGGTTAGGCACCGTAAATAGGTGGACATACACGAAAGGAATTTTTAAAGGAGGCCCTTTCCGGAATAAGTCCGCTAAAATATCCTATCGTGCGTATTGGAGCAGATTTCGAGGATCAGATCCGCAGGATCGACCGATAGACCAGATCCGACGGATTGTGTTCACTGTCACAAAATTACGGACGAATCAAGATCGACGGATCAAAGCCGACGGATCTTAACTGTCAGAGTTTCTCGGTCACATGTTATGTTTGGTCTTTGGTTAGATTTTTACATTGTGTAAATAGTATGTGTAGTATGGAATGGACAAAATCATTTCTTGCTCAATTTATTGAGTTGTATAAACTTCGACCATGCTTGTGGAAGCAAAATTCACAAGAATACACAAATAAAAACCTGAAGAATTCGGCCTATGAGGAACTTGTAACTTGTAATCTGCAATTGCAAATGTTCTTCCGCTCATAATTCTATTAAAACTTAGAAGTACACACAAGTTACAGTTTCAAAATCCAAAGATCTTTTAAGCATGTTGGAAGGATCATCGGATCTAACATCAGGGACCGACTTCTTCAAAAAGCAGTGGATTTCAGTTAAACACACGGAGGGATTTGTTCCGTCATCGGACGTAATCCGGCAATATTTCAGATTTCTCTATTATTCGTTAGTGGGCAAGGAAAGGACTAATTCCGACGGACCATGCCCTTCACGGATCACGAGATCTGATCCATCGGATCCGATCTTCGAAAAATTCCGCTGGTGTATGCCCACCTAATACCGTAAACTGTCGAGAGTCTTCTGCGACGGGGATCTGCCAATAGGCTGACTTGATGTCAAGTGATGAGAGGAATTTGTCATCTCTCAATTTGTCGAGAGTGTTAGACACATAAGGTAAGGGATAGGCATGCTTTGTTGTAACTTGGTTCAGTTTTCGATAGTCGGCAGAACAACGAATGGAACCATCCTTCTAGGGAAAGAGCAAAATCGGAGAAGACCATGCACTCTTTGACCTCTCAACGATACCTCGCTCCAACATTGAGTCGAGTTCCTTGTCGACGATGGCTTGTCTAGCAGGGGAGATGGGGTAATATCGCTGCTTAATCGGTGGTCTATCGGTCTGAACATAACTCAGATTGCAAATATTAACCCTAGCAGATTAGTAGTCAGTATCACAATAACCACATCTGGCCAAATTTATCAAACCCGTCATTTTGTGTAAAATAATTCACAAATAATTAAACACTTTAATTAAAACAAATCAAAGTATTCGTTAGTACATATCACACATTTCAAATTATCTAAATTTCAAAAAAGGAAACAGATGAACATAACTTCATAACAGAACCTATGTGAATCTACTCAATGACTAGAGTCACTTGGGTCGCGTACCTGTACTAATTGTCGAATGCAGAACAAGTAACCAGGTTTAATAAACGAACGCTTTTCCAAGAATCTGACTGCTCCGATCGAATTTCCGAAAACGCCTTTAGTACAATCTAATATGCGAGCCAAAAATTTTTTTTTCAGAGTTGGCTGTGTGATAAATCACGTATGTCGCAGTCGAAGTGTTCTTTCAATGACAGATAAGTTTTGGAAAAAAGACAAATATTTATTAAATAAGATGCGTTATATGTCCACAACCTTCTGCTAGACAGAGTGCAGCTCCTCTTTTAATAAAATCAATAACATTTTGAAGAATCCTAGGTGAGTTATAAATCTCTTCGATTTTACAGTCTTTTTCTTTTGGTTTTCCCTTTTGTCAATTATGTTTCCGAATTTGTCAAATGACTTTCCAATCCGCAGGCCTACTATACGTGTACTATACTTTGAACAGATTGGAAAGTCGTTTGACAAATTCGGAAACACATTTGACAAAAGGGGAAAAGCAATAGAAAAAGAATGTATTTCTAATTCTTTGTTGTAGGTCTTCAAGATCAACAACTGGAGTTTCAAAAATAGAGTTTTTTAAAAATGGCCAAAGAAAGAAGTTACAGTTATGTCATATCGCAGGAACTTGATGGCCATATCGTTTCTGTGTTTAAACTAATAATCCGGTCTCCATAAAATTCCCTTAAAAAAGCAATGTTGTCATTGGTAGTGTGTATACGGGCCCCGTCTTGCTGAAAATGACCTTCCTGAATTTCTTCATCGAGCAGCATATTTATAAGTGGTGTTAAAATTTGCTGTTGATAACTTTAAGTGTTCTTAAAATCACAAAAACATGTATTTCTAAAACTCGAATATTTTTAAGTCACCTTAAAAAAATATGGGTCCGATAATCCTTCTTTGACTAACAGCTGCCCAAACTCCAATTTTTTGTGGATGCAACGGACTCTCTACAAAAAAGTGAGGATTCATAGCACTCCACAACCTCATATTTTGAGAATTCACATAACCGGATAAACATAACTTTTGCCAAAGCCTCAACATTATTATTGAAGTAATCAATGAATCTCTGGCAAAATTCTAGTCTTCGAGGTCTGTCTATAGGAAGTAATTTTTGGGTCACTTATAAACGGTAAGGATGGAAGTGTAGATCATTTTTCAGGATACGTATACAAGTATTATAAGAAAAACCTAGTTCTTGCTGTAAGTGTCTTACAGAAGTTTGTGGACGTTCCTCCATTACTTGTCGCCCGGTTTTCTCACCTCCAGTTAACTTTAGCTGACGGTTTATTCCCATAGTAACAATTGTGATCACAATCGCCAAATAATGTTAAGTAGAGGTGAAAAAATCGGGCCTCACTATTTCAATAGCTTCCTCATTTCTAACTGTTGGTCTGCCACTGCCTTTTTTGCGACCCACACTTCCAGTTTCCCTGAACAATTTGACAAAACGTAGAACAGAACTGCAGAAATAGTCATACGGAACTACGTCATGTGGAAATTCTTCTAGGTAATCCTCGTACGCATTTCTTACATTATAGACCCACTCGCCATTGACTTTTGTACCATTTCTCAAATAAATTTCAACCAGATATCGTTTTTGATCTTCATTAAATACGAAACTCATTTTTAAACTAATGTGCAAAAAAGAATAAGAAATTATAGTGACAGTTACTGACGGGTCACTGAAACTTTTATTAATATCAGACATGACTGCTATGTCTTTCTCTCTCATAGCCAACTCCGAAAATTTTTTTTTGGCTCACATGTTATTTCACTACTGTTGGAATTGGCGAACAACTTATCAGTCAATTCAATCAGCTGTTCCTGTTCCGTGTTCATCAGATGTCTCCATGAAGTAACATAGATAGAGCCTACATTCACACTTTCGAAACACCAGTCAGTTGATCGTAAATCTGGGACGATGCCCATCAACTTCCAGAAACCAGCTCCAAGAATTAAGGTGGCAAAGTAGGGACGACTAAGATGTCAATGACCTTGACCTGATCGCGCAGTCGAATAGGAGTGGTAACACTGCCAGGGCTCTAGCAAGGTTGACCATTTGCCACGGTATAAGAGGACACATGTCTCATAAAGGGTAAATTTAAAGTTTCTAAAATCTCACATCCGAGCCCATCTACGATGGTACGAGAAACACCAGAATCTAACAAGCCAAGAAATGGAATGTCTAAAATCGAAATAGTCAGATAAGGTCGCTCATCACCTTCAATAAGAGCAAGGAAATATTTAAGAATTGGGTTACTTCAATCGGTTTTGAAATTTTGAAACATCGCACTAGCCGATCATCTAATGCGTGGATTTCGAGTTTTTTCTACACCTCAGGCACAAATTGGTGACGTTTAAAAGGCCGCATCGATAACAGTGTTGTAAATTCGATACAATAATGCAACTCGACCGCCCACCTAAAGGTTATGTAAGTAAGCGTCGCAGCGGCTCACTTTATCAAAAGCCTTGACCGAGATGAGACACGATTGACATTTGCAAATTCGAAGAACTGCAGTGATATTGATAGTCGACCTCGTGAATAATAGAGAAATCACACACATATGGAATGCTATGTAATCGGAATTGACCTTAGAAAAACCAAATAAAAAGGGACCGTGGCAAAGCACAAGTATCAGACAGCTTCTAGCAGTTTGGTCCTGAAGACAGCTAGTGCCCGTCTTGTGGAGTAAATCTCCATAAGCCCGAGGGCGTAATCAACATTTACATAAATGTCTTAGTGCGTGTGGCTGTTCTCCAAAAAGTCCGTTCGTCTCTGTATCTAGTACTATGTTAGGTGAGAATTTAATCATTGATTTTACTATTTTGGCTATGTTTTATAAACTAATATTAGCTTACTTTAATTATAAGATGCTGTTTTTCTCGTTGTAAAATTATTCTGAATTTGTTTTTTATGTTGTCTCATATGTTGTTCTGAAGTAATCTGAAATTGCATTTAAATTTCACATTTGTCTAAGTTAATGATCTCTAGTAATTTGACTAGAGTGTTGTATGTACGTAAAAATTGTTTAAATCAATTTCTAATTGTTTTACTTATTCTAAATATATTTATTTATAAAAGTATTCTCTTTATGTTTTATTAAATGTCATCTTAAAAGAAAGAACGTAATTTTAAAATTATATGTGTGGCGGGCAAGGGCTGAAATCTCATTCCGTATAAAGAGGGCGTTAATAGCAATATCTGGCTCAAAAGCTCAAACCAGATACCTACAAACAAAGAAATTGCTACTGGGTTCTTTACGGTCTGATTAAAGTTTCAGTAAAAGAGTGAGGAGAAGAAGTGGAAATTGTTGATTATTGTGGTGTGATTAATTTTGGAAATTAATTATTAGTTCGGGCATCATAATAAAACTTCTCTCTTACTCTCGTCGAAATATTTAGACGGACATAGTTCTTCGACGAGGCCTTGTAAAAATTGATAAAACTGAAAGTAAAGGATAATTCATCCCCTTTCTGTTATCATTATTTTTAACCACCCGTCCCTCACAGTGTCTCTGTTTGTTTGTCGGACACTCACGAGAAACATGACCGGTCTTTTTATAGTTCCAGCACATGATAATGTTAGAGGTTGGGCTGGGTTTAGACGTTTCGAGCTTACTCTGTATATACTCGGTTTTGGTGGAGGGGCCAGCTTGAACGTAGGCTAAGTCAGGTTCGAGGGTGAGATTCTTTCGCGATTGGGGAGTGTATGCTTCCCCGGCAGACTTACGAACCTCTAATTCCTTCTGACCAACAACCCTAATTGAATACTTCATATATACCAACCAAGTCGATTTGAATCTGTTTGTTTTGAAATGCAAATGTCAATTTTTTTTCTTCATATTTTAATAAATGAATTAAAAACATCTTGCCTTATGACATATTAATTGAAACCAAAGTGGCAAACATTCAATGAGAATGAAAAATACTTCGTCAAGAAGTCCTCTCTGTATTTGTGCAGGAAACAAAAAATTGGAGCAGTGTATAGTAAAAAGCGTAATTAAAATTAACACTAAAAAGGTGTACACCCATAAATAACTCCGGCTTCAAAGTGAAGCAGTTGAATTCATCCAGGCTGGCCCAGCAGAACGAGTTCAATGGGAAGCCAATATTTAACATCGGGCAAGAAAAGCGAGCGATTCCATGGAAGCGGGCTTTTCACTAGAGGTATTCGCGAGTGGTAATTAATTGCTATCTTAATAATGTGCCTTAATTAAGACGAACATTTTTAATCTCCCACGAGCTTTACGAGGCCGTAAAATTTAGCAAGCTATAATTACGATGGTCTCAACCGGATTTCTTTTCATGCTCCTTGTCAGGAAGGACGACGCAATTAAAGTGATATTCATAATAATAAATTGACGATAAGCCAAGTGAGACATGACTTGATTTGAATCTCATGTAACGTCGAGTCGGACGCGCGCAAATCCGCAGGTAATCATCTAAATATTACATACGTGGGTATTGCATGTGGCCACGGCTTGCTGTAAGTACATGGCGTAACACAAATTTACATATGCAGAATACCTATGATAATAAAACAGATCCCGGCATGCGCTCGTCCGTAAATTTACAAAACATTTCACATATGTTTGGAGTTAATTCGCCGTTCAGTACAAACCCCATTTGGTTACGACGATGTAATATTGGTTCAGGTTGAGGATTGTCAAATATGTGAGAGGGAAGTATTTTTGCCATGCAAATTAACTTTAATATTTAGTCATGTAATATTAAAAGCCAAGTTAATTAACCACCAAACTTTTGCCTTAAATAAACGAATCCTTTAAGGGTTTGTGGTTTCAAGAGTAATATTTAGGTATTCCCTAATTTATGAACACACTGTAGATGAAGTCAACAATGAGCAGACAAAAATTTAATGACATATACACACAGAATAATTCAAGCGGCCTCATTCCTTGTCATATTAATAAAGTAGTAACATGATACATCATTCTTAACAACTCGACATTGTTTTAAGAAGAGTCGCGGCGCCTCTGGTCTTCGTGTAAAATTAAATAAACTTGCTTTAAACAACAGCTGGTGCGCATTCAAAAAAAGAAGCTTAATGATTTATGAAATATTTTAACTCCTAGTGTTACAGTAATTATTTTTAAGTGTGACTCTTATAGAACTCGTTTAGAATCATAACGTGGAAGGAAAAATTGCTTTATTAAAAAAAATCGCGTACTGCTTTCTCAATCACGCGGGGCTCATTACATCTTCATTAGTGATCGCGTTGATTACATACATACAGTATGTAACAAGGGAAACTCATGCATACATGAATATCCTATTAACGGCCGCATACAACAGCCAACCACGAGGCAGTCACATTTTACCAGCAATACCGTCGAAACGTTATGCATTTAGTCCAGTTTAGTTTCTTTTTCTTACATCAATCAGAGATAATTCGCTAAATATCTTGCAATATATAAAATTACATCTTCATTTCACGTAAAGAAAAACATTCCATTATAAGCTGAAGCGAAACAAATTAGAGATTAAATTGGAGCTGAAACGTTTTCCTCTTCGCGACGTCTAAAACAATGTCACATCAAGCCATTTCAAATTACATGTGAAGATATCCCGCTCAGCTTGAGCCAGAAAGATGAACGAAGCATTTATTCGTCCGCTTGCGACTGGGGATTTTAATTTGTCTTATAAAAAGGAAT
The DNA here is from genome assembly GCA_033060865.1 of Dorcus hopei. Lineage (NCBI taxonomy): Eukaryota > Metazoa > Arthropoda > Insecta > Coleoptera > Lucanidae > Dorcus > Dorcus hopei. The sequence goes on along the minus strand of CM065426.1, from coordinate 45,270,662 downwards.
AAGTCAGTTACAATTACGAGACCCAATTAGATTTTTATTGAAGTAGGTACTTTGTTTCAGTTCTCGTTATTTTTCATCCCTATACAGTTCATTTTTATAAATAAGTTTTAATTTCATAATTCTTTCTACTCGATGAAAAGACTCGTCTGAAATTTCAGAAACTAATAGCGTTTTCTATTCATTTCTTTATTATATAAGATTGCCTTTGTTTGACGAGGTATGTTTTCAGTCAGCTCAAAAATTATGTCACATTATAGCTATCCCAGTAAACGTAATGTGCACACATGTAAACAGCCGAAAATATTAACTCTAAATTAATTTTTAACGTAAACATTTCCCAGGCGATAACAGGCGCGAGGAAATAGTCCAGACGAAATACTAACTCTCCTTCAAATAAGTGACCATTTAACCTTTTTATTCTGTAACTCATAACGACATTCGTTAGGTGATATTTTTTGATCATTTAGTACTTAGATACAACGCATTTCTGCGTATTGAAGTTGTTATGAGTTATGGAATAAGGGGGTAAGATACGGTAAAGTAAATAATCATATGGATAAGGAACCCTTGACGCGTGAGAACGGTTAACTAGCGCTCATATGTGGAGAGAAGCGATCGGTCAAAATCATTTGATACTTCCCTGGGGAGTAAGCAAACTTAAATGACTCTCAAGACATATTTGGACAGGTGCATCAGCGGAAAACGCTAAAAACGGCAGCACGCCTCGAGGGGGGTGTGGAATCTTACTTTTCAAAATGTAAACAATAAGCAGTCGCGGTTCCGGAGAATTAGAATGTTCGCCGAACCCCTTTCTTGAACGAGCATATCTCCCTTTCTTTTATTTTTGTTGTTAATTGTTAATAAGTTATTGAGCAAGATCAGTGACGTAGCTAGAAGTGCATGGACTCTTGCCAAAGTTTTGAATATTTTCTTTAAGGTGTCCACGATCAGTATTATAATTAGACAATGTTCTTTGGCTAAATGCTTCGTTCAATTGTAATTGGAATAATTATAAAAAACAGCAAAATTTAAGTGTAAATTTGGATTTACTTTGCGTATCCAGGGAAATGTTTTTGACAATGAACTAGAGAGGTCCTCCGACGTTTATGTAATTAATAGTATCTATCCAGAAATAGGGACTCTTATGATATAAAAGGCGGTGATTTCAACTACTTAGTTATATAAAGCGCACATTCTCATGCTAGGCGAAGTGCCCTAGCCTTTTCTGCACCGATGTAGGGATTATGTGAGACAGCGTTTGCGTCCGGTGGCGAATGGTATCTTGGAACAAACTAATGCGATCATCTACAGGCTTGGTATCAGCTCTCCGGCTTCAGGCAGACCCCATAATCGCTTGATTTATGTTGAGATGCTTTTAAAAAGCTGCGTAAGCTCGCATTGGCATTTAAGCTCGAACGCTGATTTATACATAATTTTCTTAAAACATTCGTCTCAAAGAACCACTTCTATTACTAATAAAAACGAAAATAGAAAGAAGTTAGTCGTCCTTGCATTTAAATTAATTTGCAGTTGGATAAAAGTAGTTTAAACTTCGCGCTCATAACAGCTTATATAATTTGATCCATCAATATTTTGAAAGCCAACGACAACCTACGAGAACACGCAGGGTGTTTGCTGGAATGTGGTGGTACCTCTTAACAAGCGATTCATTTCTGTTTTATTGGTGGCCTATCCGCCAGGATGTGAAGTATTATTTAAGGTCACTGCGTATTCAAGAATCTATAAAATTGGTTTGCCCTTACTCTTGCTTTAGATGTGCAAACAAAATTTATATTCTACACTTAAAATAAAGTAAATTGTAAATAAGTAATAAGGAACGTATAAAGAAAATACGTAGCATTTACAGCGTACTTTATATAATTAACTTAGATTCTACGTATTCATTTATTTTGCTTACTGCTGCTACACAATATCGCAGATTTGCAATTTAAATCCGGACACTCTCGGTGGCTTTCTCTCTTTTAACCGAAATAGAACATCTGCATAGCCTGGCTAAGATTTTAGATAATGTCGCGACGAATCGCTTTGGTTTTCACCTTTGTATCCTAGTCGTAACACTAATCGAATATGCATGGAATCATGTTCTGTTCATATGCAGAAAAACGTTACATTGGTTGAATTTGATATTAATAATACTTACAGAAAAAACACACGACGAAGCTATGTATTAGTTGATTAAGTATAGTCTTACATTAAATTTATATGCTGGATCTAATTCTAATTTTATTTTATTTGTTAACTTGTTGTGAAGTCATTACAACCCCTGTACAGTCGTGTTTTGTAAACGTCTTTGTTAATGTCCATTCTTGCGAATCCTACGGAAATTCGGTCTCGTCACTGATAAGAATATCTTGTGTATTTGTTGTGTTTTGTAAATAACTCATATCAATAATAATTGTGACTTTGTTAATGCCGATTTTCGCAAATCCTACAGAAACTAGTCTTGCCACTGATAAGAATGTCTTATCTAAAAATAAGAATGTAGGACCTTGATGTAATCGGAATGCAGGAACCTTTTTATCCTCGGGATACAGAAGCTCATTATGAACAAGTTCGGAGAATATCGCCAAAGGAAAATAACACTTGCACACTCACTTGTTGATTAATTTAATATATTTAAAATAAAAATATAACTTTACATAGGTATTCAAGTTGTTTCACGGCTAAATTTGAATCTGAAAATCAATCAAAGATGGAATCAATTTATGGTTTTCGTATTTTCTTGATAATTCCTATGGGCCAATGTCTTGCAGTTGTCGTGTGCTTTGGACACATGTGATACTTATCCATGTAGTGGCAGAATTCGTCCCAATTGGCTTGTTTATGAAAATCGTTAATCCAGGCAATGTCTTCTTCAGGGATGTGGATTTCTATTGCCTCTTCGTTCCTTGATGGTTGCCACGTACCTGATGATTTGCAAATGTTGAGAGTGCAAATTAAAATCATCCCAATGACCGGCTAACTCGATGGGATGGGTCGGGGTCATAAGTACGTAACCTCCAAAACAAAGGGCTGAATTTTACAATAAATAAAAGTCTATGTAACCCCCAAAACAAAGGGCTGAATTTTACAATAAACACACATTGCACACTTTTGTCTTCATTTGTGTCATATTGCACATATTGCACACTTTTGTCTTCATTTGTGTCAAAATTCTAAAATCGTAATGATACTAGATCAACGCAGATTTTAAATAAATGAGCGATAAATCGGTTTTAAATAAATTAGCGATAAAGTTAAATGAAACTAAATACGAAGTCCGGAATCCGTTTCTCGTTCACAAACTAAAATAAATATCAAATTTGATTTAAACTAATCTCCGGGATGACAACATTGCTTGAACTAAATTGGCGCAAACATATTATTAAAATTAAATAAAAGAAGCCGACCAGAATCCGTCCAAAATGCGTGTGCACCAGCTGCACCAGCGTCGATTGAGTATGAGACGTCCTTTTCCGACGATGCCGATGATGCCAAGCAACGGCATATCGCTCTCTATTAGTAAGTTCAGGTCCAGAGATGAATCGCAACGATTGCTCCAGAATTTTCTGCTACGCTACGGCCCAAAGATAAAACAGCCGGGTGGTCCCAAATCAAAACTCCTGTAAAAGGATTCCGGTAAAACAAAAAGCCTAAATGAAAGAATGAAAAATAGCATTACAACCTGAACTGCGTACTTAGTTGGTTGTATAAATCCTACCTGATATGCAGAAATCAGGCTTCGAAAGGCCTGGAAGAAAGCCTTTTGTTACGTAAAATGTTTTTCACAAAATTCAATGTAATATCGGAACGCCAATATGCCTACTTAAGAAATAGATTTACCGAAACAGCATGTACGGATGTATGCAATTTTATTTATAGTGAGCTTGATAAAAACAACTTTGTATCGGATATATTTTTCGATTTGTCTCTAGCCTTTGATTCCGTTACAGCTGAAATTCTTTCAACTAAACTTGAAAAGATAGGAGTCAGAGGAGCTTTGCTAGATTGGTTAATTTCTTTTATTATTAATAGAAATTTTGTAGTTAAAGTTCAAAATCATGTATCAAATTGTTTTTCAGTCGGTTCTGGAGATCCACAGGGCTTGGTGCTGGGACCACTGCTTTTTCTTATTTACGTAAACGACTTGCCGGTTTACATGGAAAATTTCTTCCTTAATTTATTCGCTGACGATACATCTGTAGTGGTCTCGGCCTCTAGTCTTGATGACATGAGAGAAAAAATTAACAATGTTATTTTGAAGTTTCTTGATTGGTGCTCACATAATAAGTTGATGGAAATTTTTTTTAAAACTGTATTGATTAACTTTTTCTCTAAGCGTGCTCTGCCCAAAAATCTCGTTTATAATGTACATTTTGACATAAAATTTTCTAATGACACCAAATTTTTGGGAATTTATTTAGACGAGAATTTGAACTGGAATAAACATTGTAATTTTGTTTGCTCTAAATTAACAATGCTTTTTTTGCTCTATTAACTCTCAAAAGCACATATAGTACGAAGCTATTAATATCAATTTACTTTGCTTTAGCTTATCCTTATCTGCAATATAATGTTATTCTATGGGGTAGAGAGTCGTATGTTCAATGTGTCTTTGTCAAAAACGTACTGTTAGACTTATATGTAAAGACTGTCGAAAATCATGCAAACCTTTTTTTTTATAAAACACAAGTTGTTAACTTTCACATGCATTTATTTGCTACAATGTTTGGTGTACGTCAAGGCTAGACAACACAAAATGAAGACTGTCGGTGCCACTCATCACTATGTCTCGAGGCACGGTTCTCTGCTAAAGACTGAGGTGCATGGTAGTCCGAAGTATGAAAAATCTCCAGACTACAGCTTGTAACGTTCACATTTTTCGCTGTCCGTTACATTATTTTTTTTTACGTATTTTCTCGTTATTTTGCTGTTGAAATTCAGGTAAACACCGTTTCGTTCATTTAATTAATTTCGTATTTATGACTTTCACGCCTCTATCTCTCAGGATTTGTGTTTTAATTTCAGTTTGTAATGTGGATTTCGATTTTCTTCTTAAAGTCATTTGTTTTGTTTCGGAAATTAATCTGTAGATGTCGTACATGGTCCTTTGGTCGATTTTATTGATCGATGTGACGTATGCGGAAATTGCGTGTAAAATCTTTGACGAGTTTCCGTCCTCCTGCTTGATGAACGTGCGACTTGGGTGTGTGCTCATACACCATTAAGACGTGTGGCTTGCGTCTTCAAATTTTTGTGGTTTTGTGAAGCTGAACGGCTTTGAGATATTCCAGTTTGGCAAATATTACGTCACTACTCTCGTACTGCCCTACTGTGTCAACTTTGTCGTCTGTTTTTTGCCACAAACGCTACCGTTTTCGTTCAAGCACGTATCCGAGCACGTGTTCCGTTAAAGTTCTCGCTCAGGAAAAAAACTAACAGAAGATTGTAAGTACCCTTAGTTGTTTAGGAGAATATTTTCTAAGATTCCTTTTTCTCTTTATGTAGAGTTTTTTTTAACTCCCGAAATTGTGTTGAGTTTCCGAGGGCGAAGATTTCCTCCTACCGCACGAGTTTTTATTGGAAAATTCCTTGCTGTGTACGGCGTGTCGTTTGAAGATACTATCGAACAGGAGTTCCTCATTTTATTTGACGTGGTTGTTCTTGGAAACAAATCCAGTATTACGGAGTCGTTTGAAGAAATAATTCAACGGTGTCGTAAATGGAACCAAGGTCAAGTTATTACGGAGTCGTTTGAAGATAAGTTCAACGGAGTTGTAATTGGAACTCAGGTTAAGCTATCGTCAGGATTGAGTAAGCAACACTCATCATTATTACCGTATCGTATCGTTTTGAGAAAATTACCGTATCGTATCGTATTGAGGAATTTATCGTATCGTACCGTATCGTACCGTATCGTACCGTATCGTTTAGGAAATATTACCGTACCGTCTGAATTTAGTCTTTTGAATTTTATTTTGATTGTCGCAGATTTATTTAATTGTATATTGGGTCACCTTTTGATTTAATTTAGCGTTTCTTTTTTTTGTTGGGTCATTTAGCATAGTTGCGTCATATTATTTTTATTTAAGTTTACTATACACATGTTAATTCTATGTATATATTTTGTTGCTCGAATCACCATTTATGTTCAACAGTTACACCAATTTTTTTTTATCAATTATATTAATTTTTCATTATCAATTTTTTTTTTATTTTTGCTGCGATTAAAGACTAATTTCTTGAAAATTAATTTGCGTAACCTAAAAATCTGTTTCGAGTTTATTAGTTTTGTTCCGGTCTGTTTTAGTAATTACAGTTTAAAGAGATTACTTGGCGCTCAACAGCTTTCGTTTTGTCACCTAACGTTTATTATTTTTTTTTATGAATTACGCAAGTTATTTTTTTAAGAATATAGTTCGAAGAATTATCCTTCCGAATCCACCTCAGCCTCCGACTAAACTGAGCTATGGCAACCAAACAGGTGAAAATCTACTTACACAAAAAGTATGTCACAAGCTCAAAGTTTTTATTCAATAAATTATCTCCTTTTGTGAAGGAACTCCCTCTTAAAAAATTTAAAAACTATGTAAAGCATTTTTTATTGGAAAAGGCTTATTACAACATCTCTGAATATTTAAATGATACAACCTTGGGTTAAATTTAAGAAATGTATTGATTGAATTTGTGAATTCAAATTTACAATAAATTATTATTATTATTACTTAGAACACACTTATCAAAACTCAGAACTTTAATCGATACAGTTTCGTGAATTTTTTAAAATGGCTGAAGAGCCCAAAAACACGAGGCGTACGCTAAGCGAGGAGCAACAATGCTGAGCAGAACTGGCGCGGTCGTTCACGATTGGGAGTTGACGGAATGAACACTGCAAAGGGGTTTTTTAAGAGATGACGGCTGAATTACGTAGGAGAGTGAGTGAAATAGAGCATCTCCGTGTGCATTTGTCTAGTTGTGCAATATCTGTAATATTGTGAAACGAAGGAAAACGAGGAACGGTTTCTGTTTCCGCACAAATACAGGTGACCCGAAAAACTAGAATTAATTATAACCACATTTTCCAACCGTAACATGGTCAATAAAAGATTTGTTCGAATAGCAACTTTTGACTGTCGGAAGCATGCGCCGATCTAAGTTTCACATTTAATGCAGCGTGATTAATTCGACGGGATTAATGGACATTTTCAAACTAGTTAGAACAGATCTAAAGATGTGTTTCAGTTGTCATGAGTAGAAAATGAAGCTTTTGATCGTATTTTATTGGTGTCATTGTTGTTTTTAGTACTGGGTGTTGATTTTGTGAGCAGAAGATTGCTTTTTGTATGGAGTAATGGTGCTAGTTGTCGAAGAGATTCTGGAGGACGTACATATCGATGTGGAACATAATTGTCAACGAGATATGTCCTTTCCTGCTGCTGCACGTGTGCTCAGTATGGTTGTTAGCAATTGTACCTTTTTACCCTCATATTGGTAATATCACAGCAATACGTATATGAGTATGAACAGTTAGTTAGTAATTTTGTTAAAAAGATTTACAAAATTACAAACAGCAAGCTTGAAAAGAGGAGCCACAAGTTAACAACAAGGAACGAAAGTTAGAAATAAATGGACCAAAAAAATCAATAATAGTACCAAAAAGTGTATTGAAGAGGAAACAGAATAAGTAAAAGTTTTCAAATATTTAGAGAAAAGAGGCAAAAGATGAAAGAGGCAAAGACATCACAAAACTATTTTAATAAAACAGGTCAACACAATTTAGAATGCTGCGACGTGCGACGTTTCAGAGAGAACCAAAAAATAAAATAACAATATTAAAAAAAAAATTAGAGACGAACTAGAGCAGAGTTTCCGAAACGGGACCTCAGCAAGTAAATAATTATGCGATTTTTTAATTACTCTCTAAAGATTCAACGTTGAAAGTAGGAGTCCATTAGAATATTTTTTTTACCGAAGAGGTCTTCGAGAATCCAATCTTTTAGAACGTTTTTAAAAGCATAACGAAGGTTGAATTTCTCAATCGTGTAAGAGGAGCAAGAAAATTCCTTTGAACCTCTCTGTTAAATTTAGAAGTCATTACAAAATTTAAAAAAATTTCAAGCAACTTTATCCCTCATAGACTGGAGCAATATTTTCGAAACTGAGGTTACAGGAACAAACATTTCACTACCAAACTGTGTTAAGATTATAAAAGCATTAATGAGCGCGAAGTTTAAATTACTTCGCGAGTCTTTGTGGAAGGAATTTTTTGCAACCACTGGGTCCACATTCGGCAAGCGCTTGTCAAAACGTAATTGCGCGTTTCATTGCCAAAAATAAATTTCACGTGATAATTTTTTTATTAGTTTTTATTTATTAATGCCCGTGGTGCTCACGTAACATAAATATCGTCGGCCTTTGCCGTTCGCTTACAAAATTGTAATTAAAATGAGCATTGCTCTGGCATTTGTGCCGTTCTATTTTCACCACGCTGAGGCCAAAATAGAGTTCACTAGCGTAAATATCTATTTTAAAAGTCACAGCTCTAATTAAATCGTATACGAACACTGTATACAACAGGAAAGTTTAACAACAGCGAAGGTTCTAGTTTGGCTTGTTTGGTATGTACGTGTTAAGTCGACTACACACCTGCCAACATTCTCGTAAACATGTTTGTTGACCAGTTTGAATAACAAAATTACCAATTTGCTTTTTGTTGTAAGAAGGGACGCTATAGGTTTGACGCAAGGAATAACGTGTGAACATGATTTTGTTATAAAAGTTGATTCAGAATGTTATTAACAGACTTCGGGTATTTCGGAGCGTTGCCATGGCTACGCAATGAATTGGTCTTCGTACTGCGTAACCACAGTAATGCTCGGAAATGTCCGAGGTCTGGTTATCTATCTGTCGAAAGCATACAGTAAGGCAAGAAGTGAATAAGACAATAATTGGAGTTTCTTTGATTTGTAGATAAGTCTGTGGAATACCGCCTATATTTTCCAATATTTCTTTTTCCTTTTTAATTATGTATATGTATATATTTATAGATTATTAATAAAATAAGTTTGGTTTAACTTGTTAAGTTGCGTACTAAATATTTCTTTTTGATAAAAGTGGACATGTGCTTGGAGATTTATTTTGGGTAGATTTATTTGCCCCGTCTGCATCGGCACTATTTTGCTCAAGGAATGATCTAACAGGGTACATAAATATTTCCGAGTATTAGATCCGAAGTCCGAAGCAAAACCCAGAAGGTCATATCACCCAATAAAATTCCCACAATTACTCCGACTTTGATGGCTTAGGCAAACGGCGCAGGCAGGCAACCAGATATCAGTGACAAATGAGCTATCTGTTAAAAACTCCTGCGTTCCAGGCCAGCAAGTTTGCGATTTACGCGTAAGGGAAACCGTAAATCGTAACGTGGCCGCTTCTTTTTCAATAAAGTGTAAACGCGAGTTTTCCGAGCCACATAACTTCTACGAAATAACTCACGAAAATGGAAAAGTCACTACCGGCCGAATTTTCTTTTATGGATTGTCAATACGATTATATTCGTTGTAATTTGTTTAATTAATTGAAATTTCGTTTAACTTGCAAATAGTTCTATTAAAATGAACTATAGGCTGCTCGTTGGACCTCATCATTATAATGTACTTGACAGTGACCAATAATACCTACAATAAATGCATGCACACGGGCAATAAAAGCTTCGCTAGAAAGGTCAGTATTCGAGCGCGTGGGACCTACCACTTTTGCTTACATATACCTCAAGAAAAATATTTACTCCTCTTAAAAGATGGTTACTACGTCGTGAATCAGCATACTTAAATATATTTAAAAAAAAATTAGAGAATATCTAATTTTATTATTATTATAGCCAGTTCGTATTCTTAATAAAATTTTTATAACGTTTTATTTCAGGACGTTTAAAAACGTGCGTCGTATATTGTGTCAAAGCGGAACGAACGTAAATATAATCGTCTGAAAATAGCAAACGAGGAAAACATCAGCGTTGTCCAAAGCATTCGACTGTGGAAGTAGTAACGAACAGCTGATTATCTAATTTTATCAGGTTTTACGTTAATAATACGTTTACTTAGGTTATTCACTTTAACTTTGCTCGCGATGCAAATAGTCGCTGCCCACGAAATCAAAATGTTTGTGCAAGGGGGGCCAATATTAGAATGACCCCGATTTATATTTACCGGAGACGGGTTATATCACCAAATTTTTATTGCCGGTATTTTTAGCCGCATTACCTTGTATAACTGACGTTAATTTAATTTGGCGATTTGGTAACGGTGTCCGGTTCATTACTTTCTGGCAGAAGTTTCCAGTCGCAATTTGTTTATCGTCTGGAAGAAATATTTTTGGTTACAAAATAATAACATTTGTTACAACAACCAACTCGAAATTAAATTTATTTTATACATTTTTATCTATATTTTGTCAATAATAACATTATTTGCCAACGGTTTTTTCCTTTCCTTCTTCTTCAGAACTGCGGCAATTAAATAATTTTTTCAAAAATATATTAGATGATTTATTTTTAGATTAACTTTATTTTCCTTTGTATGATTCAATTTTACATCTATGCTACATCAACTCTTTCTTTTTTAGAAAAGTATAATTTATATTTTTAGAAACATTTTAGAATTCAAAAGTCAGGGAGGCTAACAGTTCATGGGTCATAATGCAAATAAAAGAATAAAAAATTGTAAAATATTTGCAGTAGTTTAGAGTCGGAGAAATTGTACGTGATTAATTTTTTTCGCACGAAAACTTGAAAGAATGCGAAAAATATTTTCGAATTCTTTAAATTTAACGGTAATTTTGAATATTTACCTCTGAAAATTGGCTACGGTCTGTGCATTTATAAATAACTATTGAGAAATGACAGATTGAATGCTGGCGACATTTTTGTGTCCGAAAATTCTTTCACTTAACTCCTGTAAAACAAGCGATTCGCTTCAAAAACACATTTTCGATTTTCGCAAAACATCTATGTACTTCTAGTCGAACAAAAAACAATTTGTACGATTTAAATGTTTTTGGAATTACACTTAATCCTGGCATTAAGTCTAATTTAAAAGTAATTTGTAAAGATAGCCTAAAATCACATACCGGGTGTTTTTTTTAATTCCCTATGACGACTGTCGCAAAAGATTCGTAACCCGCATTAATTTTCAGAGAAAATAACTTTTTTTGTTGATAGGAGATTATGACGTTCAAATCACATTGATAAATAGAGTGAGATATGATTATAGCGGTAGATATACGTAAGAGAAAGATGGAGGGAAGCATTTTATCCCACTGTACTGATAAAATTGCTATTGCATGATCGATTTATAAGGTCTAATTTGTTAATGTTAAGAGACCGTATCCAAAAAAAAGCAGCTGCAAGAAGAAAAAGAAACGCATAAATGAAATAGTAGTAATGAGTACGGGACATAAAAAAATTTACGTAAATACTGGCGAACCCCATTGGCCTTGAGAAAATCAAGAAATCAGAATAAAGCAGCAAAATAGCACTTCAACTTTTGGCGCCTAACTATAAGGTATAGTTGACAAATTTTTGGCGCCCAACGTGGAGTCTCTAAACAAAAACTCAGGCTCTAATTCTAAGTCAGGCAAATTGGCACTTATTAAAAATTTAATGTACATAGATTAGACGACTCGCAATCATAATTGTGGCATACATTTTAAATAGTGAGTTTATTCACTCATGGAATTTTTTTTAGTATTTGGCACGACGTTTAACTCTTCGTTGTGATTTGATAAAAATATTCAAATTCTTCAAACGATTAAAGGTTAAATACTGAATGAGAGGACACATAAGGAGGACCTACAGTTAGGAAAATGAATGTAATTTTCATACTTTTCTTCGTCGAATAAGTTCAAGTGTCAGGTGGATTTTATTCTACGGAGAAGGAGGTTTTCGCGGAAGTTCAGGATCCATCGAGCACTGCTTCTTTATCAAACAATTCCACCGCTGCCATCATGCTGTGCGCCTAGACCAAAAATGGCGAACCTACATATTTTTAACCGTGGGTCAAAAATAAGTTTAAAATTTTGTAGTAATGGACAGCCGGTCAGTTATTTTAAATTTTTAAATTTTTTTCTCTGATTCTGACATATTATGCCAGATGATTATTAAAATTTTTTATTAAGTCTTGCCATGAAATGTGAAGGCATGCCTTAGCGTTACTGTAAAACAGTTTCAAGGAATGCAATGACGTACTTTTCATTTCCACTAAAGGCGTTTTCGGAAAATAACTTTGATTGGAAAGATTAACCCTAGCAGGTTAGCAGTCAGGTTGGTGAATTTTCGAATGCGAATGTGGTTGTCAGGTTAGTATCACATCACCACTTCTGGCCAAATTTGGCAAACTCGTCATTTTGTGCAAAATATTTCATAAATAATCATTAATAATTTAAAATCTTCCTTCCGACCTATAACATCAGGAGCTCCTCAAGGGTCGACATTTAGACCGCTCTTGTATTCTCTGTATACCTGTGACTTTTATTCACAAATAAAATCTTGTTCTATTCATTGCTATGCAGATGACACTCAATTATATTTTAGCTTCAAGTTAGCAGATTTAAATACTGCTTCTGTTTTAGTTAATGAAGATATTCAGCGTTTAACAAAAATATTTCTAATAGTCATTCACTCCATATCAACCCTATAAAGTCTTCAGCTATTATATTTGGCAATGTTAAAGATCGTCAGAGGGCCATAGACAATATGAACATAAATATCAATAATATTTTAATTCGGTTTTCTAAAACGGTTAAATGTTTAGGTGTTACTCTTGATGAACATCACAGATTTTCTTGCCATATTAGTAAATTAATACAAAAATCTTACTCTTCACTAAAACATCTACACAGCTGGCCTGACTAAGACTAGGGATACGCTTAATTGTGAGTAAATGAAGGAGAGGCTCATTGAAACTTGTGTGGAAGTGAAATAGAGATATTACAATGTTGTGTAAGAAGCTAGGAATTCGACCGGCGCCAGCCAGCGGTCGGAGCGTAGCCCGTGTTATCAATCGGCAACGTCGATTGATATAGCTATTTCGTTTACTCATGCGCTTTCTACTATTCCATCCTTCATTTACTCATAAGAAACGCATTCCTAGTCTTGGCTAGACCAGCTGTGTATACATGAATAGGCAATTTCTTCCTACATCCTTGAGAATTCAACTATGTGATTCACTTATTTTATCCTTATTCAATTACTGTGATTCTGTCTATGGCCCTTGCATAGATCTTATAACTAGTCAGAGGATGCAGAGAATGCAAAATTGTTGTCTTCGCCTTATCTATGGTCTGAGGAGAAGTGACCATATGTCACATAAACTTAATGATGCTAACTGGCTTAATATGGCTAATAGAAGACTTCTTCATAGCGCTAATCTAGTTCATAAGGTATGCATCACTTCGTCTCCCCCGTATCTTAACTTACTTTTAACTCCAAGATCCATGTTTCATGATAGACATCTCCGTCGTATGAGTGGTTTACGTATTCCACTTCACAAAACCTCACTTTTTGAAAGGTCCTTTTCTTATGCTGCCGTTAAAATTTATAATTCAGTACCTCGTGAGACTAGGTCACTGCCACTTGCTTCGTTCAAGAGAAAATATCGTGAATTCCTCTTTTCCTTGCAACGTCGGATGTATGAACTCATCTTTCTCACTCACGATTTTTAACCTATTTTGTGTCTCGCTCGTCCGTTTAAAAAATCTTGTGTTTATATTATTTCCACGACAACAGGCAATCTTTTCAAACCCTACTTAAATGTGGGATGTGAAAGATCGCCCGTTGTCATGGAAATACTATATACACAAGACTTTTTTAAACGGATGAGTGAGATAGAAAATACGTTAAAAAGAGAGAGAGAAAGATGAGATCATATGTTCCAAATGCATCCGATGTATAATTTTCGAACACAACTAATGACTAAAGTTACTAGGGTCGCATACCTGCACTAATTTTCAAATGCAGAACAAGTAACCAGGCTTAATATACGAACGCTTTTCCAAGAACCTGGCTGTTCCGACTGAATTTTCCAAAACGCCTTTAGACATGCCGTAAAGATTTCATGGCAAGAGTGATAAAAAATTTAAAAAATCACTTCACTCGGTCCTTATAGGTATACAGGACGCGACGATTACAATTATAAGAAATAGCTTAAGCATATTGTCACGAGGGGGAATTTTCTAAAAACCACAAGGGGGTTTTTTCTATGTTCCGCGGATAAAAATCATAAAAAGTATTTGAACGCGGACTTGTGTAATTGAGAGCAGCTTACGACCGTGTTGAAATGTAAATACAATAAGGAGGTAACTGATACATAAATGTTCATATTTCATAATAACACATTAGCGGAATTTATTACAAACGAGGCCATGTGCTTATACGTGCGTATACGAATGACGCAAACGAACACAAAGCAGGTGATAAAAAATGCAACGCGCGACTAGGCAAAAAACGTGTACTTAAAGTGCGGGCCAAAATTAGGAACCGACTCAGGGGGCACTAGTGCCAACCAACGAGGGGACGCCAACATTGCCGCCGCCAACGCTCAAAAACCCCGACGCCGCCGCCCGCTTCCTCGTCGTCGCCACCCCAGCATCAGCATTGCTGCAGCCCCATCATCCGTCACTGCCGCCCACAACATTGCCGTTCGTCCTAAAGAAGTACGAGGACCATCTCCCCCGCCAGCTGCCGAGAGAAGACATCACCATAGTTCTGCACTGGCCGCCGCTGTTCCAACCCGATCACCCCGTAGGCTGAGCAAGGACGTGTCGTACTCCAGCCAAGGAACATTGAGACCAACCATGCAAGTTGCGGACCGGCCTTGAACTTCGGCAGTCTTCCCGGCTAAGGAAACGTCGCCCGCTGCTCCGTCTTAGTCGAATCAACAACCCCGGACGCCGCGAACGACCCAGGACCGCACCCCAAGTTTCACGGACAAACCACCCTCAACCAAATTAATCATTTATGTAAATAAAGAGGTATTAATTTTGCAAATCATTGTCTTTAAGGCTCTACCCTCTGATAAACCTACGCACCCCAATCAACCCAAAGGCTAAGGACACACCGTCGCGACATAGTGGAGGCTTAGCGCGACGTGGTGAAGGCCCTTAGCGTGACAATATCAATTTCTTTCTAAAGTGTAAAACGCTTCATTTTACCTGCAATCCATCATCGACAATTTTTTTGAATTAAATTAGAATTAAATTTATAAAAAAAATTAACTAAAATTAATTTAAGAAAAACTTAAGGAGAAAGCAACTTGAGGAGAAAGCAAAGGAAGAGTTTACTCTAACATTCTTACAGAACGTGATTTCTTTTATAATCGCATCTGAAATATACAATTTTTCAGCGGCCATTTATTACAGACGGACCGATACGGGTAACAAAGAATTGATAAAATTTGTTCATTTTACATATTATTCATTTTTCTTTATTTTTATTTGACATAATTAGACACTATTAGATAATCGAAATGATCGAGCTTTTCAGAAGGTGCTCTTTCTGTTTATTATTTATTTTCGGTTCTACAGTTCCATTTTGGCTCATTTAAATATATTCTTAAAAATGTACATTGTAAGAAAAACTAACATTCGAAAAGATTCCTACGTTTTTTTTTAAATTTGTTGAAGAACGTCCTTAGCAATAAAGTTACATCTGAACTGAATTCTGTTAATTGAAGCCCCCTCATCTATAAGTATTTTTATTTCCGTTTATATTATTGCAAGGGAAATGTTTTATATTTATCTTATGCCTTCATATCAAAATTTTGACCATCTTTGGATAACTCCAACACCAACCAAAAGGGAATAGAAAAAAATTGCTTTATCTGCCTGAATAGTGACCTTGTGAGAAATAGAATTTAGAAAATGAATCCTCAATCTTAATGGGCATAATGTAGTTCAGAATTATACAAAGTGATTCTTAAAACCACCTCCTTGAAGGAAAATTCCTCCTTTTAACGTAAAAGCTCGGACCATGAGGAAAGAATGTAAAAAAAGGAAAATAATAGTGTTGTAACTCATCGTATACCATGTGATCCTGTTCGCAGGAGATGTTTACATTTTTCGCGTAAATACTTACCCGGTGTAATGCTACAAGTAAAATAAACATTACTGATTGGTACAAGCCGACGAAATATGAACGAATAAATCCAGCACGTACTGCATACGGAATGATGCATGTGTGCTTATGGTCGAAGCGTTTCTATAAATAAAGGCATTCGACAAAAAACGGTAGTAGGAGTATTTCCAACAACTGCGTAGGGTTAGTTGAGCTTAGTCGAATCTCGTGCGCCGATTAAAGTCACATGTGCGCAGCCACCTCGATTATGTAGAATGAATTTCAGGCGGTGCTATTCCCTGAAACCGAAAATTCAGACCGCAAACGTTCGCAGAACGGCCACGCACCAAAATGACTGAGGCACGTGCCGAATTCCGGTGGCGCTCTCTAAAATGGGCTAAATTCGGTGATGGTTCAGTTGGTTCAAGTTAAAGAGAGTGCACGAAATGCGGGCAGAAAGCTTTGGCGATGGCATTCGACTTGTCGGTTGCCAAAACTCTCATCTATTTTTTTGGTTCGTGTTCGTGATCGTCGTAGGACTGGAAAACAAAGAGTTTCCCAAAGCTCGTAAGTTCCTTTTTTTATTGTTTCCTATTAGACACTGCCGGCAGGTCGTTCTTGTAATTAGCTTAATCCAAACAATCTCTTACTTCCTGCTCGGTAATTTGCATCGTTAAAACAATTTAGCTCTCTCGGTTGATGTTGCATAAAAAATGCACATCCGAAACAATGATTTTTTTAAACTACAAAATTAAATTAAATTATTAAGTATTTTGTTTTTTTAATGTAAGCTTAAAGCAAGTAAAGAAAAAACTCTTTTTATTTAAGATTTCTTGTTAACTTGAGAAGGTAAGTAGCAAGGATCATCTATTTAATTATCAACTAGTTAAAGTGTTCTCTTGTATACTTGTTCAACCAAAACAACTTTAAAACTGGACATCCTCAATGGTCATAGTCATAGCGTCATAGGACAAGGTTTGAAAACCTTAACTCAACCTTTTTATTGTTAATCAGAGTTTTTAATTATGTTGGGAAATCAAACTTTCTGTTGGAGTGTGATTTAACTTCATGAAATTTCAAAGTTAAACGAATAAAGACGACTGGAAAAAGCAGAATACTTACGGTTTGTATATGCGCTCGAAAACTGTTCAACACATCCTTGTAACTACGTAAAAATTGAATTGGGAAACTTTACGCAAATGAAATACTTACTGTGTTAGCTTTACGTATAAGTGGTGTAAAGTGTAGTTAAGTTAATTGATATCTAAATTAGCAAAAAAACCAATTAAAACTACTTAGTTTCATTGAAAATAAATTAAAATTCTGA
Source organism: Dorcus hopei (assembly GCA_033060865.1). Classification (NCBI taxonomy): domain Eukaryota; kingdom Metazoa; phylum Arthropoda; class Insecta; order Coleoptera; family Lucanidae; genus Dorcus; species Dorcus hopei. The sequence goes on along the minus strand of CM065426.1, from coordinate 45,253,227 downwards.
AAGGTTTTTTTTTAAAGTATTTACGTGCCTCAACATTATGTGTACAGGGTGAGTTGCAGGAGAAGGAAACTGGTGAATTAGGACAGAAGCGAAGAATAACAGCATCCAATAATCAGTTCTTCTCGTTTCTCGTTATGTTGATACTACTTTCCTTGCTAATTTACTGAAAGATGTCCAATAGAAATCTTTGAAAATTTAGTTTGTTGCAATTGTAGAGAAAGGCAAAGAGAACAGATGTAGTTACATCATAATTTCTGTCTCACTGCTTTGTAATGGCTCCATACTACCGTTTCCCTAAAATATTTTCTTCTCCTCCTGACTCACCCTGTACAAATTCAAAGAATACGTGAATTTAGAAATATGTGGCATCAGTTGTTTCTATTATTTTGCGTCACAGATAGAAACAAATATGCTGAAAAGTCATTTTCACCTAATTGTTATTTGCTTGACATTTGTTAAAAAATTGTTATAAACCATCAAATATCGTAGGCCAAACTGCCTCAATTGATACTGATTGGATGTTTATAAATAAATTAAAATATCTATCCGAAATTTATTGTCTGGTTGTAAAAGTTACTCAATTAATTTTTTTAACGTTACACGTCGGTTCATCCCTTAAGACTGTTTTCGCAAATATTTCAAAAACCTAGCTCTTTTTCCTCTTCCCCAAAGCAACGATTTATCTTCATCTCGTGTCTGTACTGTTCATGATATTATGCTAATTAAAGTCAATTTAACAGGCCGGTTTTCTTGTCCAAAGACGAAAGCGCGCTCCTTTTATAAATATTGCTAATTGGTTCTAATTTGCGCCGATCTTTCTGATGTGCCCGAGCGCGAGATATTACATTACAGAAAGCTGAAATGGTTCAGATTCGAAACGTGACACTGTTAATATACATCATTATATAAATGGCTTATGTCATATAAAAGTTTTTTTTTTTTAATTAAAATTATAATGATATAACCCTTGTTAAGTATAGTATATAAGAAATCTGCAATTTTGTTTAGTTTTTAGTTTTCTTGTATCTTGTAAATTTATTTTAAGGCATGCATAACCGAACTTCGAGGAAGGCAGCCGACGCCCGACGTTAGTAATCTGCCCTTCGCGGTAATTCACATTCGACGGCACTTAGTAAAATTCCTTTCAATTTATCGCGGTATTTCGGTAGTTCCAATAATTCTTAACACTCACAAACCCTTAAAATACTTTCACAGATCGATTCCTTGATTCCAGATAGATGATGTTTTCCAGTTCGAAATCTCTGAGAATTTCGTGACATCAGCATAGCCAATCGTCTTTTAGCCCATTGTAACCTTCCAATCATGTCTCATACCCCCAAATTTTTACCTTAATTAAGAGCATGAATTATGTTTTAAAAACCCGAGACGCGACAATTTCAAGTTAAGTTCGTAAATGCATACATCAAGACAAATACATACAATATAACGCGAGCTTCATGAAATAGTTTTTGAGTCACGATTACGCATTACAAGTGTTCGGTTTCAATTTAAATCATTTTGTAAATCACTGTAAAACTGTAAATAAACTGTAAATAGTGTTGTGTGTGTATATTAATGAGAAAATCCTGACTGCTCCTCCGGATAATCAAGATCCTAGGTGACGGTCAAAACAACCCTGTTATTAATTATTTCTTTTCTTTACTACCTTTATCAGTAGGTACTAAATGGTTACATTCACTGTTTTATATTAATCAATGTCAAAGTCTATTATCGCACAGGAGGCAGACGTTTTATATTGCTTTTCGAATTTGCAATTCACTTGTGTTTTGCTAATGGCGGTATACAATCAAACAGGTAATTGTTATCGTTAATTTAAAAACGTCGCATTAAGCTCAAGGAAATTACTGAGTAAGGCATTCGGTTGGAGAAGTGCCCTTATCGGTAAGTAGAAAACAATCCCAATTTAAATGTAAATCTTTCCATTGGGAAATCAAACGAAAACATTAACGTGACGATTTAAAAAAAAAGAGCTCTAAATATTCATGTAAGTATATGTTTGTTAGGTACAATGGTGGCGTGGCGTAGCTATCATAAAGTACAGGGTGAGAGCCTGAAATTATCAAATATTTCCACTACATTATCAAACAGCCTTACATAGGGTGATCCTTGAAGTCACCGACAAAGAAAAAATTTTTTGAAAGAACAGGCAACACAGAACATGGACATTTTTTACGTGCTTTAGTTTTCCAGGAATAATTAATCAAAAATTATCTGCAAAACGAGGTCCCTGTTTAAGAAAGAACAGCAGATAAACGAAATAAATACTGTCACAAAAGTGTTTTACTATTTTATGATTTTATGGGCGTGCACTTGATGTTGATTAGCTGAAACAAATATCTACGTGACAAATGCATACAAATCACCCGAAGTAAATTATTTCGTTCAAGTTGTATAAAATAAGAATAACAACGTCCTCATTTTGTACACCTGCTTTGACAGGTAAACAAATAAATCACTGCAACACGAAAAAAGTTTAAATCTCCGTGTTGTTGTTATTTTGCGACCGTGAAATACGATTACTACTAATTAACTTACTTTATTAAAAGTAATGTAACTAGAATGTCCAGTCATCTACAATGTTTCCGATACTTCCCTTAGACGAAACGTGTTTCTCGTCAGAAGTGTAAAACTAATCTCTGTTCATTTAACTCGGGAAGGAACACTTATAGTTTCATAATTAATGAGTGTGTTTACATAATCAGAATAATGGCATTGGGATTGGTCGCGAGACCTGAACGAGCAACACATCAAATCTAAGAACAAAACAAAGTTTATAATAAAGATGGGATCGCGTCCCTCGCTCTATGACGTTCCTGCACAAATAAATAGGGTGAAATATTGACATATAAATTTAACTGAAATGGGATAGTTTTCTAATAACATATTTCTTGGTTGATTGCGCCTTCGGCCTATAATGAGTAATACACGGAAACATAAATTTAAACCGGAATGGAACTTAACCTAAACAATAATCGAAAATTAATGTGTATGGTCGAACACATCTGTTGAAAAGAAAATCTAAACGATAGTGCCTAACTAAGCAAGCACTGCACTGGCGTCTTGTTGGTGTTAAGAATTCCTGGTATTTTTCTTTAAATTAAATTTAAATTGCATTGTAAATATAGTTTATTTCCACAAGCAACGCGTCCGTCATAAACATTTCGGCATCCTTTTATGGCCCAATAATACGCGTTACTCTTCCCTTGCATTCTAATTAGTTGGCTTTCTTTATTTCGCTTAAAGAAATGGTGAGGACAACCAGAATTTAAAACGTTAGAATCTGTTTGGTTTGTTAATTATTATAATTTCATTTTCTGTGCGACGTTCAATGAGAAACAAATTCCGTCATTATAAAAGACGAATTAGATATCAACACAAATTTCTTCAAAGTCTAACAAAATTCAATACGTGCGTTCGGTGTGTTATTTTCTAAAGCGACGGAATTACCCATCGTAAATTATTTTTTACGTCAATATTTCTTTGTTGGTTTATTCAAGAATCACCCTGTATATGTAAATTTGGGGAATGAGAACTATTGATTTAACCATCCTTTTGTTTTGGTGGTGAGTTGAGGGCCCCAGCGAATGACTTGCAATGAGCTCCATGAATCTAGGTATGCCACTGGAAAGGTACTTCAAAAATTCATTGTAGTTGGTTATGCCCTTCTATTGAAATGGAATACTTCTATTATTGTAATATTAGTCGAATATTTGATTTTAACTGCAACATGCCTAATTTGGCCCCCCTGATCTTAAATTAACATCTTATTTGTAGACTATTAAATGAACGAAGCACTTTTTCTTTTTGTATAAACATTTCAAAATGTTCCTCTTCAATTGACGTGTAGTGTATATTCTATCTATCAAACAAATTTTGCACATATTGTCAAGCGTCATTTTAATTTTTGAGATTTGAAAAAAAATGACAAGGCCGATCGATTGGTATGTTTAAGAACTTTTAAATAGATGTTTTTTTTTATTAACTTTTGTGATACACTTTGCCGCTTGCAATCTGAGGTCACGTTGTATTCTTAACCTAGGTTGATCCGATAGGCATGTAATAAAAAAATAGACTATAAATATTACCCAGAGTACTCCTGAAAAGGAGAAGGGAGTAAAAAACTGAATTTAAAAAAGTCACCAGCTCTTAAGAATTGGAAATGATTAGGTTTTAAAACCACAAAAGAAAAGGGAGAAATGATAGAGAAGAACGTAAACAGGAAGAGGGAGGAAGAAAAGACATAATAAAAAATAAATAGAAATTCTGGAGAATAAGAAAACACTGAGATACATATATTAAATGTTTAAAAAAATAAAAACTGGAGGAGTTAAGCACAATGAAGTTGACAGACTGGAAAACAGAGAAGAAGCAACGAGCAAGATTAACTGAAGCGGGCAACGAAATGTGATGTTCCTTCGCAAAGAAACAGAGGAGGACTAAGGAGAAGCTGGTGAGTGAAATAGAGAAGGAGTTAAAAATAGTGGAGGTAAACGGAGAGGATAGAAATGGGCAAAGTAAATGACGAGACAAAGAAGAACAAATGCATCGAAATTTCTATAATAATCATAGTCATCCACAGTAATTAATCCTTTAGTGGTCAACATAGTAATCCAAAAGAGGAAGATTTAAAACATTACAGGAGGAGAGAGAGCAGATGAATAGGAACAGAAGAATTATTGAAGGTAGAAAATATAATACATTAAATTTTGAAAATTTTAATGGTAAGGATATACAGGGTGTTTGATAAAGGGGTTCCGTAAATTCCAATACAATACAATTCCAAATTATCAAATATTTCCACTACATTATTAAATAGCCTTATATAGGGTGATCCTTGAAGTGACCGACAAAGAAAAAAAATCTTGAAAGAACAGGCAACACAGAACATGGAAATTTTTTACGTGCTTTAGTTTTCCAGGAATAATTAATCAAAAATTATCTGCAAAACGAGGTCCCTCTTTAAGAAAGAACAGCAGATAAACGAAATAAATACTGTCACAAAAGTGTTTTACTATTTTATGATATTATGGGCGTGCACTTGATGTTGATTAGCTGAAACATACAAATATCTACGTGACAAATGCATACAAATCACCCGAAGTAAATTATTTCGTTCAAGTTGTATAAAATAAGAATAACAACGTCCTCATTCAACCTCAGATTCAACGATGAAAACAAAGCACAAAAGTTTATATGAACATATGGGCCCCGACGCTTCGTTTCAGAGATATTCGATATTTAAAAGTAATTTATTATTTTTGTAAAACCAAATAATTTGTATTTATTTGGCAGTTGCTCTGCTAACTTAGGACCAAGGTAGACATAAAAGGAAAACTATTTGTATAAAAGTCGGTCGATTTAACCGCGTCACCTTACTAATAACAGAAAAATTTAATCGGCGTAAAGGTAGTTTGATATTAGTTTTGACCAATTGAAGCGTATTCATAACTGTTCATTAAGAAATATGGAGCATACTTTTGAAGAATACGCAGATGTGCACTTAATTCTTAGAAAGGTTGATGTTCAGTCAAGTTGTACGCTGGACGTTTTCCAAACCGACCTTTTTGAGTGTAGATGGGAAAATGCGCGAAAATGCTTCTTTCAAACCTCATCCTTCCGACTGTGGTCGTAATGTTCGTCAAAATCAGATGTTCAAGAAGAAAATCAAGAAATAAGCATACTGCGAATTTCTGCAGTTACTGATGCTATAAATTTGTCAGCATGGAGTGTGGTACTTGAGTAGAAATTACTTTCATTTCACTTTAAGATAGTTAAAAGCTTATATTACCAGTTGACAACAAACAGCATCATTTTCTTAATTTATTTTGAAACAAAAAAGGTATAGTTTATGGTTGTACTGTAAATACTAGGAAGGAAATTCTTCAAACGATACAGAATGTTAGTGAAACGGTTAGGACACTCGAAGTCCCGAAGAGCGCATGTGTGTCTTCAACTAGGCGGAGGTCACTTTGAACAACCAGTGTAAGAGGAATTGTTTGTTGTTACTTTATTTTTTACTTAAATGTCAAATTATGTTCTCAATATAAAGTAATACTCGCAAGAAATAAAATGTCGAGTATCTTCTTAAAACGACATCTGAGCTCACATGATTATATAAACTTTTATGCTTGCTTTTGATCGCTGAATCTGAATCCCAATTTACGGAACATCTTTAACAAACACCCTGCTATAATGAGAAGACAATGAATATAGGGAGAACAGAGTAGATGGACAATGGGGAAGACCTAGGAGAATTTGGTGAGATAAAGTCGAGAAGGATTCTACGATTAGGCAAAAATAGCTGCAAGAAAGGATAACGAATATATCGAAATGACTACAAGGATCCAAAGAAAGTGGTTGAGATAAAAAAAGACGAAAAGAAACAGAAAGATGACGGAGAATATAATGAGATTCTAATTAATCTACTTTTGATGACTTAAATGGTTAGATTATATAACAAGAGGACAGTCAACAGTGTGACTTAAAAAGGACAACAAGTCGGATATCATTGTAGCAAAGATTCAAGAAAGGTCTTTTAGGACTTATGGATGTGAGGAAGACGGACTAAAGAGAAATGGACAAAATAACTGAAATGGTCAAAAGGAATAGCAAATAGACAACCGACTGAAATTCTCACAGGAAGGACCATGAGTCTTATGCAGAGATTACAAGACACTTTTATTTATTGAAATCGAAATGATTGCGAAAATGTAGCTATTAGAAATAAAATGTCTATATATTTATTTTTATTCAAATTTTATACACGTATTAATATTTTCATGTTTAAAGCTTACAATTTTCATAAGTTTATAATTTTTACAAAAAATAAATTTCGGATGTTGTTGCATAAATTTTAAAACATCGCCTGTTAATATTAAGGGGGACTTAAGTACACAAACAGCACGTAACACTAACAGCAATAACGTTTGATTTTCCTGCGCAAACAAACAAAAACTAAGTACACGCATAAAACGTTGCATTGTTCATCTGACGATGTAAAATAAGAGTTTAGAAACACAATGGCGGGCTTTGAAGGAAACCGCGCGTAAAAGCTGCAAATAGCGATCATCTAAGATGCTGTTTGTGTGTCTTTTACGTTTATTAATTTGATGATGCGGAATTAAAAGAAAAATATTGCTATTGTTAAATAAATTAAAAATCTTTCTTAATTATAACTTGTTTATTTTTAATTTGCATATTTATTTCAATATCCGTGCTGTTATCTCTCAATTGTTTCAACCACTTACGGTTCAGTGAGTATAATGGATTCAGCGGCTACAGTGGATATAAAGCATTAAGACTCAAGAGCTTTTTGAGTTAAAACAAGAGGATCCTTGTCCACAACTCTTTTCAACTTTAAACATCAAATATTATATAATGGTAATGAAACAAGAGAGGAAGACTCGACAGGAACTGGATGGAGGAAGAAGACGATGTAAAAAGGATTCGAATGTTTAGATGGAGTGGAAAGGTAAAGGTTGAGGAAATATGGAAGAAGATTTTAAACCAGGGTCTAGAAGGCTTCTAGTGTTTGTGCTTCAAATAAATCTTTGTTTGATTTTCAAGCTGTAGACAGATTTCTATGAACTGGAAGCTTTAGAAGCTTTCAATAACGACCTAGATCTACGAATCACTCGTGTACCTATTCGAATTAAACCTATTACAGGCAATACAAATAAAACTAAATCAATGCTCGATGAAAGATATTTTGAAAGGTGGCCACAAAAAAGTTATAAGTCAGTAAGTCACCCTTTCCGATGAAAAAAATTGTTCAAAACGGAGTAGAAGCTAAATGCCCAAAATGATCGGATTTATGCCTTAGTTCGCAAGAACATGCCAGAAGAAAAGCGAAAGGTACAGTTGTTGAACAAAAGTGCAGTTAGTGCGCTTTCAAACTCACTGAAAAAGCAATTAAAATTATTAGATAACGTTTGTTACGGTTTAAAAACTCATTGTAATTATTTTAGTATTTCGGGTCACCCTGTATTGTGTAAGAACCAAAATACGTTACTAGTTTTACTTTCATTTCATCAGATTTCAAAATATTTGCACGACCAGACAAAAGCCATAACCTACGCTACACGGAAATGCTCTATTTCATACACCCCCTTGCGTAATTCGACTATCATCTCTTAACAACACCTCTTGCTGTGTTTGTTCGTCAAACCAAAGTTTTTACGAGGGCGCCAGTTTTTCTGCTCAACGCACATCGTCGTTTCTTAGGCCCTCTGGCCTCTGTTCATCAGACTGGAACGTTTGGTTGAATACTGAACGGAACCCGCGATTTGACAGAGACAGTTCAAGGCATTCCCTTATGCTTTTCGAAGCCTGATTTTACACTTAAATCAGGTAATTTTGGCAAGAAAGTTCTGAGTGTAATTCAAGCAGTAATGTTGTTTTCATTCTTTTCATTAGGCTCGGAGGTATTATTCCAGGTGTTTTACTGGAGCTTTTATTCGGGACTACTTGGCTGGTTTATCTTTGAGCCGTGGTAGAAAATTCTGGTAGCATCGTTGTGATCCACCCCCGGTCATCTGAACTAGAGTTCGATAACTCCGTTGCTTGGCGTCGTAGCGTCGCCGGAAGACGGAGTCTATCCTACAGGATGTTTGATACTCGGACGACTTCTATGACTTTAGTACATCTGATACGCACACATTTTGGAAGACTTAAGATCGGATTCTTTTGTTTATTTACAATAATGCTAATGTGTTGTATCGAAACAAGCAATTTCTGACGCGGAGTTAGTTTAATTTTTTTTTTGTGAACGAAAAGCGGATCCGTGCTTTGTGATATTTATCTTTCACTTAATTTTTAACTTGCGTTAACTAGTGTTATTTCAAGTTTGAACTGATGCATAAATAAAGTATGCTAGAACTGGTGTATTTTATTTAGCTTAATTTCTGCCCTTTGCTTTGGGGTTTCGTGTGATCTCGACCCGTCCCATTGAGTTTAGCCGGCAATTTGGGACGAACTTAATTTGCCCGCCCAAGATTTGCAGCCTTCAGATAGGTAGCACGTTAACCCAATAAAAGTTTGATATCCACATTAAAGTCGATCAGGACGATCATTATATTCAGTTGGGCAATGGACGCACCAGCAAGATCGTTGTAGTCTCATAAGGCGAACGTGGTTCAAATCTGATTACTGATCAACTTAATGGATTTAGAAGAATGACCTGTTTCCTCACCAGTGTTTTATTACATCCTAGATGTAATCTAGAATCTAATAAAAGGAATAGTTTAAGGGAAGCCTCAGTGTTGTATTAAATCGCTGAAGCGAAAATTCAGAATGGTTATACCAATTGTTTGTGAAACAAAATATGACTGTTTTTAATAACATTTAGCACATCTAGATTGTAGTCTCTATAACGTGAACGTCAAATAACATGATCACCTCCAAATGTGAACACCTGGTTTGGATATTCTGTATTTTCTAAAACTGAACACCGATACAAATGCATTTAGATAATTTATCAAGTTTCAAGAAATCATTCATGCGTTCACGTTATACAGGGTGTTTCCTAAGTACGTTCCATGAGGATGTGATTTCCATTAATATTTTAAGAAAAAAGTTTCTATGAACGTATGGCCGCAAGTACATATTAAGGAGGCTATGCCCAACATTAAAACTAATGCAAATTCTCGCAAGTTTGACATTTATCTTGTTTTAACAGCAGTAATAATTATAATAATAACAGTAAGCACAATTAAAAATACTAGGTAAACAATATTGTGCATATCGGTTTTGATTACAGCGGATTCCTCGAGCAGGCTCTGTGCAGCTGTTTTCGGCCTAGTTGGGTCTTCGTCAGCAATGTAAGGTCAAAAAGCGATCGAAAGAAGTCGCTACTTAAAATGTTTACTGAGTAAACAGTATGTATTTGCTGCCATTTGCTGAACTTTTTTCCTTAAAATATTAATAAAAATTACATCCTCAAATTTTGGAACGTAGGGTAGGGTGGGGTAGTTTCGGACATGGGGCACATTTGGACTTTTCAAATTTACCGGGAAAATAACCGTCAAAAAAGTTGCGCTTTCGTTAGTCCGCTTCACTTTTCATAAGAAAACGTTGGCTGGAAGCAGGCGCACGCAGCTTGGTATTTGTTAATTTTGAACGGTTGTGAATAATTCGACAACTGAAAGTAAGTTTTTGCATGTGTATTTGTAAGCTTCTGGAAGCTATTAGCATAATAATGTCAATAATGCTTATATTGGGTTCAAAAGTACGTTCAATGTAGTGTACATAATCTCACTTAGTTGAAGAATATAAAGCTTCGTATATTTCTTTGTTTCAACTAGAAAGAAAACATTATAGATGGGGCAGTTTTGGAAATTTTTAATGGGGCAGTTCTGGACAAGTCCAAAACTACCCCACGATAACTATTTCCAAAACTTAGTTTTTTCTTTTTTACAGAATGGTCCGAAATTATATACGCAAAACGGATAGATACATGATAGATCCCAAAGATATAAAAAAAGCCGTAGACCTCGTTCTCGTGAAGAAAATGAAGATTAGAGCCGCAGCGGCAAGATATAATTTGAAAAAGTCTACATTATTCTTTCACGTACAAAAATCCAAAAACAAAGCCCGCGGTGCTGTAGATGAATCAGGTATTGAAGACTCCTCTGATACAGACGTCGGTGAAACCAAATCGAAACACGCATCGCGTCAAATATTCAGTTTCGAAGAAGAGGGAAGTCTTGCACGATACTTGTGTCAAGCATCTGCGATGAACTTTGGCTTAACTTATAGCAACGCAAAATCGTTGGCTTTTCAGTATGCAGAACATCTAAAGAAAGACAGTCCAGTTAACTGGCATAACAACAAATCAGCGGGGGTTGAATGGATGCGTTCATGCGTAAAGAGACACCCTATACTTTCATATAGAAAACCGGAAAACGTTAGCATTGGTCGAATTTCAGGATTCACGAAAAACAACGTTGACATTTTTTTCAACAACTTGGCAAATGTCTTAGAAAAATATAAGTTCACGCCTGACCGCATTGTAAATAGCGACGAAACAGGAATCCCCACAGTTATGTAAGCGCCAAAAGTTATTTCCGAAAGAGGAAAGAAACAAGTCAGTCTTGTGTTTCAGCTGAGCGAGGAACACTAGTCACATTTTGTGGTATTGTAACTGCCACTGGTTCAGCAATTCCACCTGTCTACATTTTTCCACGGGTTAGAATGAAAGATTATTTTCTGCTTGGGTCGGTTACTGGTGCGAAAGGTTACGCGTCAAAAAATGGGTGGATAACAGCGGAAATATTTGTTAACGTTTTGAGACACATTCGGCAACATACAAGCTGTTCTCCGGACAACAAAATTCTCTTACTTGTGGATAACCACGAAACACACGTTTCATTAGATGCGATCAACTTTTGCAGAGAGCATGGGATAATTATGTTGTCATTTCCCCCACATTCCACCCATAAAATGCAGCCCCTAGACGTCGGAATTTATGGTCCGTTCAAATCTGGAAAATCTATCACAATTTATGATGTAGCCAAATTAATTTGTGAACCATATCTTCTTTCATTCACCCCTTCTAATATTATCAAAGCTTTCCAAAAACCAGGGATTTGGCGATAGATGAACCAGAAGACAAGTCCTCTACTCCAGGACCTTTTACGAGTAGCTCAGATTTGGATCAGCAAATTAAAATCATTTCAAATGAAATCATTAAATCAGCGGACATGACCGCCGCTCCTACATCTACTGACGTTGTAGCTGAGTTAATTGATTCAATTCTTTCAAGAGTTTTTGTCGAAATAGAAATGAACTTAACAGTTATATAAGAACTACAATTTGAAGGATGGAATTCACAAGTTGAGAAGTTGTCGGTGAGAAAAAAACAAAAATTGGAAGTTCTGAGCCCAGAAGTTGTGAGACCCTTCCCAAAACTCAAGACAAGAACTGAAAACAGTAGGGGTCGCAAACGTGGAAGTTCACGTATTTACACTAACACGCCAGAAAAGAATGAGATCGAAATGAAAACCCAAAACAAAAAAAAGAAGCAGTCTGTAAAAGTCACTGATGTGATAAAAAATATAATGGGTGGAAAAACTGTTACAAAAATTGGAGCAAAGTCGGGCAAGAGAAAAGTTTATTCTGATTCAGAAGAAAGTGATGAAGAACAGTTAATTAGAGAAATCTACGTTGACTCGGACGTAGATATGGATTTTCATGAAGACAATTTGCCAGATGGACTTCTAGATGACGAGACTGTTTCAGTTGGAGACTTTGTTCTGGTCAGATTTTCCACCAAGAAGAAAATCCTCTATTTTGTTGGCAATGTCCAAGAGTTGATGTATTGTGACGAATATCTGGTGAAGTTTTTGAGAAAACGCAAGAATTGTGGTTTTTGCTATCCTGCTGTAGATGATATCAGCCCAATACCAAGAAAAGAAATAATTTCCAAGCTTCCTAGGCCACTAGAGGTTAAAGGAACAGCTAGACAAGCATCATACATTAAATTTTCTGTTTCCTTTTCGAATTATGATGTTCAATAAACATTTTTATATTTTATAATATTTATTTCATTAAGAGGAGGTTGTAATATTATGCTTGTCCATATCTACCCCACCCTAGTCCAAATCTACGCCACCTTGGGGCAGTTTCGGACAAATACAGCCCTACATTTGTCACATTATTTCACCCTTTTGGAGTAGTTTTAAGGGCTCGAAAAAAATTAAGTAGCTTCGTAAAAGTTACGTCCTCTCTCAACAAGACAGTGGTTTCTGAGCATCAAGTAATTTTTGAGCTACGGCATTTTGAAAAAAAGTGTCCGAATCTGCCCCACCCTACCCTACTTAGGAAATACCCTGTAGACACTACAATGTATTTTACATTAAATGACTAAGTTGTGGCAAAAAATTAACTCAGTATCTTTGTGATTTCTTTGACTCTGTAATAGAGCTCTTGCTGCACTCTGTATATGCTGTTATCTTCAGTAGTGAAAAATTAAAAAGATATTCTTTTCTTAACTTCAACTTTATCTTAACTTTATTCCAAATTTTAGGTGTAATTTTAGCAGTAGTAGAAAAAAGAGATTATTTATTAAGTCAATAAAACAAAAGAAATGATAACTAGTCACTGAAACAATTAATCGAATTAATTTTGTATAATTATGTATGTTTTGATGTCGCAGATTATGGAATCTAAAAAAGTACAAAAGTAAGTGTCTAAAATAGAAAAAAATACAAAGGAAAATATTCTGAGAGCGAATGAAATGAGAATAAGAATGGGCGATTGATCCAAATGAAAATCCAATTTAAATCGCTTTGTAAAATTCCTTCTTTAATCTTGAATATTCATCGCGAAACATGAAACAGAACGAATTAAAAGCACGCGAGTTACATAAATGTAGCTTATTGCATTCCGCGGATATTGGTTAACTGTCGGTGTGTTTGCTATCCTTTCGGAGAAACGCGAATAATTGGTTTTTTTGTTGCCTTGCATTAATTAAAACCTATAAGCGCGGCTTCGTGGGAAAATTGTTTCGGTGACATACATAAAATACGTTTTGTTTGCTTTCAAAAATAATAAAGGGGCGTCGAAATATAAACGAGCATACGCGGATAAACACAACACTTTTTCCAGTGTAATATTTCACCGTGATTTATTGTGAGATCAGGAACAGATTCCTGTTATATAAGTATTTTTAAATGAAAAAAAGTCTGAATTAACTGTGCTTTGTAACAGAAATCCATGCGGAAAACAAAAAAAAAGTCAAACAAGAGCGCCGCATATTTTATTACGTCAAAATAAAACAAGGTATTTTAAAAGCATCCCCCAAAATATGAAGCTTAATATAATTCTAAAAGCATTTCGATTTCGACGACTTTTAAAAATTTCACGAACAAGATACCGTTTGGTTTTCCTGACACCTACAATTGATTACTTAAAACTAATTTAATTTTTCCTTGTTAATTATAATTTCTTGACCAGAACAATATTTCGTTTTAATTATGAGACATTTATGTACGTTAGATACGGCCATAAAACACGAACATCCGTGCGTGACATTTTTGAAGACAGCCGGTTAGATTAAAAGGGGAAAACACTTGATATGATTAAAACCAGTTGTTGGAAACAACCAGTGCCGCCACACAAGAAGCATCTCGTTGTCCGCCGACGTACGTATTATGTTTTAATTAAAAAAAAGCGTGGCGGCGAGTGCATTTAATTAAAACACCGCATACCCATATTGTGCTCCCAAAAAATAAAAATGATTCTCGTTTAATTGTGACCATATTAGCGGCGATTGTGTGACTTTATTTCTTGCTCCCCTAAATTGAATTGCAACTGCTTATATATTTTCTGTATTAAAACACAAATAGATGTTGCCAAAATTATACAACCAACAATTATGTATTCATGTATATACTTTGCCACGTCTACCTAAACTCTGTACATAATGGTGTTCTGAAGCTCTGCACATATGCCTTCGAATACACTTCGAATGTATTTAAATTCTTCTCACTTGTGATTCTTAAGATATTTTGCGTTTCTATAATCTTTCAAAAAGTCATGTCCTATGTCCAATGAGATCAAAGTTCGGATTTACGAGTACAAGACAGCAAATGTGACCCATACTAACATTTGGCACTGAGACAAGAGTTGAAAAATGCAAAACAAAGTAGACCATAAAAGTAACCAAAATGAAAATACTTAGAAATAAAGGCGATGGAACATTAAGTAGCAGAGCCTGAAGCTCTGAAATAAGCAGAAAATTGGTGGTCCAAAACGTAGTTGAGTGAGTTCGGGTGAGAAGACGAGAGTAGTACAACCATGTTAAAAAACTAAATGACAACGTAATACCTAATAGAGAAGTTGCAAGGAAGGAGACTACCAAACCATCGAAGTATTGGTTAGAATCAGGGTATCATCATTCACCAACTTCATAGAATAATGAGCCGGCGAAATTGAAAAGAAAACAGATTACGATCTAAACAAACAATAAAAAGAATATTTCCAAATCAATGGGTTTACCTTTTCGTAAAGCTACATACAGGCTGTTTCATTGAAGATGCATCAAACTTGAGGGACACGTTTCTGACATTATTTCAAACAAAATATCTTAATAAAAAATTTTAATCGGAACAAGTTGAAATTTGCATAATTTGGAGTCGATGTTTTCTGAAATACTGTAGCGCGCCCTGCCCTTGACCGAAAGACTAACTCGGTCATTCAACTTTGCCGCAGCGATGTGAAATCGCGTGGATATTTAAACTTAAATAAACAGCTAATTATTATTATTTTTATTGATTGCCAACAACCACGATGTTTTAAATGTGTTTTGCCGAATCAGCTGGGGCGACATTCTAGAGGCAATAAACCAATAAACAGGTTCGTATTAGAATGAGTCAATCCTAAAAATATGCGACTTTGTTTTCCCTTCGATTTTCTCGAAATTTATTCATTACACAGAAAAATTTACAAAGAAACTTTTCTTTCTTTTCCCGACATCTACCCGCATACCAAGTTTGATGCGTCTTCAATGAAACACCCAGTATAAGCACAAGCAACAACTTTTCCAGTACAACCTCTGTTCATGATGGTGGTTGGTTACTATTGTAATCAATACCTATTTGACAAATAAACCTAGGCTTACGTGTTTGTCAAATATCAAATCGTGTGAATGAGAATCATAATTG
This sequence comes from Dorcus hopei, assembly GCA_033060865.1. Taxonomy (NCBI): domain Eukaryota; kingdom Metazoa; phylum Arthropoda; class Insecta; order Coleoptera; family Lucanidae; genus Dorcus; species Dorcus hopei. Next base: position 45,237,544 of record CM065426.1, on the reverse strand, counting down.
TTTACTTCAGGCATGGGCATGGTAAGGGGAAGTATCTCCCACTACGCTAAGCAATAGGTCAAACGAGTGTCGATTGCAGCTAGCTTGGTCCCACGAAATATAAAATTGTAGACGGCGGCGGCGCGGTGTATTCGTTTTGATGCTGTTCATATTGAATTAAACCGAAAATTATTATAAATATTGTTTAAAAAAGGTTTGTTTTTCAATTTAAAATGGGCTCGAAATTGTACGAGACTGTTAAACGCTAATAAACCAACATGAACTAACTCATTCGGCGCTCTCTGTTTTTGATTTCGTTGATACGACTGAGTCAGTTATGTGCCGGCGCTTGTTTGTCTGAAATATCGAGATCGTCGCAAATAATTGGGGGTGGGGGTCGAGCTTTCGGCGAGCTCGTGCCCGTCCCTGGTTTACTTGATACTTGCTAAATCCACAATTATTGGCCTATTTGTCAAATACCTCAGACTCTTGAGCCCGCCCTAATCTACATACGTTGTGACGAGCGTCAGGACTTTTTATTTGAAACCCAATTTTTATTGCCTTTCTTTGTATTAACTTTGTTGTGAAACCAACAAGACGCCAGTGCAGTGCGTGCTTAGTTAAGCTATCGTAGTTATTAATTCAATTTGTTTAGATTTTAATTTCAACAGATTTATTCGACCATACAAATTAATTTTCGATTATTGTTAAGGTTAAGTTCCATTTCGGTTTAAATTTATGTTTCCGTGTATTACTCATTATATGCCGAAGGCGCAATTATTTCAGTTAAATTTATATGTAAATATTTCAGACTGTTTATTTGTGCAGGAACATCGTAGAGCGAGGACGCGTTCCGATTTTTATTATAAGCTTTGTTTTTTTGTTAAGTTTGATGAGTCGCTCGGTCAAGTCTCGCGACTAACCCCAATGCCGTTATTCTGATAAAATTAAAATTAAATTAATAGAGATTAGTTTTACACTTCTGACAAACAACACGTATCGTCTATATCAGAAGTATCGGAAACATTGTAGATTACTGTACCTACATATTAGTTACATTACTTTTAATAAAGTTAATTAGTAGTAAATGTGTTTCACTTTGATCTCGGTCGCAAAATTACAACAAGTTTTATGATTCCTTCCAGATTTAGGTATGAAAAGTGGTTTCTGTTTTGTCCAACATTTACAACGAAAAGTTTCTCAATATTAAAGACACCGCCCAGATGACGTAATCGGGATGGGGGCCTAGGAGGTTGTAAAATACATATTTACACTTCTAATTAATAATATGAGAGCGAAACGTATTTTGTTGATCTGCTTAACCATTTTAAATGGGCATGAGATTGTTCAGAAATTTATAGTACCTTAAGCAGCGGCTGTTCAATTGAAAAGTCATCAAGTCGGTTTTGCTTTTTGGATGAAAGAAGAACGCTTGATGTCGAACAGTTGTAGTGTTTCTCTAATACAGTCTTTTTCTTTTGATCTTCCCCCTTTGTCAATTGTTTCCGAATTTGTCAAATGACTTTCCAATCCGCAGGCCTACTATACTTTGAACAGATTGGAAAGTCATTTGACAAATTCGGAAACACATTTGACAAAAGGGGAAAACCAAAAGAAAAAGACTGTAAATTAACGTAACCATAACCGAGTTAATCTACTTCAAGATCTTGCTTCACAATGTTATGAAAAGTACAATACTTTTTAATTGAACACCTCACGTATCTGTTGGATTTAATATCTGCATTCAATATCGTTATAAAAATTCTTGTAGGGTAGCTATATGAAATTGTTAACGCGGTCACTTTGTTGAGCTACGGATTGTTTCGTGGGATAGTCGGTTGGGGGCTGTGTAGATCGACAAGGTGAGTCAGTAGCGGAAGGTGTTCAATAAAACCAAGAAATGGGGATGTAGTTTTTCTGAAGAAGTCTTTACTTTTTTCAAAACAATAAGCCCTTGTTTCCTTGGGTAAACTACCCTGGTATCTTTGGTCCAAACCAGAGTGGCATTCTTTACCTTGAGCTACAATTACCCCCACAGCTGAAATTACGGCAGGCCCGTAGAAAGAGAGCGATCACATTTTGCTATTATTTATAATAAAGCCGGGAGCCGGACAGCTTATTACAATTTTCTCTATTCATCATAAACATGATCAAAATTGACTTACTAATACATTTGTAACAAAGTTACCGTTGTTACTAAGAATATTTTAAATTTTATTATGAGAATTGTTTATTTATTTTACCGTTTCATGTATGTAGTAAAGAGTTTTATTGTGCAGAATTAAAGTTTCAATTTACCACTCACATGCCTACATAAGTGCTTTGAGAGCACGTATTGAAAAGTCATCCGCCGGCGTGTGCATGATTCGAAGCACTAAGCGACCTGTGCTCCGTTCCTTTACCTGCTATCGTTCTTGAATGGGCGTCTCACTCATTCCAACTTGACACGGGTGTCTCGTGTGTACCGTTCTTCAGTCGGTTTCTCATTTTTACCAACCTGACACGGGTGTCTCGTGTATGCCGTCCTTGAGCGGTTGTCTTACTCTTGTCAACCTGACACTGGTGTCTCGTGTATACCGAGTGAGTGTCCCACTCACTGCCGCCGGACCCGTTCGATTCCTGGAGCCGGAACCATATCGTCAGTGCAAGTCTGCTGTTTAGTTAAACCGTTTGGGATATAAACAATTCAAGTTGTAAATATGTACATAGCAGAACGTTTACTCTAGAACACCAGAGAGAGAAAGACAACACGTTACATATTGCAATAATATCTAAATATTTATTCTATTGCCTGCATCAATTTTACAAGAAAAACATTAATACTTTTTGAAACTATTGCAATTTCTTTTCTATGACTCTTCAAGTTTTCAGATAAATTTTAAATGATCAGTTTTATTTTGCTCGATGCACCAACTGATAAAATCTCTTGCGTGTAAACTTTCACACATTCTAAATCACTCATACATAAGGAGAACTATTTTACAGTTAAATAAATAATTTGAATTCTCAAAACGAAACTAAAAGTCGGATAATTATAAATAAAAAACAGAGGCGTCTTCGTGCACTTAAAACTGAAATTTCAATTTCAAACATGCATTACCGTGCACCATTGGAAGCATGACCGTACTGCATTAGCAGAAAAAGCGACATCAAAGCGAGTTATTATAAATATCAGTTCAATAACTTGGTTGTGATGGCTACAATTTTGCAATTAGTTAACCGCACAGCCGTTGGTGATTCAATTTATTTCGGACCTATTAATGTGTAGTTAGATATACTTAGATTTAAAATAAATTCCTAGTCTTCAAAGCTCACAAGAAGAATATTTTTAAGCTGTACAAACAAAAATATTTGTAGCTTTTATGAATAAAATCACTTTTCTTGAGCCAAACGATGCAAAAAAAGATAGTTGAGAGAGGTGTACTTTCACTAAGTTTTGGAGTACTACAAAAAAATGACGAGATGATATTTAGAAACATAATTACCTTTACGTGAATTTTCTTTTTTTTTACTGCGGTGAAGCTATTGTGCAGTTGAAAACCGCATTAGAGGCGAACGTTTTGCATACATTATGTGGTACAACATATGTTAATACATCATAAGTCATCACGCGAACAATAAGGGAAACATCTGCATTGTGTTTGGTAAATACTACAACAATAGGACGACTGAGCACTTCTGCGGCAACGAATGTGCTTCCCAGATATAAAATATTAAGTTCGTACTTTTGGGGCCCGCTTATTGTAGGTACGCCCCAACAGCAGCGCGAGGAGATTTCTGTATTCCACCGCCGCTTTAATAATGCGAGTTATTTTTGAATGGAAAAGAAAGAAAACATTCGGGGGCGCACATTACATCCGGTTATTTGCCGCTTTTAAATTTACTTTGTTTGTGAAACATAATATCGATAGGAGAGTTAAAGCGGCATTCTTTAGGTTAAAAGCGGATGTGATTCAGAACTTCTAATTTCGGTTTAGTACTTGTGTCAGTTATGAGTTCTGAGAGGACATACCGATTGCATTATAGGCGAAAATGTTACCACAGAATAATTTTTTTGTACTAGAGAAGAAAGTGTAAAGAGGTCAAATAATAATTAAATTATTACGTATATTGATGTCATAAAAAGGTGCTAATTAGAAAAAATGTCCCATAATTTGTCATTGATAAAAAGAAAATTGAAATTTAAACGTGGAGGACGTGGACATATTTTGATGAAAAGGAAATATTTATCTGTTTAAAGGAATAGTGTCTTAGTTGTCCTTCTTGTAAATAAATCTGATTTTGGTGACTTATACGATTTTATTGTGACATTATTGGATGAAAAAAAAAGTTTTCTCATTTTCTATTCGTTTCCTTCCAAAGGGGTTTGGGTCATTTTGTAGTTTCTCTTGCAGCGATTAGTTTGCCTTGGTCCATTGATGAGTTCAAAACGCCTGAACGGTCCAGTGGTAAGGGATCGGCCTTGCAATCGCATGGTTGTCGGTTTGAACCGCACTCGGGATTTTTCTCGGGGGTGGTCGGTATCGATTTCAGGCACCCTTCAGTGTTGGGGATAAAATTCGACAATGCTTCCCCTTAAACGGCGAGGAGGTTGGAAGTAACAAAGCCATGGAACACTTTACACACACTCAAATACACTCCCGCTCCTGAGGTCCTAACAAGTCTTTGACTTAGGACCCCGTTGGGCAACCACCACAGATTAAAAAAAATACATCATTTTTTGTTTAGTACTGGTAGCGATTCTTTTCTGTTCTTGTTTTGTTTTTGACTTCCTTAAGACTTCCTTAAGCTACAACTATCTCCTGGTTTTTTATTTTCTTTCTCTATTTGTTGATATTCTGGCTCCTTCTCTTGTCATATTGTTTTCTTCTTTTTGAATGTGTGTAATTTACTTCCATGTTTCTCGCTGGCTATTGGTTTGTTTTGTTTGTTATCATATGGGTAAGATGATGATGCGAATCAATTTCAATCAGTTTCTGTTTTACTCCACTTTGATAATTTGCTTTAATTTATTCTATCTTATGTTTCAATTTGGCTTTATGTTTTCTGTAAAATAGTTTGACCAACTTGTTATTGATGTTCCACATACAGGGCGAAACGAAGTGCGCGTCGATTTTCGTCTTACGTTGAAAAAATCTCCTAATAAAGTTTTGGTTGACATTCTTTAATAAAATAGTTAGGAGGAGGGAAGGTCGCCCGGGGAAAGAAATTTGATTTTTGATGTAGTGATAAAAATTTAAATTTAGAATTTACGCACGCACTTTAGCAACTTTACAGATTCCTGTAAATCGAAATTCGACTATTGATTACCAAATGGCGCTGCACACTTCAAATTCTGCAATTTTCTTTTACAAAAAAATTCAAATGGCGTTTCCACTAAACTGTCGAAAACGAAATAGACTGAATATCTTTCATATCAAATGTTTGTGTGAAAAAACGTTAAAACGTGTCGATTTATAATCGTCGATTTATACTCAACATACCCAACTGTAATACATCATCCATATCCCTTCCACCTCTCAAACCAATAGAATTTAAATAGTAAATGTACATTATTGAATGTGAATGAGAATAGCGGAGAATTCGATTTAATCCCTTCTTAAGGCCGTTTGAGACTACTCTATTTCTTGTACAAGATTTGGTTCAATTTCTACAAAAACAAAACAAAAAATTTTTGAGCTGCGAATACGGTTTGGAGATAGAATACGTTCTATTTTTTCAGACAGTTTTCGAATCAATTAAATTTTTTATACAATTTACTATGTATATAATTAAAATTGTTCAAGGAATGGAAACAAATCTTGTACAAGAAATAGGGTGTGTAAAACGACATTTACCAGAAAAAATATGGTTACGTAATCCAAAATATGACAAAATGTGACAACTCATATTGTATAGCGTTTCTTCTGTTAGCATTTAATTGTCCAATTGTCAAGTTTAGGATGTCTTAATAATGTTTTACTTTGTCGCAGAAATGGTAAAGATGGTTGAACTTTTTTTTTAAATAATGAATTTGTCAACAGAACTGCTGAGCAATTCAATTAACAACATTCAAACACACATTTCATCGCAAGTAGGTTGTGAAACTAGTCTTAAAATTTTGGGAAACGAAAGTCACTAAGAAATGAAGCTACACAAATAGCGGTTTTAGGACAAATTGTTATGGATCGAACGTTGAGTACAAGAAAACCATTTGAAATATCTGGAGTAGCATTTGATGAATTTTGAAACGTAACAAATTCCATCCTTACAAAATTAACTTGGTACAGGAACTTAATGAAGACGACTTTGACTTACAATTTTGTAAAATTATGAGTGAACAGGCCAGGGATCTAAATTTTCTATTTAACATTTGTTTTTCGGATAAGTGCTTGTTACAGTTCATTTTTTTCATTCCTGTTCTGAATACCCCCTGTATATGCATTGCCACCGTCCAGCCTTCATTTCTGTTCCGAACACGCCCTGTATATGCGAAATTCGACGTGTCGGATTATTCCTTGGACCGCGTCGTTGTACACATTGCAGTCAGTGTAGGAATACCCGTATTTCGCCGGCGTAATTTTTCTTAAACTTTCGTTTTAGCATATTTCTATTAACAGGACCTTCATTTATTTAAACAAATTCATTTTATATACGTAATCCCTCCTTATTTGAGTTCAAAATCGCGTGTATGTGAGGAATTGAACGAATTATAACGAAGTTCTACTTCTGGACGCGTATTATGCGTGACCTTTGTCCTTTCAGCCGATTGGTTCCCACCGTTACTAAGAAGGTTCCCCGGAGGTAGGATTAGAAGGTGTCTCGCTTGTTTATAATCGTTCCTTGTTTGTCAAACGAGAAATGTTGCGCCATTGTCAGAACGAAACTTGCCGCCTCTTGGGTCACACTCTCTTTTCGTAAATATTTTTATTTGTGCGTGCCATTACATCGAAGGGATGTTAGTGCATTTCTACGGCTAATTGCCGACTCTGATTAGACCCAGTTGTGAGACAGGAAAACCGCGTGTCCCGTGGTTTGTCCCAGCTTCGGTAACAGACCGAGGTAAGTTCTATACGCAGCAACTCTCGGTTTGACTTATGTGTTCGTTTTATTTCATTGCTTATAGGCTTTTATCGTGAGCTTCTAGCAAAAGCTATCATTAATCCTAGACTTTAATCTGGGACCTATATCAAGAGGTATTTCTCGTTGGGTGCATCGCGAATTACGGCGTTGGAAGTTCCCTCCCTCGCCCCTCTACGCGGAAGCCGGCACACTACAAAGTGTCGCTGCGACATTGCCGCAAAGACACCGACAAACGAATCGGACATCAAAGGAATAAAGGTCGGAGCGTTATAATTTCTTTTCTTAGTTTTGAGCGATATTTCGCGGATTTTATTTTTGATCCATTATTTTGATTTTGCCGCAATAAAACTTGCAACTTATTGCGTAACTGCCGGTGTAATTTAAATATGATATAAGCAGACGAGCGTTGACGCGTGCAAATAACCGGAGATTGCATTCTTTTGTATTCTGTTGCATTAGTTACGACTTGAATTATTTTAATATAGTTGTGTAGCGATTTCGGATCCGAAAAGTTAGGTAATAACGTATTATGTTTATGGCCTTGTTGTGTACTTAGATCGTTCGACTTGCGTTGAATTTGTTTTATTTGTTTTGTGTTTCTATTAATAAAAGTGTTCATGTTTTGGACGTAACGTGTTTTCTTAATTTTTCACGCGTTTCCTTTTACAAAAAAAATTAAGTGGCGCCTGTTTTTGGTTTGGCCTTCGCGTTTTGGTTAGAGAACCCCCCGTCCTACTGTGCTGGCTAGCAACATTGGAGTAAAGTTTCGCTCCAATGTAAAACTTCTGCCTATCTACGCAGGTAGGTAGCATGCTCTTACTTTCTTAACGGTACTCAATCGCCATAATGCCGATATTGGTCATATTCCAATCCAAGGGTATTTCGTGAAGCGTATACCCAACAATCAATGAAATTAAATGTTTGGGCTGAAATATTTGGTGATCGAAAAGTTTGGTATCATTGTTCTACCTGGAAATTTGACGGGGGACAGGTATTTGGAATTACTTGAAGATACCCTTGATACTATATACTAACAGACATAATAGAGAATGAGGATGGCTACCTTGAAGATCAATTCATTTTTCAACAGGATGGAGCTCCCCCACATTATACTCGACTGGTTTGTCAGTATATGGAAGAAAGGGTTCCCCGGCACTGAATTGGAAGAAAAGGAGCTATTGAATGACCTCCGCGGTCTCCAGATTTATCTCCCTTGCACTTTTGTGGGGCTATTTAAGAAGTAAGATTTATGCCACTCAACCGGCATCTTCAGAAGAGTTACGTCAGCGTATTGCTAATGAATGTCGTCATATAACTCCGGATATGATCCAAAATGTCAGACAACGTTTTGAACAAATTTTATATTCATATTATAAAATTACTTTTTCAATAATGTCCCATTCATGCTACGTGTCCTATTTAAATTCTATAGGTTAAAGAGGTGGAGGGTGGGAGATATATGACAATTAGATATGGGATGGAAAAGTGTTCCCCTTGAATTATAAATCGACGTGTTTTTCAAATTAACAGTTTCCTGGAAGATATTCAGTCTGTTTCGTTTTCATTGGCCCACCCTGTATTTTCAGAATCTTACAAATTTGTTCTCTTACTTATCCAATCGAAAGTCGTTTCGAAGTCGATATGACAGTTTATATATGTGTGTCTGCTCTTTTTGCTCTTAGTTATATATTTGCATGTAATTTATTTACAGTTATATACAGGATCCGGCAGTCAAACATGACACTTTTACTTTGAATGTCATCCAAGGTAGGAGAGAAAAATTGGGAAGAAAACGGTGTAATTCGATTCCACAAGTGTGGAAGTTTTATATTCATGGAGCAGTGGGGCCATGAGCATCGCGATTTTGGCACAGAGACGTATTTCAAAAACGGCGATTCCGTTATGATCATGCAACGAAAGTTCCGCCAGCATTTCAATGGCCGCGTTCAGGTAACTGCAGCAGCTGAGTTGCTTACTAAGCAATCGTTTGTGATTGGCTATTACTTTAATTTGAACCAATCACAAATGATTGCTTAGTCAGCAACTCAGCTGCTGCAGTTACCTGAACGCGGCCAATGTTTCTCCCCGCGGAAAATTCCCACATGGAATTGTTGTTGGTGCAAAACTTTCGCACTACGTCTTCAGTTGTGCCAAGGAGGAGGGGTGGGTCTGTTCGAACCGTCAGAACTCCTGAAAACATTGAAGTCGTGCGTAGTGCGATGGAACAAAGTTTCCGTCAGTCTGATATAATTTTTCAGACGTGATGGTTTTTTAACAATTATTTTTTATATTAAAAATTTCCGGACTTTTTTGTCTTCTTAAAAAAAGAAATATTTTCTTTGTCGAAAATTGTCTGTGTTATTCCCTCTCAAAAAACGTCAGGTTTGACTGCTGGACCCTGTATTTACATGTATATTACTTTGCATTTTCTTTTATTTTCTTTAAGTACGATTTTTATCTCGTTTAGGCCAAGTCTTTCCATCTCCTAATAAATTTATTCGATGAATAACTTTACGAATCACTATGGAAACCATTCACAAAAATCAAGTTATTTGCCAAATAACGTTATCGGGAACTTTATTAGGAGGTGGAAAGATCGGGCCTTATAGAAATATCTTCCATGTTTACGTTTAAATTTTGAATTTCTTTTTCTTTTTCTATTTACTTATATTTATCTTTATTCATCTAACTTTATTATTTCTTTCGCTTTGTGTTTATTTCATTTGTTTCTTCTGCATTGCGTCTTCTTTGCTTTGTCACGATTTATATTATATTACGTCTTTAGATTGTTTTCTTGACCTACTTTCCCTGATTTTGTCAGCATTTCATTTTCATAACAATCTCTTTAGTTACTGCTACTAACTAGGATCTTCATGTTGCAGTATTTCTTTATCGAGTTTTTCTTCTTCCAATACCTCTAGCAGTTCTATTCTCGTTCTTTTAATTGCGAATAAGTTAAAACACATTAAATATTAAATGTGTTAGAAAAATGCAGATTAAAATGTTATAATCGGTGATATTTCGCTGTACATGCAGCCAGCTGCTTCAGGATCTGTAAATAGACAGGAAGTTCGGCTTAATCCTTTTTCTTCCACTTCTCGCCATGCAGCTTTGTGATAAACCAGATCTTAGAGAACATGGACAGGGAAAAGCTGAGTTGTACAACAATGGGCATATATCATTTATAAACAGACTGGCGTTGAAGAGTATAATAAAGGTGCTCTTACACGAGCAATCTTTACGGCAATTAGTTGCTCGGCGACCTAGTGGAGTTATATCGATTAACATCATACGATTCCTAGAAACTATTTCGACAACTATGGCAATATTGCTCCATATTGCTACGTGTTGTTTATGTTGCCGATACGAGTTGCACATATATCCATCGGGTTTGGGAAATACCAGGCATTTTTTTTCCTATCGCGCTCGTTCATATACTTGCGTCTCTTTCTGTGGTCGATGAGTTTTATTAGCACAGGATTCGGATCTCTCATGTTAGTAATTTTCTTTTCGTAATTATTGGAACCAGTTCATTCACGATTAGTTCAAAATTACTTCGGAACATTCTTCTGAGGTTTTGAAATAAGAAGTCGTTTCAACTTAATTTATTTCACAATGCTGAAGGTAAGTGTTCTCGACTAGCTAGAAATGTTCGCATCTAAATTCGTCTATTTCTCCTTTTCTTTCTTTTTTTTATCGAATGCATTATAACAAATGCACTTTTAGCGACAGTGAAAAGATAGACAATACTTATGGTCGGCAACAGTTGCTCCACTGAATTTATCGTGTACACACTCATTGTCTAATTGCTGGATATTGATCCAGCAATTTTGAGCTATTCATTGACAAAGAGTTGCTCCACATATTTCGTATAATGTGTTGCCTTATGTTGGCCATGACGTAAAAATTGACTGAAGTTGCCAGCAACTGGGCAATTTTAATTGCTCGTGTAAGAGCACCTTAATGTGCGTAAATCAATACTTCAAAGAAGATTCTGTTGTCAAGCATTAAACTTTTCCAAACTGAAATAAAAAAAGGAAGCAATAAGTTCTTTTGTAACCCAAAGGATTATTCAATTTACGTTTTTCCTTTATTTCTCTTTAAAGCAGCAATTATTGTGAAATCCTTTACATGTGCTATATTTAGAACACTTATACGAATAATGAGTAAGCATTTACGCGAACAAATTTTTATTAAATGAAATTTGAAGATTATTTATTTAAGTTCAAAATACATGGCCACTTAAGATAATTTTATTATGATAGGGTTGACCTTCCCGAATTACTTGGACTATTGGCATTACTAAATTGTAAGAATTGGGTTAGAACCACTATAAAATTTTCCTTTTGCTCGAATTTTGAAATTCTAATGTGATTCCCTCTACTCCGTTGTAAATGATGAAAAACTAAGGTAGCGTCCTGTTCGATATTAACGTATGTCGTTATCAGTATCTTCTAGATGAAATATACATTGATTTTGGCTTCTAAATAAGATAGCAGAAGCTTGGTGCACCGTAACAGCCACATTCCACACAATAGGGTTTTCGCCTCTTTGGAATTTCCCACCCGTGAAGATCGACATCTTTCTCTTTATTAATTTGACCCTGTTTCGTTCGCGTTGGAACTCACTTATTAAAATAAACAACGTCCAATTTTACAAAGATAGAGCATTTATTTACTTTTTTGTGTGGATCGGTCATTGTACGAATTTTATTTTATCAATGAAACTCAAAAATAATTTTACTAGAACGAAATCAAGATTCTGGCGTGTGCTCCTAGCAAAACAATGGATCTAAAAATAACGGAAAAAATCCGTTATTGTTTACGCTCAGACGCCGTTCTACTCAAAATTGCAATCTCGATCTCTCCTTTTATTTGCGCCGAGATACCAGACCATTAATGAGGGAAGCTTTTTGCATGCCACGTTTTGTTCTTATATTTTGGGTTAGAATTTCAAGACTCTTGTTCTCTTGTTGAAAATTCCGGCGGTGTATTTATAGGTCTCACACAATATCACACATTGTGATTATCATGAATACATGAAGTTTTAATTTTCTCAGTGCACTTTTACTTATCAATTTTGAAAACATGAAATTCAGTTAATTAAGATTTCATGTTGGCAAAGCAGTAAAACTCCTTAAGTACAGATCTAAAATTAAAAAGGAATGAAACAGTTTCATTAAATAAATTACTAGGAAAATTAGTTTTTAAGTAACGTTTTATTTTTAGATTTTATATGAGCACTTAAAGAGCAAACGCAACATTACTTTTTAAAACGCTAATAAATTTCTTGTTCGTACGATTTTAAAGCGGCCGCAGTTCTTTCCAATTCCAAGTAACTTCGCTTTAATAAAAAGTTTGAAGAGTTCTCGAATCTTTTGTTCATATTTTCGGATGAAGCCGTTGCAAAACAAGTTAAATAATCGCGTTGCATGTGCAGGATTACTGTTTACATTCTGAGGTCCTTGCACGTCGGAACGTGAAATATTCGCTGCGTGTCTCACTGAAGAAAAATAGCGTTTAAAGAAAACAGTGTGGCAGATGCGAACTGGTATATACGATATGATATATCCGTCTGGAATTTCAAGCAGTTCCTTGCGAAGTATTCAGACGCACACTTTGCGCAGAACCTTGGATTTTTTCGCGTCCGGACGCTTCTTGCAACCCGTACTTCTTAATTCAGAGCGTACGAGCTTAACTGAAAATTCTACGACGCCCACGCATTTATTTTTGGTAAAAATCGAAAGTCGCTATTCGGGCACCCTGCCAGGGCTGGCACACGAACGACATTCGGTTTAAAGCTCCGCGGGGGATTGCCTCTCTCATTTTTTTTTTTTTCAGTTTTAATTATTCTTTAGTACGTACGAACGTTGCCAAGTACGAAGATATATTATTAGAAGGTATATTCGCGTAATTTTGGAATTTCACTCTCGGAACGTGCAGCGATGATGTGAAATATTTTGGGAAAATGAGTCTTACGAACTTCAAGTCTTCGTTACCCTTTAATATTATTTATTACATTATGGTTACACTTTTAATATTAAAATCTTATCAGGTACAAAATAGTCAGTATGTATAACACAATGGTTATTCTTCTTTTGAATTTGTACCTCCTACTGGAGTGTTTCAAGGCTCAAAACTCGGGCCATTGCTTTTTGTTCTATTCGTTAATGATTTGCTATCCTCTTTATCTTGTTCAGTCTTAGCCTATGCCGACGACCTTAAAATTTATAAAAGTATTACATCTCTGGATGATATTCATAAGTTACAAAGTGACGTTAGTTATGTTGCGAGGTGGCGTGACAATAACAAGTTGAAATTGAATGTCGGCAAATGCTGTGTTGTTTCTTTCACATGGCAGGGCGTATATGAACAACTTACGTGATGAACGAGAAGACCCTCAAAATTTTTTGGTACTATCAAGGATCTGGTGGGTTACTTTCTCTCAGCACCACCAAAGCAGTGAGAGACATTTTTCAAACATTGAAACCATCAAAGCACTATATTTTGCCTATGTCTTACCCTGTCTGGAGTTCGCTTTTATGGTTTGGTTCTCCTATATGCCACGGGGTCGTATACAAAGACGATTTTTAAAATAACTTTCGTTGCGTCAGGACGGAATCTATCCGGCAAGAGGAGTGAAATCAATCTCAGCTTTTTGAGTGTCACAATATGGACTATCTTTCCTATTGACGAGACATGGGGAGCGTCAAACTTTTACGTAACTTATTAACTGATAATATTGATGCTCCATACTTACTTTCTAGGGCCCCGTTTCATGTTCCAAGGGCTTCATCTAGGCATGATGTTCCGCGTGCTTCGATCATGGTTATGTGCCGTAATGCTAATTGACTCTTGGAGTTGGCGTATTAGTTTCACCATCTTTATTTTATTTTATCTTGTGGACCTTCCTTCCTGGAAACATGTTTTATATTTCTTTTGTTCTTGCACTTTGTACTCGTATGTATATTTGAAATTGTCCTGTAATTGGGGTAATGAAGACGTTAATAAAAAAGCATTAGATGCAGACAGATCCAGTTGAATCAAAATCTAAGGACAGTGTATCCAATAATGACGGGATGAATAATCGAAATATAATTTTAAAAAAATTAAATAGAACAGAAAGAGACTTGAATTTCATCTGGTGATACATAAACTTAAGCAAAAATAAATGATAAAACGTTTCAAATGTTGTCCAGGTGACTGGAATTTGTTGGCAAGGAAGAAGTTTCCTTCAGGGGACGATTCTTGGAAGAGGTCGACCAGGAAGATGATGGAATGAAGAATGAAGAATAAATTTCACCATCTTCATAGCATAGTTATGTTAATCCCAAGATGATTAGGAATAGAAAAAAGCCTGTAGCAATTTATTTATTTCATATAAAGTCAACAAAGGTTCGAATGTTTGCTGTTTGTAAATTGAACACCAAAGAATCGTATGTTTCATTAAATTTTTATTTGTTTTTTCAAGTTTAGTCGTTTACTGGCAAATTTATGTATCCCAAATTGTAATTTTTGAAGAACTCTGAAGATTAGTCCTCTCCTTTGACTTTGGTATAATTTGTTCACTCAAATTTAATTTTTGAAAAAGCGTTTTCCAACAGAAAGTACAGCTTTTTATTTGTCTTTTCCTGACATTCGTCAACCTGGAGTTTGGTAATTTAACCATGGGTTAGTATACAGTAAAATACAATGTTCAAATTGTACAGAAGCCAGGTACGTTCTATGATCAGCATCATCAAGCAACAGAATTCAACAACTCAAGCAATTGGGATGATTCAAGGAAAAGTATTCAGTTCTTAGTTGAGTTTCACAATCGTTAAAACCGTTGCTCCATTACACAGTTTCTGGCAATAGCATTGCAAATGGCTACCACTATCATGTGATAGAAAAATGAACCACAAACATTCGTCGACTTAAACGACTGAATATGACAGTTAATTGTAGAGATCGAACCTCAGATCAGTGTTACTGTCATGGAAAGAGTTGCCCTCTACCAATAGAGGGCATATTTATATGTAATGCTACATCCCGTGCTTTATTTATTTTATTTAATTATTGAGTTAACGTTCTAGCTCTTCTAAATGATTTCTTTGATTTCTTTTTTTGTTTGTGGTCCTTCGGCGTTGAGCGCGATTTATTGTCTTTCTGATTTTCCCTGAATTCTACATGTTATACCTGGAAGATTATTAATATAAACGTTTCTATAAATTTTTAAGACCCCAAAAATAAAAACCAAAAGCCTTCCTAATTTTGGCTTGGATGTTATCATTAATTACATTTTTAAGGCACTTCTGTAATCAGACTTAGACATTACTTATGGAATGCTCGTACCAGTTAAGAATCTACTTTAAAATTTTTCAGTAAACCGTCTTTATTTACGTTTATTCCTTGGTCTGTCTTTTTTTAAAGAGGTTTGGAGAATCTTCAAAGACAACGTGAACGGTAATCCAAGTATCAGTTGTGTTGGATTCACCCTCACCGTCATTATCGCCTATTTCTTAGATCAGGTCATTGACATGAGCTCCTGCCAACTAAACTCCTTATCCTCTCTTGCAGCTGCTAATTTCTGGAATCTGCCGTTAGGCATCGCGTCAGAAATTTCGCACTGTCTGGTGGTGGTACTTATTTTTGTTAATTTTAATCGGGGTTGTCTTTTCCAGGTAGGTTGAGATCATGGACTGCCTCTCTCTTGCTTTCTCGTCCTTCATTTTGGTCATCATGATCGTTCGGAGCATTTTGGTGGTGTCTTCCCAGTGCTGCTCGTTGGTTAGGATAATGTCGGCGACGTTATCCTTGGATATTATTTTGCCGCATTTTCTGTTTGTCTCCGATCTGACGTTATCCCATCTCCCGCAGTCAAAGACCGTGTGCTCTGGGGTGTCAACTCGGTGGCAGTACTAGCAGGTGTCGCTATCCAGTTTACCTATGTTCTTCAAGTAGCTGGCAAAAACGCCACGTCCTGTGATGGCCTGCGTGACGTAGTGGTCCACTTCACCGAAATTTCTGCAGCTCCAACGTTTTTGCCCATCCTTGGTAAGAGTTCCAGGACTGCTGCCATGAGGGCCTCTTGTAGACTAACGAAGTCTCTTTTGCCTGATTGATACATTAGTTTCCGTTCTTCCGCCTTTAGTTTTATTGACGGGAGCGCTGCAACAACTAGTATCGCCTCCATAACCACCATCTTGTAAGCAGAGGTGATCCAGATGGTCATTTTTCTATTGACTCTCTCTAAGAGGCCCTCGTAGTGTTTGTACTTCATTGCCCGTGTCCAGATAGGCGCTGCGTAGAGCACGGTCGAGAGAACCACGCCGGCCAGGACTTTCCTTTTTTTAGCTCTCGGGCCTCGCATGTTGGGCAGCAGCCTTGCCAATGTCATTAAGGTTTTGGACGCCTTTTCACACGTTTTTTTAAAAGTGGATTGTCATTCTCATCTCGCGATCGACGTGAACTCCTAGATATTTGAGGTCTTTTTTGGATGTGATTGGTTTTCTATATCTATCGTCAGGGTCTTCAGTCTTCTTGGCCTCGCCAGGACTATCATTTCTGTTTTTGCCGTTGCGAGTTTCAGATCGTGCTCCTCCAGCCAGTTGTTAATTCTTTCCATGGCGTATCGGCTTTTTTCTTTCAGGAGTGTCGTAGTCTTGGCAGTTATAAGTACTGCTAGATCGTCCGCGTAGGCAATTGTATTGACCCCAAGACCCAGTTCGAGACGCAAGACGCCGTCATATAGGACATTCCACAGGTTTGGTGAGCCCTGCGGGACGCCAGAAGTCACTGTTATCTCTTCGCCATTGGGCTTAATGATGACCCGATCTTCCAGGTATGATTGCAGCAGTTTGGTTAGGGGGCTGCTGATGTTTGCTTGCTGGAGTGCCATGGCGATTTTCTGCCAGGAGGCTGAATTGAAGCTGTTTTCATTATCTAACGCAAGCATTAGACAGAAGTGCCTATTTTTGTGGGCGAACTCCCTCGTTCTGTCCAAGAAGCGCATACTCTGGTTAGGGCATTCGTGGTGGACCTGCCCGCCCTAAATTCATACTGTTGGTCGTGTATGGTGTTGAGCTTATCCAGCTCTTCCGTCAGCCGGTGCTTCACCAGCGTTTCCAGGAGCTTGGCAGTCACGTCCAGGAGGCAGATGGGTCGGTATGTTCTAATGTCGGATTCCATCTTCTTATGTTTTTCGAAAAGTACTAGCCTTGCCTTTTTCCAGATTTTTGGAAATTTGCCTTTCGTCATGCAGTCATTCATCACTTGTAAAAAGTGCCGCTTGTTTTCCCCTGCTGCCACTTTCACAACTTCCGGAGGGATGTTGTCCGGTCCTGGGGATTTCTTGCATCTTATCTTGAGGATGGTATCATCAAGCTCTTCCATCGTGATTGGCCTGACTTCTTCGACGGCGGCTTCGATGTTCAGCTATCTTATTCCTTCTTTGCTGGGGAATAGTTTCCGGATCTGGAGTCCTTGGTCTGTCTACTCACTGGGATTTTAACTCAACTTCATGGTGGTAGGATTTTCATCCATTCTGGTACTGGTTCTTCTTAGTTTAACAAGGTGGGAGAAACTTGAACTTCTCTTCTTGAGGTTTTGTTTTGACGTCACAATCTTCCAGATCGCTTTCGAAATCAATAATATGTGAACAAATTTAGGTACTTACCGAGACAGAAACAGATTTGCTAATCAGTTAGACAACTATATGTATAAAGGTTCGAATCTGTTCTCGTTCGTGTGGAATTGGTAATTAAAAAAGAATAATAAATCTTGAGAGTAAACAATAGTTCCAATAATAAACTAAACTTTGATTTAAAAAATATTTAATTGAAGATCAAATATTTTGATTAATTTGAGGAAAAAAATACACATTTTCTCTGTATATTGACAGTACCTGTGCAAGCAAATTGAGTGTCAATTTACGGTCACAGAAATATCTAACGAAACGAGCATGTGTCCCTCCGGTTTATTTTTACTATCTTCCGTTTAGTTTCGTGCAGGTTTTTTTAAGTTCCTGCTCCTCTACTCTTCGAAATAGATTTTCGTCGTTTTCTCAGAAACGCAACGCTCACGGTATGGGGACGACGCATGCATTCTCGTCTAATTCTGGAGAGAGGTCGTTAAATTGTTTAAATCGGATTTAATTGATTTCCAAAGTGAAATATGATTTGTAAACGCACGTTGTTTGGTAGATCTGAAGGAGGAGGATTTCGTTTGGCAAAGCAAGAAGCATTAAGTAGATTGCATATGACGTCATTAAAAAAAAATTGTTTTGGCAGAATTCCAAAATAATTGACGTCATTGTATAATATACATGTATAGTTTTTCCAAATTAATCGTAGAGTTAAGTTCGGACCTTTTCCAACATCCTCTTGTTATTTAAGGTACAATATTTTGGGGTCTCTTTGTTTCTAAAACATAGCTTAAATCGGTGCTTATTATATCTATAATTTCATAAGGAGCTAATTCGCATTTTAGAAGCCATTATTCCATGAAATATATAATTTTCCGAAATTTAATCCAAACAGGGTCATGAATTATCCTCGCACAAATGATTTCGGCGATTACGTGCGTACAATGCTCCAGCTCTAATGCGATTATTAATCTGAAAATGGTCCGAAACAGGGAAGTGTTATTATTGTTATTTCAACCCTCGCCGGCGCAGATACGTTGGTTGGCCCCAAATTGCATACAGGAGGCAATTTGTTTTTCTGTAATTTTTCTCACTCCCAGCTATGCCCACAATATTTTATTTTATTCTGCTCCTTTTATTTTCGGTTCGGGGTTTAAGCGTTTATTTACGGTTTCGCTGTATCGGAAGATGAATGACTAAAATAAATTACGGTGCTTCCAATCACGCTCAGATTATCTGGTAACTACCGTTCGCTTAAATACATACGAAAATATTTTCCTGATTGACTTCTTAATTTATGTCTCACTTGATTGATGATATTTTAAATTTACTGCGTTTTAATTTAGTCAAGCGTAGAAATATTTAAACATGCTGCTGGTGCTTTATATTTTTGGTATGTCGTCAAGTTATAATGAACATTTACCATCGCCTAGCGTCCTGATGTTTCGAGTCTTGAAATGATAGATTGAAAACGGAAAAGTTGATTTAATTTTGATTCGTCGCCGTTTTTTTTTATTAGAGTAGATAAATTATTGGACGCCCCTCGTAAAAGTCGTGGAAATCTTTACAATTGTTTCAAAATAAAGTATATACTTTGTTACGAACTAGAGTTTCGAAATGATCACAAATTACTGCGGAAGTGTTTTACAATAAATGACTTTAATGCGTCCTAAGTCCTCCTTACGACACGAAGTCGGTGTGGAGGATAAATATTTACTTCCCCCAAATATTTAGGCGAAACATAAAGATACCATCTTGGGACTTAATGTGTTTTGTTTGTAAATCTGCAGAATTAGCAGGCCCACATCCGGGAAAATGGAGTGCAATACACCCCTCACCTTAGTCAATCTACATTCAAATCTCTCTATAAAAAGGAGAGGCCACATATTTTGCAGCGTACAGGTCACATGCTAAATTGAATAATCCTCTTTATCTTCGTTAATTAGGTCCCTTAAATACATAGTTTGGCCGTTACCAAGTTCTGTTAATCAGTCTTTATTATTTTGTGCTGCGAATATGTATGGTATAAGTAGTGAAGGGAGCGGGTATTTCTGAACAGTAATACAATTATCATTGAGGGTTACTCAGTTAATTCAATAAACAAATTTCAGGTAAAGCAGCGAACAACAACGTGCAATACCAACTTCAATTGCAAGCCTAAATTCATTTTAAATTAACGTAATTTATAACGTCCCTTTGGCTTAGATTCACCACAACAAATGCATTAGCAGCAGGTGCGCCCGGCTACACATGTAATAAGCGCTCATATTTTCGTTTCGTTTCTGTACGTTTTGTTTATTTGTCGGTAAATGAGGTCTCCGTTTATTTATTCGACTTTTTTTCATTACCGTGCAAATATAATTCACCTCTTTGTTTCGCTGAGTTACAGCTTCATTTGCGGCGGTTCCAACTGAAGCACAACAGATTAAGGTGGCTCGCGCGTTTCAGGTTATTTTGTTGTGATTTTCAGGAATTTAACAGAAAAAAATTTAATCGATTTACTAAATTAAATTAGGAGTGCATCACTTTGTACATTTTACATTGATAATTATATTTATTAATACCTCGCGTACGCTCATAGATCAAGGCTAAAGCAACTCTAGTATCACATTACTAATACTATATCAGACTTCATAGTGTAATTTCCTACCTATATTATTAAATATGTGTAGCAATTTAATAATAATTTGTTAAATCCAAAAGACCAAAGTAAATGGTATCGGTCTTGCCAAAAAAATTGTATATTAAAACAAGTTTATATGCAAAACAAGTTTATAAATAAAATATACAAATTTGGTTCAAGGATTGAACCTTGAGGTTTAGTCCTATTGTAACAATCGCATCACGGACTATAATTTAGGTACTTTAAACATTGATACGATATTTATATTGTCTGTTTCTATAATACAATCTAGATAGATTATTTGCGTGGGATATTTTGTTCAGCTTATTTCATTTCAAATAGGTAGAAGTCAAGAATTTCTATTTTTTGCAATTTTTTATAGATATTGTAAAAATAAGGATTGAATTTGAATAATGTAGAGTACGGGACATCAGTTAAAATCGACAGAAATTAGAAATTATAAAAACAAATTGCGTTTGAGGAAGTTGAAGTACGAGAAGCAAACGAAGACAAGGCCGAGGGACACCAGTTAAAAGTGACAGAACTAAAGACATATCCGACAGAAGTTTCAAATATTAAGGGAATGAGGAAGTAAAAAAATACCAAAGCAAACAAAGAAATAACAGGGAAATGAAGACATAACTGAGAAAACAGGTTGATACGGTGAGAAAATCCGTTGCAATAATTTCTAGCTTTCGGGTCATCCTGTATCTTGGCCGAAGTGTAATTGCGTCGCAGTTTAACCTTTGCAACTTGGACTGTTCCATAAACTACGCTTAGGACGGTAAATAACCCCGGACGACCCCTTTTCTTTTGTAACGAGATTGTTCAATGTTGGAAGTGGGATATATTAAAGGCTTGTCATTGATCAAGGACCTCTCCCCCACCCGAGAACCGTTCACGTCGCACGCCGACCCGATTGAAATTCCACCATTCCGCCAGTCTTGTGATCGCCTGCTTTGCAAACAGACTGAAGTTGACGCAAATGGTCACTTAAAGTGGTCTCATGAAAGTGGTTACACTGGACACGCATCCTGCTGACGTGCATTCTCAGCTGGATGTTGAAGGTCGGATCTTACTTTATCATATTTCTTCCTTGTTTAATATTTTGAACGCATTTTAGTACCGACTAGGTTGACATACGAATTTAAAGTTACTGTTTATTTTTTTTGCTAGTTAAGTTAATAATTTTATAACGACCAACGGATCCGATTGTTTCGCGTTTTGACGTTATATGTCACTTGATTCTTGACGTTCTGCACTGTCAGATTAATTGACTGCGCTTTTATTGCATTTTGTTTTCATTTATTTAACAAATTTTTGGCGTGGAACTGAGTTTACCCCTTTTAAGATATAAATAATAACAAGTATGCATTACTGGTGATTTTTATTTCATTTCGTGTAAATTCCCAACCTTTGAATTGGGATTACGTATGATTTAGTCCATCTCCACGCGTTAGCCGGTCGTGAGATGAACTTAATTTGCACATTTCGACATTTGTAACCAGATAGGTCACAAGGTCCTTTGCTGCTAAGTCTCGTCCTCCCTAAAGATATTGGCAATTTATGCCCCATTGTATAGGGTTTTCTAATGAATATAGTTGATTAATATCCTGCTATTGCTATTGTTATTTTATGTTTGGCATATTTTTGCATTTTTAATTCACTTTCCATAGCTTTAGAGTCCAAGGACTACGTCCTCCGACAATGAAATAACAGAGAAATAAATAAGGTTAATCTTTGGCAAATTTCAAATATTGAGGGAATGGGGGATTAAAAAAAGTGAAGGCAAACAAAGAAATACTGGCTAGAAGCAACAGAGAACTGATATCTTCAACTGTAAGAAAGATTTCACAACTTTAATTTGAAATATTGAGCGAATTAGAGAATGAAAAGTTTCTGTCTTTTGCACTTCTCCAGGATAGACTGAGTGGACTTTGCAAAGTACGCAACGGTAAAAGTTAAAGGCGATAGGTAAATGAAGACGTAGGTAGGCACCTAGTTTTTGAAATGAGGTGAATGAGGGACTAGAAAATATACAATTGCAATTCGAATTAAAAATGCGAAAAGAATAAAAGTTGAGTTTGAGCAGTGCCATATTTGCGATATTCGCTTTAGGATAATGTAAAATTAAGCGTCATGTGGCAGACTAGGAAGTTCGTTGGGTGGAGGAGATATACCTGGACGCAGTCTGGGTACAGTTCTGCGAGGTTATGCAGTGGTTTCACAGAAAGTCGAACGCTCCGTTAGCTGCAAGACATTGGCCGGTCCAGGCTAATCAATTCGGGAAAAAAAGAAGACTTGTCCACCTTGATGATGGCCGAAGGGTGCGCCTAAGGGCGTCTCAAATTGCAGACGTTAAAGTTGATTACCATGTGTTGTTACAACAGAACCTGAAAACAGAGAACAGATTGTAGCGGGTGAAGTGTTTTAAGCGTGCGGATGTGGAACGTTAATTTAAAGTTTTCAATGAAAAACACTGAACAAAGCTTTTAATTTTGAATTAAAAATTCCTTTTTATTTTATGAAATTATAAGTTTTGAAAGTCTGGTAAGCAGAACTGAGAGATGAGGAATTAGAGATTTGTTTCATGTAAACAAAAGATTATACTTACCATTATAACAAAAAGTGAAAGGTAAAGGAGTGCTTTAATTTAAAGTAAAATTTGATTCCAAACTTTGAAAAATCTTGGAGGCACTTGTTTACATCTGACATTTTCAATGCGCATGTCTGCCAACTTAAAATTTTGTAAAATTTTACTAAATTACAGAATATGATTTATTTTAAAGAAGCAATTTTATTTTAATTCAGAAGAACATTTATTTAAAAAAAATATTTTTAAATCAAAAAGTTTAAACTTTAATAATCAAGGCTGGCTCGAGCGCAAGATCGTCAATTCTTGGTTATTTAAACAAAAGTCTACAGACAAACGTGCTTGTCTTTCTTATAAAAAAAATATTGGTTTGTCAAACAAGGAGGGAGTAATTTTTGGATGTGCTAACGCAAGAAATTGCTTTGACTTTTAGGTATAAATCAATGTTCTCAAAAATTTAAAATATAAAAGAAAAATTAACTGAAGAGAAAAAGAAAAGACCTAAGCCCTCGGGCAAACTAACAAAAAACCAAAAGGAAAATAAAAGAAAATTCTCAATCTTCTCTACCACACAACAAAAAAAAATTCAAAATCATTCCATTCTCCTCTATTACACAGGAATTAATATGGCGCCCAACGTGGGGCTATGAAAACAAAAAACTAAAGGAAAACTCGCCAACCTCTTCTATACAGAAATACGTAAAGTAAAGAAATTAAAGCGACAGAGAACTGAAACATTCAATTTCTGGCTTCGAATATACAGGGAATGATGCATATAAGTCTACTTTTTGCAATTCATGATAGAAACTGCAAGAAATAGATTAGATTGAGTTTGAGCGATGGAGAATATGTAAGCAAAACATCAGTTAAAAGCGAAGGAGAATTGAAGACACTCAAACATTTTAAACTCCAATTTTGACATATTGAAGGAATGAAGGAATAAAAAAATAAAGGAATATAGGTATGACTAAAATAATTGTTTCCAATCAACCAATACATTTTTCGATAAATTTTGAAATAGAGCAAAACATCTTGCAAACATATGCAAAGCAGATTGCAATAAAAGTAATTAAAGGAAATAAAGTTGTATACTGAAGTTTCTCGATGAGGATGGCGTGACCGAATCAGTTTCTTGGAAACAAAACTATATAACGGGGGAAAGAGAACATTTGGCCCTAAATCTCAGAATTTCTTTTACAATTCAGAATCGAACAATTAATTATTTACTCGAGAAAAATAATTCGAACAATTCTCCAAGAATTCTTGAAACCTATCTGGTACTAAATCTTTTTCGTGTATTTTATTTCAGGGCTTCTAAATTTTTTTGATATCTTCTTTTCTTTATATCACAATTTCTTTGAAACGGACACTGAATATGCGCACTAACACTTAACGTTTCGCCGTCGTTCGACAGCAAAGAAGAGTGATGTAAATCAGAATTCTTTACATTATTCAAAAACATAGAGAAAAAGCAAGTCAGAACTGAAATCTGGTGAGTCACTCTTTTCCAAGGAAGTACAATCAATTGTGACTCTTACAGCTTCATTTCAGAAATGAGGTTGGTGTATGGGGTCTAGTATCAGAAGACGACAGAAATTCTAAGAATTACAGGAATGATAACCAAGTTGCTTTTATGAGAGAGGAAAGAGAGAACACAGAAGAGGTAAAGATCTCTTGAAATATTAAATATAATTCATCGGACAAGAACCTACTTTAATTATAAAATATAACAACGTTTTCTGTCTTGGATGGCTTAAAAAATGACCATGTTCAGATAGAGTCTATAATACATCAGGACTGAGACCATGATATTGTAACTAGGATAAGAGAACCAGCAAAGATGTACAGCCGCAAATCAGTCGAGCGTAACATAAACACAAGATGATAACATAAACATAAGAATGACTCATTTGCAATTAGGTAACGTATGACTCACCCGCGGTGCAGAAAATGCACTTGCACATATCACAGCGATGATTCATTCGGGTGCCGTGCGCAAAATCTTATGACTCATCTACGGGCACAGATCTAACGCAGAGCCGTGTGCAAAATGTCAAGGCAACAATTGACGTAATACCCGGGAAACAAAACCCCTATAAAAAGGCGACAAATCGAACGTTAGCGCATAATTAGAATAAATCTAGTCAGTGTCATCTAGTCTAATTGTCCGTAAGTGCCCCAAATGATATGTGAGTATTAGTTGTAATTTACTGTTAATAAATGTTTTGTTGTATTAAGCTACGTCTCTTATTTCATATTACTCAAATTATTACCGTAACAATATTAACATCGACAAAATAAAATGAATCATTATAGAATTGGTCATTTCTTGATTAATGAAAAGCCCATTTATCTATTGCATCTGTCCATGTATCTTGGACAAAAATTACTGGAAGATGTAAAATTTCATATTACAAAATCAGAATATTTTCCATGACCTATTTGAACACACCTAACAGTGACTACAACTTCCAAACAGAGAGGTTCCAAAAGAAAAGTAGTAGGCATTAGAAAATTAGTAAAACGAAAACAGAATAATAGCAAATGTGTACTTTCATATAAAATGATAAAAGAATATCCCAGATGGAGTCTGTAAATTTTACAAAATCTACATATTCAATCCGACGCCAGGAGACCAGCCCATAGAAAATTTTATGTTTCTACATGTAAAACTCCTATAAACTGCAACGTAGAAAAGATAGAACGTAGAAGATAGATAAGTTATTTCGCAAAACGATGCGATTTACAACCC
The DNA here is from genome assembly GCA_033060865.1 of Dorcus hopei. Lineage (NCBI taxonomy): Eukaryota > Metazoa > Arthropoda > Insecta > Coleoptera > Lucanidae > Dorcus > Dorcus hopei. The sequence continues at coordinate 45,211,912 of CM065426.1, read as the reverse complement.
ATTGCTTAAAAGAAATTGGATTCTCGACATGTAGTAAGTGGCGTCATAAAACCAACTTCGTTATTGTTATCTGGGGCAGTAAATATCGCGGATGGTCCGCCGTCGTTTCTCTTGCTAAAATACCGCACTATGCGGAATTAAGACACTGATTTTCACCGATTTCTTTTCTTTGTTTGCAGTGCCCGCCCGGGTTGTTTGGGCAGCAGTCGGTAAAGACATCGAATTGCCCTGCGATGTGACACCACCTCTTCCATCTGATGCTGTTAGAATGGTCTTCTGGTTTAAAGATATGACAGCGATGCCAATATACAGGTAATAATATCCTAAACTTATTTAATATATGTGTAGACAGAAAGTCGGTTAGAGTACGTACAGGATCTCCTGAACCACGAGAACATCCGCGCAGATGATAAAATCTCGTTTGCTGGAGCCGGCCCACAAGTAAAACCCTATTTGAAATATACGACTACAACAGGTTGTAATTGTACCTACGTTTTTGGGGGTTATACTTGTGGGCTGGCTCCAGCAGGTGGGATTTTGTCATATGCGCGGATGTTCTCGCGGGTCAGGAGATCCTGTACGCACTCTAACTTGGAATAAAGAATTGTTAGCTAAATTAATATACTAAGATATGTCTGCATGGTCGTTTTAATTCGGTTTTTCACTCGACGCCATTTCATCAGCTTTTAAAGTAACGACCACATTTTTATTAGACAATAAATTTTGACGAGATGGTGTTGAGTGGAGCACCTTGCCAATCGCCTTGCATTCTGTCTGGCTTCAAGCTATAATATTTAAATTTTTTACAGGACTTGACCGTTGAAATTCGTACAGATCGAGAAAGCAAATCGCCATTACATATCAAGAAGTGGTGTTAACTAGTTAAATGTTTCTATGTCAGTTGACTTAAAAATTGAATTTCACTCGGTTTGCTTTAATTATTGTCGATGTAATATCTCGTGATGATGGAATTACGGGGTGTTTGGTTATTACTCGCCAGTATGCGTTTGTACGGATACATATTACGCCCGGTATTATTGATCAGAGCAGCCATTGTGTACTGCAATATAATTATAATCGCTTTAATGGGATATGTATGTTGCACGAAATTATAGGAACGAGCAATCCTGTTTGACATTTACTTAGTGAACGTGAAACCTCTTAGCAATTTTGAGTATGTGTTGAGAAACGTTATTCAAACAATTCTCTAAGAATTCTTGCCCTTCTGGTATTATATTTCTTTCTTTCTTTTCTAAATTAGTTTTAACGCTGCGACTACTAGCACACTATAACATTCACTAGGCTGCGGCTGGTCCAAAACGATTTATCTTGAACTAAAAGTAGGACCGATTTTTACTAGATTACATTCAGGAAGATTATTTTTTTTCCATTCATTTAAGATTTTACCTTCTTACCAAATTTTGCACTTTTCGCAATATTTTACATCGTCTTTGGCTCCAACTTTACTTAGCATACTCTAGTGTTTTTATTATACGAGCCCCGTCAACTATAGGTTCGGACACAACGGTTTTAGTTATTTCTTGGGTAAAATGTACTATAACTATTGAAAGCAAATTTATTTATTATTAAATAAGAAATGTCATCGTATATCTTTATCTTTACATAATTTTATTCTTCTGTGGACTGTTTGCGAAACATTCTTTAGTATCCTTGTTATCTTGGCTATCCTTTGCTTAACATCGTCCATGTCATACATAGTTGGTAATAGGGCAAAATAGTTTTTAAAAACCAAAAATTATTACTCCAACGAGCTCCGTCAACTGTAGGTTCGGACATTACGGTTTTACTTATTTCTTGAGTAAAATGTATTATAGCTACTGAAACCAAATTTAGATTCCTTTTTAATAATTTTTCTGTTGTAACGTACTTAAATGATGTATACTTTCAATAGCATGTTAAAACATATTTTCATTTTATTAAAAACTTGGTCAGTTATATGGCAAAAAGACAAAAAGTTAAAATGTCCGAACCTATAGTTGACGGGGCTCGTATACTTCCTTATATTCCTTCGTGTTTTATTTTTCTTATTTCTTCCGAATCTTCTTCTTTGTTACTTATTTTATTCAACATAAATCTTTGAGTTCCTTCAGCGCTTCTCTCACTTTTTTCCTTTTTAGCAGGACAATTTCTTAAACAGCTTCTGAGTCCAAGGACAACCTCCTCCGGCAATGAAATCATAAGTAAATAATGTACGAATAAAACGTTTCGGCTTGAAAAAATTTAATACAGAAGCCAAGCTGATTGAATTTTTCAATAATAAAGACGTCATGTTTGAATCAAAATGCGACAGATATGACGAGAGAAGTAGATGGAATAGTTGGATATCTTGCTTCAACAATGCAGAAGTGTGAACTTAGAAATCATTTCCGAAGATTCCCAACTACTTAATATCTGCAGACTTCTAACTGTTCTCTATTCTCTATTTCAAAAATGCGATTGAGGACATAAAATCCAATGTTGTAGTGTATTTGATGATCTCCTAAGACTATGAAGTTGATGAGAGGGAAAAGTGCAAAAATTAATTGATAGTACCTCTTAGATGTGTAATTAATACATACAGCGCCATGTAAAAGTAGTTGGTTTAAAAAAATCAGTATTCTTATGTAGGAGTCGTTTAAAAAGTCTCAGAAAAAGCTTTTTACATTCATATATTTTTTTACAATCTTGAATTGTGAACATATCAGACAGATAAGGAAAGCGTGAAATCGACGGGTCCTTCGACAACCTGCTTTAGAATATTCGGAATATTAAGGGGTGCTCTGTTAATATAAATCAAAATATAAATTCGAGCGTGGAGGCAAATTGCTGAGCTTACAAGTTTTCCACTACAATTGCTGTGAGGCGTACGGCGGGTGTTAACGATAACGTAAGCATTCGAAATTATCGACGTTGTTTAACAAAACTTGACGTTTAGAATCATCAAATATATTTAGAAAGGAAGACGTCGGATGTTATTTTGCTTTTACATTAAAATACAAAACTTTCAATTTCATGTAAGTCACGTATATCAAAAGTAATCTATCCTAATGAAACTATCAACGTATAGCGAAACTCATTGAATTTACAACTAGTGGATAAATTATATATAATTTTAAGAAAGTGCTTTACTTAACGTGTAGTAAGGATCCTCACAATTATGTTATCAAAATATTTTGTAGAGAATAATAAAAACCATTACAAATGAAAACGATTAATTGGAAAGGACAAGAGTGTAAGCACAGTATGAATTAATCTGGTCCATTTTATATTAACAAACTGGTAAAATTTATTAAATAAAATATTGACTGGCAAATGGAAATTTTAATTAAAGCATCGGTGAACATAAATCTCTAGTTGCGTTTAATTAAATAACGGATTAAATTATTCGATAGTTAATCGCTGTTTGTTCGCCCGTTTTAAATAAATCATGCAAGATGCGCTGTAGTATTTTTTGTTTCTAAAATTGTATAATTACGCTTAATAACTTGGAACGAAGCGACATTAAATTAGGCTGTAACACATTAACTTATTTCAAGAAACGTTGATTGGTTTTCAGAAACAGAAGTATGTACTCATTTTGCATAAAAGTTAATTCTAACTAATTAATTTTGTCCTCGAATTTTTTTTAGTGATAATTATGAGTGAAATGCAATTAAACACCTTCACATCTTTTAGGTAAGTTTGTTTAAATAATCTACAAGCTATTAATTTGATTTTCCATTCCACAACGCGCACGCCCGACTGAATAGATGACTCATTTTATACCTAAAAGTGCGCCTAAATCCGTGCTTTAGTAATAACATATCAATGATATTAATACGTTCGGCAGAAGTTCTAAGGTAAATACTTGTTTGTAAATATAATAAAACAAAATCATAATCATAATTATTGTAATAGTAGAAATGACATGAATATAATGCGAGGAAAAAAGTAAAGCTTTGAATGTCATTTTAAAGATATTAACACTTTGAGGGCGTGAGGTCGGACTGCAAAAGTTGTTGAATTTACGAAAAGTTCAAAAAACAGATGGGCAACCGAATTTCGCATACATCTTGCTAGTAAGTGCCTGGAAAACTTCGAGAGAAAAGTTGCGATTGTGACAGACGTTCTAAAAATAGTGTCCCGCTCTATTTCAGGATCTCGTCTTTCGCAATTGCTAAAGACGATCCGAAGAAACATGGGATAATAAATTTCATAATATTGCTATGTTTATACTTTCGAGAGAATAAGATAATCTGTCTTTTTTAATGTACCTTAAATTTGACGAGGCTAATTAAAACGGATTCTCGTTCGATTTTTCAAGTCGTCATTTATGAAAAGCTTTAAAAATTGAGGGACACATTTCGCACGAGTTCACCCTTATGACAGATAAAAAATGTGTTGTAATTAATTGAAAATATTGTGAAGATGAGTTTTCTTAAAACTTTTCTGAAAGACGTGTCAAATATTGTTGTCTTTATTAATAATAAAAAGGAGCCCTACTCATGAATGTTTACACAATGTTGAAGGCCTCCGGTGACGCTTTAATATTTAGTAGCCCGCGGGGCACTAACTTTCCAAAAAGTAACGTATCCACAGTGGCTGAAAAGTTACCGCGGCCAGCGCAAAACATCCGCTAAATTTTCCTCTTTTTTGTGTTCCAGCCTGGACGCCAGAGGGGATCCTCTGGAGAAGGCGTCTCATCTTGCGGCCAGTTCCGGCGTCGGATCACGTTCATATTTTATCTCGGACCACCCGTCTACATCCCGTCTTAAGATTCAAAATGTGACGTACGAAGATCAGGGGGTGTTTCGATGCCGCGTGGATTTTCTTAATTCGCCCACAAGAAACTTCAGGCTCAATTTGACATTAGTAGGTTAGATTTTTATTTAATTTATTATTTTCATTATGCTCCATGTGCTTCACAGATTAAATTATTTAGGAATTTAGTTGGGACAGTTTCCTTATTGGCGAAGCCGTTCGTTACTTTACTTTTCTATTCTTTCAGAATTACCGACACATCCAAAAATTTTCGATGCCGAAGGCAGATTGGTCAAATCAGAAGCTGGACCTTTCCTGGAAGGCCACGAGCTTTTTCTCTCTTGTCAAGTCGATAGAGGTAAAACAGCTAAATAGTTTAACGGCGATAAACAAATAAAATCAGGTGATCTTCATTAGGCCGCCCACGACCATCTCTGACCTGGTGGTACAATGATACGATACTGGACAATGTGGTTGATACGAAGAAAGGCGCCTACACAACCGTCAACCAGCTCCAAATTCCAAAAGTACCACGATCACTTAAGGGGGCGAAATTAGAATGCAGAGCCAGTTCTTTGGAAATTGCTGGGGTGATTGTTAAGAAGGTTCCTATTATTGTATATTGTAAGTTCTGTAGTATTTCTCTAGTTCATGACATTTGGTAGATCAAAACTAATTAGCTCTTATCAATCATACCATTGAACAAAATATTTTACATAACTGCCTACTATTGTACGACATCCTGGAGCAAACGTCCTGTATGTATAATTTTTATATAAAGTTCATTTTATATGCTATTGCATCATCCATACGCTTGAATAAATAACTTAAAACTATATTTAGTAGATCGAGTAGATGTGCGTAATGACCTGAAATATATTCGTAAGAAAAAAGTTGATGTGCATTTAAAAATGTAATATCTCTAGTTTTATAATGTGAGTCGCGACTATTAGTTTCCGAGTTAATTTAAGTAGTCTGTCGAGTACTGTAAACATAAATTCGTTGGTTGAAGTATGCTTCCGCAATAAATTACAAAAACGAATGTGCTGCAGATCGAGTTTGATCTGAAAATGTGCTCCCGGCGGACGTTTTTGCTTCTTTGCGAAACTTTCATGAAATATTTACTGTGCTGTTTGTTCGTCTGAATGCCGGAGGTTTTGTATTCAGCGCGGAACAATCTGCGAAATCACAACTATGTATGAATGACGATTGAATTTTACTGACAGGACTTCGTTTGCCTTATCTGATTATAATACGTCAGACTTAACTATCCATCTTTATTTATTTGAGGAACAATGTTTAATATAATTTCAAAATATTCTACAAATCATCGATTTAATAATACCTAAGAAAATAATAATTATATTATTGATTTGGCTTATGACGTATTTGACTTAATGGAACGACCTGTACATACATGAATTTAGAATTATTAATTGCTACAATCTGATTGTTTAATCACTTCCCAACTTTCACTTCACATGGAATAACCTTTACATAATTTGTTATTTATAACTTTGAACAATGCAGGCTGCTTATTAGATATTTTCCAAAAAATAACGTCTTTTAAATAATCTCCTTAAAAATGTATTCTTTCCAAGTGTTTATCGCACTTGTGTCCAGTTGCAGTCTCAGCAACTTTTCTCAAGGTGTTACAGCTGCAATTTGCTACACACCTGGTTGCAAATTTGTTGAGCGAGCAAATTAAGTTACGATCTCAACTGCTGGCTATCTCAGTGGGATAGGTCGGGGTCATACGTAACCCCAAAACAAAGGGTTGAATTTGTACGAACTAAATAAAAGTCTTTATTTGTGCATCGAGAAGAAAAATGGAAATTCAAAACATGAAATGAATAAACCCAAATAAAAGAATTAAATAATCAATCGGTTAAACTAGCCTTGCAAAACATTAGTACTTCAATGACACGAAACGTCAAAACACGAAGTACGGATCCGTTTTTCGCTCACAAAAGAAATAAAGCTAAATTCTTGTTTAAACTATGCTTGGTTGCGCATTATCTACGTAATCTACAACGATTTTCCAAAAATAAATCGAAAAACTCCAACTTTCTTGCGATATAAAGCTACCAGCTAAATCAATGTACTGGTCGTGGCCACGAGAGAGAGCTGCTCAATCGATGTACACGCCTTAGCTTACTGACGCCATCATGGGACCGGGTGAATTAAATTGTCACGTCCACCCGTCATTGAGTATATCTTCGACAGTACCAGAAATGGCCCAGCAGGCTAAACCCAAACGAAACCGTGAATAAGACTTCCGGTAAAACGTCTGGTACAAAGAAAACTTAGGTGGATGATAAAAAAAAACACGTCTTACGACCTAAAGTGCGCACAAAGTTGATGATATAAATCCTACCTGATTGTCTTCAGAAACCAGGCTTCGAGAAGGCCTGGAAGATAGCCTTTTGTTACTTATAACGCACTTATCAAAAATCGGAGAAAAATCCTCCGTTCAAACTTTACTTAACAAAACAGTTTTGTGAATTTTTCAACATGGCGGAAGAACCCAACACTAGATGTAACCTCACCTGGTTACAAATGTTGAAATGTGTAAATTAAGTTCATCTCACGTCCGGCTAACTCGTGGAGATGGGGTGTATCAAACGTAATCCCAATACAAAGGCATGGATTTAAATCCGAAAAGAAACAAAAATCACCATTAAGGCGTACTTGTTTTTATTTGTCTCAAATCTAAAATTTAATTTAACAATCTTAAAAAACAGGAGAAATCAACCAATACACAAACTGGGAAGTCAAGTTAGCGTTAAAAATAAAAGTATCTAAGTACGGATCCGTTTACAAAACGCATTAAAACTAAAATCGCGTGTCAACATCGTTTGTCGTTTAAACACTATTACAATATGACAAAATAAAAAAAATAAAATAAAGATTAAATCCAACCTTTGATTGTCCGAAGAGCAAACGTCAAATTATCGTCCGTCGAGGTTAGGCGTAACAGGAGCGCTGCACAGTGATCCAGAATGAAATTCTACCGCGTCAAAATTATTTTTTTACATCTAAGTTTTTAAAACGGTGAAAATAACAAAATTGTGTACTTTAAAATACATTTTCTAAACCAATGACATAATATCAGAATATAATTATTTCTATAAAAATTTTTGCTTGATTTTGGATTGTTACCTTATATATTTTTCTATTTAAAAAATGAACTGGGATAGGTTCCACCACAATTTTTTATATGTTGCGTAAAAATGATTATATATTGATATTCTACTGGTTATTTTTAAAAATTTTCACTTTAAGTATCCAGCAAACGCTTATCTTATCTATAAGTATTTACTCATGTAGAGAGAGAGAATTTTGAAAAAATCTTAAAAAGTAGCAAAAAGTAGCACTTCATTTGGCAAAATTATTTTAAAATAAATTACTAACTACTATTATATAACTCGTAAAAACATCTTATTTGATATTATTTAAACTTCTTGTCTTTTGAAACTTTAAAATGTCGATATTTAATACAACAATTTGAAATAAAAAAACTTATGTAAATAAACGTTTAGATCCGATTGATTTTAAATGAAGTTGTTTAAAGAAATGTAAAGTAATAAGATTTCACCAAATTTACCCAACAAAACTTGCTAAAATAGTTTCAAACTTATGTTTAACTTATTAGTTTTTCAGTCACGTTTGATACTTGTAAAATTTATGGTGATTTGACAGCGCCACAGAAGCGTAAATAAAATCATATATTTGCTAATCGAATAAAACCGACATGAAATAACATTAATAGAAAGATTTTCTTTATTTTTACGTTTATTCAAAGTGTCAAATTTTTCCCTTTTTGACGCGCTAAAAATTCATTCTGGACCACTGTGCGCCGTGTCATTTCAAATGACAGCATGGCTTCAGCCCAACGAGATTGGAATATGATGGGAGAAATGCTCCAGTTATCACTTTCGTGAATTTCAAGTGACCACTTGCGTCAACTTCAGTGATCACATTGGTTCCTAGGAGCACGCCCTCTTGCGATGTGAAATGTGATGAACCGCCGTGTTACAAAACTCCAAGTTGGACGGCCAAGATCCGTTTATAGCGGCGCCATCAAACCTTTCAGCAAGACACACCACGAAGAAGGTCGCCAGGCAGCTCCCACTTAACGGAACTTCGGTGAACCGTCCGGAATTAATGGGGGGAGGGGAAGAAGAGCCAAATAAAAATATTAAAAAAAACCTAGATAAAAGAAAACACAAATTATGAATCAACTCTAAAACAACGATGCGCAGACTGCGGCCCGCCATTCTTTGCTGGCGGACCACCTCACCATGTTATTATAACTTCAACAAGTTACACGATAGCTATGAAACGGATTAGTTTCAGGTTTTTTTTTGGCGGGCCTCACATAACATAAGTCACAGTGAATATTTGTAGCCCTTGGTTTTAACAAGTCTGTGTATCCCTACTCTAAAACATATCTGCCTTTTAATACAACAGAATAAGTTTGGAGAAGTCTCGAAGAAGGCCTGAGCTCGCCGCAAACAAATTAACATCCGGGTAACATACCCGTCTCCTTTTTCACTCCAAAACAATCACCGTTTAATGAAAAATTTAGAGAAGCGAAAATAATTCTCAGTGCTGTCTGGATGCACGGCGAGTAGTCGACACGAACGGTTCGAGGGCTGGGGGAGAGGTCTTTTGACCAATGACAAACAAGCCTTTAATATATCCCACTCTCGACATGGGACAATTTCATTATAAAAGAAAAGGGTTTTCCAGGATTCTAAAGCGACGCGACGTTTTCTGGAGCAGTCCAAGTTCCAAATATCAAACTACGGCGTAATTACACTTTCGCCAATATACAGGGCGACTCAAAAGCTAGAAATTATTTGGAATGAATTTTCTCACCATATCAGAGGCGTACGCTGAGCGAGAAGCAACAAGACTAAACGAAACTTGGCGCGGTTATTCACGAGTAGGGGTTGACGGTTAAACACTGCAAAGGGAGTTGTTAAGAGAGATAGTAGAATTACGCAGGAGAATGAGTGAAATAGAACAATCGTGTGGCGGAAGTAATTGCATTTGCTTACTTGTGCAATATTTTGCAATATTTCGAAATTAACGGTAAACCTGTAACATATTTCCGATTCCCACAATATACAGGACGATCCGGAAAACTAATAATGGTTTTAATGAATTTTGAAACCGTAACATAATATAGGGGGTATTTAAATAAAACATTCGGTTTCCTCTAAGGTGATATCACCATAACATTCAAATTCAAAACATTTTCATAGTGCGCAAAGCTTCCGAACGAAATGTTTTCACTGGCAGACGTAGTGGAATTGTCCACAATGTGTGTTTATCTTCTTTTTGCGCCTACGCAGCGGCACAGATGTTCGCACTTGTGTCCAGTTGCAGCCTCAGCAACTTTTCTCAAGGCATTGCAGTTGCAATTCTTCGAATGATGTAGCGATTAGAGTAACATACATTGCTCAATCTTTTCACCTCCTGATTCGTAAAGTTATTCGTCAAATAAATTTATCAGGAGGTGGAAAGATCGGACCTTAGACGCAAATCATTGCGTAATGTGACACGTTTTGGTTTAACTTGATTAATAGATCGGTTCCTTTGCTTACGCTTGAATCTCATGATTGCGTCAATTCTAATTTTGAAATAATAAATTTTTGTACAGAATCCGGTTTCATATTCGTACGTATTCATGTGAAACTGTAGGCGATTTCGTTAATTTGCTCGGAGCGCTTTGGTTACTCTATTTTTCTCACTCTTACACGCACTAAGTCTCTAAATGTTCTCTCTCACTTTTCTACTTCGGTTAAGTTCCGGACGAATTTTCGAAAACGCCATGTGTGTTCATGAAAATGGAGTGTTTTTATCAAAAAAAATTATTTCTCCACTTTTTAGAATTGGTTGTTGCTGCAAAATTTTCAATTAAAATAAACATCATACCGTCTCTTTTTTTTTCTTTTCGTGAAATTCGGATATTTTATACTTTAGTACGACCAAACAAGGTGAAGATTGTATCTCCGAACGAACTGATGTCCTCCAGCCAGTCCCACACGTGCAAGTGCGAAACGTCGGGCTCCTACCCCCCGGCGAAGCTAACCTGGTTGCTGGGCGGAAGACCGATAAAAAGCGCCGTCCTCACCGTAAGTGAAAAACAATAAATCTCTCAAATCAAAGCTTTTAAACGCTAACCTAATTTCGCGCTCTCCTCCGAACGCAAAGAAAGCTGAGCATGCAAAATAGCGATAAATGCTGCTCCGAGCAGAACACGCCGCGTGTCTCTTTCTAGTAATAGTGGAAAGCATTTAAACGCCCTGTTGTAGGAAGAGGAGAACGAATCTTTCACGAGCAGCATCCTGTCTTTAACTGTTGAGTCGGAGGATGACGGGAAGGATCTTGTGTGCAGAGCCGACAACCCTCGATTCCCTGGTGGAACCGCCGAGGATCGGAGACAAATACATGTTGCATGTAAGTAACTTTTAGTTACATTCGTTTTCCCTTCTTGTGTTTCAAATTATCGAGAATCACATTCTAATTACTTTTAATTACAATAAACTAAATAAATAGAGTCACATGCATTCTATATTGATTCTAGAGTATTTCTTGGCTTGAATCTTTACTTAAGGAACGACCTATTTCAGGTACCATTACAGAAACTAAGATGTGTATGCGTAACTTAATTGTAAGTCGAATAAGACCTTGTAATATAGCTACACAGTATTCGTATTACTTATTGCGAAAGCAATTTCGGATTCCATTATAATAGCAATATTAATAATGGTTGACTCGTTATTGGGGCGCACGGTCCGCGAAATTATAATCGGTGTAATTTAATGGAGGATCAAACGGTTTCTGCGATGTGTAATTTCATAATTGGCGTACGCACTAACTAATGCGGTGCGAGCATCCTGTGATTGTGTTTTGATAGAATAGTTATTGGCCTAATCGAAAATCCGACGAATAAATTTGTTTACAGTTGTTTTGTTAGCTATTAACCTTTAATCATTTAAACACACAGACGTGGACGTTGGTTACATCTTCTGAGAGGTCGTTTCATTGTACATTTAAAGAAGTGCTTACTTTTGCGAGTGTAGATAATATTTACAAACAACAAAAGGTGCCATCCCTAAAAAGCTTATTTTATCAACAAAGTTTAAATGAACGGGATCATATACACAGGGTGGAAAGAGTACTTGACAATTTTAAAATCGTCTTTAAGGGTTCCCTTGTCATGAATGCGTGACTTGGCTTGAGTTTACGTGCTTGAATTCAGTTTGCTGCTGCGATTCTACTGTGAGAATTAACACGAATATCGGGCAGTGTACCTTATCTTATACAATTAATTATTTCAGTCGAGAGGACAATGCAAAGTGAATGTCTTTATTGGTGCACAAGGACGTTACGCAGCCTTTCAGCAGGACGAGAATCTATTACCTAAAATTATGCCGGCACAAAGGATATTTATCATGAATACCAGATGATGTGAATTTCAATTAGTGGGTTCAAATACTGAATCGTCCAGATGGTCCTTAGCGACAAGCGGTCTGGACAAAACTAAACAACGTCCTTGCCTACACGTAGCGCAACGCTATCGGAACTATTCCACTTTGATCTTAGTTACAATGCAATTAAATAGTATTATTAGTACTACAATGTCACTTTTACTTGAATCGCATTGATTTGAGCTACATAGTTTTATTCTCAAGTAACTGATTTGAAATCAGCCTGTGCAGCTGAATAAATTGAATCAGAATTTTCTTTATTTGATTTTGTTGATGGTGAAAAAAACTAAATAAGATGGCTTAGAATCTAGTCTTCGGTTTTCCCTCTCCGATAATTCGTTTAATAAACTCGTCATGCACGAAATCGGGACTAAGAGCATCGTAACGTATACCTACCGTAATCCAGTTAGATGCGGTTTCCATTCCGGGACGCGGACTGACCTAACATTTGTCACAAGATCCGGGTGAAACCGCACGGTCTGAACTACGACCGAGCTTACCTTATTCCTCATCTCGGATATCTCCAACTCCACGTCGTTCCATTCTTTCGATGGCATACAAGGGAATACCCTTCGGTTTTGCGGTCGAGGCGACTCGCTCTTTCTCTGCCAGCCATCGTCGGGGAAACACCAACGGAACGTTTTAATTTATTCCGTTCATTGCGACTTCATATGTGTGTACAGATGTGCGCTCGTCTAATCCTGTGCTTTCTGTTATTCTAAAGACTATTAATTCTTTCTGGGTGCTCGGAGTTACAGAATTTCGATGGAAAATATTTAAAAAAATGTACAATATTTTAGCTTAAATTATCTTTGATCCTACTTTAAACATAAAAGATTTTCAATTCTTTCCGCTGCTAGTAGACATTATGTTCCTCTGTGTTGTTGGAATTTAAGAGTGACAATATTCTAGTTTTATTTTGATGCTGATCATAATTGCTGTGCAAGCATGTTACATACGGAAATGCATGCACTTCTATAACTTTTCTGTCGATTCTTTAAACGGTTGTACACCTTTGTGCAGCTTTCATCTTTAACGTTCCTCGAGTATTCTGTAAAAAACTACAAATAAAAAAGTAAATCTACTTCTCCTCCCATTCAAATAATTGCACAAAAGTCACGTCTGGAAAATAACACCAAAATATTAATTTATAGTATTTTGAAGTTCTTGTAGTTTCTTGAAACTCTTAGATTCAACTACAAAACTTATCAAATTATGTAGGGTGACTGACAATTGTTCCGACAAAAAAACACGATAAAGCGATGTCCCAGAGTATGAGAAAAATTCTTTCTCCATTAGTTTTCGAGAAATAAATAATAAAGTTAGCCCCAAAATGACGATGCGTCTGGTTAAAAAATAGAGGAGCAGATGAACGAAATAAATGCCCTCATAAAACTTTTATGGTAGGCATGGCGGCGTAGCACCGATCGTGAACTTGACCTTCAAATGCAATTTCACGTCAACTCCATTTTTAGGTCAACGCCCGACGCCGTGAATTCTGCCTCAAAAACTTTAAGCTTCATCATACGTAATACCAAACATTTTTCTGTGTTGACACTACCTACCGTCTTTATATTGCAATTATTCGAAGCAAAATAGAATATGCATCGCTTGTTTGGCAACCTATCTATACTTGTCATCAGTTGCAAATAGAACGTATTCAGAGACGTTTTTTAAAGCGCGCTAGCTTTAAAAAATCTGGTCATTACCCAGAAAGAAATGTAGACTATCACTATTTGCTAAATTGCCATGATATGCAATCTTTACAACTCCGGAGAGAAATAAATAGCGCCAATTTTCTATTTCTACGAAATACAATGCTCCTATTTTTTGGAGCACATTTTTTTCAATGTGCCGCGTATCATCAAGAAATAATTATACCTTTTATGTCCCTAGGCGCAGAACGAATGTAATGGTAGGTAGGTCAATCAGTCAAATGTGCAAAAATGCAAACAAATATTTTGAGGATGTCTTTATTAAGCTTAAGCTAGGTTAAGTTTAATACTTCTAAGTTTAGTTGCTAGTTTCCATTAAATTATAATAGACCTTACGTTTATTACTTACGTTTATTGAAATTTATTTAATATTATTGCTCATTAATACTTTTACTTATTAGTTATCACTTATGTTTATGAGTTACTTTTTCGACATACACCTGTTTTCTAGTTGCTTATGTTCTTATTGGTATTTACTGTTGGGCATGAAATAAAGTATTATTATTATTCTCTCTTTCTTATGTTTGAAGGAACAGAGGAAATTATACAGGGCCGGAGAAAGCATGCGGCTCTTGAAGTAAAATGCACTGCGATTTTCTAGATGTAGAACAGAGATGGATATAACAGCGATGTTGCCGCAGTTTCTGTGCTGCTCTTCTTCTTCCAAGGTGCGCATGCAGAGTGATTCATAGAGTTTTAATAACAACGGTTTTATATCCATCTCTGTTCTACATCTAGAAAATCGCAGTGCATTTTACTTACACTTGTTAAAAGCCGTATGCAAGCTTTGGTTTTTCCTGCCCAGTATGTGTATACTGATCAGCAAATGAACTGGGCCACGTAAAACTTAAAGAAATTAAATATGTAGTCGCAGCTTAATATAATTAAATAAAACTTTATTTAAAGATACATTTTGAATAAATGTTTTACAAGCTTGAACATGATTCAAGAGTTTTAATTAATCTGTGGCAGCATTTACAAAAAAAAGAACAAAAATATAAAGAAAAACAATTGGATACGTCAGCTTGGTTTAGATACGGGTAGAAAAACTGTTGAGGCACGTTATTTTGTTTCCCTTTTTGTTCATTATTAACATCCTCGAAATATGTTATTCTAAGTACTTAATTTAAGAAGATGAAGGGCCTAGGTACTCAATGATGCTCCTTGGGTAAAATTAATATGCTAGAGTAGTCGGAAAATGTAAAGGACCTGTCACGTTACTAGCATAGAATACAGATCATTGTGTTACAGATTAGGTCGTCTTTTATAGTTGATGTTTTATGTTTCAGTGTTTACACTTGAGAAACTGCTACTGCTTGCCGTAAATAACGATAATTGCATGGAGGTAAGCTCTGCCTACAGGCCTTTTAGTTTTCCGACTACTCTATCATATTAGGTACGTACCTATATTGTATTGCAATGTGGGTACCATCGTCGTTGAGGTAAGCTCAATGGATCAGATTTGTTAGTCTTTTCATTGGTCGAAAGGTGAGCAAGTCCATAGGCTATGAAGCTTAGCACATTCTTTGAACACTGTTTGGATTTGTAAGTCATTCTGAAAGACCTAGTTTGGAATAAACCAGAGGGCACTAGAGGCTGCTCTGAGTAGCTCAGGTTGAACGAGCTGTATTTTCATAAAGTTCGTGACACTGGTGAATCTCCAGCCCAAACGTCCTTGTTGGCTTCATTATGACATCGTACAAACGATGGATAGTTTGGATAAATCTTTTATGAATCACACCTTTCTATAAATAAGGCCAAGCTGCAATCTCTACGCTTCACGCTTCTCTCCAGTTAAGCGTCTATCTAGGTGTGTGCCCAAGTATTTTTGGGAAAGGTGGCAACGTTCAGTTTAGCTGGTGGACAAGTTCCTTTTTCTAAGGTGAATTGTTTTGGAAGTGTTAGCTCTGATTCGCCTAGTCCTCATCCACTTCTCAATTTCATCAATGTCTACAAGATACTGTAATATTCTAGAAGCAGTGACGGAGTGTGATTGTATCGTCAGTGAAGGTAGAGTAGAATAGTACTGTTGGTTGTTGATAGGTGTGTACAGCAGGTATAAGATGACCTAATATGAATGCTATATAACACATATGGGGTTACCTCGTAGAGCCAAGGATCATATCCAAGAAATACAATCCGTAGAAGTAAAACAGGTACATAGACTTGCCAAAAACATGGCACGAGCAAATTCGACAAAAAAAATATTGTTCCGCAGTCTTCATAGGCGTTACCCAGACATTAGATCAGGCCTGACATGAAGCGTTGCTTTGTAAGTTTAAAAAGTCTAATAACGAACAACCCAAACACACCTTGTTTCACTCAAAGCTGGGATTCTACAGGATAGTGTACTTGCTCTCAATTTTTTTTGAGAAAAAAAAAAGAAAACGAGTTCATTACCTAGTCAAGGTATTCAAAGCCTAGTTGCGTAGAATAAAAACATTTCAAGAAATGTTACGATATGAAACAAATGGAATTTGATTTATTCTCCAGTGAGGTCTTCAATTTTATCATAGACTTACTACACCTAAATTTCGGCATTCGGTCCTCTTGTATCTCCTACTGTGTCTTCACCTAAGACTTTAGCTTCTTAAGGGGATCTGGTAATTCCAATGATGTATTCCGATTCAACAAACAGTATTTCTTTGCAAGTAGGTCTGCTCTTTCATTTCCTGATGTTCTCTGATGCATTGGCGTCCATTTCCAAGACGACATTTCCGGTATCAAAAATCATTCAATTTGGTCTGCCAATGACTTTAGATCTGACTAAATGCCGGAGGATTTCCTGTCGGTATAGTCCTTTCTGCTTGGATTTCAGTTTAGAAACAAAACGACAGGGATTCGTCGTCCCTAAGAGATAGTGTTCGTATTTTTGTAATTTGGATCATTGTTCATTGTTCACCTCTAATACGAATAGATTCTTTAATGAATTCCTCACAAATCATATCTAATTAAAAATGTGTGAATAAATCTCAGGAGTCTACGTCTACCTCCTTCTTTAACTCGTAATGAATCTTGTCGTCAGTGTCTTTTATTTTCGACCTTATTTTCCGCCTTTATTGACAAATAAAATAACATTGCGTTAAATTGGAAAACTGACTTGACTGTACAAGTAACAGTTTACGTTTAATCAAAGTATTTAATTTAAGCTCGTTAACTGTAACGTTCGAAAGAGTTTAGGCGCAGCGTTTCGCAGAACGTCACGAAACTTTGCTAATTTATCAAATTTGATGCCGCTCGCAAAAAATCATAATTCGGCCGGAAAAACAATAAAAACAAGCCGGACGTGGCGCTTTGTTTCCGCGGTTGGAGGGAAAATAAGTTGGGGGTTTTGGAATAAAATATGTCCCGCGGTTTTTGATTGCAGGGGAGTGGAATTTAATTTTTTTGATTGTCTCGACGCGACGGGGAAAGTTTGCGCTGTGTTTAAGACGAGGACAGATGTACGGAAAGTTTGTCTTTATTTGACTTCTATAAAAAAAAACATGAATTTTAATAACGTAATAATACATATTTTTTTAAACGTTTGCTTGATTTTATGCGTGCCCTTAATGTAATTTGAAAATGATTATGTGGTAAAGTAAAATCGGCGAGAGAAAGAAATAAATTTTAATAACAATTACGTTGAGCACGTAGGCCCACCTCCTAAATGATTTTATAAAACCTTGGGGTAAAGACAATGGGGAACTTCGGTGAGCACCCGATCGGAATACAAACGGCCGAATTTGTGCGGCTCCGTTTCCAAAACCAGGATCATCTTTAATTCCCAGCATGTTCCGAACGAAAAAGCTACAGTCGCCTTTGTTGAAGACATTCACAATATTCGGCTTTCCTGCACCAAAATGGTTTAATAGAAGCCATATTTGCTTTAAGAAGAATGTTTAGGGTTGTAGTTATCAATATTTATTGCATTATGCATTTACCCATAAAGCTAATAGTATAATATTATTATTCCCCTTAAAGTTGAGCATTTTCGTGTTACTATTGAAGAAGTCCTCGCCGTCACTCGATACTTTTAACGTTGCTTAATGGCGCACATCAAGCTCTGTACTTTGCTTTATGTCTTTCGTTACTTTCACATAATGTGCAGTTCTGACGTTCTTTCTTGACATATCTAATTTTATTGCGCGTAATGCTCTTAGCTCTGGAAAGGCAACCATTTCAGCATTTTCAGTGCAAGTGCTCATTTCAAACGAATATTTTCATAAGATAAACAAAATATGGAGTGACCCTTTATATTTTATTGTTATAACCAATTACTTTGCAAGATGAAATATGAACCAAGTAAATCAAACAAATTTGGGAAAAAATTGTATAAAATAATCAAGGGGAGAGTAAATGACGTTGTGATCCTTTCAGATCCTCCTAAAGTAGCAGTGCGATTGGATCCTAGAACGAAATATCCTGCGAAAGAAGGCGACATTGTGTATCTACAGTGCGAGACAAAAGCAAGGCCGAAGCCTCATAGTTACAGCTGGTATCACAAGGTAAGCAATTAATAGTTAATTAGCTATTCATGTAAAGTACTGAAGGTAATGAAATATTAATATTCTCAAGTGTTGAGGAAATTTTAATTCTGGTCTCTAAAGAGATTTCATTAATAACAAAAGTCATACCAGAATATGTTTATTTAGGTTTCCGGAATTTACGTTTCTTATTCCTTCGGTTGAAATCGTCAAAACTGTATTCTGCAAATCCGATTTCAGGTCGAGGTCTGGCGGATCTGATGATTTATACTTATCTTTAGCGTATTTACATTGTATATACGCGTATGCAAATTTTTAGGTGAACGCGCGTCCAAAAATGTGCCTCACATTTATATGAGATTCAGGCATGGTTTATAACAGGAAAGTTAGAAATAGACGAAATCGAAAACTTCGCGCGCGGGCACTATGTGTTTGTATGTACTTAAGACTTTTACATCGGCACACAAGCTGCTGGCGGATAAGTTGGAGATGATCGAAGTTTCGACAGCCTGAATGTATTCACAGAATTTTTATGGCACTGTAGACTTTTTTATTTAATTTACCTTTTGGAAGTCATTTTCTTGAACTCCTCAAGAGGGAGAACAAACGTAACTCTCTTAGTAAGCGGAGCTTAATACATTCCTTTTTTTAATTTTAATTTTAGCGATGCGATCAATAAATTACACTGCACAACAACTGAAATGGATAATTATAATTATACTGAAATGTTCATTCAAAAGTATCGTTAAATGGTTTGCACTGTATGCTGTCTCTCAATACTGCTTTAAAGCAAATATTTTTTCGCAAGTTTTTTATTGCTTTGTGCTGTTATTGCTTTAACAAAAAAAAGGTAAGAATATGGCTCCGAAATGTTAGCAAGTTAGTGAAACAGAATTACTTGTACTCTTATTTCTAACAACATTTCTGTTTATTACCATAGCAATTATGCTTCTACGACGTTTGGGAACAGTGCAACTCGAGCAAGTATTACGTTGGATCGGTGAAGGTTTGCTACAAGAAGTCGCTAACCGTCTGAATGAGCATAGAATCGCTACTTACAACTGGGTCTCCAGCGTACAGCCATGGTGGAGGTCAAGAACGAGCCACGGACCATGCCCAAGACCGTTTGATAGTCCTGACTGCAACGAGAAATCGAGCATTCGCACGGCTTCCAGAATTAGCAGCTTCTTCACGCAAGCTACTGGAAGAATGATTTCTTGTCAAACTGTCAGAAGAAGGTTGCATGCCCGTAAATTGCGCGCAAGAAGACGTACTTCACACCCACGGTTAACGGCGGATCAATG
Source organism: Dorcus hopei (assembly GCA_033060865.1). Taxonomy (NCBI): domain Eukaryota; kingdom Metazoa; phylum Arthropoda; class Insecta; order Coleoptera; family Lucanidae; genus Dorcus; species Dorcus hopei. Next base: position 45,192,182 of record CM065426.1, on the reverse strand, counting down.
TGCATGCAGATTTCGTTGGGCAATAGAATATTATCATTGGATTTTTCAAAATTGGAGGCATTGTCTCTTTACCGACGAATCGAGATTTCGTTTATAGACGTGTTATGGTCAAACACTGGTAGGAGAGAAAGAGGACAACGATACAATGACAATTTAACGGCATCAACCACTCTTTTTGGCGGAGGACCAGTTTGTATTTGGGGAAGCATATGTTTTGATGGTCGGCACTGACTTGCTGGTTTTAATTAACGCCACAGTGACTGCCATAAGATATTACGACAGTATTATAGAACCAATAACAATGCCATTTGCTGCTGCAATAGGTGAAGAGTTTGTTTTTATTGTTGATAATGCACGTCCTCATCGTGTAAGAATTGTAAATGATCGGATAGAACATCATGGGATTACGAAAATGGAGTGGCCACTCCGCTCATCAGACATGAATTAAATTGAGCATGTTTGGGCCGAGATGTCTAGGCAATTTAACCATCTCCAGCAGCCTCTCCTCACCTTACAGCAATTGTCTAGGGCGTTGCAAGTCGTATCTCAGGACTTTATCAATAACTTAATAATGAGTCTTCCCAATAGTGTAGTAGGTTATCCATGATGTTAGTGACTATTGAAATAAGAAAAATTTGGAAAACTATTTGCCTTAAGTCACTAAAAAACTTAGTGGCTTAAGGCAAATACTTTTCCAAATTTTTCTTCTTCCCAATAGAGTAACAGCATTAAGGCGACCCAAGGGTGGGCCTAAACGGAATTAGCTTTCTTTAAATCATCAATAAAAGAACTTTGTAAGTTGTTATTTTTCTCCTATTTATACAATATTTTTTCAATTACTCATTTTTTTCCATTCAAGGTCTGTTTCTTTTGGTTTTTTTAATTGTATCGTAGCATCCATCAATGAATAAATTTGTAGCACATGGATCTACATTTTTTTTTTAAATTTCTGCGTAAAATAATGAATGATTGTAAGTATTCACTTCAATTGTTGGACAGTGTATTTACTGTTGTATTGCTGGTCGCATTCTATTAGTGTCGAAAACAATCAAAATTATCGATGCCAATATTCGGTTGTTTGTATCACGGAAACATAATAAAAACTGCGAGCAGTTTATGAAAATTTCCCGGATCCATATTTATGAGCTTAAAAATAATAACCACGACAAATATTAGAAGAAAAATAGAGGGAATGTTCAGAATTCTTCCGTCTAATTTACATTTTTCCTTCGATTTTTATTTATATTGGAAATTCAAGAGACTCCGATGGAGCTTTTACAGCGCCTCTGCATATATTAAAATACTTGCGCTTTGAACGTTAAAAATACAACGGACCTGAATAACGATTGCACATTTTGTTTTGCTCGGGTATTCAATTAGGGGTTTGTTTATGTAAATATTTTGCGTTCCACTCGATTCCGCCCTAACGGCTTCCAAATAATTTTTTGTTTCAACAAAGTCCTGTGATTTAATCTGTGACTGCGGTCAAACTTTATCCGGGCACACTTACAATTCATCTAATTACATAAAAGTTCACTTAAAAGGTTTTCTGTTTACACGAATCAATCACGTTAAAATAAATCGGTAGCGCTTAATATTAAGAAGAGCATATTTACGAGGAGTATCCATTCAATTTGACGTGATTGTATATTTTAGTTTTTTTTTTTTTAATTAGTTTCCGTACTGCTTGATGTGTTTCATAAAGTGATGACTGATGATGTACATGAAGTAGTAAAATATTTAATGACATTTTCCACGTAATGAAAAAAGATACTCCTCCATCACGAATCCTATCAAATTCACATCTCCTCGGATTCGCTTAATAGAACTCTCATCATCCGAGTAAACCCTTATCTCCACGTTCGGTAGAACACATTCGTGCTCACTCACTTCAAATCCATACCGCAATCGCCTTCCACTTAGCTCTTCCCGGAACTTAACAACACCTCAAATCATAGCACACTCCACGAAACACATTAAATGTGCATCACTCTTAAAAACTAAACAGGCCGAATAGATAATGTAGTTCGGGCAGCTTCCATCCACCGACCGGTGCAAAACTCCCCCCGGTATTCTTTTACTCGTATATGAAGGAAGTTTCACACTGGGGAAATACCCAAACGCTTCGCTCGTCCTTTTGTCTTTCCGCTTGTTATATTCGAAAATGCGTTACGTTCTTATTACTTTAAACAAAGTTTGGATTTGCAAAGTCCCACAAAAGACGCCCTTTCATTTACTTAATTAAACGTACTACACACAATTATACACCTGAGTAAATTTGTCCAATATTTCGCAGTTACCTGCGTACAAATGGAATTATTTTATAAGGAAAGTGGAATTGTAACATTTCGTTATTAGACGGCTGAAGATGTGTCAAAATTAGCTGTGTAATTAAAGTTCGGGAACTCGTGCTATGCCAAGGATGCACCTGCAACGTCGTTATTCGGCGAGTCCTGAGTGTGCAGTACGGCGTCTAGTTTATTAGGAAAACCTGATTAAACGAACAAATACCTGGGGCCAATTATACCACAAGCAACGCGACACCTTAGATTTTTAAATGAACTGAAATTCAACGTATTAAAAATAAGAAGAATTTATTTTCTCCTATCGCACTAAAACACAAATGACACAAGAAAAATATAATGTTGACTGGAAGCTTGAAAAGTATACAAAGTTCAATAAAAATTACACCGTCGCGTCGCGTCGAGGACGATTAATGCTTCATTAACGTTTTTGTCTCTTCTAAAGAAACAAAAAGAAAGCAATTCATTTCATTTTTTCCGTACAGCAATGCTATTGGTCTGTTGAGACTTTTTGGCTCTTGTAACTCCTAATGAAATTAATTTAAAATGTTTGGTGGTCGCATGTTTAATTTTGATAAGAACAGATGACCTGGCATATCTTTTTTAAGGTTTAAAGTTTAAGGTTTCCTGTTAAGCCAGGCATTATCTTGTTGGTATATCATGTCTTGACATAACAACCTCACACATTTTCAATTGGGTGAAAATCAGATAAATTAACGAACCTTTGGCATTTGAATCTCTTTTTCTATTCATTAGCAAACTCAGGTCTTGAGGCGTCTTGGCGAAGTTCTAAAACGTTGGCTCACACGTATTTAATTGGGAATAGGTCAGATGACTATGCGGGTCAAGGCAACGTTGCCATTTAGATATCTTCTTCTGTTTATCAATTAACAATGTGAGATCTTGCTTAACTTACTGGTACATGGCAGGAGAAGCAGTTTAAGGAGAAACGAAAGAATTTTTGGCTAGGGAATAGAATCACTTTAATGCTTCGTGAAGTAGAGTCAAAGACCATTGGTGACTTTTGTAGTTTATTCCCCGCAACATTACACAGGGTGATAAAATTGTTTTAAGTTGGTTAGCAGACCTTCACCTTATTTTCTACTCTGCCAATTCTGCTTTGTTCGTCATCATTTATATTGATACGATAAAAGGCCTTCATCATCTGCAGTTTTATCCCGAGTAGTAGTAGTAGTAACTTAATTTGCTCGATCCTAATGAAATTCACGTCACTATTGATGTTCTTGGGTCGAATATTTTGAAATGGTCAAAAGCCATTGTGCTACCACAAAATTTCAGTGTGAATTACTCCTGACTTAATTACTTAGATCCATAACAAGTCTGCGCTGTATCTTTCATCAGCTTTTCCTTGGCTAACAACAGCGAAGAATGGGTGCTGGTAAAAAGACGTTAAAGGAGGTGCCAGGGTGAACAAAATACCCAGCTGACCCAAAATTGTCCACGACAGTGTTCCCAAATTGTCTCGGCCTTGCAGTTGATCGTTTGCAACAATCACAGGAGATTTGACTTACTCACTTGTACGCTGGAGGTAGTGGCACAAATACACAAACAGCTAAAATGATTATTACTTTAATTACAAACACACAGAATATCTACATAAGTACAAACAGGTTTTGAATTGGCTTCCGGTTGGAACCGCGTCACGTTGACTTCTTCTACTGCCGGTTCCAACCGGAAGCCAACCTGTTTGTACTTATGTAAATATTCTGTGGTCAAACATGGACGACGGCCGCGGAAACCTTCAAGTTAAATTAAGTACAAACAGGATGTAACAGTTTTAGCGACATTCCGTCGCTAAAACACTGCATTTAAAACGACTCAAAAATGTTATACCCCAGTTTACAATTTACTTAATTACTCTGCTCAATACTTCAGATCAAATCCGCCTTATTTCTACGACGGCAATTTACTTCAACTAATTAAGGCGCAAGATCTATCGAAAATTCGCTCTTTACAATGCAGCGATACGAAGCAGTTAATATAGATATTGATTAAATTCCCGCAAACAACAATACGTCTTGTGGGTCAAAGTCGTTTACCTCTTCCGGTGTGTCTTCTGCACGAAGTCCAAACCAGTCATGCACCCTTCATCTGAGCACGATCGTCGTTTTCAGCAGTAAGTAACCACAAGACGTGTATGATGGGTTTCGAGGTCACAGCTTCCAAAATATCGGTTAAATTAACCGCGATTAAAATAGTATCTCAAAGGGAAAAAGCCTGAGTTAAAAGAAGAAACAATATAATTAACGACAAGATGGCGTCCCGCTGTTTGTCCAACATTACCTGGATTTTAATAAAACCAGGATAGCGGAAATCTTCCCTAATCTCGTTTAGCGATGCACTAATGAAAATTCCGACGACGTCGAATATGGGAAGGCCGAGGTTTCTGAGTGAACCGAACTGCTGTTTGCTTTATGCTATATGAGTTTCCATAGACTTTCTTAGCAGAACTCCGATAATTGTAATCACAACGATAGAAGCATCACGAAAGTTAAACGAGTAATGAAGCGTTAGAAGAAAGTCAAACAGGATGACGCGAGATGAGCTCGGATGCCGTCAACTTTAGCCAATCAGAAACCGTTATTATCGAAAATGCCCATATTAGGACATGTCACGTGGCAATCGATAATCGCACGCCTAATATCCAGTAACACGGTTACCACAACAATTTCGAAGTTGACCGTAAATTTCTAAATTTTGCCAACCTATTTTTTCCACTATCTGGAACTAACTCGTGTCTAAATAAAAACCCGGTCAAGTAGGCTACGTAGCACTTGACCAGGTTTTTATTTAGACACTTGTTATAACAATTCACCTTTATTCTGATCTGCCTTCACTTAACAACGATTGTAATTGCTGCAAGAACACCAACATTCTTAACGATGACCTTGAAGATCTTCATTAGGCGACACGGATGTATAGGATTTTAGGCTTATCTACGATTATCTTCTCGAAACGAACGCCTTCTTCATGTCAATTTTTCTCTCCTCTAAATTCACTGATTTCAATAAAGTGTCACGTCTGTCACTGTCACGTCTTTTGCATTTTTATTTTTCTCTCACTGTATAGGCGCTTTCCAGTTGAACATATGAGCTACTCGGAGCTACTAGGAGTTGCTCGAACCTGTTCTAAGTATATAGCAATTGGAACACACTGGACCAACTGTGACAATGTAACTGGCAGTTAACTTTAGGTTTTAGTAGGGTCCCTGGATTAGATGCTTTCCTTTTAGATAAAGGAACAGCTCCGAACTGTCTAGGAGCTTTAAGCTCCATGTTTCTTTTCACAAGACACAGCAAGAAGTGAAGTAACTTTGAGCTGCTCCAGGCTTTGTGCCCTAGGGCATCACAACTTCAAATTGAGAGCAGCTATTGATTGACATTTATTTGATAGGATTCGGAAATAACCTGTCAGATTCTCTATTCCTTTGACCTCGTGGTCACCTGTGAAATACCAACAGTATATTTTATTATTTCTAATTCAGTAATTTATTGCTAGTGAGAAAGTATAGTGATAGTGTTGTCTAAGTTTGATTTTGTGCCTGTCAAAGCTCATTTCAATTTTGCAATTTATTTTTCTCTTCATTTGTAAGACACCGGTATTCTGCATAGAGATTTGTTTATTTTAAATAGAATGCAATTATAAACAAAACATGACGAAACGCGCTCGAATCTGAAACGCACTTGTGCTCTGAGTTGCAACATGATTTAACCTGTAGATTTGATTGTAATTGATCGGAGTTTTTCGGTCTAATAACTAAATAAAAAACGGCTGTTGTCAAGAAGAATCATCATGTTGTCATCAAGTAATGACAGAAGTGACATTAAAAAAATATCTTAGGCCCAGTTGTACAGTAGCGGACAATAAAATCTGGGCAAGAATTTGACATGTCATGCGTATTTCGACAAATTAGGTAAATCAGGCTTTTATTGAGGTTATATTTCTGTCAAAATAAATAAATAAAGTTTGAATTAAACGTCAGACATGTATTAAACGTCAAAAATATTAAAGTGAGGTTTACATTGTGCAAATGACTTGCCCGGATTTTATTGTCCGCTACTGTACAATTCCAATTGGTGATATCATCGCTGTTATGGGTTTAAGCTTCAGCTTAAGTTTTAACTGGCATTGTACTACAACTGGGCCTTAGTGTGATCGTGACAAGTTCCAAATTCCGTTTCTCTCTCTATATCTAGTACCTTGGTTTGGTGAGAAAAAAAAAACATTTTATTTGCCGACTAACTACGTTATTAAAAACTAACAACTGTTTTAATTGATGATCAGAATGCCGTTTCTTCTCTTTATAAAATTATTTTGAATTTGTTTTGTATGGTATCTTTTTGAATTAATCTTCAATTAATTGATTAATATTTTGATAAAAGTGTGAGGTTGAAATAGTTTGTTTATTTATATAAAAGTCTTTTTGTAAAGATTGAATTAAGCCATATATTTTGGACGTAAAAATATAATCTCTTTCTCTCTCTCGTCGTGACATCTAGAGGAGAAAAGTATCTCGACGAGGCCTTGTACATTGATAAATTCGAAAGTATCCCCTTTATTTTATCTTTTAACCCCGTCCTTTAAATTTCCATCTTTTCTTAGCATTTCTTTATGAAAGAATGTTTAATTTATTATACATATCGTGTCTTTCTTTCTTCCTCTCTTTTTTGCATCTTTTTGTTTGTCGCTTTTTAAGTTTTCGATGGATACTATATTTCATCCATTAATAAGGGAAGCCACATCTTCGTTTAATAAATGAAAATCCAAGCATGCATACTAATTTTCTTAAGTAATGTAATTTTGAGGACTCCTATGAGATGTTTAACAATTTGTTTTTATTGTCCTTCCAAATGTAACATACTTCAGTGAAGAAATAAGAGCTACATAAATATCTAAAGCAGAATTTCTGCTGTCTATTATTTTATTTATTCAGGTCCAATCTGCACTTGTGAATATGTTATTGTAGTTTTTTTTAAACAACTGGATTCGTATTTGAAATTATAATATTTTGAAAAGTAATTAGAATTAAAAAAAAAATGAAACCGATAATGGTAAGCCTGTGTAGTACGAATAATACGATTGGTATAAAGAGAATGAATACTTCGAAAACTTAATTATTTCAATACTGCGTTCGCTTGAATAAACTTAGAAAATATTTGGGGACCCCATTGTCCCAACATCGGCTTCCATTATGCCGGGCCTTATTCCCGGCTTTCTTTCTTTATAATTTACAATTTAATTACTATTTCGCTCATAACGGGGTCAAGTAAGGAAACGACGGAGAAAAGTCACAAACTCGCAACTTATTTCGGAAACGTAATGAATATAAATTACGTTAAGGCACTAAAGACCGCCTCCGCGACTGTTCCATCATCTTAGGGCTCATTCCAGTTCTCCAAACATGCTGCATTTACACATGCACATGAGCTTGCGTTTTGAATATCATATGAGTATGTATTTGGAGTTCGCTGTGTTCAACTTTGCATCCACTTCGCTAAATTCTCCGCAGAGATGGAGATGTAACACTTCGAAGTCGCTGTGTACACTTTCAACGGATATATGCTGACATATTTTGCTGAGTACACAAGCAGATGCTCGTTTTGTTTGCTTAAGGGTTTCCCTTTAAGTATTTTACGACCCGGCATTACTTCCAGTGCGATTGATTTGCATCCGTTTATCAAAGCTACTAACAACTTTATAATAAAATACTGAGTGTATCACGATGGGATTAATAAACTTAGCATTAAAACGGACAAGCGTGAAAAATGACACGAGAAGGCCGCAGATTGGGGTAGAGGTAAATGTAGGGGGTAAGCTTGTAATACAAATCCAGTGTCAAGGTGATCGATGAAAGTGGTGAACAGATAGATGCATGCTAAAAAAAAGGGAACAGTTTTTATTGCTCGTGAAAATAACAAATCGCGCACGCCAAGCGGCCGAACTTTTACTATTTACTGAAGAAGAGCGTCCTATTTTATCGAATGATTTACTGATGGTATCAATGCAGCGCTCTTATACAGAGCGGTTATTTATTACCTCCACCGTCAAAAATTCGTTAATATTTTATTGCCCGCAACCCACTCAGAAGTAGGTATTTATTTCCTCCATGCAATATTGCTTGCGGATCTCCACAACCACATCAAAATATCTTCCACGGATTTATCTTATAATTACTACAAATATTCACGTCAAATAATTTAAGCTTTGCGGTGGAATTAAAATAAGTTGATTGACATACTAGCTAATTAATAATTGCTCCTCACAACAATTTTCAGGGCCATATTTGATTTCCTCTGTTGGTATCTTCTATCTTTGTTTTGGTCCAAACAATTCGTGTGGAGAAACATTTATAGTCAAAATTATGACATGTAGACATAAATAGAAACTTTCATTTGGAATATATGGTATCTAAACGATGGGACATCGTCGCATTGAGGAAGGAAAATTAAATATACATTTGCAAACAAATGAATCGGCCAAGGACGTTCAATACATTGGCTACGTCAAAGCTGTTATAGATAGAAATAATAAATCACCCTGTATATTGTTAGCAGATTTCGGTTTTCATTATTTTAACGAAGTCTCGTGAATAGTCTGCAGTCTATATTTATTAGCACAAATGTATGAATGTTGGATCTAAGTAAAAATCAATCTATTCCACAGACATCCTGTATGTAATAGAAAACAAATTTTTGTCTTTTTTAAAACAGTTTAATTAAATATAAACGTATAAAAAATGTTGCTGCCCAGGTTATTATTTAATTATTTAAATAATGTTATGTGAATAAGGACGAATTCAAATTGTTATAATATCATCTCATTTATATACAGGATGGAATATTTAAGTGTGACAGCTGGAGAAAAAAAAATGTTTTAATTACGCCAACTAATTATTGGTACTTTTGCGTTTAATTATATTTTGCGATTAAAGTTTTGTGACAGTTTCATAATACATCTAATTGAAGGAACAAGGAAGTTGGCTTGAAGATGTTGAAAAGAAAAAGCCATTTAAAATTGCCAGAGTAGCTTGTAGCGAATCCGCGAATTTAATCATTCTTAATTTTACAGGAGCTAAGAAAAAAGAATAAACACGACGCTAAAGACACAGTTGGAATGAAATTAAACAAAAAAAAAGGAATGAGAAAGAACAGGAGGGAAAGGCGATAAAAAAGAACCGAGCAAGGAGCGCACTTACGTTAATTATTTTAATTTATATCTCCAAGTTTTCCGTTCTTGTTGGATTATTTCGTCCCGACGGCGTTGAAATAAATTAGCTTTTCTCAAATTGAACCAAGAAAAGTTAATTAACTGCATTATGAAACAACGAGTTTTCTAAATATTTCCGATGGCCAAGTTGATCGAACTTCGTTTACTTGCCCCTGCTATATACATTTGCTGATAAAATGAACTGAACTTTGCTTTTAGTTCTTAACGGTTAATTCTCTTCTGAAATTTCCCGAACCAACTTTTGTTTTCTTTTATTAAAGTTTTGGTATTACCTATATCATCGTTAAAAGTTACCTTAATATTTATGTAACTGCATTCATGGACAAGTTTCTTTAATTGATGTTTTAAGTAAAATCTCCCTAATAGTAAATAACTAAAATTTAGAGGAACAGTAATGTACAAACAAGGTTATCCTGTCTTGGTGTATTCATTTACCCAGATTAAAATATTCACATTGAGTTTATCGAATTTATTTACCTCGACTAAATACTAATCGTACTTTACTGGTGTGTGTGTCCTTGAATTTAATTTTAATACTTTGAAACGTTACCTCTTGAATACATTTTTGTAAAAGTAAAGTTTCGTAAAACTGGCTTAGTACTTGGAAAGCCGCGGTGTCTCTGACAAGTCTATAAATTTCATCAAATTTTCCCTTTTCCTCCCAGGTCGGAAATTACCTACTCAAGGATCAGATGTTTGCTTTCGAAGGTTATGCATCTGTCAGTCTGGATATGAGATGCGAAAATGGGGGGACTCTTTGAAGCGAACACGAAATTTTCCGCACGATTTGTTTGTCGGGTGAGAAAGCTTACTCGAAAAATAGTGACCGGAAAGAGCACCCTCATTAATACCATGAATAAGGAAAATTTAGATATCTCAATTTTCTTTTTAAAGAATAGTTTTTTCAAATCAGTTTTGTCGTTACAGAAGATTTTCTTTTTAGAGCAAATCGATAAAGCTGAGAACGTCAAACATTTTTTTTAATTTTCTGTTTTTGCACGGCGAATTATCTTCTGGTACATCTACATAGATGATTTACGATTTAATATGAAACATTACTCTGCGAATCGAAGCCCTGGCACCAGCTTTTGCCCTCCTATTTTAAAATGAAAATTGCGCAGTGTTTTTACCAGTGCGGTTTTCAAATATTTACGACCGAAAGCAAATATTTGGGACGCATGAATTTTTGTTTGCGCAAATCGATACGTCATTGACCTTTTCTCCGTCATATAAATATGCCACTGCGGATAATTTATCTTCAGTTCTTGTGCATCGAAGCGCAAGAAATTTAAGGCATTATGAAATCAGAAAGAAAACAGTACTTTATAAAAACACACGCAAGTGGAATGTTGAATTGAACAAGTTTAGAGCATCAATTTTAACTGTCGAATTGATTTAAAGTACAAAAATAACAGATTTTATTTTTAAAATTATTATAATTTGCTTCACTGTCACCCAAGTTTAAATTAAATCTACTTGTCTCTACTTACCACGGTTCCAGGTGATAAGTCTGCCGATACTTAGATCAGCTGTGCCCCTGCTAGCTACAGTGGAAATGGGGGCAGGTTATCTTACGGTGGTAAACTTATAAAGGGCGCCAAAAGACAATTTACAAACAACTAATCGTAATTCGACTGGTCGAGGTCTCTAATCGACCAGGTCGTGCAGCAAATGAAACTCTACTAAATAGAGACGAGACTATTACCCACTGTGTGTATGAAAGTAGAAATTAAAATCGTTATTAAAGTTAACACAGTTTATTACACAAAAGAAATGAAAACGATATACACTTTTAATAAACACTTACAATTGGCTGCTTATTTTAAACTTAAATTAATCAACGTAAGCGCAGCGCAATTCGCATTTCGTGATTCAATTAATCAACGTAAGCGCAGCGCAATTCGCGTTTCGTGATTCGCACTCTCGGTTTATTCCTCACGAGTGAATAGTAAATTTAACAACCGATCCGTCCCGCAAACATGGGAGTAAAATTGAAAACCTAACCTTGAATTAGCGCGTGCGGCCGGTGGTGAATTGTAACGCCCTCTACCAACCGCAGAGTGCGTCAACGAGCTGGCCCGTTCGGGATCCGCTTAGATCAAGATGGCAGCTCAGGTCTTCTCGATCGGATCTCGATACGACTATGGGCAGGAGCGCCCCCAGAGAACTAGGCCAAAAGATCTGGTCTAATAGCCTGCGCTGAGACTTGCGCCCAAATAGGAAAAGCCAAGTAGAAAAAGCCTACATAGAAGAAATGATATGCGTTAGCGGCCATTTTGGTCGGTCGATATATGTTACCTGAGAGAACTGGAGCCTCAGGCTTGGTACGGAGATTAAAACTACCTCCAATCGTTGTTCGGCAGTGTCGAATGATTTTCCAACAAAGCTGCGATTGATTTCTTCTCCAAATGAGCAAGAAATCCGTTAATTTTATCACACGCGAAAAAACACGTCCTTACGGCACAATGCTCGAACAACAAGAGAGAGTGACCAGGCTGCAAAATGAAGCAGGCTGCTTTGACGCGTAGGAATTACCGACGACAACCAATGGCAGGTGGCCTGAGAGTCACATGGGGCCTTCATGACCTATGAGAACTCAACGATCACAGTGCGCAGGTGTTCCCCCATAGCGATGTAAAGAAGGGGCATCAGGGTTGCCACGGTGCGAAAACGAAATTTCTAGGCGGTAAAGCGCCGCTACATTTTAGCGCCAAATTTAAATGTAACATCACCTTATACTCGTAACTATAACAGAGTAAAGTAATAATTGCCTTATCCCTCCAATTTATACCTCTCACGTCCTTAAGTACTTCCTTCTTTAATCTTCCACTCTTTTTTGTCTCGTATGTCCTTCATCTCTCTTGTATATTCGAACCTAGCGTTCTTCCAAACTCATTCGCCTTTCCTTACTTCTTTCATACTTTCATACTTCTTTGTCCTTCTGCTCTTCCTTCTCACATGTTCTTCTTTATGTCTTTCATCCATTTCGTATATTCGGGCCTAGTCTTCTTCTCAGATATGCTAACCACCGAGTGCAGCTTTTGAAACTTCGTTGATTGATTGATTTAAGTTCAACAGTTCATTGTCGGATCTTCTTATCCGTACTTCTTTCCCCCTTCGATCTTCCATGACTCCGTTTTGTTTTCATATGACGTTTGAGGACCTAACATGTCAACTTATTAATGGTATTCCAGTCTTTCGCCTCACATGTTCTTCATCCTATGTAGTCTTCATAGCATCCATTGGGTATCCAAGCCCTTTTTCTAACTTCCTCTTAGGTGGAACTTATGGGCAAATTAGTGAGGGAGCCATCTGGTCTCCTAGTTAAGAGCTTACTTTATAACATAGCTTACGATTTCTTTTGTAAAAACCAAATTTTGCGTGTAATTTCCTTTAATATAAATCAAGTTACTTTTCCAATAATTAATGTTGTAACTAGGGATCGGAATTTTATATTTTGTTCGGTTAATTCCGAACAAGGCGCCACCTCATTTGCAATTAACCGAACAAAATATAAAATTCCAATCCATAGTTATAACGAACGCTCATCGTTATCTTTATTTACTCATCCTATTCACTTATTTTAACGTCTGTTTGAAGAACTAAATTAGCCTCTAGAATTTTTTTGAAGCGAAACAGGGTCAACTCAACCTGTACAAAGAGAAATTGTTTTTCCAATGATGTTAACAAGCTCTAAAAAATTACAGCTAATTTAAAATTCACTTTTGTTACGAGCGTAGTTACTTTTTATTTATATCGCGAATGGATATGAGAAAAGGATACGTACCCCCGTTGAACGTCACAAATGGAATTACGAAATCGGTATTCGGGAAAATTATTATCTCTGAGAAGCGAGCGGAATTAGCGAAGTCAGAACGATATGATCATTAGCTGTGCTTCTGTCGCAGAGGGTCCCCGAAGTTTTGCAACTTCGAAGCAGCTTTTGACGAGTGTATAACAGATGCCGAGTGAATCGATGTACAAAGGGAAGGACGAAAATTTCACTCTGTGCTTTATACACCTTTATCTGACTCTGCATTCGGGGCACGTGTATTTATCAACGGGCAAACACAATATCACCGTGGCGTATGCATTCTCGGCCATAGCACGCACGGACTTATTCATTAACGATAGCCCGGCTTATTTTGATAGGTTTCGAACAGTCGGCTGGATATAAAAAAAATACAGATAAAAGCAACCCTACAGATTTATGGTTTTTGAATGGAACATGTACATATAAAGTAATCCTACACGAACAATCCTATTTCATTTTCGGCGATTCGTTTGATTAAATTAAATCGGATTAATTTTACACACAGATTACGTGATTGTGGTTTGCCATTAGCCAGCAAGTGACGTGTCTTGTGCTGCCACTTAGTGACAACACTGGGGATTAACCTAGGGAAAACCTAAATTTGTTTCAAATTGGGAAAATCTTTTAGGGACACATTTGAAGCATTAAAAACCAAATTTCGAGAAAGAGGCTTTAGGCCCGAACCCGAAGGGCTTCAAAGATGGCCCAAATTCAGTCTGTTAATTCAGAATTATTGTCAATCTCTGAAACCGTTGAAAAAGCTGCTGTGGTCATTTGCTTAACTGTTCGTGAAATAAACATTTCAAAAACTTCTCATAAAACTCCCACGCAAAATTAGGCATGGGTCAAAACTTTGCCTTGCCCTTTGATTAACGAACGAAAGGAAATTGGAGATGATGTCAGTCAAGGTTTTTGAATCCAGCTAACAAGTTTGAAAACTTTTTCTGAAGAATCATTTCGGGATATAGCCTTGATGTTGAGACAAAAACGTCATAGTGAGTGTCAAAAGAGTCACCACGACCTAAAAAGCAAGGCAAACTCAGTTAAAAGTTAAAATAACTTCTTTTCTTTGTTTCTCAAGGTGTTGTTTGCCATGATTTTTTTTCCGAAAGGTAAAAGAGTGAGTGCAAAGTCTTGAGGCTTTAGGTAAAAGGGAAGCGAAGTTTTCAGAAAAAAGTCTTGGACGTTGGCAAGCGTAGACACATGCCCGAACATCGGTTCTTTGTGAAACTCTGAACACCGATAGTTCTATAAACTGCTTCCTCGCCTAATTTAACTTGAAGGCTTCCGCGGCCGTCGTCCATGTTTGAATTGGCTTCCGGTTGGAACCGCGTCACGTTGACTTCTTCTACTGCCGACGATTCGTTCTCCATTGCAGAAGAACTTCCTCAGGGCTGCTGCTGCTGGTGGTGTTGCTGCTGCTTCTCGTGGGTCGTTGAGACCCACGAGAAGCAGCTTGCTTCCTCGCCTAATCTAATACCAAATAAAAAAACACTTCGACTCTTGATTTGGGTCGTTAAAAGAAAGTTCGTTAGCGGAACTGCGAAGCATCATGAAATTAGCAATCCAGAACAAAGGGAAAAACATGGGCCGTGTTATAAACAAAGTGGAAGGATGTACTTTGAGGGTGACACGGCTAAATGGCTCCTAAGTTAGTCGAGAGAATTACATGTATTTCAAGAAGCTCAGGAATTCACCGGAGGATTTCGATGTATCAAAATAGAACCGATTCTATTTTTCATGTAGGTATATTGTGATACAAATACGATTCCGTAAAGCGTCAATTTGGTGAACTTTTGATTATGTCAGGAATTAAAAATGCAGTTCCTTTTAATTCGATTCACATTCTTACTTTTCCTAACATTTTCAGAAAGACATAAACGTTTTTGATGACAGGTGCAGTGGCATGCAGTCCATGGAATCGAGGGAAGGATTATTTCCTCTTACATAATTACATCTTGATCTTTTTTTTGATTGACCTTGTTATATTTATTTATTTATTATTATACTTGTAGAGAAAGAATGAGAAACTATGAAAACGATATTGGGTGTGTTTTATTGCAAATGTCCTACTCGATCTAGAACAAGTAAAATCGTTTAACCAATAAAACGTTTTGCTGGATAAGAGTGGATATGACAAGACAAGTTGGCGCTGAAATTTAAATTTTGCAAAAGGACAGAAAAAAATACCTCTGCTCGTGACAACCGTTAACAAATTTCTTGTGACAATGAGTACTAGCAGATATATCCTGGATGATGGGGAGGAACTGGTACCAATTGATGACAATATTAAGAAACACTTTTCATTTCACTGGTATTTGTCACTTTTATGACTGAACCTAACCAAATATTTTTTGACTCTACTTTTCACTCCATCATTAGGGAAGGAGTGGAAATCTGGAGTGAAGGGTGCAGAATTTCACAATAAAACGCATAGAATGATCATTCCGGAATCAGAATGGTGCCAATAAAACGCGCCCATTGACTTTAGAGAATGTCTTATTGTTAGATATAAAAAAATATCTTCATTGAAAATGACTGGGCTCCTCCTCCTCCATTTGTTAAACAACCGAAACAATGATTTCAAAACAGGGTGAAATAGAAAAATATTACATTTACTACGTGGCTGGGAGGAAATAACGTTTCTTTTAGGCGTTATATCAGGATATTATTTATTCGACAAATATGTCAGGGCCAGGAGAGTTTTTCGTTCCGCATAAATAACTGCACCGCATTAAATCTCTTTTTTTAATATTTGCAGGGTCACATAGTGCCTTACAACGAAACAGCAGGCATTCTCCCCGAGGATGACTCGCTAACACTTAAGAATATTAAAAAGTCAGCTGCCGGTGAGTACTCATGCTCCGCCACGAATTCAGAAGGAGAGACGTACAGCCCCCCGTTTCATCTCGCCGTACAATGCAAGTATCTCATTTCTTTTATTATTTCGCCGCTTTATAATAGAATGATATTAGCTGCTAAAATTTACCACCTGCGACTGCTACGTTTGGCTTATTAGCGATCATTGTTATATGCGAGCTTATTTGCCCAAATTAGAACAGCAGCAGGAGCAAATAATTCAAATAGCATTCTCTGTATAACAAGTCCAAGAAAATAAATTCCTTAGAACGAACATGTGTATGTATAAACAACTTTTATGTATAGAAGTGCTACGGTAGATACTTCCATCTAGCTGAAGAGAAGTTTCCGAGTCCAAAATATTGTTTAGGTCTATTTAAAACGATTTCTATTTCATGGATCTTGTTTATTTTCTCCATTATCGAAGTGAGTTTTGGTTTTCTTGACGAGCTTTTTCTCGTGAACTGTCTTCTGATTTTTCATCTTCTGGTAACCATTCGTTTCCCTCTCGTCTCTTCTTAGATTTGCAATTTTCTTTACCAAAGGTACTCATACTCATATAAAAAACGTAATGGAACGTGTGCAAGCAAAACCCATAAACATTTTAGCAATTCTTTTCGTTGTGTCTATTTAAAATATATTAATTCGTTTAAGTCGAATGCACTTTTAAAATGAAAGACATAAGTTTTGAAATCAACAACGCTGAAACAAACGTATTAGTCCGAAACGTGGCGGGCATCCGAATCGGAAAATTACGATCTTCATGAACGACGTTCGTTCCCTTTCAATTCGAAAACGACGAGCCCAACCTGACTGATGCATTCTTCTCGATCAAAATGCGGCCTTTTATTGGTTCATCTAACTGCTTAAATAACCTCGGCTGTCGTGTTAAAAAATGTGCAATTTCCGGCGAACTCGGAACAATTCCAGATAAAGTTAATTTTTCGTTTCTCGTGAAAAAGGGGCGACTGCGCGTAATAAGCGGAAGATTCGCGGTCTCGCCGACAGATTACTCACGCAGCTTCAGCTAATGGGGGTGCTTCATTGCTGACTTGAAAAAGCACAGGACGTGACATCACCACATTCTTTTGCACAAGTGAATGTTCTAAATTAATTCTACTGTTTTAATTTGATCATCTTTCCGAACGTAACTGTTATTTAAAAAAAAATGTACATTTTATGTCGATTCACCTTTATCACTGAAGCCCATAATTTTGGGCACTTAAAAAACTGATAGGCAATTAATGTTTAAGAAATAGACACGCTTTTAATGTTTAATAATTTCTTCTTTTTCGTCGTTTTATAACAAGAAAAATATTAATGCTTATTTTAGTTACATGGTCATTTAGTAAGAAGTCGGAGGGAGGTTCTTCGGGCTTATGGAACTGTACAAGTGAATGAAACGCATAATTCGCTGCGAGGAATATTTTGCAAAAATACCCTTTAAATAGGGGCCATAAATCGGCGCGGGGTTTAAATAAGAAAATCCAGACAGTATATAATGGTTTCCTACCTGATAGGGTAGTCCGAAGGCTCAGCAGCAGAGGACCTCTTTACAGCTTTCCCTTTTAGGGCTTTTCTCTTTCTCTATGGGGCTCTAGGCGAATGGTCTACTTTTCGTACACTATTACATCACCCACCATACCAGGAGTATTTAAATTAGAATACCAACTCGCAAAAAGGGGTCAACGATAAAGTTAAAGATGACAATTTTTAAATTTGAATAAAGATATAAAAATAAAATAATAAGAGAACACTTCTGTTCACGAAAGGGGTTCTGTAAGATCTGGCGTTAAGGGTTGTAAAAAGAAGATCTTATTAAAACATAAAGGGGGGGTTCAAGTGATAGAAATTCTAAATCTCTGACTCCAACAAAACTCTACACAATTACCTTTTGCTAAATTTCTCACTCTTTTTTTATCCGAAATTTTTACAAACCAAAAGAGGCGCAAGTAGCAATTCCTTTATTTTAGCGCATTTGGAATTAGTTTGAAGATAGCCAGGAACCACCCTCAGTGCCTTTCATACATGGTATGAATTTTGGCACTTTCTTACCAAACAATTACTTTGTAACTTCGGAATTGTTGAGTTTTCTCTCCTGTTCTTCTCTCTCTCTTATTTTTAAAATAGAAGTTTTCTTATCCTACTTTGAATTTCAATAAAATTACTGTACTTTTATACTTATATTCAATTAAAAATTGTAACATAACATTAACACGGAAAACACACACGAAGAGTATATCCAATTAAAAAACTTGCATTAATAAAAGCCACAAAATTACTACCATAAATAAGACAATAAAAATGACATCAAATAAAATAATATTATAGACAATGAACAAAGTAAGGTATAATAAAAAAATGACCTGAATTCAATGATAATTACCATTAGTATAATCAAAAATTAATTTGAAGAGAGAAGAACGGAATTTTCTGTACACGTACACATGCTTTTTGTTAATTATTTAATAACAGCGAATGGACTTTTAAGGCTTACCAACGCCGAGTCTAATTATTCTTCCCGTAATCCAAAAATTAAGGGAAACTTGAATTTAAAAATACGTTAACGGCTTAGCTTGCGACTATTTATTAAACCACTGAAAAACACTCGTGGAAAAAAATCACTTCTTTCCTACCGAAATAAACTATGGGGATGAATTAATTGATTCAGTCGTCGAACCGAATTTAGAAGGAAAAATCAGCGACGGGAGCAAACACGCAGGGTTAAGTTTTTTAAAATTATCTACCGGAACGGAACTGCCGGTTTTCTTTGCCGCGACGGTTTTTAAAGCATTTCTTATCAATTTTGGAAGAATGTAGCTAACGTCACGTGAACCACTTAAATTTAAATATTTCTGTCCCGCGCGAAGCTTCTAATCGTAGAGTAGCTGCCGCTAGAAGGCAGATAGATGTGGTTTTTTTAATTAATTTCCTCGCGCTACGCACGCAAGTGACGCTATTTTCATTTCCATTTGATGATTTAGCAAGAAATGGATTAAATTGTTGAGTTATCGGTTTCTGCCGGCGTTAGTTGCGATAAGAGCGAAGCTTTTTCCCGCGTACCTCTATGCTTGACAGTCTCTTGCGTTTAGTCTTGTGTGAAGCCCTTTTTCTTCCTTTGTTTTTGTCTTCATGACCTCTCTTAGTAGGTTCGTTACGATCTTCCACTGTTCCTCGCTTTCTAGTATGAGATCCGCCACGTTTGCCGCGGACATCGTTCTGCCGCATCTCCTGTTTGTGTCGTCTCTCTGTTCTACCCATCTCGGACAGTCGAAGATCATGTGCTCTGGAGTGTCTCTATCGCCGCAGTACCAGCAGGCTTCGCTAGGACATTTCTTGATCTTGTGCAGGTACGTTCCAAAGGCTCCAAGACCCGTCATCGCTTGTCTTATGAAGTGGTCAAGTTCACCGTACTTTCTGTTGTACCATTTTCTAATATCCTTTATAAAGGTCTTTGTCCAGCCTAGATAGGTTTCCCAAGATGACTGCCATTTCTCTAAGAGGTCTTCTCCTTCTTCCGGTGTACGCTCTGCGTCTCTCCTCCGCCACCAGTTTGAACGGCGGCACGGCCGCCAGTGTTAACAATAGCTTCCGCACTCACCGTCCTGTATGCAGATGTAATCCGGATGGCCATCCTCCTGTTGATTGACTCCAGGAGTTTCTCTTAGTGCTTGTACTTAAAGGCTTTAACCCATATAGGGGCCGCGTATAGGATGGTCGAAAAAACGACTCCCGCCAGCATTTTTATCTTCTTTGACCTGGGTCCGCCTATGTTTGGCATTAGCCTGGCCAGAGTTGTTGCAGTTTTATTTGCCTTTTCGCATGTCTTTTTCACATGCGCAGTCATCCTATCGAGGTATACTCCCAGGTACTTCAAGTTTTCCTTGCTGGTAATTTGGTGTTCGTCTATCTTTAATGTGACGTTCTTCAGTTTCCGCGGTCCTGCTAATAAAGTCATTTCCTTTTTTGGCGAGGCTAATTTTAATTCGTGCGTGTCAAGCCAATTTTGTATCTTCACTATGGAGTACTTAGTTCGTTCTTCCAGGGAAGTGGTCGTTCTGGCCGTCACGATCAGGGCCAGGTCGTCCGCGTAAGCTAGTGTGGTTACGCCTTCCCCGAGCCGTTCGTTTAGCAACCCGTTGTACAGAACATTCCACAGGGTCGGTCCCAAGACCGAGCCCTGGGGCACGCCGCAAGTGGTTTGCTTCTCTTCGCCAGTCTGCCTTACTATATATCTGTCCATCAAGTATGATTGAATTACCTTAATCAGATATTTGCTGATGCCCATTTTATCAGCTTTATTGAAGCTGAATTAAAAGCATTTTCTATGTCCAGTGTTACCATTAGACAGAAATGCCTGTCCTTATAGGCCGCTTTTCGGATATCTTCCACGATGTTGCTCACCGTATCCAACGCGTCCACTGTAGACTTGCCTTTCCTAAAGCCATACTGATTGTCGTGTATTAGGTCTTTCCCCATCAGTTCTTCTGTTAGGCACTCTTTAATGAGCGTTTCTACTTTGGCAGTTACGTCTAGCAGACAGATGGGTCTGTACGTGGGTTCATTTTGGTCTGATTTTTTAGGCTTTTCTATCAATACCAGTAGTGACTTCTTCCAGATCGTCGGGAAAGTGCCTTCTCTCAGGCAGCTGTTCATGACTTGCAAGAAGATTTCTTCGTTTGCCTTTCCCACTGCTTTCACCACTTCCGGCGGTATTCTGTCCGGTCCTGGCGACTTCCCTGTTTTGATGTGTTTCAGTGCGTATTCCAGCTCGTCCTTTGTGAAAGTCTTGACTTCGTTTTCCTGTACCTCCACGGTTGGCCATTTGCTAATTGGCCTGTCTGGGAAGAGTTTTTGAACTTGAAAGTCCAGTTCGTTTTCGTCAGCGAAACTGGGTGTCTCAATTTGAGCTTCTTAGTAACTATTTGGTAGGCTCTCCCCCACGTGTCCCTGTCCAGGTCTTTGCAGAGATCAGCCCACATCACAGCCTTTTGCTTTTTGATTTCTTTCTTGAGATCTGCTTTGGAATTTTTGTAGCTTTGGAGGTAGAGCAGATTTTTTTCCGTTCCCTCTCTTTTCTGTTTGCTCTGGTTAATATTCTCCTCTTCTTTGTACATTCTCTACGCTTTGCGGAGATGGCTTCTGACCGCCAGTAGACCGGTTTTCGTTTACCGGGGATTGTGTTTCTGCGAGTTAGGTGTCTGTCGCAGACTCGTGTGATCTCCCAGATCAGATTCGTTGGAGAGTATCCGTCCGGTACATCGGGAAGCTTGCAGCTAATGCTCAGACTTGTGATTCTGTTGCTGCTCGCGTGCCACCCGGGAGTTATTGAGAGGCCGTCCATTCTAGCTACTTTTTTGGAGTATGTGTAGGTCAAGAGCCGGTGATGGCTCAGGCTCTCCATGTTTTCCTCAACTTTCCAAGCTCTTACGTGTCCACCCAGGCCTGCTGTGGTCAGTGTGATGTCAATAATGGAACATCCCAATGCATTTTGGAAGGTAGGTGTATCCGTCGTATTCAGAACAATCAAATCCAGCAGTTCGACCTACTACTCCATCATTCTGCCCTTCTCGTTCGTCATTCTTCCTCCAAAGATGGCTGACCTGGAGTTAAAATCGCCCCTTATTGGTTATTAAACATTCCTTTTCTTGCGACCTCACGTCCGCCTCTAGTTCCCTTAAGAACGCGTCAAATTCTTGTGTCGGTCGATTTGGGGAAAAGTAGCAAGAGGAAAAAGATGACAGTGCATTAAATAAAATCAAGACTTTGATGGCAAACGTGAAACCGGGTAAGGGTGCATTAAATAAAATCAAGACTTTGCAAACGTGGAAGCGGGTAAGGTACGGAGAGCTGGACAGAGGAGATTCACCGACACCCTTCATATCAGGGGAATGGATGCTCTAACGAAGAAAGGCGAAGTCGAAGAGGCGATCAAGAACGAACTCGCCAACGAAGTGAAGGGGCCAA
This sequence comes from Dorcus hopei, assembly GCA_033060865.1. Classification (NCBI taxonomy): domain Eukaryota; kingdom Metazoa; phylum Arthropoda; class Insecta; order Coleoptera; family Lucanidae; genus Dorcus; species Dorcus hopei. The sequence continues at coordinate 45,169,991 of CM065426.1, read as the reverse complement.
TCCAGGTAAGTAATCTCAGACCGAACCGGGAAAATACTCTCGCAGCCAGCATAACCCTTGACAAAGAAGTTGTGGAGAAATTAGTTAAAAAAACCGAAATCAGGATCGGCCTGATTCCTTGCAAGGTTGAGCGAAGGATTCACATCACTAAATCCCAAAGATGCTGGGAACACGGACATAAAACACCTGAATGTAAAGGCCCAGACAGGACAACCCTCTGCTTAAATTGCGGCAAGGAGGGGCACGTAGCCAAGATCTGCACCAATGAAATAGCGTGTCCAATCTGTAACGCAGAGGGACACAAGGCTGGTACAGGAAAATGCAAATCTTTCACAAGGGCTCTACGTGTCGAAAGAACACGTAAAAGAGACGAAGACACGGGGGAAGAACCCAGAGAAAACGGGGAAAACCAAACCCGCAAATGATTTGGTGAATATTAATTTTTTGAATCTTCTCTCCCTGCGGGACCGTATTTTTTACATTTTCAAAAACCGAACCCCTTTTGTAATTTGCGGGCCCTCCTTTTGGTTTCGCTCATTTAGGTTACTGGAGTATGCTCAAGGGATTGCTAGATATTTTTGAACCGGGTCCGCTACCTTATGCCCTGAGTCTTTATCACTTGGCTTATTTACTTTAACGTACTTTAATGGCCAGTTATCTTAAGGAGTGTCAGTATTTTGGCTAAAGTTTGTCGCTTGGACTCCTTATCGCCTGAGATTGTTTATATTAAGGCGTGAAATTCTTTCATGAATAATCCTGAAGTAATTTTATTTAAACTTAAAAATTTTGAATTTCAATTTTCGGCTGTTTACAAAAGCGTGTAGCGCTGAGTTTAGCTGAACCCACTCAGTGTCTTTAAAATGTTTTGGCAAGCAAATACATTTTTCCACACACAGAAAAAACAATTAATAAAAATTACCCATTTTAGGCATAAAATAGGAACAAGAAATTTTGTAGGCGCTTAAGCTACAAAACTAGACAAATACTTAAAATAGTGTAAAAATAGGCACCTAGGCACGAAAAAATATACATCTCATTTTAAATAAAATTGTAATCTAAATTAAAACTTAATTGCCTATGTTTTTTTTTTAAATAAAATTTCAGGCAATTAGCGAAAAATCCGGACTTTAATTATCACTATGTGGCAACATGATTTTAGATAACAGGTGGTGTGTATTTATGTTCTATTACTGTAGGCAGTTTTTATTTGCTTATAAATTCCGAACGCACGGTATATGGACGTAAAATATTTTATGTTTTTAGAGAAAAACTGCACCTCTCCGCGTGAAATCGTTTCAGTATCGAAGTATGTACTAATCGTAACGAGTTTTATTCCTCCCCGTGTTATCACGACTTTCGGATTCGTAAATTTTGATTCGCAAGTAGATTACTACAATAAGCATTGGCGCCGGAGATGACTTCGTTCCAAGAATGTATGCAATTTCATATCGACGGAAAATCTAATAACTTGTTTTATTATTAAAGATAAATATTCTCCGATCTCATGCAGATTGCTTCTTGCTGCTCCACCATCTGCTTGCCCGATCATTTTTGATAAAATCTTAGATTTTGCCGACTCATACATACTCTATTAGCAATCGCACATACAGGATGTCCAATTAAGAAAAGGGCAAAGCCTAATTTTTCTTAAACGTACGCAAAATTTTAATGCGTAAATAAATTATTAAAGAGGATTAAGAGTCAGTATAGTTCTAGATGATGTCCCTGAAAAACGTAACACTGTGAGAGTACCTAAGTAATTTAAAGTGGAATGTGCCATCTCTCCTAAACAATGTGAAATTAAATGAGATTATAGTGAAGGGAACTTCTCGGCGTCTCACATTTTGACACATCTTCGTTATTTATTCGGTATTTAGTACGCTTGGCTTATTATTATACGTGAATGCCGCCTGCATGGCGTGTTGTACATAGTACTCCTGGCGCGGTAGCCCGTATTCCTGATCTTCAACCCTGTGTCCCGTACCCTTGTCCTCATTGCCGATGCGATACATACAAAGAAACACGCATTAAAACAATTACGGACTCGTGTTATTTAGTTAGCGACTAATGCTTTGCTTGATCGTGTTTGCTTTATCTACCACCATCTTTTTGTTGCATATAGAGTGGGCCCGAACTGTTTAAGCGTGTTGCGATATCTTGATTCTTTTCGAGTTGTTTCGTTTGTTACGCACGGAATAGTTTATTTTTTGTTGTTTGACATGCACGTCTGGAATCAATTTTTCCATATACATAGTTCTTTGCGATTGTGTTGCGATTCGTTTTTCTTTCGTTTGAGTCATGACGTCTTTTTTTCGTTCTCTTTGTTGGATTCTTTTAAGTCAAATCTGATACATTAATATACAGAATAAATGATAAATTATAGCACAATAATACAGTATCTTAGGTACATCTATTTCTATAGAAACTGTAACAGATGTAGACATCTTTTTAGAAGTGAATATAAACGATTATGTCATTAGTTTCGAGTAAGAATAAGGGAGCTACTGTAGAAATGAATATTTGAATTTATTCTATCTTCTGTCTTTACTGTTTTTCTGTTTTCAGTAAACTTCCGTTTTTATATATTTACGTTTTGACGATCTTAAATGTACTTGTGTGTATTCATGAATGTGTGAAGATCAATAAAGGGATGTTATAATTAGGTTCTGCGTTATCTTAAATCCTGCAAGCAAGATAAAATCATCCGACGGACTCGTGCGCGATTTTTTTAGCATAGTCGGACGTGTCCTCTGAGTTTCTGGCTTCATAAGTAGGATTTATTACGACATGCACTTCGTGACTACGCTTCTTAGAGAACTATCCTGCGGATGATGGCAGCTTGTCAGGAGCTCTCTGCTCAGATATTTTTCATTTTTTCATATTTATTTTGTCGGCGAGCTTTTGTGTATTTCTTTAATGCAGTGCTAATTTTTTCCTTCCTTTTTCTTTGCTTGCTTGTACGTAACCTGCTGTCCTGCTGCTGTGCAGTAAGTAATAATATTTATGTGTGTGAGTCCTTGAAATTACAAGTATCAAATAATTTAAGAGTTAATAAATTAACTGAAAATATATATTTTAAGTAGCACATTTTAATTTCTGAATTTAGAGTTTAAAAAAATTTACGGTTTTACCTTTAAAAGTTAACATACATTTGTTGTTGTTCCCTTTCGGAAAGTCCTGTTTTTTAAAATTATTTTTAGATCTCACAGTTTTTAAATGAGAAGAACAAGAATATAATGAATGTATGAATTAAGGAAAGAAATTAATTTTTCTAAATTTTAAATATTTGTGAACTGATTAAAAAAAAACATAAAAGATTTGGAAAAGAGAATTTCCTAAAGTTAAATCGATTTAAAATAAAAGAAACTGAATAAAAAAAATTGCGATGACTCTACACAAAGCCATCTCATCGCTGTTTTAAATAAGACTTCATCTTTAGAATTACAAGCATAGTGATGACTTGAAATGCTGATGAGATGGTCATTTAGAATGTCAGTGAATGGTAATGGAATTGATTATAATTAAAATTGGCAACATGTAACGCTTTAAAATTAAACAAATTCATGCCTTTCTCACTGACTGCACAAAAGTGTACATACACATTATATCGGGTGTCCCAATATGGATGGCGACCGGCGATATGTAAAAAAAGATAATACTTAGAGTTTCGGGAAAAAGAAATTATGCCTAAATTGACCGTGAGAAATTCAGTGAAAATATTTTTAAGTATCAGATTTGACCACAAGGGGCGCAATCAATAGGCTCAACAATAAAATTTGATAATACTAACTAAAGTCTTAGTATAAGGGGCAGCTTTGATAGCGTCCTTGGCAAGTTGAATTAATGCCACACATCTTTGATTTGAGACTTATTATCGTATCGCCATTAATAAAAGCATAGAAAAGAGTTGAATTATTTAATTTCAAAAATTTTATAAACTTCTATACCCTTTATCAAAAATGAACGAACTTAGGCCCGTTTGAAAGAGAATTTTAAGCTGATCTAAAATTTGTATTCAATGACTTCGGGTACTTTGTCATAAATTAGTTAGAGGGCGCTATTTGCAATGCTAATAATTTTTGTCGATTTTCTTTAAAAAATTAAATGGAAAGGTATATTTCTTTTAATGTTGTTACAAAGCTTTTAAAAAAACGAACATTTTAGTGAAAACCTGAATTTGATATCTTTTTTCTTTCGCGAGTTATTATCGTATACATCTAAATGACGATAATTAACGGACCAAAAAAATTCAAACAATTATTATCGAGTAATAATTTTAGATAACGCAAACAGAAATTGTATTAATGTTAAGGCATCAATCTGCTTAAAAACATGTAATTGTTTTTGGGAACAGCTAATGAAAATAATAACAAGGTAACAAATAAACACAGAAACAAGAACAACACAGTCATTAAATAAAAGTAACAACAATAAATACATTTTATAAATGCTCAAAGTGCTCCCCGTCATTTAAAATGCAGCGGTCTACTTTCCGGGAGTTACTGAACACAGCAGCTGCGATTTCAGCCCTTGAAATGCTTGAAATCGCAATTTGAATGCGTTCAACCATATTTTCTGGTGTAGTAGGGCGCGTCTTCAAAACAAGCGCTGGATTTCACAAACGTCACTTAACTTTAATCATCGATTAAGAAGAATCATTCCTATATCTTCAACACATGTAACCATGGCAACGTTTACTTTTAACGGATGATTAAATTTAAGTAGCGTTTGTGAAATCCGCCATAGGTCTTTCAATCTTCCCCATAAATAAAAATCGAGAACAGTTAAATCTGGGGATCTAGCTGGCCATGGAAATAGACTTCCTCTTCCAATCCAACGATAAGGAAAGTAGTTGTTCAAGAAGTTGCGGACATTGTATGAAAAGTGTGCTGGACACCCGTCGTGCTGAAACCACATGTCTCTTCTTTTTTCTAAAGAAACGTCTTCCAGAAGCACTGGCAGATCATTTGTTAAAAAATTTAAGTACATTTGACAATTCAAACGATCATTAAAAATAAACGGTGCGATAATTTTGTCATCCAAAATGCCACACCATACATTTACACTCCATCTGTGTTGATGATCAATTTCCATCATCCAATGTGTATTACTTGCTGACCAGTAATGTAAATGATGTAAATTTAGTCCCGCATTACTGGTAAAAGTAGCCTCGTCTGTCCATAATATGCGAGAAAAAAACTGAGGATCCTCGTCGCACATACTTCTCAACCAGTAAGAGCAGTCTAATCTTGTCAAAATCGCTCTCCAAAAGGGATTGATGTAAAACGGCATCATATGGGTGCAACTTATTATCAATTAAAATTTGTTGTATCGATGTCTTACTTATTCCCAAATCTCGAGCTATACGTCTGGTACTTACATGTGGATCTGCTTCAACATAAGCAAGAACATTTGCAACATTCTCTTCATTGGGCCTTGAACGTTTCCTGATTTTTATTCGATGCGGGTGTACGCTTCCCGTCTCCCTTAACTGTTTTGTGTAAGAGTATAAATACTTTTCTGGTAAAGTGTCTTCTCTCTGGATATTTGATAGCATATTCCCGTTCAGCAATGCAAGCATTTTCAAAACATTGAAAATACACTGAGAGCTTATCATAAGCTTCGGCGTTGGAAAAAGGCATTTTTTTTGTAGTAAAAAACAACAAATTAAGTATGAACAATTTAAGTAAGTAAATTAATCGAACTGACAATATTAGCAGTTCATTTTTGTTTCCATGGCTAGCGTGATTTCCAGCTTCGTAAATTAAACCGCCGCTATTTTCATTCGGGATAGCTCGAGAATGAAAAAAGATATCAATTTCGGGCTTCCACCAAAATATTTGTATTTTTTGAAGTTTTGTAAGCACTGCAAAATAAATATACCTTTCCATTTAATTTTTTCAAGAAAATTGAGAAAAATTATTACCACTGCAAACAGCGCCCTCTAACTTATTTTTAAAAAAGTAGCTGCAATCGTCGAGTCCAAATTTTAGATCAGCTTAAAATTCCCTTTCAATTGAGCCTAAATTCGTTCATTTTTGATAAAGGGTATAGAAGTTATAAGAATTCTGAAACTAAATAATTCAACTCTTTCCTATGCTTTTATTAATGGCGATACGATAATAAGTCTCAAATAAAAAATGTGCAGCATTAATTCGACTTTCCATTGGCGCTATCAAAGCTGCCCCTTATACTAAGACTTTGGTTAGTATTATTAAATTTTATTGTTGAGCCTATTGATTGCGCCCCCTTGTGGTCAAATCTGATACTGAAAAATATTTTCATTGAATTTCTCATGGTAACTTTAGACATAGTTGTTTTTCCCGAAGCTCTAAGTATTACCGTTTTTTATATATCGCCGGTCGTCATCCATATTGGGACACCCGGTATATAAGATACGAGTCGTAGCATTTTTCAACATTAATGTAATTAATAATTATTTAAAAATTAAAGGATTTAAACAAGTCAAGGCTCTCCTCGTCGGTGGTCAGTGCAACATAATTCTGACATGCTCTCAAACTGGTTCCTTGAACATTAAACATAAGGAGTGTATGGGTCGGTTTGAACCCAATTTGTTGTGTTTTTATGTGTTTCAGATTGTCTTTTAGTTTGTCGATGATAAATGATTCTTCAACTTTTGAAATAATGTTTAAGAGTGAGATGGGATGGTAACCATTCGGCTTATCTGACGGTTTTCCTGTCTCTTTGTTGGGAATTATTAAAAATCCTGATATGCTATTATATTGATTCTCTGACCATTAAATATAAGGAGTGTATGGGTCGGTCTAAACCCAGACTGTTCGTTCTTAAGAATTTTCATGTACTCCAGATGGTCTTTTAATATGTCGATGATAAATGACTCTACAACTTTTGAAATAGTGTTTAAGAGTGAGATGAGACGGTAACCATTCGGCGGGTTTCCCGACTTCCAATTATTCGGAAAATGTCTTTAACGGCATGATCCAATTTAACTTTTTCCTTTTAATAAGCTTGAGGAATCTAAGCATATGAGGAAGTTTACTTTGTAATTTCGGTGATGAAATAAATTAGAAAAATGGATCACCTGACACGTTGTTTAAGGTGTCCCTTGTACAATAAGAATGGAAAAGATCATAATATGTACTTAGAGTAATTATAAATGTGGGAAAAAGAAGAAGAAATAGAGAGAGAGGGAGAGAGAGATAATAGATGATTTTGTCAGAAATGAAGATCAGAGAGCAATGAAGAAAGAAGGAAAAAGATAAGAGAATTAGTTAAAAAATTAAAAAGCAGACACTGTAAAAAGACTAATAGACTAAAATTAAGTTATTTTTAAAATTTTTGATTAAAAATAATTTATATCTTCCTTCTTATTTCTTCTTGCCAGATATTGGCTTTTGGATTAACCCATTCCAGCCAGCTACTTTCTGCACGGAGCTACACTTTTTCACACAATTCTTTTCCTCACTAAACCCTTATGATTAGTTAGACTTCTTAGTATAGGACCTTTGCTTGATTTTAAATATTTAATTTTAATATTTAATTCGGTAATTGCACTGTTCTCTTGGTAGAACTGAAAATTAATTCGACTTACCCACTTGGAAGATGTAAATCCAGAAGTCTGAAATTTAGATAAAGTTAAATCTTTTTATTGAAGATGGCAGCACAGTTATCGAAATACGTATTCAAAATCAAAAATTTAATGATTGCAACCATGTTGGTGATTTAAAACTTCGAGAACTAAAATAATTCAAAATCTGATATACAGAGAAAGCTCCCATAGCGGACAGCTCTCTTAAGCGGACACCTCCCTTAGCTGGACAGTTTTTAATCTCCCATTTATGCAATTTACATGCATGTGCATCTCTCTTAGGCGGACACCTCTAATGGACGGACAGTTTGCTGGTCACGGTCGGTGTCCGCCTAAGAGAGCTTTCACTGTATACATAACATGATAATGACGTTGATGAAAAATCATTTGAATCTAATGAAAGTGTCAAATTAATTGCTACAAAACTACTTCAAAAGCCACTTGAGCAATTTAGTGTTTTTTTCCAAAAACTGTAGGTACTGAAAAAGAAATCAAATTATTTGTTCTCGACAATCCACAAATCCTCGCAAGACTTATTTAAGCAACATTTTTCCCTAAACCAAGCTTAAGGCTAGTAAAGTGCGTTCAAAAACTCCCACATTTCGAGTTGGCCATGACTTGAGATGGTAAGGAACAATGTATGCCTTTACTTATTACTTACATATGAACACGAATAAACAGCAAAGTAAACTGATGTTAACTATTGTTAAACGATAGAGGTATATGTGTCCACCTCTTCGTAAAATTGCATGACAAGCCCCTACTTGTTGCGGTGAGGGACGAACAGAAGTACGGGGCTCATTCTGCATTATCCCAGTCATTTCCGCAATGGCTTTATAATTTACAACAGAATTAATTTAACCTTAAAACATCAAAAGAAGTGAGATCAGCTGCAACTGGTTGTGATTAGAGCATCGACATACGTTTACGGAACCAATGCTAATATCAAACGTGGGGGTTTTCAAACGCATGTTATTTGCGTTTATTAAAGTGTGACTTGAGCGAAATTCTTGCTCGTAAGAAGATACGCAGTATGAAAAATAAAATGACTCCAGGTCGAGCAAAAATTTAACTACGTATTAAATTACTCCCTTGATGTTCCGTGAGCTTGATTAGGCTTTCGTGAAACTCAATACATTTTTTTCAATCTATTGTTTTACTTTTCATCTCCGTTCATTAAAATAGGAACTAATCTTTGTATTGTATTTCGTTTCATTTTTTATTATAATTAGTTCTTTAAATGAAATATGAAAACATTATGATTCTTGTTTTCCAGATGCTCCCAGCTGTAAGAAAGGCTTCGAGGAAATGCGCGTAGGCTCTTCTTTAAACGAGGTGCTGGTCGTTCACTGTCACGTGGACGCGTTTCCTGAAGTAAAGCGTTTCTCTTGGACTTACAACACGAGCAAAGGAGTTCTACCCGTGCAAGGAGCGAAAATTCAGAACAAGAACGGCGTGTCAACGTTGTACTTCAGTCCTGGCAGTGCTGACGTTGAATCGCTTTCCTGCTGGGCGTCTAATAGCATCGGGCAACAGCAGACACCTTGTCAATTTTACGTAATACCTGCCAGTAAGTATACTTTGTTTATAATACTTTAGGAAATAACTGGACTATCCATTTACGTACTGTGACGGCTAGTTTTATAAAAATCACCTATACAGGGTGTAACAGAATCGCAGACTTTTTTTCTTATTCGTAATTTCGCAGCTGATTTCTTTAATTTATTTTTGTCTATTTGCATTCATGTTTTAGGGAAAAAAATGTGTTGAAAGTTTTCGAGTATCATTTACTTAAACATTAGTAATTTAATGGTCTTATTATGTGAGTTCAGAATTATAATAGTTTGAACATCCGCCACTACTACGACGATTTTTTAACGCACATAATTCAAGCGATAACTCGGAACCTGAATTTTAATTGCGGAAGCTCAAAACTTTTCACCTACTACGATCCAGAAGTTTCATATATCCGTTTATATAATGACGTCGTTCTGAAAATGTTTCAGTGATTTAATTTTCATGCAAATTCGGCTGTCCTTTAGAACTACTTTCATCTAGAGGAGACACCGTAGCAGCCAGCCAGTATTTACATTTCCATATTCTCCACTTGATTCCAATTCCCATCCGCGCTCATGAATATTCAGCGACTACTTAATGTGCTAATTATCTGAGAAGTTGGGCCTTCAAAAGTTGCAGGTGCAGAGGTGGTAGAATCGATGATCTTGTCCCGGAATTAATTCCATCAAGTTTTACTTAGTGCTGTATCGCTTTTCCTTTTGCATGTCGAACTTGTTGAGCATAAATGAGAAACTTGACAAGAATTTCTCACGCTATAGATCAGCTGTATACAATAGGACTTTGTATTCAAACTTCTGTATATTACGTAAATACTTAGATACCCAAAATCAGGAGGAAGATCCTCTAGTTTGCAAAATAGTTATAAAGGAAGAGTTGATAATGATAAGCTTACTGAAGCTACATCCTCATTAAATAAAAACAGTAAGCATTGAATTCAGAATCAGAAAGGTTTGTAACTATAAATGAAGCCTGAGGGGGAATCCTTAGCCCACTGTTGTTCATGTAGGCCATGAGAGAAGGATAAAAATAAAATAATGCGAAAGATACACATTTTTATTGCAATAAAGTATTTAATTTAGTTTTATTATTTTGGAATTTAATAAGCAGCCTTCCTGTTAAATTTAAATACATATCAAGCATACGTAGAACTAGAACGGTAAAATGAAGTAATACAGCGACAAAAGCTTAATAAGAGGAAAATTTTAATAAGAGCAAAATTCCCTAGCTCCAAATATAATTGAGGATATGCATCGCAAACGAGAAAAGTTATACGTGTAGCAGCTCGTACTTAAGTAATTTCGTCTTACACTTAAACCGGCGAGTGTGTTCGGTGTTTCAGACGACTATACGTTTTGCATTTAATATAGCAGATAATATTACGTACATTGTACGTAAGTACGATGTGAAAACAGCTGCACTTGTATGAATTAATTGTAAATTCTGACGCCCTTCTAAAAGGCTTAAGATATTTTAAGCACTCTTCGTTTCTATATTTAACCTGTCTGTGCTCGAAAGTTATTTTGTAAAATAAGTTACATCAGATCAATATTATCAGTTGATGTTTTAGTAAATGAATTAAATTATAATATTTTATTGTTTACTGTATTAAAATTATTATGACATACAGTAGTTCCTACATACAGAAAAGAAAACGAAATTTTTATGTGAGTCATTACTATATGTCTTTGTCTTTTTTGAGAGACAATTTATGGCTCTGAAAATTTTAAGATATAATAAAATTTTGCCGGTGCGAGTTGCAATATAAAATTGTTCTTGACGCAATCGTACCCCGAACTCGTAACCAAACACACATAAAACGTGTGTACTTTCCGAGATTAAACGCGTTTGAATTATTAGAGGCAGTTACATCGATAATTACATTCGATTGTGGTCTGTGGAACGCTCTTTAATATCGACTGCAAACGTGATTATCGGAAACACGATCGTATTTTCGCTTTCAGTAATTCCACTCTTTTTCAGTTATCTGATACGCTAAATTTGCTGTTACAAGATACCATCTTAAAATACTATCCTGTGAAAGTTTTTTTCTTTTTAGTTACAAATTGTAACAAACAAGTAATTGGAGCTGGTGCAAAGCGAGCAAATAATAGAAATTTTCTTCTCTAAGTTGTACGTACGTTTTCTGTCCCGCTTGATTCAACGTCAATTTACAAGGAACGATAAATATGCGTGCTCGGTTCTGCACGAAGTAGGAAATTCTCTCATGTGAGACCAGATTAAATTGGCATCTGCTTCCTTGAATGTATTGGATCAACAATGTACTGGCTCGGGTTTTGGCAAAAAAAACGCACATGCGGTAAATAAGTTTGTACGTTGAAAATTGAATTAAATTTGGAGAGCAGGTCTAAGATATCATAAATACATATCAATAAACGTTGAGCTTATTAGAGGCAGTCGATCGAAAATGTTGTATATTCCTGTAAACTTTACCAATTACGTGAATATTGATTGCGAATTCTCCTTCGTGGCTTTTCACTCTTGACCGAGAAATAGAAAAAGATACCTGAAAAAAGGAAACACGTCTGATAGAGATGATTTGTTAAAATCAAACAAAAAAATAAAGTAGAAATGTCATTAAACACAAATATTTAGAAAGAGAAAGAGAATTTCTATTCATCAGGTGAATAATTAAATTTTCACTTAAAGGTAACTGATTGCAGGGGGATGAGGTTGAGGGAGTTGACGAAAATACAGAATGGTTTTAGAGTATGAACATGATAAAAAAATAAAGCGAGCAAACAATCAAAAATACAATGATTCTGAGAAGACTTCGCTTCAGTGAACAACAGAAAGGATACTTCTCCAAATAGAGAAATACTTCCAAGAATACTTGATTTAATAAAGGACGTTCGATTTTATGAGGGGAACCTCCCCTCAGTGAAACCGAAACTGAAGTGAAGCAGCTGGCCACTGTTATCTGCAATAGTACAGATGAAATTATAGAAGAAAACAACCAGGAATAAGAAGAAATCTGTAACGTTGAGCTTACAGAAGGCTCGATGTTCCTACAAAAAAAAAAACACAATAAGAAGCCATGTCCGAGAGTAAGGGAAAAATGTTAAAAAAATTCTTTCTACTTTACTTTTCAAGAAGTAATTAATCAAAAATTAGTCCCAAAACGACGATGCACCTCTGGTTAAAAAATAGAGAAGCAGATGAACGAAATAAATGCCATCTTAAAAGTTTTATGGTAGGCACGGCGGCGTAGCATCGTAATTTCGACCTCTAAATGGAATTTCACGTCAACTCTGTTTTTAGGTCAACGTGAAATTCGAACTACAAAACATTTACTTAACAAATGCATGCAAATCACCTGAAACAGATTATTCCACGCAAAGGCCCCACATTTAACACTTGCTTTGACAGGTAAACAATAAATCACTAAAACGAACAACAATTTAAATCTCCGTCTTAAGAATTCCTAGTATTTTTCCTTCATTTTAATTTAAATTGTATTGTAAATAAAGTTTATTTCCACAAGAAATGTGTACTTCATAAACATTTTTTGACAAACAGAATTTAAAACGTTTTAATCAGTAAATACCTTCGTAACTTGTTAATTATTATAACTTCGTTTTGTGTGTAACGATTTATTATTAACACAAATCTGTTAAAAGTTTAACAAATTCAAGACGCGTTTGCAACTCCATATCCTGTGTTTTTGGCGCACTGGTTGTAAGTCGTTCCTCGTTCCATCATACGCATTCTTTTCACTTTGAATTAAGTTCTTAATTAATTATAAACTATTCCACAGAGTTTTTTTTTAAATGATCTGTTACATTCATTCACGTACGCGATTTGTTTAAAAATTGTACGCATACTACCAACGACTTTAAAGCAGCTGTACACAGTAAAGTTTTTATAGCCCAGTAAACAAAATAAAAACTTGTCGGCGATGAATTTCAGGTCTAATAAATCGTTTCACATTTTCCAAACAATCTCAGTAATTTACATTTTCTCGTAATCTGTGATATGCATTCACGTACGCGATTTGTTCAAAAACTGTAACAGAAGCAACGTTTAAAACAGTTATATCTCCGACGGCGACAGCTGATGCAAGTGAAATTGTGGGGAGTTGGACATGCTCGCTGAGAGTTAGCTTTGTCTAAGACACATAACTAAAAATTAACAATACATAGTGCACGGTGCGCCCTCGGACATCACTGGTGATGCATTGACCCTCGCGATCACCAGATTTAAAGCCCTGCGATTTTTTTGTGGATAAAGCAGCTAGTACTCTAGTAAATAATACGTAAGAATTAACAAACAATTGTTTACACAATTATTTGCGAATTTGTTACCCTTATTTCACACACAATTCCAGCTATTTTAAAAATGTATAATAATTTCGTCGCGTAAAAGAAACAAACTTCCGTTCCCAGCTGTTAAACTCGTAATAAAACGAATTGAGATGTGTGTTAAGGTCACGGTGAATTGAATACTAACGGTGGCAGCATTTCGGCAAGCGAGATAGAGAGCCGTTACGTCATCGCATACCCGCTCCTCCTTTTATACAATTATTAACCAATATTAACTCACGGTTGACAGTTGTATTAGAGGGAGAAGCGGGCATGCGATGACGTAACGGCTCTCTATCTCACTTGAATGCTGCCACCGTTAGTATTCAATTCATCGTGTGTCAAGGTCGCACTGTGTGCAAGCGAGTAGTCAATAGCATACTTTTTAAGTAAACATTCTTTAAGTAATTATAAACTGTTCAGAAGATTTTTTTAAATCTGTGACATCGATTTTCTTATGCGATTTTTTTTTGTCGGAGCAATCGTCATTCAGCCTGTATGGTTGGTAACCAAGTGAACCAATTAGAAGTCACCCTCAGAAGGTCATGAAATTCAAGATCATTTTCAGAAAAATTGAGAGCCCAATATTTTGACATGTGTTATGAATCAAGAAGACATGATTCTTAATTCCATGGTCTCTTAAAGATGATTTTAAAATTGGTTTACTGAACATTAGATAGCGGAGTTGGAAAGGTAGGGCTCAGGATCAATACAGAAAAAAAAGAAACTATTGCGTATAAACACGAAATAGAACAAAGGACTAGAAGTAGGAGGGAAGTACGGGGTCTGATCAAAAGTTACCAGGACTGATTTTTTATAAATTTATTAAGAAATGTTACAACTTATTTAACATTACCTCCTTCAAAGTATTCCCTTGCCTAGACTCATACTTTTCCAAAAGGCGCTTTCACTGCTAGAACGCGCTCTTCGGAAACCTGTTTAGTTCGTCCAGTGATTTTCGTTTTATCTCCTCGGCCGTGTCAAAATCTTTGTCCTTTGAGGGAGGACTTGAGTTTGACGAATAGAATAAAGTCAGCAGTGTCCAAACCAGGCGAGTACAGGGGATGAGGAAGGACTGTCATCCCATTTTTTTATGCAAAACTTGTAGCAACACACACGATGCATCCCCAGATTTTCCATTAGGATCTTTTGACAAGTACCACATGAAATGTTGCGCTCATCAGCCATTTTCCTAATGGTCAATCGACGATTTGACCGCAAAAGTTCATTCAAACGCGCAACAGGACCTTCATCAGTTGATATTGACGATCGTCCAGTACGAGGGTCATCTTGGACTGATTCCCAGCAACTGATTCTGGACCTTCCTTGAACCTTGTAAACCATTCATGATACTTTGAACGACTCAACACTTCATGCTCATAAGCACATGTGAAAAATTTCTGTGAATGAACTTTACCCAAACATAATGTTAACACGCTGTTATTCGATGGAACTCATCACAAAATCGCCGAACGCAAAAATAATTTTTTGCAAAAACTGTTGTAACACGATAACCAGTTGACGTATTAACAATTTACAAAATGGAGATGCAGTATACAGTGTCATCAATCCCATGGCGGCGCTACAATTGGATGGCGCGTAAAAGAACAAACTTTTTGATCAGATCTCGTATATACGAGACGCGCATGAATTTGGGAAGGTTTGAAGCGAAGAGCATTGAAGTGCTGAAAAAATTATAGTAAAGACCAGAGGTGTATTTTTGAGATTAATTAAGATATGGAGATCGAACAACACAAGAAAAGTTCAATATTTAATGGTCTGGTTAAGCGATCCTTACATTTTAATGACGAATCTTTTTAACTTTACATGCTCATTCCTAGGAAGCCTTTCGGTATATTTAACTTAATATTGTATTTTTGCCACACTAATATGACACCCTATATCTTCAAGAAGTTGTAATTTATAAAAGTGGCCTAATTTTTAGCAATTGTTCTTGTGAAGTGTTATAAATTATGATATATTGCAACATAAATTAAAACTAAAAGCCACTCGTATTCCATTAGAGAAATCCTCCGCAGCAGATGTCCTTCGGCGTACTTAATAGTATAGTGTCTTATCAGAAGCTTCAAAAATAATGTAATTGCTTGTTCTCATTTTACTGTGCAAATTAATTCAAGAGATTTTTTATATTTTTTAGCGCATTTATTTACAATGGTATTTAAATAACTTTGTTGATATTTAATTTCCACCACATTTTCTTAAATCTCATGTCGTTTAAAAAGTACCGTATTTGAAACTGCGCCAGGTATGCAAATCTGAAACAAATCGAAGTCATTATTGAAAAATACTAATCTGTCTTATTGAAAGGCACTACATCTGACGTACGACATGAATTTCACATTAAATATACATACCTTGTGGCGTTTCGCTGAGTTCCCTGAATGCAATCGAATATCACATCCGCTGCCTTAATAACGTTTCAGATTATGTGCTTTTGGAATGTATGTGTATATTCTTGTTTAACTGAATTTCGTCGTCGTAGACGTTGTTTGCATTACCTGATACAATTAACTAATTGATTTCTAACACTGCGATTGCTAGAATGTCAAGTTTCAAGAATATTGTTGTATCCCGTACTGCCGGTAGATCTGTTTTTTATGACACACCATCTAGTTTCTAGACGATTCCAGAACTTTCGATTCGAGAATGTTCGCGATACTTTCATAAAAGTAAAATCTGGAAGACATTTATCCCAGTTTATTATTTGGTGTACGCTTACTATCGTACAGCGATAAACAAATTGAAGTGTTAGTGGTGAAATAGAGTATTGCAGTATGCCAGTAAATATTTAATTTTCAGATAGTCCAGAATCCCCTAGGAATTGTGTTTTGCGGAATGCAACATTTGGGGGTCTAGAATTGGCTTGTACCGCTGGTCAAGATGGTGGTCTTCAACAGAGTTTCGTGCTGGAAGTATCCGAACTGACAACATCGCATATTCCAAGTGGGGTGACTACCCTCAGCGACCAGGGGGGACTCGCGGCGCCGTTATTTCGTGTCCTCGGTGATGTCCCGGTATTCAGATTGCACAGCCTGAAACCGGGAAGGGACTACCAGTTCGTCGTATACGCACAGAACGCCAAAGGTCGCTCCATTCCACCGGTCGTCCTATCCAACGTTCGAGTTCACATCCCGATAGATGTGGGTGAAGAGAGCGACTGTAAGTACCCTCGGGATACGCTTAATTTAATTAAGAAGACTGTAACAATAACTGGGCTCGTGCTCTGCATCGCTGCCAGTCGGCTTAATTTCGAATAAAATAACCTACACGTGTTTTCTAACGTTTAAAGTGCCCGCCGCACACCTCTCACCCCCGTCGCAGTTTAGTGCGGAAGTCTTTCATTAGACTCAGTCTTAATGTGCAAAAAGTTTCTCCGGAGTTACAAGGCTTCATTTATCTAATTCAGCACGTGAAAATGGAAGAGTATAACCTAATCAATTATCCGCTACTTTTTGCAAGGATAGGAGTCACATGTTAACTAGATTACTGTTTTCTTTTAGACTTTTCAAAGAATTCGCGAAACTCTTCCACAGCGAGATACTTTATTTAATAGTAACACGTCGCATTCTGCATTACCTCTTTTTATGCACCTAAATAATTACGAGTTTGAAGTTGCTTTTTATTTTATTTCGAAACTATGCCATCATGCGTTGCTTCCAGTTGTGGTTATGTGTATCATTTTGAATGTTCAAGTAATTAAGTTACTACACTTCTTATTATCCTTATTACGAGGTATGATTGTAAGATGGATGGCTATAGCATTGCTGTCTTTAGTCTCTATCTTGATTGAATGATCATGTCGCTTTTTGTAACCCCTTTTTAGAAGGTATGATAGTCAGATGATTACCCTTATTACGAGGTATGATTGTAAAATGGATGGCTGTAGCATTGCTTTCCTTAGTCTCTATCTTGATAGATTGATCATGTCGCTTCTTGTAACCCCTTTTTAGAAGGTATGATAGTAAGATGATTACCCTTATTACGAGGTATGATTGTAAAATGAATGGCTGTAGCATTGCTTTCCTTAGTCTCTATCTTGATTGATTGATCATGTCGCTTCTTGAAACCCCTTTCTAGAAGGTATGATAGTCAGATGATTACCCTTATTACGAGGTATGATTGTAAAATGGATGGCTGTAGCATTGCTTTCCTTAGTCTCTATCTTGATTGATTGATCATGTCGCTTCTTGTAACCCCTTTTTAGAAGGTATGACAGTAAGATGATTACCCCTATTACGAGGTATGATTGTAAAATGAATGGCTTTAGCATGTCGCTTCTTGTAATCCCTTTTTAGAAGGTATGAAGGTATGTGGATGACTGTACCGTTGCTTACTCCTCTACTTGATCGATACACGGACGTTTGGGATCTGCTTCACTTCTAATACTAATGTCATTGTGTATTCAAATATAAGTACATTAGTATATATCAGTACATAGAGTAATTTTAAAGAAAATATGAGACATATGGACCTTTATATACATCATTTCTGTTTGATAAGTTACATATTATGGATGACGGTATTATTGCACTCAGAAGCCACATTTTAGATGTATATAAGGTATATATGCCTGTATATATTTAATAGGTAGGTTTTATGGCAATTGTTGTGATAATGTGCATGAGAACTTTGGTATATGTCAATATATGCAGTAATATTGTAAAAATAATAGTGTATATAAGGCAAATAGACCTGTGTGTATCTAAGCCTAAATAATTTAGTGTTATGAACGACTGTGGAAATTTAACTTAGGTCATTATGTGCGCATTAAAGTTAGGAAATGGCTAAAGCAAACGGTGCTCAATGAGACAACTAACTGCCATTATGTTTCTTACAGCTTGTAACATTCACTTTATTGGCTTGCTAAAACTGTATGTATAACGTAATCCCTTTGATCGCTTAATCAAACGCAACCGTCCCTTATTTAAACAGACCGAATCCAACTAATGGCCGGGCGGCTTCGTGTTTTCGCAGATACAACAACAAGCTCGGATATAGGAGAGTCGCTTCCCATGAGGCAGAACCTGACCCTGATACTGCTCGGTCTGACCGCAGTCGCTGTTCTTCTCATAGTTGGGATCGTCACCGTGGCGACTGCCCTGGCCTGCCGGAAACAGCCGGCGGTCGTGCTCCGGCGAAGAAGAAGCAGCAAACCACCGGACGACCTAGAACTGTCCGAGGCGGGGTTCGGCGAGGGTTTCCACAGGAGGAGCGCCCAGTACAGGGCGAGTTTGTACGCGCAAGAAATGGAGCTAGAACGTTGCGCCAGACAAACAGGTCTGTATGATAGTTATATACATGTCCGCGCGCATAAAACCCCACAAAATGAAAGGAGTAAGTCAAAATACGAATGCTTTTCTAAAGCACGCCCACGAAGGTATATGTTCGAGTATATTTCATGAAGGCAAAAAAATTGTACTCGTCCCTTTGTGCAAATTTCATCCGGAATCGAAAAATTATGGAACAAAAAGGGTTGATTTATTCAAGCCAAACTTAGAGCGCGAAACGCGAGCGCTGCAAATACAAATGAGGCGAAAATTAGAAGCGGGGACGTTGCCTCCGATATGTGTTATTCAAATGTCCCCAAATTTGTGGTAGCTATTGAATTATTTGCAAGGGTATCCGTTGTGCTAATTTGTAGGTTTGGCGCGGATGTAAGCGAGAAGGAGTGCCGCTTAGTATTCAGGAGTCGACAGGGGTTAGCTTGAGCGGTAATCAGAGAACTAAATGCTGCTGGTCTGGAGACACACGTGTTCATAACTGCTGGCGCGTCAGCAAACCTTAAAGCGTTTCTACCCTGGGGACAAGAGACGTTGCCTGCATACTATGCGCCTCCCTATTAAACTATTAACGGTGCTTATTTGCATACGCGTACCTTGCTCGCCGCCTTTCTCTTCATACCATTAACGGATATTATTTCTATTCCGCTTGTTTGGCTCAGTAATAACAGTGACTGCGTGTCTTCTAGGTTAATGGTTTGGTCGTTTAAATTTTGTTTTACGCAGCTTTTATTAAAAGCGGTGGTATTTCACGCTCATTCCGGATGATCCTGGCAAGTAAGTAATCCTCGTTTTATATGTTGTAAGCATTATTCTTCCAGATTTTCACGTTTATATTCCCAGCGTGCATATCACTTTCAAACTTCTACTAAGTTCTCCTCCTTGATTTTTTAAAACGTGCTGTGAGTCTTTTTTTACCAACCTTTAAAACTCTAATCATACTTTCTATTTCATTTTACATTATTCTTTTTATTTAACTTCTTTCATCCGAAATCAAAGAAATCAAAAGTTCATCGACACGACAGAACTTGGAGCTCACTTGCTTTGAGGTAAAATTAATTGAGTTTCGATGCAATTTCGTAGTCATAAAATGGTTAGAATTGTTGAATTTGGACCATCAAAAAAGTTTCTGACCAAGGGTGGAAAGAAGAAGAGGATAATTCCTGTACGATTGTTGAAATGAGGCTCACAAAAACAAATTTTGGATTTAGACCATCAAAATGTTTCTAATTAAGGATGGAAAGAAGAAGAGGATAATCAAATTTAGAATCCACCAATTTTGTTGCGGTGTCCTGGTATATTTTATTCAACACAACTTGAAACTTTAACAATAAATAGAAATAAACAGATGAATAATATAAAATCAATAAATGTCAGTATGTGCGACGCTCTACTCTCCTGGCCGGTTATCGTCTGGGCTACTGGATGGCGAAGTCTCTGGTAACGTAGTAATGGATGTTGAACACGGGGTTGACGTAGGAAATATTTCGGGGTAGCTTGGTTCTGCTAGAGTTCCACTTCTTCTCTTGTCCAACGGCTGGCTTCGACAATGCCGATGAATGTGTGGAATATGAGTGTTGCCCTCGATAAGAGGTATGTGTACTAGATGCTTCCGATAATAGGCTGTATGGAAGAGCGAGTGTGTATATTGTTCCTGACATGGAAAGCTTTAGATGTGCTTCCGACAATAAGCTGGACGGAAGAGTGTAGTGTAGAGTGTGTTGCTCCTGACAATTGATGCATGGGAGGTTTGGATGAGCTTCCGACAATAAGTTGCACGTAAGGCTAGGCGCATATTGAAACGCGTATGGCGCGCATGCGGAATTATATAGGACAGCGCTACTCGCGTCGGCTGCGTGACGTCTGACGCAGTGACAGAGACACAGATTCCATGCCACACGTGTCACGTATTTTGTTTTTGTATCAATTGGTATTGGGACTTCTGTATTTATGATAATGTCGGAAGAGAAATTGATAAAGGCGGTAAGAAAACATTCTAAGCTATAAGCTCGCGTCATGCCGCACGAGTCAGGGTCGCGCCATACGTGTCTCAACATGCGCCTAGCCTAAGAGTGTGTGTATTGCTCCTCACAATTGATGCACGGGAGGCTTTGGATGAGTCTTCCCGACACTTGTGTGCTCAGGACATACTAGAGCTAGAGCGGCTCTGTGCTCTCTCTTTTATAGGGCTTTCTCGTAGCGGGGGTTAAGTAACTGTGCTTCCTTGATTTAAGGTGTTACCGAATCACCCATGTTCAAAACTGTATCTCATTCGTCAGGGGGTAGTCTTTTTGTGCTTACTCCGGTAATTGCTTTAGCGATCAAATTTGAGGATGCGATCCTATTTGCGGGAACCGTTTGGAAAATAAGCCATGATCATTTGAACTTGATCACGTCAAAATCCAGTATCTACGTGTTGAGTCCCTTACCACTTCATAAAATTATCAACCGCCAGTGCTGTCAGGAAGGCTTGGAATTATTTTTTTTGTTTGGTAATGAGAGACGAGATATGGGTATGTCATAAAGAACTCAAATCGAGAATGGAATGGAAGCTTGAGACTTTTCGCGTCCTCAAAATTTTCAAAGTGAAAAATCTGGTGGAAAACGAGTTGGGGTAATATAATCGGGTGCACACATATAATAACTTCCATAATGGGAGAAATATATGTCAGGATAATGATTGTTTTGCGTAAGAAAACAAGTCGTTAGATTTGCAGCTCTTTCACGACATATCTGGGAAAGGGTAGGCTGCCATCTGAGGATATGGATTTCAACGCACAAGGACACATCTTCTTACAGTTAATTTTCGATTTATTTTCGATTAATCCATAAGTGTTTTTGTAAAATATTTATAATAGCGCTTGTATTTAGTTAAGAACTTTTGTTGTCCGCATGGTAGAAGCTGTTTAGCAGTTTGTGTTTAGAAGCATTGAATGTTTTACCCCACAGAATAAATCGATGTATGGGGGTTGAAAGCTGCGATAATCTCGAGCATCGTTCTATGAATTTGCAACGCCTACTAAAGTCTAGTTTCGCGCGCCCGATCTGATAAAGAGGAATATGCGTTCGTGATCAAATTTGAGAGGGCGCGGGAAAAACCGGGTAATTTCATTATTTTACCGACGATGTATGCATATTTGCGCGTTTGCATGTTTCGGTCGGCCTGTATTTTCGAAATAACCTATACCTTATCGCTTCATCTACGGTTATTAAGTAAACGCGATATTCGATACCCTTATAAAGCTCCGCACATTTTTACATACGCGATTAATATTCGATTTTATTGAAGCACATATATTTTGTTTGGCGAATGAAAATTTGCTCTTTTTTTTTGTCGAACTAAAAGCGTAGCTTTATGTAACAGTAAAAAAAAGTTTCAGCAATATCTATCCTGAAACATTCAATAATTTTCAATACTGAAAGGTTTATCAGCGCGTGCGTGTGCGCCAAAAACCGTTGCCTATAATACTTCGCTCTTTTTATATGAGGTCAAAACAATTTGAACTTTTCGCTTTGCAGGGCTGCTTCCGTTCTATCTGAAAAGCAGAAGGCCTTCCCCCGTTTGCGAGCGGCAGAAAAAAAGATATAATAACAGTAAACAAAATGAATGGCGCGAGATTCCTTCAAGTGGCTGAATATCTACAATTCGGCCCCCAATAAAAATAAACCGATTCATCTTTTTTATTTTTCCCGATAACGAATCCGATGCTTTCCGCTTTAAAGCGAAAGCCGCGCGCCTCTGTCAATAACATTTAAATTGGAAACAATAAATTTCCGTTTTCACATCATGATGATGTGCCTAATGGCCATAAAGATTTCTCTTTTGCTTCGTCAGAAATAAATGTAACGCGTTCTATTTCAGATGATGGCGGCTGAACACGAGTTATTTCTCTGTTTTGTATTCTAGCGTTTATGGAAATACCTTGAAGTCCTGTCAAAATACGATTTAGCCGATGAACGGGTTTATTCTTTTTGCTTTTTTACACACGTCAACGGAAGAACTTCAACTCTTGAAAATTTTTAAGAAATAATATTGCTTCCATAAGATCGCAAATAATGATAAGGAAGCTATGTTACAGGTATCTTCCAAGCTTTTAATTTAGAGGGGATTGTTTTAAAAAAAAAGTGATTTTCAATAGTACCAACAAAGATAGCACTATAACATCGTTTATTCTGAGGTGAAGAGATCGTGCAGTTGAGAGCTGACATGTTCTGGAAATGTAAAATCCTTCGAGCGAGTGTAGCCATGGGAAATATCATCATGATTAAAATTAGGAAAGTTGAAATTAATTAATGTGGTTCCCTAACAATCGACAAATATTAAATTCCGCTTATGAAGTTCCAATTACCAAGCTTGCAAACATTTCATTCGCGCAGGGCAGACTTGAAATTAGTTTAGGCCTGCACAAATACGTGCACTTGTGGACGTATGTGGGCAAAAGTTTTAATTCCATTTGCGAAACGAATATTTCGAAATTTCATTACGGACAAAGGAATTCCAGTGAGTTAAACACAGTTTCGCTAGGGGTCCAAATATTTGAAGATTTAAAACCCACTGCATTTTGTTATCAAGCCGAGCAACATCATTATTTTGGAACTTGGATAACTTGAAGCCAAGGCACCAGCCAATTAGCTTGCGTTAAACAATATCGATTCAAAGTAAGGTAACAGCGTTTAGCCGCACCGCTGGCGCACAAAAAATGTCATCATGCGCACGTGTTGCAAAAAGCAATTAATCTCTCGATGGCGTGTACTTACAATAATGACAGGTGCTTAGCATGAAAATTAATGTTAAGTTTATACGGCAAAAAAGATATTAAGGCCGGTTTATTTTACATCTTCGCCGTGTCATGCGATATCATGATGAAAACACAGATACATACGTTGAGCTATGCATAAGATTTTTCTTCTTTAATTGACGTTAATATTTTACACCAATCAGGACAATAATGAAATAATAATAATCATCGATTTTTTTTTCTTTGCCTCTTCAAGCATCTTGTATTACTGGACATGATTGAATTGTGGTCTATTGTCAAAATCCAAATCTTCCCTGTGTGAGGGACGGGTGTTTTTTTTTAAATCTGTGGTGGTTGCCCAACGGGGTCCTAAGTCAAAGACTTCTCAGGACCTCCTCGCCGTTTAAGGGGAAGCAGTGTCGAATTTTATCCCCAACACTGAAGGGTGTCTGAAGTCGATACCGACCACCCCCGAGAAAAATCCCGAGTGCGGTTCGAACCGACGACCATGCGATTGCAGGGCCGGTTAAGAATGATAAAAGAAAGGGGATGAATTATCGTTTACTTTCAGATTTATCAATTTTTTCTTTACTGAGCTTAACGGTTCACGAAATGCTGGTTTCTTACACATGATTGTAATTGTTTCTATTTCTTCTGTAGTTTTATCTGTCCTTTCCTGTCTCGTATATTCGATGTAACTGAATGAAAGAAATAGAAAGTAAATCACTGCTCAGGATTAAGTTAAAATTCAAAGGACAAAAGTTTCAATGATTTCATTATCTTTGGTGCACTTTACAAATTTTTCCAGAGAATTTGGTTGTATTCTCTTCTGATGAATTTGTATATATATACGTATACTTTACGTGTTCGTGAAACACAGAAGTATTTAGAATTCAAAAATCGGCCTGTCATCTTTTGCTTACTTGAAATAAATCTAAGAACTAAAATATTAAGTGGATACGTCAATGGGACTTGCGAGATACGTTCTTCTTTCTCCTTTTGACATCTAATGAGGATTTATAGGAGGACAAAAGTGAGAAACTTAGCGACACCATTAAGTCATAACTTTCTTGCTTTCAAGATAAAATATTAATGGCACTGTTATATTCGGAAGGCGGCAGTCATCGCATAAATGATGCAAATTCTCAGAGGCAGCGAAGTAGTTGGCGAAGTTATTTGACCATTGTTAGAATGCGGTCTGAAGTTGCGAATCTCCGGGGCAGTTCTCCGGCAGCAAATGCACGCGTTCCCTCAGGAAGAAGCCGACACGTAGTGGCGGGAAGACTTATGGTTTGTTTAGATGGTGCTGTCTACTTTGGACGATTTGTGATCGGAGAACGTAATTTAGTACTAAAATGGAAATTTTATACGCGCATAAGAATACGTTCTAGATAGTTTTATATTCCCCGAATATTATCAATCCTTTAGAATTATAATTTAAAGTTACAAAAAAATCATAAAAGCATCTTCATATTTTGCAATGCAAATCAACTTGCTTATGCATGAATCCTAATATGTATGGCAGGATCTTCATCAATCTATGATTATGTATTTTTAAATTTAATTATAATAGGAGGTGTACCTACATATGTAGGTTTTGTTTATGTTATAAATAAAGAATGTTGTAAATGTATAAGTAAACTTAAGGATTTCCCCACGAACCATATTCTCTACATCAATTCTGCGTTATTCGCCTTCCGCTTTTTTACTTTGAGATCACGTACAAGATGGGTCGGTAAAAAATATGTAATAGACGTAAACGTATCCGGGATTAGTAGATACAAAGCCCCGGAAGCCGGCGCAATTTCCCGGATATCTGCGAGGGATTCGCGTTCCTCCGGTAGCGTAAAATCGCGCGCTGCGTGCTTTCAAAAAAGGCACCCGGTGATTTACGGTCCGCAAAGCGCAAACGCGTTCGCTGAAGAGGGACGGGAAACGTTCTCGCATGATACGGATTGAATTTTTTTTCGGGCTCGCGCTAATTCCGTATCGTTTGAACGGTTTGCAATTTATTTACTAACCTTTAACTAATCTGTTCACGGACTAAGGGATTTGGAAGGAAATTAAAATAAATTCTGTTGCTCTAAGATAATTTAAGGACATTTTATTTTGCGATGTACAGGCAAACGTGCTCGAAGGACCATTCATCTTTGTTTTTTCAAATTTTAAAATAGGAGACGTCATTGACATGTCCAAAATAAAATATCTATACTGACTTCTCCCAAACTAAAAATAAGTAATGTTATATACCTCTTGCTGTCTCATATGTTTTGAGTCATAGAACAATAATATTTTAGTAACAATCACTATGTCAAAAGAAAGGCTGCAATTTTTTTATCAGTGACATGGTGATGTCCCATGTCTTCGTTTTGAAATGAAAAATTCGCGATCTGTGACCAATAAGAAGCAAAATGCCGAAGCAACATTTAAAAATAAATCAGTACTTGCGATTTTAGGTCACGTTTGTATCGCTCTTGCCCCGAGTTCAACATCGCAGGTTGAAAAGAGAGTAAACATTGTTACGGTAATAATTTAAGTAACATGAAATAAGGGACGTAGCTTAATATAACAAAACATTTATTAACAACTAATTACAAGTACAATTACTTACATTGTATCTGGGGCACTTACTGACAATTAGACTAGATGACACTAGATGACTAGAATTGTTCTAATTATGCGCTAACGTTCGATTTGTGGCCTTTTTATAGGGATTTTGTTTCCGGGGTATTACGTCAATTGTTGCCGTGACATTTTGCACACGGCTTTGCGTTAGATCTGTGTCCGTAGATGAGTCATAAGATTTTGCGCACCGCACACGAATGAATCATCGCTGCGATATGTGCGGGTGCATTTTCTGCAACGCGGGTGCGTCAGCTTGAAGGAGTGTAAAGTAGATCCCTAGAACTACAGTAAGGGAAAGTCCTTGGGTGACTTGGTTGAAATTATTTTCAATTAATCTGTGATGTAACGTTATATAAATTGCAAATGAGTCATTCTTATGTTTATGTTATTATCTTATGTTTATGTTACGCTCGACTGATTTTCATCTGTACATCTTTGCTGGTTTTCTTATCCTAGTTACAACATTTTAGGTGAATTTTTTGTTGGTCTTTGATTCTTGTTACATAATTTGACTGGCGAATGATTATTGTTAAATAGCAGAATATGTGATGGACTTAAACCCATCAACGTAGAAAAGAACCAAACAGATTTACAAAGCAGATTCCACAACTCAGCAAATTCATCAACTCTCCATAAGCTTTAAGCGTTATAATTGGTGGTCCAGGATGAATAAAATGTTGCGGACATACAAAGAGATCAAATGTTAGATTTCTCTAAAAACGGCAGTGTCTACCTGAAACGCAATCAAAGAGTTACTTTGGAACGTATAACGATGAGAAACGACACAAAAAAGTCAAAAGAACTAGGGCTT
Source organism: Dorcus hopei (assembly GCA_033060865.1). Lineage (NCBI taxonomy): Eukaryota > Metazoa > Arthropoda > Insecta > Coleoptera > Lucanidae > Dorcus > Dorcus hopei. The sequence continues at coordinate 45,143,049 of CM065426.1, read as the reverse complement.
TCAAAATCAAGTACCAATTCTTGCTCAAAAGTACAAGTCCTAGTTTGGACTCTGTCGAATTGTCCCTAAAACAGGGGAATGGAAATCTATGAAAATAATTATCGATTGAACATGTTCTTTCACCTTCACCACAACTACTGAAGTGCAAAATCGATACTGATTTCTATTTTGAAGAAGGCAAGCAACCTGGTTTTAATTTCTAGCATGACGTTTTTGTACAATCAGCTGTAAAGGAAACTGGACAAGAGCTGTGAATTGAATAGATCACGAAGACTTGCTAAGAGTGATGAAATCCAAGGAATGCGACGATATGGGAACACTTGTCAAAAACAAGCAGACCTAGTGAAAACCAGCGTGAATTCGATCGAAAATCCTTTCTAATAAGTTGAGATATTGGTTGGTGAGATAAAGAAAATGAAGATCATGAACTGGGCAAGGCAACTAGCAAGTTCACAAAAAAATGAGGCGAAATAATAAAATGAATAAAAGCACAAACAATAACTAAAGGGGAAAAGGTAAGAGAACGAATGAAACTGAAGATTTCAAGAAAATACATGTTTCTCTTATGGCCTCTTGTTCTGGCTCCTTGTTCTCGTCTCGTCTTCCCAGACCTTTTGATCTCTATCTGTGAACAATTTATTTTCGGATTGTAAGTAGTTATTGTCCAATTATCCATTTATTTCAGTATTTCATTGTCTCTCTCATCTTGGGTTAGGTCCCTTGACCTGTTCTGGTTCATCGTACCCATTCCTTCGTTGATCTTCTCAGAGAACTTACATGTTTTTTTGGAATACACTTCTTTCGAACTTCCTTCATGAGCTACGGTGTAACGGACCGCCGTCTTTTGCTTCTTCGGTTAACTCTGTTTCCTGCCAGTCGGGTCCAGGTCTGCTTGTCGGAGTCCGGGTTCATCAAATAAAAGACGTGGTTCCACAACAGAAATTTATTTCAAATATTCATATATTTACAGCCACAAATTGGTATAATAAATCTGATTCTCATTCTAAACGGCGTTGCTCTTGCGCAGCGAACTAAATGCTTGTTTCGGAGGGTGTATAAGTTGCTTGTAAGTTACTTGTTTTGAGTCGGAATTGTGCAAGTCACTTGCACGAGTGTGAGAAAGAACAAGTCGCTTGTTCGGGTCTGGATTTGTACAAGTCGCTTGTACGAGTTTGGAAAGAACAAGTCGCTTGTTCGGGTCTGGATGTGTACAAGTCGCTTGTACGAGTTTGGAAAGAACAAGTCGCTTGTTCGGGTCTGGATGCGTACAAGTCGCTTGTACGAGTTTGGAAAGAACAAGTCGCTTGTACGAGTTTGGAAAGAACAAGTCGCTTGTTCGGGTATGGATGTGTACAAGTCGCTTGTACGAGAGCGGAAAGAACAAGTCGCTTGTTCGGGTCTGGATTTGTACAAGTCACTTGTACGAGAGCGGAAAGAATTGGGGACGGTACTAGTGGAGTTTGCGGTACTGCAACACTAACGCGGCGCACGAAGTCGAAACGACTTGCTAAATATGAACTCATGTGTCCTTATATACGCTCGGAGCATGGAGGGAGATCCCACTCATATGATCCCCTTCCCAAAAATAAACGCGATCGCGGAAAAATACTTACTACATACTTTAGAACGGTTCTGCTGACGAAGGCCCAACTAGGCCTGAAACAGCTGTACAGAGCCTGCTCGAGGAATCCGCTGTAATCAAAACCGATTTGCACAAAAATTTTTAAAATTCTCATATGCTTTGACAGCAAGCTTGGCCGCCTTGCATGGGATGACTTATTATGTAGCGAACTGGCTTCAATTTATCACTCCTACTGCAATGTCAGGTCAAAAACCGATCAAAAGATGTCGCTCGTTCATTCCTTTATGAGGTTAGTAAAAAGTCTAATGCCCGGTTGCACCAACTTTTTAAGCAGAGCTTAAATTTAAGTTACGTTTAGAATGTGACATTTCCATATGGTCAGTATAATGTCAAATAGAATCTGATTGACATTTAAACTTCAACTTAAGTATCAATTAGAATGTGACTAACATTTTGTTAAATCTATAAATAATGTCATAGTCTAAACACCACTTAAATTTAAGCTCTGCTTAAAAAGTTGGTGCAACCGGGCATTAGAGGCTGAGAAGATTGCTGACAATACTTACTATTGTTGAAAGAATCTAGAGGGCATCCTTCGCTTGTCAATTAAAGTCTAAACCGAAGTTTCATGATCTCCAAGAATCTAGCATATGAAACTTAGATATGTTATTATATATGTAGATGAGGGAGGAGGAAGCGTGAAGGGCATAAAAATAACTGAAACCGATCAGTTCTATATTCGGAAAAAATCTGGTCATTTTCAGAAGCTGTTAATCTTCGAAAGTTTAGAAGTGGCCTTGGAATTTTTTGGAATGATTATAATTCAATTCATGCTTTTAAAATCTGTTCGCTGATTAAATTAAACGCCTTGTTGAAAGAGGGTAGACAATAGACATGAGACATGACGTTTAAGAATCTTTTCGGTAATTTATCGAAAATTAAATGAATTTTTGATCAAACTGTGAAGCGTCAAATACTGTTCGCTCGTGCTCAATTTTTTTTATTTATCGATTAAATGACTTAGGGCTAGTTTCATAATCGAATTTAAAGGAGACTTTAAAATTAAAGTCACATTCTGACGTGTAAACAAATGTGTTTTCATATTTGTTTTGACATCTGAAAGTGACTTTAAATTTAAAATCTCCTTTAAATTCCATTGTGAAACTGGCCCTTAGTGAATATTATATATGTGAGAGACGGATGGTTAAAAATGATAACAGAAAGGGCGTGAATTATCCTTTACTTTCAACTTTATCAATTTTACAAGGCCTCGTTTGAAACACTATGCTCCTTTAGATATCAAGACGAGAGTGAGAAAAAGTTCTATTACCACTCAAAATAATTTCCACTTCTTCTTCTCACTCTTTTACAAAAATTTTAATCAAACCATAAAGGACTCAAGTAGCAATTTCTTTGTTTGTACGTGTCTGGTTTGAGATTTTTAGTCAGATATTACTCTCAATGTCCCCTTTATATGGAATGAGATTTTAGTCCTTGCCCCGGGATTGACGAAAATTACGTTCTTTCTTCTAAATGAAATTTAATCAAACATAAAGACAAAATTTATATAAATGTATATATTCATAATAAATAAAAACAATTACAAATCAAATTAAAGAATTTGGCATAAAGCGAAATTTTAAACAGTAGACAATAACTCAAAGTCTTGTATTATCAAATAACAATTGAGACAATTAAACAAGATACAAAATTGGTTGCATATAATAATTTAGTCAAATTTTATTAATGGACACATTTTAGACAAATGCAAAACTTATATGTAATTACAACTTACGATATACGAGACATTATAAAACAAATTCAAAATGATTCTTATAACGAGATAAACAGAATTTCATAATTCAAATAAGCAGTTGTTAATTTCTAAAAAAATAACAAATTGGCAAAATTAATTATTGATTTCTCACCCAAGCATGCAACTAGATACGGAGAGACGGACGGAGTTTGAAGAGCAACAACACACTATGACATTCTGTGAATGTTGATTACGACCTCGGACTTGTGGAGTTGCATTCCGCAAGACGGGCACTAGCTGTCTCTTCTCCGTGAAATTCAGCTGCCCTTCTATACCGTTTGAGAAGGGAAATTCCGACTACGTAACACTTTACACGTGTGCCAGTTGCTCTATGATTCATCGTGATTTTCCCAAACCGTCTGCTCATACGCTTACGTAATGCCCTGCTTTTTCGATGAGTCATCTGCAACTGCAATTCTTACAATTTGCAAAGGCCAGTCATGACTCATGATAAAGCGATGCCTTTGTTTTTGTGGTTGAATTTATCTGCGCTTGCGTAGGCGATATTGTATCGAGTTTAACTTATGTAATGAGCTTAATGATTATGAAATGCTGGATTCTTACATATGTAATTTTGCTTTCTTACTGGCGTCACATTGTGTTTATTTTAATTATAAATGATTTAATTATGTGAATTAAAACATGAAAATGTAGAAGGAAATTTTATCACATTTTTAATGTTAGTTAGTAATTATAATTTCACTACAAGCACGTTCCTTTAATAACACTTTAGCTTGTAATTGCAAGTACCATAAAAATGCAAACCGTATTCAAGCTAAAGTAAAATTACATGTCACCGCAGATTTACAACAATAATATGCAGCATATACATACATACACATGAAATGGTGGTATTAAGTCGGATGCATCGCATTTTACATGCAGCATTGAATTTGTTGAAGGTTGTTTTAATTTCGTCCGACCACCACTTAATTGCGCATCTGCGTCCGTACAGATTACCACTTTTCCTATCTTCCTTATTATTATGAACGTTTCGTGATCATGTAAATCGCCTAAGCTCCCAGATTAAGGAAGCTATTTTCTACATATTCAAGGGGATTCGAGAAAGTGGATTATTTGGACTTTTATTTTGCAGGCCCGGACCTGATCCTCGCTCCTGTGAATTTTCCGTCGCAAAGCTCCGAATATTGACCGGATCAAGGTAAGGTAGCGGAGGTCGTCTCGCCCGCCGATAAGTTTCATCCCCCCACCCCAACCCAACTCGGTAATTTATTAGCGTGTACATAGGTTTAGTTATTTATTTATTAGTTGTAACAGTTGCACCCTATAGCTGCAAGTTCTGCGCAAACGGTTCTCAATAGTCTCATTCCAAATAATTTAGTATATTATGTTTTGTATATATTGTTTTTAATTAGGTTTAGATTTTTTGTATTATTCTTATTTATTTGTTCTGCTCTCAGAATATTGACTGAAATTTATTTTGTACAAGTTTTCTAGCTCGGATAGTCTCAAGTATTAATTAATTTACTCTTACAGTAGTAGGTAACCGCAAACAAATACACACAAACGTTCGCAGGATTTTACGGTCGATATATCAAATAAAAAAAAAGTATACAACTGCAGATTAACCAGTTAAATCTATTACTACGTCTAGGATGCAATTAATTTATCAGTTAAAATGGCCTTCTGCTTCAATAAATTCAATCAGTACTTATTGCCTAATTTCAAATAGATTATTCTATTAAAAAAAAAACTATTTCAAAATTAAAATTACAAGAAAATATAATAACGAACAATAGTGGCCTTATTACTGATCCCTGTGGAACTCTTTCATGTAACCACTTTGAGTTTTTATTTTTCAAGGCAATAGTTAAGTGTTCCATAACATTCCTCGCCCGATGATATCTAAAATTCAGATTAATTCACAATTTTTCAAAAAATGTGTAAATATCTTTTCATTAATTTCGTTGTAAAGTAAATACTAGAGACTCTTTTATTCGTGTTTGAAATTTGAAAGTACCTTTAGGTTTTCACAACGCCTCACTGAGAATAGTTTCAAAAAGTTTACGTTTACGACCGTGGAACTCTTCGAATTACAGTATTATTTTAGTATTGATCATTGAAGTACAAGTGTTGAACAACCTGCGCACCTTACAGATTAATTCAGTCTAATAGTAGGTCGATACGGTTACGTTCGGATCAGGCTCTAAATACCAAACCATTCATAAAACTATTATCGTCGAACAAAAGAGAACTTCTGAATTATTCGAAATTTTAAATTCCTTAGTCATGTAACTACTTGGTCTCGAACTCCCTTCGTGAACTACTCGAATACAATTTAGCCTGAAGTCATTCGTATCCACTTATTCGAGTGAATCACACTGTACTTCTTTTTGCAGTCTTTTATTTGTTAATTAATCGTATTTTTGAAGTTTAATTGCAGGGTAATACAATAATATAATAAGTATTATTGATAGACATCATCATAGAAATTTTTTCAACTTTATTATTAATCAAATTTCTAATATTTCATTGCTTCAATTTGTTAATTCATGTATTTAAAAACCTTGGAGCGTAAATTATACTACGAATAGTCATTTTCACACACACATGAAAATCTTCAAACTAGTTTCTGTGAATCATGATTGATTACAAAGGCTGTGGGTAGATAAACACTTCAAAATGGCCTCTCAACTCTTTGTTATTTTTTTGATTATGTATTACATTGAATAGGTCATTGAAATAATATAAAAAAGTAATGGTAAAATTAATGTCAAAGTGATAATGCCATATAAACTCAATGATTCCTGAAGGTTAAAATTATGAATGGGTAACATAGTATACTAATATTTCTCGGTAGTTCTGTCGTTTCCACTGTATGTTTCAAAATTATGCAATACATGACGTGTTTTCAACAATGACTACGTTTCGAACTATTGCAAAAAAGTTTATACAAGTTTTTTTTTACAAGAGAATGAATAAAACGATAAAATAATAAAGGTGAGTTGCTCCATTTGATAGTACTGACCAGAAATAAATACGAAGTTTGGAGATGTGTCAAGGTCACTAAATAGTATTACAATAAAATACAACGAATGTAGATTTTATATAGTAGATTTACCTTTAAGTGACCTTGACAGCATCTTCCAAATGAAACTTTCTTTCCATAAAACATTTCTTTTCTATGGTGCTCCTTTCTCGATATCTCGCATTGTCAAGATAAATGGTTCACCCGGTATACTTGGTCGCATTTGTATCTTAATTATTGCGATATTAAACAAATCTGAGATTAAATGAAATAAGACAATGTATCGCTTGCCCTGAAGAGCAATTGTAATGATCCCAACAACAATGTTCATGTGTGACATAAACAAGAAACAATAATTCAAAATTAAGTTTGCACTGTTTTCCATAAATTAAAACAAAGAATATTATATTTCCATTCAACAGACAAAAACAATACAAATTTAAATATAAAATATGTTAATTTTTTTGTGTATACATACAGGGTCATTCACGTAACATGTAACAATTAAGATCTTGCAAGTACAAGTGCTAGTTATTCAGTTGATTTATACTTTTCATATGGAATCAAAAGCCCCGTTAAGTCACGGTATAAAATATGTCTTTTCACTTCCGATTTAACAGGAAGTATTTCCTACTTTTGTTTTTTAATTGGGAATAGTATATTTTCTATTTTTGAATGTGTTCAAGTTTATAGGGAGTATGTCATGAAACTAGTAGAAAGGATTGGAGTAACGAGCAAATCAATCGTCACTTTTGTCATATGTATTGATAAATCTCCGGATCCGACGGCTGTAGGCTATTTCTTCTGGGGTGCTCTGAAAGGTATTGTATATCAAAAACAGTCAGAAAACTTGTAAGAATTAAAAGGTCAAATAAGAACTCTATGTCAAAGCATTATCCCTGAAAATATATATCTGCGGCACTTTTACGACGAGTGCACATTGTCATCAGTAAGAAGGGCATCAATTTGAACAGATGTAATTAAATTTACTTTTATTTATTACTCAAATTTCAATTCAAATTGTTTTCATAGCTTCTTAACTAACAATAAGTTAATGTTTTATTTTAAAATTAGTTATTGAATTTTAGTGGCATTTTCTTCAATATAAATTCACACATTCACATGTATATTTCTGAAACACAAGAACACTCCTGCTTTACAACAGATATTAAAAATGTACTTCATTCCATTTGACAAACAAAAACTGAAGGGATTTCCGGTTAAATCAGAATTGACAATAAGTAAGTGATGTTGCCATTTAATGAAGCAAATCATTCTATAATGAAAGTATATAACAATCGAACATTGCACTTCTACTTACTGAGATATTAACAGTTACATGTTAAGTGAATGACCCTGTATAATATATCTTATCTGTTCTAAATATAATGATTTCTTAAAACAATTTTTTGTTGAGCAACAGTTTCGAAAATAGTGCTTTCTATCCACATCCTTTGAATTGATTTGATTCGAAAGAATTCAATGTTTCGAACATGAAACTGATTATAATTTTGCTGACTTTAACAATAATCTTTTAGAACATCTTAGAAGGTATTATGTACCTTTAACAAAAATTAAATTTGTTTATTTTTATGATTACATATTGCGTAATATTTAAGGAATCATTTCTTAACACACATTACAGGGATTAAATTTTAAATAGATACGACATCTCCATCATTCAGATTAATTAATCATTATACCTAGGGTTATCATCCGTAATACTCTTTAAAGAGTGCACGTACCCTTTTTCAGCCTACCAAAAATTGTGTACTCTTAAACTCTCCACAAATGAATTCTCTCACTAAATATCCCAAGGCCAGTATAACAAGAATGACATTTAACTAGAAGGAACTATTATTAATGATCACACTTGCGTCAGAGGCGCTGATATTTTTCACAAGTCATTTGACAGTGACAAATGTAAAGTACAAAAGTGCCATCTGACAGAAAAGTAGTCAAACTACTAACATTAGTTACTGTCTGTCACGACTGTAACACCTATACGTAAAAATTCTTAAAATATCATATTTTTTTCATAATATACCAACCAGAGAAAAGAAAAACAATAAATCATGTTTAATTAAATTTTACTGCTACCATCTGACGGTCACTCGTCAGAAAGTAACTGTAAAAAACAAAAGTAAATATTCACGAACTCTTCCTATTCTAAAGGAATATAAACTTCTAAATAACTTCCCATGTTGTCTATAAGCGTACAAAAACAACCTGTAAGCAGCTCAAAAAATAAAATTCCCAATCATATAAACATAAGTAAGAATATAATATTAAAAATAAAGCCTTTGGGGTGGCCGTCAGATGGCGCCAGTACAACTCGGATTTTTGCGTTCTATTTAACTGTCCAGGCCCTGATAGGTACTTAACCTATTATTGCGTGTAACGTAGTGTGGCTTTTGTATTATATAAAAAAAAGTCCTCTTTTTGTCAGGTACTGGATCTGGTAACCCTAATTATACCAAAAATATAATCCGTTCTTATGTTACTAGTAGCATTCTTTTCAAAGCTTCAAATTCTGGCGTTTTGCGGCCTGAATTGATTTGTGCTCTTCAAAGAAGAACAGAGAAAACTGTCGATGATGTAAAGTCTGTTCTTAACTCGCAGGTTATGGACATAAACAGTCGCAATCACAATTCATGACGCTTACAGAATACTTACAGAATATCGTACCCATTTCCTTCAAAACCATGGACGTCCGGTGAATCCGGGATGTCGTAAATTATTGTTGCTTGCAAACCAAAAACAAAATGTCCATGATGAGCAGACTACGGCGTTTGTTAGGACATTTCAGAGCGCACATTTAAGTTGCTAAAATATAAGGTTATGAGATCTCCGATAATATTCCAGACGGTTTTTATTACAACCACAAAAATGCCTCTTCTTCCCCGAAATAAACGCAACGTCTCTGACCGCTACTGCCGTATCATAAACTATATTCCTCACGGCGACGACAACATCACTAGCGGATCGGGATCTTTATGTAATATTAAATTATTAACACATGTCACGAAGTACATATAACAATTTCTTGGAAGTCGGGAAATATTTTAAAATACATCGCCATTTTATTATGTTTTGTAAACTTGTGGGCAAGTCCGGCTCTGAATTGTCCCAATAAACGCCGCAGTCTGACGATGAGTTTTTCTTTAAAGGTTATGTCATGAATTGTGATAGCGACTGTACACATCAAGTAAAATAGTTGCTTCAGCTCGTAAAAGCATGAGCATGAACAGATTTTTTCTAATACATATCAAATTTGCTTAAGAGAGGTACATCTCTTACGGTCTATAGTTTTTTTAATTTATTATGTTGTGCGATTCTAAAGTGTTCCTTCTTTTCCTTAATCACTTTTGAACCAGAGAATTGACACTTGGAAAATTGCAATAAAGGCATTTCTTTTGTAGTAGGCAGGGACATTAAATATAGTAAAAAGGCAGTTGGGCGCTACATTGTTTGTTCGAAATGGTTTATTTGGCGAATTAGACCTCAAGTTGAAAGGTAGTAATGAAGTCTTTTAAATTTAAATTTTTTGCCTCAATCACTACAAAGAAACATTAGAGGAGGGGGTATTTCAGAATTGCTTGGCTTAACACGTATCCTCAAAAGTAAAGTGCTTTTAAGTGCTTGAGGTTTGATGATTCTTTAACTCGTAATCAACATGTGCAGGAAAGTAGGTAGGCTTGTGCTTGTTTCTTTATATCTATCCCTAAGTTTGTTTAAACTTTAGAAAGCGGCGAATAGATCCTTTGTATTTTCTTCTTAATAATCCTATTCTTTCTTGGCTAAAGAATTGGTTTTATGTTTTAATTTTTGCTTGATTACGCCTACAAGTTTGATACACATACATTTGGCATGCAAGTCTTTACGTTTTAAAGAAATTGAATCAATTTGAGGAATTACCTACAATGATACAGGATGATATATAGCTTAACACACATAATGAATTATTAAATACGAAGTAATATCAAAGGTAAAAATGATAATTTTGTACATATCAACAAATATGTTATCTTTGTTTGTGTAGAAGTCATGTAAATAAGTAGATAGTGCAAGATTGAATGTTTATATGTAGATTATAAGTCAAGACAAGTAATTTGTTTAAAAAGTGATTCAATACGTCCAAATTTTCAATAGCAAACGTCTCTTGAAACTGAAAATCTAGATGACAGATTAATTTGTGGTCACAGAGTTATGACATGACATAGGAGATACTCTAACAAATAAACCGCTTACGTAAATCCCGGTAAGTGCATCATAGCAGCATCTTAAGCACGTAGTTTCCGCGTCTATTTATCGCTTTATCTGACCTTTTATGCGGCAGCTTGCCGGGTATTAGTGGTGGTGCAAGTTCTGTATGTATCCCCGAGCAGCAATCTCGCTCATGCGAAGTTCAACCCTCGGGCTTCACTATGACATATTTGCTGCCTGATGATTGTTCACGGGTATTGTTTGCAGTCCGCAACTTCTGCAGTTGATTATTTTTAGCTTCGCAAGAAACAAAAATATTTTAAATCAATAAGTATCAGTTAATTATAGAGAATAGGGTAACGAAACGAAAATCTCAAAAGAAAAGGTGAAGCAATATTTCACACGGTTTCTATAAAATGTTAAGGAGTTATATCAGAAAACTGATGTGGCCACTACAAACAGGAATAAAATTACTAAATTCTGAATAAAACAGTTTTTAATTTTTTATAATTTTTTTTGGCTAATTAATAACTTTATTGACCTCTTTGTGTGTTTGTCAAAAAGTAAGGATTTTTGTTTATACTTCTAAGAAAGATCGAGAAAAACGATTCACTCTGTAGAGGTTCTATCTACTATGGTTTCAAGCGTCTCCCATCAAAACGAATCTGCATGCAACTAAGTTAAGCATATAAAATTACACTTGTAAATGTATAACAATTTAGTTGTACACTTGTAAATGTAGAAGAATTTAGTTGTTGTAATGATAAATTCGTGTAAAACTGCGAAGGCACAACGGTTATCCTGAATAATAAGAGAGGGCGAGCAGATTATTTTGGGTCAAACTGTAACTAATGATACCAAAAAAGGGATGACAGATTATAATAATTCATTACTGACGATATTATGACTTTACATCCTCTTCAGATGACAGCTTTTTAAGCCCATTGTGTTCAGGGCGTCCTTCATATTCTAATCCTTGATCCTTTTTTTCTAGTTTTACCTTCTTGATAATCCAGGAAATGCGCTTTTCTCTCTATCCCATTATTAAATGATTCGGTTCGCATTCGGATAAAACTTGACCCAAAATGACATTGGTCGCTTTGCTTTTCACCATCTTATAACCTTTCTATGTTTGTTGAGGAATAAATTAAGCATATTCAAGTATACAGGGTGTCAGTCCAAAGACGAGCAGCCAATAATTTCGTTAATTTCGATTTTTTTAAATTACATTGCATAAGTACTGCATTGTTTAAAAATAACAAAGTTTTCTGTGGGACTAGAAAACAGAGTTTTGTAAAATATGAACTATTAATGAAGTTATTTGCTGATTTTTAATTAAATATGTAGAGCTAATATGATTTGAGACGTTTTTAATTTAATACTGTGCCTACACTATGGTATATAACGGGTCTCCAATAATTATTGCAGTCCTGTGTGGCTGTGGAATCAAACAGTTTTTAGCTAATTATTGTTTCAAATTGCAATAAAATATTAAATACGTAAACAAGAGTGTATTTGTTGTTTGACAATCAAAATTTGAGACGTCAATTCAACGATGCGAAGTAAGAATCGACATTCATGTTTGATTCCACAGGACTGCAATAATTGTTGGACACATGTTAATTTTACACTGTACTATGAAATTATTATAGGAATACTCAGGTATGTATTATACGAATGTAATATAATAATAGCTGAACAAAATAAATTTTAGTTTAAAATTTTCCTTTTATCTTTTGTGCCTTTGACGTATAAAATACGTATCAACCTGGAAGTTAAGAGATTGTAGTAAACTGTAGCTATGAGAGTATTAAATTAAACAAATCACATTGATACACTTTACTCGCAGGAAGAGCTTTCAACCAAGAGCTGTGGACTTTTTTCTTGGAATGAATAATTCTAGAAGCTTTCAGAAGGCAAGGCTGAAAAATTGCAACCATCTGAATCATGTCTTAAGTGACCTTCACTGTTTTTGGCTTTCTTTCTCCTGTTCTTTAATAGTTCTTCTTCTATCTCTTGCAAATCGCTTCCCGTCACTTCCTTCCCACGTTCTTCATTTTCTTTTTATCTCCTGATACTGCAAATATTATTCTTTTTACTGTTCTTATATTGTCTGTAGGCTCAGGTAAAACAACCGTTGTAAACTGGACGCTTATTGTCGATTCGTTATTCAATTCACGTAATTCCTTATTTCCTTGTTCGTGAATTTGTCTTCTTCCGTTAAACTTGCGTATTACATTTTGTTTCCGAATTTTTGTTTTGGTTTGTAGAAGGAAGACACACGAGAACAGGAAGGTATTGAGTAAAATAACATTTAGAAATAAAGTCACATGACAGCTTGTGAGAGGAAGATGCAATGGTAAAAGGAAAAGCGAGATACCTTCGTTGATGGTCGTAAGAAAAAATAACGTAAATCAACGGTTATACGAATTATAGATGCGGAAAAGATTACTAATGAATCAGGAAATAAGGACATTCATGTATGTTGTGAGGGACGGGTGGTTAAGAGAAAGGGGATGAATTATCCTTTACTTTCAGATTTATAAAGTTTACAAGGCCCCGTCGTGGGTTGCTCTAGACGCCACCACGAGTGTGAGAGAGAATTTCTATTATTACGCTCAACTCTTAATTTCTCCTCACTCTTTAGTCAAAATTTTAATCAAACCATAAAGGAATCAAGTAGTGATTTCTTTGTTTGTACGTATCTGGTTCGAACTTTTAACCAGAGATTGCTCTCAATGTCCCCTTGCTCGCCACTACATGTATTTTTCGGGATTGACGTGAATACACTTCTTCTTTTCTTTTTGTACGTTCTTTCCTTCAAATGAAACTATATATAAATGTCTATGTTAAAAAAAAAAAGGAATGTGGCATAAAGCGAAATTTTACACAGCCAACAATATCTCAAAGTAATAATTAAGACTATTTTAAGAAGGAACAAAAATAATTCAGTGAAATTTTTAAAGAGCATAATTTAGACAAATGTAAAATTTAAATGTGATTGAGGATTACTTCAGAACGATATCGTACGACACAATGCAAACAAATTCAAAATAACCTTATAACAGCATTTTGTAAATCAAATAAAGCAGTTGTTATTTTCTAGTAACATAACTAATTGGCAAGTGAATTAATGTTTTCTCACCCAAACCATGGTACTAGATACAGAGAGACGGCCGGATTTTAGGAGTTTGATCACACACCTATGGCATTTGGTGAATCCTGATTACGCCTTCGGACTCTGTTCGATGTACTCGACCCTAAGACTTGTAGCTGGGTGGCACAGTTGACTACAGAAAAATCGAGTATGTCGAATGAGTCAAAGATGCAAAATCATGCAATTTTTGACAATATAAATCTGTCTCTTTCAAATCTGAAATCTTATTTTTTAAACAGGTTATATTTAACAATAAAAATGAAAATTTTAAAACTAGAAATTCAGAGCATCTAAAAAAATTAAATTTCTATTATTCTTAAATATTTTGCTTTTAGCAAATTTTAATGTTTGGATACAGTCTGTGTTGACCAACTTGCTGTTATTCAGGGTGCGTTCGAAATTATGCTCGGGGCACGCTCTGAGCAGAAGTGTGAGGGAGAGCGAATGCATGTAAGCGTGAGATAAAAAAAGTACTCCGAGCGCTCCGAACGTTATATCGAATGCATCTTCAGAAGAACTCTGTCACTTTCAGTTAACCATTGTCACGTTGACATCAAAAGTACAGTCAAAAGTGACACTGACACGAACGAATTAAATCAGGGAAAATTAAGTGAACTCGATTTTCTTTCAAGTCAATTGTACCTCTACATGAAACCCAATCGTCTTTTATATGGTTTATACCGGAAATTCCGATTATGAAAAATCTTGCATGTGAGCTACTTGCCCTACGAGTCGTCGTGATTTTCCTGGGTCATCCGCTCTTCTGATATTCTTCCAATGTGAGTTTTATTGAAAAGGTCAGTCGTGACTCATGTCGGCAAATCTCTTGAAAAAGCAAGTCGTTTGTTTACATAATTTTTAGGTGGGCGAATTTTCCGCGGTCTATCGTATTTAACTTCGGTTTCCTAGAATAGCGATACCGTAAAGTAACGGCCGTAAATTGGGGGTGAATGACATCACAAAAAATTGCTGAGAACATTAAGTACATTTGGTTTGCTACAAAGCAGTAGACATTACCGTCACAAAAGAAAACGTAAAAGTTTATTTTAAACGTTCGAAATCCTCTTTTGATGAGTCTTCATCTTTCAAATATTTTAGTAAAGCCAAATGAAGTTTTACCAGCATGAAATAAGAAGAATGAAATATACAGCGTTACTTTTTGCTGGCTTTACATCAATGTGCATCATTTTCCGACGTTACATGACGTCATACACCGTCATATTATGGCCGTTGCTTTACGGTACCACATTCCTAGGAAATCCAAGCTTAGCGCTATGAGCTTAGGCCCCATATTTCACTTACAGTTTAACTTTAATCTTCAGTTTATTTCCATAGAAACAATTATAAAACAAATGTTCCCATGGGAATAAACTAAAGATTAAAGCTAAACTGTAACTGAAATATTGGGCCTTAATGATTTACAAATTGCCGTTTTCTTACAATGTAAACATAAACACTAAGCTGAATGAAACGTGCAAGCAAAGAAATCAAAAGGGTTAATCAAGGAAATCTTTAAATGGAAATAGAGGTTAGGCAGATCAACAGGAAGGTTTAAGGACAGGTGAGAACAGAACAACCATAGAGTTTGAGTACTGAAGATATGCGAAAACAAGACAGAACTGAGTACTACAACTTCATCCGTAGAATTCCATCCAAAGGTATTTCTTCGGCTTGAAGAGGCTAGAACTAAGTGAAACTTTTTTTTCTTGGAAGAAGGCTCGAGATGACTTATTATATCAGAAGTTTTCGATACGCAGCAGTTTTGATTTCCAAAACCTTCAGTATTGACTTTATCCAAATCATTTTATATCACAAAATCTTTTAAGCGGACACTTAAAAGATTTTGTGATACAAATTTCATCGGACAAGAACCAACTGTAAATACAAATCATTTTACTTCTCTGTTTTTGTCATTCTTACATTTCTTTGTTCAGCTACTGTCTTTTCGTTTTATCTGAAAAGAACAACAAAAATTGATTCAGTTTTGATTCCGAAAGCAAGAAGTACTGCTGTAAAAGGAAAAATCAAAGACAAAAAGAAACAATATTTTGAAGATCAAAAGAATAGATTAGTCAAATGAGTTAAATACTAAAAGGAAGGTAAAAAAATAAGGTTACTTAGTAGTGGTTTCGAAAGAATTTGATAAAAGTTGTTTATCGAAGAGACAAACAGGTGGCAGAGTACATTTAAATTGAGAAGACGTTAGGTAGCAATAAAAGTGAAAGAAAGGAGAAGCTATCAGGCCAATAAAAGAGCGATGTTTATTTTAAGTACGTAAAAATAAAATTTGGCGAGCGGCCAATGGAGAAATAAAATCGTCGGTTTGGTAAACACATATAGAACGTACGGACGTTACGGTCCATTTGAAAGAATGCGAATTTTATTCGAGGGAAAGCTTTGTCCACTGAATGGTAAAAGCTCGGATAAAGGGTGCTTTATTATCCTGCAAACTGTCTCGAATGAAAAATTTGCCGAAAACACCGGGAAATATTTATTGTCCTTAAAGAATATATTATCGTTGTTTATTAAATTTAATATCATTGAAAATAAATCTCCGACTTTGATGGCGGCGGCGGAAAAGCGGAAAGAAAGAAAAGAAAACGCCGCAGGAGATTTATTGTTCTAACTTAAAAAAATCTTTTAGGTAAGTTGGCGTGCGAACGACGCGAGACCGCCATAATTTTTATTTTTTTTGCGCGCGCTTAGGGTAATTCTTTTGCTTGCCTTGCTTTTTAATGTTAAATATAATTTTACGGAACACATAACTTCATCCCGATTTTCGCTCGTTTTTAGAATTGAAAAAGAATGAGCTTTTATAGTTTATTAACGTAATTATAATGTTTTGTAATTTATTGCTGAAGTATGTTATAAATAAACTCACGCGAAGTATTTTGTAGCCGGGTTCGGTTCTAATTTTCGTTGAAACGAAGGAAAACAAAGCTAACGGTGACTGATAAGGGACACGATAAGCGCAAAACTTGGGAATTCCAGAAAGTATCGCATTATTATTTCAACATCTTGTAATAATTATGTAAATTTAATGTTTCCCGCCGGCATTAGACGGAATTAAACCGGAGAATATGGACTTTCTTAACCGGAAACTTCGGATATCGCAGGGCATTAACATTGATAACATTACTAATGTTTTCTTTCATAAGTACCTGCGAAGCGTTTGTTTAGCTGAATCGATTTACTCTTACACGTTTTACTTAATGGTGATGTTCATTTATAATGAAATCTTCAATGGAACAACTACAATCAAATAGGTGCATCGTTTCGAAGTGATCAATCAGGAATTAGATTTGATTTAACTGGTTCATTCGATTTTGAACAAATAAATATTGCCTTTCCGCGCACTTAACCGTACCGGTTCCTTATTATAACTTCTATATATTACGGAGAGTACAATGGGCGATGCTCGCGCTGCACCGGCGAAAGAAAAATGAATTTATTCTATTGTATACACACTATTGTAAAGTTTCCACATAAAGCAAGAATAATGATTTTGTTTCTTTTATATGGCTGCGATGTTTTGCGGATTCAGCGTTGAAAAACGTCTCGAGAGAGGGATGTTGTTCATTTCTAATTCAAAAATTTTTCCACGACCTTTGCCGCAACGACACGCGAGCAAGGCAACACCATAGTAGATTACTTTTCATAAATGCACATTAAGTGAAAAGTACACGGATTTAATACCAAGGGCTCCGGGGAGTACTTTGTGTGCCACACAGAGTAATTTTAGATGAACGAAAAAAAAACGTTTTCACAAAGGCAGTTTATTAATACCTCCGGCGTTGGACTAATGAGAAAAGGTATTATTTCAAACTGTAGTATTAAATATACGGCGGCTGTATACACGAATTTTTATTTCGGACTCATTTTTGTAATTACGAGTTCGGTTCTGGTGACTCCCGAAGATAAAACGCTCCCAATTGCTTGCCTACGATAGATTAAAGTAACTTCTCCAATTTTGTAAGTGCGTGCAATTTATTGTCCGATTCCGCCCCGCCTCACGCAACCCACGTTAAGGCTTAACCTGATTTATGGACTCTGTACGCTATGTATAATAGTAGGAGCAGATACACGTAAGGATTGTCTCTTCCTCGATTTGACTGATATATTACGGTTGCGCGCTTATGTATTACGTGTTTTATTATGTATTCCGCCTCTCTATTTATTACTTGTACGTCAATTACGTTGCCGTAATTAATTGCTCCTCTTAGACCTAACATGTTCTAATTCGGATTAGGAAAGTGAGAGTGAATTCGTCATCCATCTCATTCATATTAACTAAACCTTAATTTCTAAATTTCGTGATAATTGCATTGATAATTATATCACAGTGAAGAACAGCTGGAGATTAATGAACGCCATTTCGGAGAATTTTTAGCTGCACATTGCATTACCTAACTGTCGCCGAGTTGTAAACATAACTAAAAGCGAACGATCCAGAAAAATCACGATCGGAAACCGGAATTTCTGGTCTAAAATCATATAAAAGGGATTGGGTTTCACAATCAGATACCACATAGCAAGTAGTCGTGTGGTCGTATACATCTACTGGGAGGCTCCCAGAGTCCGAAGCCGAAAGTAACATTCACAGAGTGTCTTAGCGTGTGAATAAACTCCGACAATCCGCCCGTCTCTCCGTTTCTAGTACCATGGTTTGGGTGAGAAAACATTAATTTATCAATATAATTTTGTCAGTCCCGAAAATTATATGTAGTGGCGGACAAGGGCTAAAATCTCATTCCATATAAAGGGGTCATTGAGAGCAATATTTGGCTAAAATAAATTCAAACCAGATACGCACAAACAAAGAAATTGTTACTCGAGTCCTTTATGGTTTTGATTAAAGTTTTTGTAAAAGAGCGAGGAGAAGAAGTGGAAATTGTTGATTATTGTGGTGTAATTATTTTGTGAATTAAAACATTGATAATAACCGAACTTCTCTCTCACTTTCGTCGTGACATCTAAAGAAGCATAGTGTCTCTTTGGTATTCAGAGACCACCACACATCAATAAGTGCAGTTGCAACTGCTTAATACGATTGGCCATTTGCCCTTTAACCACCAAGTATAATCTTGGAGTCTGATTGGATTCTATCTTTGACTCATAAGCATTGTCTTCAGTGGTTCGATTGGTGATGGGAGTGAATCTATGGAGATAAAGAATGTGATGCT
The DNA here is from genome assembly GCA_033060865.1 of Dorcus hopei. Classification (NCBI taxonomy): domain Eukaryota; kingdom Metazoa; phylum Arthropoda; class Insecta; order Coleoptera; family Lucanidae; genus Dorcus; species Dorcus hopei. Next base: position 45,124,116 of record CM065426.1, on the reverse strand, counting down.
TTTGCTGGAATCTGTTGGGGTGCATAGCTGTTTGATTCGACAAACCAATTTTCCTACTACTTAAGATCTTGGGGTCCTCACAGATCATTGTGTTCTATTTTTGGCTCATCAACAGTTGGAATGGTATCGTGAACAAATACACTAAGATGTGAAATGGACTGCAGCGATCTACATTTTGTCCTGAGAATGCTCCAGGGATGGCGAAGGAATAGAAGACTGCGGGGTAAAAGGCTCAATCCGTATCTTGGTGACTATATTTTGAGGAGCCATAGCAGACCTTTATGCTCATATTGTTTCATCATACCATAAACGTCTCTTCTTTGCTGTGTGAAAATGGCTTACAATTCCTTAATATTATTTTGTATTCAAGTTCACAAACATGTCTCCGCGTGTGCAGAGACTTTAACACTGTACCGTATACAGTAATTTGTTTATTATTAATTATATCTTTAGGTGCTCTGTAAGAAATCGATTTTACGACGTTTTAAAATCACATAATGATCGTATTCCTTTACATTAAAAGCTCCTTAGCTGCGTTAGTAAATGTATCCTGCTTGAATTGAACTTCCGTATGAGCTTCATACTCGACGAAACAGAAAAAGAAAATACGTCGCCATAAAAGACCTCCGTCGTTTAATATCTCGAAATGCAACTTTTTCATCTTTCTTGGAGTTTCTCTGAAAAGTTGTTGGGTAAATATGATTTGATGCGCGGCTTGACGGTAGGTCTGTTTCAAAGGGAATGCCTTAAGCTAATGCTTGATAAGCACATATGCATTTCATGCAGTATATCGCCTCACGGATCTGTTCCGTGTGTTTATTCACTTGCCCCAGTTGTATTAAATGGGTTAAACTTCGTAAGGTGCGAGGTGTTGAGGCTTTTATTTGGAAGATGACAAAGTCGAAGTGAGAGTTATGATGAAATTAAAACTAAACTAATTAGGGTGACAAATATAACTGTAATAGAATAAGTACTCAAGCACTTTACTGAAAACCTATAACCTCAGGATCATATTCAATTGTACCCTAATTATAATTATTTGTTCGTCCTGTCTTATATGTAGTAGGTAAGTATCTGTAGATACAAGATGCTTTAGAGTGGAAAATGCTTTAGCCAATAGAAGGAGCTTTTAAGTACATACTAGTATAATAGTGTAGATCTAAAAAATGGGAGTGTCGTTCTATATGACAGAAATTAATTACTAATTGCTCGCCACAGAGTAAGAAAATTAAATATTCTGTAATGCAAAAGACAAGGTAAATAGCAGGAAAAAAAAAACGAATTAGCGTCCGGACTGCGAATGTAATTCCGGTGTAATTACAAACAAACCAAGATGAAAATTCACAGAGCGTGCTCGAAATGGCGACGGGCGAATTTATTTGGAAAGTTTTTAAAACTGAATTACGTTCGCTATTTTCATAACTGACCTAATTGATACCGGCGCGATCCTGCACGCCGATAGTTGTTTATCGACGACAATAAAACGACAGGACGTCCACCATAAAACCAGCGCTTAATACCATAAGTGGCGGGATAAATGTAATAATAAAAACGAAAAGCGCCAATCAAACGGCGTCGTAAATATAACGCAATAGTGTTCATAAGAACCTTTGTTTTACGAGCAGGACAGCCGTAGATTTCATTAAATGAATACGTTGGCTGCGAACTCGCAGGATCGACATTCGGCTCACGGACTCTTTTCCGGGACATCGATTTTATATGACCAGCGTTAAAACGAAATTGCACTCTTAATGACTAAACATTGGAAATAAAAATAAAATCTTAGATCAATAAGGAGCGTCCAATTTGTATTACCTTGACAGGGGCACAGAAATATTTCAGGTTTACATTTTAAGGATCCTGTACCTACAGGCAAGCATCCTGAAGAGATCAAAGAGAGGAAAATGTAAAGTACTTCGCCAGATATGACAAATCCAGAAAATCTTCGTCTGGTTACCATCGAAGAGGTCAAGTGGAAGGTTATTGTTTATCTTCCGGTTAATGGCAACGCCCAGAAGAAGAATAATTCTGAAGATTTTCTGGACATGTCCAAATCTTCTAAAAAATGTATACACTTACAGAGTACCACCACTGTTTATGACTTTGCTTTATGATAGATTTACAAAATGGTGATGTGGTAATACACACATGCCTATAGATGGTGTGTGGAAGACCATTAAAATCGTTACCCTTGCATGCTAACCTTGCCTTCGGTAGTGGTCTCTCCACTTGCATATATTGTTTTCGAGTCGTAACGATTTACTTGGCCACCAATGTACAGCCTCAATCAAAACTAATGAAACGTTCAAAACCGAAACGCTACAGTCAGAGAGAGAAGATACCGAGTGAGATTAAGCCTTACGGCGAACGAATATTTCCGAAGACCCACCCACAATACGTTGCGCTCTCTGCTCTCTCTGACTCGTCACCGTTGCACTCTGACTACAGCGTTTCGGTTTTGAACATTTCATTAGTTTTGATTGAGGTTGTACATACATATGGTTACATTAATCGCCATAAATCTAGCTTTAAAGAAATTCTTTAGGACTCTGTAAATATCCTTCAACGTATTCTCTTCCAACTGACTGTAATTTATAAATCCAGCATAAGGCGTGACTTGTGGAATAAAAATGAGTTTCGCATTTCCCTGAAAACATTAAGAAAGCTAAGCTAAGCGGTGGCTAATTTTATCGAGCGCAATAAAACTCCACGAATAATAATTTACGAAACATAATTCCCGAGGCTAATGCCCAGAATAAACATTAATTATTAAATGCAGCGACGAATATATAAAATTATACTTCTTTTGTGAACTGCAGGGCCGAAGAATGCTTTAATTATGGACCGTATTTTCATGTAAATTTTTCCGCTTTTATTGCGATTTGCGCAAGAGCCATAAAACAGTAATCTAACTTTATTAGAACCAACTCTGAAAGCGCTTCGAATATAAACGTAAAATTTTATAAAGCAATTTTAATGCTGCCGACGTTTAATTTTCAACGTAAATCAAATTCACGAAATGGTAGTTACTTCTATGGGGCACGTACAATAACTTGTGTCCTTAAAATGAATTCTTTTACGTACATATAAACGAAACCTTCTTTAAACCTCATAAGTTACAAACTAATTAATGGCACTTCATCGTCTACAACGTTAAATTCCAAAATTATTTTCTACCTTCAATTTTACCTTCTGTTAACGCCATATACCATATGGAAACCAGTTTGTGATACATACCAGTTTGAATAATGATGGGGACAAAGAAGGAATATTGTCTCAATAATAAAGATGGTAATAGAGTGTGAGTTGATTTACACTTTGTCTTCACTTACATATTTTCCAATCTGTTTCGTCATTCATCTTAATCATGTCGCGGGCTCTATGTAACATAAATTGCTTTCCAAAAAATATGTAAAATAAATCTGGCGTTTTGTTTTTGTTGATGATATATGAGTAGGCGCCGTCATCTGTGTAACGTTAACCTAATTATTTTGTCTCTTCTGGTTCAATTACATTTTGGTTTTCTTGCTCAGAGTTCAAGTTGTTTAAAGGCATCCGCACACGTGTCAACATGTTTGAAAAATTGCTGATTTATACATGGATGCAGGTGATCATCGTTCAAGATCAACCCCTTCTAGAGCTGAAGGCAAAATTAAGTGCAAGAACTAAAAAATTCCGTCAACGACCACCCTCTGGTAAAGTGTCATCATTGTCGACACTTTGAAGCTGTTGAACGACGGCGAAACGTTAAGTGTTAGTGTGCATATTCAGTGTCAGTTTCAAAGAATTTGTGATACAAGAATTAAAGGGGATTACGTCATTCTCGACACATAAAACAATTTGACAGTAATAAAAATATACATATTTAGTGCAACTTTTATTTAAATTACATTATAAAAAATACGCATACATAACTGCATATTTTGTTTCCCGATTAATTTGCTACTTCCAGCAAGACTTTGCATACCTCAGCTATACGCATTCTTATAATTCTTACAAAACAAATTAATCATTGCAAATGCAGCTTAATTATGCATTTATTTGATTTGTTTGACTTGTCTAATCATGTTCGAAAAAAGTCAATGATCGCACGCGCTAACCTCGTTTTTTAACATCTTATGGCTGGCCTAGTACAGCATTGTCTGAAGCAACACAAGAGCCAATCAACATCCTCTGGTAAGATGATGCCATTGATGACACTCTACTTTTTCATACACACGCAAGAACTAAAAAACTCCGACAACGACCACCCTCTGGTAAGATGACGTCATTGTAGACATTTTTTCAAATACAAGAATGAAACGGTTACTTCTTTAGTACATGAAGGGGGTTGATTTTGAACGATGGTAACTTCGGATGGACGCATGTCATTCACAATTTTTTTTCAATGCCAAAGTGTCCCAGTATCCCGCTAGCTACGCTACTATTAGAAATTCACCGACATTTGGCATGTTTTAGCGAATTTTAAGCCTTGTTTGCCCGTTTACTTTCTTGCGCTTGTGCCCAATATTCCTTACTTACAGATATTCGTGAATTTTGCGCGAAGCATGCGTGAAAGGGTACCCTAGCTTTTTCCTGTTAGTTCAGAAAGAAGGGGCTGATTATTTGAAATTTATGAAGTGCAAAAAGGACAGCGTTAGCCTCTGGAAGAGATCGGAATGTGCCTGCACCGCTTTCTATCTATTACATTGCCCATGTTTTCACTTTAAAACAATTACCTGTATGCAAAGAAAGACGATTTTGTTTCCTAAAATTCATAGGAATTCTCTTATGAATTTGCACCAAGATATAAGGTTTTTTTTTTTTTTTTAGAATTGTATCTCACTTCCATTTACGCTGGCCGCAGTAATGAAAATAAATCACTTAAGAATTCGAAAGCCCACCCATAATAATGTTGTCCTCGGAAAATTTATTTTATTACCCTAATTATAGGGTCCATAAGACTTACTGCCTCCGTTCACTGGAAAGGAATAGCGAGACTGTATCAAATATCCCTTTGTAATCCACGTTGCGTATAATTTTCTGATTACTCGCCCGGTTTTTGGCAGAACTTCTGAAATGTGAACATTCGAGGATTTATGCATTAAGTTGAAGCGGTTTATCTATTCAGTGGCGGAGTAACCTAAACTAATAAAATGAAGTCGCGGGATAGCGCAGTTATCCTGATATAAATATAAAGAATGTCAGTCTCCGGGACATTCCGGATTATCAGAGCGCGCAATGGGCGGAATCGTAAGATAGCACTTAATACTCTCTAGTTATTAGTTCTTCTCGGACATTATGCACCCAAGTGTGTACTCAACGGTGGTAATTCGTATAAAACGTTCAAGCAAACTGCACATAAATTTTTGGAGTATCGAACGAAAAATCACATTTAACGAATGAAAAAAATAATTAAAGATTGCCATGTACGATTAACCAGACTGTATATATCTTCTTAAATGATTTTGTCAGATTGAATAACAAAAGACCGGGAATTAGAGTTAATTCTTTCGATAATAACAGCATTTTATTTATAGCAGTTTGCTTGAATTTGTTTGAAAGCTTTTAGATGGCAAGCCGATAAAGTTGAGTTTAACTTTTGCAATTAGAGGCAGGAGTGAATAAGGTACATCCAGCAGCCGAGGGCTAAGGCAGCAAAAATAATTAAAGAGCTCCGGTTTCCTTTCCGTAATCAGCAAGGAATAACTTTTTTATTGACTTAACTCCATCGAATTTGTGATTTCACTTCTAATTCTCTTAATGTCGAACTTAATTACTATTATTATTTAGTTTATATTTTATAAATGCGACGATTATTTCGGGGGGAACTTTCTAAAATTTGTCTGAATTAACGGAACGTTACGTGCCCTGGTATTGATTTATCAATAGAAAGTATTACTCTGACGTTCACGAAGACTTATGATAGCTTCAAGTCAAATTCCTGGCACTATCTGGCTGGCCACGAATGAAACACTCTGAGTGACCGGCGTTCATTTATCAAAGTCCGATAACTTACAGACCTATATTACCGTGTATCTATCTCACGCCAAAATATGGATCATTTCACATAATTTCTTCGGGAAATACATCGCAGAGTGGACTGTCATGCCATGCAAACTTTTTCACGAATGTCTACCCTAACAAACCTAACTACGTATTTAAATTGCAAATTTTTACAGGGTGTTACCTAACTAATAATATATTCTACGACTGCAATAATCCTCACTTGGTAGATTTTCTTCATAAATTAGGTAAAGGTATACAAGATAAGATGCTGTTGCACTCTGGTGAGTAGGCCACCCACATACCACAGATGAATGAACTGTTTGGAATTACCCCCACATTCCAGAAACTTCGCGGGTGTTTCTGATGAGCCCAGAATTTAAACAGTTTACTGTGAAATCACGATCTGTACTCTATTAGTTAATAAGACGAAAGGACTGTAAATATGCTGGTATTTAGTGATTTTATGTCGATATTTATAAATTACTTTTTCTGAATTCCAAAATATTCAACGCTACACATCATTTGTATATTCTTTGAGTAATAACGAACAAGACGAAGAAAAATATACTGGAGATTGATCATCAGTTTTATTATTTTTTTTAATACAGAAGCAGGAAGTGCATTAATTTTACGTCATCAATGAAAATAACATATTAATTTTCCTTGAAGCTTAATTTTCTTGAAAATTAGTTTTGTAATTTAATTGACTAAGATTAATTGACTTGCGCTTTGGTGCTTGATTAGCGATGACGGATAATATTTCAGTATAAAAATTACGATAGGGCTAAACATGTTCCCGGTAAAAGATACAAAAACAATACAATTGCTATTATAAAACCGAGTGTGTCTATGTCATTGATGCTGAAAATTATTGATTTAACAGATCATAGGATGAGAGAATTTCATCAACAAAACGTTTCTTTATTAATGGGCACCTTGCGACCGTTATTCTGTCGCCATTTTGTTATACATGCGCATAAATTCCGCCCAATGATAGAGCATTTGTAATGATAATGAAAAATATTTATTATTTTTAATATGACTTTGTGAGGAGATAACCTTTTAGTTTACGTGTACGTACGTAGTTAAAACCTATCGGTCGTTTGTGGGCATCGAGCAAAGACGAGTTCTTCGTTGCGGCTAACTAACCATCACAATCACTTTGTAATGAACACAGAAGCTTAACTGCGTTAGATAAGATGGTCAGGGGAGATTGAATGGAGGCATCTACTGTGACAATGACAAGGGGTGGTATATAGCTGAGATTTGCGGACAGCCGTGTCCCTCCGGATCGAGATAACTCGGAGACTCGGACGTTCCGGATCACCTAAAATGAAACCGGCAATTAATATGAGATCCTTCCCGCTGCACTGCGAGCCCCTATCAGTTCGTCTGTCTTGGTGTTGAAGCTCGACGTTAATATTAATGAATTCAGCTTATCACGATGTAATGGAGAATGCTTCGGCGAATTTGCTGTTATGCTAAAGTGCTTCGATAAATATGAAACTCAAACTGTTTTCAATTTAGGAAATGAATGAAATAGGTAAAATTAGAAACTATTGTTGTAGATATATGTATATGCCATCTTTCCTCTTTTGCAGGTTTCATAAAATCAAGCTAAGGTTTTTCTTTTCTGGTTTGTGTGTACATCCCCGTATAGAAATTGTTGTGGTTTTCCTCTTCTCTCGGATGTAATGGTTTAAGTCTTTTATTACCGACGTAGAAGTTAATTTAGACGTGTGCAAGCTATAAACAGTCGAAAATTTAAAATATGTATTGTTTGAATTGGCTTCCGGTTGGAACCGCGTCACGTTGACTTCTTCTACTGCCGACGTTTCGTTCTCCATTGCAGAAGAACTTCCTCAGGGCTGCTGCTGCTGGTGGTGTTGCTGCTGCTTCTCGTGGGTCGTTGAGGCAGCAACACCACCAGCAGCAGCAGCCCTGAGGAAGTTCTTCTGCAATGGAGAACGAAACGTCGGCAGTAGAAGAAGTCAACGTGACGCGGTTCCAACCGGAAGCCAATTCAAACATGGACGATGGCCTGGAAGCCTTCAAGTTAAATTAAAATATATATATAATTAATATATATTAAATTTAAGTAAAGGTTACAAAATTCCTTTTTGGCAAATGTGCAAAAGGATTTCAAATATAGATTGTAAAGTAAACATTCCCAAACGATAAACGGGCGCGAAGAAAATCATTTAGATTAAACGTCGAGCCATTGAGTCAAATGGTCATTTAGATACGCTAAAAAGAAGTATCCGGCGTCATAAAGTGTGAAGACCCGTGCGAAACGAAGCGAGAAACCCCTACGTATTTAGACCAGTTTGAAGAGAATATCGCCTTAACACTCTTCCGTATAAGTAACTCAAGTTCTTTAAATAAATAAATAAATTACGCAAGATTCGAGACCACTCTCGATAGAGGGAAATGTCTGCCCAAATTACCAAAAGAAGTGTAGCTTATATGATAAATAACTTGGGTGGACCAGAGTCGAGTGCTGTTTGGTGACTCTCCTAAGGGTTAGTGAGGGTACCGTGAACCCAGAAGAGAGTCGCATATTAGGGGTTCCCTTCATCTGTGCTCCATTCCTTCTGAAGATAGGATTACTACGAAATCCTGTTACTTTTTTTCCAGCTGTAATGTTGCTTTGCTAATTAATGCACCTGATTATTGTTCTTGCTATAGATCTCTGTTTTCTTTTTATTTTTATTTTGATGTTACTCTACCACGTTCTACAGCTTCAGAGTCTGGAAGAATCTGAGCCTTCTGACAGTAAAATATATAAATGAATGAGGTTGTTCCCTCCCAATAAATGTACGCGGGTTCAGAATCCGGTGATTAACTTCGAAAAAGAAAAAGAAAAAATCTTTGTAGTGCGAAGGGGTTGAAAACGGTGAAAATTCTTTCACCCCCGCTCCTTCTTACAAGCGAAACACCACTTTGTCAAATGTCACGGTTTAGATAAACTTTTTTTTGCTATTTGATAAGATTACTACCTTAGGGATGGGTGAAGAGTCTTCTTCTTTCTTTAAAAAAGTTTATTTAGACATTTTTAAGCAGAACACCACATCGTCACAAGTCACCAGCTAGTAGATGGCTGGAGAAACTTCCTTTGCTCTTTCATAGGGTTCATGCTTTTCGTATTATCAGCTCGGAGATGGAAGCGAAATCTTCTTCTTTTATCTCGTTCTTCTTTCTGCTTTCCGCCATTGCAGGAGCATACATCCTTTCCCTTTGATTTTTACGTGCAAGAACCAGGCATTTTAGTCTTGATGGTTCTCTGTGTTCTTAGGTATTATAGATTGAATACCTTCATTGTCAAAGAAAGTACAGTGCAACCTCGATAATCCGAACACGAGAATCCACACAAAGGAAAATTTGATATGTGTTAATTTTCTTACGTATTTTCACATCACCTTTACGCCAGCAGCGTGTTTAAAGATGTTGGGTCCTGCGCAGTAGGAAAGCTTTTAAAATAAAGCGTGTGCTTTGAGCGTGCTGATAAAAAAAGTGAATGTTGTTTATTTATGTGAGTTTGATATACTTGAATGTAATGGCATTCTGATTCCATTCGATTACGAATAAAACCTTTAATTGTAAAGTTGTGTTCGTCATTTCGTAACACTAAAGAACCCAACAATTGTCAGTATTGAAATGGATTCAAAAATGGAAAGTATTCTGCAAAGTATTATCACGCTTTTACAAGTTCAACAAGAAGAATTGCGTCTTCTAAAAGAGCAACAAAAGGTTTCAACCTCAAGTAAACCAACATTGGACAACTTAGCTGCTCGGATTGGAACGTTTACCTTTGATTTGTCGATCGATTCTACATTCTCTCATTGGTATCAACGCCACAAGATTACCTTCTCAGAAGCATCCTCAACCCTTTCGGTAGAACTGCAGGTGTCACTCCTACTCAATGCTCTTGGAGATCAAGAATACCGTCAACTTTGTGGTCGCCTTTCACCAAATAAACCAACGGAAATGAAATTTGATGGCCTTGTTAAAATTCTGGAAGACCTGTTTTCCGATACACGCATGCTATTTCAGCGTCGTTACGATACTCTTACTGCAAAGGCAACAAACCGCAACATTGACACTGTTTTGGATGAAGTCAACCTGGAGGGAGACATATTTCAATTTGACAAATTAGATCTTGACAAATTCAAACTTCTCTTGGTCGCACTTCGAATGAATGATCCGTATTATCAACCATTTAGAGCCATTATACTCAAAGACAGTCAGTCATCAACGTTTGCTGAGATCAGGGACAAGTGTCGTTCTTATTACAACCGAGTCGTCGACACAAATGTTGAGTGTAGAACAATAAATAATACTGTGGAAGTCAACGCTGTCAACTTTAAATCAAGTAAAAATAAACCGAAGGCATACAACCAGATGGAAAAGTCTGAATCACATTCAACATCATCATGCCGAGGCTGTGGATCAACATCACACCGGCGCATCGATTGTCCACACATGCATACTACATGTAATTATTGCGAAATTGTTGGCTACTTGGCCAAAGTTTGTCGCAAAAAGAAGAAGGTCGAGAAAGAAGAAATACGTGAGGACGGAATGATGAAGGGAGCACGAAAACAAAATACTTCAGTCAAGACTATCTACCTTCAGGACATTCACTTTACGGATGAGCATTACCGAAAATTTTTCAACGTCAACATCAATGGAATCAATGTCAGAATGCAAGCCGACACTGGTGCTGACATTTCTACCATTGGCGCGACAACTTGGAAACAAATCGGCACACCAATCCTTGACGAGTGTCCTGCAAAAGTTCTCAATGCTGGCGGAAGTAAAATCAAAACCCTAGGTACCTGTGAGGTTACTTTCACTTTCAACGGAAGTTCTATCACAGCCCCTATTCTGGTAATAAATAGTAATGCATGTCTGCTTAGTGAAAAAGTTCTTTCCGGTCTTGACATCATCAAATGGACTAATGTCAACACTGTCACATTGACTGGTGTCACTGTTAATTCGCTACAATCACAGTATCCGAAATTATTTGGACAAGATGCTGGTTCCTGCACAAAGACTCAAGTACATCTTCGTCTTAAACCAGAAGCACGACCTGTACACTGTGCTTACCGTCCTGTCGCACTAGCTATCCAAGAAACACTGAATGCTGAATTGGATCGGCTCGTCAAGAATGGTACCTTGACTCCAGTGGAATCGTCTGAATGGACCGCTCCAATTGTGGTTGCCCGTCGAGCTAATGGCAAGATCCGACTCTGTGCTGACTTTTCAACTGGGCTCAACGACGCTTTACTTTCGGACGATTATCCTATTCCAAACATAGAAGAAATTATGACCAAATTTAGTGGAAGCAAAGTTTATAGTCAACTTGATTTCTCAGATGCATATCATCAACTGCATCTAGATGATTCAAGCCGACCGCTTACTACAATCACGACTCACCGGGGACTGTTCCAGTACAATCGCCTTGTATTTGGCCTCAAGCCTGCTCCGGCCATTTTCCAGCGTACGATAGAGTCTTGTCTCTCTGGAATCGATGGAGTAATCATATACTTGGATGACATCCTCATTATGGCACCTGATCAGGTAACACACGATCGTCGTCTACATCAAGTATTGCAACGTCTTCAAGACTGGGGATTCCGTTTACAGCAAAATAAATGCCAATTCTACATGCCTTCAGTCAAATACCTTGGTTTTGTCGTTACGGACAAAGGTGTCTCTACAGATCCAGTTCAAATACAAGCTATAAAGGAACTTCGCCAACCATCCAATCAGAAGGAGGTACGATCACTTCTTGGAATGATCAATTACTACGGAAAATTCGTCCAACATGTCCATCTACTCAAAGCACCATTGGAGGAACTGCTACGAAAGCACATACCATTCAAATGGACCCATCGACAAGAGGAAGCCTTCAGTGCAATTAAACGCACTCTCACAGGACCTCTCCTACTTGCACACTATGATCCACGTCAGACAGTCCTCATTTCAGCCGATGCATGTCAAACTGGCATTGGTGGTGTTTTACTCAACGATATGCTGACGGTAATGAAAAAGCAGTGTTCCATATGAGCAAGGCATTGACTAAATCGCAGCAAAACTACAGTCAAATCGAGAAAGAAGCCCTCGCCTTGGTCACCGCTGTCGAGCGATTTCACAAGTTTGTATGGGGGCGACACTTCATTCTCCAAACTGACCACCGCCCACTACTTGCGCTGTTCAAGACTTCCAACACCAAAGGATTGAGCGAACGAACTGCTGCTCGTCTACGGCGTTGGGCACTTCGTTTGATTGGCTATGATTTCAGCATTGAATACATCCGAACAGAAGATTTTGGACATGCTGATGCCCTCTCTCGACTAATTCAACAAACCCGTCGAGAAGCTCAGGAAAACGACATTGAAAATGTCATTGCTTCCATTCACATTGATCAAGAACTCAACGATATTACTTTGGAAGCTATGGGATCAACAAAAGCTCGTAAAATGCTTCGTGAAATCACCAAACAAAATTTGTCTCTCAAAAAAGTCATAGACCGAGTTAAAAATGAATGGCACAATGAAGATAAGTCTGATCCAGAATTGGCACCCTACCACAAAAAGTCAGATAGTATCACCAACAGTGACGGTATATTGCTTGATGGTGAACGAGTCATCATTCCAAACAAGCTTCGCAATTTTGTGCTGAGACGCTTGCATCGTGGTCATCCAGGAATCCGACGCATGAAGAATCTGGCTCGCCATCACTTCTATTGGCCCAGAATGTCCAACGAGATTGAAGATAGGGTAAAGTCCTGCTTCCAGTGTGGTCTTACCGCAGCCAACCCTATTAAGGAACCTCTACATCCGTGGCCTGATACAAAGAAGCCTTGGGATCGCATCCATATGGACTTTGGTGAGCCAACAAAAGGAAAATCTTTTCTCGTAGTGGTCGACAGTTTTTCCCGCTACATTGATGCAACTTGGGTTACTCCAGCAACAGCTTCTGCTACAGTCAAATATCTCCGTATCCTTTTCCGACATCTGGGTGCACCAAGCACAATTGTCTCCGACAATGGAACTCAGTTCACAGCAACAGAATTTGCTCAACTCTGTTCAGAGTTTGACGTTGTCCACCTTAGGTCACCACCACGCATGCCTCAATCAAATGGCCTAGCTGAACGGATGGTACAAACCTTAAAAAAATCTTTAGACAACTCCGTGAATACCATAGATTATAGATTACTATTATTATATAGATATTCAATTCTACCTTACCGGCGAGACTGATGTTTCGCTTACTACACTCGCAGTGGCGCTGTTATCAAATTGGCGGTAAATTTGAACGTATGATGAAATTATGTACATTAATTTTTTTCTTTTGGTTTTCTTTTATCGATTATGTTTCACAATTTGTGAAATGACTATTCTCTTTGATACAATTTGATGTTGAAATTGAAAACATTTAACAAATCGTGAAACTTAATTGAAAAAAGAGGAAAACATAACGATAACACTGTACATCGATTTTGGAATTTTATTATTAAGCAAAAAAAGCTATGGGTACAAATAAAAAACCATTTTTTTCATTTTGAAATCAATTTATTGAATATTCCCAAAAGTATATTAATAGGACAAACTGGGAGGATATTTGGGAAACGAATATCAGAATATAGTAAACAACAATAAAATTGTCATCAAGTTATTGCTAAATCTATTCTATTGCGAAAATTATTTTGAATATCTTTAAGCATTACCTGTTCATCCAGATACGGAAAACGATGCACTTTAATTTGTTTACTTGTCTTGTTACAATTTGGTATACAACACGTAAACACCATGTTTTAAATTACCTTTTCAACTAACTATAACTTAACAAAATATTACGGTTGTAAAATGTCCGGACGTTTAATCTTTTGGACAGGACACGAATTTAAATGTCAGACACTCTCCTGACACTTATGACATTTAAAATTTCATAATGAAAATCAACTTCGAATTTTTTTAATGCAAATAAAGAACTTTTTCAAAAATATGCCGCTCCTATATTGTACTTTTAGCAAACAGAATGAAAATTCAAAAAATAAATATTATAAAAATATTATTGCACACAAATTATAACTACCATTTGCCAGCACCTTGTCACATTTGACGTTGTTACAGAATTAGCGGGAAAAGGTAAACAAAGGTAAAACATTTTTAGCGGATTCACATGTCACGGACAGTATCCATGACACTTTTATGACAAATAGTATTTGTCCTGTCCAGACAATTGTCATTTTTGACATTTGTCCGAAAGACATTTACACTCACAACCATAGGCTCACAACCCTATAAATATGACATAAAAATACAAGTTAACCAAATAATACAAAGAGGAGAAAGAGTTGAATCAGTGCCACGTGCCGCAAACAAGCCGTGAATCTCATGAACTTGACAAATCAGCATTACCAATTGCAAGGTAACAAATTGTATCACCAACATAACCAAATCAAATTAACTAAATGCGACGACAACACTGCCACGCGAGTGTAGTTGAAATTAATTGCCCCCACCATAATAATTCTTCTCATTTTTAATTGAGTAAACATGCCATGGTGAATACCCTAGATGTAGCAGTAGCCACATACAATTACACACCGCATAGTGAACTAGATGATCACACTCCTGCTCAAGTCTTCTTTGGACGCCAAACCCGAACACCGCTTGACATTTTTAAGCCTAGTCCAACTTCAATCTGTGAATTGAGTCCAGCACAGGTCGAAATGAAGGCTCAATTTGACCATCGCCATGGTGCCCGTCGACGCAACTTCGAAGAAGGGGAGGAAGTTATGGTTGAATTGTGGGATGGCTCCCGTCTCAATGGCATCGTCGTCAAACTTGTTGGTAACACAATGGCTGAAATAAAAATAGGAGACAAGAATATTGTTCGTCATTTCAATCAAATTTGGAAACGCTATCGTGAGGTAGCCCATCGCCCAAACAGAGATTTAGATGAGGAAGGACCGGTGAAAATAGTTTCCAACCAAGATCACGAAGCCGCGGAACACCCACCTACTGAAAATCTACCTGTCTTTAATGATCACAGTCGAAGTACTGATGACGATCAAAAGGCACCTCTTCCAGTTTCGGCACCGCAGAGAGATAGACCGCGTCGCCAGAGCATGACAAGTGTCAATTACCATTCACTCGCCGGATACCGTTCGTATCGCCGCAACAAAGAAACTTCGGCAGAGGAGGAAATGTTGGGTCCTGCGCAGTAGGAAAGCTTTTAAAATAAAGCGTGTGCTTTGAGCGTGCTGATAAAAAAAGTGAATGTTGTTTATTTATGTGAGTTTGATATACTTGAATGTAATGGCATTCTGATTCCATTCAATTACGAATAAAACCTTTAATTGTAAAGTTGTGTTCGTCATTTCGTAACACTAAAGAACCCAACAAAAGATGTAAAACTAAGAAAAAATTTTAATTTTAGTAAACCCCCCTTCCCCCTCAAGAGGAATTAGCCAATGAAGACAAAGTCATTTCAGTTATATATGTTCTTTCAAACTCCACACTCTCGATCCAGCGAGTTTATCCAAGTTATGAAAAATCTTTTTGAAAAGAATAGTTGATACCCAAGGAAATAAAACAAAAAATTGAAAGACGTTGTGAACTACTTGGTTAAGACTTAGTAGAATGTAAGTACCAACCAACTCAATATAAAAAATCTTGGAAGCTACATACTTCAGGATCGCGGAGTCCATGGGAAAATTTAATGTCTCTTGCTATCTTAGCAGATACTTTAAAAGGTGGAGAGAACCTTCAATGAGAATTTGATGAAATTGTCTATTCGACAAAAAAGTTTCATGGATGACGAAATCCGGGAAGGGAAAAACCAATGACAGATGATGACATTTTACAGAGTGTACAGAATTTATAAGAGTAAGAGTCGAAGCACAGCGAAGTCGTATCATGTTTTTAAAAAAATAGGCATAGGATAATGGGAAAGTCCGACGCTACATTCATCTCACGTCTAGCTAACTCGTGGAGATGGGGTGGATTAAACGTAATCCCAATACAAAGGCTTGAATTTAGATCCGCAAGAAATAAAAGGCACCAGTAATGCATACTTGTTTTTATTTACGTCCCAAATCAAAAATTTAAATGAACAACCTTCAAAGATTGTATAAGATATCAACCAGTATACAAACTGGGAAATCAAGTCAGCGTTAAAAATAAACTAAAATACTACGGCTCCGTTTACAAAACGCATTAAAATGAACACAACAACTCGAAATTAGACTAGAATCGTGTATCAACGCTGTTTGTGGTTTAAACACTAAATATTACAACATAACAAAACAAAATAAATAAATAAAATCAGAAAGATTTAAATTCCCAACCTTTGGTTATCCAAAGAGCAAACGTCAAAGTGTCGTCCGTCGAGGTTAGGCGTAACAGGAGCGCCGCATCATTCCAAATGACATCTTGGCTTCAGGCCAACGAGATAGGAATATGATGGGAGAAATGCTTCCAGTTACCACTTTCGTTTCCAAGGAGCGCACCCTCTTGCGGTGTCTGACATGAGGAACCGTCGCGTTGCCAAACTCCAAGAAGACGATCGCCAGGCAGTTCTTAGTTAACAGAACTCCGGTGAAACATTCGGAATAAATGGAGGGAATCAAATAAGAACATATATTTAAAAAAAAATCTAGATAAAAGAGAGTACGACTTACGAGCCGACCGTCGCACGATGTAAAGCTAAAAACGTACCTGTCGTAGATACAACGAAACAAGCTTGGAGAGGCCTCGAAGAAGGTTTGGGCTTGTCGCAACCAGTTTCACAACCGGGCAGTATACCCTTTACTTTTCACATCAAAACAAACACCGTTTAACGAAAAATTTAAACAAAACGAGAATAACTCTCAGTGCGGTCTAAATGCGGGCGAGCAGCCACAACGACTGAAGAAATTTACATCGGGGCGACGTTCAACGCGAACGGTTCGCGGGCAGGGGGAGAGGTCTATTGGCCAATGACAGGCCTGTAATATATCCCACTTTCGACATGGGACAGTCTCATTATCAAAGAATAGGGTTGCCCAGGCTAGTTTAACGTTCTAAAGCGGACTTTTTTTGAACAGCCCAAGTTCCAAAGGCCAACCTTCCGCGTAATTACACTTTCGTCAATATACATGTGACTCGAAAGTTAGAAATTATTTGCAATGAAATTTCTCACCGTAACAGAACAACAAAAAGTATGTGTATGTAATTGAGACGAGTATAGTGTTCGTGGGCGTGTTTGCTTTGATGTAGGTGGTTAGGCGTTACACAAACAATGTTGCCAGTTGTCATATAATTATTAAATTAATTAAATGAAATTGTAATCGTCATCTTGTGCTAAATAACAAATAATCACACTAATTGACACGTAGAACTAGGTAAGTAATTTTCCTTGAATCGCTTCCTCAAAGATACGGACTTTCCCGAAAAATGTCTTTCCTCGAAGTTACGTAAGCAGTGATTATACATTCACTCTTGTTTTGAATTACCAGAAGAAATAAAAAAAAGATGAGACAAATATCTATGAATATTGGTATGTCACGTTCAAATGCAAAATATGAACGATGTGTTCCTTTAAATTAATTTAATTAAAACAAAAATAAGAAATACAGTTTGTACCGACCACTGATGGATTGACACTGGTCCGTGAATATGCAAAAGACTTATTTTGTTGAAGTTGACTACACAATTAATTTATTTGTTGCTGATTTTACATATATGTAAGAAATTGGTAATTTCGTAAATCATTAAGCTCAGTACGTTAGTTGAATTCGATACAACGTCGCCTACGCCAGCGCGGAAAAATTCATCCACATAAAAAATTAAGTAAACAAAGAACTAGTTCTATAATTTTCAGCTTCATATTGCATTACCAAGCAGTCGTCGAGTTGACTCATCAAAAAATCGCATTATGTAAACATAACTAGAAGCGAACGATCCAGGATCGGAATTTCCACAACGATATAAAAATGAGACTGCTTTCCACGATTACATAGATATTACATAGCTAGTAGTCGTGTGGTCGTATACATTGCTCCCAGAGTCTGAAGGCGAAATTAACATTAACCAAATGTCTTAATGTGTGGACAAACTGAAAATCCGTCCGTCTCTCTAGATCTAGTACCATGGTTTGCATTGTCTCGTATATCATTTTGACTTCGTATGATATCTCTCTGAAGCAATCTTCAAATACATTTAAATTTTACTAAGTCATTAGACATAACAAACATCCATGGCCCTGGTGGGATCGCATCCACACCGCCGAACGACACGACTTCCAGTTGGCTAGGCTGACTGCTAAGCCACTCGGCGACCCCTGTAGTTAATTTAGATGCAAGATATTTTTTAACTGGAATTTCGCTTTGTCAGGTGCTACAAGTTAGCTTCCGTTCTTTTGAAAAGGCCATTTTCAGATATTATCTCGGGGGAGGGTGGAACAATTTTGAAAATTATTTTATACTCTTTAATAAATTGAGAGAGATCATCAGGCATATTTTTGTTCTTCTTCCCTCTCGCTTCTTTTTGTGAATTGTGTAATACCAGTGGCGTGGACGTTAGAATTTCCAATGTAAGGCAGAAATGAGGAATATTTTAAATATGAGTAAGTGTATTATAAACACTTTTTGTCTGTCAGAAAGGGAATGTGATATTAGAGAGGCGTCTTTCAAGTTTCTAATATAATAATTTGAAATGCCTTGTGAAGACAGAAATAAACCAGAAGACTTTCTGCAGTAGATTAAACGCACTTATCACCTTCCTACCGTTACACGTTTCCTGGCGTGACATATCCAATTTCATAAAATAGTCGGGTACGCTCTGAATATTTCAGCCGACACGAATGAAACCCAGCAGGGGACGCGTCAAGTGATTTCTAGTGTAAACGAGCCCGCCGTAGCGCCGTAAACAGCAGGACATTGCTTACGTCAGCAGCGCCGGAGACGTATCAGACTGTCATTCCAAGTGCGGCATTGTTTACGCTGCAAACCTCGCCGGGCTATTGAAAATTCGGAAGGGAAAAACTGCCTACGAAGTGGAAGGGCATAAATTTCCTCTCGCCAGATAATAATATCAGCGTTCTCGGACAGCTCGCACTAACCGTACCTTCTCATCGTGAATATTTACGAGCATTTATTCAAATGAGAAAAACGCCTAAAAGATCTGTCCGAAGCCGGCGAGAGCAGTTGTGAAGTTGTTTGCAACACTTGATATACGGTGGACGTTACCATTTTCATGCCCGAATATTTATCATCATATTTATGAATTTACCAGCTGCATTTTATTATGTCTCTTATACCGAACGTAAGACTATATTATGTACTTGCTCAGAAGTTATATTTCATCCTATTCTACCTCGTAATCATCTAAAAAAATGACAGAGACAGAAATTGCAAAAGTAATTCATTTAGTTATACACAATCATTGATATTCGTCACTCTCTTCCATACTCTTCTCTGAAGGATATGTATACCATAGCGTTATAAAGTAATTAGTTTAAACTAAATATATCTTTAACTTCTAGTAAAGAAATAGTTACTGTACATTTAGTTAAGGCCGATTAACACAGTTCAAAGAGCAAATTCAAATATCTAAGTTCGAGTGGTATATAGATTGCTTCTTAGCGGATTATAATCCGGAGCGAAGATCCTTCCAGAAATTCGCAGGCGAGCTACTACCTACCTCATCTATAGGCTCCTAGAGTTACTCCAGACACACTCCACCCTCGGCTCTTGAGAGCGAACATCTGACGGTTTATATATCTAAATTACACAACTCCCGCTACCGAACTACGTTAAGTGGTTGATACATCGATGACGTGCTAGTTAATTATTCGCGAGTGCTTAATTACCGGAACATCATAATTATCTCATCATGGCATCTTACTGCGGAAGGATGATTGATTGATTTGTATGTTTTGGAAGAGCCTGATCGCGTTTACTATGTCTTGACGTTTAAAGATCGTTCGCTCGTGAGTGGCGAACGCTTTTTCGAAGCAGCATCCAACCGAATTTAAAACTTGGGAGAAATTGACTCATTAAACACAATACACAATACATTCGGAAGTAAGTCCTTGAGGAAGCGTTCATGTAATTATCTGAAAAGGTACAATACTAAAGTGAGTATAACATCACCAGTAAAGCATCCTTCTCCTTAACGTGTATCTACCACAGAAGATATGTTTCACTCATTCTCATTCATTGGAGCGGCTCTTGCTTCTTATGCCGTGCTCTAGTAATTACATACCACTGGTTTCTATTTAAATTGAAAACGTATTGCCTTAAATCCTTACATTTTTATATGAACCTTGTGTCCAGAGTATATATTTTTAATACTTTTTCGCAAGTAGGGTATTTTTTAATAAACTACCATGATGATCATTACAAACTCATTTCGAATTAAAACCAAATAAGGGAGTAAGCTTTTCAATAGTAGGGGTTGAAACTCAGGTGTGGTTCTCACTTTAAACTTTTTCCTAGTGATCGAGCTCAAACAGTAATCCTGAACCCTATAAGTGTATTGTTGCTATTTCCTTAACACTCGGACCAGGGTGGAAGATATAGAAGTGCTTTGGCAATCGCTTCAGTGCCGGCACACGAACGCGAGGAGTCAGTGTGCGAGTGAGGTAGGTACTAGTTTAGGTATGGTAGGCGGAGCATCATTTCGATAAAACGTTTGCCGACTGCTGAAAGAAACCTGTTTTAAATAAAACTGTATTAAACTCGAGACTGCTGCAAATTTACCTGAAAAGCGAAAATTCATAAACTTACTAAGAAATAATTGCGTTGCTCACGGTCTTCTGCTTTTCTTTCCTTTATACCGTTTTCTTTCTCGCATTGCTCGGACTCGAAATAGCGATCTCAGAGCATGGCTCAGGTTCGTCTGAATACCTGTCTTATTTTCTACCGTGATTCGGAGTAATAAATTTAAGGGCGGTGTAAAAAAATACAAGCATCTCATAATTAACAAGCCTAATACGGAAGTTAAATTCAATGCAACGCGACCGCGAAGAGAATTTGCCCACCTAAAGATTATGTAAGTAAGCGTGGCAGCGGTTTGCTTCATCAAAAGCCTTGGCCGAGATGAGACATGATTGACATTTGCAAATTCGAAGAAGTGCAGTGGCATTGAAAGCCGACCTCGTGAATCATAGAGAAATGGCACACGTATAGAATACTACGTAATTTGTTATGACCTTTGCAAAAATCGTATAAATGGCAATGGCATAGCACAACAGGCATCAGATAGCTTCTAGCAGCTTGGTCGTGTACATCTCCAGAACCCGAAGGCATTTACAGAATGTCATATCAATTTCACATTTGTCTAAATTTGTGGTCTCTAGTAATTTGACTAGAGTGGTGTATGTACGTAAAAATTGTCTTAATCAATTTATAATTTACTTATTCTTAATATATTTGTTTATATAAATTTTGTCTTTATTTTCAAATCAATGTTATTCTTAAAAGAAAGAACGTAGTTTTTCGTCAATCTCGAAAATATATATGTAGACCAGATACCTATAAACAAAGAAATTGCTACTTAGGTCTTTTATGGTCTGATTAAAATTTCAGTAAAAGAGAAGGAGTAGAAATTGTTGATTATTGTGGTGTGATTAATTTTGGAGATTAAGACCTAGTTTGGGCATCACAATAGAACTTCTCTCTTATTCTCGTCGAGATATCTAGACGGACATAGTGTTTCGACGAGACCTTGTAAAAATTGATAAAGTTGAAAGTAAAGGATTATTCATCCCCTTTTTGTTATCATTATTTTTAACCACCTCTCCCTCACAACGGCTATTGATGTCATTCTTCTCTTTTTGCAGCTCTGAAACCTATGGTACACCCTAAAGACAATGGTTCTTATTGGGCATGTAAAATGTACCAGCTCATCCAGAAGCAGTAATGTCATTGGCAGTCCTTATGTTATTAATCCACGGTGTTTGTCAACATGCTGACTACATGTGCGGTAACTCGGTGACATCTTCCTTCGCTTAGTTTCAAGGCGTCACTTTTTCTTTCAACGTTGGTGGTGCTGTGTCGTCTGTTCCAATTTATCGGAATTTTTGCTGAAAAATCAGAGGAACACATCTTTGACATTGTCAGAATCTCTTGGGATACCACCAGACGATTTTTGGATATTTCTTCTTATCCTACCAAGTTTGGGTTGTATCAAAATCCAGGTGATGTACCATCGTAATCATAAAAACCGACTACATCGAAGTGAAACAGATACTTCCATTTTCAAAAAAATTTAGTTGTGTAACATTACTTTTGGCAAAACGGTACTGGAGCTAACAGCTAATTCAGTTGCAACTGCTCGTATGCTGATACCGTCTTGCAATCACGTTTGAATTATTGTCTTCTGAATTGCTTTTAATTGAAGTATTTTTATTTATTTTGTCAAAATAATATTAATGTCAAAATGACAGAAGTTCATTTAGACGCACGCTTCAATCAGCCAAAATTTAGAGTGTAGTCGGTTTTTGTGATTACGATGGTACGTTAATGGCTGACGCCATCTTGTGTAACTAATTGCGCGTTTCTCCTTTAATTCAGGCTTTTTTTTATTGTTCGTGCACTCAACGTGTACATCTCCCTGTACTATTTGGTATTCTCATGTGTGAAATACCATTTTTGCCCTTGGTTAATTAATTAGCCCTTGGAAGCAGTTACGAAGACGGGCCAATAGTAGGCATGCCGTAGTTTTGCTGACTTCGCTCCAGTTGACGCTTGACAGGCACACCAAAAACTGACAAACAACTTTAAACTTTCTGAACACTTTTGGAAGCCGTGAGTTTGTATCGTTTTAAATTTATTTTACTGCTACGACGCGCACATTTTACCAAAGAACGATTTTCGACTGTTCTTGCATGTAATTAGCCGATGTAATTTCGTTTGTAATATAAGTTGAATGTTTTAAAACTTGACGCGATTTGTTGTTTAAAGCCCGGTCT
Source organism: Dorcus hopei (assembly GCA_033060865.1). NCBI lineage: Eukaryota > Metazoa > Arthropoda > Insecta > Coleoptera > Lucanidae > Dorcus > Dorcus hopei. Next base: position 45,101,157 of record CM065426.1, on the reverse strand, counting down.
TTTCATCTCCAATTAACTTTATCTGGCAATTAATTCCCATAGTAGCAATTGTGATCACAATAGTTACTATGAGAATTAACCGTCAGTTAAAGTTAACTGGAGATGAAAAGACTGAGCCTTAGTCGAAGTGTATTTTACAACCGTTGTCGCCTAAGTGACGTTATGTAACTTCATTAATTAAAGTATTAGTTAATTTAGCTGTTGTGTTTTGTGCGTATGCCTTCACCGTACAAGAGTAAGATAAAATCTCTTGATTGTTGCAAATGATCATCTGCAGAATCAAGACGGTTTGGGAACGCTGTCAAGGTTATTACGGATTAGCTGGAAATTTAGTTCACCCTGGCGCCTTTTATTAACATCAAATTACCCACCCCATCCTTCATTGTTGCTAGTCGAGGAGAAAGCTGGTGAAACAAACAGCGCAGACTTGTTACCGATCAGAGTAAGTAAACAGGAGTATCTCATTTAGAGTTCTGTGGTAGCAGGTCGTCTAATTGCAATCACAATACTAATTATCATCATTAGTATTACGTCAGTTAATTGGGAAATGAAGATGAAATGCATACAAAGTGAATATTTTTTCATCTTCTTATTTTCATTTAATTAAAACCGTGCAACACCGAATAATGAATTGTAAGGCACAAAGGCGGGAACGACCGCTGAATGCTCCTCATTTGTCCTTCGCTAACTACCAAATAAACTGTGTTATTACTTTACTCAATGCCGCGCAATTCACCGGTAAGTTGTGTCATCCATTAGCTTCTGGAGGAAATGCACACAGCCTGCAGTCGTTCGTTGGCGCAAATGAAAATTCACCGCAAAGGCGCCGCCGACGAGAACGAGGACGATCCAGACGGCATTGAGCGACCGGGGCAGCTTTCTTGCATTCTAAGTTGCCACCGCCCTGAACTTAGTTGGGCGGTTCGGTCTCCTTTGGTGCTTGTAAAACAGGCGCTTTGTGTTGTGTTCTTTCTGCTTAGCGTACGCTTATTAGCGCTGAAGACCGTAAGATATTCGGGTTGCACTAATTGCATTGTCGACTGCAGCGAACACATATGAATACACCCCGACTTAGCTTCATCGTAGCTTGTTCTGTTTACTCTTGCAGCAAATTCAGAGGGAACTTGTCTGTTTGCATGACATCTAGTAGGCAGATTTTATTAAAAGTTACATTCAAATGAAAAGTAGTAAACCTATTTGATTAAAGTTAAAGTTATACTTATTTATTTCTGGCCAAATTAATAATTTTATATGAATGGACACTGACCGATACCTTTATCACTTGACCGGTGATTTTAATATGTAACTGGAAGCAACGTGTCAGATTGGGAAAAATCGTCAATGTTGTGGTAGGAGAAGCAAATAACAAAAGGAATAAGACTACTATCACTAGTGGCGGCGAATGGTCTGCTCTTAGAGAAGAGCTAGGTCACTCCTAATGGAGAGGAAGGTTTATCCTAAATTACTTTGTAGATAATCCTTCCAACATCGGTCAAGTATATGAAGTCGACCACAATCTCGTACATGAAAGAATTCAACTTCGTATGCAAAGTTCCAATCGAGCAAGAAAATATCTACTTTCGGATGCAATATATAAACGAAAATTCCAGTGCATATTGTTGCGTAATAAATTATATAACGAAAATAAGGGATGTACCTCACTTAAACAATACATTTATTAAAGGTAATAATAAGTAGACTTACATGGTTTGCACTGCGTGAGGAGGAAACTTTCCTCTGACTAGAATAACACTCTAATAAATTACAAATCAGTTTGTCAAGTGTATAAAGGGTTCGCTTTATGAACAGTCTACCGGAGGAGCTTATGTAATCCAGTCTTCATATATGAGTCATCGTAAAATCATTCTAAAAGATGAATCATGCTTTTACAATGACTCATACTGGGGATTCTGTGCATGGCAAGACTGTCTTATGTAATTTTTTTTTGTCTGTGGTGATTGCCCAACGGGGTCCTAAGTCAAAGACTTGTCAGGACCTCAGGAGCGGGAGTGTATTTGAGTGTGTGTAAAGTGTTCCATGGCTTTGTTACTTCCAACCTTCACGCCGTTTAAGGGGAAGCAGTGTCGAATTTTATCCCCAACACTAAAGGGTACCTGAAGTCGATACCGACCACCCCCGAGAAAAATCCCGAGTGCGGTTCGAACCGACGACCATGCGATTGCAAGGCCGGTCCTCTTACCACTGGACCGTTCAGGCGTTTATTGTTTATGTTAGTCATCCTTTCTGGAAGCATTGGCAGTATGTTTCATGCACCTGTAACCTCTTGCGTTGGTTGCCTTCTAATTTCCTTGTTACAATATTAACACATTACTTTGCTAATCTGACACCAGCAAATGATATACCTTAAGAAGCATAACAGCTTTTGGAAGATATTTGGGAATGTGTCTCAGTTGTACAATTGCTGAACAAAACCATGGATTTCTGATGGGTATTTGAATTGACTAACACAAGCACCACTTAAAGCAAAACGTGTCGTCGATTGGCTGTCAATCTTGAAGGGAAGATATGAGTACCATACCACTGTATTCCACTTGGGCATTTCTGATTAATGCAAGCGCACTAAACATACAGATCAAACAATTCAGTCGTAACGCTCAAAGCGAAAGTAAAGTTCCATTGTAAAGAGCCATTGGCTTTGACAAAAGCTTCGTGAAAAACAAGTACCTGGTAAATAAATGATAATACCTATACGAGAAGCTCACAATAATTTAGTTGCAGATTTCTTCTAATGAAAGGGGAATTCCGAGGATATTCTGACCCAGGCGACCTGGCTGAATGTTTGATAGGATGCTTATGTGCGTGATGAGCCCACCATACACTATCTGGTAGGGCTTAAGTCAGAACGTTTTACCGGCGACAAAGATCGATGTTGCAGGAATTGGTTGTCTGGGGGCCGACTGTCACGAACCAGGAGTGCACCTTCTTGTGGAACGGATCGGATTCGCGGGGCCAGTGGTTGAAAGCCGATGTGTCCGAGTAAGGTTAGTGGATCCATTCCGACGAGTAAATACCTTGCTGAGTCGATGATATACAGGGTAGCCCAAGTGAACGTATTTCTTCCTTAATGCGAAAACTGTTTAAAATAGGTAAAAATGTTTTATACAAAGTTTCCTAATTTTGTATTCTCCATCTTGTAAAATTATTTTCAAATATGAGTGACTTCCGGTTATACCGGAAGTAAGTACCTACTTCGATATTTTAAATGGAATGACCCATCTTTTATTACATTTTTGAATTCCTCGACGAATTTAAAGGTCAGTTTGTTAAACATTTGTTATACCTAAAATGCATCGTTTTTGATCAAATCGATGCTAAAGCAAAAAATACGCAGTAGCAGTGCTTCACGCCATCTTGAATAATTCAGAAAAGAATGTAGATAGGCATATGAGAGTTTGCTATTCATTTCTACAAGAAATGTACTATCTTTTGTATCTACGCGGAAGAAATATTTTTTCAAATTAATTTAAATCTACAGCCGCCAATGAGGGCTCATTAAAATGGGCATAATTATTTTTTTTTTAAATGGAACCCCATATTTTTTTTACATTCATTAAATGTAAAATTAAATTTCCTTTTCACTAATGTAGGGTTGTCGATACCTACTTTTAATAGTTTTTGAGATATTTACAATTTTATAGAATTTTGGTATCATTACCTTTGTCATGGATGTTCAATGTTTTGTTTTTTGTATTATGAAATTACGTAACTATTAACAACAAAGTAAAGAAATTATTACAAACAAAATAACTTGCAAAGAAACAGGAGTGTTAATTTTTATCAAGAATTTTCTACAACAAAAAAGATTTCCGTTCTGATTAATACATTAATTAATTCGCTTGTGGAAAGTTCTATCAACTTTATTAAGCATTTGTGGAGTAATTTTTTCGAATGCCAACATTATTCTGTGTCTCATGTTATCAGAAGTTGGGGGGGTTCGATATACTTCATTTTTTACAAAACCCCACAAAAAGAAATCCATCTTTGTAAGGTCTGGAGATCTTGCCGGCCAAATCACAGGACCTTCTCTACCAATCCATTTGTTCGGAAAATTTTCATTTAAGTATAAACAGACTTCTCGGGTACTGTGAGCAGGAGCTCCGTCATGTTGCATCCACATACGCTGAAGTGTGGCAAGTGGAAATCTAGGAGTAAATTGTCCATTTCATTTTGCAAAAATTGCAAATGAATTTGCCCCGTTAGATTTCCATTAAAAAAGTACGGTCCTATGACATGTGTGCCCACAATACCCGCCCAGACATTTAAAGACCATCGATGCTGACTAGTCGTACGCAACATATGAGGATTTTCGGTGTCGTAATGATGAAAATTATGATGATTCACATATCCACTTCGATGAAATGTTGCTTCGTCAGAAAAAAGAACATTTAAAAAAAATGAATTATCTTCCCGCAGCTGGTCACGCGCCCATTCACAAAATATGCGTCTTCTATCATTTTCCTCGGCTAGCAACTCTTGATGGATTTGGATGTGATATGGGTGATATCTATGTTTACGAAGAATTCTTTGCACCGATGTTCTGCTAATCTCACATGTATCACTAATTTCCTTCGCACTCACGTGTGGATTTTCTTGAATGGAACCGAGCACCAAGAATTCGTTTTCTTCGGTCAAAATTTTTTTAGATCCGCCTGTATTACGACGATTTATTAGTCTAGTGGTAACGAATCGTTCGAGTAATCTTCGAAAACATATTTGCTGAGGATGCCGCCGATCAGGAAAGCATTCCCTATAAATCCTTTGCGCCAATAATGGATTCCTTTGGCATTCTCCCAGTATAAATATCATATCTACCTTTTCTTCTCGTGTTAATGCCATTTTTTTCATAAAGCAATGACTAATTTCAAAAGAAGTGTCAAACACGAAAACAAATTAATAAAATGAGGAATAAAACAAAACATTAAACATCCAAGGCAAACGTGATGACAACAAAATTCTAGAAAAAATTGTAAATTTCTCAAAAACTATTACGAGTAGGTATCGATAACCCTACATTAGTGAAAAGAAAATTTAATTTTACATCTAATGAATGGAAAAAAAATATAGGGTTCCATTAAAAAAAAATGAAATATGCCCATTTTAATGAGCCCTCATTGGCGGCTGTAGATTTAAATCAATTTGAAAAAATATTTCTTCCACGTAGATACAAAAAATAGTACATTTCTTGTAGAAATGAATAGCAAAATCTCATGTGCCTATCTACATTATTTTCTGAATTATTCAAGATGGCGCGAAGCACTGCTACTGCGTATTTTTTGCTTTAGCATCGATTTGATCAAAAACGATGCATTTTAGGTATAACAAATGTTTAACAAACTGACCTTTAAATTCGACAAGGAATTCAAAAATGTAATAAAATATGGGCCATTCCATTTAAAATATCGAAGTATCGGTATAACCGGAAGTCACTCACATTTGAAAATAATTTTACAAGATGGAGAATACAAAATTAGGAAACTTTTGTATAAAATATTTTTACCTATTTTAAACAGTTTTCGTGTTAAGGAAGAAATACGTTCACTTGGGCTACCCTGTAGATGGGTGATTGACTGAGGGTCAATCGAGTTGGCAATTGCCTGGGTGAAGGCGACTCAAAAAGGTGTGTTTCAGCGGTCCTCCAGTCAACTGTGCCCTAATAAAGTTTTGAAAAAATACGGTGGAGTTTTCCTTCGACCGGATCCTTTTCTAGCGGGGATCAACTCCAGGAGAAGGTAAACTTCAGCCCAGAAGACTAAATGGCGTCAGCTTCTCGACTGAGCTACCTACCCCCCTATTTAAGCAAATCGCCGCTACCCTTCAGAGCAAGCAACACAACAGTTTGGGCACTGGCGCTACCTACATAGCTAGTAGAGATTGGACAGGTTTTGCCTCACCAGAGGCAGCGAAGTGTGTGCACTCCCACCGCATGTGGGTGATTGAACGTAACACAATACGGTGATGTTGATCGGCGTCAAAGCTGGTATGAGCGGAAAGGCTAGGCACAATTTGCTTAATTAAATCAACACGACCTTGACAATGATCAATACTTAGGTTGTTTTGCAGAAGGACAATTTCAGCGGCGCAGAAAATATCTAAAAATTGCGTAGGTACTTATGAGAAACCACAGGAATAATCAGCGCTTTCAGTGCCTACCATATTAACGACTATTTGGTCATTGACATGATCCCTTCAGCTGGAAAAGTTTTAAATTCTGTAAATGCAGCCGAAAAGAACTATCGAAAGGATTATTTGGTTAGTATATTTGTACCGTTCTAGGTTTGTAAAATCTACTGTGCATAAAATTTAAGGTATATTATTTGTAACAGGGGTGGAAAGTCAACTTACAAATAAATTGAGATTGCTGTGAAGAGGTACTTGCGCTAAAGCAGGTTTCGAAAGACTGAACGAATGGACTGATGAACTTTGAATTCAGTGCAGATTTTAATATTGTACACTGGATAATGCTTGGCGTTTTGGAAGACATAGCGAACTGTATCCAAAAATATCTGACTAACCAAGTGGGCGAAATATGTGGATTAGCAAGCCTAGGTGAAGGGTGAAACGCTCTTGGAAATTTCAAGTTATTAAAGTAGTTTCTTGGGCTATTATCACCATTTTTTGGATCATTAAAATCCAACGTTTCGGCAGCCAATTGTACGACGCCGCACCGTATCCAAGGATGTTGCCTTGGAAAATGCACTTTTTCAAATGTTCTTTCGCTCTATGTGAGATTCGAACCTGTAGTCTTTGATTACACAGAGCTACTGAAGCTGCAATTTTATGCAGTTATAATTATCTATCTTCCTGATTGTCCTCACCAGATCATTCCATCTTTCTGCGCTGGAATGACGCACATTGCGCACCCACTAAGGTGTCAGGGAATATTTTGTCTAAGACTATTGTGCTTGAGTGCCTGAAATGGTGGTGTTGTAACCGAGTTAATTTGTAGAGATTCTCCCTTATGATAGCTACCCACATATCCTCAAAATAAACTGTTTCTTTTTAGCTTTCGGTTGATAATTCTATCCTTTTCCGTGATGAACGAAGCTTCTTCTCATTTCATTATATGGTCTTCATTCTTTGAATCCTTTGTCTCTCCAATATACCGTCTGTCACAATCACAAGGCAACGCTTGTACTACACAATTTGGTCTTCGTTCTCTGGTTTGGTCTTGTATCACTCTTAATGTGTTTATTGTACCTATAAGGTTAAATTAAAATTAAAATCGATAAGTTCGCGTAAGTACATTTTATTGAACTGAAAAAATATTACTCGTATGTACATAATATATTATGGTAAAAACATTCAGTTAACGTTTGCTTCGGGTCTAGTTCTGTATTGGTTTGCTGCAGAAAATTTCGTTCACGAGAGCACGCTGTTTTGATTAATCGACGCCGACACAAAAGAAAAACAGGCGCCAAACTTAATATCAGTCATATCGCTTTTATTCAAACGCCGAACATGATAATTCCTGACGAGAAATTCAAGTCGAATTTCATTTATTGACGTCAGTTGCGATTTATTTTAGCACGCATCACAGAAAACGTACGACAGCTTCAAAATTAATAAATAAATCGGTCGCCGTAAGTAATTCGTTTAAAATGGATAACACTTTGAAAAATAGCGGTGAATACCGACTGGTCTTTGGAAAATATTAGCGACTGGACTGGTTCGTTCCGCAATGGCCTAACGTGACATACGGATGCATCGATTTAGAAAAGCCTTTGTAGCTGCTTGTGGTTGCTTCCGTAAAATGCATTAAACATGCCGGTGCAACGGCAATCCGACATTGCTCCGCTTAAACCCCTTTCATAAACGCTTAGGAATCGAACGGTTTGATTTTTAGATTCGCATTTAAAAACATCTTTAAAACTGTAACAAGTTTATAAGCTTCAGAGACAATTTATAGTGTAACAGTTACGTTATTATGCCAAATTGACAGAATTTTTTGAAAAAACCGGATGAGAAATCCTTTATTTAACTTCATAGGTCTTCATCATCAGTATAGTTATATCAAGAACCACAACGTCTCATTTTGCTACATCACTGAGTTCAAACATTGTGCGAAACTCGGCGTGTTGTCATTACTGCATAAATATGCAAATACTGAGAGTGCTGATACGGCACAACTTTAAGGTGCTTCAATAAGGCCTTCGAACCACTTCAATCAAAGACACCTGCGACTAAATTCTAAACACCGTGAGGCTGCGCTTATCTAAGGTCAAAATTTCGGAGCATAACATTCATCGTGTCTGTGGCGTCGTTTTAAATTTCAAATGAGTCGCTTTCTCGAAACGCTCGAATATTATTTTTGGTCCTACACGCTCGAAACCTCAAACTCTCGTCATGATTAATATAAACCCAGGTCTTCCCGTCTTATATAAGAGAACAATTCGGCGCACGAATTAAGATGCGATTTTCCTGCCGGTTATAAATTCTAATGTATTATAATCAGAGATGAATATTCAAGTCGCTAACAAAATTCAAATTGTCGAATTTAATGTAAGTAAAAGTAATTAAGCCGAGTGGATTCGCTAATTTTATAAAGCGATGAGGCAAAATGAATTAACACGACCCGGAATTTAAAAAAAATCTTAGATCGATTAAATTACTTGGATATTATCATATGCATGACTTCCTCCGAATTAGCAAATGTCGACGTTCGGCGAGAGTTAATCACTGCAGTGAGAAAATAGCATTCTAATTGTGTTCTATTTCAATTACGTTTAAAAAGCGATTAACAAAAAACTCTTCTGATTAAGTGAACTGTTGTAACTACCAATAATGTACAGGATGATTCAGGTTTAAGCCTGAACACTTCAGGATTAATAAATTACTAGGGTTTTATCATATACATGATTGCCTGCGAGTTAACAAACGTCGTTCGGCGAGAGTTAATCACTGCAGTGAGAAAATAGCATTCTAATTGAGTTCTATTTCAATTACGTTTAAAAAACGTTTAACAAAATCTTTTCTGATAAAGTGAGCTGTTGTAACTAACAATTAAACAGGGTGACTCGGGTTTAATCTTGATCACTTCAGGAATCAACAGATATTACATTACTGTATATTAAATTACTTGTATATTATCATATATCGAGTGATCAAAGTAATTTTACCTCTAGTTGGCCATGAAGCGAAAACTCCAGTATCTCCAGGCACAAGTTTTATTTTTTAAGCCCACTAGAGGTAAAAATTACCTTGATCACTCGTTACATGATTTCCTGCGAGTTAGCTAACGTCGTTCGACAAGAGTTAATCACTGCAGTGAGAAAATAGCATTCTAATTGTGTTCTATAAATAATAAATGAACAAGTTGTGAAAAGAAATTACACAAGAGAAGCTGAAGGTACTTTTCCAAAAATAAGATAATCTGCGTCACCAATTTGGAACGAAATTTTAGATTCTCGGATAACGAAGTTAATTAAATCTTGAAATAAAAAGAAATCATGCAGAGTCAACCCACTCGAGATCATTAACTTTTTACGACTTTATAAAATCCGGAGCTAATATGCATGCGCGGTCTTTAATATTTGAAAACTTCGCAGCTGAAAATCCAATTACCAGCATGTGTAATTGCACGTTTTGGCGCGGGTTACGAGAAATCAATGTCGGCCCGACTTTATAATTCAGTCAGATTCAGAAATAACTCTTTTAGTGCCGCGCCACGGAAATCAACCCCCACCGGAGACCCATATATGCAGATGTGCTGACCAAGTTTCCGGTCGCGCCCACCTTGCGTGCCACTGATTGGCCTGGCACAATCACACACGTCCGCGAATAAACTTAAACTGCTCCCAACAAAATACTTTACATTTTTTATGTAGGTCACGACAGTAATCCATCCAAATTTTCTCCAATTGAAAATTGATCACGCCCACCCATTTATATCTGCGACATCAAAATCGATTTTCGATCATAATGTAAAGAGATTTTTACAAAGCAAGTTCGTTTTAGTTTTTTTTACGGTAATTCTAACCAACCAGGATTTTGGAAGTGCGTTAAAAAAACTTTTTGTGTACTTGTTTAACTGACACTTGAAGGAGATGGATTGTTCACGCCAGCCATTTTTAAAATCGGCTCTACATAAAAGTCAAATTTCGGAGCACACGCAGAAATTGTTCCAGTGCCCGAACTTTCCAACCCCCAATCCGATAAACCAACGAACGGAGCCTACACAAGTAGTACATTTAGAAGATTGATGGACTAATCTAGGAAGGGCATCAAGCATTTTCGCATAACGAGAGCGCGGGATAACGTGACAAGACAAGTGCTAAAGATGTCGGGAAATCGGTGATCTAGTGAGGTGAGGCAGTGAAAGATCGAAGCTGCCACAACTCGTCGAACATCGTTGTACCATCCCCCAATACAACCAAGCCCAGGGGTTAGCTAAGATTTAGACACTTGCACTCGCTTCATTAAATAACAATGCATCCTAGAATTTGTCAACGGAATTAACCACATTCTCAGTGTCCCTTTTACCTGGATGTAATATCTAAATTTGATTGCTAATAATAATAGTTAAAAGTGAAAAGAATAAATAGATTATAATCGAGCATAATTTAGAAGTACGACAGGACACAAAATAAACCAAAAATATTTTCCAGCGATCGTAATTACGATATCATCAGGGTAAACAATGTTTTACGAGACAACGACTCGACGCCTGCAATAATTCATTACGCAAATATTAATATTTCATTAATGGGTATTTGAAGAAGCGTTATCTGGCAATATAACGGTAAACGAACAAATAGCGAGGCTCCCCTTAATATTTCACGCCATTCCGAGCAGAAATATATTTCAATTTGAGAAAATATTCTCCATAACTGCCCGGCCACTCGAGCGGAGACAATGTTTTATTAAGATAAGATTCTTGCGCGATCATTTAGGCGAAACAGGACGAGAATTTATTGCCGGAGATGCTGCTGCATCCCCACTTATAAACGGTAAGTGGAGGTTTTGGAATTTTAAATTTCGGAATGAGCGCGGCTCGTTCCTCACTACCTGAGTGTACCCTGGTGATGTATGGGATCACATAAAAAATAATTTTAAAATATGACGGCTACTAATGCCTGCTGTGATTCATTTTGATTTATTTTCGAAGCAGTTAGGTTTCGCATATGTGTTAAGGGGACGGTCGATTTCGTTTTCACTTTATTTTATTTTTTTCTGCTACAGACATTTGACTTAGTAATTTTAAAGTAAATGCAAAAGTGCCCGGGGTTACAGTTAATTAACAATATGTCATGAAGAAACGCCTTTCTTGAAATAGTATCATATTTTAAGTCTAATGCTCCGAGCGAAAGTTGGGAGAATATGCAACTTAGGCCCGGTTTTTCGATCACAGTTTAACTTTAAACTTTAAACTGCTATAGGGATAAACCGAAGTTTAAAGTTAAACTGCGATCGAAAAACCGGGCCTCAGTCAACTTGCTTCTCGAATCAAACGTTTAAACATAGGGTATTTAAATAAAACCATATTTTCGATAATCTTATTTTTTAATTATTATTTGAATAATTGTGGCATGATTCTGCATAATTTTAAACAAGTTGCAGAATGTAAATGCAAAAAGTGCCCAGGGTTACTGTTAATTAACAATACATCAAGAAGGATCACTTTCTTGAAAACCCTTTTAACTATTGGTCTCATATTTTAAGTCTACTGCTGAGTTACACCCACATCGTTCGCTGTTAAGTAAACCTGGATTAAACATAGGTTTCTGTTCGCTTTAACTTGAGGTTAATTAACTTTGATCTCGGTGGAATTGGACACTTGCCACATTTCTTTCTTTACTGTTACGTTCCGTGACAAAACGAAAGAACGTGTGTTAGTGAAGTACGAGATGACTAGCCAACATTCTTACTTCCTTCAAAAATCATGTCAGGGATGTTCCAATGTTCCTGACCGACACGATAAATACTTAGTTTCGTGTAGATTTGTTTATAACTCCACTATTTCGAAGGTTTCGTTTGTATTAGTGGGTTAGAACAGGATTTGTTTCGTTTCAATTTCTTGAAGGGAAAGATTGCCGAAGGAAAAAATGGCATGATTGAATGCTGGTGTATGCCTACCTATTCAAACGTTCACTACAGTAATTTAGTAATGTTTATAACAACTGTTCAAAGTGGAATCCATCATTAGCGACACATACACGAAACGTTCCATAATCGTGTAAATGTTCTTGCATTGCACATTTGCACTTTTCACAAACTGAACTGTTGATCCCAAAGGATACGGAGCAATAAACTGTATCATGATCATAAATGAAATAAAATGAAGCAAATTCCTTGGCTACGATACGACTTACTGCGACGTGAAAAAAAATGCTTTTATTAGCCGCCCGAACTTGGCACAGGTTACTGGGTCACTGCTCGATTGCAGTTCTGTTTTTTGTTCCAACATGTGCTTTCTGCGGTCGAATAAAATTTCCTTTTCTTGACCTAACTCAAAGACATAGACGTGCGATTAATTCTTGCCTGATTTTCAACTGCGATTTTCTCGAAATGTGTAAAACTTTTGTTAAGGACATATGAGTTCAATCGTTGCCATTTATGGTGATGTACTACAGGTTTAAATATTTGCATACAGTAAAAGAACACCCGGTATAAGCCAGGGACGGCGGTATATTTAAGACAATTTTATTTACAAAAGCGGAAGTGTGTAGCAAACGAATTAGTAGAACGATTAAGTTATATAAGTGTTAGACAAGTGTGCAGCTCGATATTATTTGTGTTTTCATTGTGTTATATGATCGTAGACATTAAATCGTTTTTAAAATAAACAACGATTATAATTTGTGAACGCCGAGTCGTAATAATACCTATAATAGAGGAAACAAAAAAGACGAACCTAATAATAGTTATTTATATTACAAGTGGGATAGAGACATTATAATATGAGTGCGATGAGTTAAGCTTGATTCATATCTACCAGCACGTAGCGTGTCCAGCACGTAACGTGGCAGACACAAAAAAAATTATTACATACATTTTATATTAGCGTATTCATATCTGGAGCATTTGAGCAGAGCGTGTCCGTACAGACATGGATCAGCACCGGCCAGTATTGTTTCGAAGAATATTTTGTCTGTACTGGTGCGTGTCTGGGCATGTCTGTGTGGTCGAGATGGTTAGTATGAATGGAGTCAAGTCTCAGTGCATGCACAGACGCCTATCTACCACTAGAAACTGTCATGAAAAGTGGACAACGAAAAATTAATCGAATTAGTTAGGGCAGCGATGGGCGCGAGAGGGGAAATGATCCCCCACTACGCTAAGCAATAGGTGACCAGAGTATCGGCGGGGTAGTCGGCGGAGTCGGCTTCGTTCCACAAAATATGAAATTGTAGACGGCCTAATAGAGTTTGGATGCTGTTCATATCGAATTAAGCCGAAAATTATTATAAAAATTGTTTAAAAAAGATTTATTTTTCAATTTTAAATGGTCGAACTTGTACAACACTGTTAAACGTTAATAAACCAACGTGAACTAACTCGCTCGGTGCTCTCTGTTTTTGATTTCGTTGATACGACTGAGTCAAGTTACATGCCGGCGCTTGTTTGTCTGAAACATCGGGATTATCGCAAATAATTGAGGTTGGGGGTCGAGCTTTCAGCGAGCCAGCGCCCATCGCTGAGTTAGGGTATAGCGTGTACAATTCTCCCACTTTTTTTGTTTTACATTCATGGGATGAACAGAAAATCTCCTTTTTCTCTGTTGTACTTCTACATCCGGTTTCTCTTCTTTGTCTAATAAAATTGCTACCACAGCTGGTCCTTCAATAGAAAAATTTCGAAACATTTTATTAAAATACACGCGTGCCCTCTGAACTCTCTAGTTGCTTGGTCTGTAGACGTCTGTCTAGTGAAATGTCGCATGATATGAAAACTTATGTCTGTTCCGTGTCTGCCACGTTACGTGTTGGACACACTACGTACTGGTATATGTGAATCGAGCTTTTATCCTGACGAGGGCGTCAGCCCGAGTTCAGGATAAGAGCACGAATATTATAATGATGCACTATCCCACTTGTAATATACATACAACGTTTTATCTACGCCTACAACATGGTTTTTATTTTTATTAATTTAAAAAATATTGTCGGAAGCCATCAGTAAGCGAAAATCGCAATAGCCTGGTTATAGCGCAAATCCATAGTAACCGCATAATAATAACTAATAACTTTTTTCATTATATAACTAGTGTTATAATAAGTCTCATTATCCAACCCAAATGAGTTACATAATAATATTATGTAACTATATTATAGCTATTATGAAACAGGTGTAGATAAATGTAGTTATTTACTACAGGTGCAATGCTATTTAAGTTTATAATCTGCAGATATGAGATATTCAGTTAAACGAATATATCAATATCAGAAGCGGATTTGTTGTTAAAGGTAACAGAAATATGTGTATTGATGATCGGTCCTGGCGAGGATTTCGAAGGATAAAAACGACGCAGTGATTAACAATCTGCCGAACTATTTTAACCTGATTTATGTATATTCCGTTTTGAGCATTAAATTTGCTCTACCTAACAGCTTTCAAGCTGCACTAAATTATTAAAAATAATTCTGTGGGACAGAATTCGAAACGAAAACAAAAATCGTCAGAGGAACTTAATACGTGTTCAATTATACGATATACGATCTGCGGAATATAATGAAGGAATTTTTTTGGGACAGTTGCGAGCTGCAACCGCAAATATGTGGACTGTTTCGAAAAATAAAGACACAAAACATGTACACTGAGCGTTGCTTGTCGGAGTTGTGAAAACAAAACTGTGCATGTGTGTATACATCTGTCACTAGTCATGATGTATTTGTGGAAATAAAGCATTCAAATGAGAATATACGGTCAGCTTTATAAAATGTGGGGAGTTGAAAGTTTCATACGCCCGTCCCTTGCGCTGAATATCAGAACTATTACGGCTCGTCGTAGAACTTGTAAGCGAGTTGGAAATTGTCTAAGGGCTGTTGCGGCCGTTGATTGATTATATTTTAAATGAGTGTTGCAAAATTTCGTTACCTATGCTCAAACTACTTTTTTAAACGTAGTGACACATACTATATGTATACCTATTTACGAGCTATTTGAGAGATACGAGAGATACACAAATAATTTTATGAATTCCTGTTACAATAGTGCTAACTTTTATAACTTCTTGTGAGTTTTGATGATAACATCTGATCTAAAACTAAACTTGGTATAGAGTTGAACACATCGACGAGACGACGAAACCCTACATTCTCTTGTTAACATAACATTTAACATATTACCTAACATTTACGAAGGACTTTCGTCACTTTATTTTTTTCACAAAATCTTTTAAGCGGACACTAAATCGCGCACTTTACACTTTACGTTTCGCAGTCGTTCGACCGCTTCGTCAGAAGAACCAACTGTAAATTTATTTTTTTCCTGTAGAAAAATCTTACATTTGTGGTACTTCTATCGTGATGGCCACAATAAAAAGGAGGTTTCTGAGATGTCTAAAACCAATTATATTTTGCTTCTCCTTCTTTTTCTTCCCTAGTTGATGGGCTGGCTTCTTAACCACTTATCTATTAGCATTTCGGATACCATTCTTGTCGATTAATAACAAAATATTCTTTCCGTTGGTGGTTGTACTGAAGCAATTAGAAAATAAACTGTTTTCTTTTCATTAAAAAAAATATAAAAGAGAGGAAGACTTAATCCTCTGAAAATATTTCTAATAAAAAATGAATGGAAGAAACACCTTCAATTGTCCTTTTTCTTTCCATTTAAATTTCCATTAGAATTTCTTCTTGCTTGATTTAATTGTTCTGGTGCATTATTCCTTTCTATATCAACTTCTACTGTTCTTTGTGCTTCCTTCGGACTTATTTTTTAGTATCGTCACTTCTTCTTCCCATGAAAGCTTTGGACTTCTTTGGCATTCCTTTCGATTGCAACGGAATTTATGTCCCTGATTCGTCTCCATCTACCTTCTCCTTGTCTTTGTTGTCTCCATACTTATTGTCTTCTTCTTGTTCTTCTACTTACAATTAGACTCGTCCCCTTTTCTTTCTTTCCATTTCAGTTTGTGTTCGATTTTCTTCTCTCCCAATTTAAATTTAATTGGCAACACTTTTTTAGGGGTAATTACTTACTTCTATTTTATCCTCTTCTAAAAATAGTTCTGGAGTGGAAGGTCTTTACTTCTCTTCCTTATTCGTTTCTGTTTTCGTGCTTTCTTCCAATTCATACTTTTTTAGCAAGTTTCAAATGTCTTCCCTTCGGTTGCAATGAATTTTTTTGTCCCTGATTCTTTCTCATCTTGTCTTGTCTTTCTTGTCCCCATATTATTTGTCGTCTTCTTGTTCTTCGACTTACAATGAGACTCGTCCCCTTTTTTTCTTTCCACTTCAGTTTGTATTCGATTTTTTTTCTCTCAATTTAATTGACAATATTTTTAGGGAAAATTACTTACGTCTTTCTCAACTTGTTCGAGTGACGTTCTCTTTAATCAACTGGTGTCCAGTGTGAAATGTGGATGATTAGCTCAGACCATGCCTTGTTACAAACTTGATTTATCTTCAGGCCATGTATAGCAAATATCAGCAACTATCAAGTTACTGTTATACCCAACTGGATATCTTTTTTGTAATCAGTGGATAGACTTAACGAATTTTGATATGATTTTTGACTATTCTTCAGATTGTTCGTAGCTACTTAGGCTATTCTGTTGTCTTATTGTAATTTATGATTTCTTGGAGCACTGCTTATTCTTCAATGTCTTCCATGCAGTCAGAAGTCGACTTAAGGTGAAGACAGTCCGTTTCCAACACTAGGTCTATCGAATTTGCTCGTTCATGAGTTGGCGAAGCTCATAAACCTGGTCGAAACAATCCGCGAAATGTTTTCTGTACTTTATATGGCCCTTCCTCCAAAGGAAAGTTTTCCACAAAACCCTGCTGACATTGTCCCTTTTTATTGTGAGAAACCGGAAGTCTGTACAGAAAAGTTTATTATTTCAAATTAGAAAAGAAATTAAATTTCCGACGTAAAGAATTAAAACTTCAATTTAAATAAAGGAGTTTGTATCTTAGCGTAAACAAAAGAACCAACTTTTCCGTTCAGGTCGGAAAGGAAATGTTCAATTACTCAGAAAAATTCGAACCGCGAGAATTGCGATTTAAAACAATATAATTCTTGTATATTCGCGTAAATAATTTGTGGACAGTTTCTGTTTTTATCGCGACCGACATCACTCTAAAACGCCTTGCATCGGCAAGTCTGGAATATTCTGCTTCTTCAGCAAGTGGAGGCGAATTTTGCTTCGACTTGTGTGGGCGCACCAAAAAGTTATCGAAAATGCCGTCTGACTTTTCACTCAGAAACTTCGCGTGGGATAAAATTGGATGATTGATAATGGTATCGTCCACCCACTTACTCCAATTTGCGCAAGAAAACAGTTCCTTTAAGGTAGTTTCGAGTGTAACCATTTTGCTTGTTTGTTTCTCGTCGTGAATTTTTGTACAACTTGGGTTTCGCAAAAAAATAATTAATTTTCTTTATAGTGTGTATTCGGTAGAAAAGGAAGAATTCTTTCCGCGAGTGTTTATTTTTTTTAAGTTTTGTTTTAATAAATTTGAGTCGTAAACGAAACGTTTCAAATTAAAATTGAAGTGTCCAAAAGATAATAAAAAAAGTAGATTAAAGATTTCAAGATGATCAATTTCACAGAGACTTCTTTGTCTAGAAGCTATGTCGAAAGTGAGAAAGAGATTTAATTTCTGCACAAAAAATTACGAAAGTTTACAAATATTTTACACACTATGACTAATCGTTTTCTTATCCCCATTCATCCTCTTTTCTCAGCCATTCTTTTTAGTCAAACGGTGTAAGATTGGAGTCGGAATTTCCTTTTTTTTTAGATCTCTGGCTTAAGTTTTAAAAAAGCCAGAAATTCGCCTCGGTGTCCTTTTTTATTTGGAATAAAATTTAGTGCACGCCGTGCCGCTACATATAATTTCGGAATAGTGGAAATTTTCGTTTCTTAGTCTTTTAAGTTTCTCTTTTGATTATATTTAAAGGTAGGTATGAATTTTGGTATTCAATAAAATACTGAACTTTTTTGGAAAGTACATATTCAGTTAAATTAACATAAAATCAAACAAATTTATAAAGATAAAATGATATCAAAAAAGGAATCGGAATAAAATTGAGATAACAATAATAAAATGAAGACAATTCGAAATTTTAGCATGAAGAATAAATCAAACTCAATTAACATAGAAAATAATTCGAAGGGCCATAAACAATACAATCGAAATTAATTCCAAGAGAGAAGAAACGGTATTCTGTACATTTAAAGCTTTTGTTAGTGTGTAACTTTTTTTTAGACAAATAATTTGATTTTCGGCTTACTAATCGTCGAGTCTGGTAACTCTTTTCGTAATCCAAAATTTCGGGACACTTCAATTTTAATTTTGAAGAAATATTCACGGAAATTGAAAATTGGGCTCGATAACTACCCTGGCAGGAACTCTAAGTCGGAAACTAAGATTTTTCGTCCTGGTCGCAGTATTTAAATAATCTGTCCGGCGTCTTTAAGAGAGGGGAAAAATGACATCATCCGAAGCAATTCAATTTAATTATTTTGTAGAAGGTGTGCAATTATCCATTCCAAAAGGTTGGTACTACTAACTGAATTGCGACTAGGAGGTTGCTTCTATCAAGAGGGGGCGTAACTGGGTAATTCGTTACGTTATATCACGTGACCAAATAATTGAACAAACTCACCAGATTTTTACCTTAAACGTCGATTACGATCACATAATTGATTCAATTTTAATAAATAGACTCATCTTTGGGAAACAGATCGAAAACTCACTCCATTTACTTTGCTACTTTTCAGTACTGTCGTGTGAAGTCACGAGTTGCTTTCTGCTGGGAGAAAAATCAAAGAACAGATTCAAATGGGAAAGAAGCAACCTGATAGATACAATATCAGTCCTATACCAACCAGCCGATCCTTTCAATTCTGCTCTATAACTTCTTGTACGTATTGTAACGATTTTAAAGGTTCTATTAATTTTATTTTAAAACAAAGCACGAAATAGTTAAAAACTAATTTATTTATAAATTTACACTATAACACTGACATTTATTTACAAGCTTATCCCTAATTTATTTTAACAGCCGAGCGAAAATGTAACACGAACTTTAACGCCGAACTGTCCAACGCTGAATTGTCTTCCATTCACCGGCCGCGTGCTTTTATAAGCCGGGGTTGTTTTTCGCGAACATTCCAGTACACGACGGAATGTCTAGCGTTGATTCCACCGCTAGCGTGGTCTTAAGATACCCGAAGTTTTTGGTCTAAGGCGCGTCGGCGATGACGCAAGAGACAGACTGACGCCGGCCGCTGTCGGCGAATCATTACAGTATTTTAAATGTCATGTAATGTCAGATCATAGATGCAATGTGAACACCAATCACTTTTGGAAGATAAAATGAAGACATCTGCATTTCCTGGTCTTTCCAATTGTGCTTTGTAAATTCAAAACATGAACCTTGTTCCTTATAAATTGATTTGAAACAGTCCATCCACTGAAATAATTTCAAGCTTTCATCTCTGCAACGTCATTCTTTATCCGTATTTATTTGTTAGGAAGGGTATTAAAATGCATGCCCATTTTTCTACTCGTTCCCTATACCGGGTGTCCCAAAACCCTCGTTTGAGACTGAAACAGTATGTAGAGAGGCACAAAAGAAACAACTTTTTTCCATACTTCTTTTTCCAAAAGTCAATAATAAAAGAATTATAAGCTCTGAAAGAGGGTTGGAAAATATTGTTCTTTTGGCAATATCTTGTCACCCAAGTTTAAATTCAATTTACTTGCCTCTACTTACCACGGTTCTAGGTGAAAGTCTCTGCCGTTTCTTCGATCAGCTGTGCCCCGGCTAGCTACAGTGGAAATGGGGTATGTTAACTTACGGTGGTAAACTTATAAAGGACACCAGAAGACGATTTACATCAACCGAACGTAATTCGCCTGGCCGACGTCTCCAATCGACCAGAACGTGCAGAAAGTGAAACTCTAATAATCAGAGGCGTAAATTCTCACTGATGTGCCTGAAAGTTGAAACAATAACACACAACATAAATTAAAAGCATTTAATTTAAGAATATGAACACTTATACTCTTAAAGAAAAATAAATTACAACAGGAGTGTTTAATTACTAAACAAGCGTCCTATCATTTACATCCGCATGAAGAGGCCTTAAGCGCCCTTAAGAATGCATGCGCAATAAAATTTTAAAAGGTTACCTGGCGACCGATGTGTACCGATTTTGCCGTGAAGTTGGCAGTCACTGCGCCATCTAGTGGTCCTGTCCGAGGTCCGAGTCGATGACTGGGTGGCCGCAAATGGCGTACCCACGCTACTCGAAGAACGGCAGACGTACAAAAGAATTTGTCGGGGCACCAACACTCGATAAACGGGGAAATCCCTCGCGTGTAAGCTTGCGGGGATTACATAAGCTTGCGCCCAAACGGAAAAGCCTAAGTAGAAGAAATGATTTTCGTTAGCGGCCATTGTTGGCCCGTCTGTCGATATGCGTCGTCATATTTTACCTGAGAGAATTGGAGCCTCAGGCTTGGTAAGGAGATTAAAACAGTCTCCAATCGTTGTTCGGCGGTGTTAAATAATATTCCAGCAAAGCTGCTATTGATTTACTTCTCCAACGAGCAAGAAATCCGTTAAATTTATCACACGCAAAAAACGCGAAAAGCTCGAACAAGAAAGAGGACCCGTTCGGGTTGAAGATGAAGCAGGTCGCTTCGACGCGTAAGAATTACCGACGACAACCAATGACAGGCGGCCTGAGAGTCACATGGGGCCTTCAAGACCTATGAGAACTCAACGATCACAGTACGCAGGTTTTCCCCCATGGCGGTGTAGAGAAGGGGCATCAGGGTAGCCAACGATGTTAAAACGAAATTACTAGGCGGTATATCGCCGCTACATTTTAGCGGGAAATTTAACTGTAACAATCTTTTGGATCCTTAAAGTTATGAAACTAACATTTTAAATTCAGGTATAAGGCACCTAACTACGCATTTACAACGTTTTTGTTAGATCCTCCCTCCTTTTTAAAGGATAGTTTTAGGGGATGACTTTTCAGTATTTTATTGACTTTTGGAAAAAAGTTGTTTCTTTTGCGCCTCTCTATATACTGTTTCAGTCTCAAACGAGGATTTTGGGACAGCCTGTATTTATGAGAATTCAGTCAGTTTATTATGCGATCTGAAGTAGTAGTGTTTTATCTAAAAACTTTCGCCACCACTATCTACCTCAGTGTTTCGTGAATCGCGCTCAGCAGAAGATATACACTTCAAACGATGATCTTCAGCTAAAGCGACAAGATTACCCGTATTAGCGAACCATATAAAACCTGCTGCAATTTTACTGCCTTTGTTAGCAGTAAATTGCCGTGTGTACGGCTATAAATCCTCCGCAAATCCTGTTACTTTACTTAGAGTTGCGAAGTTACCAGCGGCAGGTTTTCTTTTACTCTGAGCAAATGAGAAACGATTTAGGAGAGTATTTATTTGAACATCCTATTTACTTAACGGCCTTATAAGCCCGTCAGTCGTATTTTAAATTTATCTCTATGAAGTTCGTTACGCGGGGGTAAAACACCGGCTGAGTGAGCACACTCGGTCCTTCTGAGTTCATAAACATAAAGGGCCAGATAGCGAGTTAACTTTCAGATTTACAGGTTTTTTTTTTTAATTCTAGAAAAGTCTTTCGTAGAAAATTTAATTTTAAGTCTATAATTCCGATTTTTAAACAAAATGAAATGAAATTTTGCTTTGCTATCTGTTGTAAATAGAGCTTACAAATATGAATCGATAGATCACTGAATTCAGTACTCGCCCAATAATTTTAATTGAATTATGTCGTGCTATAAATGTAAATTTCGCGTTAATGGCATAATTAATAAAGCGGAACTGCAACGCGGCTAACAATAATTGAGATCCGAACTAAAAGGCTGGAACTAACAGTCGATCTCTATACCGTTTTCCTGCTCGAAGAATAACCCCCTCGTTTTCCTATTATGCGATTGTTAAAAGCACCCGAGGAGCTTAATGAATTCAGCTTCGTTCTTTGCAGCAGTGGTCGGTTTTGTCCTGTGAATTTAGTAAATTATACCTTTTGTACTTACTCGCGCTGCGTTTGAGTTCTTTTCGAATTAAAAATGATAAAGTGAAACCTAACAGCTTTATTAGCAGCAATTGAGTAGAGGGCAAAAGAATCCTGTGACATTCTTGTTTTTGTTGCATAGTTGTTTATTGATAGGAGTGTCAAATACGAAAGCTCTTACTGCCGAGTTGCATGCTTTTATTGTTTTTTGCTCACTGACATGAAGGTCCTTTCCATGGATCGCTCATGTTACTGTTAAAATAAAAATGAACTGTTAAAATAAAAGTGAATCAATAAAACAGAAAAAGCAGAACTTATGAACTTTTGGGGCTAAATAGTCGTAGAAAGAGTAAAATGACATGCCTGTTTTGTTTTACGCAAGATAGACTATTACGATGTTAGTGCTAATCGCTGCCGGAACGTAGGCGGACGGCAACCAAAAACGGCGATGATTTATAATCCAAACGTCCGCTTGTAATGCATACGTTACCCGTACACGTCGAATATTACCTTTCCGGGCGACAGTCCCGGAACCAGTGATGATTCCCCGGACCAACAACATGATCAATCAAATCGCAGCATTATTAACCTATAACCGATGGGAAATATTAAATTAAATGAGTTAAATCAGGGCTCGCAATTTACTCACTGATTTTCATTTGATTTTGAACATACAGAGTGTTCGTCTAAAATGGTCGATTCCAAAAATTTCCTCCATATACTGTTACGTTTTAAAACTACCCTAACGCTTTGACCGCGAAGCGGGCGAAAAGCCATTGTAGACATTATTCCGATTCTGACATCCATCTTGTTATTGCTACCTACCTGGGGCCCAATTCTTGAAATCATTCGATATCATATCGTATACGACATGACGTCAAAATGACGCAATTCTCGAACGATTTCTATAGTTTTGCATGAGAGTCTACGTCATTTTGACGTCATGTCGCATAAGACATTTGTCGAGTGAATTCAAGAATTGGGACCCTGGCTGCAGAATATTGAGAATGCAAATTAAGTTACGTCCCAATTGCCGGCTAAACTCGATAGGAGGTCATACGTAACCCCAAAACAGGAGGCAGAATTTAAAAATAAATAAATTTTGCACACTTGTTTTTATTGGTGCTTGTACTTGTAAGAACACTAAATCGACGCAGGTTTCAATAAATGAAACTTAACAACTACTTAAGTGAAATTGAATCACGAAGCGCGGATCTGTTTTTCGCTCACAAACAAAAAAAATAATTAAATAAAGTCAGTTTTACTCCGCCATGCGATGTCAACACTGTTTTAATTCAGAGCAAAAATAATATTAAAAATAAAAGAATCCAACCTTCGGTCGTCCACGATGTGTGTGTACTAAGATCCTCCGAGTATCAAACGACCAGGAGGGTACCATCAAATGTGTCATCCCGCGTTCTTACGCGTTCTGGAGTGCAGAGTCCCTCTTCTAGCGACAAAGCCAAACACCGGGGTTATTGTTCTCTAGTTCGGATGACCGGAGATGGACCACAACGATACCACCAGAATCTTCTACCACGACTCAAAGTTAAACCAAGCCGGTAGCTCCAAATAAACGTTCTAGTCAAACGTCCAAAAAAAAAAAACTAAATAAGAGATCGAAAAACGCATTACCGCCTAAACTGCGCACAAGATATTCTTGTTAAACCTACCTGATTAGAATGCGGGTATCAGGCTTCGCTAAACATAGAAGAACGCTTCTAGTTGCTTAATATGCACTTATCAAATCTCGGAATAATATCTTCCGTTTATTCTTCGATCAAGTAAACAAGCTTGATGAAGTCACAAAATGGCTGGAATGCCCACAGAGAATTACATGCACCCTAAGCTTACAGCAACAAGACTGGTGCGTTTATGCACGATCACGCGTTGACGAACACACACTGGATACTGGACACTTGTTAAGAGAAGACAGCTAAATTACGCAGGAGAGTGAGTGAAGTAGAACAATATAGTTTGGCCTGAGTTAATGCTTCTGTCTAGTTGCGCAATATTTTGAAATCTTGTGAAATGAAAGAAACCAGTAATGTATTTAGGTTCGCACACAATACAGGTGACCTGAAATACTAGAAATAATTATAATGATCTTTAAACAGCAACATTACATTCTTAGAGGTGACCCTTGCGGCGTTGACCGACCTTTGTGGGTGTTGTTTTAAGTGTTATTTGGTGCTAGAACGAGGCCTTTTTGGAAAAGGATTTATCACGCCTTAGGGGGAAAGTTTTGGAAGTTTGTTTCCACGTATTTTTGGTTGTGGATATATTTGAATTGCTTCGAGAACATCGGAATCTACGCATTTTCTTTGCGGCCCTTTGAAGCTTTCAATGGGGTAAGTGTTCGACCAAATTTTGTCTGCTCTATCTTTCGGAGACCGCATTGTACTATTTGGTTTATTTCTTTCAATAGCAAATATCCTGAGGTAACATGAATTTCCCCAGCTTTACTCAAATATCGTGGGGCGACGTGATTTCCCCCAGCTTTGTTTAATTCCCCGTTGATACAAATTCTAAGAGGTGGATTAATTTTTTTTCCCACCGATCGACGCATCTCGAGATCCTGCCTACCGTTCACCCCGTGTTCGCCGAGGAGGATTCCTCTTTGTAGCTGCCGAACATCTTAGGGTACTCCCCGAGAGCTACACCACTTTCGTGGACCAACATCCTGGTAGATCGGTGGAGAACGAATAGTATCGTTTAACTCTATTACAAGTTTTCGCTTTATTTATGGTAATTGTCAAGTTTGGGTACCTTTGTGTACTCCTAAATACGTAACTTCTTGACGAAAGCTTCCGGTTCCCTCTGGATCGGAGCATCAATTTTGAAATAGAGTTAAATTTGATTGCGAATTAATATTATCGTTGTGGCCGATATTATTGCGATTTATTCTCGCGTTGTTAAATGTTTATTCTCACTTAACTTTGAGCTCATAAATATATTTGAGTGGAATTACTCGTCCACTGTTAACATTTAATTTACTCTCGTGACTGTGTTTTGCACAGGTTTTTGTGCATAAATTTTAGAGTGTAATAAAGAAACCGTACCACAATTTGTTGTGTTTTATTTGATATTTGATTACGTTAGAGGGTGCGTGTTAAATTGTCACTATATAAGGTGACCGATAAATTTGTATGTTAAGCGGTATAAACCTGTGGGATTCCAGTTACTTTCAATACTGTGCGTAGGCCTAGCGGTACCACTGGAATTGTTGGACAATTTTACGCTAGGTGGCGCCCTTTTCCAGCTACAATTAAGGTTACTGTATTTAGAAGGTACCGCCATTCATTTCCGCGGCTTCGTCCCCCAAATTAAAAAGGACGCGATGAAACGCTAAAGAAGAAAAAGGATAGATACAACAAGTTACTGTTGCTAAGGAGTTTATGAATGAATTTGATTAACCCCAAATTAAAAGAGATAGAAAGTTGGCGCTACCTTCTCGATACAGTAACCTAAACTACAATCAATCAAATTGTAGCCCACCCCGATTCCACTGAGCTAAGCATATTCTCTCAGTAGGTTTTCAACATCAACGTTTTCCCATAGCGTTCGCAACGTTATACAGGGTCATCGGTAAAGATTCTGGTTATATAGGTAGGTTAATTAAAAGAGGTGGCAATTCATATTTTAAATTAAATCTGAAACGGAAGTCACCGTGAGTATATTGAATATGCTCAAAAATGCGAAGATGAAAATAGCAAGAAAGATTTTGGGGAGGTTTGTATTAAAAGCATAAATACATTTGACAATTCGCCTCCAAAAATTTATTTATTTAAACTTTTTATATTCTTATGGCGCTAAATTTGTCTGTTTTATTCTACAATATGTTTGAAAAATATTCGAAATTACAAATTTTTACCTGGAAATAAAAAAAACTTCCTGTTTGTTTTTACATTTAAAATCGCGCTTCTTGTTTTATTATTTTGTTCGCATATTTTGTTTTAAAAGCCCCGGTGAAATGTAGTTGTGTTACGTACATTAATGAATGCAGGGAGCGTATAAAGCTGCTAGCTGCAACATGACAAAAAATTAAAACCTAGTCATTTCAAAACATGTTTACTATTTGTTAATGCGTTGTAACGCTCTGCTCGTGTTGTACGTAAATAAAAGCCTGTAATTGAAAATTACAAAAAAAAATCAGAAAAGATACGAACGCATGATACATTTGCTATATAAAATACTGTTCGGATTAGGAACAGTTTAAAGCAGTTTAACAAATTTTGACATGCTTAGGTTTTATGGTCATAACCGGTTGAATCTGGAGAAAAAGAAATTGCTTAAGGTTTACAAGTTTTACAATAAAGCAAGTCATTGGTTTAGCATACTAATGTCTAAAATACAGTTTTTCCTGAAGCTATATCGATGGCTTCAAGTTGTCGTGAGTTGATACTTGATCCAGGAACAAGAACATTTTCAGGCGAAGTGCTCAAGCCGCAGCCCATCATCAAATTTGATTGGCCAGTAACGATTTTCTGAAGTGATTCTCTTTACAAAAAAAAATAATAAGAAAGAATTTCAAATTGAATCTCAAAGTGAATAGAAAAGAAGAAGAAAATGAAGAGAGATGCCAATTTTCTTTCAATAATCATTTTTCCTTTTCATCCTTGAATTACTTTATTTCAGATTATCTTTGATCTTCTTCCTTCTTTTCCTCTCCTTGTTAATTTTCTTTCAGCGTTTTCAATTGTGTTTCCATCACGTATTTAACTTTCATTCCTTAATCTTCGTCTTTCCTCTTTTTCTATACTTGTCAGCAATTTGCCATCATCGAGCATTTTTTCATCACGTCTTCAATTACTTTCTTCCAGATATTCCTTGATCTTCCTCCTTCCCCTTTTTCTGTACTTGTCAATTTTCTTTTAGCAAATTTATGCCATCATTGTTCGTTTTCTCTTGCTTGAATATATCCTCAATTACCAGGATATTCTTGATTCTTCTTCTGTTCATAACAATTTTCTTGTCATTGTCCATTTGTCTCCATCATGTATTCAATTACTTTAAAGGGCATTCACAGTCACTTAACGTAACAAAATTAATCACTTAATAAAAGTTGGAAGCACTTTTTTGTAATGTAAATACTAAGGGTGGGTTTACAGAAAGGAAATCAAATATTTAATTACGATTAACTATTTGATTGAGATTAAAATTAGCGTTGCCTTAGGGCCAGTTTACAGAAAATTTAATTGCAATCAAATTTTAATGACGTTGTTAATTTGACAGTTCGCAATGTAATTCTTATGGCAACTTAATCGTGATTAGTTTAATTCGAAATTAAATATTTGATTTGCTTTCTGTAAACCCACCCTTAGTTTAACAATTTGATTTCTATGACAACTCGAATTTTAAGCTCAATCAAATAGTTAATCGTAATTAAATATTTGATTTCCTTTCTGTAAACTCACCCTTAAAATTCTAAACTGAAACTAATTAATGCGTTTAATTATGAACAACTATAATACCCTGTTCGCAATCACAACGTAAATTAATAATTTGAATGCACTGTTTGTTAATGTAAACGAAGTAACTCTAAATTTAAATGATTTACTGTTCTTAATTAAACACATTAATTAGTTTCAGTTTAGAATTTTAAGTATTTACATGAAAACAAAACGCTTCAAACCTGTATTTAGAGGTTAATTTTGTTACGTTAAGTCATTGTGAACGCTGTTTAAGTCGTTTAAATTTAGAATTACTGCATTTACATTAACAAGCAGTGCATTCAAATAATTCATTTACGTTACGTTAAGTGGTTGTGAATGAGCTCTTATTCCAGATTATCTTGATCTTCCTCCTTCCTCTGCCTTTATACTCTTTTGATATCTCTTTTTCAAATTGGCAAAGTTACAGTTATGTACTTAACCTATGTTTTAAAGTAGAGTGACGGCAGAGTGCGCTGAGCGCAGAACGTACCAGCATGCGCTTGCACCGCAAACTACTAGTAGAATATGATTTTTTAAATCCAAAAAAAAAGGTTAAATGGCGTCAAGAAATTGCAAACATGATGCAGATTCATTTTGTTATATATGTGGCGAATTCATTAAAGTTAGAGACTTAAAATATGAGTTAAGCAAAAATGCAAAGCTTTGTGAAGCCTATAAAGCATATTTTCATCGTCCTATTTGCAATGGGCGCCACATGTTGCTTGCAAAAATTGTAAAAAATGTTTGGAAGGTAAATAATTTTAAGTGAACAGTTCTCTGTACATTTCTTTTTATTATAAACTTAATTCATTAATTATATTTCATACTGTTTTAGGTTGGTATCGAGCAAGGTTACTAAAGAGAGAAGGTTGCCTGGTAAGTCGTGGAGTGACGCGTCATCCAGTAGGCCATCTATTTGTGTACATGCATTAAATGGGCCTACTGAGTGACGTTGCGATGACGTTGAAAGTTACCAGGCAACCTTGTCTCTTTAGTAACCTTGGGTATCGAGGAGAAAAAAGAGCTATGAAGTTCGCAGTACCGAGAATTTGGCGCGAATCGCGCGACCATATCCAAGATTGCTATTTTTGCGTAGTAAATCCAGCTAAACGACGGAAAGGCAGGAATGCGAAACAAATTTTATATCCAAACCTACCTTCTTCTTCCGCTCCAATACCCGCACAGTGAAGAATTTCCTGAACCTGATCCTCCAGTACAAGCTTCTCAAACAAGTTCATCTCCAAGTATAAATGTAGTATCCGAAAAAGAATTGGTGTTGTCACAAGAACCATCAGTACCTCATCTCATTACATCAGAAGACTTTAATGATTTAATTAGAGATTTGAATCTACCAAAAAATAAAGCAGAGATTTTGGGCTCTCGGCTGAGACAATGGAATTTGCTTAATAATGACAAAATAACTGATCAAAGAAAGCGACGTGAAGTATTTTCTACATTTTTTACTGAGGCAGATGGACTATGCTTTTGTAATAACGTATGTCACCCAAGTTTAAATTTAATTTACTTGCCTCTACTTACCACGCTTCAGGATGACAAGTTCTGCCGATTCTTCGATCAGCTGTGCCCCAGCTAGCTACAGTAGAAATGGGGCAGGTTAACTTACGGTGGTAAACTTATAAAGGGCGCCAGAAGACGATTTAAATCAACTGAACGTAATTCACCTGGCCGACGTCTCCAATCGACCAGAACGTGCAGAAAGTGAAAGTCTAATAATCAGAGGCGTAAATCTTACTCACTGTGTGTATGAAAGTAGAAATTAAACTAGAAGCTAAAGTTAACACAATTTATTGCACAAACAAATAAAAAAAAGGAAACTCTTTACACTGTTACGAAAAGGTGCTTATTCTCTAGTAAAACGTTTTATCAAATTAAATCCGCACGAAGAGGCCTTAATTCGCTCTTAAAAATGCATGCGCAATAAAAGTCAAAAGGTTACCTCGCGACCGATAACTGTACCGTCTTTGCTGTGAAGTTGGCTGTCACTACGCTATCTAGGGGTCCTGTCCGAGTCGATGACCGGTAGGTTTCAAAATGGCGTACCCAAGCTACTCGGGGAACGGCAGACGTACAACAAGAATTTGTCGGGGCACCAACCTCGATAAACGGAGAAATCCCTCGCGTGTAAGCTTACGGGGACTACCTAAGCCTGCGCTGTAACTTGCGCCCAAACGGAAAAGCCTAAGTAGAAGAAATGGTTTTCGTTAGCGGCCATTGTTGGCCCGTTTGTCGATATGCGTCGTCATATTTTACCTGAGAGAATTGGGGCCTCAGGCTTGGTATGGAGTCTCCAATCGCTGCTCGGCGGTGTCAAATGGTATTCCAGCAAAGCTGCTATTGATTTACTTCTCCAAACGAGCAAGAAATCCGTTAAATTATCACACGCGAAAAAAACATGTCACACCGCCACGAAGCTCGAACAAGAAAGAGGACCCGTTCGGGTTGACGATGAAGCGGGTCGCTTTCTACGCGTAGGAATTACCGACGACAACCCATGACAGGCGGCCTGTGAGTCACATGGGACCTTCATGACCTATGAGAACTCAACGATCACAGTACGCAGGCTTTCCCCCATGGCGGTGTAGAGAAGGGGCATCAGGGTAGCCAACGATTTTAAAACGAAATTACTAGGCGGTATATCGCCGCTACATTTTAGCGGGAAATTTAACTGTAACACGTAACTGGCTTATTTGAAGCAATTGGGATACCATGCGTTCCCAGTGAATGGTGCTTATTTATCGATAGTTTTACAAAAAGTCTAAAAGGCGTTTTGCCCCATAACGGATATGAATTTTCATCTCTTCCGCTTGCTCATTCCATATATCTTAAGGAAAATTACGAAAGTGTCAAAATTTTGCTGGAAGCCCTAAATTTAAAGAATATTGTAATGTTCAAATGTAGAATTGTTTATTTCTCTTGTGTGTCATGCGCGTCCCCCCCTAAGAATATATTTTCATGTGTGAAAACGTGCGCCATTAGCGACACTCTGGTATGAATGTGATACCTGTTACGGTTCATTAAAAAGTGGTAAAATAATAAGATGTTTATTTCATTATATGCACCTTAACTAAACCCAAGGATATCACAAATATAATTGGCAACTCATAGGGGATTTTAAAATGGTGGGATTTCTAATGGGATTGCAGGGTGGATATACAAAACATCCATGCTATCTATGTTTATGGGGTAGCACAGCCGACAGCGCGCACTACAATCAACAAGCATGGTCGGAAAGGACAGAATTTCAGGTGGGGAGGGGCAAAATGTTAAATGGGAGCCTATAGTTGATTCTAAAAATGTGCTAATGCCGCCACTACACATAAAGCTAAGGCTCATGAAACAATTTGTGAAAGCATTAGACGGAAAATCCGAAGCTTTCAAATATTTGAAAGATTTTTTTCCAAAGTTTTCAGAAGCCAAAGTTAAGGCTGGAGTCAAGGTCGGCCCACAGATTAAAAAAATGATGGACAGCGAAGAATTTCCAAAACTGCTTACTAATCAGCAAAAGAAAGCTTGGCACAGCTTTAACCCTTTCTATCCCAAGCAATAATCACCACTGCAAGCCGCCTGACCCAGGCATGTTTACCTACCATGATGCTCAACTGACGGATATGCACGACATATTATTGTTATTTATTATTATTATTAATTTAATAATAACAAGAACAAAATTTATCAAAACTTTTTCAAGAGTTTAATAATAAAGTACATTAATAATTATCCACTGTATGATAAATGGCGAAACAAGGACATATACAGAGACCAACATTGGACTCCGAACACATATATCTTGATTCGCTTCTTATTTTTTTGCCTTGAAGTGTAGGTTTGCAATTGTAATGCCAAAACAAGATAAAAACTGCGTTTTATGCCGAAAATTCCTGAATATCAAATAAATAGTCAGTGGCATATGAATAGGGCGGTTGGGTCTACTGCCATTTCGATAAACGTATTTAAGCGGCATTGGGACCCAATGCATACCCAATGCGTAATGAAGTTGTCGTAAAAATACGTCGGTGGGTTTAAAGACATCGTCAAAATTAATGGAAAGTCGCATATAAACGGCTGACGGTCTGGAACATTTTTAACCGTGAACGTATATATACGACAGTGAGCCTGATGACATTTTCTCGTTTACCGTATATAGACGTCGATGGGATAGAAAGGGTTAAGGATGTAGTCCATGGTTTTCTAGGGAATAAGAGAGCAGAAAACTATTGAGAGCTTATTTTTGGTATGATAAATAACTTTAAAGTCATGTTTACGGTTGGTTCTTGTCCGATGAAATTTGTATCACAAAATCTTTTAAGCGGACACTAAATCGCGCACTATACACTTAACGTTTCGCAGTCGTTCGACAGCTTTGTCAGAATTCCTCAAAATTCACATGCTGCACGCTCTTTTAGATAGATTTAAAAAGAACATGGGAGCATATTCAGAAGAACAAGGAGAACGTTTCCATCAAGATATTGTAAACTTTGAACGCCGTTATCAAGGCCAATATAACGAAAATATGATGGGCAACTATATTTGGGGTTTAATTAGAGAAAGTTCGCGTGAAATAATCAATTAAATTCCTCCTTAGTTTCTTTTTATTCGGTAGAAAAAAAATTAAAGTGTGTTTTGGGTTTTTGTATTAATTAGCTTAAGTAAGTCGTAAACAAGTCATTTTCGAAATTTTAAACGAAAGTGTCCCAAAGTTTGGATTACGAAAAGACAATCAGACTCAACTTTTGGTGAGCTAAAGTCTGCTTAAAATTTAGAAATTAACAAAAGCTTTAAATGTGATACAGAAAGCCGTTTCTTCTCCTTGCAATTAATTTCGATTGATTGTATTTATATTTTTCTTTTGTATTTTGAATTATTGCTAAGTTCATTTTATGAATGTTCTACTTATTGATACTATAAATTTTATTCTTTTACGAAATTCTAGTGTTTTATTGATTACAAAAATTCGCAAGAGAGAATAACACAGGTCTACACAAATTTTGTGTCTGGGATTTGAGTATGTGATTATTACAGCTTTAATTATCACTGTCCAACAATGAAAATGTTTCGAGCTCAAAAATAGCTAATTCTTATGTATTTCCACCTACTGAATTCAAATATCACCATAAAAATGACAGATTAGCTCTTGCTTTGGAGATACAGTGACATGTCATTTTTTAGAGTCTACGTCTACATTTTCAATTTGGGGGAACTTCCGTGTTTGGGAATTGTCACACCTGTCAACTGATAAAACGCAACGATCTCTAGCTGTTTGTAAGTTATAAACATAATTACTGTTGCTGTGACTGTGAATTTCTTATTGTTTCTGCTGTAATTATAATAGTCAGAATTTCTGGTTTTGGGGTGCTTTTGAAGTGTAACATTTGTTAAAGCAAAATGCCACGAAAATGTGTAAATTCAGTGAATAATTTTTGTTACATTTGTGGTGAAATAACATTTTCGTCACAGAAACGCATTCTGACGCCTCTTGTGAAGACTGCCTATCAGCAGTATTTTGGTATGAAGATCGGGTGCCAGAATAAGTCATGGGCTCCACATATATGTTGCAATTCTTGTTCAGTTATACTGCGAGAATGGCTAAGAAATAAAAAACGATGTACGCCTTTTGCTGTGCCTATGGTTTGGCGGGAGCCTACAAACCATACAGATGACTGCTATTTCTGCTTGACTCCACCTATAAAAGCAGGATTGTCAATGAAGAAAAGAGGAACAGTTGACTACCCGAATCTTGCATCTGCTGTTCGACCTATTCCACATTCAAATAGTTTACCAGTTCCTACTCCACCTCAAAATTATGAGCCTGAAGTAGAAAATGAAGACAGTGTGGTAGAAGAAGAACCCAACATGCCTTACACATTCCACGATCCTGATTTTGAGGTAAAAGATGATAAACCGCACAGACTGAGTCAAGCGGAATTGAGTTATCTCATTCGAGATCTTAACTTGTCGAGGAGAAGGCAGAACTTCTAGGGTCAAGACTACAGCAATGGAATCTTCTCCAACCTGATGTCAGGGTCTCACAGTACAGACATCGTCAGAGGTATATGCTTCCTTTTTTTGAGAAGAAAAATAATCTTGTTGTTTGCTGCGACGTTAATGGCTTGATGGAAAGTTTGAATTTGAACCATGATCCAACTGACTGGAGGCTATTCATAGACTCCTCCAAGCTTAGTTTAAAAGCTGTATTACTTCACAACGGCAACCGTCTTCCCTCTATTCCTGTTGCTCATGCGGTTCACATGAAGGAGACTTATGCAAACATGTCAGCCCTCCTCGACTCAATCAAATATGCTGAACACAAGTGGAAAATCTGTGGAGATCTAAAGGTCCTCGCTGTACTCTTAGGAATGCAACTGGGATACACCAAATACTGCTGCTTTTTATGTATGTGGGACAGCAGGGATAGGAAATCACATTATATTCAAGCAGACTGGCCTGCAAGAAATCTTAACTCTAGCGAGAAAAATGTCGTTGCCGAGCCTCTTGTGGACCCAAAAGATGTTCTTCTTCCACCCCTACATATAAAGCTGGGTTTGATGAAAAACTTTGTCAAAGGTATGAACCAAGAAGGACAGGCCTTTAAGTACTTAAGAGACAAATTTCCTAGATTAAGTGATGCAAAAGTTA
The DNA here is from genome assembly GCA_033060865.1 of Dorcus hopei. Taxonomy (NCBI): domain Eukaryota; kingdom Metazoa; phylum Arthropoda; class Insecta; order Coleoptera; family Lucanidae; genus Dorcus; species Dorcus hopei. The sequence goes on along the minus strand of CM065426.1, from coordinate 45,066,862 downwards.
AGGAGGGTATTTTTGTTGGGCCACAAATTCGACAACTTGTAAAGGATCCTGCGTTTGACCGAGTTTTGGAAGCCAAAGAAAAGGAAGCTTGGGAAGCCTTCAAGGGAATTATTCATGGATTTTTAGGCAACAAAAGAGATGATAACTATACTCAGTTGGTAACAATACTACTGCAAAAATACCATCAACTCGGATGCAACATGTCCCTTAAAATTCATTTTCTCCACTCCCACTTAGACTTTTTCCCTCCTAGTTGTGGAGCTGTCAGTGATGAACACGAAGAAAGATTCCATCAGGATATTTCTTTAATAGAACAAAGATATCAGGGCCGTTGGAATGAAGCTATGCTTGCGGATTACTGCGTACTGTGTATAGAGATGCTCCGGAAGTCACTTACAAGAGGCAAGCCAAAAGACGATCTCATGAAGCTACCACATGATTTTCTTTAGACCCAACCACCTGCTACGTATTCTTCCATCAATTTAGAATTCTTAGAATGTAACTGTTATTAAAAAAAATTGAAATGGACTTTCAGTTTTGTTGGCATAGGTAATTAAAATGTATCGTTTTCTTTTAATCCGTTAAAATAAAAAACTTCCACCTCTTCTGTATCACAGAAACTAGAGCTAATAATTTTTTTCTTTGTCATATTCGTTTTTCTCGACCCAAAATTAGTACGATTTGACTCATGAAGTGAAGGAAACATTTTTTTTTTGTTGGACAGTGTTATATTAAAATAAGAAAAATATTTTTTTTTAAGTTTGTTTTTGGAACTAAGGGAATGACATTACAAATTTTTAAAACTCTATGACTTCAGTTGCTTAGATAATAAAAAAAATAAAACAAATGTTACTGAATAACATTTTAAGCAATTTTAATTATTAAAAATTAGTTAACAAAACTGAAAATGAAGACTTTTACTTTTCTTATTGTGTTCATGAAAAACCGAACTTAGAAACATTCGCGACGATTATTTAAATGCTCAAGTAGAACATGGAAAACGCTGACAAAATTAAAAGAGAAACTGACTTTTCTCTGCGTACTAGGGTATTTAAATAAAAGTTGGACTCTTCAAGGTGGGGGGGTGGGGTAAAATGACATCACCGTAACGTTCAAATTCAAAACATTTACATTCAACGCAAAGCTTCTGAGCGATATGTTTTAACCGATAGATGTCCGTAACCTATTTCTTTTCCTTCTTATTATGCCTACGCAGTGAGGCAGGTGTTTATCATACTTGTGTCCAGTTGCAATCTCAACAATTTTTTCAAGGTTTGCAGCTACAATTCTTCGAATAATGTAGCGATAAGAATAACATAAAATGCTCCCATATTGTTTTAAGTAATGATTTCAAATTTATATTATAAATGATTTATGGATGGGAAGGATAATGTCAAAAAAGGAAACCGTGCAAACAAGTTTTAATATTCAGGGAAAACAAACAATCACAAGTTACGGAGAGAGTTTATTATGTCCACTTGGCTTGCGTGGGAGTATTTATCTGAAGCAGTAAAATTAAATATTTAAAAGAAGCTCTAATTTCGGTTTTCAATCACTGTTCAGACGTTCAGAGCCAGTGATTCGAAAACGATGTTGATTTTTTTTGTTTACATTTATATATCTGTGGGTCGACGTGGTCGTACGTCAACGGAGATATTTGCAGTCTCAATACAAAGTCAGCCGCTTGTCTCATTCTCCGGGGATGTATTCCTCGCTGTGCGCTCAATTCCAAGCAAATCAGTAGAGCCGCCGACGTGGGGCCCAGTTTCCGAGAATCAAACAGAACATTTCCGGGTCAAACGTTCAAAGAGAGGATACGAAGTTGATTCGCCAGGATGGCGAAGATCCATAACACTGCTTGCGCCATCGAATCGGTCAACTTGATTGGAAACTAATTTCAAAATGGATCTTGATTTATTATTTCTTGGATTTGATACAGAATTGAATGTTACAGAAGACGATGACGAAATTATTTTATTTACCAAGAGAAAAACGTAAGGCGTGAAGTCGTTTCGATTTAGGCACACAAAATAAATCACCCGATGCGACGGCCAGACTAGTACGTAGTTCAAGTCTCATAAAAGATATCATAAAATTAATGTTGGCAAAGCTAAACGTAAGGTTACTGAATCGTAGCTATACGTTAGCAGTTCCATTCAATTTGGCGAGGATGTATTTTTCTCTTTGTGCCGGTTCCCTTGACTTTGGGAGAGACATTTATCTGCTCAACGATAAATGGTGAAAACTTTTAACAAGGTTTTCATTACGGCGTTCACCTTCAACTCCCTTATAATGCCATCGGCTTTTTATTTTAAATTTATAACTCCTTAAATCGGGTAAGACGTTTTAACTTCATGGAACTCTCTCTTGTCTGAACTCTCCGCTCATCGCAATATATTAAATCGTGTTCGCTGAAGTTTAGGGAGTAATAAAAATAATTTTTAATTAATGTAACTACTTTCGGTGTGAACGAAAATTCGCCCGTAAAGAAAAAAAATCAAGTCTAAACGAATTCTCCCGGGTTATTTATTGACGTCAGTTAGGGGGAAGGAAACAAGGTAAACGCACACAACAAAATAATGGTTCATATATTATGCAACGAGCGCTATTTCCTTCGTAACTTTAGCATATAATACGTCACTCTCGACGACGAATATGACGACGGCGCCGTACGTTTCGGCTCAACCTGTCTGCTATTAATGTGTACACTAATTACACCGTATATGATTACGAGTGGCACTAATTAGAACTCCATCCAAAGCTGAATTTCAACTACAACAGATGTAGTAATGTGTAGTTACACGAACCAGATATGAATTCCGGAACGAGGTTTAATTTCTGCGCTGCGTTTTGCGCAGGTCCCGTTTTAATTACTTCAGATTGACAGATGTGAATTATTAATAAAGTTCGCATTTCAAGTAGGCTATGAATTAGAACCACTCAATGCTTTAAGCGGATACGGAACAAAACGGAGAATCAATGATGAGTAATATTCACGAAATTCACCGGAGTATGAATACAGAATCACTTTTCAAAACGACTAGATTTCTAGAAAGTAAAAAACTACTGTTTCCTAAGGATTCAGAACTTTGTTACATGTTACATTAAATGAAACATCCTGTATGTTTTTTTAATTTTCCGAATGATTTCAAGTTTGACTCAACATTAATGTAAAAAATGGAATAGTATTTGAAAGCGAATGAAAAGAAAATTAATTAGATGTTTATGTTTGTTGGGGCTGCCCACACAAAAGCGAATCCCTGGCAATACAAAAATTGATTGCTACACAAACGAGTTTTTTTTTTCTTTAAATTTATTGAAACCCTGTGGTTCCTTTTTTTATAACTGAAAAACCAATTTTGCATGTGTCCCATCACCGCATTCCAGGACGAAATTATCCTTCTTTATTTGCATAATCATGCCACCGCAGTTTGTCATACATAAGATATTACAACACAAATTCACACACGCCCAGTGCGTGCCAGATGATGAATGATACAGCAAGTTGAAGGAAGTTGCGAAATGTTTAACATTTCGGGGGGGACGCGTAACACGTGCGCCCCGCGCCGCCACTTTCCCACCCCTTTTTGTCTTCAAATATGTATACACCAACGCGACTATCACGGATCATATGAGACTTCCAAAGTGGTGTTTTATGTTTCCAGAGATATAAACGACAGAATTATGGATATCGGCGTTGACGTCTCGGAGCAGTCTCCGGAAAACAAACGCGGAAATTTTATCGCATTCATCGCGAACCTTGCTTATCTGATATTCGAGACACTGCGAGGCGTAAAATTTGTTTCCTTTTTAAATGTTTATTCTTTTAGATGAATTTATTTTTAGATATTCATTTTCACCTACTTTTTTTTATTAATTTGTAAAATAAAGATATTAAAAGTAAAACTCATTTTCATGAGAAAACATAAGGTTAGCTAGATACATACACCCAGACATGCTTGTTATATTTGTTTGTAGTTAATAAATAAAATTGTTCGACTTTTTTAAAAGATGTGATCATATTGATGCAATGACTTTGATCTGTTTATAAATGTAAGAAGCCTACACGTGTGATAAGTTATGAACGACCTTCATATTTGTAGGGGGTTTGATGCGGTCCCTGGTGAGAATCCGTGGTGGAGAGGATGAAGCAACAGCTGGTCGTGGTGTTAAGATCTATGTAAATTGAGCATCTCGGGAACTAGCTCGTGCGTGTATACTTTGAGCGTCTCGGACACTAGCTCGTGTGTATATGCTTTGAGCATCTCGGGGACTAGCTCGTGTGTATATGCTTTGAGCGTTTCGGGGACTAGCTCGTGTGTGTATGCTTTGAGCGTCTTGGGTACTAGCTCGAGGTCAGAAACCTTGTTTCTTTCGAAGCTCGAGCCGTCTTCTTATATACGCTTTACCTTGCCATCGCTCCCGTAACAGCCGGCTGGCTGGCCAATCAGTGGCTTAGCGTCATCTCATTTTATTGGCTATAGTTCGTGACGCATTTCTGAGTGCCGGTCGCTATATGCCGACGATATCCGACAGTATCAAACAAATTAATGAATGTCAAGTTTTCTTTTAGAATTTGGAAAATGTCTGCCATAACGAGAAAATGAAACCTAGTAAACCCATTGACAAACGAAATTGAAAATATGAGGCTGAAAAAAATGTGGATAAGAACACCACGATAATAAAATGAGAGTGTAAAGAATAAGAACAGCAGAACAATACGGATTAAAGGAAAAACATTATAGAGAGTATCGGTTTTTAAATACCTGGGAAGCTTGATGATAACAGAAGATGCAAAGATAGACTTGGCCATATCGCACCCAATAAAGAAGGCAATAAATCTGATGGAGGATGGAAACAGCAAAATAGATGAAATATCTTTGAAGAATTAGCGGTAAAACCAAATGGTACAGAGAAAAAGATGGCTATATCAGAAAATTGACAAACCAAGAAAGTAGGTATTTGAGGAAAAGCAATTAAATCTACGAATGGATGAAAATACATTGGCGAAAACAATCATGGAAGTAGGGGAGTAGAGAATAGAAGGAGAAAACGATGGATTTGGAACTTGGGGAAAAAGATAGGAAAGTCTGCAAGGAAAATGGAAGAAATAGCAAAGGAGCGGAAGTTATGTAAAGATTGTATTTATATGCGACATCATGTTGGAGTATGAAGGATCACAGAAGAAGGAAAAATGTTTTTATGATTTTTTAATACACCTACTCGTGTACATACAAAGGTTCAAAATTTATTTCTTACTTTGCGTTTTAGTATGAAAAGTTTGCGCAATGACAAAAAAAAAGAAAATATCGTTTTGTTTTAACTAATACCTTCAGTTCGAGCAAACTTTATTACAAAACATCATAAAATGCAAATAATTTGCAAGACTTGCATACAGAGTAGAATTTTATGCCCGAATTATTTATATACGCCCTTGTTTACACCGTTGGCGATATAAATTGCATTAGACGGAAGTTTACGTCAAGTCGGCACAAAACCGGCGTGAAATTACCTCCCTATAAATCATTAATTGTAATTTATAATGAAAGGAAGCACCCTTAATAATGGAAACGTATTAAATCTGCCCTCATAATCGTCATCGTCTCGCAAATAAGGCGTCCCTTTGCGTAACCGGAGCAATAAATAACTTTCCGTCTGGCGCGACCTGCTTAGCGCTGTTTGAGTCCTGTCCTAAATAAAGCGGATCGGAAGGGCTTCCCTTTGAAAACGGTGTGCCTTTCGAGAAATATTGGAACGGCCTCGGTATAGTTTATTTTAGTAAAGGGGATCTGAGGACGATCTACAATGTCTTTTCTAATTTTTTTTTTCAAATTTTTTCCTTATATTAGATTTCCTCGCTTTTATATAACACCCACATTTTTTGATCAATTTTAGATACAACTCAGATAATAAATATCACCACGAAGATAATTACACAAAAGGGAATTCTTGTCCTTTAACCATACAGATTGACTACATGAAATTATAAATAAATTATTGTTGATACTTCATAACTAAAGCTGGTTCTTGTCGATACTTCAGCATAGGATTAAACCATAATTCATATGAAACCATCCTATTCTATGAGCTTCTTAAACACTTTGATCCAAATTGCGTCTGATATTCTCCTTCACTGAAGTATTTTTTCAAGTAACTACTTATTTTATAAATATTCTGCATTTGTATTAGGTTCTATGACTAAATTCAAGCTTCAATTTAAATTTAAACTGGCATTGTAGTTACAACTGGACCTAAGTCCAACTTTTTATTAGTAATTTATACGCTTATAGGGTGTTAAGAAAAGATTGACAGGTAATAGTGTTAGGGTAACAACTTCGCATAAGGAAAACAAAAATGTTTGAAAGTAAAATTCCTTGCCCTGATTAGTTTTAACATTTGGCAACATTTGAAAAGATAAAATAAATAAAATGTAACTCAAAATGTATTATAAATTTGTTAAGCATTATTGTGATATGTTAAAAATTAAAACTATATTGTATTTTTTGCTCTTTTTCTTCAAAACCTCTGGATTGGTATTATAAATATGTATAGAGTTATACTCATAGGCATTTTCTACCATTGCCAGCTGCATAAGAGTTTTGTTCGCTAGCGATTTACGTTTTATCAAATTGTAGGTCTAATTTACGACCATTATGTCGACCATTACGTTGTCGCCGTCAAATTTTGAATGCTGTAACTAGTATACCCGGATTACATTTCTGTCACATATAAATTTTATTTGTTCCTATTTTAATGGCAGTGCTTTATTGGACACAAATTCGGTGTTTTATAAATTTAACCTAACGTGTACATAACATAATTGCAGCACTAAAAATAATTATACCTAGTTTAAATGTAAGTTACTAAATAAAACTCTCCAATTTTTCGAAGTTGTCGTTTACGTGAAATGCATCACATGCGAACGTATTCTATTTTAATTCTAATTACCAAATTGTATTACTATTTGCATTTCCTTCTGTTACTTCGAGTTACTTCCGACACTGAATTATATGTTTATCGTATTTCCCTTGGTTTTACTTTTCGTTTTCTTTCCGGATTTTTGAGGGGCAAAATTAATATCATAATGTGCAAAGTTATAATATTTGAAGAAGTAGAGAAAAACTGAAATATCGTTGGCATAAAATTCAGACTAATAATATCTTAATGATAATTAATTTACAACTGTCGAAATGGGTACGAAATACTAAGAACAATCAGTTGTAATTTACAGTCCCTCAGAGACAAAGTATAATTATGAAAATGGTCGAAAAGCACATTAAGCTGCACGCTGAAAGCTCCGGCCTATAAAACAGTTTACGACTGTTTAAGCAAAGGTCGTAAAAACGGAGCACTCGACTACATAGCATAAGTAAGAGCCCTTTTTATTCTATTTTGAAAATATTTGCCTCCGAAATTCAAGTTTTTTTTACAGATTTTTTAAAGTTGTTTCCATATTAGCCCTCGCCCGCCGTTCGTAAAACATAGATTACGATTTTTCCGCATGCTTAAAAAGATCAGCGGAAATGAAATTTAAATTTTATATGCGATGTTATTTATTGTGCCTCCGCGGAGAAGAAAGGGAACGGGAAGAGTAACAACCGCCGACGTTTTTCTTTCGGGAATATATTGTGCTCGCCTTACATAATGAAAATAATAATACGAAACTGCGTCCCTTATTAAGTCAAAGCCCGAATTTATTTCGGGCGCTCATTATTTCACCATTAATTATGTAAATATACTTGGCTTTAGCTCGTTAAAACTCGAATCAAAATTTCTATCGTCTCGTAAATTATAACGGACGGGGGCTTCCTCTATTGCGCTCTTTAAGTTAATTCCAAGATTAAGTGCACTCCACTAACCTTAAATAGATGAAAAAGCTTTACCGCTCGGTGAATTAAAAAAGAGAGAATGAAGACTACCATGTTGGTACAATATAACGTATGGCGGACCAACCACACTGATATAACACGAGTACCTTAAATAACGCCACCGGAGATTTATTGTAATTCATTTTAAAAAGCTAACAAAACGAAACGCCGCTTTTCGGCGGGTGGTTATGTGATTTATTGCCTTTATAGAGTGTGTTTACAAGAAAACTAATTAATTTTACATAAGTCGCGTTAATCTAAGACATTATAACCAAAATAAATTATTTTGATTTTAATATATGGGGCACTGAAAAAAAGTCTCATAAGTCCCGTTGTATTTTCAATTTATCTTGCTTGCTTCATCAGATAAACACTTTCATAATTAATACTAGAATTAAAATAGAGATGCAGTAGTACAGGAGTAATAAAAATGAAAGGAAACTCAAAATAACAAGTTTCTGTATAATAGTTTTTAGCCTATGTAACTATTTATAAGCCATTAATAAACTACTATTTGTTTAATTTTCTTTTAACTTGCTGTATACGTACTAGCGTATCATGTATGTGTAATAGAATGAACCTTGTGCTTTACCAAGCTTAATAACTTGTATTACGTTGTTGATCTCTGTCTGCTTTGCAGACAGGATGTAACAAGCTATTTAAAATTTCCTTTGTAACCATAATTACTCTATCTGCTCTAAAAATAGGTTGCGCGAGCACACAATCCTTACAAGCCTTAGATAAATCCGCCGAAGCTGTGGAGCTTTCGCTCTTCTAGGGCAGCGATAACATAATTCAGCATCGACATCACCGCATCAGATTTGTTTTCGACGAAAACAAAGTCGTGTTGTTCTTTTTAGATGAAAAATCGAAAACACGCTTTTAGAGACAGAACAATATGTGCTGGATCTGTACATACAAACAGAATATATTTTCTTAGATTAATTAAAGTATTTGTTACGGTTTAAAATATAACTGTCTATCTTGTCTAGTTGATTTAAAATGATCTTTGCATATACACTCCATTTAATTAAACTTAAATATATACGCCATGAGAATCGATGTTATCATGACAGGATAGAATTCTCTCTTGAGTGGATCCGGTGGTCAGAAGATGCCTTGATATATGAACGTACAATGAAGCTCCGCATGGTAAGTGAAATTGTCAAGCGCAATACCTTTATGTATCTGAGCACGAAATGTAGGTGTGTAGGGGCCAATTATTGTCCATGATGAATAGACGCCCAAATACGATGAGCTCCAAGATAACTAGCTGACGGTCATTGTTACAATGGCTGCCTTTGTTCTGAACAATGTGCCGAGCAATATTAATTCGTTTTTGAAGTCTCGATTTCATATTTCGCTTCTTAACGTCTCAGTGACACGCTTATTATACGGCGAGGAACACAACGTAATTAATGATGCCTAGAATGTTTGAGAAATTAAATTGATTGATTCTTGTTTAGTATTAGTCAATCCACCAGGCCTTCTAGTATTAATTTTTAATCTCCTCTGCTCATCAAACTTTATAAACACCGAACTAATATAAAGAATAAAATAACATTACAACTTCAAGTACAGGATTAGAATGAGATAACCAAAGATTGGATTCTTTACACAGTTTTCAAAATAACTCCCAACCAATGCAATCGAAGCGTCAAAAAGAGGCGTGAAATTATTTGTGGTGTACGAAAAAGAATGAAAGTAAAAAAAAGTGAAACTCACAACTAGAAATGATAATAATCATTGAACATAAGATGAAAGCGATGAATTTATCTGCTTCCTTGGCTTGCATTACACAAACCAAAGTTTAAATTTTCATTTCTGCACGCGTTTCCTAACAAATCACCAATGACGTTAGTAAACTACGAGGAATGGTGTCTCGTGAAAGCTCTGATTGTGTTTTGCACGAAGTTTTCCGTTCGTGGTCGGATTCTTATGTATTTCACGTTCGTAATCGGCTGCAAATACATTCCGTTTATTCCGACCTGTCGTTTGTTTACTTTTTTTTTTTTTTTTACTAAAGTTACAATTTTGCAGTTTCATTTAGTCGCCTGGAAACTTTAAGATTTTGACAAATTTACATTAATTCGGTGCGCGACGTATTTCAGTTAATTAAGTTTTCTTCTAAACCTACCTCTTCCTTATAGCAAACTGCAATTTATAAGAACTGAGAACCAAGATGGATTCTTCTACTTTTTGCTTAAAGAAGAGCGTTTTGATGTATTTGCTGTCAAGATTATTACCTTTATCAATAGTTTCAAATACTGTTTTGACGTTGTGTTTTCAAAGTTGAGTAAACATCGAAAATATTGAAAAGATGGAGGCTCATCGCTAGATACAGTCTTTTTCTTTTGGTTTTCCCCTTTTGTCAAATGTGTTTCCGAATTTGTCAAATGACTTTCCAATCTGTTCAAAATATAGTAGGCCTGCGGATTGGAAAGTCATTTGACAAATTCGGAAACATAATTGACAAAAGGGGAAAACCAAAAGAAAAAGACTGTAATATTTTAAACCATCTTAAACACCTTTATTGGCTTCATGAAAACACCGCAGATGAAGAGATCTTGCATTAATAAAAAAATCTTAAGGAAAAATAAAACTTAAAATTTGCAAGGAGCTAAACAAAAGGTCAATCCTCAATGGAATTAGATAAAATGCTAATATTTTGAATACTGATTGATAGTCAAAACAAAAATGTGTACATCTCCATTCCTCATTGTGGGCAAGATGACGTAACAGCTGTATTTTTTCTACTGGTATTTATCCAGAACCGTTGAAAATAGCGAAGGTGGTACAGTCTTTTTCTTTTGGTTTTCCCCTTTTGTCAAAAGTGTTTCCGAATTTGTCAAATGACTTACCAATCTGTTCAAAGTATAGTAGGCCTGCGTATTGGAAAGTCATTTGACAAATTCGGAAACATAATTGACAAAAGGGGGAACCAAAAGAAAGATGCTGTAAGAGCTCACAAAAAAATAATAATTCAAAGATTGAAAACTACAGGGTAATATCAAACACATCTGTTTCTGCCAGGGCAATTGACAAACTTATGTGTCAACACATAAAGGAAAAATCCTTCATAGTTCGTAAATGAAGGAGTACTAATATCGCTTCATATCAGTTATTACAGTTAAATTTAATCGCAGAGAATTTGCGACGTCTCCTGTATGTATATGTTGTCTGAACATCTAACAACACTGTTAACCCTTGCCGGAAACATCTATTTGAAATCCCGCTTTCGTATTGGTTCTTTTATTCAGAACTCTTGACGTCATAATCATGACATTGGTTACCGCTTATGACGTAATGATATTTCGGTGTCTTTCCGCTTTACGTTGGCGTTTCGTTCAGTGTTGAATCTGCTCCCTTGGTGTACAGTTACGTGTTATTGTGATAACGAAATTGTTGCTCTGAAAGTGAGGAGAATTTAACAACGGCCCTGCCGGAATAGAATTCACACCACCGAGCGAGTTTTGGGGTATTTTCAGCCCCATTCCCAGCTTGGGATTCTCGCAAATTTCAGGTAAAATATTGAACAAACTGGCCAACGCCATTTTGGGACGCTAACGGTTTTCATTTCTCTTCAGGCTTCCAGTACAGGCTTTCAGTTCGAGCTTTTAGTTCGACTTCGACTTTCAGTTATCAGTTTTCGGACAAGTCGAAGTACTATTTCGATTTATCGTATCGAGCCAATTCGCCTCCATTGCGATGAAATCAGTTCGGATGTTCCTGCGATGTATCTTGCGAATTCGCTTTGAACAGGATCACCGGTGTTAGAAACAACCCACAGGTGTCGTCGTGAGTGCTAACTTCACTCCACGGCTCGACTGACAGATGAATGTGGCCGCCTCCTGACAGCAAGGTCGTGAGTTTTGAAATCTATCTTTATTGTTTTTTTTTGTGAACGGTTATTGCATGCTTTACCGGAGAGCGAATTTTTGGCTGAATGCAGTTGGTATATCTAAATATAGTTTTTGTTGTCATTAAGTAAATAAACTGACAACCGTAGATTGTTCGCATTTTACCTATGCTTGAATTTGGTTTGTTGCAAACAAGCACCTGTATCATCTGGTGTGTGTGATAACCTGCATTCGCTTGAACCTTTGATTATCAATAAAGCTTATGGGCCAGTTTACAGAAAATTTAATTGCAATCAAATTTTAATGACGTTGTTAATTTGACAGGTCGCAATGTAATTCTTATGGCAACTTAATCGTGATTAGTTTAATTCGAAATTAAATATTTCATTTGCTTTCTGTAAACCCACCCTAAATTTGTTAACTTTAAGTGAGTGTTTGCGTTACCCTTCCTTCACGTTCCAGTGAGCCAAGTGTAGCCTCTATTTTGTTTTTGACTTTTTGCCCAATCCAGTTAGTTCGGGGATACTGACGGGGTTGTTTGTCTATCGGCTGAGGTCTTCCGTCCTGGCGCCCTTAAGAATTTAACATCGTATTGACCCACTCCCTTCTCACTGTTGCTAGCCGAGGGGATAGCTGATAGTTAATACAGCGCAGAATTTGTCACCTAGTCAAGGTAAGGTTGAGGCTGTCAATTTAAAGTAAATTTGGTGACACAATTTTATTAATAATATTTATTATAACTATTAGAAAAAAATATTTGAATGTCTTCTCTACCAATTTTCTTTGTACTCAGGACTAGTTTCATCTGCTACGTAGACGTTTTTAAGTGATCAAAACTAAATATAATATAAATGTAATTTTTGAAGTAAAAATGAATGCATAAATTCTTAAAGTAATTCCTAATAATATATTAGAAATAAGATGTGTGTGTTTGAGTAAATTTATATAATGACAATGTTTAACTGTATTCTTTTCTTAACGCTACCTAACATTTTCTTTATTTTTTCTACATTTCTGAAGCTTCTAATCTATTTCCATACATATATTTTAGACTTTTGTTGTTGGAAAATTTCTTATTGTGAGAATCGACCAAAAAGAGTTCTTTAAGACTTAGAAAATATTCTTGCATTATGGCAGCTGCTTAGGAGAATTTTTATTCTTTCTTCTTACATTCAATTTCCTAGCATACATGCATACCCAGTCTAATCTTCAATCTTTTATCTTAATAACCACATCCCTTGCATTTTCAATTATGGCTTCCTTCAACAACCTTTAAATTTAATTATTCACCTTTCCTATAGCTTCATGGAATCGGATAGTACTTGCAATTAAAATATTCTTTCTAGTTCACTTCCGACTTGTGTTCATATCCTTAAGCTCTTCATCCACTAATTTTAATTTTTTTCGGTATTTTAAGAAGATCCAATTTTCTGAACAATTTATCACTAAGTTTTTAAAATCATTCTTACTTCAATTTCAATACTATCGTCCACTTCGCAACTCTTTATTACTTCATCTTCATTTTCTTCAAATATTTCCTCATCCTTTAACGGAATTTTTCCTTCTTCTGTTTCCCATTGCTTTTTCTTAATTTAGAAATTTGTTGCAAGTCGGTTTTGATCGCAATGGATTGCTCGAACATCCTCTGGACAGCCGTTTCGTTAACAGAAGAGAAGCTTAAGAACTCCACTACAATCTCACCGCTTGTTCTAATTATCTCAGAATCGAGCAGCAACAGTTTAGGTCGCGATATCCTGCGGCCCATGTTTGACCTCAAATTGTGTGAGAAATGACAAGTAGCAACAACCAGTTTACTGCCTAAAAGTTATCCCATACAAAGAGGCCAAATAATGATTTTACAGAAAATTTGAAAATTTAGAAATTTGTTGTTGGCCGGTTTTGATTGTAACGGACTTCTCCTCTTTCTCGGTCCTACTTGGGACCTCGTCAGCTGTCCAGAGAATTCTCGAGGAATCCATTACATTCAAAATCAACCTGCAACAAATGTTTAAATTTTTAAATAGGCCGTAAAAGCATTATTTGGCCGCTTTCTGTGGAATGATTGATTAGACAGCAAACTGGGTGCTATTTACCATTTCCATGACCTACTAGATTTCGCAAGACAGAGCTCTTATCCGGCCTGGGCAATATTTTTTTTAACGCAAATTTTCCTCGTTTTGGCGAACTTAATATTAATTGAAAAGGGCGTTCCGGATATGATCTGCTTTCGATTTTTTGGGTAAGTGGCGCCAGAGAAGAAACACTTGGACAAATTAATTGCTCAGGCCGGATAAGACAACTGTTTCGTGAAATCTAGTAGGTTGTGGTCACTTCTCATACAATTTTAGACCTAAACAGTTGTTTTTCCTTTATGTTCATTAAGTCTTTAATGCCAAGAGAATATTCATTTCTGTAAGGTGTAATATCGATTAATACGTGTTTAAAAACTATTAAATTTTTCATCAGAAATAATGAACTCGGAAAAATGTATGCAATTCCTCTTTATAATGCACATACCTAAGGAAAATTGGCCGTAAGAAAAAGATATATTCGAAAAAAAGGAAGTAGATAAGATAATAGTTTTTTTTATTAGTGTTACAACTTACATAAGTAACACAAATTCTTTGAAACGGACACTGAATATGCGCAAGCTGTCGAACGACGGCGAAACGTTAAGTGTTAGTGCGCATATTCAGTGTCCGTTTCAGAGAATTTGTGATACAATTTTCATCGGACAAGAACCTGCCTGAATTACACAAGTAAGTAGAGTCACAAGTACAGTACACAAGTAACGCTAAGAAAACCTATTGTAGCAACTTACTTGTTTAAGTTGTAACACTAATAAAAATACTATTGTAGCAAGGCTTTACACCCTTTTTCGAATTAAATTTGGCTACAAACAGCACGGAGAACTTTACTAAAAAGGTATAACATGGTAAAGATTATAACTCATTTTTAGAGAAAGGGCACCAATATACATAAGTACAGACACTAACAAAATTCCACACTAATTCAGTACAACAGTAACAGAACGACCATTAACGATAGAATAAAAACAGATTTTGTGTCCCTTTTGGGAATTTAACTTTTCATGTAATTTAGGTTGGCATTATGTTGTCACTCTGTCATTTGACTTTAGTTTAGAAATGGCTACGCTTGCGGATTCGACTTAAATAGGTTTGTAATTAATTTTTCTACTTTTTAGCAATAATTTCATAAGTATTTTTTAAACTTTGTAGTTTTGATAATGGAATTTGTTCCCAAAATGTCAACTAGTCAACTTTAGTGAACTTTGTCAGTGTGATGATTGATCAATAAACAGATTTGGAAATTTAAGTTAGAATTTAGAGTGACTCGACTTCTTTTCGACAAAAAAATTTTTTCAAAAAAAAAAACGAACAGATCATAATTCTGGGAATGAGTACCTACTTATAAGGTCTTATTACAGTTTATTTATTTTGTTAACATTTTTTAGTATGTAGGTAGGGGAACACGGGGCAAGATGGGGATAGGAGGTAAAATGGGGATGCGTCGTAAAAATATACTGGGTTGCGTTTCTTGCACGATTTGTTGTCGAAAGTATTCAGAGTTGTCGCTTATATCTTAGAAAAATTTACAGAGCGCTGCGGAACGTGTATATTTAGTTATAACGGATTTTAGTTTTTTGATAGTGTCCATCTGACATCAAAAAATTACGGAATTAACAAGGTAAGTAAATATTCGTTAGGTTTCATTATGAAATTGGCTTCGTTCCTAGTTAGAAGAATCTGTGTGGATACAAAATTGGATGAATTAAGTTGTTTTAGAGTAGGTAACCCACAATTGCTACTTAAAGATTGTTTGGGGCAAAATGGTTGGGGCATAATGGAGATTTCCTCATTTTACCCCTTTGTATGGTAATACTCTTAAAACAATATTTTTATGGTAAGGGTGAGACAAACATTCCCAACAGTTTTTCTCTCATTAGTGAGCAAATATATGCCTACGGTTCACGCTATTGATTCAATGATAGTTCGAACAATAACAGAATTTAAATATCAAGTAGTTTTTTAGGAATTTTCCGTGCACTTACTACAAAAAAGTTGGGTATCACATTACTCAATGTAAGTAACTACTATTTTAAATTACAGAATGGTGCGTACTTATAAAAGAAAGACCAGTAGGCAGACATGGTCGGAGGAATCTAATGAAAAACGTATTGACTGGCTTTCAGGTTTTTTGAAGAGGCACCCAGACTTATCTTTGCGGCTACTTGAAGCAACATCAGCTGCAAGAGCCATGGGATTCAATAAGATAGCAGTGGGGAGTTTCTTCAAATTGCTAGTAGAGACAGTTGACAAACACAAATTGGTTCCCAGCAAGATATTTAACGTAGATGAGACTGAAATCACGACTGTTCCAAGAAACCAGAGGTCGTCGACAAGTAGGTTCTCTTATATCTGCGGAAAGAGGTCAGTTTGTTACTGCCGAAATATGTTTCTCTGCTGATGGAACTTACACGCCTCCATTACTAATTTTCCCTAGACAACGTATAAAATCTGAGCTGTTAGATGGGGCTTCACCTGGTACTTAGATGGAATGTCATCCTAGTGGCTGGATACAAAGTAACATTTTCGTTAAAGGTTCAAGAAGTTTCTAGAGTTTTCTAGGGCAAGTAAAGACAATCCTGTTCTTCTGTTACTCGACGGCTACGCAACTCATACAAAAAATATTGAATATATTGACCTTGCAAGAGATAATGGTGTTATCTTATTCTGTTTTCCACCACATTGTACGCACCGCTTACAACCATTGGACGTCTCTTTCATGAAACCGTTAAATGTTTTCTATAGTGATGAGATTCGAAAGTGGTTAAGGTCTAATCCTGGACGCGTTGTGACTCAGTATCAAATTGCGTCATTGTTTGGAAATGCTTACCTACAAGCAGCTACTATGACTACAGCCATAAATGGATTTAAGAAAACTGGCATTCAGCCTGTAGATCCCAATATGTATATTTACTGAAGCAGATTATTTAGCAGCCGAAACTACAAATATTGAATTAGAAGTTTCAGTAGAAAATAATAATTCTGAAAGAAATATAAATATAATTGCCACAAACACGCGGAAGACTGAGGACACCAATAAATTAATTATTATCTACAGGAACAATAAAGAATGTAACGTCTACTATTGTCAGCTTTGACTGCTCAAATTTACAGGACTCACGCCCCTCAACATCGAAGGCCCATCATAGTAAACTCTCCACAAAGTAGTTTCAATGTTTCTATTCAAGATCTTATGCCAACACTTAAACGGCTAGCCACAAAACCCAGAGCAAATCGTCGAAGGGGAAAAACTGCAATTCTTACTTCAACTACCTATAAAAATGAATTAATGGCTCAACAGAAAAGCAAATGTGTAAAAAAATGAAAGGGAAACGAGTGTTGTTCCAACAAAATTAGTTAAATCCCAAAAACGAAAGAAAACCCATGATAGTTCTTCATCAGAAGTAGAAGATGACTCCCATGCGGAATGTTTATACTGTCAATGTCTCTATTCCAAGTCCCATGAAGGCTGGATTCGTTGTACTTTGTGTCTTAGATGGTCACATAACTCTTGTGCACAAGTTGACGATGATGATGACGAGTTGCTTTACCGTTGTAAATTTTGCGAGTCTGATGATTAGATGTCCCCTTATTGCCCCAATAATATTTTCATTTTGCTTGTTAATTTCATTTTTTTAAATGAAAGAATCTCTAAATATCAATTTATTTCTGTATGTATACTTATACAAATAAATAATAAATGATATATTTGAATTTCGATTTTGTAATAACTATTTTCCAATTTTTTTTAAGTATCTTGAGTTAACGTCCCCATCTTGCCCCGGGTTCCCCTTCACTTATTACTGACGATATAAACCGAGTTGTTTACTATTTATATTATCAATATAGATAGTGTAAATTTCAATTAGAGTCAAAAGACAATAAAAGGAAATTATGATTACATTTTAAAATTAATTTGAATTAATTAAAAAATGAATATTTTCATATAGAAAACGTACTTTTATTTAGTGAACCTTCTGGGTGATCATTTTGAAAATAATCAACTAATAAATTTGAGAGGTTATTTATGCGAGTCCTCCCTCTTTATGCTTAAGTAAGTACGTTAGGAAATTGGTTCCATTTATCGTATAAGATCGTAGGTAAAGATTCGGAAAGTAAGGAGGCAAATAATAGAATTAGCTTAAAGCAAGTCGCGTAGATAATCTCCTGCGAAATTAAAAATTTAATAAAAGTCCTAATGAATTTTTAAAACAAATTAACTTTCCGCCGGCAGCGGCGGGATAAGAACCGACTCTTACACTGCAAATATTGGAACGTAAGCAGCAGCAGCAGCAGCCGGGAATAAAGCGGCACAAACACGGCTCCCCTTCAGTTCTAAGATTTCCAATTACGATAAATATTGTCTTACTAATAAGATATTTATTATTTTAACGAGATAGATATAAATTAGAGGACGCCAATAATATTCTCGAGGTATTCCTCCTACGCATTTGATGTTTTCCGGCGCCGCAAAGGAAAAAAACAATCGTATAAAAGGAAAACAGCTTAAGGATCTAAATTGTTTTCTTGTACGTCAATTTTTTTTTAGATAAATTCTCACAGCTTAAAAGGACCCTTTAGACTTCCACATTTTATTTTAAGACCAAATTAATTTGATCCTGTTTGTTGAAAGTAACTGAATAGAATTTCGTTATTTCTTTCACCTCAAGTGTTTTTTTTTGTTAGTTTCAAAACGGAAAAGCTCACTCCAAGTAAAGTAAATGTTCGATCACATTTTATTCCCAAAGTAAATATGCGTTCTGAGTTGTGAGTAAAAGACTGGGTATTTGTAACTATAATTAAATAAGGACACATCTATTGGCTTACTAATTAATTCTGGATCGGTTTTAAATGGGAAATTTTCGTGTCGGTGATTTACGTTTTGACGGGCAAACAATTTGAATAAGCGATTAGAAAAAAATTCTTCAATTTGATGCATTATTTCAATTTTATGGCCGCCCATTAATCAATTGTAGCTCCTGAGAGGGACAATTTAATTGATGTTCGACGTTGGAAATCTGATTACGTTTTATGTCATGGATTGTATTGACGGCGCAACGTGTTTTTCATACGCGAGGAGGATTCTGTAATTGCTGCCGAACAAAATCCGGCAATGACATACGTTAAATATTTGTGACTGCGCCATTTGTACTGCTATTTGTTTTAATTTAAATTCTAACTAACGACCGCCCATTTAAAAAAGTTAGGTATTACTTTGTAAAAGCTGTTTTTATTTTTACAATCACATTTGTTATTGATATTATCAGAAATGCCTCCTGAAGATTTATAATACATAAATTGCTGTTTGCATAATATTCAATAGTAAAATAAAAGGAACAGCAAATTCAGCTTATGCACTGATAAGCACAGGACACTCAAGCTCCTTACGTCAATTTTTGAAACCTGTCCCGTCCATTTTAATCCTCAACGATGTAATCCCTTTTCGAATAACGTAATTTTGCTTGTAAGCCCTAAATAAATTAATCCGCTTAAGACAGAACACGTCATATTTCATCAGGTCGTTAAACAAGTAGGCCGAGATTTTCTCGCTTAAGTGTGCTGAGTAGATCCTTATCGAGTTACAAATGGGGCTCATGTTCATTTAAGGAAGGTGTCAAGAAACACATGTAAGGTTTTAAGGCCTAATTATGTCGAAGGAACACTTTCTCATACCCCCGACTGACACAACACCCACTTAACGACACTAATCGCGTTCAGGTTTTGATTGCCTTTGAAAAAAAAAGGGTGCGAAGCTTTTTTTTGAAAAATTTAAATAACACCCCTTTGTTTTGGAATCTCATAAAATCGTAAAAAAAACGAAAATTGAAATAAAACAAAAAATAAAAGATTATTGATTAGTTGATTATATGTAGTTACAAATAAAATTCTTGGACTTCTATAATAGAGTACGTATATAAATAATTAATCAGGCTTTTAATACTCAAATACTTGGCAGATTGAATTTAGCTGTGCGATTCCTGTGCAAATAAAAATTTAATTTTGAAACGGATACACATCACACATTTTGCACAAATATCCGCAGCATGAATTCCTTAAATTCCGAGGTTACTCCCGGTTTATAAATATGGCTCGCTCTAATAAAACATGCGGAAGAGTATTATCGAGGTCAAATTGTATTATTCTCGAATTTATTAAGTATCGATCGGGAGGTACCGTATAGCCGCGATCTACCATATCAAAATTATCACAGAATTGCCAAAATCGGTGGGACATTGTATTTTTTATCTTTTTATTTTATAAAATGTTTGGCCAAAGAAAAAATAAGCATATAAATATTACTCTAACCTTTTTCTGTTACAAATAATTAAAATCGGCTAAATCTGTCGATTTTTGTACTGAATCTTGTTACGTTTCAAAAATCTCGCAAGAAATAAGTTGGCAACATTTGAGAATTTCGGCCAATTTAGAGATCATTGTGGCAATCCCGATCAACTCAGTGCCACAGTATACATTTCAATCAGTAGGGACAGCTTGGGGTTTTCATTGTGACAGTTTTTGAACGCGCATGTCTGAAAACTGGCGGTCCTTCCACAAACGGCCGTGTGTGGCGCACCGGTTAATTCATCAATTGCTTTTTTAAATGGGCGTTTTTTAATTCAGCATTTTGGGTGATGAATGCGGAGTAATGAAAAAGATTAAACAGAAAACCATCTTTGTTAGATTATAATGGATTTATGTTGTGTAAAAAGCTTGAAGTTGTGTATAACAACATCGCATTCTATGATTTACTTGCAATGATTTTTATCCGTGCCACTTTTTCAGGTAGTGACATCTAGTAGCAATAAAATGAACGCCCGCCAATAACAGCCATATTGAATGTGAAAACGGTAGTATGAATATCAAAGGTGCCGACACAAGCTGTCCCTACTGATTGATGAATATACTGTGCCAGTGCAGGCTCGAAAATATTGATTGCGAAAATCGATCCCTCATATGACCATTTCGGTAATGGAGCGTTTTTATTGGTCGAAACTGACTCCATCTGCGATCGCTTCGCGTCTTCCCAGTTCGTTTTGTTTCAAGGCGTCATTTTCTCGTTCAACGTCGTTGGTACTGTGTCGTGCGTTCCAATCTATCGGATTTTTGCTAAGAGAAATTAGAAGAACTCAATACCACCAGACGAGTTTCGGATATTCCTTGTTATCCTATCAAGCCTGGATTGTATTAAAATCTAGGTTTTTTTAATTCTCGTGAACGCTGTTCGTGCACTCTTCGTGTACATCTCCCTATACGATTTCGTATCCTCATATGTGAAATACCCTTTTCGCTCTTAGTTAATTAATTAATCATCCCTTGGAAGCAGTTACGAAGAGCGGCCAACAGGAGGCGTTGCCGCAGTTTTGCTAACTTCGCTTCAGTCGATGTTTGACAGGTACACTGAAAATTAACAAACAACTTTCAACTTTCTGAACACTTTTGGATACGGTGAGTTTGTATCGTTTTAATTTTATGTTACTGCTTGGACGCGCGCATTTTACCAAAGAGCAAATTTCGACTGTTCTTGCGTTTAATTAACCGATGTAATTTCGTTTGTAATATAAGTGGAATTATTTAAAATTTAATTTAATTTCCTTTAATTAAAGTATTTGTTTGTCAAGTAGTTTACCTAAAACAGTTTGTTCGACGAGTTTTTTTTTCTTTGCCAATTCCTTTTAACAACCACGTTCTGCTACCACTTTGCCAATTCCCTTTAACCATCACAAATTTAGCTATTGTGTTTTGTGCGTATATCTTCAGCGTACAAGTGAGTAAAATAAAATCTCCTGGTTGTGGCGAATGTTCACCTGCAGAACCGAGGCGGTTTGGGAACGCTGCCAATGTTATTACGGATCAGCTGGACACCTTAGTTCACCCTGGTGTCTTTTATTAACATCAAATTATCCACCCCATTCTTTACTATTGCTAGTCAAGGGGAAAGCTGGTGAAAGAAACAGCGCAGACTTGTTACCGATCAGAGTAAACAGGAGTATTTCATCAAGGCTGCTTGTATAAAAGGTTTAAGCTAGGAATAAAGTTAATCCTAAGTTACAATGTGATACACAAAATGCTGTACGTCATACAAGGCTGAGTTTCTCAGTCCTAGTTTAACTTTAAACTCCTGTTTAGTTCCGTAGGAACAATTGTTTTCATAATTGCTACCATGGGAATAAACAGGAGTTTAGAGTTAAATTAGGACTGAGAAACCCAGCCCAAGTGTCACATTCTAACTTAAGATTAGAGTCAATCCTGGCTTAAACCTTTTATACACCGCAGTCAACGAGTTTTGTGGTAACAATCGTTCCCCGGTATTTTCATTCTTTTTGGATTGGGATTTGGAAAAGTGTATTCTATATCCCAACACCGCCATCTGTCTTTCTGCATTTATTCTTGAATAGGTTTTAAAGTAGAAACAAGTTTTGGAATAAAAAATCGCATGCAAATTGATTTCTTTCAAAACATCATTGAATTCGTAAATACGGTACTAGCTACTTTAAGGCTTTGGCCATTCCGAACATGTCCCTAATATTAGATTTTTGGAACTCCTATTTACACTCGTTAGAGTTTAAACTGAAGTTCGCACTTTGTACACGACGCCAAAAATACGTCATGGATATACGAGGGCGTCTCTCTAATTATAATCCCGTAAAAGTTTGAAACAATTTTATTTTACAATGAAGTCTCCTAAAACATTTTGTAAATTGATGATGAATGACTTTCTGGTTTTCAATTGCCGACTATTAAACGGTAATTTCTATTACAATCTGCGACAAAGTAAAACATGGTTTGGTTCGATAGGTTAAAAAGGGATCGGCGAAGAGATTCAGACCCGGATAACGAAGCATACAAATCATTTATTAGAGCCGGCTTTATCTTATAAGAACTTTTATTGACGAAGCTTTCACATTTTGCAAAAACTAAATCAGAATTTTTGCAGTACATGTATCAGTTGCCTGTACACTTTATAAATATGATGAGAACGCCCTTGAGTAAAGAGTTACAATTAAAAATCCATCAGTAATATTTATTTTATCGGCATTTCCTTTGATAGTACCAATCGGTAACTTAACCATCAGAAAAAAATACTGAGGTCGTGGCCATTCTTTATTCTTCGCCTACAAATACAAGAGCGCCGATGCTTCCTTTATTCAACTCGACTCCATTCATTAAACCGATCGCCATGAAAATTAATTTGCCGTCCGATTTCAATCAGTTCGGTCGAGCTATTAACTCATCGACGATACATATCCTTTTCTGTTCCTGCGGATATCTCGTTTCCCCGTCTTCCGTCTTGTCGGTTATTTCTCAGTAAGTACTACCGGTATTGTGCTTTTAGCTTTTTGCATTTTTAATTGCGGAAAGCGCAGGACAATGCCGCTGCCTGCAATAAAACTCGGCGTGCTTTTCTTCTTTTTCTGCTCGAATCAGATTCTTTCTGTGCCTTAAATAATCGCCTGCTTTAATATTTCCCCTTAGCGTGAGGGCTGTTGATTTTTAAAAACGTTTAGAGCGAGCTTGTGCGTTGATAAAAATGAGGGAGCGTATTGAATGCACACATATACCTATAGTTAGATCTATGTATATACTATTCCAACAGAAATAATAATACCGTTTATGTCCATTTTGTTTTGGTGTCTATTACATGACGAAATGGAAATATTATGTGGTCTGACATCGTTAGATTACTTTCCTTGCGGTTTTGTGAAATTCGAGGTCCAAAATTCCAATTTTTTGTCAAGGAACTATAGAAATTCATTAGAATTCATATGAAACTGGTAACACCTGTTGATGGAAGGACGTTTAATTTTGGCTCGGTCTGGTGATGACCTCATTTTATAGCAACTACATGAGAGAAGCAATTATGAATTTTATGGTTCCTTTCATTTACTTATACGCATTACTAAAAGGCACTTTCTGATCTTTTATGGTGTCAACCTTAAAAAAAAAGGCATATAAACCCATTTATCATTTTGGTTTATCACCAGCATTCAAGAACAAGCTGTACGTCCAATTGGTTACCTTATTTCTGACTCGGTTTTATCTTTCATTTGATTTGAAGTACACTAGGAACCACAAATAATTTGACAACTCTGACAAGTAAAAATCACTGAACTGATTATATGCACACAATGTGCAAGGGCTATTCGAAAAAGTATGATGGGGAAACAATCAGCAGAAGAGGATTACTATAGTATTCCTTAACCTGTGGATCGCTTAGCGATATACCAAGAGAATCACCAATGACTTAATAGAAATTGACACAGAATTTTTTTTAAATAAAGGGTAATTTAGAAAGATTTATTTTCTTGAAAGCTTTACTATTTGAAAATAGCATTGCAAATCTACTAGCTGTTTTTAGACAAAGCCGCAGTTAAAGGAAAATATACACAAAAAAATAATTCACTTTTATCGCCTGCAAAGTATGGCGTGAACACTCACAATTTCAATGGGCAAAAAACAAATTTCTCGTCTGCGGTACGCAATTAAACAAAATTTATTGGTTCGGTTTAATAATTTGGGCGATATTGTTGGACAACAGTACGCAACACACAAGCGCGCAAAAAGAAATATATAAAATACGGCGCTGTCGTTTCATTATTTCGTTTATAATTTAGTTTCCCCGTTGGTAAATCGCGCTCGTTAACCGTCAGCAACAGTCTACTTTGAATTTATTGTTTTAGAGCAGTGGCGTGTTGTTCATCAGCTGTGCGAATAAACAGCGAACCGAGAGGTATTTCGTCGATGCAATTCCCCAGAAAACTAAATAAAATTCGAGCACCTTCGAGACTGCGTCTTCCGATGACGATTTACTGCATCGACTCGACAATTTCCTGGCCCAGTTGAACCGTCTTCAACGAAAGCAATTGTTTACTCGTCCTTGCGTTTCAATAACTCAACTACATTATCCTTCGAAATTTCGAAAGAATCTACTGCTTTTAAGGGCTACAGTCGGTTCACTTTTAGCGTCTTAATATTCTAATAAACACTAATCTATTCACGTCACGTCAGTGCGTGCGTGTAGAAAAAGCGCTTTACATCTCACCGAAAATGTAAGTGGCCGAAGTGGAAACGCGGTGTTACCGCAAAAGTCCATTAATAAAAATTAGAACTTAAATAATTTACATTCTTCGACTTGGTTTTCAATGGGGAACTTAAGTCTTCCATTATTATAATTATACTTGAATTCTTGATTCGATTTTTATTGGATAAATTGTTACGATTAACGTTTTATTACGTTTTGAAACAATGCCTCACGCACAGTTTTCTTTTTAGTAATAATTTCTTGAATATACTACAAAAATATTTAAAATACAGGCATAATAATATATTATAAAAGGTAGCCAATCAAATGAAATGCAACTGATTATGCACTCAGTTATACATGCCTGTATTTAATTCATACATTCGACATAATGCATTTAAATTATGCTTTAAGCTTCGCTAACATTGTTCTGTAAACTTATAGATAGACTTCGGACATTTCGGAGCGTTGCCATGGCTACGCAATGAATAGGCAGTTTTCATCGATCCTCGTATTAATTCTTCAAACTTTGACACTTATTTGTGTTGTGACCTATCTCAAACCAGAATTAAAAGTTGTGACTATATATACTACTACTATTTTGCCAATCAAACGACCTAATAATTGGGAATACTTTCTGGAAACAAACACTACAAGAAAGGTGTACATATGTAGCGGAAGGAAGGAATGCAAGGAGCATAATAGATTATATAGTATATACAAATGAAATGAGAACACTAGTCAAAGAAGTAAAAACAATGGCAGATGCAGAATTGGGAACGGAACATAGATTGGTCAAGGCAGACTTGAAATTGGAATTCAATGAAAAGATAGAAGAATACAATTATAAGAGGATTAAAATCCAAAGGTTAAGACATTTGGATAATCGAAAGAGATATCAAGAAGAAACGGACCAGAATTTTAGACAACTGAAGGAGAAATATCCGGATATAACATTAGAACAACAATGGCAACTATTTAAACAAGTAGTACGCATGAAAGCAAAACAGATCTGTGGAAACACGAAAATAAACCAAAAACAGAAAAGAACAGATTGGTGGAGCCAAGAACTGAAAACAATAATAAGACAGAAGAAAGAGGCATGGAAGAAATATAATAGAACGAGAGCAGAGGAGGATAGGAAGGAATACATCAAACAGAGAGACAAAGTAAAGGAACGAGTAAGGGAAGCTAAAAGGAATAGCTGGAAGAAATTTGGAGAAGAATTAAACCAACAACATGAAAGCAACAATAGAATTTTCTGGAATAAGATAAGAAAAATGAGAGGAAAAAAGAAGAAAAAAGTGAGGGGCGTGAGAGATAAAACACAAAAAATAAAGATCACAACAACAGAGATATTACAAGTATGGAGAGACTTCTATGAAGAAAAGTTTAAACAGGATGACGAAGCCACACGTAGTACGAACTGAGGAACGGACAGAGGACCAAGAAGAAGAAATATCCAGAGAAGAACTGGAAGAGGGACTTCAAAAGATCAAAGTAGGAAAAGCATGCGGATCAGACGAAATAGACCCGGAAATGTTAAAATGGATGGGAGAGGAGGGTGAAAAGTGGTTTTTGGAGATATGCAGAACAGCATGGAATAATGAGGACATTCCCAAAGAATGGGAGGAGAACCTAATAGTACCCATACACAAGAAAGGAAATGAACTCGAATGCGAAAATTATAGAGCGATTTGTCTGGCGTCCTCAGCTTTTAAAGTATATACAAAAATTATAGAAGGAAGAATCAGAAAATTCGTGGAACATAAAATAGGTTAAGAACAGGCAGCTTTTAGAGGAGGGAGACGAACAGCGGACAATATCTTTGTAATAAGAAACCTGATAGAAAAAAAGAACGAAGCTAATGAAGAACTGTTTATTACGTTTATAGACTTAAAAGCAGCGTTCGACACTGTAGAGAGGTCAGTATTATGGGTAATACTGGAAGAGATGCGATGCCCAAGAAAAATAATTAGAATAGTGAAAAGTATCTACAACACAGTGTACGGCATAGTAATATTAAACGGTGAAAGATCTGAAAAATTTGAGATGAGAAGAGGAATAAAACAGGGAGATAGCCTGAGCCTACTACTGTTTATATTAATAATGGACAAAATACTGAAAAACACAAGGGAAAGAACAACAAGACTCCGGACAACCATAGGATACAGGCAGATGCTACCGATCCAATTCGATGGAATGCTATACGCGGATGATATAGTACTAGTCGCGGACACAAGGAGAAAAATGAAGACACTCATCGACATATGGACAGAAGAAATAGAAAAAATGAAAATGGAGGTCAATATAGGAAAAACTAAATATATGATGATAAATCAGAAAGCACCTTTGGATGCAGAGAAGATAAAATGAAGAGATAAAATGTAAGGGACAGCGAATAGAACAAGTAACAGCTAGGAGTAATACCTAGGAGTAATGATATCAGAAGATGGGAAGATAGACCTAGAGATAGCAAACAGAATAAAGAAAACCACAAAAATTTATTATGCTCTGAATAATACAATATTTGGGAAAAAAGAGATAGAAACAAAAGTAAAACTCCAGGTATACAACAAACTAATAGTACCAACGTTACTATACGGATGTGAGTCCTGGGTGAATACAAACAAACACGAGAGTATGGTGACAGCAGCAGAGATGAAACAATTGAGAAAAATTGCAGGAAAGACAAAGATGGATAGAATAAGAAACGACGACATCAGAAAGCAACTGAATCAAGAAGACATAGAAAGGAAGAAAAACAAGATAATATTGAACTGGTTTGGACACATAACAAGAATGGACAATAACAGACTGGCGAAAAAAGTAATGGAAGCAAAGACAGGAAAGAAGAAGAGGAGAGGGAGACCGAAAAAGACATGGATACAACAGGTAGAGGAGATAGGAAGAAGTAAGGGAAAAACACTAAATGAAATGAAACTACTGGCCAATAACCGGAATAACTGGAAGAGATGGGTGGAAGAATGAACAAGAATAGCCGACGCCCACATGGGCAAAAGGAAAATGAAGAAGAAGAAGAAGAAGAAGAAGACTATATATACATGTATTTTGTATCAACATTCGTTTCTATAATCATTTATAAACACCATTTTATACTACTCAATTTCTTGTACATACAGGATTTGGCTCAACTTCAAATTTAAATTTTACAGTAAATTGTATAAAAATTGTCTGACAAAATAGAACGTGTTCTGTCTCCAAATCTTATCTGCACCCCAAAAAATTTCTTGTTCTAAATAATTATTGTAGAAATCTTGTGTAATCTAAAACGGCATTTAGACTAGGCGCTTGCGATCTATGATTTATGAGATCTATTTTTGTGACAGAAACTCATCGTGTGCGCCTAGCTTTAGATTTCGACTACGTTGATTTGCTCATAGTGATTTGACTTTTTCTTGTCGCTCAGAGGGAACACGATCTACTACCTCTCTCTTCTAATTTTGGAGTTGGAATAGAAAAGGACACGAACTTAACAGCACATGTAGTAATTGAGGTTTTAGGCCCGTTCTACATTCGAAGAACCATACAGAAAAAACACGCGCACAGTCCACAGACGTTTATTTATTATCTCTTTCCAACTTGATTATGCGCTATTGGTCGTAAAAATTGCAGCACCAAGAAAAAGACAGCCACGAAAACGAAATTTATGCTGCAAAAGCTGTAAAATAATTTCTGTTTTTTAATTGAAGGTGTTAGTACCATAAAGATACAAGTAACATAACGGTTCAATAGAACTTTTTTGGCGCTAAAACATTTATGCAAATGCACAAAAAATTGCACTTAGATCCTTGTAGTTCTAACCCCTTCAATTAATATTTCGTGAAGTTACCCCGTGCAGCAGTAAGGGCCTTTATTCGGGGCACTATTGAATTTAGAAGGTTTTGGAACTGCTCCTGAAGAATATCCTTTTCTATCCAATAGCAATCTGCTCCTGAGGAAATGGTTCCCGAGTACAGCGATGCCAACGGAGTTGTAAAAATTCGGCTATAAATTCGGTTGCACGGGGTTGGGTATTATCCTGCTAGAATATGATATTATTCTTGAAAGGATACTACATCTGCCTGCTTCTTCCAGATACCGCTGTACTGAGGAGCTCCACAATCCGTGGCAGAGGTAATTGTGATTCATTTGCAATTTCCCCTCATGATACTAGATTAGGGGATGGGCAAGAACGACTCATCAGAAAACCTGCATCCAATCGGTACGCCAATCTTTATGGTCGAGAGCCTATTGCTGTGTATGGTTTAGGGCTGATGCTATATGATATTTCCTTGTAATTTTTAAGCTTCTCGCATTCGAACAGTTCTTCCACATGCAAAATCTATAAATTGCTGATATGGTGTTCCATGTCGTCGATGAGGAATGGTATAACACAATAATGACTTATGTAATGGCTATTCTTTTAGAATCTCTGAATATCACTGAGGGTCGAATTCACCAACGTTGATCAAATTTACCTAATGATTAACTCCGTCGATACTTTTGTTAAAACTATAACAACAATTAATTCTAAGGGCTGATTAGTTTTGTGAATTTCGGCACTTTATCTTGTAAAATAAGGTGACTTTACCACCACCTTCATTTCTCGGTGTCCACGCTGTATACCTTTCAAGTTAAATTTCATCTGAAATTTTCCAATTTGACTTTAAGGGATGCAGAAGCGTTCTGCGTCAATAAATTTTTGTAAAAATCGATAACAAAAAAGAATCCCATTTGTATGTAGCCCACTTTTTGAAAGACAGTGTATAAGGTGAAACGTTGGAAATGGTTACGCAGTAGTCAGTCAGATTTAACAAATGAGAAATTAATCAGTTTGAGGCAGCACGTAGATCTCGCGCATTTTGGCTGACACTTCATTGGTTAATACCATTCCATCAATTAGATTTCGCGCGCAAAGTTACACCTATATAATTCCATCACGGTCATTAGTGTCACTTGGATCCCTAAATGTCAACGTCTGCCGTTTGACCATATTATAATCGTCTGCTGTATGGACAAGGTGGAAACAGTGGGTCAGTCGGATACAGTGAACCAGTGTAGGTAAATCGAAAGAGGATAGAGTTATAATGTAATACTGTACACAGAATACAGTAGGTGACATTTACTGTATTGATTATATTGTAGGATTATATTGATTTACCTACACCGATTCAATGTACCTGACTGATCCACCGTTGCCATCTTGACCCTACTCTTAGTCCTTTATATACTACCGTTATATACAGGTATATACTACCATATAAAGGGTAATTAATGGCTTAACTGGCAAGGAAAAGTAACTGTCGACGTACGTTTCGGTCTTATTAGACCTCATCAGGACAGTATAACCAAGGAGTAAGGTGTTGACACTTGGAGATAAACAACAACAAATGAAGCAACCGACCAGGAGACCGAATGCACATTTGTTACAACCACTGGGAAGACCCCCAGTCGACAGTTACTTTTCCTTGCCAGTTAAGCCATTAATTACCCTTTATATGATTGTATTTTCCTGGCGTAAACTTTCCGTGATATGGTATATACTACTATATACTACTGTAATTATTTAGTGACGGTATTTATGTACACGTATATACTACCCAGTACCGCAACCCGTATGCTTAATGTGTAAGACGAAGAAACACGTTTTTGCACTAATGTGGCCGCTTTTTTAGTGATTTTCTTTCCGTCAAGTTTAATCAAATTTAACGTCTGTCACACAAAACTTTAAAAAAGATTTAAAATGCCCGGGTGTGTCGTTTTGACTTGTAAAAACAGTAAAGTAAGTAAACTTAAAACATACGGAAAAAAGAAATTCTTTAATTCAAAACAAACACCAAAACAAGTTTTCAAAACTTTCTTCATTTACCTCCATGCAATATCCTAAACGATTATAAAAATTGTTAATTGCACTAGTGACTTGTCCGAGGGTAATTCTTTCTGATACATTCTCACTTTCATATTTTCAACTTTCTTCGCCTGACAGATGTTCCAAATTAAAATGGACAAATTTTATTTCATATGACATTAGAAACCCTAACGACGACGATCATGCAACGACATTTTTAAAAATTGGAATTAGTTTCCAACGTAATATGAACAGCAATGTTTCATGTTAAAGTAAAATCACGGTATAATGATAAATGTTATAGAAACGGGGCATTAGCATTTAAATTTCCCGCCAATATTTTGCACTAAATCGGCAGCTGATTGTGGTACTGTATTAATTAGTGACGGTAGTATACCCTAATGTTACTGTATTTAGAAGGTACTGCCAATCATTTCCGCGGCTATCGTCCGCCAAATTAAAAAGAACGCGATGAAGACGCCATGAAACGCTAAGAAGAAAAAGGATAGATACATAACAAGTTACTGTTGCTAGGGAGTTTATGAATGAATTTGATTAACCCCAAATTAAAAGAGATAGAAAGTTGGCGCTACCTTCTCATTACAGTAACCTTAGTATATACTGGTATAGAGCGTCCTCTGTATGCCAACATTTGTACCCAAGCAGGAGCAATCACATTTATGTGCCGTAACTACTTCCGCCATGAATCTGTAAATTTTTAAAACCATATCGCACGTTACAAAGGTTATCATATTAATTAATCATAAGTTTTAATATCATATCTAAAAAAACTAGGACAAGATTTTTTAAGCTGTGTAAAACTGCTACCGACCACAAATTTAAAATTTTTTGAAATTGTCAATAATTTCTACAGTAAATATTGTTTAAAAAGCTAGGATAGCTGTTTGCATAGAAAATGGTGTCACAGTTAGACAAATTGCTCAGATTTCAGCGTTAACAAACACATAGTTATTGACTTGACAGCAAAGTAAGATTCAGTATAATAAAATAATGGAAACGCGTGGCACTGGATTGAAAAGTTGTCTTAGTTTTTTATGATATCGATAGTACATATTGCGATGTTTTTGCGAGTTAAATGAAATTTGTTTGTTAAATTTTAGGATTAGAAATTAATTAACTCAAATGACAAAGTCACGCATAAAATTTAACATAAGACTCTTTTCGTTATTAAATTGTTTATTGTTATAATATCTCAGGGTACCAAATTGTATTGCAAAACAAATTTGTTAGAACTGGGTTCTGAAGTGTATTTGTCCAAATGGTGGTGATTTTAAAATGTCGGTTATTTTTGTTACGCTACGTGAAGTGTAAGTAGGTAAGTAAAAATCGATTTTAAAGATTGACATACAAATTATTTATTGATAATAATAACATTTTCAAATACGCATAAGTACATAAGTAAAATTGGTTCAATGTAATGGTTAGTACATTTAGCGGTTTAGTGTAAATGCACATCCATTTATGTTTGACATAAATTGAATTGTCATCCACTTCTTCGTAGGTACATGGGAATTTTAATCAAAATTTTAATTAAAAGTGCGATTATAGTCTCCTTTACCAAGAGTGCGCTATGTTTGAAATATGCTTACACCTGTTGGTAAGTATTTAAAAATTATTTTGAACAAGTATTTTTATATCACAAAATCTTTTAAGCGAACACTAAATCGCGCACTATAACACTTTACGTTTCACCGTCGTTCGACAGCTTCGTCAGAAGTGAAAAGTATGTTGACAGTGTCCGCTTAAAAGATTTTGTGATACAAATTTCATCGGACAAGAACCAACTGTAAATACAAGTATTTTTAATTAACCATATTAATAAATGGAATATTCTTACATGCCCTTGTCACTACTTTCGATTACAAAAAGTTGCTCTGAAGGAGCTCAAGATTGATTATAAACTGTTAATTGTTAATATTAAACTGTTCAATGCTAAGGGCAGAGTATGAATGTTCAATTGCTAAGTGCAGAGAGTGAGTGAATGGTCAACTGCTCAAGTCTTAGGTTGAATGCATGGATTACCCAGAAATCTCGCTTTTATATACTTTTTAAGGTACAAAAAACTCTGTAACCCCAAACATAAGAAAAATTAAAAATCCTTAGATTGTAAACAAATCAAAAATTCTTGTACACAAATAATAACTATCTTGTTTTGTAGGTTGCAAAAATGAAGTTACATTTTGAAGAGGCCCAGTCGAACTGCATCTAACTTCGAAAGACGGATTCTGTCTTGGGTTTTACAAGAATACGACGTCTTCCTCCGTTCTTCTTGTAGAAGTAGGCTCGAGGTTTGCTTCGGATTTCCTCTTCTAGCGTGTTGGATGAACTTGCCACGCCTGGATAATCTTGAAACGTTTTAGATAATCTTGAAACGTCTTCCACGATGACATGATCGGCTCGTTCAGGAGTTTCGACTTCGAAGGACAGCACTTCATCCTTGGATGTCTTGGAACTCGACTCATGCTGTGTGAGATTGTCGTCCCAATGTTCCTGATCATCCTGGAGTACTTCATGGAATCTCTGGATGAACCAGCTTTTCGTTGTTGGCGAAAGCGTAACGTCAAGTATGTGAATTGTCATTTTCTAAATCGGACAGAAAAGCGTTTTAGTTATTTGTGTAAAATAAAAATTTCACCAGTGTTCTGGAACACACTAAGGTAAAGTACAGTTATTTAACATTTCACTTAAATTATAATTTCAAAAATAATAAACCTAAACTAATTATATACAGGGTGAAAATTTTAAAATATCAAAATAACATAGCAAAATATGTCCTCTAACAGAGTATCGAGACTTTATCGCCACCTGTTATCCGGTTACTATAATCTGAAAATAATTGTTCTTAGTTTTTGATCACACACAATGACATATTCTGTATGTGTAGATATACTCGTACTGTTGTTCGAAGAACTATAAAGTAGGAAAAAGATGCACAAACTCGTATTTTTCTCCTGCTTGAATGTTTGAAGGAAAACAGACAAATGTTTTGGAATAACGTGTTTATGAGTGTAGAGGTGACTCGACGAGCAAGTATAAGTTACCTGAACTTTATTGTTTAGCGTCGCTCCTCTATTAACGATCAAACAAAGCTTGGCGTCCGTTCGAGCAGCGTCAATATTTGCCATCGAATTTTTGTGCGTGCGTGCAGCACCACCACCAGCAGCAGCAGTAGCAGCAAGTTGAGCACAGAGCTTGCATATGATAATAACGACGAACACGCCCATTACACCGGGCCAATATTTACAACCAATATTTACTATTTGTTCTCGTCTTGTCTGCTGCTAATAGGGCAATAAATTGCGGCATTCATCTGTGATTTATCGAGTGATATTATCACATGCAGCAATGAAAGCTCCGCAGCGCTTCTCACGAGCGGTACAGGATATACCCTTGTTCTGGTTCGAAAGCCCCTTATTAAAAGTACCTTCCTTAATCCGAGCACGTAATGAACGGTGTATCGCTTTAATGGCTTCAGATTTCACCTGAATATTTCATCGAAACTTCATTCAATGTGTAAGAACGAGCTACTATAGTGTTCTTTTAAACTTAATAACGGTTTCACTTTTAAGTGCGAATATTTATTAAACTTTTTAAACTCGGTGAATTTTCTATCTGCAAAATATCGTTAATTCAACGCACTTTACTGCGTACAAAAACGACATTTTGTGTTTGCTTTGAACTGTCATAAATAACTCTTTTCAGCGTTAGACATTTGAAAGGGAGGATCTATTTTTTTTGCTTTTTTAATCTCCCAGCAAGCTTACGAGTATATTAACGTGTGTGTAGGGAAAATGATCCAGGTTTCATTTCTGTTCTTTTTGACATGCTTGCACATAATTTGTTCATTAGGATTTTTAAGGATTTTTAAGCTCTGGATAATCATCCTTCGACAATACTATAATCTGTTAGTATCTGCTGATACAGCACTTCTCAAAATACCTGCCAGTATCATTAGAAACAGCAAAGGCAAATCGCAATTAGGAAATCCCATTATCGGGCGACCGCAACGGCTTGGCTGACACAACCACATTGCTTTACGTACTAATACATCCAACAGCGTTCGATGAATTCCTCAGCGACAATTCGATATTCTGACATACTTGACAGACGTCAACGGGATTTAATAACGATAATAATATAAGCCCATTAACAGTGTAGAGCTGGGGGTAATTTTTCTCTAGCCTGTGTAATCAAATGGAATTAGGAAACGTTTCCAAGAAATACATACATCTTGGCCAATCGTTTGTTTCTACTCTTCGTTCTGCGAGGCCCTATCTGTCTGCGTCTGTGAGGTTTATTTGTTTTTGTGACTGCAAGGCATATTTCTAAGGCGAGAATTCAATATTTGTGGAAATAGATTGAGTGTATATATTTGTGAAAATATATATATTTTTCCAATAAATTTGTTTTCGGATGGAATTTGATAATGTGTTTGTTCGAGACATTTCTCATATTTATAATATTCCCTACGACTTAAAAACATTTTAAAAATATATTATACTTTTATTCTTTTTCGCGATTTAAATTAATTGTTTTATAAAAAAAAATGCAGCAAGCATCTGTTTATTTTGGGCATTTAAGAGGGAAAGCGTCAGCATACACGTAATCTTTGAATTTGTTGCTAGAAGGTAGCAGCACTGTGTTAGTACCTGAAACCACTTGACTTACTCTACAGATGCTATTAACGTAATCGTATCGTTAGAGAGCGGATTGTTTGGTAAACAAAACTATGAGAGGGGCACAACAACAAATAAAATGGTATTAGGTAATTTTCTTTTTGAGCAAGCTTTGTTATGTATATACTTTGACTTAATGATCATGTTATTAAATATATTTCATTATTGAGTGAGAGATTTATTGTTTATTTATTAGACAGGTCTGTACTTGCATTAAAAAGAACAAACTAATCAGCATTGAAAAATGCCATATGGTGTTATTGCAATATCTTCAGTGTGAATCTTAATTATTTTCAAAACTTTCATTTCTTGTGTAAGGGAAGGCGCCTCCACCAAAATTCACACACACTAGGTTAGAAAAGAAAGGAACTTCCTTCTGGCAAAAATATCGTTTGAATGCCTTATAATTGATTTTGAGAAATATTTATAAGTAGATATTTATAAATTTGTGTTCAGTTCGAACAGGACGGATGATGCAACGAGCATAAGTTTTTTTCGGCATCCTTCGATGCAACTTTGTTGCAAGGTTAATCTCGTCATCATAATGGCGATGCCGTCTTTAAAAATGCATTTGCTTACATTAACTCTAAGCAGGTGTGATATCCGAGGTCACTTAGTGGCGACGTTCTGCTATGTATTTGTTCCCTGTTACAATATGGGTACATATGATTGTACATAACAACAAATGCAAAAAAAATAATCAATCTTTTAATTTTTTAACTGTAAAGTAACTAAAACAAATTATCTTCGTTGCTGAAGTAATGATTTTGTGTAAAAAATCGCATTATTTACGCTATCACTCAACGCCCACTGAATAATAGGCCTGCTCAAAGCAGTGGGAGAATATCCCGAGAACTTG
Organism: Dorcus hopei; assembly: GCA_033060865.1. Lineage (NCBI taxonomy): Eukaryota > Metazoa > Arthropoda > Insecta > Coleoptera > Lucanidae > Dorcus > Dorcus hopei. The sequence goes on along the minus strand of CM065426.1, from coordinate 45,030,620 downwards.
AGACAATGCAGCGCGCGCCGCGCCGTTTCTTGACAGATTATTTACTTAATGCCGAATGTGTAATGCGGAGTCAGAGTTGACCATAAATTTATTATTGTAAAATTAAATATATTCATAAAACTAATTCCAACATGTTAAAATATATACAATGCACGTGTGTGGAATATAATTATGTAAACTCACGAGCACGAGTCTAAAAATAATGTACTTAATTATTTTTGTCGTTTCCAATACCTTTAAATTAAAAAAAGAAATAAATCATTTGAAACCATTGGAAATATGAACTATATAGCAGAGTTAGCTGAACTACATACAATACATAATAGTTCTAACTACTATTGTCTAGGAGTCGCAGCGAGGACTACTATGATTCTTAAAAAAAGGAAATTTTTAATAATGTTAAAAAATAAGTTCTCTTAATAATTAAATACGAGATGTGATAATAATACATAATTAAAACAGATGAGTTACTTACACACTGCGGTACTGAACATGAAGTGACCATTTTAAATTAATCAGTAAGCCCATTTACGTACGCGCTAACAGTTCAACGGCGAGACGCGTACTGACCGAGTCCCCCGAAAATCTTGGAGTCCCCCGAAATCTCGATGTTCCCCACTATCTAACTTCGGCCTATGTGAAGTGGGCGTTGTATCACTGCATACGGTTCCCAGATAATCTAAAAGATCAAAATGATCAGATATTTCAGATAAAAAAATTACAACGAAACCTCGTAGAGGTCATACCGCAAATTGTTTTGTTGTAAGACTTACACAAATGACACGCTTGATTTCTATGAAAAATGTAAATGAATGTCAGCTACTACTACCTCCTGATATTTTGAGGTAATTAATCACAGGATTGCTAACAGAAATCCATAAATAATTCTGCGAAATGTAGAAAATTATTTAAAACTAAGAAAAGACATTCATCTCCCAAAAATACACAATTTGACAAAAATATTAGGAAGTGCTAAACCTAAGCACTGCCTGACCATTTGCTTTCTGGTGTCATAGTTCATGCATCCACTTTCATACTCTGTTTACTTTTGCTTGACTGTCCGCTTTCCGGAATCGTTTTTGATTTGCTTTTATTTTCATCTATTCATTTCTTACCGTATTTTGGAAAAAAATAAAATACTTTCATTCAGTAAGCATGTTTTCTAAATTACTATACACATGATAATAAAATTTGCCATTAAACAAAGACGTCCTGTGTGATAATGAAAGAGATGAATTAATTAAATTAAAGATAAATAATTTAGATTGTTTTTTAATTAACCGAAAATTACACCATTTTATGAGATTAAAATCAATTACATAAATTCAATTTTCTTATTGGCTTCACGCGAAGAATGTAAATTACTTCCACGATTGTTGATTGAAGTCAGAGGTTAATGGAAAGATAACATGTATAAAGTATTCAAGGAGTTAAGGATGGCGTAAATTTTCTCTTATGTAATCTCAGCTGTTTTTATTATTTATTGTTTTCATTGCTTCCCATGACATGCAAAATTACAATGCACACGAGATTTCAATAGTTAAAGGAAGACCTTAGATCTTATCATAATCTGCTTGAGCTATCTCGTATATCTCAATTAAAATAAGATCCAAAGAAAATGGGCCCGTTCACTTTTGAATTCGAAATAGCTTTAAGAAAATCAAAAATCTTTGAAAATGCTTTACTAGTAATCACAATCACTATGAATGTATAAGATTCTCCAATTTAATGATTTGCTAAAAGTTTTTGAGGAAGGATAATATATAGGGTGTTCCTTAAAACGATGGACTGCTTTAATAATTAACAGGAAGTCATCTTTTTGTATAAGTCACCATTGTAATTGAATGGGCTATTAGATGCTCTATGAATTTTCTAGCATTTTATATAATTGCAAATTTCATTTAGCTAATTAAAAAATTAATCGCTGTCCTAAGGTCAGGAATTAATTTAGTTTGCGTCGTTTTGTTCGATTAAAATATATATAAAACTACTTTGCTAGCGTAAACAAAATGCGCTTAATTAATTAACTTGCTCGGCTCGGAAGCGTGCGCCTAATTACCGGCCAAATTAAGTTACCTAATTAATAACATAGTTTTATTGTCCGTGCCACACGAGCGAGCAGCCCACAATTCGTTTAGTAATTATTGATCAACATCATTTGCCTAAATTGCAGCGTAAATACATAAATCGGAGTTCGACGTTCTCTAAATAAAAAAAAATTGCAACGGTAATTGGGAAATTACTAAACAGTAAACTCCAATGCATATCAAATACATATAGATATGATCGAATCACTAAACTGACTTAAATTTAATTCAGGAAGGATTTTCATTTTCAGGTTTGAAATACTTAATTAATTATTAATTTGATAGGACCAAACTTTGAGGTAATTAATCTTTTATTGAATTGCTCGTCTAATAAAGATTCTTGATCGGGGTATGGCGTTGTTTGGATAGTTATTAATAATAACCGTGAATTTGCGGCACCCTGTATAATATTAATAATGAAAGGAAAGAATTGTTCGTGAGTGCATACGTGTTTAGTTAATTTCTACTCTTTAACAAAATCATTTGAATTTTGTATAAGCAGGAAATTTAATTATAAATTGAAGTTGCATTCCCAGATTTAGTAATGGTGGAGTGCTTTAATATTAGATGAGCTTGTTCGGCTATATCTATACTTATTAGATTATAATAATCCATTATTATAATATATAATTAAATATAATCCAATGAACAACTAAAACATCAGCTAAATAAACTAAGAATGTAGTGCACTTATGAAATGTTTATTTAATCATTCTGCGGCTATATGTTTTAGAGTTTATTTATATTTAAATTAATGTTAAATAAATGTTAAATAACAATATGCGAGTTCTTGGTATTTGCTTTCTAAGTAACGTCAAAGAAAATTCCATTAATTTTTGTTCGAGATTCTGTAACTGATTTCCTTTCGACGTTTCAGCCAAAGAAATTAAAGATGTGTTTTTGTCAACTTTGCTTTTTTAAATATTTAATTTTGTCGCGTCACTGATTTTTCGGGCAAAAGAAGTATTTGCAGGAAGTGACGAAGGAATATCCGAAAAACATAGGCCGTTTCGATTCGCCGCGTTCACAAATTCTTATGCAATAATTACTATAATTAATCAATCTATCCTTGGCGTAATTTCTTGGGTTTGCGTGCACGAAATAATCTGAGAATTTCGGTAAGAATAGGAATTAATTTGTTCACATAAAAATATTTTAATTTAATTCTGTTAAAACAATAGTCAGGGAAATATATGCACATCAGATAATCATTTCACATGTAAGTTAAATTCTGTAAATTACATTTTAATGATGTATATTAATGTTACAAGAAGTAGAACTTAGTTTTGTGTTGGTTGAGCTTTGGATGAAAATATAAAAAAGCGCTGTGCTCCTAATGAAATACGTTCAGTATACAATGTTCCAGGAATTATTATAGAACTCCAAACTCCAACTTGTTTTACTGAATACCTATAATTACACATTGTGTAGTGGTCCATGTGCCTCGTTAATTGAAAACGTGTCTTCTATATAATTCACACGTATCCGCCGAGAAATTTCGTAAGATTCAGAAAAGCTCAGAAAATTACCAGCTGCGCCTTGAACAAATTATACAGATCTTCAATGAGAAGCAGTGGATGGAAGATAAGAAACAAGAAGAGCTCAAAGCGTTGCTCGGGTCCATCCACTTCTGCAGGCAGCAAAATTAAACACACTGTGAAAACACGCATTAATCGAATGTGCCCTAAATTATACCTCACGAGCTGAAAAATGTGTGTGGAAGAACAAAAGCGTGATTACTGGTTATCTGTCTCAATTATTGGCAGGTGTACGTTCCGGTAAACAAGTCTGTTACGTGGCTTTGTTTTGTACAACGATTTTTCTATGAAATATTTATTAGCGTGTAGGACGAGAAATTTTAAATCCGAGTACTTCAAATCTGCTGTTAAATTTGCATAAATAATAGATTTCAGTTGATTGAATGTATTTATAAATAAATCCATTCATTTTTCATTCCTGAATATAATCATTCCTGAAAAATTTTAATATATGTACCTATATATAATTAATATAAATATAGGTACATAAAATAAAAAAAAAAAACAAATTGCAGTTCTTTCAGTTGTATAAAAAAAAGATTAGTTACGACAAACTAATCTGAACAGATCGAACGGAAATAGCATCTATACTTAGTCACCAATTACAGTGCTATTTATATTACTAGGATTTAATATAAAAAATATGACCTCTCGAAATTTCTTAGGAAATCTTTATCATCTAATAGCACGCCACGAATGTAGGCTAATAATAATTATGGAGCTGCCAGTCAGCCGACGTGACGAACAAAGAGTCAATTTTCATATCTGAACGATTCGTCAGGCGACCAGTAATGTCTTCTATTATAAATTTCAATACAATCGCAACAGTGAAACGCGTGACAACAAAGCATTTACTGTTTCCTTTACGTATACAATTTATTATTTATTTAATTCACTGATTAGCCGAATTAATTTTCTCATTGTGATTTAGATTCCGCAAGCAAAGGAGTGCCCCTTTCTCATTGAATCCTGAAGTAACTCTAGAAAGTGGAAATTTGTATATAATTTGGAAATCAATTTGTATTACATAACACACGGGGCAAGCGACGCGCGAGTCGTCTCCAATCTTTATACATACATCAGAAATGCGATATACTATCAGTCTTTGTCATTGACCTCATGCAAACTTCTATGTACAATAAATCGGTTTCCACACTATATATGAAAGTCACTTATTTACAATTAAGAGAGGATTTCAGTAAAGATTAGTCTGATAAATAACTTCTTCTTCTTGATACTTCTCAGTTTCCGAGTTTCTAGTAGGTTTAGCAATATTTTTTCTTTACTTTGTTATAACTTATAATTTCCATATGTTTTTATCTTGTTTTGACTTTCTTCTTCTTGTGGCAAAGTTAATACGGACTCTAAAAATAGACTCGTAGTATTACTTTTCCATAGGCGTATCCGAAAAGTGATTAATTGATGTTTAAACTCAAGTAGCCGTAGGTGCAATCGATTATAATAAAGAAAAAAGAATACATGGAAAATCTATGAATCATTATAATTAATTGCTAGTCGCTCGGAATTATTATTTAAACATCGTTCGTTTTGGTTTGCGTAACGTGATAGGTAATTGATCAAAATGTTTTAGCAATCTGTAATGAATGAGACCCTCTTTGATTACGGATTATTGTTATATTTCAGTAATTATGTTGTGTTTGGCGGTAGAATAGAATGGTATTACATTAATTCATAACGTAATGGTTAGATTTTATCTAATGCTTAACGTACGAGGCAGTTGACAATTATAATGAACTAACTATTCTGTAGATACAGTTTCATTTCAGACTTTCAGATCTTATTTTAAATTCATTCTCATGCCAAAAACAAATAAATTCTTTAAAAATAAAACAAATTTAATAAAGCTGTTACTGTTTACAAGATTAATGTAATCCGATTTGCCGTGTTGCAAGAATAAAGTGAAATCATCTTTCTTGTTGTGGTTTTAAAGATAAACGCCCAATCAGTCGATAGTTTTCCACAATCAATTTCTTCCTAAGACATTATCTTTAGTTGTGACTGTACATAAGATTAGAGGATTTCCTTTCTATGTAAAGGCTGTTTTACACTACCCTAGAAATTGCGCAAGAAGTTGAACAATTTATAGGCCAAGAAATATTGTCTACTTAAGTTGACACATAAAATTTGGATGTTTTACACTGCACTAGATATTTTGTGCAAGTGCATGCGCACAAATAGCGCTGCCACTTATCAGTTTCAAACACCTGATTTGTGCGGAAACCGCAAAAATGTCGAAATAAAAAAATGTGATTGGAGTGGCATGTGCAGAATTGGCCTTGTTGGTATTCAAAAAAACAAACCAGTCAATGCAATACTCACACGAGAAATTAGCGCAGAAGGTTGACACTGTTGACAGTAGTAAATGCGCATGCTCACAGGCAAGATTGTCTAGAAATTAGAATAGGTTCTACTTTTTTCGAGTTATGAAGAAAAATTTGATCTGGAAACTTGACAACATCATTATATGTTGTTACGGTGAGAAAATCCAATAATTTCTATCTTTCGGGTCACCCTGTATTGTGTCGTAGTTTGGAACTCTGGAACTTGGACGGTTCCACAAACGACATTCAGAACGGTAAACAACCCTGGACGATGCCTTTTCTTTTGTTATGAGACTGTTCCATGTTGAAAGTGGGTTATATTAGGTTGTTCGGAAAAAAATGTCGTATGATGTCTACAATTTTTTGATTCCAGAAAAGTTGGTTGATATCATCGTGGAATACAACTGCTAGCAGAAAGATGGCAAAAGGTCACTGATGCAAATGGTCATTATATATACATATATATATGGCGCTACACTCCTAGGAGTTTCGCCGCTTCTTTGAAGCCTTCACAATCCTCTTCTTGAGGTGGATTAGTCCTCGTTGCTTTCTACAAAGGATTTGCGAGTGCTCTTATTTTCTCCGCTATTATACCCCATTCTTTTCTGTTTGATGTTTTCTTCTTCCATTGCCTAATTCCTATTTTATTTAAGTCTTTTTCAACTTCGTCGATCCATCTCATTTTTGGTCGTCCTCTGGTTCTTCTCCTTCCTGGCTGCCGTTCAGTTATATCTTTAATATTTTTGCCTTGTTCGGTTCTCCATACATGACCCAGCCATTTTATCCTTTGCACTTTTATATATGTAATAACGTCCTCCACTACCATTTCCTTTGTAATTTCATGATTCATCCTACTTCTATATTCGTTGTCACTGATTTTTATTGGTCCTAGAATTGATCTTAATATTTTTCTTTCCATAACAAGTAGTGCATTTGCTTCCTTTTGTGTTAGTGTCATTGTCTCCGCCGCATAGGTCATAATGGGTCTTAAAGTAGTTTTATAGATCTTAACTTTTGTTTTCTTTGATATGGCTCTGTTAGTTAAAATTCGTTTAGCGGCGTAAAATGCTTTATTGGTGGCTTGTATTTTTTCTTGTATTTCTGCTTGGTTTGTTCTAGTGCTTGACATCGTTATTCCCAACTTGCTCGAATTCATGTTGACCAATTTTAACCATTCCTTTTCCTTCCTTTTTTCCTATTCGCATCAACTTTGTTTTGTCTATGTTTATCTTCAGTCCCATCATTTTCCCTTCCTTCTCAATTTCTGCTAATATTTTTGTCATTATTTGTCTCTGTTTGGTGATTAGAACAATGTCATCCGCATATGCAATAACTTGTCCACTATTATTTCTGAGTGTTCCTTTTTTATTAATTCTCCTCATTACATAGTCTAGTGCTACATTGAATAGGGTGGCTGAGAGTGCATCACCTTGTCTAACTCCCTTGTTTATTATTATTTCATTCGTCGTTCCAGTATCGGTTTTAATGTTAGCTCTCGTGTTTTTCATTGTCATCAGTATTAATCTTCTAATTTTTGGTTGCACTTTCATTTCTTTTAGGGCATTCATTAGTTCTTTCCTCTTTATTGAGTCGAACGCCTGTTGGAAATCGATGAACAGCATTTCTAGTTCTATATTGTACTCCTTCGCTTTTTCGATTGTCTGTTTAACCATATGTATCGCATCGACAGTTGATCGTCCTTTCACAAACCCGTACTGATAATCACTTAAATAAGTTCTCGTTCAGTTTTTTTGTTAGTCGGTTTTGCATTAACGTGGATAGTATCTTATATATTGTGTTGAGAAGCATGATCCCTCTATAATTCTTACATTCTGACTGGTCGCCTTTCTTATGTATTGTTAATAATGTACCTTCCTCCCAAGACTTTGGCATAGTTTCATTTTTCCATATCTCTTTTATTAATTTATAAATTTTGTCTTTCAGTTTTTCTCCCCCATGTTTTATAAGTTCTATGTTTATGTTGTCTCTTCCAGGGCATTTTCCATTTTTACTTTTTTGTATTAAGTTCTTAATTTCTTCTATTGTTGGTTCTTCTACGTGCTCCTCTTCTTCTTGTTCTATATCGTCACTTATTGTCTCTTCCTCATTTCTTAATCATTCTTTAAAATATTCTTCCCATATCTTTAGTTTTTCTTCTTCACTTTCTGCAATTTTTCCATTTTTGCAATTTTTCTGCAATTTTTCCATTTTTATTTTTTATACCACTACTTTTATTTTTCTTACTTTTGTTACCGTTTCTTTGTTGGTTGATTATTTGATAGAATTTTTTTGAGTTTCTATTTTTGCTCTCTTGTTCAATCTCTGTCATTTTTTTTTCTAACCAATCTTGTTTAGTCTTTTTTATTAATCTGTTGCTTACTTTTCTTTCCCTCTCATATATCTTTCTATCCTCGTAGTTTCCCGTGTTTAACCATTTTTTTCGTGCTTCGTTTTTCTTCATTACTATTTCATTACACCTTTCATTCCACCATTCGTTTCTATATTGTATCATTGTCCCCAATTTCTTTTTTGCCGCTTCATTTATATATCTTTTTAGTTCTTCCCATTGTTCGTTTACATCCTCTATCTTCTTTTCACCTTGCTTTAATTTAGTTTCTATTTCTTCTACATATCTTCATTATATAGTTTAATCAAAATTTATATACTTATGTATATAAACGTTCTGAATTGGATGGAGAGTTATTGTTGCTTCTGTGTACATTTTTATTAAACGTGTTAGTTTTGGAGTGAAAAAGTAAACGGATATAATGTCCGGTTGTTAATTGTCTGCTGTAAGTCCTAGGCCTTTCCAAGCTTGTCCGTCGAATTTACGGTAGGTATGTTTATAGAGTCACGTTGTGCATCGGTAGATTCGTAATACGTTTTTCCTTATACCTAGGTTTTATTTTTATTCCGTCTTCTGTCCACCCCTCATTCCGGACGCTTTACCGGAATTTTGGTAACCGGATGCGACCTGTCGATTTCCCTCAGAGTCACCGCTGTGGACGGATCTTCATGGTGTCGTTGTAAGCCGATTTTGGCCCGCCATCTTGATATTGGTTACCTGAACGCTCATCAAACCCGCCGTTAGAGGTCACCACCTTTAGCGTCTTTAAATGGTAACTGGGAACATCTCTTCCATATTTCTGTCTCGTTGGACTGAAGCCAAACTGTCATTTGGAATGACGCGGCGCTCCTGTTACGTCTAACCTCGACGGATGACACTTTGACGTTTGCCCCATGGACAATCGAAGGTAGGATCTAACCTTTCTTTATTATTTATTTTGTTTTGTTACATTTTATTATTAAGTGTTCAAAACGTCAAACGGCGTTGATAAGCGCTATTATTTTCGTATTGTTGTGTTCACTTTGATGTAGATCGGCCGTCGTGATTTTAGCGATTGCACCGTCAGACATAGTAGTAGGCGTTTTTGTTGTTGATATAAAAAAATAGAAGATAATGTTTGATTTTTGATGAGATTAAAATCCTTTTTCACCTTAATTTAAAGTGTAAATTAAGAATCTACATCAATTGGCGGCCTAAACGTGGGGCTTGTGCTCTTTAATGGAAATTGAAGAACCCAAAAGAAGAACTCGTGCAAGATCTCATAGTCAAGATATCTCTTCTGGGAGAGACAATAAAAACCCAGTGGCGCCCAAGACACAAAGCGACAACAGAATGTTATCGGAGAGCGGAAATCAGTCGCAACCCAGTCTCCCATCACTCCCTTTGCCTGTATATTCTGGAGCCGATGAAGAGGATCCAAAAGATTTCATTGCCCAGATGGAGGACTGTCTTACCTCTTTGAAGCTACCGAATAGATACTGGATCCAGAAAGTCGAGAAACAACTAGAAGGAGAAGCCAAACATTGGTGGTCCAAATATAAAAGTTGCAATCTTGATTTTACGCAATTTCGTGAAGATTGATTTCTCATTTTGACAATGAAGTAGTTAAATCACGAATTTTAGTACGAATTCTATCACGAATTCTATCAGAAGAACAACAAAAAGGTGAATTATCAGAAGCATTCTTATTGAGGAAAGGTTGGTTGGCGGATAGAATTGCTTACAGAGATAAAGATACGTTGATGGTAAACAATATTAAGCGATTATTATTGCCTGAGTATAGGCTCAGTTTTGAAATTCCGGTCGTGCTTTCTTACGAAGAAATGTTGAACAGAGCTGTGATTCTCGATAACGTGGCTTTAGAGTCATCACCATTACAAACAACCATGGCTCGGGGTTCGACAACGAAAAGTCGTTCTGAGAAATGTCAACCGCCTAAGTGTCAACATTGCCCGGAATATCATTGGCACCGCGAGTGTCCCATAAAATTTGGTTTCCGTGAGAAACTGATTACAGGCCGGGGACATCGCCCTTCCTTGGTCGTAAAATCTGATGGCGAACCGAAATCCCAAAAGACACCTGTCATAGTGCCGCAAGTGAAAGATAGTTTAGTTTCGGACAAATGTCAAACGTCAGTACCCAATTCGCGAAAGACTCCTCAAAGTGCCGCGACCAAATACTTTTGTTCCAAGTGCGTCCGTGCCCATTTTCCGGGCAATACCTCCAGAGTTATCTCCCGATTTAAGTCAGAATAAGAGCTACTCAAGTTCGAAATGTTCCAACTTTAATGAATTGCCCGATGCTCTTTCCCGGAATCCAAGTCAAGAAGATTCTTGATGTCGGTGGTGCAATCGCTTCGAAAGCAGGGCGGATTGATGTAGACCGGCCGTCGTGATTTTAGCGATTGCACCGTCAGACATAGTAGTAGGCGTTTTTGTTGTTGATATAAAAAAATAGAAGATGTTTGATTTTTGATTAGATTAAAATCCTTTTTCACCTTAATTTAAAGTGTAAATTAAGAATCTACATCAACTTTAATGCGCTTTTTAACTTGACATCCCAGTTTGTGTACTAGTTGATTTCTTGTACAATCTATTAAGATTGTTAATTTGAATTTTTGATTTGAGCATTGAATAAAGACAAGTGTGCATTATTGGTCATCGTTATTTCTTTTCGAATTAAATTCAAATCTTTGTACTGGGATTACGTATGACCCAGCCTATCTTCACGAGTTAGCCGGTCGTGAGATCAGTAGCGCACCCAGAAATTTGTCTTGGAGGGGGCTTAAAAATAATAATAATTGTAAGAATCAGGTAAGAGTATACAAGGACATATTAAATAGTAAAGATACATAATATGAATTTATACCGAACTAACGTTACCAAACGAAATTAAGTCGGCGTACTCTTTTTTTTGCAATACTTAAATTATATTATTAAATTCTAGTACCACATAGCTGACTCTGGAGGGAGCTTCAGCCCCCTTAGCCTCCCCCCCGTGAGTGCGCCACTGCGTGAGATGAACTTAATTTGCACATTTCAACATTTGTAACCAGGTAGGTCACAACGTAATGCCATTGACCTTTCTTAATATTTATATGTAGACAATAAACATTTGTTTTACAGTTTTAACAATGCGAACCAATAACATTTTGAACAAGAAAGTTAATATTTGACAATTCGATCTATTTTGTTGAAGTAGACACGCACGGCTTTAACTTTACTCTTTTTTTAAGCTTCAAAATTGAATTGAACACAGTAATAAGTACGTCTGCGAAAACCGATTTTGCAACTACTGCTAACTACCTGAAGGCTGCAAATTATGGGAGGGCAAACTAAGATGGTCCAAATTGCTGGCTAACTCAATGGGTTCAGCGTCTCCGTGTGAAACCTCCTTAGCTTGCATACCACGTCACAGAATTGGTTGGCGGAACTGCGCTGATAAAGGCCAAAGTAACTAGCTAATGCGGCACCGATGTATGCCAGCACAGTAAACCCCAAAAGAAGCCTAATTTAAAAGAACGAAAAACAATGTTATAAGCCAAACCACGCACAGCATCCGTTTGCCATAAATGCATACCTGATTTATTAGTGATGATCAGGCTTCGAAAAGCATTAAAATATGCTTGTCTTTCACGTAGAGTGCTACTTATCAAATCGCGAAGTGTACGTCCGTTCGTTTCCCTTTCAAGCACACCCATTTAAGAGAACAATAAAAAAATAGCCGGAGCCAGAAATAACGCAAATGCATTTTCCAGTACGTGTGTCAAAATACTCACAAAGTCCTGCGTACAGCGAGCAATATAAGCAGGGAAGTAGTTCACAGGCCCCAAACGAGCCCATAGCTAAATTCTTGTGAAAATCGATAATAATGAGCGTCGTGGCCGGTGGCGTTGCAAACATGAAAGCGCCGCCCGTCTTTAGTTACCATCTTAGAGACATTTTGGTTCTTAACGAAATTCTATACTTCTAACAGGTAATCACTACATTACTAGCAGAGGAAACACTGACATTGTCGCTGATTTAATTCTGTGAATTGTAAAAACTTACGAGTATGAGTTTCTTAAAAACGTAATTCTAGCTCCGGACCAAAGTGATTGTTAAGAAATGTTTACGTACGAACACAAAATATGTTTTTATGTCGGTGACCTTGACAGGTGACCCTGACCCTGACAAGCTGCATACAAGGCAATAAAAAAGGCAAGAAAAGCTTGCGACCATGGTGGACTCTGATGCAGTATCGTCAGACGTTTATTTGAATTTTTTTTCGAAACAGAGAAAATCTTAATAAATAACATTGTGAGACTTTATTCCTAATGAGATGGGATGGACGAATATCCATTTTAAGTCGCATCTTGGTATGAGTTTTTGGAATTCAGTATCTTTTTTTCTCGAAAATTGTTGGGTGCAATTGGTACACTATGTTATATAATACTTTTAATTCTCTTTATCCAAATACCATTCTGTTAAATTATTGCACTCGAGTCTTTGACACCCTGTATAATGCATAAATAATCAGAACATTCGATATGTTTAAATATTAAGCTTGAGTGCTCAGGTGTTTTTTCGTAGAAAGTTGTGATACGTTCACGAAGTTTCTTAGGCATTCAAATCGACGAGCGAGTATACTCCTTGCTCTCAAAATCGTTAGAAAATATCAAGGTAATAAAACCGACCTTTCACAGTAAACGCAGATTAATAACAAAACATATAATTTGCCATAGACAGGAAGTACGCCACGACGATCGCAATTTTAATTTATTTCTTTCTGTTTGTACGATTTTTATTGACCACGCATATTTGCTTACTAAATATTTTCTTTTCAGTAAAATAATTTAGTTTACTTATGCATGGTATTTTTCTTTTGCGTAAAGTGGCTAGGAAAAAATTTTAAAGCAAAAATTGTAAAAAAAGATGAAGGCAAAAAAGAAGTGATATATCTAAGGAGGTAGGTAGTACCTACTCTATATACCTATATACTAGGTACTACATATTTAAGGATGTGAGAGTAAAGGGAAGACAATATAAGATATTTTCCGTGGAGTATTAATTTATCGAAACCTTTGTTTTCGTTCAATGAAAAATTCTGAAATCAGATTTCGCCGTGCGGTTTGTTTTCAATACGAAAGGGCGTCAATATTTTATACCCAATCCAGAGTTACATTAGCGCACATTAACATACAATAAATTACACCCTTGTCACATTTAATTTCCGAATTAATCAATTTCAATTAAAGCGACGGGAAAATTCGGATTTTTGTGTAAACATGCCACGGTAGAATGGAGAACGAATAATAACATGTCCACAAAACTGATATTTTTGTTGTGCAGGTTTGGGCTAACGGGTTAAGGTGAAAAGGGAGTAGCGAACATTTATCAAAATTATACAATGAAGGCTCTATTGGAATTTTTTAAATATTCACAATATCAAAATGTTACAATTTTAACGTTTTATATGAGAGAAATAGACATGCGTTTTATTTTAATATATTATCAACTTATAAACAATAATTTTATGTAGCTGTTGCAAATGTCAACTATCGGAAAAATATTACACAATACTATTGTAAGTCATATTCAAGTGACGCTCAAAGTTAAGTTGAGTTTAACTATTTGTTGCAACTGGCCATTGAAGATTAATTAAAAATTAATTGGTTGTTTTTACTTGTTGTCTTAGTATCACGAAACAATACTGATTTCTTGATTGAGTCCTCTAGTTTCATGAACACTCCAGGTTTTCACAATCTGTTAATCTATAGAGTGTTCAACAAAACCTTACCTCGAGTCAACCTTGGAAAGAAAAGTACGTATCGTAGATTGAACTGTACAGGTGTTGTGATTATTGCAAGTACTGTCAAAATATAAAATTTAGGTTATGCGAAGGGATTGAATTCAGACAATTTATTTAATGTATTCTTTTAATACTACTTTTAAAACACATTTTGCGTTGGCCCCTTCTGTCGTCCAACAACTGAAATTAGCGATTAAAAGTTAGATCTTGTCCGCATACGAACGTTTTGAGTTTAATCAAATATTTTGACATATATGAGAATCGAATATGCAAGCTACGTCATACGATTTTTTTCCCAGGCTAACTCGACTTCGTTGAACACTTGTTATGTAACTTAACATAAAACCATATTTCTTCAAGTATCAGGTTTGATAAATGTCAAAAGGAAGTATTGTATTTCACCTGATTTATTTCAGTCCTTGAATTAATTCACAGACGCACCCAGAATTTTGAATATTGTGTAGGTGTAGAGAATTCTTAGAATATTTCCATAATACCACAAAAACGTCATTGCGATTGTTGTCAGAATTGATACTACGATAGAAAATGTGTCCCTACTAAATTACAATTTCAAGAGATTATAATAAAAATGCGAAAAACCTTATTTTTAACCAATTTTATAAATTAAATACATTTTCGTCTCATTAATTTTAATGACAACGAACAGCGCTACGTATAGATCTTCTACCAATCCCTGTACACCCTGTATGCTTATTTTTATACAAGTTATCAAGTTTAATAAATATAAAGGTCGAGTAGAGACAATAATTGAAAATGTTAACTCCTTGAAACATTCGATTTAGTTTCTGTAAATGTGTATATGCATATTATGATATGTTAGTTGTGATTTATACGATCCAGTAATTAAAAGAATGTCTAAAGAATACTTTTTAATTTTGTTTCGTGAGTTCATCAACATGTAAATCGACTTTGTGGATGAAATGATAGGCTACATGCTCACAATGCCGTCATCAAATTACCGAACAAAAAGAACCTGATCGGATTTCTTTCATTAATCATCATTAGGTCAGGTCGGCTTACACGTACGCGCTATTATTATTTCATTCATTTTCCAGGTAGAGAAAATTAATTCACTCGTAGACACACACGCCGATAAATTCCGCATAATTTAAACTAATTCAAACGCAGAGGCTGTAAAACATTCTCCATGCACGTTCGTCATTGCATTATTTTCGGTACACACGTACGCATTAATCATAATGATGGATCGGCGTGTAATCGCCAAATTAGAGAAACAACGTGCTCTCACTTTCCACCCGTGCATTCGGTACGAAATAATTATTTCGGTCATCAGGAAAGTGAAATAATAATGGCCAGCGTGAGCGGAAGCGGCCTGACCCAGTGGAATTAAGATAAATCGACGTAGGAATTTTTGTAGCACTAAAGAACTGACTTAATTTATTATTGAAACCTCGATCAGCTGGCGTTTTCTCTACGTACTGATTACTTATACAAAAACGAATGACCCTCCATTTGTTGGATGAAAGAGAGTGTTTATTTTAGTGCGTGTAAGTTAATTATAGAGGCCGAATATATACGGTTAAGAGAAGTAATTGATATACACAACTTTTTTGTACTCGTTTCAGTTACAACTGCTGTTATTACAATTATAATGGTAGTAGAAGAACATACCGTATGTTTCATTTTGAGTCGGAAACTTACATGCACGAGATAGCCGGTGCGGACAATTTCGTGTGTGGTAGCTTATTGACGCAGCAGTATGATTGCGAATTTGCCAATCACTGCTAACTGTTCCGCGGTGTTGCGGAAATGTGGCGATATTGAACTACTTCAGATATGTCACAGGAAGTGATGAAGAGCTTTTAATTCTTTTTCCAAAACGTATAAGTTAAACATTAATAAGATGACCATGAAGTAGAGGTAATGCTATTTCGACTGCGTTCCATAATTTTGTCGCAGGTAGAAAACAAATGGTCCCACAGAGATACGTCGCAATTACATGTGTTTTAAACTTGCAGTACTCCTAAGGATGAAGATATTTTAGGAGTATTTCAGTGAGGTTCATTTTCGATCCGTTTTATTACGAATTGGACGAATTAAGTAGTATATATATATAAAACATGAAACACACTGACTGTTTTGATAAGGATACATTTTATGTATATTTGATAGAGGAATCGAAAGCCAAATTATGTTTACCGTATTTTATAAAGAATCGCCAAGCTACTCTGCCAATAGGCATCACCTTTCGCTTAAAATCCATGATTAACGAAGACCTCAAGAAAGAAGAACTGACGTATAAATTTTGTACTTTGCGTCCCCTCTATTGAAATTAAGCACGTGACAACCTTTCAGGCTAGTTTTATTATACATAATATTTTACACTTTTATTACACCGTAAATTACATCAATGATGACATTCGGCAACGATTATTGCAACACATAATGGAAGATATATAAGTTGCCAAAGAAGGCGCCACTCGATATAAATCAAAATACACATAAAAAGTTTTCCCTATAATACGTGATGTGTTAAGCCAGGCATTCGATGGAACTCTCTTTAAAACGTTCGTCCTTCAAATTCACTTTACGCCCACGTTTTAATGTAGCAACTTTTTCTTTGTATTCATCTGTAAACAAGAAAACAGTAGCAGTAATAAGTGGTAAGCCTGTAAAGCGCTAAGAAGAGTATATTCCCTAGTTATAGTTTATTACTAAAGCCCGAATATTTAGGCACTTAAATTATACTTTACTATAACAATTTACTGTACTTTACTATGCAGGCATAAATGTCTAAGAAATAGGCACACTTTTAGGCACCCTAAAAAAATTTAGGCGTTTAATAATTTCTCCTATTTCGTCGTTTTATAATAAAAAAATTTATTAATGTTTAATTTAGTTATAATTTAGTTAGTTAGTTATTTATTAGGAAATAGGAGGGAGGTACTTCCGGGCTTATGAATCTGTATGTACAAATGAATTAAACATATAATTCGCCGTAAGGAATATCTTGTAAAAACACGCTTTACATAGGGGCCATAAATTGGCGTTTAAGTCAAAAAATCCAAACAGTACATAAGATGGTTTCCTACCTGATAAGGTAGTCCGAGGGCTTAGCAGCAGAGGCCTCTTTACAGCTTTCCCTTTTAGGGCTTTCCTATTTCTCTATGGGACTCTAGGCGAAGGGTCTTCTTTTCGTACACTACCATAACACCCACACCAGGAATATTTAAATTGGAATACCCACATACGTAGAGGGGCGACGATAAAGTTAAAAAAGAAGCAAAAATAACAATTTTTAAATTTAAACAAAGATATAAAAACAAAATAATAAAGGGGACATTTCTGTTCATGAAAAGGTTTCGGCGAACATTTTATAAAAATTACATGAAAGTGAATGCGAAAATTGGAAACGCAACAGTTCGCGAAAATGACTCGATGAATATCAATTATTTTTTTAAATCTTTTCTCCCTGCGGAATCGTATTGTCAACATTTTCAAAACCCGAGCCCTTTTTGTAATTAGCGACTGAGAAGTGTCGGCACCTGTACAAATCCTCCTTTTGGTCCCGCTTATTTATGTCACTGGAGTGATTTAAGTTGCCTACCTCCAAGGGATTTCGAGGTATTTTTGGACCATCTCCGTTACCTGGCGTGGATGAGGTTCTCACGCGCTCAAGGTCGTTATCGCGTGGCTTATTTACTTTAACTTTAATAGAGCCAGTTGTAAAAAGGCGGTTTAAACTCAAGTTTAACTGAACCAGGTTCAAAGTAAACAAATACGCATAGGATCTTAAGGACGTATGGCAATTAATGCATTGATAAATAAAAGTTGATGCGATTTTGTTCACTTTGAACCAGGGTTGTTGCGGATGTGCTTTTTTGTGACATCGCCGATGCGGATGCGGATTTTGAAAATTAACATCTGCAGATGCGGATGCGAATATGTTATTTACGGTGGGTTTACAGAAAGGAAATAAAATATTTAATTACGATTAACTATTTCATTGAGATTAAAATTAGCGTTGCCATAGTTTAACAGTTTGATTTCTATGACAACACGAATTTCAAGCTCAAATAGTTAATCGTAATTAAATCTTTGATTTCCTTTCTGTAAACCTTTCTGTTTATTATGCATAACGTAAGTTACGTTACGTACCGCAAGTCATAGATGACTTGCGATACTCTGGGGAGTATGTGTAAAGTGCAAATCTTCTCATATCATAGTTTCATAAACTATCATTCTGCAACACTCGTAACTCATAACCTGCAAAAGCAACATGCAACATCCGCAACGAATAAAGCGGATGCGGATGCAGATATTAAAAATGATGCGGATGTTCCGCGATTGCGGATGCAGATGCAGATGTCTGTAACATCCCTGCTTTGAACCTGGTTCAGTAGAACGCCAGTTTAAACCTTCTTTGTACAACTGGCCCATAGTCACTTATAGTAAGGAGAGTCAACATTTTGGCATTTTAAAGTTTGTCGCTTGGGCCCCTTATCTCATGAGATTGTTTATAATTAACAATTTAAAGCGTGAAATTATTTCGTGAATAACCCTGAAGTAATTTTATTTAAATTCAAAAATTTCGAATTTCAATTTTGGGCTGTTTACAAAAGCGTTGCAGCGGTGAGTTTAGCTGAACACGTCCAGTGTCTTTAAAACGTTTTGGCAAGCAAATACGTATTTCCACACACAAAAAAAACAAGAAATATTTAAAATAGTGTAAAATAGTCACTTAGGCATGAAAAAATATACATCTCATTCTAATAAAAATTGTAATCTAAATGTTTAAAGCTTAATTGCCTAAAGATTTATTTATTACGTGTCATCCAAACCATACCCATTGAATAAAAATCATTTTACAGAATATTGTATATTTATTTTATATTTACTGAATCACACTCATTCAACATCTTATAAATGACATATTCAAGACAAAGTGGCTACTTCTTATATCAAAAACCTTAACCTAACCGCTCTTTGATCATCAGAAGACAAATCAGTGCATATATAAATCCCGAATACCTCGGTTGAGGTTGGCCACTAAGTTGTTTGGCAGCGCTTGATATTGATTCTTCTCAAATACTTTTACGGACAACTGAAGAGACTTTTACGGACAACTCAACTGTTAAAAGTGGTCCGTGTGTTTTGACTGTTAAAAGCGAAAATATCCAGTTTCATAATTTAATGGTTGTATTTTTACATTAATTTTGTAACGGTGTCAAAATTCATTAAAATTATTGTTCGTTTTCCGAATCACCCTGTACATTATGGGAATCGAAAATACGTTACGGTTTACCGTTAATTTCGAAAATTTGCCAAATATTGTATAAGTAGACAAATGCAATAATTTCTGCCACAGGGAGTTGTTCTATTTCACTCACTCCACTGCGTAATTCTGCTATTTCTCTTAACAACTTCCCTCGCAATGTCTATCCGTCAAATCCCCACTCGTGAGACGACCGCGCCGCGCCGTTCCATCTTAATGTTGTTACCGCGTACACCTTGTGTTTGGGCTTTTCCGCCCGCTTGTGAAATCCGCTAAACTGTGTTGTTTAAAGTGAAGATTGAACGGAAGATTTTACTTCGGACTTTGAAATGTGCGCTTCACGCAACAAAAGGCTTTCTTCCGTCGTTAGAGGACGCCTACTCCCCGGAACGTAATTTGATGCTCTTTACGTGTCCCTCCTGTGCGTTCGTTACTCGGACGATTTCACGACTCTTGATCAGCTGTTGTACATTCACAGTTGGAAGTTGAAGGTCGGGTTTATTTTACAATATTTTAAATATTTTGGATGCATTATAGTACTGACTCTGTTGACATGCGTAGTTAATTTAGTATAGTTTTGTTATTTAATAAGTTAAGTTTTAAACATTTTGATTTACGTTAGTAATAATTTAGCCCAAGTTGGGTATCAGACGTACATAAAACTCTGTAGGTGAAAATACGAGCCTCTAATAAAGTGAAGGTGGACATCTTTAGTTGAAGAAATTCATTAAAAATAAAAAACACATTTTTTTAAAGTTTTTGTTCTGCTGCATAGGGAAGGTTTACTTAAATATCTTTTTGGTTAATTGGCTCGACATGTACACAGAAAGTTTCGATTGATTTGTTGAATTCAGGTTAAATTAAATTGTACAATTCAATGAATAATAGCATGATAAAATGATCTCTAAAATAAGCTGTCCGAAACACTCAAATGTTTTTACGTTTAAACAAGACCAATCAGATGGCCCAAATTCATCGTGGCTTAAATAATTTATAGAAAATTTTAAAATATTCCACTACAGATAAAATGCTCGAAAAAATAAAATGTTAAAACCATTAAGTGGTGAAACGCCTTCAGTCTCATTATTATATTTTACTTCGATGCCAGGAGAAGCATTTTAATAATTCTAAAGTTAAGATACATCCCCCATACATACTTTAATTTAACATCAAAAGCTTCGGATCATGTTCCCCCTATCCTGTCTATTAATTCATTGATAAATGACTCAACAAATTTAAGTTTATTAGTTTAATTGTATGAACAATTTGAAAGTAGTGCTTCCTGCCAATATTTATACAAATAGAAAAAGATGCCTTCAATAAATCGAAACAACAAACCTTGAAGATATTGTCCTATGCTTGGGGATGATGCTCCACACTTCCAAAACGTATCTCAGTGATAATTGACTGATTTTTGTAACCACAAGAAAATAGTAGTTATATATGACATATAACAATTTTAGATAAAAACATTGAGGAAGAATAGACAGAAAAAAATTAATTCTTTGAAGTAAATAATAAAGCAAATCGCTTGATGATAATTGCTCGATTACCGTTACGCAATACGAGGGGTTGGAAAGGTATGATCCTTGCGAATTAGTGGCCCGCAGCAAAGGCGAGGGTAAGAATCGTGGTAACAATTTTTCATGTATGACTCGCGTGCCTGACGTAATACGTTCTGCACGCGAAACCCTAATCTGTCAACAAACCGGACAGAAAACTGGCTAGCCGTGTGAGTTTCTTTGTAGTTATGATATTTCTTGTAAACGTAAATTTTTTCGCGCAGTACTCAGCTTCGATGATGTGATAAGGCTGAAGTTGGTTATACGTTATGAAATTAAGTAATAAAGAAACACAAAAATCAGTGCATCATCTCTTATTCGCCGTTCGCACAATCAAAAATGAGTTAGTTACCAAGTCGTAGTCAAGTGGTATTTTTAGACCATGTATTGATCAGTGGGGGGAAATTGAGCGCAAAGAAGGTTTTGGCTGACTTGCAGTTTCAGGCTGTGTTTAACGTGCGAACAAGTCCGTAGTTTTTGTTCGTTGCAAACAAAAGGCGGTCTTATTTATTGTATACAACACTTGCCGCAATCTGGAATGCATTTAAAAATGTTTCATTCATGTGGTTCATTCGTGGTTAACTGAATTAATTCATTAACATTAATTCTGTGATAATTATACAACCAGATATGAAATCATAGCCATTAATTTATTACGGAAGTAAAAGTGTGTGTTGACAGAACCGGCACATCCTTTTAATATGTATTAAAAATAAAAACATTGTAAACGCTCAACTTTTTAGGCCTCCTGCTTCAAAATGCTCCTTCGTACTTTAATAGTTACTTTATGTCCATGCAATCTCCCGATCGCCTAAAAGAGGCTGAAGTCTAGTAATAGGTTATCCAGATTTCTCCTATTTACGTCACAGTAAAAGCGTGTAAATTTTAGCAGCACTCCTTGATTATATAAGTATTATAATGTTACTTATTGTAGTTCCATTAATTGTTGTCATAGAAAGTAAAATCGACTTTCCGATGCTTACGACAACAATAAATAATATTACATCTTACATAACTCTACATTTGATTCGTCTGACTTTGGATCAGCCTAGGTTTCGTATTCTCTAGACAATACTTTTCTGTTTTGTAGACAAACGAGGTTTGTATACTGGTTTTTGCGTTGAAGAATGGATCTGGGTCGCCCGGTGGCTTAGCGGTAGCCTAGCCGACTTTGTAAAGTCGTGTCGCTTGGCGGCGTAGGTTCGAATCCTACTATTAACCATGGATGTTTGTGCTGTGCAAGGACTTAGACCCAGCTTTATCACACTATGTGACTGGCAAAATGAGCCTTAGTAGTTCGGCCAGAGTTGGCGGGTACTGCGCAAAGCAAAACTAAGCAAGCAAGCAAGAATGGATCTACGAGCTCGTTTAATGACTTCGTTCGATTTTTGAAAATAATTTCGTTATCCTTTATATCACTTTTTCGCTTATATTTCTTTATATAGTAGGGACTCATACAACTTTCAGCACTATAAACACATGTATAGGAGGTTCGTTTGAAAAGTTATGATCTTTTGAACCATTCACACGAACAGATGGACGAACAATACTTATTAACCAAGTCTGCGGTCATCAGTCAAATTCTCACTGTAAAAGTGTGCGGGGTGTGAGATACTCAACATATAATAATAATAATAAAAAATTGTCTTTATTGCATAATCATGAGTTACAAATACAAGAATAAGAATTTTTTTTCCTTCTAATTAATACCAAATTATTTGCTAATTATGCAACCACAAGGTGAGGTTCAGTATATAGGGTACCCTATAGCCTGATCTACCACCTAAACCCTGACCTATATTGAGCATGTAAAAATTGCCTAAAATAAAACTAAGCTAATATTCTGCGACATGAAGAACATCAAAGTAGATTGAAAGTTTACAACAAAGTCTACAGAGGCGATGCTGTAGATGAACCAACTGTGTGGCGATTGTATCGAAACTTGACTGCGGGGAGTTGACGAAGAAAAAAAAAACGTGACTTCTATCATCTCACAAAACCGAAGGACTTCTTGGGGATGGAAAAGCTTTGCCACGGATGAGGAGTGGAAGGATGTCGCCATTGCGGTTCTCGGTGTGAAATCTAATAGCAAGTTTTCTATAGAAATCCACTGGTTATCGGTTAAATTCTAAGATTGCACTACTTTCCTTACGACCCTTGTACTTATCAATAGGGTGTTAAGTAATAAGCGAGCATAGTCAAAATCTTTAAATAAGAAAAAAGAAAGCTTCAAAGTTCAAAAGTTAGGCCCTCTAATGTATGGAGAGCCGATTATTAGTTTCTTTTTCTTTCGCGCCAAGTAATCTCTTTAAACTGTAATTACTAAAACAGTCCGGAACAAAACTAATAAACTCGAAACAGATTTTTAGGTTACGCAAATTAATTTTCAAGAAATTAGTCTTTAATCGCAGCAAAAATAAAAAGATTGAGAATGAAAAATTAATATAATTGACAAAAAAATTGGTGTAACTGTTGAACATAAATGGTGATTCGAGCAACAAAATATATACATAGAATTAACGATGTACAGTAACTTAAATAAAAATAATATGACGCAACTATGCTAAGTGACCCAACAAAAAAAGCGCTAAATTAAATCGAAAGTGACCCAATATACAAATAAATAAATCCGCGACAATCAAAATAAAATTCAAAAGACTAAATTCAGACGGTACGGTAATATTTCCTAAACGATACGGTACGATACGGCACGATACGATAAATTCCTCAATACGATACGATACGATACGGTAATTTTCTCAACGATACGATACGATAATCGATTGTGATTGTTTCTTACTCAATCCTGACGATAGCTTAACCTGAGTTCCAAATACGACTCCGTTGAACTTATCTTCAAACGACTCCGTAGTAACTTGACCTTGGTTCCAATTACGACACCGTTGAATTATATCTTCTAACGACTCCGTAATACTGGATTTGTTTCCAAGAACAACCACGTCAAATAAAAGAAGAACTCCTGTTCGGTAGTATCTTCAAAAGACACGCCGTAAACAGCAAGGAATTTTCCAATAAAAACTCGTGCGGTAGGAGGAAATCTTCGGCCTCAGTAACTCAACACAATTTCGGTAGTCAAAAAAAAACTCTACATAAAGAGAAAAGGAATCTTAGAAAATATTCTCCTAAACAACTAGGGTACTTACAATCTTCTGTTAGTTTTTTCTTGAGCGAAAACTTAACGGAACACGTGCTCGGATACGTGCTTGAACGAAATCGGTAGCGTTTGTGGCAAAAAACAGACGACAAAATTGACACAGTAGGGCAGTACGAGAGTAGTGACGTAATATTTGCCAAACTGGAATATCTCAAAGCCGTTCAGCTTCACAAAACCACAAAAATTTGAAAACGCAAAACACGCGTCTTAATGGTGTACGAGCACACACCCAAGTCGCACGATCATCAAGCAGGAGGACGGAAACTCGTCAAAGATTTTACACGCAATTTCCGCATACGCATACGCATACGCATCGATCAATAAAATCGACCCAGAACCATGTACGACATCTACAGATTAATTTCCGAAACAAAATAAATAGCTTTAAGAAGAAAATCGAAATCCGCATTACAAACTGAAATTAAAACACAAATCCTGAGAGATAGAGGCGTGAAAGTCATAAATACGAAATTAAACGAACGAACAAAACGGTGTTTACTTGAATTTCAACAGCAAAATAACGAGAAAATACGTAAAAAAAATAATGTAACGGACAGCGAAAAATGTGAACGTTACACACGCCCTCTCCCCAGAAATAAAAACATGAGACACTGCGAGATGTTTTTACCAACACAACATAAAATCTATCATCCATCACTATAAAACTTACGGTAACTACGCGTACCAAACGATAAACAAAATCGGAAAGTCTTAAATTGAGAAGGGGTCAAATTGGAGTGAGGTCATAATCGATAAGTCAAAGTTATACAGGATAGATGATACATGCAAAAAGGGAAAGAAAAAAAATGAAAATGAAAGCGGACGACAATACCTTAAATTTCGGAAACATCTGAGTTTGAACCGAAATGTTTCTTTAGATCTTTAACATGACAGTTCCCATGATCAACGCCATCTGATGATTCTAATTGATAGACCAATTTTGACAATTTGCGAACCACCCTACATAATACGTACTTTGGAGCTAACTTGGATGAGAAATTCTTAGAAGCGTCTGATAAAATACGATTCTTTTTCCAAACAAGCTCACCTACGGAAAATTCTACGTGACGTCTCCTCATATTGTAATAATGACTATTTCGACGATAAGCGGCAGAAAGTTTAGACTGAACATCCTTATAAATTTCGGGTAATTTCGACAATTCATCCACATAATTATTACGATCAGCTGGCTGAATGTTAACATCATGTGAAGTGTGAAGAGGACCATAATATTTACCAGAAAGTGGAACTTTACGTCCAAAGTTGAGAAAAGTTGGACTGTAACCGGTAACTTCATGAGTTGCTGTCCTCAAAGCATGACCAATTTTAAAGATTTCTTTATCCCAATTCTTATGTTCCTTTCCTTTGATGTAACTTCGAATAGCGGTACCAACAACTCTATTCACACGCTCGACTTGATTTAAGGTGTGTGTAATAAGTAGCTGCACAATTTGCAAATATTATTTTTAATAACAAAAAATATTTATACTTCAAACTACTAAAATATTTTAAAACTACATAACACTTACAAGAAATAGAATAATTAACATATCGATAATGGACCATGATCTTCAATTTGTCTTAGCTTAGTTTTAACACCTAACATCATTTTCTGGATAACTTGTAAATCTACTTTTTTAATTGAAGTTTTAATTCTCTTAACCAGTTCTTCTTCAGAATTTGCTTCCCATCCATTGGCATAGACTATGCGTGACAAAAGTGCCCAAAAATGTTCAATTGGTCTTGCAGCAGGTATGTTAGGCGGGTTTGCAAATTTTGGAACAAAAGGTATATTTTTTGCGTTCAACCATTCAATTGTTTTTCGAGCATAATGCGATGAAGCTAAGTCGGGCCAGAACAAAACCCTGTCTTCAGAATGATGTTTCTTTAAAAACTGATATAATTTTGACAAGCATTTATCAATATAAACATCAGCATTGATGGCCAATCCTTTCGATGATTGAATGTGAAGGTTTGAAACTCCCTTACACGAAATAGCACACCAGACAAGAACTTTTTTTTCAAATTTGGTTTTTTGTATAAATTTAACCTTCTTCGGAACTCTTTCCTTATTTTCAGCATAAAATCCACGGTTACAGCTGTCTAAACCATTATGAAAACAAAAATATTTTTCGTCGTCCATCACGATGGTTGTGTTTTGAGAAAGAATTTTTCTTCTCAAAATTCGGCACTTTTTTGGAATTTCTTCGAGCTGTTTTTCTGTATATCGAGGCGCCACTGTTCTTTTATAATACTTTACCCCTACGTGCTTTAAACTGTTGGCAATAGTTTTGTGACAAACCTCAAATTTGACGGCCAGTTTTCTTGTGCTTGCTCCAAGACGAATTTCTGCTAATGATTTTAATTTTTTCAACTGATTAGCATTTAACGCTCTTGGTCGACCCGGTTTTTTTACATTTTCGTAATGCAGGTTTTTATCAAAACGCGAAAATACACTATAAATAGTTCTACGGCTAAGATTTTCTGCCATAAAATGATGTAAGGTTTCTTTTCTTCTATGCTGTCCAAGATAGTCATAAATTCTTTTTCTTAATTCGTTTTGTTCTGACACTTTCATTTTGACTGGCAATGATGAACTGACATTAAAAAAAAAACATTTGTTTTCTTGGACTCCTTGATTAAAAAGAACAGCATATAAAAGTAAACTACGATTTTAGATAGCTCTAAATTTTGTGCAGCTATTTATTACACACACCTTACATGGGGTGAATATCTAGCGGTAAAATAAATTTTCTGAACATCATAACTTTCAACAAAATTCTTAAAAGATTTGCCAGCAAATTGACTTCCATTATCGCAAATGATATATTGAGGTACACCGTAGATCAAAAATACTTCATTTTGAATAAAGGTAATAATCGGCTTTGACGTAGCTTGTCGAAGAGGTTTCAAAAGAACGTATTTAGAAAAGAAGTCCGATACAACTAAAAGAAACTTATTACCTTGGGAACTTCTAGGAAAAGGTCCCATCAAATCGATATTAATGCACTGCCATGGAAATAAATTTTTTTTCTCACTACCCATAAGACCTTGTGGTGTCACACCCGGAATTTTTTGCGATTGACAGATACGACAAGATTTAACATTCTTGAAAATATCTACCCTCATTTTTGGCCAAAAATAATCCTCAGCTATTTTCTTATAAGTTTTAAAGAATCCTAAATGCGACGAAACGGGATCAGAATGACATTTCTCGAATATTTCATCTCGGTAAGCGAGAGGTACAACTAATTTCCATTCTTTAACGTTAGTGCGAATACGAACTTTTTGAGGAATAAACTTATATAACAATCCGTCCTTGACAGACCAATTTAGATAGTTATCGGGAAAATCATTCACATACTTCAACATTCTACTAAACCAATCATCAAATTCATCAAAAGATATATCGATAAAAGAAATATCTGGAAGAGGAGCTCTAGACAAAGCATCAGGAACAACATTAAATTTACCTTTACGATGAACTAGTTCAAAATTATATTGTCGAAGTTTTACTGACCAACGTGCCAATCTACCAGAGGGTTCCTTAATATTATTTAACCATATCAGTGAATGATGATCAGTTACAACAGTTACCACATGAGGACACGCTTCAACATAACAACGAAATTTTTCGAATGCGAACAGAATAGCTAAGAGTTCTCGTTCAATGACGGTATAATTACGTTCTAATCTACTAAAGGTTCGACTACCAAAAGCTATAACTTTTTCTACTCCATCTTGAATCTGAGTGAGGACACATCCTGCACCATCCTGACTCGCATCACACTGCATAATAAAAGGAAGATTAAAATCTGGACTACAAAGAAGTGGAGCTGACACAAGAGCTTCTTTTAACTTCATAAAGGAACTTTCAGCGTCATCAGACCATTGCAATTTTTGACCCTTCTTTTTACCTTTCAATAAATTATTAAGCGGAGCAGCTAACGAAGAAAACTGAAAAATGAAGCGCCTATACCAGCCTGTCATACCTAAAAATTGCTTAAGTTCGGTATAAGTAGTAGGTCGAGGATAATTTACCATCGCTGATACCTTATCGGGATCCGTTTTTAATCCTTCAGAGTCAACAATAAATCCTAAATAATGAAGACTAGATCGAAAAAATTTACACTTCTTAATGTTTACCGTTAGATTTGCTTCCTGTAGTCTGTTTTTGACAATTTCAAGAAATCGAATATGTTCGTCGAAAGTTTCAGAAATAATGATTAAATCATCAAGATAAACAAATATGTTAGGCTCATATTCCGGACCAAATAATCTATCCATCAGTCTCTGTTGTACTTGAGGACCATTACATAAACCAAAAGGTAAAACTTTAAATTGAAACAAACCGCGACCACTAACGGCGAATGCAGTTTTTTCTTTAGACTCATCGTCCAAGGAATCTGCCAAAAGCTTTGCGCAAATCCACAGAAGATATATACTTCGCATTCTTTAAACTATTTAAGATACGATCGACATTTGGTAAAGGATAACTATCAGGTTTGGTTACCTTGTTTAAACCTCTTCCATCAAATACAAATCGATAATCAGAGCTACTAGATCTTTTGACTAAAAATACAGGCGAACACCAACTGCTGCAAGATGGTTCAACTACATCCAACCTAATCATTTCATCAAGTTCTTTATTAAGATGACCCAACATATAAGGCGACATGTTATACTGTTTCTGTTTAATTGGAGGAGCATCACCCGTATCAATGTGATAAGTAATTTCCTGGGTTCTACCTAACATATCATCATTATGGATTTCTTCAAATGACTTCAAAACCTGAGAGACCCTAATTCGTTGTTCAGAATTTAAACTAACACAATTTTCATCACTTGAAACAGAATTATCGTTAGATAAGACAGAAATCGAAACAGAATCTGATTGTACAGACCACACATTATGTTTAAAGTTCAGAACAATATTGAAACTTCGACAAAAATCAATGCCTAATACAAACGAATGAGATACTGAAGGTACAACAAGTGCTTTCAAAATTTTTGTGTCATTATTAATTCTGATCGGCAAATAGGCAAAACCTGTGACGCGTTGTTTAGAGCCATCAGCCATAGAAACATACTTATTATCTGCAGGGTAAACTTTCAGATTTGCTTTATCTAAGATATCTAATCCATTTTGTCCTACAACTGTTTGAGTACATCCGGAATCTAAAAGACTTGTTACGGCAAAATCAAAAATATAAACGATAACATAAGGTCTAATATCATTATCCTTATTCACTAACAATGGATTAATTTCAAAAGATTTCTCATAAAAATTCTTAACAACCGATAACCAAGAGGACCATTCATTAGAACTTGGTTTACATTTCTCTAAAGTAGTTTTTCGCAACGGAAATTTTTTGGAATTTTGCTTTATTTCTTTACTAGATTTTCTAACAAAATGACGATTGACTTTGGGCCTAAAGATACCTGAAGAATTATGTCGGCCACTACACATAATCCTGACACTTAGTTTCCCACATTTATAACAAAATCTACGTTTCTCAGCAGCACATTCTGAAAAAACATGCCCAGATGACCCACAATTCCAACAAACTAATAAATTTTTACTATGAGTTCGAGTTAAAGCTGAAATTACGTTTCTACTATCGGTACTTTGCGAAGGCGAGACGATATTTTTTGGAATTTGTGTCTGAGGAACCTTAGAACAAACCTTGTTTTTAAATTTTGTGTCCTTACTATTAGTCTTCACTTGGTGTTCAACACAATTAAGGTGAGGCTCAGAATTTTGTAATTTACTGAAAACCTTTGACTTGGCCTCGAAAGCTTCATCTAACTTTTTACAAAGTGCCTGCAAATGTTTCAAATCGGTAATGTCACTCAAAGCAAGCTGCATGATATAATAAGGCAATAAATTACTTCGAATGATTTTTAATTTGGTACTATCTGAAGGTTTTTTACTTAGTTTCTTGAACAAAGACTCCATGATCGAAATGAAAATTGGAACAGACTCTTTTTTATTTTGGTTACGAGACTTGATTTCATCCCACACCTTTTCATCGAAGTTTAAAGGCAAAAAGGTAAGCTTTAACCTCTCTACTAGACTATCCCAATCAGTAACTTCTGTCCTAATACTCCTGTACCAAAGAAGTCCTTGACCCGTAAATAAATCACACGCACTGTTAAATAAATCTTCAGAAGTAGCACCCCGAGAAATTGAAAGTTCACTAACCCTATCTAAAAATGATAACAAATTTTCGGAAGATCCATCAAAATGAACTCCCCATTTATGAATTGCTACCTTTTTATGACTCGATAATAAAGATGCAGGTCCTATATTCATAGATCGAGCTAAAGGAATTGGAGTAGTAGATAAATTTGGACCCAACGATACATTATCAATACCGAAACTAAGAGGCTGTCGTACCTTTTCGTGCAATGAAGCTTCAAGTTCTAAACAGGTCGCATGACTATCATCTTTAAACGTTTTTATATCACCAGCATTATCTCCTTCAATTTTTATTCGCGAAACCCGATGAGTTAAGTATATCAATCTGGACTCAATTTTTTTAAAAGATGAATCTGACTCTGGCGCATCAAAATCATTAATCAAAGTCTGAAGTGATTCAAAAGTTTGCGATATTGTGTCACGTTCAGTTTCAAAAGAATATTCTGGGTCTTCATAACTTATATCTCTATCTGAGTCACGTGCTATAAGTCTATTCAATATCTTACGTTTAGCAATTAAATCTTTACGAGGAGCAATAACTCCACGAATTCTTAATTCATAGTTAAGTTCTTCCTTATGAAGATAAATTGGTTTCATCTGACTATAAGACATGATAGAAATTTGCACCAACACTTCAGTAATACTACTTAACCAATGTGTTCAAAGAATTACCTTCTCAGCCCCCACGTTATTCCGCGCCATTAATTATACGTGTGACATACTTTTTTGTAAGTAGATTCTCACCTGTTTGGTTGCCATAGCTCAGTTTAGTCGGAGGCTGAGGTGGATTCGGAAGGATAATTCTGTGAACTATATTCTTAAAAAAATAACTTGCGTAATTCATAAAAAAAAATAGTAAACGTTAGGTGGCAAAACGAAAGCTGTTGAGCGCCAAGTAATCTCTTTAAACTGTAATTACTAAAACAGTCCGGAACAAAACTAATAAACTCGAAACAGATTTTTAGGTTACGCAAATTAATTTTCAAGAAATTAGTCTTTAATCGCAGCAAAAATAAAAAGATTGAGAATGAAAAATTAATATAATTGACAAAAAAATTGGTGTAACTGTTGAACATAAATGGTGATTCGAGCAACAAAATATATACATAGAATTAACGATGTACAGTAACTTAAATAAAAATAATATGACGCAACTATGCTAAGTGACCCAACAAAAAAAGCGCTAAATTAAATCGAAAGTGACCCAATATACAAATAAATAAATCCGCGACAATCAAAATAAAATTCAAAAGACTAAATTCAGACGGTACGGTAATATTTCCTAAACGATACGGTACGATACGGCACGATACGATAAATTCCTCAATACGATACGATACGATACGGTAATTTTCTCAACGATACGATACGATAATCGATTGTGATTGTTTCTTACTCAATCCTGACGATAGCTTAACCTGAGTTCCAAATACGACTCCGTTGAACTTATCTTCAAACGACTCCGTAGTAACTTGACCTTGGTTCCAATTACGACACCGTTGAATTATATCTTCTAACGACTCCGTAATACTGGATTTGTTTCCAAGAACAACCACGTCAAATAAAAGAAGAACTCCTGTTCGGTAGTATCTTCAAAAGACACGCCGTAAACAGCAAGGAATTTTCCAATAAAAACTCGTGCGGTAGGAGGAAATCTTCGGCCTCAGTAACTCAACACAATTTCGGTAGTCAAAAAAAAACTCTACATAAAGAGAAAAGGAATCTTAGAAAATATTCTCCTAAACAACTAAGGGTACTTACAATCTTCTGTTAGTTTTTTCTTGAGCGAAAACTTAACGGAACACGTGCTCGGATACGTGCTTGATCGGAAACGGTAGCGTTTGTGGCAAAAAAACAGACGACAAAATTGACACAGTAGGGCAGTACGAGAGTAGTGACGTAATATTTGCCAAACTGGAATATCTCAAAGCCGTTCAGCTTCACAAAACCACAAAAATTTGAAAACGCAAAACACGCGTCTTAATGGTGTACGAGCACACACCCAAGTCGCACGATCATCAAGCAGGAGGACGGAAACTCGTCAAAGATTTTACACGCAATTTCCGCATACGCATACGCATACGCATCGATCAATAAAATCGACCCAGAACCATGTACGACATCTACAGATTAATTTCCGAAACAAAATAAATAGCTTTAAGAAGAAAATCGAAATCCGCATTACAAACTGAAATTAAAACACAAATCCTGAGAGATAGAGGCGTGAAAGTCATAAATACGAAATTAAACGAACGAACAAAACGGTGTTTACTTGAATTTCAACAGCAAAATAACGAGAAAATACGTAAAAAAAATAATGTAACGGACAGCGAAAAATGTGAACGTTACAAGATTTGACTGTAATTCTTATTAAGTGGGTCTGCTATAGAACTGATCAAATTAAATACAAACAAAAGTTTTCAAAAGAAGGATGTACCGATAAAATTGTTTAGTATCTCAATGGCTTTTCTTTGGCGATAAAAACAGCAGTATATTTATCTGGAAAAATCCTCCCACCAGATACTCTCGACCCATTAAAATTTTCTCCCTAAAGAAACTGTAGAGGTAATCAAAATGAAAATTAGAAAGTTGAGAACCAAATAGCTGTATTATCACCTACAAAAAATTTCATGAATGATATTGAATTTCTTTCGAGAGCCAAAACAATTTTATGTATAATAGACGGGAAAGTATGCTATGCTATGGTGTTACGTGATCAACTCAGATTTGTTACTTATGTAGAGCCAAGCTTCTCCTACTCAAAGGACGGTATATACGAGACACCCGTATCAGGTTAGGTAAGAGCGAGACACCCACTCAAAGGACGGTATATACGAGACACCCGTATCAGGTTAGGTAAGAGTGAGACACCCACTCAAAGGACGGTATATACGAGATACCCGTATCAGGTTAAGTAAGAGTGAGACACCCACTCAAAGGACGGTAGCGGGTAAAGGACTGGAGCCAGGTCGGTTAGTACATTTGAGTCAAGCACCGGCGAGCGGATGACTGGTTTAATCTGCGCTTTCAAGTACTTAAATAGGCTGGAGAGTGGTACGGAGTCCCACTTTGCTTGAACTCCCACCCAAATTAAAACTTTAATTCTACGCAGACATACTTATCTATTGTGTAAACTTGAGGCCAATAAAAGTGACCCATCACGTTGAAATTTAAATGACGTTTTGATTACATTTACATAGTGTGTACCAGCCTTGCAGTTTTGGAGGTTATACGTGGTTATACTAAATGTCAAAGCAGCAATTTAATTGACACGATATGACAGCTCCAATAATTTAGTACTTTGACAGATCGAAAGGCAATTTACAATACAAAAAAAGAATGGGTCAGTTATTTTGACCGCAAGTTTACTTCTGTTCTGTTGCTTTAGCTTTGCGCAGAACCCGCCAAATCAGCTGGCCGAGCTTACTTGAACCCTTATTTTGTCATTCACATTCACAGAGTAAATTTTTAGCTGGGTCTGAGACGTTTAAACAACACAAACATCCATAGCTCTGGTAGGATTCTAACCTGCGCCGCCGACCGATACGACTTCCAAAATCGGCTAGACTGACCGCTAAGCCACTCGGTGACCCAATCTGGCACTTAAACTAATATTTAGAGGAACGGTAAAATAAACACAAATTCAAAATAAAATTAAAATATTCCTAGTAACGAGGTCACTTCAGTTCAAAAATCAGTTGAAAAAGAATATTTGTCTTTCGGATTGTTACCTTTTCACTCACGGCTCCGTTTCTTGAGTGTCTTGCACATCTCATATAAACTAAATATAACAACTTGGCAGGCTTGTGGCGATGTAAACAAAAACAAAGTTGCTTCAAAAGCAGGAAGTACAGGTGATAGAAACACTGCTCGTAAATTTTTTAGGAACGCAGAAAAGTCTTCGGAGATAACTGGACTCAATTTAGAACTTATCAAATGTTTTCGTGTAATTTTGGAATGTTTAATTATCAAGATATTGAATTTAAATAAATTTGATGAGTGTGCACTCCATACAAGCGTAAACATGACTTCTCGGATAGGAAGTAAAGCCGCAGGCCCCGTGTCAATACCATGTGTGGCACGTTAAAAATACCTACTGGGGTTGTAATTCCCCTAGATTCGGCTAAATTCTAGTAGGGTTGACGATGTGACCATGGTAGTTAGAGTCTAAAAGTACGAGGAGTATTCCGCAACCCGATACCTTTGCCATTAATTTAAAAAAAAGAGCGAATACATAGATGTGGTATTCATATTGCTATGTTATTTTGATATTTTAAAATTTTCACCCTATATAATTAGTTTAGGTTTATTATTTTTGGAATTATAATTTAACTGAAATATTAAATAATTGTACTTTACTTTAGTGTGTTCCAGAACACTTGTGAAATTTTATTTTGACACAAATAACTAAAACAGTTTTCTGCCCGATTTAGAAAATGTCAATTGACACACTTGACGTTACGCTTTCGCCAACAACGAAAAGCTGTTTCAACCAGAGATTCCGAGAGGTACTCCAGGATGATCAGGAACATTGGGATGACAACCTCACACAACAAGAGTCGAGTTCCAAGACTTCCAAGGATGAAGTGCTGTCTTCCGAAGTCGAAGCAACAGGTCGAGCCGTTCATGTCATCGTGGAAGGCGTTTCAAGAGTATCGAGGCAAGTTCATCCAACACGCTAGAAGAGGAAATCCGAAGCAAACCTCAAGCCTACTTCTAAAAGAACGGAGGAAGACGTCATATATTTGTAAAACTCAGAATCCGTCTTTCGAAGTTAGATGCAGTTCGACTGGACCTCTTCAAGATGTGACTTCATATTTGCAACCTACAAGACAAGATAGTTATTATTTGTGTACAAGAATTTTTGATTTGTTTACAATCTAAGGATCTTTAATTTTTCTTATGTTTGGGATTACAGAGTTTTTGTACCTTGAACTGTATATAAAAGGAAGATTTCTGGGTAATTCATCCAATTCAGCTTAAGCCTTGAGCAGTAGTACATTGAATTCAACTTAGGCCTTGAGCAGTAGAACATTTAATTCACTCTCTGCACTTAGCAGTGAACATTCATACTTTGTACTTAGCTTTGAACAGTCTTGTGTTAACATTTAACATTTGTAATCAATCTTAAACTCCATCAGAGAAACTTTTGTAATCGATGGT
Organism: Dorcus hopei; assembly: GCA_033060865.1. Taxonomy (NCBI): domain Eukaryota; kingdom Metazoa; phylum Arthropoda; class Insecta; order Coleoptera; family Lucanidae; genus Dorcus; species Dorcus hopei. Next base: position 44,995,157 of record CM065426.1, on the reverse strand, counting down.
AGTGAACAAAACGTAAGAACATTCCATTTATTAATATGGTTAGTTAAACATGCTTGTCTAAGAATAATTCGTAAATACTTACAACCAACAGGTATAAGTTTAATTCAAACAAAGGACACTCTTGTTAAAGGAGACCAAAATAGCATTTTTAATTAAAAAGTTTGATTAAAATTTCCAACTACCCACTACGTTGTTAGATGTCAACTCAATTTAAGTCAAATATAAATTGATGTGCACTTACACTAATCTTCCAAATGTACTAACAATTATTATGAGCCAATTTTCTTGTAATTGTAATTTTGTAAATGTTAAATAAAACCAAATTTATTATTAATAAATAATTCTATGTCAATCTTTAAAATCGATTTTTACTTGCCTGAATACACTTCACGTAGCGTGACTAAAATAACCGACATTTTAAAAAATCAACACCATTAGGACAAATACATTTCAGAACCCAATTCAACAAATTTGTTTAGCAATACAATTTGGTACCCTGAGATAAATATCAATAATCAATTTACTGTTTTTGTTTGAATTGGCTTCCGGTTGGAACCGCGTCACGTTGACTTCTTCTACTGTCAATTTACTAATGGAAAGAGTCTAATGTTAAAATTTTTATGCGTGACTTTGTCATTTGAGTTAAAAATTATAATCCTAAAATCAAACAAACAAATTTCATTTAACTCGCAAAAACATCGCAATATGAGGTTCTTGCTATCGTTATTTAATAATAAAAAAAAAACATTTTTTCATCTGTTTCTAAATTTGAGGAAGACATTCAAAATTCCATTTTGGTTCCATTTGTAAAAGGGCATAAGTAACTCCTTAACGAATCGTTTCTAGACATACCTTCCTCCATAGGATATTTCTTTTATTTCCAGGACTTGAATTTGAATTGCAAGTTTCGTGGGTTAACCTGAAACACTTTGTATAATTTACTTTAGGTATATTATCGTATTACCATCTTATGTTATTTTAATGCTCCATTTACTACCTGTAAGTTATATTAAAAAAAAAATTATGGATGCAGCCCTACTCTATTCTATTTTTTGTACAAGATTTGGTTTAATTTCTTAAAGGTCCCTTTTCACGCTCAAACAATTTGCGCAAATGTGCTTGTGCACACAAATTTGCGCATGCAAATTTGATTCAATGAAAAATTGATAATCCATTTTCACGCTCAATTATATTTGCACAAATTTTATCGGTAATCCTGCACTTTGGACACCTATAAACGCGCAGCCCGTTGCGCACATGACGAGAGCAACACTGAAAATATCTAGAATGCCATGTTTTTAAAAACAAATAAAATTAATTTTTATTTGACACCCACTTTTTAATGTTTTGCGACTTGATTGTCACTTATTTGTTCGATAGTTTTTTAATTATCATAATAACATGTGTTTTTTTAAAAATGCCATAAAGGTTGGCCATGAAAATTAAAACTCATGTCGTAGCTTGGCATATAACACACGCCAAATCTGAAAATTTAGAGTAAATGAATGGAGCTAAGACATGAATTTTCTTTTCCACAGCCACCCCTTATGGCATTTTTAAAAAAACACATAGTATAAAGATTTTGTGTTCACCAAAAAATGAATTTGACTAGAGAACATTTCCGGGCTATGATCTTAAATAATCATAATTCTTTTTCTTTCTGTGACGTTATTTACACAAAACACACAAAATAACTGATATAAGTACAACGGTCACGTGAGTTTCGGAAAAATAATTTACTGTTTACTATTTTCTATCCACTACGCACGCGTTAAGTTTGAGTGTTGTTTACACGTTCAAACATTTGCGGCAATCGCAAGCAAATTATCTGACCAGGCAGATTTTACACAAGCAAAATTTTTTAGCTTGTGCAAACAAAAAAATTACGTTTTCATTCAACGACTTCCTTGGGCAAATTTGTGTGCACAAGCACATTTGCGTAAATTGTTTGAGCGTGAAAATGGACCATTAAACAATATAGTACAATTGAATAAAAAGTACAATTGAATAAAAAACTATCTGAAAAAATGGAACCTGTTCTATCTCCAAAACCATATCTGCAGTCCCAAATATTTCTTGTTCCAAATAGAAACTGAACTAAAGTTGAGAATAAAAAATCTAATTGAAATAGACTTCGTCGACCTCTTGCGTCAATTTAATGAATGTAGTTCTTTTTTCGTCCTCATATGAAGGCGGAACAATATCTTATATTTACAACCAGAACAGAACACTGACCGGCCTGTTTGTTACATTATTACGCATCGTAAGAAAAACCACGTCGCTCCGGGCAAAGCTTTCGAATCGTAGTAGGTTGTGAAATAATGTGAGAATGGGAACGCTAAAAAATTATCGAAGTATGTCTTGTTTAATTACATGAGTATTATTTTTTTAAATGTTACTGGGCACACAGCCTATTTGGCTACAAAAATGCGTTTTGTTAGTGTCATTAGTTAACAATAGAAACACGTAGAGAAATTTAAATGCATGAAACATAAAATTTAATTAATGGAAAGCAAAAGAAAGGGAGAAGAGAAAGGTGAAAACATAATTATACTGCTGAGGCTTATCACTTCCTATTTTGACGCTTTGAGATGAGGTAAAAAGAATTTAATAAAAATGAATTGCCTAATGATTTCGTCTAAAAAAAAATTCAAAAATGTCGAGACTAATACGTTTTTCACACAGGAACCGAAGCAAATGAAAAGGATAATTAAAGATCCTTTTTGCGAATGAGATCAAGATTTCAACCGCACCCTCACGAGTTACCGATACCTCAAGATTTATCGTTGCCTTTTAATAATATTTTATTTAACTATTAATAAATTTATGTAAGACTGCTTGTTAATAATAAGGCACGGGAATTGTGTTTTAACCGAACAAGTCCTGGAAGGCATGTTTTATCTTGCTAGATGATATATCTGTTTTACATATGTAGAAGAAGACAACAAACTTACATGTAATACAGAACTCCACAAATACAAAATGGCATTGCAATAACTCATTTGTTTTGATATGATCGAACCGAGTTAACATTACATCGTACCGGCCGGACTAAATTACATTCTCTTCGGGCTATAAATGTTGCAGAGAATAATAAATAACATTAATGTGTGCGGCGCCCTGTACACGTACACAAATATAGTGCGCGCATAAATTCGCACATCAGTTAAACATCGCATTATAAAGCAATAATTAGCGTGCGTTTTGTATCGGGCCTTCGTTAATACCGTGGGGCAAATATTTGGACGCACCTATAAATCAGAGTCCAGGTTAATTTTGTAGTCGTTCGATCCTTGGCAGATGTCGCCGTGTTTACGCAAAATTCTATCTAGCCGACCTTAATTTTCGCATAAATTATAAACTGGTTTAATACATGTCCCGTTTCTATTGTCCATAGCAATGCCTTTATGATTTTCTCTGAGGTGAAAGTTACGTCGATGTATCAATTGCCTCCTGACCTCTGAATTAATGCCTGTTTTTTTTTTTTTAATATTTTGTTTTAATTAATTTTGGTTCTTTCTACAATAATAAACCAAATACACACCAAATACATTTCCAATAAAATAAAGCAACTAAATGAATTGTTTTTGGGCCATATGAATAGAATTTTGAAAGTTATTAATAGAGACAAAAAAATTTCTTGCGTGTACAGGACGTGTCAAAAAAACGCGCAAATTTTAAGCTCTGAGTGCGTATCCGTCATTAAACTGAGAGAGTGATGTCCAATAGAGTGCTACGACGCGGAACATGAATCTACAGTCCAGCTATTTTAGCGTTTCTTTAAATTTATATTTTTTCTTATCACAGTACTTACAACTGAAGTTTCTCAAATAAAAGGAAATAAGTCACTAGAAGGTATATCATAACCACATTTGTGATTACTAACAATACTTTTGACAATATATGTTTCTAATCTAAAGTAAAAAAGAGACATTTTAAAGCACTTAGATACCAAAATATAATTTATGGAAGTTTATTAATAATAATAATAATAATAATAATAATTTATTTCTGCCTTGGTCCATGAAATGGATAGCTTCGTTATTAGATTTGGTTACAAATACAGAGATACACATTAAAATACACATAATCATAGTTCATTAACGTGATATAAACAGCGGTCAATTAAGAAACATTTTAACTTGCTTTTAAATAAGGCTGGTGTCCTACATTGTTTTAAGTTGTCAGGTAATTTATTAAAGTATGTAATTCCTGCATAAAATGGAGATTTTTGACATTGAGACGTATTTGGGTGCTCAGGACGCAAATCATCTTTACGTCTGGTGTTATGTTTATGGACATTCGTAGACTTATTAAATTTCTTGTAATGAGTGTAAACATATGTAAGTAATTTAAACAAATAAATCGAAGGAACAGTAAGAATTTTATGGTTTTTAAAGTCTTCTCTGCATGATGTTAATGGATTTAAATTGTATATCAGTCTCAGAATTCTTTTTTGTATAACAAATATCCTCTTCCATTCAGTTGCTTTTCCCAATATGTATATCATGTAGCTTATGTGAGGATAGACTATGCTATAATAAACATTCATATCTCTAGTATCTAACATATTTTTTAAATTAAGTATTAGATAATAGCTTCTATTTAATTTTGATGCAATGCTATCTATATGATCACTCTAGCTCAGGTGTCTATCTATTATCAGTCCTAGAAATTTCGTGTGGTGTTTTACTTCTATTTTATTTAATTTGAAATTATTATTAGGAAATTTGCCTTGTTTGTAGTAAAAGTCTACGCATACTGTTTTATTGTAGTTGATAATTAATTCATTTCTTGTACACCAGGAATTAAATTCCTGCATTACTTTATGTATTTTTAGTGGCAGTAAAGAAGGATTTGATGCAGCAACTAGGATAGTGGTGTCGTCAGCAAATATGTATACCTGCCCCTCAGATATGTAATTAGGCATATCATTTATAAACAGTAGGAAAATGAGTGGGCCCAATACACTGCCCTGAGGTACACCCATTGATAGATCAAATTTGTTGGAATGACAGTCTTCAACTCTTACCATTAGCTTACCATTTGGCAGATATGATTCAAACCATTTATTGACTATACCTCTAAAGCCCAAGTTATTTAATTTGTAAAGAATGTATTTAATATTTAAGCTATCAAAGGCTTTGGTGAGGTCGAAGAATAAGGCTGCTACTTTGAGTTTTGCATTAAGCAAGTCCCGTATGGATTGCACGAAATTAATTGCAGCAATCTCAATGGAAAAACCTTCACGGAAGCCATATTGACAATTCGACAGAAGGTTGTGATGGTTAAGATAATCAATTATTCTACTGTAAGCTACTTTTTCTATGATTTTAGAGAATGAGCTTAACAATGATATCGGTCTGTAATTCTCAATATTCGTTGGATCTAATTTCTTGTGGATTGGTATAACTGTTGATATTTTTAAAGCATCCGGGAATTGACCCACAGAAAATGAAGTATTAATTATTTTGCTTAAGAGGGAAGCGATGTAACGGTTGCAAATTTTTAAGATTTTCGTAGGAATGCCATCATGGCCAACTGTATTTTTTAGTTTTTGAATTACGCTAATTACTTCAATTTCGGTAGTAGGTAGGAAAAACATCGTTGAATTGGAATATGAAGCCGTACAATCTTCAATTGTTTTATTACTAAAGTAGTTATTCACTCGAGCAGGTAAGGTATCAGCAAAATATTTACCAAATAGGTTTGCAACATCCAGAGGATCATCGTAGGAACTATTCTTATGTTTGATAACAATTTTTGATTTTACCGTATTCCCTTGACTTGTCTGAGACTTTACTATCTCCCATAGCGCTTTGTTCTTATTGTTTGCAGTGCTAATTTTAGTTACAAAGTATTCTTTCTTTTTTTTATTCACACTTTTCCGATAGCGTTTCCTATGATATTTATAAATTGATTCAAAATTGTCATCTACAATAAGTTTTCTCAGCCAGTTTAGTTGTTTGAGTTTATCTTTTTGATTTTTTAGATTATTGTCAAACCACGGTAATTTTATACCAGGCGTATCTTTTACTCGTTTACTAGGAAAACACTTATCAAAGTAATATTTGAAATTTGCCCAAACGTTAGTAAAGATATAGTTAATGTCAGTATTTTCATTGGGAAAACATAGAGTTGACAAATGGTTATTGAATGAGTTTATGTTATTTTGGTTAAATTTTCTCGTATAATGGTAGCGCTCAGTTTGTATCTTTTTTTCTGTTTTTGAACTAATACAGAGTGTGACTAATTGTGCCGTATGATCGGCTATATTTGGTTCTACTATTTTGCAATTTAATATTGAACCATTCGTTATGATGTGATCTATGGCACTGCATCTATTATTAGTTAATCTAGTAGGTTCGTTAATTAGCGAATTAAGTTGAAAAGACTCAAATAAATCGAACATCAGCTTCTTATTCGTGAATTCAATTAGACAGTCAACATTAATATCGCCTAAAATCAAAACGCTATCATACTTTTTTACCACATCATTTAGTGTAATAGAAAATTGTTTTAAAAACATTAGAAAGTCTGAGCTGGATGATCTATATACGGTTATTATACAAAGGACCTTCTTTATTTCAACCGCTGAGCACTCAAATGTCATCTCAATTGAATCACTTAATGAAGATTCTATTTTTTTGGGTTTAAATTTAACTATTTTAGAATCATTAATATATATCGCCGTACCACCATTTTTGTGGTTATCTCGACAGTAGTATGAAACTAATGAATAATTGTCAATTTTTAATGTTTCAATACTCACGTTATTTTGCCAATGTTCACTTATGCACAAAACAGAGGGTTGATACTCATATAAAAAAGTTTCCAGGACACCAACCTTATTACGAAGACATTGGACATTTATATGAATAGCTATAATATCCTCATCAGTGCTTGTTAACAAACATATCTTGATCGTGACTCTTTATGTTATTAATTTCGAAACCAAAATAAGTTTCTTTTGTCGTCAACTCAATCCATGTTCACAATGTATGTAAATAAATAATGTGGTGTACTTTGAACAATTACTAGATAAATTTGAATTTGCAACGCGTTACAATGTGGTTCAAGGTCATCAAAGCAGAACTCCTTGAAATCGAAAGCTCGCTTATACAGAAATCGCCAGATAAGTCGGGCCATATGGGAATTTTGTTTATTATTGATTTCTCAGAAAAATTTATTCTTTATAAAAATTCCTGCATCTTCCCAAACTCAACATACACTTATCAAAATTTGAATACCTGTTGTCATATACCTAGGAGATCAAAATATTTGAAATCGACATAGGAGTAAAGTACCTTTATTTTTCAAAATACGCGGAAATATTATTTGGAAAAGCTATTCAGAAATGTTATGAGATCTCAAAATCATGGCAGCCTACGGTGAAAAAAGAAATTTTCCATATTTTTCAATTTTTCTCGTATCAACGTGTGTATCGTAAAACTTTGAAAGTGTGAAGATGGACGTTTCTTCAGGTGTGATATTAATATACTCTGGAATTTTTTTTCGCTCTTCTACCAACTAGAAATTATGATCAATAACATTCACACCATAAATCTTTAACTTTCTTGACCAATTTTTTTTCTCTTCCTAGACAACCGAGATTTCATATTTAAGATCTCAGAACAATTCTTAATAACTTTTTCGAATAATATTTCCGCGTATTTTGAAAAAGAAAGGTATTTTACTCTTATGTCGATTTCAAATATTTTGATCTCCTCGGTATATGACAACAGGTATTCAAATTTTGATAAGTGTATGTTGAGTTTGGGAAGATGCAGGGACTTTTATAAAGAATAAATTTTTCTGAGAAATCAATAATATAAAAAATTCCCATATGGCCCGACTTATCTGGCGATCACTGTATTTCTTTCTGTGTTTATAAACCCCCTTAACCATAGTGCATTGCATTGGTTAACAACGTGCTGATGTTGTTAAAGCTTTTTGTAATAGCAATGACAACTAGGAAGTTACTAGACGTCTAGATTCTTTTCTATTGCAGAGAACACAATGGAATTACATCCAGTATTGCTAGATGTTTGAAGCTTTACACAAATCCATCGACATGATGACGTTTTTGGACCGTCAAATCTCACGATCCGATTGTTCATTAATTCTTCTTCTGGGGAGTTCCAATTGGTCATAAGACGTGTTCCCTTAAGCTAACTCTATCAGATATTCTTAAACATGAAATTGGCTGTTTCCCTGCCACACCTTATATCAATATAATTGTAGAAACCCATAAATTCCTTTTCTTCTTCCTCCTTTTTCCATCTCAATTGGAAACGCTATGAAGGGGCTATTTCCAAATCCAAATCCTTCCCGAAGAACTTCTCGTTCGGTTGTATTACGAATGTAATCCGTTTAATTTGAAAGGGAAGCATTTCTTGACCAGCCAATCTCCCAATTTGACCGTTTATGATTTTTTCTTGTAGGTACACCTAAAATATACTGTTGAAACGAGTCATGGGTTGTTCAGCGACTTAAAGCAGCAATGCAGAGTCACATTATAAAAGCTTTTCAACTAAATACGTAAATTTTCTAAGAGAAGGGCGGTCACTTAAATGATGTTATCTTTCGATGAAGTATGTAGCGTCAATCGTCTAAGTGTCAAATTAAATAAGAATTTGCCTCTTTCTATGCCGCTCCCTGTATCTGTTACATTCGTTCGCCTTAGGCCCGGTTTTACGATCACAGTTTAACTTTAAACTTCAGTTTATTTTCATAGGGATAAACCGAAGTTTAAAGTTAAACTGCGATCGAAAAACCGAGCCTTAGGAAGGCTATTCTTAAACCCCTTGATTTCAAGAATTTTAACCTTAAGCGGTCAGATGTTTTTTAAAATGAGTTTGCCAGGTTCTTTGTCGCATTCTGTACCAATCACGTTCGTCCGCATCACGGGGGTTAATATGTCGATTTCAAAGAGCTGGCAATCTCTGAATTTGACAGTTTGTATTTTTTTTTCTTATGGGCACATCCCAATGATAGAGCCGTCATACTGTAACAAGCAAATAAGGGACGTAGCTCGATTAAATAGTTCATTTATTATAAGTAATAACAAATAATAAATTTACGTGGTTTACACTTCATTTATGACACAAGAGGAACTTCCCTCTGATTAGAATGACATTTTAACTGGCATTATAGTGTCATTATAGTCAACTCTTGTATGATAAGTGTAGTGTAAAGCATGTAAGTTTATTATTAGTTGTTACTTATAACAAATGTAATATTTAATCTAGCTACGTCCCTTATTTTCGTTATATAAATTATTACGTAACAATACGGTCATATCAACTCACGTTATACAAATGGACTTAAGCATTCTGTAACTGACCCATTTGTTCACATTAAGAAAACAATTTCTAATTTTTTTGATTTTAAACTGATGACGCTGTTTGGTCTAGTAGATTCTTCGACTTGAGTGTTTGTAATTTTTTTAAAGAAAATGTCGAAAAAAAACCAGAAAAGTGAAGAACATTGAGGGACTTGAAGCGGTTACCCTAGAGCTATGCAAATCATTGGAATTAAATGTGTGACATAAAGCTAAGGCAAGCGTAAGATCGTGTATTTTTCCGCTGCACCCTGTATCTATAATTGCAGGACTCGATTGAATTCGCATCCTCTTAAAAGTTAACAAACTCCTCAAAAAGCACTGTCGCAATTCGGTTTAATACCCGACGTTGTTACTGCATCATTTAGCAATAACTCTTCGGCTTACGCTTTGCCATGGCAATTTGAAGTGTGCTTGGTTAGCCTAGAATACTCAGGTCCGTATTAGAATCCAAAGTCGAGAGATGCTTAACTGCACTGAAACTCTTTATATAACATCGCCAAACTAAAGTTTTAGTCTGCTTACAGAATTAACAGTTGATTTATTTATCAGTATTTAGGTTTTTAAAAGTTCTAATTGATTAACTTTTTTAATGAAAAGTTCAAATAATTAATAAATTTTTGAAAAATAAAACAACTTTAAGAATGTGAAACTTGACTTCTCGTCGTGCTCGTTTTAGAAAGTGTATTATTTTGTGAGCCAGAACGTCCCTGAAGTTAAATACATTTTTGAAAACTCGCTAAAACCGTTTTAATGTTGTTATATTCGTTAATATAGTTCCACAAAAATAAAAAATAAAATAGTTTGGGCACTTACAGCCATTTAACACACACAGCACTTGAATGGAATGAAATGTGTCTACATTGCGCATAATTGCACGCCGCAGCAATGAATTGTCCGGGCACTACTTTTTTTACAGTTAATTTATAATCCACAATTGTCTAATTTTAATTAATTAGAGCGAGGTAATGTAAATGCATATGTTAATTCTATTATGGCATAAAATTATTATTTCCTGGTACAGATAATTGAACATTTGCGGTAATTTATCGTCATGATTCAAAGTGCTAATTAATCTAATGCCGATACTAGTAATAACTAAATAACGGGATTTTATTAATGTTATTAGATTTTGATTATGATAATTGAAAATTATGTGTTTCGCAAACATAAAATAAACGTCAAATTTGCGTTGATTGTTCAGGTATTCAAACATTTATTTCAGTTATTTTGAGGGAAAATAATGTACATACATTTCGCTATTGAATTTTCTCCAATTTTTTTCCCATCAAACCAGTAATTGCTCTTTCGTCTTTAAATTTGTACATATAACAGGAGATGGTTTTAATAACTTCGGAAAGACAGTGGTGAATTCTGCATTTCTTCGCTTTATCCTTTCGTCGATGAATTATGAAAGCGTTTTATAAAATATTCATATTTCATATTCAAAGTGCTCATGTAAAAGTTTGGCGTGTGGTGCACTTACAAGCGTGTGTAAGTACGAAAGAAACTGTGTAGAATTTTCAAACATCGCCATGTTCATTTAAGGCAAATATTACCTTGGAGAACGGACGACAAAGAAAATTTAATCCCTAACCCGTAGTGCTATAGCCTATCAGAATTACTTTGGAGAACAGGTAAACTATACAATAGAGACGAATGGCTTAAGGTTGCATCATTTCGACGTCAGCAATAAATTCAATCACGTTTAAAAAAATCAAAGAGGATGTCCAAAAAGATATTTTCTTTTCAAATTTACATTCAGGATTTTCAAATACTTTATTAATAGCCAAACTCAAGACGAATAGTTGTAGAATTAAATTAAATTAAATTATGTACGTTAAAAAAAGCTACTGAAACGTTGAGAAGTGTCAATTTTAAAGCTTGTCAGAAGAAGTAATTACGATTGTGTTATACGAGGTAATTCACAGTTCTGCATTCTTAAAATAACCCTCTCACTTTGAGAGATTCAGCAAAGAGTTGCAATGGATGTTAAGAGCTACAATTCTAATAAATCTTTTGACATGGAATTCCAGTTGTTTCAAAGCAGTTACGACATCTTCAATTTTTTTTTAATGGCACAGTAGGTTTTAATGACAGATTTAATAGATCTGCCTTTATCTGTGTAAAAAGTTTATCCTTATGAGAGTGTCTCTACAGGACAAAAGGTTTTCAAATTTTCATTGAAGTTAAAGATTTTATCCTTTTATTTCTTAGGCTCAGTTTTACAATCGTGGAATAAGGACGGAATAACTGTTCGCCGAATATCCTTTAATATTCCTCCATATCTACGTCACACCCACGTCACGTTATTCTAAGAATAATGCTTATCCGACGATTGTAACATCTGGCCTTAGTCGTGAAAATTTAAAAGAATTCACATGTCGTTAGTTCTGTACAATATGGTAAGTAGCTCCAATTAACTTACTCCAGAAATCTATAAAAGATGCTTTGCTTTGTGATGAACTGTGGGTTAAAATTTTGACCAAAAAAGGTCATCATCTTCTTTTCACTATTTGGAGATACTTAACTTGAAAGCGATGAAAATGAAATGCTCCTCTGGATTGGTGGAGTTAATGAACCCAGAACAGAGTGCTCAACTATTCTAAAACAATTCTAATTAATAAACATTAATAAATTTGAATGTGAGGGCAGCACCAGTAGTCAAACAGTAAGTATCCTCATTATTACACAGTCCCATTCCACTGGACCACAGCTACGCTATTCTATGTATTAACCACTCGCCTAATTATTTACACGAAGATAATAATTGAAAAAAAGCTACTACCTTAGTAAACTAGCAAATCTGAGTTTCTTTGCACCGACGTTTCGCTTTTAGTTTCAGAAGAACTTTATCAAAATCGTTACTGCTATTTTTCTTGCCATTTGCTCTTATAGAGACCATAGGCCCTTTGCAATTGCCAGTGGTTGGCACTTTGTAAAAGGGAAAGAAAGGCAGGAAAGCAGTTGAAGAAGTTGTTTGTGATATTTTCAAACTTGCTTCTTATCAACCAAAACCAGATTCTAGGCGGTCTGTGATTGTACCGTCCAAGATTATTTTATTTTGCGACCTCTTGCCTTAAATGTTCAACTTCGGGTAACTTATCGAACTGGTGGACGTCGTTAGCGACGTGAACGTCGTATAGTCTGTTCTGATGACGAAACAAGAGGTTCAGTTACAACTGTGGGAAAGGCTTCAGTGGTTTCTTATTGTGATGAACTGCTGCTGTCGGTATCAAATTTCTTCTTTTGTTTAACCTCGAATGCTTTGCGTAAAATGGTTGCAAGATTGAAAGAATCCTCGTCGTTGTTCTCCGAGTTAGGAATAGTACCGTCATTTGTGTCTTTGCGTAACTGATTTTGATGTCGTCGATGTGTTCCGTTTCTGGCGGGGCTGACGAGGTACATCATCTTACCAATTTCTTGAATGATACGACATATAACCCATGTATGAGTATGTGAATTTTTTTATAGAGTTTCACATAAATTGGATCATTGATTTAAAATTTTGTGGTCCAAATACCAGGCAAGGGTTTGTAGTCAGGTGCGTCCAGCATGATTGAAAGTTTTGTACGTTAATACGACCATGCAGAAGCTATGCAGATGACTTACCAGTTTGTGGATTTGGTGTCGTGCGGTAAGTATACAGCAGTTTTTCATATGCTGTTTTCTTTGTAGTATTTCCTCAAAACCTTTAATTTGAGTGCTTGCGGGTTTGAGCTGCGGATAACCAATTGCTTCAAATCCAGTAAATCCAATTATAGATGCAGATGCTCCAGTATCCATTAGAAATTTGAGTTTGACACCATTGACTGTTGGATACATGATGTAATCTGGTCCCGTATCCTCGATTGACGTTCGTTCATTTATCGGCAATTCCTAAATAAGTTTTACCTGGTGCGATGTTCGAGATGATTCATGTGTTTCTCTGCAGAATTTTTTCGCTTTATTAGCATTAGACGCATACACACGGATGTCTACGTTTGTTGCATTTGTTGCAAGTAGCATTACGAAATTGACATTGGGAACGCCTGTGTTGGTAAGTGGCAGACATGAAGGCAATTTTGAAATTAGGGTTGCTGCGTTCTGGCTCCTCTGTCGTTCGATCGAGATGAGTCTGAGTCTGAGGTGAGATTATAAGATTTAGGACTTTTACAACAAGAATATTCGCTTAACGTCTGAGTTACTTCAACCTGGGTGTTGTCTCCTATAATCGTCTGATTTGCGGCGAGAGTAACTTCAAAAATTTGTGCTTGACGTAGAACAGTTTTTAATGTAGGAGATTTCGTTTGTAATGGGGCAGTTCGGACTTGAGGATGAAGAGTATGTAAAATAATCATGTCGGGAATTTGTTCATCAATCAGTTCATTTTGACATTGTGAACAATTAAATTGATATTCACGAGCTAAACTTCGAAGTTCAGCGACCCATTCTGCATAGGACTGGTCCTTTGACAATAGCGTCTTGCGATATTTGACTTGAACGGTCATTGGATGCGTTTTTTCTTTAAAATGTTCGGTTACAGTTTATTTGCTGACGTCAGATGAACCAAATAATTTTTGTAAAAGTATAAAAGTTTCGTCGCCGAACCATGATAAAAAATAAGCTCCTCTGCTTTCTTCTGATAACACATGACGAGCTTCGAAATGCTGCATGAGTCTTGAGGAACACGTTCGCCAATTTTCTTTAGGATTAAATGTTTGAAAAGTGAGTAAATTCAACGACGTTTGTATGAAAGTAGAGTCACTTCCTACTAAGTTGAAGTTTTGGCTTCCTATGAGAATTTGGATCAATTCGCGATGCTGTTGATCACGTTGTGCCCGTTCTTCTATCATTGATGCGAGTAGTGCTTTTACTAAATCATCAAATTTATTAAAAATTAGGTTCTAGATCGAAATTCCTTACGAGACTGCGCCAAAAATGTTGTGTTTTAATCTTGTTAAAAACTAAAGATGTTACAAAACGTATTATATCAAACAATTGATATTTCCAAACTTGCTTCTTAGCAACCAAAAACAGATTCTAAGCGGTCTGTGATTGTACCGTCCTAGATTATTTTATTTTGCGGGATATCAGATAAGATTCAAAACTTGCCCAATGGCCCGGTTTTTCAATCGATTAGTAAAGTGATTGTTACTTGCCAATGGGATAAATTTAACCTCTTTGGTAAAGTGCTTGTTAAACAAAATCTGTCTTTCAATCTATAAGTTTCTGCTTGTTACTTAACAACCAAAATTGTATGTTAACTGTCAGTTGGTCACACTGAAGAATATAGGTTACTATCTTCACATCTACAATCAAATACACAACAACTCCTCATTTTTATCTTTAAAAATAAAATTTGGGATGGTGAACCGTTCAAATTGAACAGTTCAATAACTTTTAATGTGAAATTGTTAACGTCACAGGAGTTTCATGGACGGATAATAAATACCTGTCAGTTGGGAATCGAATTCTATTTTCAATAAGTGCTAACAAGTTCTGAGCAGCATTTTTGGAAAGTCGAAATCTGTAAATAAATTCCATATCGTTCAAGTAATTTATGTGATCTGGCCGTTGATGAATTACATGTACTCTTCTATTCAAGCCCATAGCGTTTGCTAGATCATATTACAGTCTTTTTCTTTTGATTTTCCCCTTTTGTCAATTATGTTTCCGAATTTGTCAAATGACTTTCCAATGCGCAGGCCTACTATACTTTGAACAGATTGGAAAGTCATTTGACAAATTCGGAAACACATTTGACAAAAGGGGAAAACCAAAAGAAAAACACTGTATATCATCGTCCGAATCAGACTCGTCAGAAAATATATTTACATTTCCCACGTTACTCATTTTCAATTTTTAAATCAAACACAAAGAAGTAGAATTGTACAGTCGCTTGCGCACATTTATGTATCCCCTCTACTTGTTTACGGCTAACAAGCAAATTTACCGACTGTTAGTTTACCTCCTTGTTAAAAGGAATTTATGTCATTGTTAAGACTACCAGTAGATTGATAAACCCATTTTCTATGCTAACAATCGGATAACGGTAACAGTCACTTTACCAATCGATTGAAAAACCGGGCCTTAAGACGTGTAAAACTCTGCCTCAGGCATAGAATTACTCGGGAAAATTTTTATTCTTATCACAGGCTGACGCCATAAGAAAACGATAATTCCGCAAAATCGTACCTTTTTTGTTTAGTCAGCAATTGGAAGCTTGCGTTGCACAAAAAATAAATAAATAAACCACACCTATCTGCCATCTCGCGGAAGTTACTCCTCGATTAAAAGCTTCGCGCGGGACAGAAATTTCGAGTTTAATTGGCCCATATGACGCTAGCCATCCCTTCCAAAATTGATAAGAAAAGCTTTAAAAGCCGTCTCGGAGGAGAAAAACAGCACTTCCGTTCTGTAGTTTTTTAACTTGACTCTGCGCGTTACTTCCATCGCTGGTTTTTCGCTGTTCGGTTCGGCTAATGAATCAATTTTCCGGGTGTGTTTTTCAATGTAATGTTAAATGATTGGAATCCAATTAAAAGATAGAAAGTGTTGAATAAGGGTAGTATGAAATAGGAACAGAAATGAGAGTGACCGAATGAAAACTGCAGAAAAGACGGCGAGACTGAGAGAATGTGCAATAGAAATTCAGTACCATTGGAATCAATTACTAACACCTTTCAAAAAACGATCGCCATCAACTTTCCAGAAGACAACTGAGTTTTCGCATTTCCTTATGAAAGTATAAAAAAGTGTGGCATGTGGTTGTTTATCAGGTTCAATTAAGGTGAAGTTCGAACATTAGGGGGATAATGTACAGTCATTTGCAAAAGAAGGATGATTAGTCGGTTAGAGCATTATCTGCATTGAAGATTTCTGCAGTTAGCTTGCATACGCATAATAAGAGGAACGTGGGCGAAGTTAAGCAAGATCAGCGGGAAAGCTTTGCAACGGAACAGAGAATGGGGTAGTTTCTGGTGCGGAGGATGGGAGAGATGCGAGAAAGCTCGTCGTTCGAGCGCGAGGTCGACAAGGTAGCTAGGATGTGATAGCGAACGGCGCTCGAGTTCAGTAAAGCGATGGAAGTGATCGCGCGCGTTTCGTTCTTTGTGTGCTGCCTCCGGCACCGCCGACTCGCCGCGGCGACTCTCCGATCGCGAGCTTGTTACCACCACCACAGTTAAGAAAAGCGCGGAAAAGCTCCAGACTTTTTGCAACGGCACGCCGAAATTCCGGGCTTAATTATACCATGTACCATGTGTCTCCGCCGCTCGCGGTCAGATTCCTAATCAATTTAATTAATTAAGTGTTACACGTTTTTACCTGCTAATTGTTTGTTAATTAAAACAAAGTTTATAATTTACGAAGTCGTTTAGAGTGTAAACCTGTAAGTGTTAATGTATCGTTCATCGTTGATTAATAAAAATTTTATCCTAGACTAAGCAAGCACATCTGTAGAAAACCAACCCTTACCCCCAAGTGAACGTTTTATCATACTCTATCAAAGATTGAAATTACTTTGCGGATTCCTCATCGATTACGCAGTGAATTCGTGTGTACACATTAGAAATAAATGTTTTGTGTGCTGCCCCTGTTGCTGTTAGTCAAATAAAAGGGCGCGTCATTATTTTCACTCCTCTCCAGTGGTATATGTACGTGAAGTGTGCGCGACTGTTATTTTAACTTGGAAATGTGTTTAAGGGGTGGATTGACATGAGAGTGCTGATGGGGTTAATTTGGCTCTTTTTGGCCTTTTCCTGCGTTATTGTTCCGCAGGTCTCCCCAGGATTCGGCAGTTTGGATGATGTGTCCGCCCAAAACGAACTCGACCGACCTAGTGAGTGATTTTTTTTTTAAATATCTTCATCTCATTTTTAATTATTTAAAACTACTTAGTGCGTGGGATGCTAATCCTAAGGATTAACACGCTCGTGAGTGAAAGTAAATGACAGGAATTTACATAAATTCAAACGCACTTCCTTATAGATTACTGAAATATATTTTGCTGTCTCTGAAGATATTATTATTTTCGCAATCACTTGATGATATCTTCCTAATTTTTAAGTTTGTTCAACAAAACAACGATATGGAAATAATTACGCAAATATTTTTTAATAACAAATGATAATTAAATTTTAATTTCAAAATTTATGATAACCCAAAAGTTGAATGGTCATACAGGGTATCCACCGAGTATCTTCTCTTCGTTCAATTGTCATGTAACATTGTGAGATACCGAAAGCTTCCATCGCAGGCGCATCATCACTTTGCGTTTTCGATCTGTGCTACTTCGGACTTAACATTTTTCATTCTTTTGAAAAATTACTTTTCGAAAACATCGGTGTCTGCACACTAGTTAATAGATCCTATTAACTTAAAGAACATTGACATGAGAGTGCTGATGGGGTTAACTTGGCTCTTTTTGGCCTTTTCCTGCGTTGTTGTTCCGCAGGTCTCCCCAGGATTCGGCAGTTTGGATGATGTGTCTGCCCAAAACGAACTCGGCCGACCTAGTGAGTGACTTTCTTTAATATCTTCATCTCATTTTGAATTATTTAAAATTACCTAGTGCGTGGGATGCTAATCTTAAGGATTAACACGCTCGTGAGTGAAAGTAAATAACAGGAATTACATAAATTCAAACGCACTTCCTTATAGATTACTGAAATCACTTAATGATATCATCCTAACTTTTAAGTTTATTTAAATAAACAAGGATATGGACATAATAACGCAAATATTTTTTAATAACAAATGATAATTAAATTTTAATTTTAAAATTTATGATAACCCAAAAGTTGAATGGTCATACAGGGTGTCTACCGAGTATCTTCTCTAGCCTGCCTCATCTAATACAAAGTTGCAACACCGCGCGTTCAATTGTCATGTAACATTGTGAAATACCAATGGAAAGCTTCCATTGCCACTTTGCGTTTTCGGTCTTTGCTACTTCGAAGTTTTTTTTAAATTACTTTTTGAAAAAACCGGCGCATGCACACTAGATCCTATTAACTTAAGGAACATTTCAAGTTATTTGTTTCGCCACATTTTTTTCTTCAAATCTGTTTTTTTTTAATATCTTGCAACGACTACATTTATTCCTTTGCTATGTGCTAAAAGCTTTCTTCCTTACTACTTCTAGGAAATGATTGCGCCTCCTTTTTAATTTTGCTTATAGAGGAATCGTTGATAATGATAGCTTCTGGTATATAAAGGTTCATTCAACAATGTTGTAAAGTCTGGCGAGCATTTCACGGAATTATAATTTATTAATTTTCGCGCTTCTACGAATTCACAGCTTAGGAAGGGGAAGCTATACATTTATATTGTTACCACTTCCTGTTTTGCATGTGCATTAAGATGAAAGGTATCGGAAGTACAATCCCTTATGCCTTATTTAATTTTCATGTTATTTTCAAACAGAAAACGACTTCGCCTTGTAGCTTTGCTTCTTAATAATTCAGTATTTACTTCGATCACATGTAGTTTCTATAAATTCACATGCATGTGTACTACATTACTAAATATTTAAAGTACTGTATGCACCGATCATAAATCTATCCCTTTTTTGAGCGTTAATGGCTATTTAATTGGTCGTATAAACCTCAACGAAATTGAATTACTTCTTGCGACATTTTTCATATCTTAAAGGAACGATTTTTCTGAAAGGTGTTTTGTACAATATGCAATACATCAATGTACTATGAAATGTAATACATCATTACAGAATGAAATGTAATATATCACATTGCCCGGTCCCTTTTAGTTGCAAACTTAGTTATGACTCTGGAGTTACCTCAGGGCGAATAGTGCGCGACTAATTTATGAGTTTTTAATTAAAACTTCGATTAGTCAATACAAGTATGCATATGAAATGGATTTACTTCTTCTATGGTATTTTCACAGGGTGGTACATACCTGCAGGCATACGTTGTGGTTAGCGGAAGGTTTTTCAACATCGAAAGCGAATGAATTGAATTCAAAGCTTGTGAGCTTGAATATGAAAATAAATCAAATTCAAGAGTAATGATTAATATTGGTAATAACCATTCCATAATAATATCCAGTCTGCAACTCTTTTAGTTGAATACAAACAAATGGTCTATGTACCGGCAATTTCATCACTGATTAACTTTAACCTTTGGTTTATTCCCATGCCTACAATTGTAAAGACAATTGTTTCTATAGGAATAAACCAAAGATTAAAGTTAATCAGTGATGAAAGTACCAGCCCTAAGAATCCTGTTTCCTATTTGTGTCAGTATCCATTAATGTGTTACTTCAATATTAGCACAAGGAAGCTTGACGTGAGCTTTGACGTATACGTGAGGTTTATATCAGTCAAACGAAAATGGCGACCGGTTACGTCTCTGCGCTTCAATAAATAACCCTCTTTTCCTTTCCTTTTTTTTACTTTGTGATGTAGTTCCAAGTATATCAAAACATAAATTTTTGCTACACATGAGTGGTTTCCAAAAAAATGTAAACCTCATAGTTTAATTAATTACTATTATTATTTTATAGATACTTGTAGTAGGGTAACTAAAAATAAATTAAAGTGTTACATCTGCGTGATGCTGCAAAAGAAGAAGTGCTTGTATATCAGTATCATGAGTAATATTCCGTTGAATTTAATTTGATATTCAATTCAGTTTATGGTTTTTTCTTTTCTTTTACGTAAGTAAGAATGTGCGGAGGACTTGTTTGTAAATATGGCATTCAAGGACTTTCCTCTTATGTGAATGAAATTTAATAGGTTAGTTAAAAAAAACGATATAAATGGATATTACCTTGACCTAAGATAAATTTTTGCGCGCTATATCATAGAATGTATACAAATGCAAATTTGTACGTTTCGATCAAGTGTCAGATATCGAAATGGAACACACCTACAAATACTGTACACATTGCACAGGCATTTGTGACGGTTTATGTCAATAAACTTGGCATAATAATTACATCCAACCCTTTGATATGGACACATGGATTTGTTCGTCCACTAAAGGGCAAAAAAATATCTTTTTCCGAGTTTCATTTTCGAATTGATTTATTGCGGATATCGTCGACTTCATCTGTGAATGTGGAATCGCTTTCGAATCCCCACCGAGCTCTAACATATGTAAATGTCACGCTTGCTATCGAAACGTCTACCGTCCGATCCAATACTGAAACAAATTAACTTTATAATCAATTCTAATATCTCATCTTGACGTATGAAACACAGGGAGGATTGTTTGCTTATTATAAATACGTGTTTGTGTTACATAATTTGTTATTTATTTATTGGCTTTGAATGATGCAACTATTTACAGTCTAGTAAACTACAAAGACGTTATCCAAATATTACTTCGTAGGAAGAATTTCGTTCCATCAATTTGCATTCTAGGTTCTAGGCAATTTCCTGTTGACCTCTAAATTTTACTGACGTGTTTAAACAAATATCTTAGTTGTTATTTTCTTTTTGATTGGCAGTTATTTTAAGTAACCTCTTAACCTTTTCTGCAGATAAGTAAATATGTATATATCTTCAAAAATTGCAAGATTGTTCTAAATATTGTGTAAACGAATTATTGGATAAGATAATGAACGAGATGCTAGGTCAGGTCAAGGCAGTTATGCTCAGAGATGTGTACAAAAACTTGAGCTAGTTCTGAACTAGTGGAAGCTGTTATTTGACCAGTTGTTAAATCGTTAAACCGCTGGCCTACGTAAATCTGGTTTGTTAGACGACCAAAACAAGTCATGAATCGAAGTAATACAGAACATCTTTATATTTTACTGTATTGTACAATTTAAAACTCACGACGCGGTTAATGACTGGGGGAGTAGGCATAACAGTTGGGGGAAAGAAATTTTTAATCTTCTCACATTACTTGCACGAGTAATTATAAATTCAGAGCGCGCCTTTGAATTAATCCACCGGCGTATCTAGGGACTGGCAAGATTAAAAATGTGATGCGAAATATTTTGGGCTTCATTTTAAAACGACAGATAAAATGAAAACACATTTAACATAAAAAAGTACATAAAGTACAGTAGAATCATCATTAACGATCGATACATACAAGGAATGTCAAAAAGAAGCGCTTCAGCGCAAGAAAACAAACTGACGTTTTTACTAGTAGAGAAAAGCCCTAACTTTTCTTTGTTTAACTTGTAGATCTTCATTAATTACCGTTTCACTCGTTGCTGTTTAGATTTGTTCATCCGTTGCACTTCTTTCTGCTTTCTTTAATTTCGATTTAAAAATTGCCCAGTATCTTTCGATCGCATCAAACTGCGGACAACTTGGAGGACTGACAATCTTGGGTATCACTTTAACATTTATTGTTTGAATGCCAATTCAGACATTAGTACATGCTGGAAGCAACAAATATCTTGCCTTTGAGACCTCAAAGGCAACATCAAGTTGTTGTTTCAAGTACGCGTTTAACACCATCGTTCTTTCGTGCAATCGTAATTTGGAACTGCAAGCACTTCATAGGATCGTAATCCTTCATTTTGTTTAATTTTTTATACATATGATTTTGATACACCTCGTTTGCTTGTGATATAACGGATAGAAAGGGTTGGATACGTCGACTATTGAATTGAATTTTACAACTGGTACAGGTTTCGAACTACTGTTCTTTTTGAACATACCTCGTATACAAGTAAGAAATTACAGTTTTTCATTGCTATTTAATTAAACTGTACCTAAGTTTCGCAATGGGTTCGTTTCTTCTTCGATGCTAAAATAAATAAATTCAATAAGTCACGACAGGTTATAATTACTATAATTAAATAAACAGCCCATTTAAATTTTGTAACTATAGTTATTTTTTTTTATTATATGCCAATGTATCGATCGAAAAGTTAAAGAAATTTTATATCTCCTTCTAACTTTCGTATCGTCATATATTTTCTTAACTCAGATCTATACGATCGGCATATAATAAAAAAATGAGCTTTACTAAGATTTATAATTGAAAATTTTATACATATTTGGATGATTTGTAAAGGACTTGAGATACCAAGTTGCTTTCTTAAATCTTTAGTTATAATTTGATGATTTAATTTTTTTAAAAAAGAGTTATTTTTATCTCTCTATTGATTTATTGTTTCTGTTTTATTTATATTTGAAAATAATTTGATTACGACTTGGTTTCATAAAGACAATATAAATTTACTTACGGATTAATGCCTAAGCAACCATTGTTTTTACAATTTTTACCAGAAAGCTCGGTCTTTTCATCTCCAGTTAACTTTATCTGTCGGGCCATTCCTTTAGTAACGATTGTGATCACAATTGTTACTATGGGAATAAATCGACAGACAAAGTTAATTGGCGATAAAAAAACCGGGCCTCAGGGCCAGTTTTTTTATCACTAGTTAACTTTAACCTTCAGTTTATTGCCATAGGAATAATTGTTTTCATAATTGTTACTTTGGGAATAAACTGATAGTTAAAGTTAACTTGTAATTGATACATCGGCCCTAAGGCATTAAACTGTACAATAAATGTATCTTGTGTTTATGAAACCGGACTTACGTATTGTTTTTTCCATAGATTTAATAACTAACAGACACATATAATCGGCTGTGCTGCATCAGTGGTTTAATGCAAGTTTCATGTCATTCAAATAAGTGCGTATCAGATCACATATAACACTAATCGGCATAAAATAACACCACAAAATAACTAAGCAAATTATACCACGCTGATGGATCATGTCAATTTTTGACAGCGAGAGCAGTTACAGAGATAACAGCGCTGTTATCCGTAACACCAATGATACATCATAGACCTGATTATTACGTTGTCAATGTATTGTCAAAGTGATCATTAATCTCACGTTAATCTAGGCAGCGGGATTAAATATTGTACACATACTTTTGACAATACATATTGATTTTTCTATTATGTAACAAAACAAACGCACAATAATGGGTTTGCACAATTATTATTTATTTAATTAATTCAAGAAACCGCTATCTTTTTTTTAGCAAAAGACAATACTTTTCAAACCAATCATACTTATTCTGCACGTAGTGATAATTTTAAATTGTAAGTAACAGCGAACAAACGTTATCAGTTATATCAAAAGTTCTTGGAGGTTAAAATTACATAGATTTGAATCAATTTTTATCGGACTTTCACGTCAGCATTTAAACGGGAGTTTACTATCCAATCATAAAGCGCGGTGATGCAGATAAATGAATTCTATTTATATTCCATAATTAAAACATCGCTCAGATTAAGTCCTGCTTAGAACTATAAAGGAAATTAAATTTTCCAGTGAATTTATTTTACATTCCATTGGCACAGTACAGAAAATTTCGCGCTGCTTAAATCTTTCCGTGCAAATGGCCAATAAGTCTGAATAAACCCGAACACTGCAATTGTCTCGGGAGAGTAAATAACGGGAAATCAGACTGTGCCATTCTCTCCAGCACACCTAATTTCTTCCCATTTCCACATGGCTAGTTGTAAAGCAGCTGTTTCATCGACGTTTCGCTCTTGTTCAAAGTACCGCAGTGAAAACGTAATGAGCATGAGCCATGGCAGTAGCCAGAGTAGTTTCTAAAATATGCAAAGCACTTGCACACTGTCCACCTTAGAAGTTAAAATCAATGTGGAACGCCCGGATGCCATTTGCATCCCACTTCAACTAGGGCTTTTTCAGAACTTTAATTAAGTCAGATGTAAAGTAACTCGATGAGTGAGAGGGCGCTTCATTTAAGTCTGCGTTTTAATTTTGTGGAGTGTGTTTATATAAAACGCAGAAAAATAATGTATCAGTTTCTGTTTATGTTTTCTTTCTGGTTCAAAATAATTTTTAATTTGCTAGAAACTAATTAATTAAATAGTAAGTTGCTAACAATTTTGTGTGTGTATGTATTGCCTCAACCACTTACTCAATTGGGTAAAACAATAAAATATAGAAAGGCGACCTGCAAGGAAAATCCTTGCAGATAACTACCTACGCCTTTTGTATCACTCTTGGGAGACTAGGGGATCAATCGAATTGAACAATAAGATTAGATAAAAAAGAAATAGAAATAAATATCTGTATAATCTAGGAATGTAGTATTTCGATTTAATTTCGCATGGATTGAGCGGGGGTCATTATCGTGTTGCGTCGGCCGTAATCCCTGTTCGACGACGAGTTTGGACGTGAAAGCCGACTTGAAAAAGTCGAACGGTTTTCGTGTTCATCGAAATGTGATTAATTTTGTAGCTGTCAGCTCAAAAGCTTACACGTGTAATCAGTGTTTCTCGAGTTACACTTGCGAAATGGAAAAACATTATCGGGAGACAATGCGTTCGAACAACGACGGCTTTTCTGAGGCGAGAATCCCTTCTCTAACAGACGTTTTCGTTGAGGTTCGTTGAGGTTTTCAGTAAGTCGATGGCTTGTTCGTCTGCAGGAAAAGCACAGTTTAATGTTTTTTTTTAAGTAGTAAATGCTGAATTGCTTCTGCCATTTCACACTTGATTCAATATTTCTACATTAATTTTCTTGCAATTTTTATTTAATGTTTGATGAAGTGTATGCTATTTGATCATACCCCAACGAAACGCGCAATTTTTATGCTTTCTTTTGCGATTGTACTCGTATACGTAAGCTTGCGCTGTCGCCACTCGCCACGAGTCTAAGTACAGAACATTTTCTTACTTATGTATTAATAAACATTTTTTGTGTTTAATTTGAGACGGTTTGTTCTTTACGGTCGTCTCGAGAACATTTTAATAAGCTCGAAGCAAAAAAGAATACCTACTTTACAGCAAGCATGTAAACTCAATATAAATATTTTACTCTTGCTAGCAACCAGCTACGTTCTACATAAACATTCTGCGATAAACGTGCACGTAGCCTTACACGAATAAAATTTCAATCTAAATTTTTCAGCAGCGTAATAACAAAACATACTTTAGTGTTTCTATTACTCCGGCGAAGCGCAGATGTTCGGTGGTGCGTTTGATCGCCGACAGCCGCAGAAAAATTAGATATTTTCTGTAAATTAAATGAGCGTGTGAATTTTCTTATCACGAGAAGAATCTTTCGTGACAACACACTGTGATGCGGTTAACACAGAAAACATTTATAATTAAAACTCACTTAAATGTTTCTGAAAATGGGAATAACTTGGAGGTGATGTCATATTTAGTTAAATGTGATTACATTCTGAGAATCCTACAAAAATGCCCTATGTGTTTATATGCATTCTTTGCTAATATAATTTCTACTTTCCACATGCTGGGAACATTCTTCAAGTTATAAAGAAACACCATTTCCTAGTAAGAAAGATGACGTTTTAATGTTAGTATGTTCAGAAAACATAATTCCTTAGTATTTCTACAATTCGGCCATCAGATGATTTATTTTGCAGCAAATGATCTTCTGGTATTAGGCAGTCAAATTCGTAGGCAAGCTTTTCGGCACCTCGAATTGTATGGCTTACACTTTTTGAATTCGTTTTGATTCATCTTTTTGTTAATTTTTTCAAATTTCTTCACTTTCCCTGCGACTTCTACTCCTTGTCACGCGTCTTCTTTTACTATTAGAAAATTATTTCTTTTATTATTGTCTTTGAATGTTGCATGCAAATGTCAAAAGTATGAAATTGTTATTTCATACTAAACATTAAACTTGATTTCAAGTCTCAGTATTCCTACAATTTGGCCATCTGATAACTGATTTTGTAGCAAATGATCTTCTGGTATTAAGGCAGTCAAATTCGTAGGCATCATCATCATCATGTATCTAAATACTTTTCGACACCTTGGAATGTATGGCTTACACTTTTTGAATTCGTTTTGATCTTCGCCATACGTCTTTCTTGATGCGTGGCAACTCATTACACCAATCATTAAACTTTATTTCAAGCTTGAATATTTATACCAAAGGAGAGCGTGAGGGCAATAAGAGCCAGCTTGGTTTAAAAAAATTGTAGTACCCCTTCTCGCCCAGATGGAATATCCAATTTATCTCAAAAAACAATGCACAGTAATAACAGTGAGCACTTGTTTCAAATTAAGAATTTTGTTGTAATTTTTCGTCATTTTTAGTCCAGGTAGTAAGTAGTCAGATACTATTTTTTGAACAATGTTTTGATTTCATATTACTAGGTTATTAATATGTTTTATGTTTTTAACATTTGGTTCCTCGTTTATCTATGCTTTTTTGCTAATGTTCATACTTAAAACATTGATGCTATCTGGGGTAATGAGAGCCAAGTTATTATTGATGACTCTTATTATCTCTGAATTATAAAAGTATGTTTTATTGTTGAAGATATAGAGGACTCGTAAAAGAACAACACTGTAAACTAGTTGGATAGGTGATTTTGCACCTAATACTTCAACAAGTATGTTAAACTACTTTTATTATTTTTTTCGTATTTTTTTCAGTGCTACATTTTGTGTTGTGTTATAAAAGAAAAGTGTATCATTTATATTATTAACTATTGCAGTTATTTGTTCAAACAAGTTTATTTAAGCAGCAGTCGGTTTGCCTTCTTTCACCGGTGCGAAGTTAGCAACAAACCTCCAGCAACAAAATTTCAAAATTTAAATTGGCTGCCAAAGCCGTCCTAAATATCACAGAACTATAATTTTAACAGCATTATGAAGATCATTAACTATAGTTTGTCCCTGGTATATCACAATTGAGAAAAAAAAACGGAATTCAAATTATTGGCAGTAATTAATGCCCAGTATCTAATTATATAAATAACTTTTTAAAGAAACTATTTACGATGAAAACTTTCACGTAATCGGATAGCAAATGATCAAATATATCGAAAGATGCCACCAGTAAGTTTTGGCCGATCGATTTTATTGATTACTGATCGATTGAAAATAGTTAATGTCACGCACTTAAAAGACGCCAAATACAATAGCACATAACTTTTTGTACAAATGTTGCACAAACGAAATTCTGGCAAAATACGAAAGAGAACATTCAAATCTATCGATTTATGCTATTTCTGAGTTTTGGCCGATCGATTTTATTGACTAATTATCGATTGAAAACGGGCGCTCCGACACTTCAGATATTCAAGACAGCGTCAACTATAAATGCACATAACTTTTTATGCAAATGTTGCGCAAACGAATTTCTTCCAAAATATGAAAGTGCATATTTAAATCTATCGATTTATGCTACTTGATTTTATTGATTACTGATCAATTGAAAATAGTTAATTACACTCACTTTAGAAACGCCAAATACAAAAGCACATAACTTTTTGTACAAAAGTTGCAGAAACGAAATTCTTGTATGAAAGGGAATATACAAATTTATCGATTTATGATATTTTTAAGTTTTGGGCCATCGCTAATAGTTTTTTTTCGCATTAAATACGTATACCCCGAGAATGCCTAAATGCAATCAATGGTTAGTCAATAAAATCGATGGGCCAAAACTTAGAGATAACATAAATCGATAGATTAGAATGTTCTCTTTCCTATTTTGCAAGAAATTCGTTTGTGCAATATTTGCAAAAAAAAGTTATGTGCATTTGTCTTGAATATCTGAAGTGTCAGAGCGCCCGTTTTCAATCGATAATTAATCAATAAAATCGATTAGTCAAAACTCAGAAGTACCATAAATCGATAGACTTGAATGTTCTCTTTCATATTTTGCAAGAAATTCGTTTATCAAACATTTGCATAAAAAGTTATGTGCATTTTTTAATTGACGCTGTCTTGAACATAAGTGTCGGAGCGCCCGTTTTCAATCGATAATTAGTCTTTAAAATCGATCGACTAAAACTCAGAAATAGCATAAATCGATAGATTTGGATGTTCTCTTTTGTATTTCGCCAGAATATCATTTGTGCAACATTTGTACAAAAAGTTATGTCTTACTGTATTTGGCGTCTTTAAAGTGCGTGACATTAACTATTTCCAATCTATCAGTAATCAATAAAATCGATCGGCTAAAACTTACTGGTGGCATCTTTCGATATATTTGATCATTTGCTATCCAATTACGTGAAAGTTTTCATCATAAATAGTTTCTTTAAAAAGTTATTTATATACATACAGTCGAACCACCATAACTCGAATCTCAAGGGACCGAAAAATTACTTCGAGTTATAGAAATTTCGAGTTAAAGGAAGAGATTTCAGTTGTACACAATGTGCAGGGTCATCAGTAAATTTCGACTTACAGCTGAAATCAAGAAAATCGGGAAATGTCAAAATAAAACGACACGTTTTTTTCAATATTTTCATAGTGTGAAAATGGATTTGTTAAAAATAGGTTAGAATTATTTGACGGTATGTCAGTTTATAGGTGAATAGGTATTTTTTTTTGAAAGGTATGTATGTATTGTCAAGTAGACAATTAATTGACAAATAGAACCAAATTTACAACTGTACAGAACAATTCGAGTTGTGGAGGTTCGAGTTTTAGAGGTGCGACTGTAATTAGATACTGGGCATTAATTACTGCCAATAATTTGGATATGGTTTTTTTTCTCAATTGTAATACACCAGGGACAAACTATACCAATTTAAATTTTGAAATTTTGTTGCTGGAGATTTGTTACTAACTTCTCACCGGTCCTTCTTTCATGGTTCTCATTACCCCAACATGTGGACAATAAGAGCCAATTCCATTTTTATTTTAAATGAATATGTTATAATTTCTGTTAATGAAAGGAATGACATAGTTGCGACATTTTAATGGTTTTTCCTTATACGAAAGAGCAGAGAATTCTTATTCCCTCGTCTCCCCTACGTGTGTAGATTTAACAGAAAAATAATAATTCGTTATTATTTTGAAATCAAATAGCTTGTGTAGTATCAAAGATTGGTGGATTAAATAAAACATGAGAATTAGAAAGAGGGCCTTGAAAGAGAGCGAATGTTTACTCAATAATTTAATCCGGTAATCGTCCAGTATTGATGGAACAAACCAGTTCTGTCGTCCTAATCTTTATTTACATTTTTTATTTACGTAAGTGGTTGGTCAACGACTCGCGACATTTAATTATTATAGTAGTCCCGGTCGGATTGTGTGCAGGCTAATTAACTACACAGTTTAAGAAAGCACGTTTTAAGCTTTTCGACTAACAAATAAATTCGGATTATGGTGGGCAGACATAAATAAAATGGTAGTTTTACATGCTTGAATAAATAGCAAGGGCAATTGTCACGAATACGTAATTTAAATTTTGTTGACGGATGGACATTAATTTGTTGCAAAATTGTGTGGTTTGTCGCGCTGGAATTAAATCGGATACGCAGAGTGTAGAAATTTGGGACGCTGGAATTTATCCGCTTTCATTGTACTAAGCTTTTCGCTTTAGAAGTTATAGTTTACACAACTATCTCTATTTCAGCACAATTGCTTTGACACAATTACATTTACACTTTCAACTTTATCAAAAATTTTCATTTTAAGAAATCAATGAGGAAAATTTAGCTGCCTCATGGGAGGCTTAACTATTGAATCACAAGCAGTTGAAAAAAAGTGAATTAAAAGTAATTCGTGTATTCGGACCCTTAAATTGGAACTGATTTATGTTGAAGTTACTCTCATAAAAATCTGATTAAGCAATTAAATTTATGATAAATTTATAACGATGCATATTTACGACGTTTTACTGCCAACATAAATCGTTAAAAACTTCACCAAAAATGCAACATTGCTGCTCATAAATCTTTCTTTCTACGGACGCGCGTTTCTATTTCTCTTCTATCCAGTCTGTGAAAATCCAGAGACCGCTGATGCGTTACTGGTGCATTGCTGTCCCACTGTCGCCCTCCATACGACATTCGAATCACATCCCTTTGATCTCAAATGAATATGTTTGTGTTCCTTTCATTTTATCCGTTCTTCCTGGAAGAGTTGAATTGCGTCAACGTCTCGAAATTGGTTCCGGCGCGGCGCTGCTAACTGCATTGTACTCTTTTCGAGTTAAAAATTTCCTTTGTCTGCTTAACAGCGTGCAGCTACTGTTTTCTTTGCGCCCGGTAATTACATCTACATTCACAAGTGCAACATCGCCGCGATGCGAAAGAACAAGTTAATGTTACGTAATAAGGGTCACTGCTTTATCTCGCCTTACCGTCGTTTTATTGCGACAATGTTCCTTATTCCCTCTTGGGAATTTCGTGCTGATTAAATGCAACCTTAAGGATTTCCGCAAAGCTTCTTATTCTGTCAGACCTCGGTAATCCACCCCTTTTTTATGTGTTTGCAAAAACTCATTTGCTGGTTAATATTAATTGGACATTTGAAAGAAAAAAAAAATACAAGACTGTTTATTTAGGAGTCTTGAATGACCTAATAATAGAAAAAAAAAGAAAATTGAAGTAATTTTGTCCGACAAAGTTTTATTTACATTCTACTTGCTTATTTAATGCTAATGCCCTCCTTGTTGCGTTTCTTTAACTTTTCTTCTACTTTCCTCTTCCTCTATTCGTTATTTTTTAATAAGTATTTTGGTCTTTTTTGTGTTCCCTTTAATCTTTTGTCATAAGCCCTTAGTTGATTCTTTTTCATTATGTTTTCTGCGGGGTGCGTCTTCAGTGTGAAGTTAATGTCGTACTTAATTATTTTGTAAATTATTGTTTTCCTTCCTACCTCTTAAAATGAAAGAACATGAAGAAAAAAGAGAGAAGTTAAGAAGAGGTGGCCAAGCTGTTGAATACAAGAAAAAATGCTCGGAGGAAGAGACAATGAAAGGGAAAACGGACAATTTCTATTCTAGTTCTTCCACCATTTCCTTATCACTCTTTTCTCACAAATCTTTCTTTTCCTCCTTTTCCTTTCAAGTTTTGCAGTCTAGAAAAGTAGGAACACCTCTTTATCATCGATTGAAATAAAGGATCTCTTCTTCATAACTTTTTCGGAAGTAAATACAATTTTAATGTTAATTAATAATCGAAAACTACTTCATTTTTAATTCAGGTACGAAGGTTCTCCTGAATTTTATATGTTAATTTCTCTTTGCTTTATTTTCTTACATTTTAATTTTGATTGTTTAATAATATTTTATTTAATACTCAGACTCGAAGCGGAGATGAATACATTCGTTTCCTTAGTCATCGGTGGGGCTAGGACCTCTTTGGTTTAAAATTTAAAATTTTCATTCGCTGACAATAGATATTTAAAATTTTCATTATTGTGTGCTCGACACTATCGAATTTAGTAACAAACTTCTGCACTTAACACCGAAACTGTTGCACAGTTATGAAGTTCCTAAATAGGATTATTATTTCTTAAGTGGTGTTCTTCCTAAGTATTTGCCGGTGGTACTTGTGAACGTCTTAAGCAGGCAATCACCGTTATTATTACAATCCACGAATTGTAAACGAAAGAAAGATCGAGTTGTATTAGTAAAAAAAATCATTGAACACCAGGAATATATGTGTTACAGAGGCTGAAAGCTCTCTTAACAGGTACATACGTATAAGGCATTATAAATATTTACACAGTCGGTTGCAGTGGTTGTAACTCATCAATTTCTGGAAACGTAAACACGAGCCGTAGATAAATAAACACGCAAAGTATATGAGTATTTATTTTAATATGTTTACCATTCCTTGCAGAAAATAAACCAGCTAAAATCGGGATTCACTTTGAGGAGAAACCGAACGTAATTTTTCAGGATCGTACTTGAATCAATAGATAATTTAATTTGTTAGCTGAAATAAATTTTCAAATCCGTGTATATGTAAAAGAGAAACTTTCCGCCCTTAATCCAAAAAGCTAAATTGATGTATGTTCAAATTAAAAAAAAAGTGTTTCATCTCGTATCTTTGTAAAAAAAAGAACTTAAGTGTAATACCATACTCAGTTCGTGTATAATGAACGTATTCAATATTCACGTGTTAACATAGCTATATGTAGACAGTTTCGTGTGCGTAATTGTCGGCGTTTCTAATCACTGCCAATCGAAAAAATTAAACGTGAGCTAATGATGCCTCGTAATTGCACTCCATTTACTGGGGCATAATTATGTCACGTAGAGTTAGAGCAGGCCACTTCATGCCACCCCTTAACCCCCTAATACGGCTTTATTGTTCATTTAAATAACTGATTACATTCACGCGTTGAGATAAACGTATTAAAAAACGATATGTATTGCATTCTTAATACCAAATGCATGCGTGTAAGATATAAGAATAGTTAACGTCTATTTAAACCGTTACATTTCAATGTATACAACTTGGAAACCGATTTATGTTGCACAGCAGTTTGCTTGTTGGTCTTTGTCATAACCACGAAAGCTATGTGACATAACTCGGTTTACACGTTGTGTAATAAAAAATATTTTTGTACTAATCTGCTTATTTCTACTTTGAACTGCTGTTCATTATCATAACCCGCTTCTTAATTTCATAATTATAGTATAACCCACGTATGAGTAACTGTATTTGGAATTAACAGCTTCACATTTTATTATTTAAATATGAGATATTAGTAATGGTTTTATTCGTATTGACTTTAAAATTTACACCTCCTTTTTTGAAGTTTACGAGAGGTTAACCATTACATACTTTTAACTGCAAACACACCTTTCTCGTTAACAGGATTTTATATATTTCGAACTCGTTTGCTTTTAAAATCAGGCAGCACTGTAATTAGCTTTTATTACGTCGGTGCATCCCCTGTCAACCCATTGTGAAAGTTGCAGAGTTAATGCAGTGCTAATTGGAAGTAGAATAGCTTCCCCATCAGGCGGATGTATAATACTGGTTTATACAGTTCTGTAATTTCTAGCAAATATTTCACTTAAACCATAAGATTATTAGTGTGGAGATTTCGTAATAAATGTATGTATATGGTAGTCACGTGCGAACGGTCGTCGTTTTCTTTAAACCAGTCACTTTTATTAGTTGTGTTGCAACATTCCAACGTCTTAATTAAACGTGTGTAATTTATACTTCTTCTGGTAGGTAAACGCGATGTTTATAATAATTCATACAGCTACATAATCTGTATTTTATTTGCTCATTTATTGTTTAAAGTTCAGACCATTTAGCACCTAATAAATACATATTAACTACAAACAAATAGTAATATTATATGGAACTTACAATGACAATACAAACAAAGATTCCAACATTTCAGGATGCATCCGAATATCTCATTTTTACGTTCAATTTTGTCTGCCAAGAGCAGCTTTGCTGGTATAAACAACTTTTTCTTCTCAAAAAACATTTCTAGATGAAGACAAGGAAAGAATCACTTTGCCTAAACTACCTTCACCATTATTTGGGCTGTTTTAAAAACTAAAACTAATCGTCAATAATAAAATAATTCTAGGTGAAAGGATTTGTAGATATAAAGCAGAATCATTTTGTAAGATAAATTGTGATTAATTTATAAGATGAATTGTGAAGGAATGCGTATTTGAGGATAAAGTAAAATAGGCTATTGCTAAAAGAAATTAAAGAGAACAATAAATTTAACTTAACAACATATTTTTTTTAATTAAATCAATTGCTTAATGAACGTACGAGGGTCATTTAAAATCTAAAGTATATGGTTATGAAGACGGTCATGAAATTTAAAATAATTTTTTTTGTTTGTATTTTGAAGTGTCAAAGTGTACTTTGAAGTGTCAAAAGATTTTGTGCCAAGTCTCGTTTGCATAGCTTTATTACTGTTGAAGTTGTATGGAGCGTGGTAAATTACGATCAGGGACAAAATCGAACCTCGAGCAGTAATACAATGGGTGGTATGCATAAAACGAAGTACATGCTAATACTTCAAGCACCTACTTCGAAACTGAAGTATCTACTATAGTAACGTAGTATTTACTATGCGATCTAGTAGATACTAGAGCACAAGAGCACATAGAAGTTTTTACTTCGCTGTAGAAGCACCTACTGTAGTATCTACTTCAAAGCCTCAGATTCATTCATTTAATAGTAAATACTACTGCAGCGTAGTATTTACTACGTGCTGTAGTATAAACTTTGCTTTCGTAGTATATGCTTCAGAGCTGCAGTAGGTACTTTATGTAATAGAAGATACTTCGAAGAATATACTAATTTGAGAAGTATTAGCATCTACTTCGTTTTATGCATACCACCCAATGTCTCACAAAATAAGGGAATACTTCAAAGCAAATATATTATAGGATGGTTGCGGTTTACAATTTTATAAAACTGTAAATCTTTGATCTAAGTAAAGGATAGTCAACTTATACAAGAGGGGATGCTTGTACAAGGAAGTGCAAGTTAGAGATTTACGCCAATTTAAATGTCCTTTCGTATGCTATCGAGTTTTCCGGACAAACATTGCGTCTGCGATAATGTGATTGGTGAAAACTGTATGCCACACCTTGTGTCATGCCAACGCCATTTGTTTCTCCGTATTTTTGCTACTCCAATTTAAAGGGACAACGGGTTCGAGGTCATTGAAACTACTCGGCAAAGATCAAACGTGAGCACACGAATAACTTACCTACTCTTTGGTCTGTCTAAACAATTTAAATGGGGCCGGGAGTCTTTAGAAAACGCCCCTCGCGGTGGACGCCCGAACTTTTCTATATAATTCATGAACATCTAGGGTTGTCATAGGTAAGGGCAACATGGGTGCACCGAATTCTCACTTCCTTCGATAAACAACGGAGAGTTGAAAGTTCGTAGCAACTGTTGGCTGCCTGTGACGGACAAGAAGAGAACTTTATTGAAAAAATTTTGACAGGGGACGAAACGTGAATCCATCACTTTGACCCTGAGAATATAAAATGGAAGCACATCCATTCTCTATCATCAAAGAAATTAAAATTTTAAACATTGACTTTTTTGGGATTCCAAAGGAATTTTGCTGATCTTCCGTATAAAACTACGGTTAAGGTGGCTTATTACAGTAACCTTTTAAAAAAACTGCAGGAGCCTGCTACCTGCCTTTTAGTGGTAGGAAAAATTAACAGTTAGTTCAATGAGACGGGCAGGTTCATACGAAAACCAAAATACAAGGAGGCAATAATTCAATAAAATAAAATCACCAGTTCCCCCACACTTGACTTTATTTCTACGAGTGAGTTAATTAGAACTTTCGTCAACATAAATGATTTCAATAAACGAATGCAAAATACTCAGATTATTTAACGTACAGTGTTTAAGTTTGAAATGCAACGTTCAGACCCGTTTTGCGCTTACATTCGTTACAGTTCATTGACATGTAAAGAAAATTAAATCACGTATTATTGAACTCTCTAACAATTTGCAAAAAGAAACAAGAATTAACGTTAGGCGTTTGAAATCGTATTTAACAAAAATAATAGATAAATCCAACCTTGAGCCGTATACCAACAAACCACCCTTCAGCCCAGGGGAAGACGCCCAAGTATAACGGAGCTAGGGCGGAGCGGGGCGGTAGTTAGGGTCCCCGTCTGAATCTTCCTTGAGCATGTACGGCGTTGCTAGTCTCGGAAGCGGTGCCCAGTTCAGTCAATTGGTACAGGACGCTCATCGGTACTCTAGCACGGCTTCTCAGTACGCCAACGATAAAACCACCAATAAAAGCCTGATTAATAAAGAACGAAAACAATTTTACGATCTAAATTTGCGCAGAAAACTCGCTCGCACTAAATACCTGATTTATTTGTAAGTCAGGCTTGTGTGTCAGGCGAATGTGCTTGTGTTACGCGTAGAGTGCTTCTTTTTAGATCACGGATTACATCTCTCCGTGTGACATTCACTCAAACAAAGGCAGTTTGAGGAAGCAATGGTAACAGCCCACAAGAAACGATGCGCTCTTTTCCGTGTTTAACAAAATAGTAAACGAGCAGGGTTGCCAGGACTGTCAACTTATGCGTACCAACAAAGTCGCGAAAAACGTACCAGATCCAGGTACCTTCGTACCATTCAAGATTTTTTCTTCTAGGAAAAACCACTCCTGAACTGTGGAGTAGGTTTAGGGGTCAAAGGTTTACGGTGATGATTTTTTTGAAGGAGCATTTCTACAAAATATTTTAGTCCAACTAAAATATATTAAAAAAAAAACGAAATAGAAAACTCTTAAAATAAAAATTCAACAAACCTTACATAATATCTACATAACTACCTATTAAGTACAACAGCAAAACGAAAGAAACTTTTCATGAAGTGAAGAGAAAAATAAAATTTATGGATATTCTTCCACATCAGTTTTATGATAACTGGGAATTCTTTTCAAAAGACTACTGGAAGGTTTCCATGAAAAACAAGTGTTACCTCCTAAAACTTGCCTAGCATTTATTACAGCAGCACAAGTAGTTACTAAAAGTCTATTACGCAATTTGGTTTTTAGCAGATTTAATTTTGAAAATATTCTTTCCGCAGAAGCTGACGAGTGAGGAAGAGCCACAACACATTTTGTAATTATTGACAAATTAGGAAACATTGGTAAACCCAATTCATTTTTCATATTTATAATATCAGACCAAAAGTCAAGAAAAGTTTGTCATTTTTTTTACAAATCTCTTCCAAGTCCGCCAACATTTGCCATTCTGTGTTCATTTGCTCAATTTCAATGTCAATGTTGGGGAAAAATTGAAGAACCTTTACAATAGAAACAACGTCACCAGAAGTTGCCGCTTTAGGATCAAAATGACTCATATATGTTAATAAAGGATCATTAAATTTAAATCGTTTTTTAATTTCTAGTGTTAGTTCGATCTAAAATGCTAAGACATTTTTCTTAAAAAATAAAATTTCCTGTTTATCAATATCAGTTGTTGATAAAAACATTTCAACTCTTGCACCAAAATACATTTTATCATATGATATTTATCATATCCGTGGATTTGCTGGATTCAAATTTTTAGTATCAGTAATATTTTTCTTGTCGATAGAGTTTCTTAAAATTGTAGTATAAAAATCTGTTATCTTTCTTAGCAATACATGAATTTTTGGTGACTCACTTTGAAATTATAAATTCAATCTATTACTACGTCTAAGATATAAGATATAAGTATAGCTTAAATACTGGATTAGAAAGGCAATCCAATATGTTTCTATTATTCTGTAAATTATCAATTTCCACAACATGAATGAAGTATAATTTCAAGGCATCCCAGGAATGAAGTATTCGATCCACAACGACCTATAAAATTTAATTATGTGTAATAGTAATTGATTGACAAAATTTTATACCAACCTGAAGAGAAATCCATCGTGTTTGGCTTGGATGTAACATTTTACAAGGTTTAATGCTTGTAAAAATCTGAAATTCCCCTAAACCTTCTGCTCGGCTGCTGGACCTTGAAAAATGATTAAAAATGTTCCTAGCCTGAACAGAATTTGGCAATTTCGTAGCTGCTGCTGAAGCGCACAGATGCATCGAATGACAAGTACATCCTAATACAAAAATATGTGGATTAATTTATTTTAATCTTGATTGCACACCGCTTCTTCTCCCCATCATGACTGCGGCATTATCTGCTGCCAATCCCAACATATTTTGAAGTTTCACTTTCATTTGTTTTAATTGTTTGTCAATAACTGCATTGAAAATTGCTTCTGCTGTACACGAAGAAAGTCTAATTAAACCGCGAAAATAATCTTTTACTGAATCCTTATCAAAGAAACGAATTAGCACCACTAATGAATTTTGGGTAGCCACGTCAGTGATTTCATCTATTTATTATTGAATAAAAAATATTATTTTCATTTAATTTGGTGTTAATAATAGATTGTGCTTCATCTTTTATAATTTAATTGGGTGTTAATAATAGATTCATCTTGTATACATTCTGTGGTTAACTGTATAGTCTTCGTCCGTGATATTTTCAAATTTTTTGCAATATCTGAATCAGCACATACAGACTGAATCAATTTAGGTAAATGATCCATTATGCGAAAAGGTAAGTTATGTTCATGAACCAACATTATTAATTTATATTCACTAATCTTTACCTTTGTTGCCAGTGCATAATTTTCATTATTAATGCCATAATTTTCTAGTTGGGGTGTTCTCAAAGATTTTCGCATGTTAGCTGCATGAGAATATGTTTCTTCATGGCGAGATAAATGAGCCATCTTAGAAGTTATTTTTTATCACATACTTTGCAATAAGAAGCATTATAATTTTGAAGAGATATTGAGTTATCAATGTTTTCATCAACACTACTCCTAGTCATCCCCCATTATAATGGGTTAACCAAGGAAACTGTTTCTCTTGTGCCGTTGCTTATAATTAACTTTGGTTTTTTTTCTTTTCCGGTGTGTTTTTCAATTCTGTAATAGTTGTATCACTTTCTTCAACTGCTTTATTGCACCGCTCTCTACTTTGCAATGAACCTTCGAAAACTTCTTTAGTACTGCTTGAAATATTGACTGTACTTGGCTCTCTAATAAGAAACCTACAATTATAATAATTATTACATAAAAATCCACAAAGCAGTTCTAATAATATTAGCTACCTATCCATCTTGCCGCTGTATTTACAGCATATAATCAGATCACAATAACAGCCGCAGTAAACAGTGAAACTACCATTGAAACTA
Organism: Dorcus hopei; assembly: GCA_033060865.1. Classification (NCBI taxonomy): domain Eukaryota; kingdom Metazoa; phylum Arthropoda; class Insecta; order Coleoptera; family Lucanidae; genus Dorcus; species Dorcus hopei. The sequence goes on along the minus strand of CM065426.1, from coordinate 44,956,382 downwards.
CGATCAACGAGTGAGACTTCAACTTCAGACTGGTCCTGATCGATGACCATCGCTGATTGGACAGAGCCGTTGACTTGACGATCATCTTGACGATAGTGTATATAGTTCATCCACAGTTAATGGTATGTAAGCATGTTGCAGGCAATGCAGAAAGAGTCATCTACGTTTAATATCATCTATTATCATATTATTTCACAAAAATAAGGTTAATCTATTTGAATACCAGAATGTACCCATTCTTTGAGCTGTACTTTCTACGTACCAAATTTTGTGCGAAAATACCAAAAATGGTACAAAAGTACCATACCTGGCAACCTTGTAAACGAGTCTGCGCGCGGCTAAGAAAATACGGTACAGAGGGGGACAATCTCAATTTACTTTCTCGAAAAATCGACGGGTAGGATCATCAGCGTCACGAGGATGGAACGTCAAATCAGCGGCCGTGTTGGAGACAAATTGCGTCTAATAGAAATCTTCACTGTAACAACTCTATCAAACAAAATCGGCATGAAAAAGCAGGGCAAAAGCTTTTGATTTTGCACGTTAACGCTCCTGTGCATAAGGCGCCTATTGTTCGTGATTCCCTGAAGGATATAGACTTCCAAGAGTTATACCACCCCAACCCGACAACCCAAATTCGGCTCCCTGCGATTATTTTCTATTTTGCCATTTGAAGAAAAAGCTTCATGGACAAAGATTTTCGGGCGATGAAGAGTTACAGTAAGAAGAAAAAAATTACGGTTTATTTTCTTTAATTTCGAAATGTAAAAATGGCTTTGAGGGAGCAGGAAATTATATCGGAAAGTAAATAAAAATTATTTCTGTTATTCCTTCACCGTCATAGTCAAACATTTTAGATGTTAAATGACTCTCATATGTGTTTGCCAACTTTAAAACTGGAACTGCTTTAACACGTTAACTGCCAATGATACAGCGTATATGTCATTGAAATTTTTATTCTTACGTTTCATGGTAAAACATTTGTGCCATTACCTTGAAATTGCTGTTGCGTTTTGCGGTACAAAGTACAAAGTGCACGTTCGTGCACGTTTACTTTGGTCGGTTCTTTTACGCAAAAAGCAATAGAGCGTGCATTTTAATTCATCTTTAGCATGTGTACGCGCCACATGGAACGCAACCGAACAACAGGTGTTTTTCGCGAACAGTAATATATGATTCGCGCGGTTCTGCGAAGTTTCGCACCGCTTTGCGTAGTTCTGCGCCGTTTAGCGCTGCTCAGAGCAGCGCGGCGCGTTTGGTCTGGACGCGGCTTTAGACTGAGCAGACTTTGCTCCTACTTGAACTGTTATCTTCTCATAATACACAACGCATCGTCTTCTCGCCTTCACATTTTTTAATGCGTGTATCTGCTCTCCAACAGTCCTTTTTTCTGTAGTATTTACTGCATTTTCGTCTTCTAACTCTTTCATTCTAGCAACCATTTCTTCTTTGAATTCTGTGATAGAAATTTTTCTCTACCTTACTTTTGTGTATAGAATATGTGCAATAGCAAGTTTTCTGTACCATTTCACGCCACGTCTGAGAGCAGTATTGTAAGATTTTAGTTGATCTGAGAGATCAATAAACGATTTACTGTTATTATAATCAGCTATAATTTTCGGCTTTTGCTTTTCTACACCTCTAACTCTTTTTACCATCTTCATTTTATATGTATGTTTAGTACTTAGAGCAAGCGTGTCCCTTTCATCTTTCCATTTCATTTGAACTACTCTCAAATTGCTTTCTTTCGCTATAATTTCTCCTTTTGCTAACTTTTTCTGTACTACTTTTTTACAATTTAATTTTCTTTTTGCTCTTAGTGTTCCAACTAAATGCGTTTACTTCTCTAATAGCTGATGAGCCAGATTTGTACTTGTGTGATAATTATTATCTGTGTACAGCGTTCTTCTAGATTTCAGTAAATTCTCAATTAACTGCAATACAATACTAGTTGGAGCAGATTCGTTAGGATAAGTCTTATCTTTACCACAGTAGATACTTAGATTATAGGTATATCCACCTTTTAGGCATAGTTTATTCTATTCCGAATTTGTGGCGCATACTTCCTCATTAGGTACCATAGCGTATTTATATCTATGATTTATCTTTCTCAATCTATCAACTATCTACAACACCATTGTTATCAATGTGTAACGGTCGTAGAAGTAATTCAAATCGATTTCTGGACAATTTTTTTTTACAACGTTATGATATAACAAATTTTTAGACCAGCACAGATGCATAGCAGGAAAGCGACACAATCTCATCCATAACAGAATTCCAGTAAATAGATACACTTATTTCATCTCTGTCTGTATCTGTCCTTTTATGTAAACGAGAATTGGGAAATTGATTTTTTTGTAGCAATTATTCCGCATATTTGTTCGTTTCATGAACAATAACATTGGCTAATTCATCGGTGTAGAATATTTTGCAAAAATCGATGGGGTCCTTACTGATATTTCAATTTCACCGAACGTTGGAATAAAATGAATTTTTTTTAGGAAGGTACCAACAACATCATTCCAAATAATTTCGTCAAAAATACACGTACTTTCGCCAAAAAATTTGCACCATCATCATCACTGGAAATATCCATGGCATGGTGTTCGCGAATTACAAATTCAATTGTGTCTGCTACTTTATCAACTTGATTTCCTTGAACTAAATTATTCAGTTTTCATAGAATTCAATAACGATGTTGACGGTTCTGGTTCCTCTACAGATTCACTGAAATCCGTTGTCGTTTCTTAGGATTCTTATAATTTCCTAAAGCTTCATCGTCAGATGAAGAAACTTCACCATCTGATGATGAGGGACGATACGAATTAGTAGAATCTCCAGAAAAAGGCTCTCGTTCTTCGTCGGATAACAATTCATTCCGCAACTCTTGCAACTTACGTTGTTCTTTTCGTAGTCTCCCAAGTCACTTTTATCTTTATTTCGACTTACATACAAATAGCACAAGCACGAAGGATGCAATCAGGTTGAAACACGCATGAGTGTTTGACAACGTGCAATTGCGTGCGCACAATTGTGGCACAATATTTGTGCTACAACGGCCGCAACAGTTAAAAACACAATAAGCGCCGTATGGCACAAACGATGTGCCGGAATATAATCTATTGTACTAAACGAAAAACGACAATAAGTATGAGATCTGTTGTAACAATGAAAACAGGCAATAAGAAAATAAGATTTACAACAGATGATCAAAATTGTGGTGCATTCACAATAAGCACCTTGTCATGGCCAACTTCGACGCCAAATTTAAGAAAAACACTCGTTATTAATTAGTGTGATTTATGTAATGAAAAAATTACTCGCAACTGAAAACCAATTTTATTGAAAAATGATGACGTTTTGGGGGCCTCTCAGCTCTTTGAGATTTTCTGTCACCACAGCATTTCCGAGATCCACCATAAAACCTACGAACTCATCAGGAAATTTTTTAAACATGATTTTTGGCCATCGTGCTATTAAATAGCGTAATTTGATAAATATAAATATTTCCGACTTGTGAAAATCGTCTTAGTTTAAATGAAAAGAATAGCGCTAGATTATTCTGAAAATTATTTTCTTGTAAATTAAAAAATGATCGTTTTTTCGGACCCCCTCAGCCCCCTGTGAAAAGCAAATGCGATTTTCTATAACCAAAGCATTTCCGAGGCCTTCCATAACACGCCTGTAAATTTTCAACTCTCAAACTCGTCGGGAAACCGCTGAAATCGCCCTCAAAAAATTTTACTACGAAAGGGGATTCCGTGCTGACGTCACGAACCGATTTACTATATTTCTTGGAAAAAAAAGTAGGTCACAAGGTCGCCGGTGCACTTATGAATGGCCGTCGGTCAATTGTTTTTGCAGAGCACTTCGGTCCTCCGGAAGAATGCGGAGATTTGCAAACAATGCATTAAAAAGAATTTAATGCGTTCTAAACCCAAAAGGATATCGTTTTAATTACAATTTAAATGAAATCATGCCTGTTGTATTTTGAGTTTTCAGAGAATTGCATTATTTATTTTTAGGAAGTTTCAAGTTGTGCAGTTGGCAGTACCGCGTTACTTTTTTGACGTCCACAGGTTATCGTACGAAGCAACACAATTTATTTGATTTATTTTCGATAAAAATGGAATAATAATAATCGGGAAAGATTGAACAATAAGGTGAATATCGAATTATCGAATATTGAGGTTTTCGCCGGAGATTGTATAACATAACCTCAAAATTTTATATTACTTGTAAGAGTATGTGCGTGTTAGTTTGATTTGCGATTTGTGGCAGTTCCTTTTTGGAAATTGAAGTCTTAGTTATTGCTTTGATTATTTTACACTTTTGTACAGGGTTGGTACACGTTACTTGCAGAAATAAGGAAGACTTTGCCCCCAGGAGATTCAGGACTCAAAGAAAAGGCATCATGTTCTGTTTTGAAGAAATGAGCGTTTAGGATGTAATTTAAGGTTACTTTAATATCAGGTAAAATATTCATCTCCATTGTTTTGGTTTAAATAAAATACAATTATCCTAAATCCTGGTTTTTATACCACAGAAAGATTTCACAAGTTTTCAGAACACCAGATTGAAACATTTGTCTGCTTGCCTAGAGAAGTAGTTTTAGAAGCATAAACGAGTTCTTTCTAAGTAAAGCCTTTTCTGGATAGAAGCGAAGAAAGAATAACTCTGCCAGAATCTGGGTTTCTTCAAAAACAGAAGTCAATGTTTAGCAATAAAATAATTCCAGGTAACATGTTACGAAGGGTTTGAAGATATGTAGCAGCAATTTCACAAATCATGAGCTCTATTGAGATCAGAATCTTTTCCTGCATTTTCAAATTTCTAACTTTTGAGGCAGAAAAATCATTTCAGGAAAGAGAGAAAGGACTAGAATTGTGTTGGGTGAATTACTGGATCTATGATCTATGATTTGTGACAATTCTGCAACCTTTTGCAAAAATGATAATGTAAAAAGTTATTGAATCGGAAAAGGATAGAGTTAGGGGTAGTATTTTAGTGCAGGAATATCTCATCTTTTTATAAGAATGAATGCGTAAAATACTTGAGCATACTTGAAATAGTATTGTATAAAGTTATTACACAAAAATGTTTCGGAATATGCAGAGTAAAACTAAATTAATTGTAAAATTTCGAGCCCCGTCAGCTGTTACCTACTGTAAAAGTGCAACTTGCCTGATGAAAGGTAGAATGATGCCATTGGGAAATATGTTGCAGCAATTCCATTGCATGACATGCAAATTCACTTTTCGCTCGCTTGATTTTTTTAATGCTTAAATAAATCCGATTTTTACGTAAACGTCCAGGAATACAATAAGCGAACAGCTTACACCAGACGTTAACGGAGAAACAATGTGGCGGCAATTTCACCTCCCCGCAGTTCGCCAGAAGGAAAAAAAATTCAATTTTAGTGACGGCACCGGAGAATAGCAACAAAATTTCACAAACGGAAGGAATATCAAAGGAAAACGTCAGGAAGTATTAAATAATAGACACTCTAGGGACTGCGAGAACTAATGAAATTTTCAACTTGCTTCGTATAAATTCTCGCGAAACAAATGAAAACTAAGGACTGGAAAATCTAATGACACTATATTCGCTTCAGCGGAACACTTTAAAGAGGTACGGGACATAATTTTATGTGAAAATAGTTCTGTGGAAATGAAATTTTATATATTTCCTCATTTTTTAAATTTACTGTTATTTCCCAGCGCCGTTAAAAGGAACTTCCCTTCTCTATATTCCATTTAAACGCTGGACGTTTAAACGTTCATCCCCCCTCGATTCCCTATATTACTAAAGTTAAAGTTAATTAGTACGAGAAATAAAGATTGTATTGATTTTGCCGTGGGATAATTAATTACATTCTGAATGAATTCGATAATGAAACGTATCGCTCAACCTGCACTAATAATTAACGTTTGTTCGATAAACGCGCAGAATTCTAGGCCCAAAGCTAAAGAAAATAATAGAGTTTAATTGATTTCGCAATCGGCATTCATACGTGTACACGTTACTGTCTGTTACAATAATTATCATTTCCTTGTTTTGTTTGGATTCCCCTTTGCAATACACACTCAAAATTCGAGGAGGTTTATTTTGAGTTTAAAGTTTTATTTCACCGCCAATTATATCGTATAAATGTTTTCAAAAAATTTCAGCTGAAATGTTTCGTTTCGCCATATTAGGTTTTTTAGAAATTATTTCTTTGAAAATAAAAAGAAATTATATTACCTAATCTTTTTCTTAGAGCCTGCTTAATTTAACTAGAAATTTGTGAGATGTTGCGGATAAACCCATCTTTGCGAAGTTGTACGCGTCTAGTTCACTTCACCCCATGTACATCCTTGCTAGAAATAAGCTTTTCTCAGTAATAAAAGGAACTTTCAGAGTCTATTACACAGCTGCAAAAATCGATTTAAAAGTCGACGTTTCGCTGTACGTCTGAGAGCTTCTTCTTTATTATCATACGACGGGAAACGTCGTCTTTTGAATTGATTTTTACAACTGTCCCATGGACAAACGACAAGCAAGCGACAAACCTTAGCCAAAATACTGACTCTCCTTACGACAAGTGGCTATTAAGGTACTTTAAAGTAAATAAGCCACACGATAAAGACCCTGAGCGAGTGAGAACCTCATCCACGCAAGATAACAGAGCCGGTTCAAAAATACCACGCAATCCTTTGAGGGTAGGCAACTTAAGTCACTCCAGTGACCTAAATGAGCGGGACCAAAAGGGGAACTCGCACAGATGCCGCCACCTCGCAGTTCACCGACTCATTTTCGCGAACGTTTGCGTTTCCAATTTTCACATTCATATTCATGTAATTTTTAAAATTTAAAGTGTTCGCAGAACTCTTTTCGTGAGCAGAAGTGCCCCGATTATTATTTTATTTTTATATCTTTGTTCAAATTTAAAAATTGTCATTTTTGCTTCTTCTTTAACTTTATCGTCGAGCCCTTTTTGCGAGTGGGTATTCCTGGTGTGGGTGATGTGAGCAGACCATTCGCCTAGAGCCCTAAAGAGAACTAGAAAAGCCTTAAAAGGGAAAGCTGCTGAGCCTACTACCTTATCAGGAAGGAAACCATCTTACATAATGTCTGGATTTTTTGACTTAAACGCCGATTTGTGGCCCCTATTTTAAACCATATTTTTACAATGCATTCCTTACGGCAAATTATGTGTTTAATTCACTTGCACAGTTGCACAAGCTCGGAAGGACCTCCCTCCAATTTCTTAATAAGTTAAACTAAAATTAGCATTAATATATATATTTTTTTATTAAAAAATGACAGAAAAGGAAATATTATTAAACAACTAATTTTTTTATTAATTAGTAATTGTGTAAAGTCCAAAAGACTTCTTCGTGAAAATGTTTTGTGTGGTATGGAGGTCAAAAAGCCAGTCTTGACGACTGTTGATCGCAAGTAGACTTCAGGGGACTCGTAAACATGCAAGGTGGACAACTGCGGATTGAAAGAAATTACTGTGGGCAGACGAGTTCAGGTGTGAAGTGTTTTGACCTTAAAGAAGGATTTACATACGGAAATTTTCCACCCCACATGGTATTGGAATGTTTTGCATTTAATGATTTTGGGGATCCACATAAAATTAATCGGGGGAAAGTATGATTGGTCGGGGGAAAATGGGTTTCAGCAGGACAATGACCCTAAACTAAGTCGTGGGTTTTTCTAATTTTACAATGAAAGTGTAATGTTTTTTTTTTTAAATTATGTAAATAGAGGTGTTAATGGAGTTACACCACTAAGGCCCAGTTTCATAATGGAATTTAAAGGAGACTTTAAATTTATAGTCACCTTCAGATGTCAAAATAAATATGAAAACAAATTTGTTTACATATCTGAATGTGACTTTAATTTTAAAGTCTCCTGTAAATTCCATTATGAAACTGGGGGTAAGTGAGTTAGAGGAACATGAATAACAAAGACATTAATAAACACGCAATGGCCCCACAGTTACCGTATCTCAATCTCAACTTTGGAAAGAGCTTGATACGGATGTCACTGTCCTTTATCACAGCAGCAATTTTGGAAAATTCCACAGTAAACATGGAACTATAAATACAACCCGAAATTCTGCAAAAATTGCCATATTTAGTTCAAAAAGTAATAAAAGTCAGAGGTAGATGGTTTGAAGAAACAGATATTTACTATTATACAAGGTATAAAATAGACGTCTTGGCGATACAGGAAAGCAAACAGAAAGAAAGATGATTTATTTTTTATTAGCGGAGTAGACAATAGGAAACTAGAAGTAGGGTTTATAGTTGGTAATCAATTTAGAAATGTTATTATTATTGAATTCGAGGGAATGTCAGACAAATTATGTAGAATAAGGATGAGAGGACAATACAGGAAACACAGTTTAATCAAAGCACACGTTCCATCCGTTTATAAAGGGCTGGATAGAGTTATGGAAATAATTCCAAAACACGACATAAAATTGTTGTTGGGCGACATGAATGCAAAAGTAGGGAGAGAAGGAGAATACATATATATCACGGGAGGCAAAAGTAGACACAACTCAAGGAGGAGACTAATGGATTATACACTGGAAAATGACGTGAAAATAGTAAGTTCAGCATTTAATCATAAAGCTATTCATAAGGAAACATGGGTAGCACCAAAGATATAAGAGATGAGGAATCAAATAGACCATGTTCTGATTGAGAGAAAGCATGTACAAACTGTACACGGCAGGAATAGAAGGAAGAAATTGAAGGACAGGATGACGGCAATATACTTCGAGAAAGAATCAACAAAAAACATGAAAACCAAACCACTTAAAGAATAAACAGAGGAAGAATGGGCACAAATAATATAGTTATGAAAGAGGTTACAGGAAACGTTTTAGGACAAAAAAAAAACGAAAAAAAATAAATGTTTTGCTGAGGAATACAAGAAATTACTGGAACGTAGGAACAAAGCCTGGATTAAGACTGTTGGAAGAACATAACGAAGAAAATAAGAAACAATATGAGCAAACAAGGAATGCAGTAAAAAGAGTTTGTAGAAAGAAAAAAGGAATCATATGGGACAAAAGCTAGACAAAATAGAAGAGTCGTATAAAAGAACTTCTACCAAGAAATAAAGGGCATAACTCAAAATCCTATTATTTAAGGAACGAAGAAGGGTTTTTGGTGGGCGATAAAGAAGGGAAGTTAAACAGATTTGCCCGGAATTTTGAGAAGCTGCTAAGTGGAAGATGAACAAGGACATGAATAGGAGGAGGAACAAGCAAATGTAGAAGACATCGTGGAAATTCCAACAAAAGAAGTAAGTATCATTGGCTGCATTGAAAACTAAGACAGTGAAAAAACATAGTTACTCAAATTTTTGAAAATTTTAATGTTGTAAGTTGTGTTGTTACTAGCCAAGTATCTAGTAAAATAGTATTCTTATTAACACCTAACTCAAGCGCAATTCCTTATGCTAACCATATCGGGTAGTTTCATTTGAATGATAGCTTTTTGAGTATCGCTCAGCTGTGGCATTTTATCTTGAAATTCGAAAGTGACAAAGTCATAACGACGAGAGTTTGTTTAAAGTTGTCATGTTACAGCCCGAATGAATTAGTGTAAAACTGACTGTACCAGATTGCTATGCAGGCGATAGTACAACAACTTAATAACTATAAAAGCGCGGGAGGAAATAATATACCGGTGGAAACCTTAAAATAGGGCGGTGCAGTAGTAATCTCAAGGATCTGGGAGTTGATGAAAATAATTTGGGAACTTGAAAGAATTGTCACCAAATTTTAAATTTAATTTACTTGCCTCTTACTTACCACGGTTCGGATGACAAGCTTCTGCCGATGCCAACGATCAACTGAGCTCCAGTTAGCAACAGTGAAGAAAGGGGCGGGGTAATTGAAGGTGGTAAACTTATTAAGGGCGCCAGAAGACAATTGATCTTCTGCTAAACATATTCGATCAGCCGACGTCTCCAATCGACCAGATCGTGCAGAAAATGAATCAATAATAATCAGAGGCGAGACTTTACTCACTGGTGTGCGTGAATGTAGAAATTAAAATCGTAGCTAAAGTTAACACAATTTAATAAACACTTTACACTCTTAATAAACAATTACAATTGGCTGCTTACTTTAGGCTTAAATTAACTACGGTAAGCGCAGCGCAATACCTAGTTAGAAAATTCGTACTCACGGTTTACTACTCACGAGCCAAGAGTAAAATTTAAACCCGATCGGTCCGCAAAACGTCCGATTAAATTGAAAACCTAACCTTGAAACCGCGTGTCCAGTCGTACGTCAAGATCAGCGGTGCCAACCGAACCGCAGAGGCCGGTGGGTAGTTACAACGCCCTCTATCAACCGCAGGAAGCGTCGACAAACTGGTCTAAACTGGACCCGCTCAGATCGTCAAGATGGCTGATCAGGTTTTCTCGATCGGGTCTCGATACGACTACGGGGCAGGAGCGCCCCCGGAGAACTAGGCCAAAAGGTCTGGTCTAATAGCCTGCGTCAGAAAACTGCGCCCAAATAGAAAAGCCTGAATGTAAAGGGGAAAAGGTTTCGTTAGCAGCCATTTTGATACACCCGCCATTGTACTTTTACATTACCTGGGACTAATACGTTCCCGGGCTTCGAATTGGAGTCAAATTGACCTCCAAATGTGTTCGAAGGTAATACGTGATCTTCCGGCACAACCGCAATTGAGTTATTCCTCACAGAGAGCGAAAACTACGATAATTTCACAACATACGTAAATAACGTCCGACTTGTAACACACTTCGAACAAGAAAGGCCTTCAACAAGGCGAATTTGTAGCAGGCGAAGGTTGCTAGGATACCAAACTGAAAACCAGTCACGTGGTATGTCACACGAATAAACGTTGAGTAGTAAAGAGAAGGGATGTAGGGTTGCCAACTGTGTTAAAACGCAGTTGAATGATGTTGTATCGCCACGATATTTTGGCGCGAGATTTGAACGTAACAGAATGCCAGAAGAATGGAACAGAGCCTTATATATACATCTACATAAAAAGAGAGCCAAAAAATATTGTAACAAATATCGAGAGATAGCACTCTTGACTCTTGACGTAACGTACAAGATGCTAACAAAGATTATCAAAAGCCGGCTAAATAAATATCACAATGAACTTGTACAGGAATATCAGGGGGGATTTAAAGAAGATTGATCATGAAACAACTCCAAAAAATACATACGTACAGAATATAGACTGTTGTTGTTTAAATTTATCAAACAAGCTTACAGAAAGCATTCTATAAGAACGCTTCGATGACGCAACGTAGATATTCGAAGCATTTTATAGATGCACGAAGAATACTTTTTACAAATTTGTTTAACCAATTTTTATTCTAACTAGACATTATATTATAGACTTTAATTTTCTGTGTATTATTATTATTATTATTAATATTTATTATTTAAATTTTTTTGTGCAGGTATACACAGTTTTCCTTTTGCAATCATCTTGCACATTACACAAGTATAACAACATTTTCACCAACGCTTTTAACATGTTGAAAGTCCACGGGATAAGCGAATGTACGGGATTATATAAATCACCTGCTTTTTTCATTTTTGCATTAGTGGCCCTGCGAGAGGCCCAATATTGATAGACGAGTTTAGTCCCGTTGGGTCAAATCTGTCAGTAATCCCGCTAATGTATGGATGGCTATTCAAAACAGTGATCGAAATCTATTTCTTAAGTAAAGGCCATTCATAAATTATTTTTAAGTTCCATCAGAATATGAATTGCGTCTGGTAAGAAAACCAAAAGAAAAATAGTTTTATAGTTTAATTTGCATCTTATTTACCCCCTGTTTGTAATAATTTAATTTTCCCTTCGCCAATACTTTCAGCTCCTAATGAGCGCCGTGTTCTGAAACTAATTGTAAGTACATTCGGGGACGCATATTTGCCCCGTGGAATTTTACTTTTAATTGCCCTAATCTCCAAAAACGAAGAGAACTCCAGCCAACAAAGTTTTAATGCCTACATTATTACGTTTAGGATATTTGTTTGTCTGAAACGTGGATTAATGCTCGCAAACGAAATTGCACGTTAAATAATAATTTGTACGTGAAACTTTCCCTTCGAACCAAACAAAGCCGGTAATTTTTTCGCCCTTGGAGTGACTATCGGGCGCATGTTACAGAGCGCAAAATAATATATTACCGGTATAAATATTACAACGCCGAGCACTTAACTGTGTAAATATATAATATTTTTTAAACATGTCTTAATTGGTTTATTTTCTTTAACCACAAGTTTCACATGCTTCTTAAATTTACATATGTATAACAGATTTAACGATAGCATCTCCGAATGTAAATAAGTCGTGCCTGCCGGTGGTGTATGGAATCTTCTTTTTTTCAGCTCAGTGTTATCCTAACGCTAAAGAATGTTCGAAATAAATTCTTATCAACCTGCAACAATGGGGCACTTTCAGAAATAATAGGTTATTGTGACTTCTATGCTTATTATAATCGTTGTGAGCCGAACTGTTAAAGCTCAGGATAATTTAGTTGACCATGCAGCCACCTATTACGGGGCTTATTATGTGAAATATGTATTTAAATTTCCTCTTTGAATAAAATCCTGATGTAACTGGCACCCATCTGAGTTCAAGACGTATAGATATTATGTGCTTGTATTTAACATAAAAATATCACTCGGTTTTATGCTGTAATTAACAGCTGGATATATCTATTCCTTTCAGGCTCGCGCAGCATCTCTTGAGGGGGTTTCTTATTTAAGATAATAAGTAAAATTTGACTTCTTTCTACTTAAGCTTCGTTTAACTTCTAAAATAAACAACTCTGTTTTTTTTTTTAATAAAATTGAGTTAATAATTTGCTTTGAACTAAATTACATGACAATTTTTCGTCAGAGAAAGCAAGGAAGCAGATGCTAATTAGTTAATTGCGTTTCGCGGGGGTGTTGAGTGTTATTTATGTCATCCGCACAAAAGATGTAAAAAGATCGCGTAGATTATTGAGCGCGAAATTAACTAATTAATTAGTTTATTAGGCCGCAGGTTGAAAATTCACAAATTAAGTAATTAACAGAAAATGCGACGCTATTGTGCCCTGCTCATTAGTTAAATTGATCGTCCAATCGCACGATATCGCGCCGTCATCCTCTCTACATTAAAGTTTTATTTTAGTTTTCGGTATATTTAATAATTGTCGGGTCTCGTTTGGTTGCCGGGGCAGTTATGTTTGTTTTTAATTTGCACTCAGAATATACTTGCTCTGTGGGGGGTCTTCAATTAGTTTACTTAAATATTTAACTTCGTGTGGTGAAGTTTAAAGTGTCGTAGAATTAAAGTTGGTTGTGTCAACAAAGCATCAGAGAGATAGTAAAGAATTTAGTCTCATTAATTAATTCATTATTTTAATATTTATATCACAACATATAGCTGGTTGTAAAAATCAGTAAAACTAATATAAAATTAATTAATAATTAATTTTTTACTTCTCTTGAAACTGTATGTTAGAGACATTTTAAGATTATTATCTTGAGAATATCTGCTTCAATCATTCCAGCTAGCTTTCTTCAGATTTATAAATTTTATTTAAGTACTCGTATTTATAACTCTTTGTGAGAAATCGCACGAATAATTCCAGTTCATTTACAGCGTGATCTATCTAAGCTTCTTGATTAAACTATGTCTGCAGAGACTCTGCTTGTAGAGACTCAAACATATTTGGAATATGATGAGGTCGCAAATAATTCGCATTATAAAAATACGGCGATGTCTTAACAGATGAATCTGCTAAAAGAATAATCATGTTTGAAAAATTTTATCTTACAATCTTAGTTCCTCACATACTATTGAGCGCATTGGACAATTATTTTGTTAACGAGAAAATAAATGGACATAGGTAATAATATGTGGCCAAATCGAGGAATGTTGAAAGATCTTGCAAATTAAAGGAAAATAGACTAAAATTAAGTCAAATAAATGTTTACTAAATTTTTTATTTGAAAGTGTATAGACTTACCAATAATTCAGATTAGAGATATCTCGCGAATGTCTTTATTATATGGGAAAAAATTATGAGCTACTGCGAACTTTTGTGGAAGAATTTATATTAAACCCTTTTTAATATAAAGAATAAGATATTTCTTTTTACCCTCGACTTTCAATTCCACTAAAACGTAATCCTATTCATTGTAGATCTTGTCTTCTGTTTTGACTTCCTGAAATACTTCTTCGTGATCATTTTGAAGCTTTAAATCACCTTTTGTACAGAAACTATTTTTCCTCGATGCTCTCATCCTTAGAAGAAGAATCTTCCTTTCTCTTCTAAAATTAATTACCCCTTGTGATATTTACTTACATATCTAGCTCTTTCTTTTCTTTCTTCACATGATTGTTATTTCTCAAGTTATATTTCTCTCTTATGTCTCAGCTATTACCTAGCAGTTTTCGGGTTTCTGCCATCACTTGTTTTGATAACTGGAGCTGCTTTTGGAAGCGAGAACTAATATAGTTTCATCAGCAAAACAGTTTTCTTGCAGTTCTGATTGCTCCATAGAGCCTGTAGAGGAAGATGGCGTATTCGAGACAAATTGGACTCAAGGAGGGACACTCTATTTTGCATAATACAAAGCTGGGTCCTTGGAAAATCGCAATAAAGAGCCAAAAATACTATTTTGTTCGAGAAAAGTGACTATAAAAGGACACAAAGGAAGAACAATTCTTCATTTTGAATAGAGATTCATCTGATAGGCTCGTGGTAGAGTAGCTTTAACAACCTGGAAGAAAGCAGAAGAAACAAGAACTGCATTGAAGAGAAACTTTCCCGAAACCCAGAATTACATAATATCACGATTTTATGAGTAAGCAGGTCACATGAAACCTGCGAAATGAGAAGATAATTTGAATAGTGAAAACATCAGAATTATCAACTTTATAGTAGAGGCCCCCATATATGTATGTAGTATATTTATTTGTATCTTTAACAAAAAGATATTTTGTTCCTTTCTTAATGCAAATAACATTGATCAGCCTACGCTATCTAACACGTCTTCGAGAAGAAGGATTTTGTGAAACCTTTTTCGATTTGTTGCATCAAAGCTGTGACTCGGCTTGTTAGATGTGGGGTCTGCGAAGTATCCCAATGCAGAAATATTTATGGGTCTTCCACGTGCACGCGTGTCGTTTCATCTCAGTCTCTCATCGACACCCAAGAGTGCTAAAACATCTCCCGTCCTCATAATTTGCAGTGTGCTTGCACGCTTAATCCCTTGTATATCGGTGTCCTGCCAAACTGAATTTAAAATTATGACGTTGTTTATTATTATTACTTCTAGGTAGTCATATAAATATAAATTGAAATCTTCTTTAACGCATGCTGTGCTTGCATATTTTTACATCGAAGAGAAGCTCTCGCTTTGACTCGTTTTTTTCTTTTTACTTTGTTTAAATATTATATGATATACTTGTTGTGTATAATAGCTTCCTGTGCCAGCTATCAAAAAAAAAACCATTGTTTAATTAATAACTAATGAAAAAGAAGGTGTACAAAGGATTTAATTTCATGTTTTTGTTTTGTAGATCATATGAAAATGATTCTCGCGCCACTTAAAAACAAGCGGCAGAATGGGTTTTTAATTTCCCTTTCAGCGCTGTATAGTAAATAATGTGTTTCACATAACGTCGGCCAATTATAGGTTTTTGTATTGCGCCCATTAATTACGGTGCGTTTTAAACAGGTTCTGAAGCGCTGACTGCTTCAGTGACCACAAACATGTTACTACTTAAGTTCACCAAAAAAAACCTAACTGCTACACACGAGCTGCAATTATCGTGACTGTGAGCTTTCATTAGTATAATTATTCATGATATCAAAGACAAAACAGATATGGATTCGATTTTTTTATTATACTCTGTTAATATGTATGTATATTAATTATACAACGTGCAGCCAGTTAAATGAAACCGTTTTATATCTTGTTAATCACGTCGGTTGTAGTTTTTACTTTTACAATTTGTTATTAGAATTAATTATTGAAGAGGTTTTTTAATATTCCATATAAATTATTGTAATACTGTAACGTGAGCTGTCAATTCAAACCGACCCCTACAGATCCATTGATCCTTTTCAAGTTTCCATCGCCCCTGAGGGGGTCCATATAGACCTCATTGGACACTTATGGCATATACTTCATTTTTGACATACTACTTTCTGCATTAGCACTGAACCAGATGCAATATTTTTTTAAATTTCTGTAAAAAACGTATACTGAATACAGATCCGTCATTCCTTGGTTATACTAGATTTATGTTTAAAATGTTTAATGATTTATTAATTATGTAAGAAATTATTTATATATTTTTTTGTTTCAGGTAAGTACCCCGTTGTTGAGACGTATCAAGCAATTAATCAGCATCTAAAGACTTGGGTTGGGTAACTTTTTTAAATAAATTAACATTTTTTGGTATTATATGAATGGTATAATTAATTTTGTTGGTTGTCATGTTTTTATTCATAACGGAAAGTGATCTACATTTGTATATATATGTACACATATAATACGCTATTTGGAGATTAATTTAATTACTTTGCAGGACATTATCTTTGATTGTGAATGTACCATCGATATACCTCCTGGAGATTAATTTTCTATTCGATTGATGTTTTAGAATTGGTTACATATTTGTATTTCCTCAGGTTCTTCGATGATTTCAGTTCTCTTCGTCAACATTGATCTAAAGAGACAAAGTATTTAATTTGTTATATACTCGTAATTCCCGGTAAAGTACTATATGCGTCTATTTTCATCCATACAAAGAATGAATTGTACTTCCTTTGCAGACAGTTTAATAATTTTTCAAGGGGCTCACGCTATAAAATATTTTCGCTCCGACTCATAAAACTGTCCGAAGGAAGAAGAGAAATACCGACGTCAAAGTGGTTGCGCTCAAAGGGCATTTATTTAATTTCGCCATCCAGCAGATGTAATACATCAAATCTCTTGTTGTTTAGATGAACAGATATAGGTACTAAGTCAATAAAGTGCTCGTTTAAACAATGGAGGCCTTTGTGCCTTCTAACAACACTAAATAAATTCCACGGGGTAATAAAATTTATAGCGTAACGTGTTCATTTGCATAATCTGTTTCGTTTACAAGGTGAAACGCACAAACAAAATAACACGGTTTTCCCACAATCGCAATCCCTCAAAGGACGCATTTCTCCGAAATATGGAAAAATACATAAATACATCCGCTCTGATCGGGGATCAACTCCTTTGATGGTCGCGTTTCCTTCACGTGCAAGATTTAAACGAAATAAATGCCTCTTCGTGCAGTCATTGGGTTTAATTGGAATTTATTTTCATAGGCGGCGCGCCGTGGGGTCACTGAATCGTGTGCGAGGAGAACTTATGCTTGGAAGATCAAATGACTGAAGCTCTTGCTCGTCTTGTTTATAATTTTCGAATATGTTTACTTGTTTAACAATATCAAGTGTGGGTTTCAATATAACAGGCTTCAGAATTTGTTCACCGAACTCGCCAAATAATTATTACAATACCTATTCACCTTGTTACATGCTTAGTTAATAATCTATGGCGTAGTTCAAATTTAACCCCCTGATGTATGTACAACATTTTGGAAATACCAAACGAACACATTTTATGATTCGATGAGGTTTCCTGTTTCCGTAAGAAAGTTACTATTTCTACACTGAAATATTATTTAAAACTGTAAACGTTTGCAAATAAATTATGCAATGTGAATATCAATAATTACTCTTAACATTAAAAAACAATTTCCGGAATGTATAAATATAAAAGAAACTGCTAATGATGAAGATTTAATAACTGCCTTTCTGAAGGTCGCATTGTAAAAAAAGTCTCGCAGCAATTAGCATTTATCTCGTCTTTAAGTTATGAATTGCCTGCGGAGCTCATTATACATAACATGCGACCAAAGGATGTTTAGTTACGTAACGTGTTATAAAAAAAAAGACAAAAATGAAGATTTTCGTTGCTGTTTTTCATTAACGTGTTGCTAGAGTTAGAACATTTTTAAAATCTAAGCATCGTTCAATATAAATCTTTAACTTTGAAGTCCTATTTGTGTCGTTTAGTTAAAGTCGAATATTATGATTGGCTGTGACCTGACTGACTCTGTATAAGTGCCTACTATTATTATCCATTCGTAATATTTTTAGAATCTTTTTCTTTTGTTAAGTTACGTGCATATTTCGATGGAACTTAAAATATGACAAATGTAAAATTCTGACACTTTAACGTCAGTCCCATCGCCTCTATTGCTTCTTATACTCTACGATGACATGAAGAAAGTAAAATAATAATATTTAGGCCTGGTATTTCAGTCACAATTTAACTTTAATCTTCGGTTTATTCCCATAGAAACAATTGTTTTGATAATTGTTACTATGGGAATAAATTGAAGATTAAAGTTAAACTGTGTCTGAAATACCGCACTGAGAAAAATGGAATTTTGCGATTTTGATGAAACATCATTCCAGCATAATGCTGTCATGTTATAAGATCCATCTTACTCTAAATTAATTATGATTCTTAGCACAATGAAACTGTTTAAGTTTAAGAATGTAAAATTATCATTCTACATAATACGTATTGTTAAAATAATAAACCATATCTAATGAAATATTATGCTGAATAAATTAGTGATAAAATGTCGTCTGACTTTTTGTTAATTACTCCGGTAATTTTATCATGACATACTCTAAACAGCGAACCACATAGTGTTAATTTTGCAGTAGTCACTGAGTCGGTTTTTAATGCGAATCCGAATGAGATGTTCGGAATTCTTGTTAATTAAACGTATTCTTTTGTACCATTTTTCTCAGTGCGGGCCTAAAACAAATAATTAGTTTGCTACCTACCTGAGTAGATAAGTAGTAGTTTAACACCGGAGCGAAATGACTCCAGTGTTGCCAGCCAGCTGCAGTGGGACGGGGGAGTTCTCAAACCATAACGTGAAGGCCAATCCCAAAATAGGCGCCACTTAATTTTTTTTTTAAAGGAATCGCGTAAAAATTAAGAAAAACACGGTACGTCCAAAGCATGAAACAATTTTATTAAACGTTTAAAACAACGAAAGTCAAACAGATTAATTAGTAAACCAAGCAATAATCGTGATACGGTAATACCTAACTTTTCGGATCCGAAACTAATACAGAGCTAATCGAAATGACAAAGATAACATTCGCTTATTCTAACTTTGAAGAAATCGTTCTGTGCGCTTAACGCACAATAGCCGATGAATTCCTCCGAAATGGAGTTTACTTCGCGAGTATACGCAATTTACGTGCACAAATGCGGCTACATTAAATCCACCGAGAAGCAAAAATTAGGCAAACAAGAAAAAGCATGACCTGTTCACGCAGCGTCGTCACGTCCGTCGATGGCGATGGAGGCGGCCGGCTACGGGGCGCTTCCGTGGACGATCGGCTTCCTCGGGGTGTATGCGTCGATTAGTAGTCGCAAGTTGCCACGAGATACCAAAAGTGTAGGCCAAAAGTCAGAACCAAATCCAAATCTTAGATCTAAACAAAAACTAGGAGCCTATAAACGAGGAAAAGGAAAAACGAACATAAGGGCCAAGTCTAGAGAGAAACAACACGTAAAACTTACCTAGTCGCGTCGGGCTAGGCTGACACAAACCGCAAAAGAAACGCGGCTTTTTCGCCCCCAAATGAGCCAAAGAAATTCGGCACACAGCCGTACAAATTCACTCTGACCGCCCAGGTGGAGTGAAACTCGTTAACACAAAACTTCCCACGAAAGACAACAACATGCGGCTCCCAGGGCGAATAGGGAATTACTGAAAAATGACGCTTCCCTCGACCGGCGGAAAAGAAGAAAAGAACAAAAGAGAGAGAAGTATTCGAATGTGCCAATGGCCGATTTTTATGACATCAGCGGAAACCAATCAGAATAAAGGGCAAGGGTTACAGACATACGCAACGGTCCCAAGTGCGACTGTTTTCCGTAAGGCCCGGAACTCGATCATCCGTTAACATCCGCGTCGCAAAATAGGACCATTTAAATTGGACAATTAAATGTCGCGTAAACACGATTTCGACCCTAAGCAAGGATGGGGTTAATTCTTATAAAATGAACTTATTCGACTGATCTGAAGCTTCTAACGAAAATATGTTAAAAAGAAGGTTTTGGGTGAATTACGTAGACGCGGAATGGCGCATTCCTACGCCTAATGGGGGAAACAAAACGAAACGTGTTAAAAATAGACCGGAACGTTGAAATGTGCACTATACAGGGTGTGTTCGTACACAATCGGAAAATTAAACTGTAACAACTTGTAACTTTTTAATACGAGTACTAAGTCAAAATGCTATAAATCATCAATGTTTTTCGGCGTCCGTTCTCAAAAATATAACCATCAAATTAAAATGGAACATATTCACTTGGAGGTACCAACAAAAATGTCATCCTAATAAGGCCTACTCTGAGTCTGAAAAGATAGCTTATAACTTAAATTAAATAACTTGAGTAAATAAGGAACTGTGTTGGGTCTCGAAATTAATATATGTCATACCCGTATAATGTATTTCATATTAACAATTTCCTTTTGTTTTCTTATTTTTAGGAAAACGCAATTTTGCTTGGCATTCAATTCTCTTTTAGAAGTTGGAGGTTTCCTTTGTATAAATTATTTGGGAAACACCCACTTCGCTGATATTGTTCGGGGATTTTCAAGGTAATAATCTTTTAATTAGATTGAGCGAAAGAAAACACACGCAAAAAGATGAAAGACCGCCGGCGTTTTCCGGCGAAATTTATTTGCATAATGGGAAAATTAGCGTACATAATTACATATTAAGCTCCAAGGCACCGGATTAAAAATTGGACGAACTTCACATTCAGGAAAATTCATTTTCTTTCTCAACAGAAACACGCAGAGCCAAATTATTATGTAGTTCCATATTAAATTATTATTGGTTGAGAATTTTTAAAGCTTTCGCAACTCCGAATGTTCTCCCCTTGTCCTAAAAATACACGACGAAAAATTGTAATCCTAAAGTAAATTTATTTTTTCTTTGCCCTGAAATTCGTTCTAATTGAACGCGGGCGTGCACTGTCACGTAATCACTTCCAATACAAACACTATCGACACGTTCCTGTAGATTTCTGTATTTATTATAATATTCATACAAAATTTAATTGCTATCTGGCTAATGAATAATTAATTGCGCGTTCTGCTGGACTGAAATTAATGAATGTGTCGTATATAAATTACCACTGGCGAAATCAACAATAAAATGATTGTGTTCATGCAGGGATAATGCAAAGGCATAAAAATGTATTTATTTTGCTTTTTCATTGTGCACAGATTTGTGGTCACGCAATATGAATTTATTAATTTATTCTTGCTTCCTTCACGTGCTAACGGAATTAAAATACATATTTACTAAAGCGTATTATTCTTGGTAATCAACAAATTAATATTTATACACATCGTATAAATTATTTTCAAAGCTTTTTCAATGTGATATGTTAATTTTGTTAATGCAATTTTTTTGTCGTAATGGTATTAATTTAACAGTATATTTAGAGTGTTCGTAGCACACATATTGAATAAAAATCGAAACCTAAAAGCCTAAGTACTACGTTTGAGTAATGATATATTAAAATTTTAATTTTTCAAATGGAACAAACACACCCTCTGTGTGTCTCATATGATATTCAGATCTGCTCTGAGAGCGACATACATATAGATACATATATTTGAAAATTAAAGAAATCTCATAGAAACACATTAGGCTGTTCAGTTTTGGTTTGTAATTTTCGTGTTTGCTTTTTTTTGTTATTAAAAGCTCCGTAATAAACAAATTTCCTGTAGGGTTTCAGGAAAACCCAGAAATAAGCGACCCTGAAAAACATCGATCGCCCGGGTCCTATTAAACATTTCCGCTGTTTTTCCCGTCACCCTTCACGTGAGACGGCGAGGTGCGAATGCGAAATTAGGGAGAACCGGTTGCATTAAAAATGAATCTGACGATAATTGCGCCGGGCGGAATGGAAAGCTGGAGAAAAAAAAATTTGCGCCCTCGCCAGACCTTTCTCTGTTCGCCGGGCGTTGTCACTATCCTGAAAGGCGGAAAACGATGCCCCCCACCGAACGGGTATGGAATTAAACGCGGAGAATTCACGACATTTTAAATAATGGTATTTCTAAAATTACCTTCATTAACATACGGGATGACATGACAGTGTAATATTACCGGCAATTGTAAATGTTTGTCGTCGTCTGGGGGGCTTTAAAGCGATGCGAAATATGAGAGTGTTGAAAGTGCGATTATTTTATTTGAAATGTGATACACGCGATGGAAAAAATATCCAAATCTAAATTCAATAAAGCAAGCATTTTACTTAACCAGAACAAAATTAACATGCACTGTCTTTAATATCACTGCTAGTAATATAATTCGATAATTGATTGATTGGTTAAACATTCAAAATAAAATAAAAATAATATAATCTATCCACATTCAGGCTGCTCAAAAAAACTTAACACATAAATATGGTAAGCTTCACGGAATTCCCTAAAAACAAAAAGTCGGAGTTGAAGCGTTCGCTAAATTTGTTTTCAAAACAAAATCGATTGTTACATGTTTCGTTTTAAAATAGCAAACACATGTCCGTATTCTTGGTATTTTTTGCAAGCGATAAGCCAGCAATGCAGGGCGACGTGCAGCCCTTTTCGAGTAATGATGAACCACACAGAGAGCCATAAATCTGCCAACCGAGTAACCTTTATCGTTGTATTTCGAATTTCTGTACAAAATTTTATCGCGTTAAAATCACAGATGCATGTACAGGGTGGATCAATTTGGATGTCTCTTATGGACAACTCTGTAACTATAAGAGATAGAAAAAAACTAATGGCCAAGTCTCGATCTCTTTTTTAGAGATAAAGTCAATAGTGTAAACAAAAATTGGCTATCTTCTTTTGTTTTCGAGTTATAAGCCAAAATTGAGATTTTCGAATTTTCGTCAATCAGTCATATCTCGTTTATTTTTCCAGATATTAAAAAACTGCTTTGACATTATTAGGACACTTTTTGGAATACAATTCAATGGTGTAGTTGGTTTTTTGATATTTAATTAAATTTTCGAGTTATAGCATAAAGTTATATTTTTTTAAATGGAAATCATAGTTGGCAATGTCATCATTAAATAGAGATTTTTTTTCTGTTTTCAAAAATATATACTTTGTTGGGTTTATTTCTTACAGTTAATAGAATAAAATGCCTTTTTTATTATTTTTGGGTGCATTCTTTTCTTAGGAGGCTAGTTTCAACAAAAGCCGACAATTTTCTTTTGTTTTTATTAAATATTAACAAAGATTTGAAGATTGGGTAGCACAAGAGTGAGAGGTATTGCGATAAACATAAGAGATAGAAAGCTAGCACCGATAGAGCTGGATTGGGTTGCAATATGAGTTGGCTGTGTATTTTAGCGCGCCAGTGTTGAAATTGTGATTTATTTTGATATTATTTTCTGGGTTTTAAGTTATTTATTGTGATATATCAAGAGTTGTGTTTATTATCTACTTACATTTCAATATTCTTTAACTTTTTCTGCAATAATTTCTTATTTTTAAGATGTTTTTAATTTATACATATAATTTAGTTCATTATCCCATGAAATGCATATTTGATCGAAAAAAATGCATTTTAAATTTAAATATTAAATGAAGTTACATAATTTCGAATTTCACCCAAACCACATGGTATCGATATTGTTGTAGTCTTTGTGACTCTTAGAGGATGCTCGCTCTATCTTTCCTTCGCTTTATGCGGTTGCAACTGTCAAAATATTTGAACAAGAGTTGATATTTAATAAAAACAAACAAAAAAATTGTCGGCCTTTGTTCAAACCAGCCTACTAAGAATAGAATACACCCAAGAATAATAAAAAAGGCGTTTTATTCTATTAATTGTAACAAATAAACCCAACAAAGTATATATTTTTGAAAACAGAAAAAAAATCTCTATTTAAAGGTGGCATTGCCTACTATGATTTCCATTTAAAAAAATATAACTTTATGTTATAACTCGAAAATTTTATTAAATATCAAGAAACCAACTACACCACTGAATTGTATTCAAAAAAGTGTCCTAATAATGTCAAAACAGTTTTTCAATACCTGTAAAAATAAACGAGATATGCGCGATTGACGAAAAGTCGAAAATGTCAATTTTTGCCTATAACTCGAAAACAAAAGAAGATAGCCAATTTTTGTTTAGTCTGTTGACTTTATCTCTAAAAAAGAGATCGAGACTTGGCCACTAGTTTTTTTCTAACTCTTATAGTTATAGAGATGCCCATAAGAGACATCGAAATTGATCCACCCTGTACATTAGCGGAAAAGGCATATCGAATTACGCTCAAGTTAAAGTGTTTTGTTTTTTTCTGTTTCTTTTCAAAGTTGGCGTCATAAGTCTGGGTCCTTTCAGTCAGGCAACAGATACTTTTAAAATGTCAGCTGTTACACGTGAATAGTAAAAGTTATGGGTACTTCGTTTGCGCCAGACGGCAGCGAGTATTCCCGATAAGTTAATAGAGTGTCCCTTGATATATTTTGGCATCTGGAATAGGCGTGAGTGTGAACTAAATGTTACGACTATGATTGGTCGAAGTGATTTCAGAATTTCGCTGCAAAGTCCGAGGGGGTGTGTTTTAATTGTTTTCTTGAAAGTACGGGACGCGAAGAAACAGACAGATAGCATTGACGCTTTACCGAGAACGGTTCTGTTCAATTCTAATTTGGCTAGCAGTTTTTCCTTAGGCACTTGTAGTCTTTATTCATTTTATAGTTAAGTCATTATTTCGGTACGGTTTAAGTACAGTGTGTTAAGAAAGACAGTTAAACCAAACACGTGCACGTCGCGACGCGAGTGATTAAATCAGAGTGGCAGTGCGCGGAAGTGGTGTACGGATTATACAGCTTTAGGTAATTGACATTTATTTGTATTCTTCAGCGCACCCTTGATGGTAAAAACTGCTTAGGGATAATTTGATTTGTATTAATTAGTGACTGAAGAGTCAGTAAAGTTCATAGTACCATTGCATTGAGATAACTTTAATCAAATTAATTTTAGTTATATTTCAGCGAGTATTAAAACTCACTAGTGACATTCATCTTAGAAAAATTTGTTGGTCATTATTAGGCCACTTCTGTAATTTAATCAACTAACAGCAATTAACTATTCCTCACACCTAACTGGGAATTCAATACAGTGTACTCTTAGGAATCATTCTACCCTTGGGGATTGTCTCCGGCAAGTTGGAAACAAACTAACGGCTATTTTCGATTTGGGAAAATCGCCGATCTAAATCACTGGCGTGTGGCAAGTTACATCTGCCGCCGAAATCACGTGCGCCAGCACAATTTAACTCAGAAATCAAGACAATTAGAGTTTCTCTACGAATTTCGTGAAATCACGAGACCAAACAATTTGAACTACCTATTCATAGCCATCTTCTTAACAAAGTTTCTGTCACACCCTGTATATGTGTGTGAATCGAAATGGGGTCTTTGCCGAGAGATTTGCAGGTTAATTAAAAGCGATTGCCTAGAGACTGTAATGCCAAAAGAACCCATAGTGGAGGGCAAAAAAAGCAGTCGAAACTGATTTTTTGCGCTATAAATTAATTAGACAGGTTAGACGGCGAAAGAGCGACAGACAGAGGGACCTGAGATCCAGGCAGGCGGGTACAGAGTACTGCCCTCAAAGCAAGGCGAAAATAGAGAGAAGCTCCTACTATTTCGACCTTAATTAACGCTCTGATGGAGGAGTAGCAGTAGTTCGGCTCACTACACTCCATCTATTAATCAGGTTAGCTAGAGATAGGTATCCAACACCTCCCACGGGAGTCCCTGAAAAACAGGTGATTGCTACTGATTTACTTGCAAATTGATCGCTGATGGCGGCATTTTGTATCACATACTTCTCCAAAACATCTGATTAATTCATTCATTAACTCCATACGGTACACTGTAGTCCCACGGTGACACATTGTGCGTTGGTTTATTAAACAGAACCAGTCTTTGAGTACGATCAGAAGTGACGAACATTTGTACCAAGACTCGAGCTATAAGTTGAAATTCAATTAATTGTGAATCTAATTAAGGAGCAGAGTTCTCCAACAAATATCTGGGTAGACGTCAAACCATCAACGGTGTGAATCGAAAGAAAGTCGATAGCGCCGACACTAGAAAGCGAAATCTGTTAAGCGAGTTATACTGTACTTTCTGGAAATCGTAATTTTTGTTTCTTTGTATTTTATTTCAACGCAAGGATTTTATGCTCACGATATCAGATCGCACAGAGACTGATATCAGGAGTTTTTCCCATTTTTTTTTCAACAAATTAATTAAAGCTAATTTCGTGCGTTTTATTAATGTAATCCGCTCCTTTGTTCTTTCAAGAGCTTTTACCGTCTGCACCAAGAGAACGGGTTATCACGACGTAGTTTCCTATTCACAGCGATCTCGAGCCATAATCAAAGTATTATTAATTATAGCGAATTCTCCGAAAGGTCGTTCAACCTCACAGAAAATCTAGGCCAGTAGAATAACTCTTAGGCGGCCGCAGTAGTCAATAGCAGGTAGCAGTCAGACCGTAGTGCAGATAATATTACTAACCAGCTGTGCGACCTTTCAGAAGCCACGGGAGAGTTATTCAAATTGGCAATAAATCTTGGGCCAGATGAATAAAACGAAGCATATGCTTTTACTCCAAATTTTTCAATGAAAACTGCAAATATTTGAAGAAAAATGAAATTCTAAATAATTCTGCTTGTAACGTAGTAAAAATTTTTATAAATAGAATCGTATAATGATTTGCATTCGAAATTTTTCCACATACATATTTGAGCTTTAAAAAAAATTATAACAGAAGTAAAAGCATTTGCTTCGTTTTATTCATTTGGCTCCTTAAGTTGGTTTGCTTGTACATTTTTATTGCGTATTTACTTGTACGTAACAGTCAACAAACAAGGGTTTTTATTAGTGGGCGCGTTACAGGTTTTATGCTTCATCATGCTTCCTTCAGTAGATATACAAATGTTAAAAAAAAGCATAAACAGTAATCAATTCTGTAGGAATTATATTTTTACTTTTTTCTCCTCGAGAAGGCAATTTTTATTTAGGTACAAAACTTTTCGTAACGCATAACTTTTGCATTCGTAGACTATCGTATTTGACTGAAGTTTATAAATAACAAATTATTAAGTTAGCCTTCACATATCTTTTCATTTTATACTTAAAAAAAAGGAAACAGCGAGTTTCATGACTAGTCGTAAAATAATGCACTAAACAAATTATACGTCTCAGAAATGGGATTTTAGGCACTTAAAAAGAATGAATGAGCAGGTAAATAGAGAGTTAATGTTTATTGGTCTTTTTTCACGCTTATGCAATTTGCGCAAATTTGCTTGTGCATGTAAATTTGCACAAGGAAGTCGTTGCATGAAAAAACTTAATTGCTTATCTTTTTCTTAGATAAAATTTTAGGTAATTGCCTAAATATTGGGGCTTTATTTAGAATATAACATTTAGATACTGGTAAGATGCAAATATTTTACTATTTTTGGTAGAAGTTATCCTTAACCTTAAGCGAGCGTTAACATAAATTGTGAGAAGCGTTTATTTCGTATATCAAACGAAACTTTACGTAATGGTGCAGTAAATGTAAAAGTGTATAAACATCGCGTCTTAAATTGAGAAACTCCGTGTATAATCAAATTAGTCCGGTCGTCTAAATATGTAGGTATACCTGCATTCCACAAAATGTGTACATCCGAATGCCACAGATTTAGAAACCTGTTTCGTTAATTAGTCAACAAATAAAAGTTACTCTACGCTCGGAATTTCAAATTGAATTTCCGACGTAGTTTCCAAGAATGGCACAATTAATAATTAAAAGTAAGGTATCAGGTTTTTAATTAGATACGGGAGACTGCCTGTTTCATTATTGATTTTGAATGTAGGTATGTACAACTGTGTTCAGTTAAAACGGTACGATTCGGCGATTTCGTGTTCCTTGAAAAGGCCTCAATTACTCTTGTAAAATATACAGTTGGGCGCCTACAGTCTCATATACGTGCAACTGTCAATGATCCTGCTGTTGGGACTTTTATCATTATCACATATGAAACTGAAGAAATAATAGAAATCTAAACTTTTATGGGTTTGAAGACCTATCGTTATATTCAAGATGAAATAAATATATGACAATGTATCCAACATTGTATTTTGATTTTCTACCATATTCTAATTGGATTAGACTTAAACATAAAAACACATTTTAAGAGCTTAGTACGTAAAAAGCTACATACGCTATGTTCATAATTTTAATGCCAGAGAATTACTTAGAATACGTTGTTAATTCCAAAATACAAAATAATTTTATCTTTTACACCTCTTCTCTTATTAACACCTTTCGAAGTGGTCACGATAATAATTGAAATGTAAAACTCTTCATTAGTCTGAGTTACGTAATACCTAGTAGATTTCGTGTTTATTTTCACACTTTTGGTCGTACAGTTGTCAAAGAAAAACGAAGTTGTTAACACATAATTCCTATTTGTAAACGTTAAGGGAAAGTGGAGCGTTGCGATGTAGCAACTGTCAATATAACAAATAAAAGTTAGCTGAAGTATCCAGAATAAATATTTACGTTTTCGTCGCCGCGCGGGTTTGGTATTATAAGGAAAACTTACTTTGCGCGGAGATAAAATATTCGAGGGCGTCTTCAACTAAGAACTCGAGCGTAATGAAAAATGCAACTTGATGCAACCCGAATAGCGTCGCCGAGACATAAGATCCGATCAAAAACAAATAATGAAAGTAATTGTAATAAAACAGGATTAAGCTTTGAACGGAATATCCATTCAAGTTCGCTTGTAATAGCTGAGCTTCCCCGGCGTCTACAAGAATTTTACCCCCCGTCTAATTCGGCCGGATTTAAGTTCAATTACTATTTTTATAACGCCGTAAAGGAAAATTGATATCCGTCAAAATAAATTGAACTATAAAATAGTTCAACCGGAATTCCGGATTGATTATTTTCTTATTGGTCGTTAGGATTTTTATAAGGGAATGTGCAAATCGAAAATTGCTCTTGCAGACATCGCCATTAAACAAGTGGGATAACGGCGCAATTAAATTTATTACTCACTAATCCAGTTGTTTACGCCTGAATTAAGATATAAATTTTTTTGTGGAGTTAAGGAAATGTGAGAAGAATGCAGAAGAATGACGCTTAAACTTTTTTACGTCCTTTCCTTCTGTACAGGTTCATTCATGACGAATCTTCATCTTCCCCTTTCCTTTCCCATAATTCTTTCAAATTCCCACGTTTAAGCCTGCGTGATTAATTACAAACATACTTTATTAGGTGGGTTACCGAACAATAAAAAATAGTAATAACAAATAACAATGACTTGGCAAGCCCATATTTATAATTAATTAAACTAGACTAAATTTGTCTGATGAAAATTTGTATAACCGTTTCGTAATTTATCACGGACAGCTTAATTCTCAATATATCGCTGTCGTTTAACATTCCTGAAGAAGCTGTTAAGCGCTAGCGAAACGTTGAGAATTGTGCAATTTTCAAGTAGTCCATGATAAGTTATAACGAAATTGTTATACGAGCTCTGTTTTTGAAAATAAAATTATTAGAATTTAAATATCACAAATTTTACTTAAAAATTTATAATTTACATTTATTTATTATTATTATTCTAGAAAAATAATCTACCATTGCGTAACTTATTAACTGCCTCTTTGTTTACCAAAGAGAGGTAGACGAATACTTTTGACGCAAGGCTCGTACGTATTTACAAACTTAAAAGTAAACATATTTTTTAAATCCAAAACTATCAATTTTTTTGTAGGTAGTATTTTTTTGTCTTTAGTTTTATTTGTACTTTTTTTTTCTCTGGAATTCTGGTGTTTCCTATAGGCGCCATGCACATCTCTGCGTTCAGCGCCGCCTGGCGTGGTGACTTGTGAATTAATGGTATGAAAATATTTCTTGAGACTCATTGCATGGAAATAATATCAATCACTCTTATGACAATTTACGATTTTAGTACATACTTGAGCTTCCTGGTATTGAAATACATTACAATATTCAAGTTCAAATGTACACTAATAATTTGAAACAACTCGTATTTTCATACTACTAATGCACAATATGGTCATTGGTGGCGCTGGCTTCGTATGTATATGGTTCCTATACGTCAATGTTATGGTCCATACTTCATCATTATTTTGTTTCCCAATCTATCATTGAAGTCTCCTATTTACATTATGTCCTTCTTCGTTTAGTTCTTCTTGTATATTTCTGAAGAATTTTTTCGGTTTTTGTTTTTTGGTATCTTTTGCTTTCGCCTCATTTTAGCGTTCTTGATCATATGTTTTTTATTATACCAATCCCTCTCTTTGGTGTTAATAGTTAAAGTGTATCTCCTGATATGTTTATGGATTTCACTTTATTAAATATTTCAAAATAAAGATATTATGGACTAACTAATAATATACCAAGTCAGTATCATTTAAAGCTATATAAAATTTTATATATTTTTTTGAAATTAATATTTTTTTGGCCACCAATTTTTACACTTGCCCCGGTTAGGAGAAAATGAAGGGTACATCGAGAGCAACTGTAATAGTAACAAAAGCAGGGAACGTATCAAGAATGTTAGAATCATATGTTATTAAATTAGCTATTTCTTCTTTCTATAAAAATTAACGTGTTTATGAGTTATTATTAACTCTTTCGTAATACGTATGAGCGAGCGAACCAAACCTGAACGTAAAAAATCACCATACAGTTCTTGAAATTTTATTTATTTATTATTTTAACAGAGACAACCAATAAAAAACAAAATTGGTTTCTTTACACCATTCGGTAGATAAAAAATAGTCTGGGGTAAGAGTAATTTGTTTTCTTTTACACTCGCCTCTACGTGAAATTTTGAAGGGGCAAGTGTAAAAGACGCTATAAAAAATACAAAACTGTAGACAGATATTGTATTCAAAAATATACAATCCTAGTAATACTAATGGTATGATAGAGACTAAAAAACAAATTGAAATCTCTTAAAAACTCACCTTTATTACACTTTTATTCCGTACCGGTTGCACTCATCTGATAACCACTAGTGACGTTCGTTTAAATACCGCTATCGGTAAAACACAATTCTTTATTAATATTAGCTATATGTATCACAAAATCTTTTAAGCGGACACTAAATCGTGCACTATACACTTTACGTTTCACCGTCGTTCGACAGCTTCGTCAGAAGTGAAAAATATGTTGTCAAAATAAACAAGGTTGTCAACGGAAACTGAAAAAGTAAGTTGATTTTTTTTTTAAATTTTTATTTTTTAATCTAAAAATAATTTGAACATTATAAATGTTAAAAAAATTGACAGATCTATATTTTATTTAAGGAATCGAGAAAACTACAAAATGTATCGTTTAAATTTGCAAAATCAGTACGTTTATTAATAGAATTCGACGACATTTTTATTTTACACATTTCAATAAAACGTCTTTTGAAAATATTAGACTCGTAATATAAAATATTAGTATTTTCAAAATCAAAATTATGGTCATTTTCTAATGAATGTTCTACAAGCATTGAATGATTTTGATTATTTTTTTGGATATGATATTTATGTTGGTCAAGACGTTTTTTTAAATTTTGGCTTGTTTCTCCAATATAACATGAATTACAATTTAAACATTTAATTTCATAAACTACGTTAGGTTGTTTTAGTTTTGGTGTTTTGGTTTTTAAATTTGAGAAAATACTATTTAAATTATTTACAGATTTGCTAGCTAAAATTAAATTGTGTTTTTTGAATATGTGTTTAAATGTGTCATATAGTGGTTCAATGTAAGGTAATGATATGTATTTTTTGTTTGAAGTTTGTTTATTGTTATTGTGGATTTTTGAATTTTGTAAATATTTAATACGATTTTTTATTACTGATTCTATAAGATTTATTGGATAAGAATTTTGAACAAGAGTCTTTTTTATTAAATTTAAATTATCATATCACAAAATCTTCTAAGCGGACACTAAATCGCACAACTATACACTTTACGTTTCGCAGTCGTTCGACTGCTTCGTCAGAAGTGAAAATTATGTTGTCAAAATAAACAAGGTTGTCAACGGAAACTGAAAAAGTAACTTGATTTTTTTTTTATGTATATTATATTTATTTTTAATCTAAAAATAATTTGAACATTACAAATGTTAAAAAATTGACAGATCTATGTTCTATTTAAGGAATCGAGAAAACTACAAAATGTATCGTTTAAATTTGCAAAATCAGTACGTTTATTAATAGAATTCGACGACATTTTTATTTTACACATTTCAATAAAACGTCTTTTGAAAATATTAGACTCGTAATATAAAATGTTAGTATTTTCAAAATCAAAATTATGGTCATTTTCTAATGAATGTTCTACAAGCATTGAATGATTTTGATTATTTTTTAACATTTGTAATGTTCAAATTATTTTTAGATTAAAAAATAAATATAATATACATAAAAAAAAATCAAGTTACTTTTTCAGTTTCCGTTGACAACCTTGTTTATTTTGACAACATAATTTTCACTTCTGACGAAGCAGTCGAACGACTGCGAAACGTAAAGTGTATAGTTGTGCGATTTAGTGTCCGCTTAGAAGATTTTGTGATACATATTTCATCGGACAAGAACCAACTGTAAATAAATTATCATAAATGAAAAGTTTATCAGAAAGTAAAACAGCTCGATCTGTTAAAGAAATTGTTGCAATTTTATAGTTTTTAGAAGTATACGAATGAAAATTAATATATCTACCTGACCACGTAGGTTTATGAAACCAATTTGTTATTAATTTGTTATTACGTCTGATGATATTTACATCTAGAAAACTTAGTGAATTGTTAATTTCTTTTTCTACTGTAAATTGTAATCTATTATGAAAAGAGTTAAATCTACTTAATACAAAGTCTACTTTATCTGAAGGCAAAATCAATAAAATATCATCGACGTAACGAAAATAATAATAATAATAATAATTTTTATTCGTGCTATGGCATTACATAATATGCTTACACCCGTCAGAATATAAAGTTAAATATAAAGTTAAATTGAAAGGTAATGAGTTAATGACACTCTTTTCTAGTTCCTGCACGACAATTTCAGCTAAAGCAGGCGATAAAGGAGAACCCATTGCTGTACCGAAAATCTGTTTATAAAATTTATCATTGAAAGCGAAATAAGATGTTTCAAAACATAAAGTAACAATTTCTAAAAAATTTTCTTTGGAAATGTCTGTAAAATCTTTAATTTCTATCCACCTATCATTAATGCTTTTTAAAGCTAACTCTTTTGGAATGTTAGTAAACAAAGAAACAACATCTAAGGAAATTATAATACAGTTATTTGGTATATCTATGTTTTTTAATTTATCTACAAGTTCATAAGAATTTTTTATAAAGTCTTCTGATTTACTAGTAACTTGAGTAAGAATTTTTGAAACAAATTTTGATAAGAAATATAGAGAAGAACCTATAGTAGAAACTATTGGCCGAAGAGGTGTGTTAGGTTTTGAATTTTTGGAATGCAAGTATAATTTAGGAAATGTGGGATGCTGTACTTTAAGAGATTTAGCAATATTATTACTAATTTCAACAGATTTTTCTAACATATTAATAATATTGAAACTTTTACGTTGGAAATTTTCTGTGGGATCGTTATTTAATTCTACGTATGTATTATTGTCAGAGCATGGTTTGAACTTTTGAAAAATAGTCATTTTTGTCCAATTAAAACAGTAATATCATTGCTTTTTGTCTGCTACTGTGACAATGATGTTAGATTTTCTTTAGAAATTTTTACAAGCCAAAAGATCTCGAATAAGAATTTTATATTTTGATTTTTCAAAAGTCCTATCAATATTCCTAATGTAATTTAGAAAATTAGAACAAAATTTATTTCTTATTTGTATTTTGGAAGTTGAATCTAAAGATTTTATACCAAACTCTAAGCTACTTAAAACGTTTAGAAAATCTACTTGTTTTTTATTAAAATAGGGTAATGAAAATTTTTTTCCCAAAGCAAAAATGTATTGTAAATTTGACGGAATTTCAGTTTTGGTATAATTAATTAACCATTTATTGACTGTATTTTGGTCAAATTTGATATAAAAGTTTTTATCTCTAATAGAAATAAGATTATCCAACTTTTTAATCTGTGTCGATCGAATTCTATTAAACAACCTTTCATTTTTTTGGTTTTCAAAATGTAGAAAATTGTTTATTGTAATATTATCTAGAAAATTACTTAACTGTCCTAAAGTATAATCTAATTTCCACATTAATTTGGTAAGAATTTTTAGAGTTACTTCAATTTCATATGAAAGAATTTTATTAGCGAAATCCGATACATATCTGTCAATTTTCTGACATGACATATCATACGCTCTTTTCAAAGGGCCTATTACATGATTAGGATATACTCCTTCTTTTCTACATTTAAGCAAAAAGAGCTTACGATTTTTAATTTTGGTAATTTTAGTTAAAGTTTTGGAATAAATTTTGCACAGTACCTTACTTTGGTGCCCGGACAAGAACCAACTGTAAATTAGCTATATAAACTTCAATACACCAAAGATGTTTAATGGTTAGCCTGATAAGTATTGCATATTTAATTTTTAATGTTTTAGATTTTTTACACTTACCCAGGTTAACTCTACTCCTAATATTTCCACTTGATTCTTTTTTTAATAAAAAATATATTCTCCGCCGAATCAGCCCTAAAATATTTTATTGCCCAGGTCCTAGCCTCAACAGTCCTATTATTATCAATTGTTGTTCTATTAATAAAAATCTTATCCCTAATCGAGAGAAGATTCCAATTTTTTCACAATTTTTTTTATGATCTGTGGGGAAAACTCATAGATTTTGATTTTTTTTGAATTTTCTATTTACGCAATTACATTTCTGCTCCTAATTTAATATGCTTACTCTTGTATATTCATCCCTCATTACTTTCTTACATTTCTCCTGTATTTTATCAGTTACCCTTTTCTCCGTGATCATCGTCACTATTTTTATTTATTGTATAGGAAAACATCTTTAAAAAAAAATAAAGTGAGAGACTGTTCTCATTACATTCCTTTCTTTATCCATGTGCTAACATTTTCTGGCGAAGCCCTTTTACTTACAGTTTCATTTCTACTTTTACTGTGCTTTTCGCATCCCAAATTCAGACATCGTTTAATGAATTATTGTCTTATACTATTCTTCATTACTTCTTTATATACAGGGTGTTTCAAACGACCCATTCCAGCCGCTTTTCTTGAAAATATATAGTAGGAATGTGCCAACATTTTCTGGTAAGCCCCTTTTACTTACATTTTCATTTCTACATTTAGGCAACGTTTTATGAATTATTGTCTTACATTATTCTTCGTTATTTCTTTATATACCTACAGAGTGTTTCGAAAGACCCATTTCAGCCGTTTCCTTGAAAATATGAAGTAAGTAGGAAGTTACGAAAAAAAATTAATAACAAAAGGGCATATGGCCCATTTGATGTCGATATAAGTATCATTCAAGGCCAACAAAATCAACTTTGAAATTTTAAATGAGAACAATAGTTTAATATCGCAAAGTGTTCTAGAAAAAAAATTAAAATGTGCTAAAAATGCGACAATCTATTTTAATCATACTTTATTTTAGCAGGTTTACAGCGTTACAATTTTTGAAAAGTTTAACTAGCGACATCCTGCGATCGCTTTTTGACCTGACATCGCATTAGGATTGACAAATTGAAGCCAGTTTGCTACATAATAAGGCGGCCATGCGTGCAGTTTTTGATAACGATAAGAGATTAATAAGTTTATCACAGAAGATGACAATTGTCCCACCTTCATAAATGTTCAAAATGCTTTTCACCTTAGTTAATGAATACATTTTTGTGTTCAACTTCTCACGCTGTCAGTGACTCATAAAAAAACATGATCGCTTATAAAATTTGAAAAACAATCATGTATAACAAAAAATTTAGTTAAAAGCTGGTGTAGGCTGAGAGGTATAAGAAGTCCACGTTCGAATTAAGTACCTCTTTTATTCTTTTTTACATGCAGCACTCTCTCACTCTGTTTTACTTGTTTGTAAGATAAAGATACCAGATAAATATATTCTCGGCAGTCTTAGGAGAGACTTAATCCGATCGTGGACTTCTTATATCTCTCAGCCTATAACGCTATGAACGCCGAAAATACTGAAAAATTAAAGAGAAAGGTACAGTTGAATTTTAGTGACAATTTTCATTTAAAATTTCAAAGTTGATCTCTGTTGCATCTACTTCCGGCTGACCTTAAATAGGGTTCATCTCCGATTTTCGGTCATTTTCACTTTTTAGACTCTCGATTTATATTTTTTAGCGAAGGAAGTTCATATCACATCTTTGATGTGATGATCATTGACGCTACAACAAATCAGATTTTTCATATTGCGGTGTTAATGTATGTACGTATTTCCTTGAAAATTTCTTTAACATAAGAAAAGTTTTAAAAATAAAAAAAAATAAATTAGAAGTGTAATGTATTAAACGTATTTTAAAAGAATTATTTAAGAAATTCTTTAATTCAAGTTTGTTTTCTCAAATTTTAAGTAAGTATATTTAGAAATAATCAATTTAAAATTAACTATTTATTATAGATAAATTATATAGATTTTTTAAAGTGCAAATACGTAGGAACTAAGTTTATAATTGTAAATGTTCGGATAATTTATTTAACGCCATAAAATAATTCAATGTGTAAAGGAAACTGTAGGTTATAGTAAGAAGTTCGGAGAATAAACAAGTGAGGGCGCTGTGTTAGTTATCGCGTGAATTTATGATCCGTCACACTTTAAAACTGCCTCCACGCGGAATCCGATATCCATTAAGCAGGAAGTAATATCACGCGATCATTTAAATTTATAATTAGAGGAGGCTATGAATTTTGAATTAGATTGGCAACACTAACTGTTGACAGCTTAATTTGAGTTTGAATTGTCAAAGTAACGCTTCAAAATGTTTAATTAATTGCCGGGGGCGAACACTTTGAACATTTGCTACGGTTATCACTAAAACTGTTTCACTTCCTTTAAATTAAAACGATTGAACCCGATGAGAATCCTATAAACGTCAAAACATTTACATAATCTCCAATCTACACTGCGAGTCGATTGGCAAGGTGCACAACCGTATAAAAAAAATCCGGCCTACTTTAATTATAAATTTAAATGATCGCGTGGTACAACCTTTGCTAGATCAACAGTACAGGGTACGGGAAAACAAGTGAGTTAAAACTTTAATGGCAAGGTTTTGTGAAAAATCCGACCTAATATTATAAATTTCCTTTAGAAAACCCGTTCTTTTTATGGGAATAATTAGTTTACGAAAATTAATTGTTTCAAGTGGTACAATAAACTGTGTTTTACGTTTTCTTCTACACATTTTTTATTATACACCCACACACACACACAAACCCACATTCAACTCTGACATTAGATATTTTTGAATGTGAAGGCTCGCGAGTGCCATCTA
The DNA here is from genome assembly GCA_033060865.1 of Dorcus hopei. Taxonomy (NCBI): domain Eukaryota; kingdom Metazoa; phylum Arthropoda; class Insecta; order Coleoptera; family Lucanidae; genus Dorcus; species Dorcus hopei. The sequence continues at coordinate 44,918,700 of CM065426.1, read as the reverse complement.
CATCCAAAAATTATCACATAAAATACACTCCGCAACAAAGAAATTGGTGTACGAGATACACTGCAAAATTATTCTTCAAAGAGCATCCGAGAGCAAAATCAATAAAGAAAATAATAAAAGCAAAGTACCCTGAGAACACAGCAATATGTGCAGACAGACAGACCAGCTCCCTAATCATACCCTAAAACGCTACGAGCGGCACCCGAGCGAGTTAGCCCTTCTCCGCTCGGGCCCCGACCAGAGCCATCGGATTGAGATACGCCCAATCAACGCGCAGGGCAGCCCACCTTTCGGTGGTTGACACTATAAAGTGCCGTCCTGCTACCAGACTGGTTCGGGGTTGCACGCCCCTCGCCCCTTCTGGTCAAGGGAGACCTATCTAATCTCTACTAGCTATCCAGGCTAGTGTCGAAACTGAGATCCGCAGTTCACACGTCGGGATGGGGTGGGCATCATCCCTAGCCCTAGCATGCAGGCCAGCACTGCCCCCGTGAGTCCAACCCAATCGACCGGTGGAGGTCCCCTCTGTTCGCTCCACTCCAGAGAAGGGGAGGGTATCCTCCGGGCTAACCGGTCCCCACGGTACCAGTTTGCTTCACTGGTGGGAAGTTCGGCCACGACCGAACAAGTCGGCCGAGTCCTACAGATTAGGTTACGTGCAACCCAGGCACTGGTACGCCAACTCGGGACGGTGGGCTCGTCACATCCATAGGAACTCTACCATACGTCCACAATGGTCACCTACGGCCGAAGCCGTTGGATCCACGCTTTAGTAAGCAGGGTAACCCCCCTGCCGGGAGTAATATGTGCAGTTCAGACAGCAGTCAGCTTTACTTAGTTCCTAAATTTGGTTGTCAGATATGAGTACTTTTCGCATTTTACTATTCAATTATACCGCCATCTAATGTACCCTTTTATTTATCAAGTTTTTTCACAACTTTCCAATGCTTCATATATTCGAGAAAGACTGGTAGTTTGAACACCCGGCATACATTTTGAAAAGTTTTAATTTAGTTCCTCCGTATGTTTTTTAATTTCAATTTTTTTTTACCTATCGCCATTTTACTTCCTTACCGCTCTTAAATCTTCTTGAGCTTTGTTTTTTTTTTAATACATTTTATTGTAGTGATATAGAATTAGTCACATTTTCCATCGCTTGATCGATTTTTTGTTTATATTTTTCTTCCGCGACCTGCTTTTTACTTATTCCTCCTGAATACTGCGATTTCGTACCTTTTTCTTTTTTATATCATCCATTTTTATTGCTTTTCAACTATCGCCCGTATAGTTCTAAGTACCCTTAACGGTACCCTTGGCGGCTTCAACAGATTCGTCTGTATACGTCGAAAATGTGGAAAGTGTTAATCCCAAACAGGTTGTGCGATTCGAACTGTGAGGGCACTAAAAACTTTTCTCCACCGAAACCATAGAACTTCAGACAAATTAATGTGCGTGTTGAAACAAAAGTTATCACGGCGAAACGATGTTAATCCTCTTCGAAGCGGTTTCTTGTATAATTAATTTCTTAATCGTATTACGACCGGCCACTTTGGTAGCATTATAGCGCCGTACTTAATAATTTGAGGATGCTGCGTTACTTAGGGAATTTTCCAAAAACTCTCCATACCCAAACCATGTATAAATAGAAGCAGATGAAAAAAAAAAAATGAAAATGCTTGTTAATCTATTCTTTTTTAAATCTCATATCATATTCACTTTGATTCGTACTATAAATCGATTTGGTTTCGAATAAAAAGTTATATATTATGTTTGATTCGCTTTTTGTTTAGAATTCATTTTAATTTAGTCCTTTCACGTCGTATACATAGTATACTGAGTAATGAGTTCGAAAATTTCTGTAATTATGTAATTAGGAACTTCCTTTATAATGAAGATAATAACAGAACCTCCTGACATTTGGCTTGAATATTCTGCTGCCTCTATGTGCTAACACACCGGTTAGTTCAATGGCCTTTAGTTTGCGTAATTAAATTTTTTGCAATATCTCTTCATGAGCAAAGAATTCGCACACACAGGTTTTAAATTTCAGGCTTATTTTACACTACAGGTAGAACCGGTTCTACGTTTCGTATGGTTTTAGCGACCGCGAAATTAATTAATCAAAAAGCCATAATGTCCAGGACGTTTATTAAAATCAGTTGTCAAAAGCTTTTACGCGTAAATTATTTTTAGTTAGATTAGATTAGGCTATTCAAGATTATTTTAAATATCGTTTTATGCAAATAAATTATTACGGTTGAAAAACCAGAATGTAGTTTTTAACATTTCGTAATAATTGCAGCCATAAATATCATGTTATCAGAAGTAATGTAATTACTCTTAAAGCAATTAGTAATTTATGTAATGTTTTTATGAATAAAATTAAAAAAGAAGTGCCTGCGTATTTTTCCAATTTATTCTGATTTTAAATTGTTAAATATATTAACTTGAATTTAATTTTATAATTAATACTTGAGTGTATGTGGAAGATGAGTACTGTCAATGCTGGGCGTAATTAAAATTGTGTAAGTTATATAAGGGTGAGAAAGTTACTATACATAAATTAACTCGGATCAGATTTGGTATAAAATTAATTAATAATTTAAAGTATGCAAAGTGCATAATGCGACGGCAACAGACGAGATGAATTTAAATTACTAACCATTAATCACTAAAATATTAATTATGGTGTTGCGTGACGCGTAGCACCAATATCAAAAACTGGGGTGTCATTATGTAAGCCGGCATTTCTAATTGCTTTTTCATATTCATAACACGAAATGATGTTGTTAGTTTTCCCACTATCGCTAGAATTTATTAGCAGGATGAAGTCATTAGGGAGATTCATCCAGGCTGATATATCACAATTATTAAAAAAAGACGAACCTTTTTATCTTGCTGAAATTTTATCTACTTGAACATTGAATGTATTAACGATGGAAGTGACACGCGATTGCTAGGAATTTTTTGTTGTTACAAAACGTTTTGATGAAGTTGTTGGCACGAAAGGATTCGATCCATCTAGGCTAACGTTTTTTTTTTTACAACAAAGTTGATTTTTCATATTTTTCTAAAGGAAATTAATTAAGTTTCCTTTGATGTATGTCTTAAATAATTATAGTCATATTATGAGTAGATGTATACATACATACCTCATTAAGTATTGATAAATCAGGAGTTATTACGACTACAATGTGATGAAATTTTTTACGATGAACGTAAATTATTGTTAGTAATATTGATCGGCGGAAAGGGCCGTAATAAAGCGCTTAAGTTCGTAATAAAAGTTTTCTACCGTAAAGCTATCTCCGAAATCTTAATTGCGCCTGTTCTGCACGTAACTTTTATGTCCGTGCTCAAATAAAACCAGCTAAAGTCGATCGTCTATCGGCTGCAAATATCTGCTACCAATTAATTTACGTCTAAATAAATTATCGGGCAAGTTGTAAACATCGATCATTATTAAATTAATTAGACCTCCAAGTAGTAATTTACGATTATTAATATGCAGGGTGAGTGTTAATTAACCCGACAAAAAGAAATCACGAGAGTATGGGAAAATGCGTTTTCTTTCGGTACAATTGTCATTCACCCTGTACACAGTATTTCAGTAATGCATTATTTTAACAACAGCAGCAGCAGCCCTGAGGAAGTTCTTCTACAATGAAGAGCGAAACGTCGCGTCGGCGGCAAATCGTCGCATCGCGGTTCCAACCGGAAGGCAATCGAATTAATAATGCATTATTTTTTGAGCTCGTGATTTTGAAGCAACTTTCTTGTCAATTCGTTACGTTCTGCTAGCACAGAATAAATTGTGCTATCAAACTATTATTTATTTTCAACAATATTCCACATCAAAGAACATCCGCCATACTCAAGCTTCATAGTTGCGGCGTTATTTGTGACCCCCCACATTCAATTCCGAGTCTCTCTCAACTTTTTTCTTTTCATGTGTAGGTATCGATATTTTTATTTTCATTCTATAAACAGCTTTAGGCTTTTCATGCAGAGCCGAAAAGGAACATCAAATACAGAATACGTTGAAATTTTACTCACTTTACAAGACCGAAATAAGCAGAATTTTTTTTAATGTGCTATAGCTAAGTTACAACTTTACCAGTAGTCATGCTATAAATTCGCAATCACGTCGAATTAGGGAGGAAATAAGACGCTTGTTATTATAAGTAATCGTAACTTTTACAGTTATAAAAGAAATCGTTTAAAAAAATTACAAAAAAAAAAACAATAAAGCAAGAAAATTTATGTTTCAAGAGAATCATTTAAATACAGAATTGACAGCTCATGTAGAATTAATAAGAAACTTCCCACATTGATGACTAATATCAATAATTTCTAACGAAATATCATAAAAAATGGGAAATATTTATAGCTATAAATAATATTAACCTCATATAATGTTGACGTTTATTATAATTGAATTTTTGCAAACCGTATGTTACACCTGTTGTACGTAATTAAAATAATGCGAATTTAAAGGCAGAACTGATGTTCACCTTATTCGATAAGAGCTCATAAAATAAATCATTTAAGGTATATTGCAAATTTAGTGGGAGAGGTCAACCGGACGGCTATTCATATTTGCCTCACCTCCCAAGCAGTACAAGGAATGTAAATTGTTTTAACCATCAATATTCTTCTGTCTTATCTGATGACAAACAAGACAAGTGGTTATGCTTCTATGTTTCTAATTCTAATGGGCAGGCTTATACTTTTTGCTCAGTCGTAAAACATGACACTTAAATCTTGTTTGATTTCTCTAGCCAACCAATACTGACGGCAAAATTTATGCTAATATTAACAACACGTTAAACAACTTGAAATGCTAGCCAGAAACTTTTTGAAAATAACCTCTTCTGACCGATCGATGCATGTATGTGTAACCTGTTGTCTATAATTCGTGTAAGTGTGGTATTAATTTTTTACCTAATATTTTATTTTAATATGTGCAGCTCTACTGATTATGTTGCAAAGATTTTAAGTTTGAGATATCATAAAAGAAAAGTCAGAAGCCCATCGAATGATTCGGGAGGCAAAGAATATTAATCTTTGTTACGGTCAAATTTAATCGCAGAGAATTTGCGACTCATTTTATAGCGAGCTGGCAACGTCTCCTGTATGTATATGTTGTCTGAACATCTGATAACACTGTTAACTCGTGCCGGAAAACATCTATTTGAATTCCCGCTTTCGTATTGGTTCTTTTATTCAAAACTCTTGACGTCATAATCATGCTATTGGTAACTGCTTATGACGTAATAGTATTTCGGCGTCCTTCCGCTCTAGGTTGGCGTTTCGTTCAGTGTTGAATCTGCTCCCTTGGTGTACAGCTACTAGCAGAATTTAACAACGGCCCTGCAGGAATAGAATTCGCACCACCGAGCGAATTTTGGGGTACTTTCAGCCCCATTCCAAGCTTGGGATTCTCACAAATCTCAGGTAAAATATTGAGCAAGTTGTCTAATGCCATTTTGGGACGTTAACGGCTTTCATTTCTCTTCAGGCTTCCCGTACAGGCCTCTAGTACAGGCTTCCAGTACAGACTTCCAGTTCGAGCTTTTAGTTCGACTTCGACTTTCAGTTATCAGTCTTCGGACAAGTCGAAGTACTATTTCGATTTATCGTATCGAGCCAATTCGCCTCCGCTGCGAAGAAATCAGTTCGGGCGTTCCTGCGACGTACGACTTTAACGTTTTTTTTACTAATGTAAATGAAACTACTAATTCAGTTTGTAGTCATTTCTATAGCAATGTGATCATAATAAATAAATTTATATGTCGAATTAATTTCGATACCAAAGCAACGGTTTTTTGAAACATCCGTTTACATTAGAGCACCAAAAGTGTCCTCATTTTTATGTCGCCCGTGGTACCTTGCGAATCTGCTTTGAACCGGATCACCCACAGATGGCGTCACAACTTCACTCCGCGGCCCGACTGACAGCAAGGTCACAGCAAGGTCGTGAGTTTTGAAGTCTAACTTTTTTTTATAGAGGTTTGGAGAATCTTCATAGACATCGTCAGCGGTAATCCGTTAGATGTGCTGGATTCACCCTCGCCGTCGCCTTCATGGTTCATGAACGGGGGCGCCTACCAGCTAAACTCCTTTATCCTCTTTCGCAGCTGCTGGTTTCTGGAATCCGCCGTTAGGCATTGCGTCAGAAACTTCACACTGTCAGGTGTTACTATTCGGCAGCTAGCTTCTGGAAAATATCAGAAGCTTCGCGCGCTGTAATTGTATTTTCGTCTTGGGTTTTCGTTTCCACTGATTCTCGTTTTACTAAGTCCAAGTTCTCTCATCGACTCTACTGTTTTCATCCTTTGCCTTGCTCTCTATTATAGTGCGCAGCATGCAAGCGGCCGCATACCAGCCCCCCGCGCCGCTGAGCAGGACTTCCGAAATGTTAACCTTCGTAATCTCCGCCCCGCAGCGGAGAGCCGCCCCCGTCCGCTCTACCTGCAATCTCGGGCAAAGGAAGACCGTGTGTTCTGCCGTGCCTTCTTCACCGCAGTACCAGCTCTGGTTGTTCGGTGCCTTTCCGATCTTGTGCAGATATTTTCCAAACACGCGTGTCCGGTCATGGCTTGAGTGATGTAATGGTCAACCTCTCCGTGTTTCCTATTACACCATCTCCTAATGTCCCTGATAAAGGTCTTCGCCCATCCATCGTAGGCATCCGATGCTGTTTGCCACTTTTCCATGAGGGGAATAGTGCTCGTTCGAGTGCCCGTTCTTTTTGCCAGATACTCCTGGTACCTTTCTTCCACCTTAAACTTTATAGGGGGAACGGCTGCAATCGCTAATACAGCCGCAGTAGATACCGTTTTATAGGCCGACGTGATGCGGATTGCCATGTTTCTGTTGATGGCTTCCAGCATCCCCTCATCTCAGTGCCGGCTCCCATATTGGTGCAGCATACAGCAGGATTGAGGTGATCACTCCCGCCAAGACCCTGCGTCTTTTTGGTCTCGGTCCGCCTAGATTCGGCATGAGCCTCGCGAGCACCATCTGTGTTCTCACGGCTTTCTCGCATGTCCTTTTTACATGAGAGCTCGTTCTTAGTCCCCTGTCCAGATGTACTCCGAGGTACTTTATAGAGTCCCTCGAAGAAATTTCCGCGTTTGGACGTTTAAGGTCATTTATCTGAGGTATCTTGGGCCCGCCAGGATCATCATCTCAGTCTTGGCCGTAGCCAATTTCAAATCCCGATCCTCGAGCCATTGTTTGGTCTTTGTCATAGCAAAAAGAGCCCTCTGAGAGTCCCAGGTGGTCAGGGTGATATCGATGACAGATTTGCCCAACACGTTTGAAAAGGTGGGCGTGCTGCCTACATTTTGGGCAGTGAGGTCGAGCATCTCTACCCACACCTCCAGCTTTTTGTCTTTGTCGTTATCTACCGGACTTCCGAAGATGCTCGATTTGGCATTTAAGTCGCCTCCAATAACGCAGCCTTTGGATTGGGTTCTGATGTCCTGGTCTAAGTCGGACAGGTAAGCCTTGAACTCTGTAGTTGGTCGGTTGGGCGAGAAGTAGCATGAGTACACCACTATGTCTTCCAACTCCACTCTGACGTATCCTTTCCCTTCACGGATGCCCAGTATAGGATGTCCTCTGCTAATCGCTATGAAGGCATCCAGATCCGCGTCGCAAAATAGTTTCCGTATGTATTTTTTGTTTGGTTCTTGGCCAATAATAATATCTACTCTTCTTTCCCGCGTGACTTAGGTAAGTAGGTCATGGGACTCGGCGTGCCTGTCCACGTTTAACTGGACAACTTGTAGGTTTGGGTGTTTCTGGGCGCCATGATGTTGGGGTTGTATTGTCCTTATTTGTGGGTTTCCTCGTCGGTTTGGGCCCCGACGAGTTTCCCTCCATACTAGCCTTCTTCTTGTTTTCCCTTTCTGCCTTCAGGGCTTTCCGGAAGGCACTGCACCTTCCCGTGCCAGCTTTATGCCCCTTTTCGTTGCAAATAGGACATGCCGCCTCGTCCTTGCAGTCCTTGGCCACATGTCCTACTCCGCAGCAGTTAAGGCACGCTTTGGTCCTGTCTGGTCCGTTACATTCCTTAGTTTTATGCTCGTAATTCCAGCATTTCGAGCACTTTGTGATGTTCAGTCTTCTTTCCACTTTACATGGAACGAGCCCGACCTTGATTTCCCAGAGATCTGCGATCTTCTCGGCGTCGCATTTTTCCAATGTGACGCTCACGGCAAGGGTGTTTCCTGCATTCGGTCTGAGCTCGCTCATTTTGCAGGTGAAAGATCCACTGTTTTCAAGGACTCTCCTAATGGACGCTTCCACGTCTGTGGGTACGTGAACGGTTATTGCATGCCTTATCGGAGAGCGAATTTCGGCTAAATGCAGTGTTGCATGTACAGATTTAAATTATAGAAAGTGAATAACTTTGTTAACTGTAGATTTATTGGGAACTTGCGATTTGATTAAATTTTGTTTTGAACAAGCACAGGCTTAACCTCGTGCAAGGTGTATCCTCTATTTGTTCAACGATTTAGTGTTCAATAAAGTTTAAATTTGTTAACTTTAGATTTGATTTTGATTTCTACGTTCGTGTACCAGTGAGTAAAGTGTAGCCTCTATTTTGTTTTTGACTTTTTGCCCAATCCAGTCAGTTCGGGGATACTGACGGGGTTGTTTGCCTATCGGCTGAGGTCTTCCGTCTTGGCGCCCTTAAGAATTTTAACATACTATCGACCCACTCCCTTCTCACTGTTGCTATCCGAGGGGATAGCTGATAGTTAATATAGCGCAGATTTTGTCACCTAGTCAAGGTAAGGTTGAGGCTGTCAATTTAAAGTAAATTTGGTGACATCTTTGTTGATCTTTATAAAGGCTGGGGTAAAAGAACGGTCAGAATGGTCATACTAATAGCGTTTTCGATTCATCTACACTTGTTGCACTCAGTGTATTTGGATCTCCTTTTAACCTCATGTAATAATACGAGACGAAGATACTCCGAGTGCGCACTAGTGCGGTCAATCTAGAACGCCATAAATTACGTGTTCAATATTTTCCTAATCGGTGATTAGTCTGATCGTTGACTAGACGATTTTGTGTAATTTGACCGTTCACTTATCTCGGCCAAAGTTTACTGGTGAGTTAAGTCAAACTGCACAAAATCAAGTCAGACTAAACCACCTAATAAATTGAACACGTGATTTAGTCTGACCAAATTGACTGTTCACTTACCGCAGCCTAAAAACAACAGGCACATCTTAATCTGTCACTTTAGGATATCAAAGGTTGTCCATTGGCAAACAGCACTCAGGTTCCGCAACCATAACTATTTGGGCACTGCCCAGTGCCGTCGGATTGTTGCCGGGTCACTTTAGAATATGTCAAAATGAGGCTAACTTGGTTTTTGGAATGTGTTGTTTTATATTTCATCATACACAGCACGATGGTAATTCACAGCCGCACGGTTGAAGGAATAACGCCAAGCCAAGGTTTTCGATAAACCGCGAAAGCAAGCTTAAAGGCAATATAAAAAAATTATACCAAGAAAGAACCATCGAAAGAAAGACAAAATCAAAATTGACCTGTTCTCATGTAAACTTTCAAATATCGTTGCAATTGCACTTATTTCCAATTGACATCTAAAGAATGTAGCAACATCATAGAATTCTTTGGATACCTTTTTATTATTAAATTCTTCTCCCTAAATTCCATAGTTTCCAGAAAAAGGGTAAGGATGAATGGTCCGAATCATCTGATATTAACACAATCAATTTAAGAAACAGGAATTCTATACAAAAATTTATTGAGTCAAAGTTAGAAAACACATTTCAAAATGTTGTAATCATAAAAATTGAAACTTAAGAGTCTGAATCGACATAAAGCGGAAGCTATGCGCGGGGTGGAAATGTTTTGAATTGAATATTACGGTGATGACCTTGCCCTTTTTGAGATTGAGTGTTTAAATAATCTATCCGCCGCGCCGTACGCCCTCCCAAGGTAACAACAACAACTACAGAATACGCAAGTGGCTCTAAAATACAAACCTAAGGGTAGAGATGAGTAGGATGACCCCGCAAAAGGGAACCATGGAATAAGAACGGGTCTGAAGGCGTTAAGTAGACGATGACGACAAAGACGGAATTAATAGAACTTGTCCGTTTCTTAAACCAATTTGAGTTAGGGAAGTATACTATAAACACCACTTGAAATTCCTTAGAGAGTCCCTTGGTCTTTAATGACGGGTTCAAAAGTCCAAAGACGAGGAATTCCACGTATTTTGACTCCCTGTCTTCGGTCCTATCAATACGATTTTTGCCATTTTGGAAGCGCTTTCCTGTTGCGATGTTCATATTCTGTGTATTGATTCCTTCAGTACCATGTTCATGGCAGATCCCCCTTTTTTTTACCCGTCTTATTCCTCAAGCTCCACAGCTTGTCGGGGAGGGGTTTTGGCGGCTGCGACCGTCTCTATTAATTTCTTCTTCGGCATTCACCTTACAAACTGGGGAAACGCAGAAAACCTAGTTCGAAGGAGCAGGTATGAATCCGAAACACATAAACAATCTATCTCTCACATAGAACCTATATGCACCAGGAGGGGATTCGAACCCACATCTAATGGTAGCCCGGCCAAGCGTCAAGCCCGTTGCCAGCGGCTAACAACTACCTTTAATCTCAATAACTTCACGAGGTGTATTTTATGCATGTACCTGGTCATACTGACACTCGCGGCTTCTTTGGCAGCTACCTCTCTTCTGGCACCGATTCTGACTTAGGACGAAGATGCGCAGCGACTCTGAGGTACAAAATTGAAATGGAGATATGAGCTGAGAATAAAGGACAACTAATAGCGTTCTCGATTGACTGCTCTAAAGCAGAATATCTTCATCCCTTACTATTATATGAAGTTAAAATAAGATGAGAATTCTGTGAGAGTGCTCTAGAGCAGTTAATCGAAAATGCTATAATTTTTAGACTACTTACCTACTTTCGTGTGAAGTTTAATATACCCCGTGATTCAGAATAAGTGTCCGACCCGTTAACCGCAGATAATACATGAAAAAGCAAAGTAAAAAAGCTATATGCATAGGGGGACTAATATGCATAGTTTTTGAGATAAAATTCATTGAAAATTCGTATGTAAATTGATTGATGGTCACTGGAATAACTTTATTACGTCACGAAAGCGCAAAAAATGAAATGAAATACGTGAGTTTGCTCTGCACCAAAACTGAAAACGTTTTTGTTTATGGCCTTCTGCGGAAAGAATTTATAACGGGCAATTCATTTATTGCGGAGTTCGAACTTGTTTGTGTATGCAGATGGAACCAATGAATTACAATTTTTTTTACGACTAAGGAAGGGTAGACACACTTATAAATTTCTCAGTGCAAATTAGTTCGCGGTAGTGCGTGAAACGTTCGGTAAAACTTGTAGTGGCAATTGGTGGAAATTTATTGAAATTAGTGCCTATTAAGATTATCATGGCTATCATATTATAAAAACCGTAAGTTTTATACACCGTATGAAATTCATAAAAGACTTGACCTTAACTTTTATAACGGCGCCAATGCAGCTGATAAAAAATTTTTTTAGACAATACCGACTGTAAAATTGTTAAAATTATTAATTTTAAATAAATTGAATTATTCTATGCTTCACATAAAATTCACGTAGTTTTACGTTGTTTCTAAGCAGTCGGAATTTATACGTTTTCTAAAACAAACATTTACAGTTTATAGTACTAGGTAACAAAGCGTAGTTTTTTTTGTTTCTAATTATCGATTTTACTAATTTCAGAATTAAAACAATGTCGATTTAATTCGCATTCGAAATCTTCGTTTATTCGTTTTTACTACGCGTTTATTGCTACAGCTGCTGACTGCCAAAAAAATTTATTGTCGTTATAAGAAGATGCCTCGACGGTAACAAACGATTTTCTTACATAATTTTATAAATACGGCATCAGCGGTACTTAATCGGTTTCAATTTAGGATTCACAAGACGCTAATTTTTCAAATGTCTCCAATGAATTTATTTCTTGCAATTTCGTACTTGTATGACTTTAGTGAATACGCCCTAACGGTCGGACACTTATTCCGAATCATCCTGTATGTTTTGCGACTTCTTTCTCTGAATACCTTGCAAAATTAACTTTTCAGCAGAATTACGCTTGCAACAGGGTAATAGGGAATCAACCTTTGGGATGCTTGATATATAGTTTTATTGTCACTTCGACATCTTGTTTTTAATTTGTAATGTAACTGGGGTCTAGTTATACAATTCCAGATTAACTTTAAACCAAAGCTTATACCCTTAACAACAATTAATGAAATAATCGTTGTTAAGGGTTTAAGATTTAGGCATTATACAACTGGGCCACAGAATACTGAACAATCAGAAGTGACTCTCAGTGTCGGTACCTTTGATGTCTAAAATCCGTTTTTAGAATTGGCGGCCATTTTCTTGGGCTAGAACGCAGGACTGGACTAAAACTAAAATGCCCAAAATCGGAAACGTATTTAATGATTTTCATATTTTTCATTAAAAAAATTATAAATACCTATACAGAATTAATTGTTAATGTAAATATTTTCAAATCATTATAAAAAAATATCAACATAACCACCACTGACAATCTAGTCTTTACAATCGGTTCCTTAAATCGTACACTCGATAGCTCCTGTATAAATGTTGAGGATTCATTAGTTAGTCTTCCCTTCTACATTCCATTGCTCAAATTTTGGCTCTACAAATGTGTCTGATAATATGTTTTTAAATTCAAATACTACGGACCATTAACGTTTCAATATCTTTAGGAAACCCAAAAAAACTAGTCCTACAATTTAGTTGATCGTTTTTAGAATCTTTTGCAGCGCAAACGTGACCGCCTTTACGTTTCTGATCACTTATAATGTTCTGTCCCACCTAACTTGTTGAGCCCCAGAAATTAAATTAAAGTAACGTCAAATTATTTGAAGTTTCGAGGTTTTGACACTAGCCCCGGAAAATGGCCGTTCCTAAGCGCGGACTTTTATTTTACGTACGTGAGATACACTTCTGATTGTTTAGTATTCTGTGACTGGGCCTTAGGCATTGCCATCTTGACATTTAGTCCAGGCCTATAGGCAGAAATTGTGACGTCACGATAAAGGGGTTTTGACGTTTCTCAAAATGCGTTATTTTATCATTTTTATCAGTGCTTGTGAAGAAAAAGTAAATAAAATTGTCCCGTAAAGAATGGGGTAAGTCTATTTAATAGTTTTTGCCACAGAACGAAGTCGTAGAAGATTAATAATTAACCGAATTCAAAATCACTACCAGAATTGACAGGTATTTGAATTTTAAAGTCTTATACGGTCTCATATTGTTCAAATTATATTATAAAACATCACTAAGCTTATTGTTAAAGCGTTTTAAAGCGAAAATCAGCAAAACAACGTAAAGCTCGTTGGTTTATGTAGTTGGAGCCAAGCATTAAGATGACGGAATGGTTCCGTGAAAATAATGAGAAGAGTTTATATTTGGACAAATTAATACCAATACAAAGCAGAATCATTGCTTCAGTAAAGCGTTTTTTGCCCGATGGAAAGTATCATACAGATTCTGTAATGATTTTCCTCGGAAATTTTTAACGCTTAACCTTATTTTTAAAATTCATATAAATACATTTTCTTAACATTAACGCAAGGATATGTGTAAACTACAGACGCGTAGTGTTAAGAAAAGTAATATAAATTAAAGAAAACTTACATTTTTATTAAATAAGCTTGAAATTTTTAAGTAAAATAAATTTATGTGCCTGACAGTTACCCCTTTACTGTGACGTCACAGCTGAAAACATTTGTTGCCTAAAGGCCTGGACTAGTATTAAGATGGCAATGCCTTAGGCCTACTTGTACAATGCCAACTTAAAATTACAGACCTTAATTTTTTTGTGAATAGTTGATCTGTGATGTTTTCGATTCTCATTTAATCACTGTTAATTAAAAAATGCTAATTACTTACCTGTTCTATCGGGGGCCACTTATCCAGACAATAGATGACTCTCATTAAAAAAAATGTATTTGCGAAATTATTTTTTCGTGAAAAGGAAGAACAATCAGTTTTCTTGTCTTCGTGAGAGCTGAATTATTAATAATTTTAAAACAAATCGGAGCATCATTCAATTTCAAACGGCCTTCATCTATATTTCCTAGAGAACCACTTACTTAGCGCTGAACAAATTCAGATAAATGATTTGTAAAAACACTAATCAAGCGTAGCAAATGGAATAAATCTTCCTTGTCCAGGAGCCGGATCTATCCCGCGCGCATATTTGTGTTTCATTAGGCGTTATTTACCAAGTAACCTCGTGGTGAATCATTTTAATTGCGTTACTATATTGTGCCCCGTCCTTTTGTTTGGGCACAATTGAATTTCAGCGGAACATCGCATATCGATGCAATACCGCCAAGCATTGTTGCTGATGAATATTATTGATTCTCTGTTAATGACCTGATAATGCGTGGTTGTTAAAATTATTTGCCCGATAGGAATTCTATTATGATTCTCTTTATTGCCAAGATTTGTTTGCGACTCTGATTTATATAATTAACTCTGAATTTAGACAAGTTGCATACACATATTTCTTAGCATTGACCTCAACTAATTAAGGTATAATATATATGGCACAAAATCAATTCTGTTGTTCTCCGACGTAGTCATTCCGAACTCTAAAGACCTGAATGTTATTTGACAATTAAGGGTTCAGGTCTAGATTATTAACTACTGGATATTCCTTGAGGTCCTATAAATTCACCTATTAATTTGAGGATTTTATTAAACACGGTATCCCAGTTTAGTTAGAACAAACCCAGCTATAATAGTTAATCTATTGTACCTTATAATAAGGAGGGTATTTTTAGTCGTTGCAAAATCGCATGTGAAGGTTAACATCGATCCAATTATATTCACCCTGTGAAATTTTGTCATTGCTCAGCGACGTCTTGCCCAAATTTGCTTTAATTAACGAGCTTGTTTGCTTTGAAACACATATTTCATTAAATTTGGTGATCCTCCACTGGTTTTCGCTTCATATACGTACAGGCGAACGCAAGTAAACATATTTTCGAAGGATCTAATTAGGGTAAACAAGTCCCTAACGAAACCAATATAATTCGTTTATTTTTGCCGTAATTCGGCGGAAATTAATTATATCGAAGCTCGACAAATATTTTCGCTTGGAATAACCAGTTCGGGCGTTAACAGACAATTAGTCAATATCTGTACGGCACTGCTTTGTGTTCAATTGTGTATGCGAGCACGTTTGCCCATCTTTGAGGTGCACGCTTCCATTGTAATTTTAGCAGTGAACAAACTAACGAGAGACGGAGCTTACAACAATTAGTTACGTCGAAACGAGGGATGTAATAACATCCGTTATGTTATGATATGACTGCGAAAGGTATTTTGTTGTTTCACTTTAATGAGGGGCGGAGTAACACTGAAGGCAAAAAGTTTTCAGCGAAATATTCATTATTTTCGGTTGTATTATGTACACCACAAGAAGGAAAGTCAAAAAGTATCATTCTTGAAAGCACGTTCCTTCTTTAGGATAACATAATCAAAGATTCGTGAGGTATTTGACATATGTCAGTCGCGAGTTGTAAAACCGATGTAACGCTTCATTACGGACGTGAGAACTCCATGTAAAAATAATAAACGACAGCGCAACGTAAAGTTGATGAGCACATGAATATTTGAACAGTGTAGTGAGGTGTTATCACTTTTGTACTTTCAAAAGTGTATGACGACGGTAAAGGCGATGTGATGACAGGTATTATAAAAAGGAACGTGAAATGTTTTAGTTCTCTGCCGTGTTTCTATCAAAGAGTAACGAACTAAATCACGTGACAACAGCGAAAAATGTTCTTACAGTGAGAAAGAGTGCTCCACAATACCGCTCTTAAATATTCATTCTTGAAGCGTTACACAAAGCGACGGACGATATATCAAGTTTTGTCTTTTGCTGCTTTCTTTAATTTTTGCTTTGAAATTTATACGTAAGTTTTAACTTTAAGGACTTGCCCCTTAGAGAATATTTTGTGCGATGTTTTTATTATCCACGTAGTAACTAGAACTCCTTGTAATGAGTTGAGTCTTTAAAGCTTCACGTCATCAAGTGACTTCGATTATATCATCGAAAGAAGCAGCACTTTAAAAGAAAAGTTGAATATTTCAATATTTACCAAACCGATGTGGAATTTTATTACTTCGAGCATCGACTTCAGAAAAAAGTAGATTTGTTTCAATCTCCTATAAACACTATATTGTATTTACTCATAAAGTTCTTCAGGTCTTTGTGTTTAGAATTTAAATGGCACCCTTATTTTGTTGAGAGCAAAGCTTTAATCGTATAATAACTCAGAATACGGAATCGTTTACAAAAAATTGAACAAATATCGATTCAGATCTTCCTCGACTGCTCCTAGTCTCCTCTTTCGTGGTCTTCATCATTTCTTTACTGGCCTTTCTCTTCTCATCTGTTTTCGTCATTCGTGTATTTTTCATTCTCTTCACTATAAGTTCTTCTCATCTGACTCTCGATGGTTTGACAATTTGGGGTTTGTCATATTATACATTTCTCAGCTCTTGATTTGTTGTTCTCCTTCCCCATACATTTTATGTACATGTATAACTTCGATACCTTCAAAGGTTATCCCCTCCCAGACTCCTAATTTCTTTTCTTTTCTTGCATTCATTGTCCATGTCTGCTGCATACAGGTTTTTTATCTTTTGCTCTTTCCGGCCAATTTTCGTTTTCCATTTTCTTCAAATCTTCCTCGACTTCTCCTAGTTTTCGCTTTCGTGATCTTCATCATTTGCTTACTAGTCTTTGTCCTCTCATCAGTGCTTTTTTCGACATTGGAGTATTTCACGTCATCTTCGCCACATGTTCTCGGATCTGATTATCTGTGCTCTGAAAATTTGGGGTTTGTCATATTATACTGTTACCACAAAACTCTAAAATGAAATACTCCTGTTTTACTTACTCTGAGCGGTAATAAGTCTGCGCTGTTTGTTGCACCAGCTTCCCCTTGACTAGTAACGTGAAGAATGGGGGTGGGTAATCCGATATTAATAAAGGCGTCAGGACAAACAAAATACCCAGCTGATCCGAAATAACCTTGACACCGTTTCCAAACCGTCTTGGCTTTACAGTTAATCATACGCAACAATCGGGAGATTTCCATTTACTCACACGTTGAAGGTACATGCACAAATACATAAAACAACTACAACAAACGGTTACTTTAATAATTGCATTAATTAATTGTTACCAGAAAAGTTACAATATTGCAGACGTTTAGTTCGATTCGCCTGAACGTTGATACAAGAAAAAAAAAACTAAAACTATACAACAGAACGTTTCAAAATAGTTGTACCGAGTGTACAATGAATTTACGTGTATCTCCAGATCAAAACCGTATCATCTTTACAACAATTCAATTCGAACAATTACAGATACAAAATCCGTCGAGAATTCGCATTTTCTACAGCGTATCGTCTTGCGATAAGTATAAGTCAGTAAAGGCTATTAGAGTTCACTAACATAACCCCAAATGTGTTCGTAGGTCAGGAACGTTCTTGTCTTCCTCCGAAGTCAAGTAGCTTCCAACCGGGTGCGTTCACTGGTCTAGATGTAAGATATCCGAAAGTGAAAATATCCAGAAGAACCAATATCCGGCGACAAAAGCGTCCTGGATTTTTTATAAAAACCAAGCCAGGGTAAAATTTTTCTTCCCTAGTTTCGTTCTGTGGTGCTCTCGATTCCGACTAAGTTGATTGAGTTTCTCTAAATTTCCTTAGCAAAACTCCGATAAATTTGAACGCACAATGCAGCACCACCAACGTTGAACGAGTAAGTGACACCTTGAAACAAAACGAACCAGGAAGAAGCGGAGTGATCGCAGATGAAATCAGCCTCGTCCAATCAGAACCCTTTATTATCGAACTGGCCATATAAAGACGTCGTTACGCACTGTTCCGGACGATCAATAATTTCGCGCAGGTTCTCGGGACGATCAGGGTTGCCACAATAAACTCTAAATTGGCCGAAATTCTCAAATGTTGCCAACCTATTTCGTGCGAGATTGTTGAAACGTAACAATACATCTCTCACTTCCTGACTCTTTCTCCATTCTCTTTCTCCATACATTTTATACCTTCAAAAATTTTCCTCTCTTTCTTACTCTATTTTCTTTTCTTTTATTCATTGTCCATGACTGCTGCATGCAGGTTTGAAGATCTGAGTACTGTTCTATATACGTTCCTAGCTTGGTTACCCTTAAGATCTTATTTATTTCAACCTAAGAGCTTTATAAGAATGGCGCCATTTACACTTAATTTTGATTGACATTATGCAAAGTGTTAAACTCGTTTAACCACCCTTTTTAACGGGATAAGTTATGTTTTTTATGTGTATGTTAGCAAGTCGGTCAGCGACGTTGTAAAGATTAGTCGTTAGCGTGCTAGTAAAAAGTAACTAATTTGTAGGTAATGGAAATGGTATGCATGACCGATAACCTTGAAAACTATAATCCTTTCGCTCGTTAGTAATAACACAAAACTGTTACACATCAAGTCTTAAAAAAATAAATAATAAAAGACATAAAAGCTAAAACATTTTTATTGATCTAGAATACATTCCATAATAGAAAATTCTTTTGACGTTCCTCACTGTCTGCATCGTTTATATTTTCATGAAATCGTAAAGATTAGTCGTATTGTCAGTCATATAGGAAATTGTATGCAAAACAGAAGTGCTTTGTTAAATGAGTAAAATTCTTGGAATAATTTGTGCTGACGTTATTCGCATTTCACAGCGAATAGATGGAATTAAATAATTTAGCTATTGCAGCACAACACAGCAGACGTTCCTCTACATGCGCGCATGTTGGTGCAATATATAACTATTATATAATCATGGTGTATGCAAACTGCAAAATCATATCAATAACACAGAATTCAACAAGTTTTAAAATTAAAAAAAAAAAAGAATTATCGTGGCCATATACTTTAGATTTATTTTTATTTACCGTATGTTTACGTACGCGCAATGGGAAGCCTCTTTTGTATATTACTCGAGATGCTTTTGAGGCAGGCAGCACGCGGAGCAGGAATGCTTTTAGCCATAAATATATAATCCGCGTAAAAGCATGTAAAGCTCCGGAAAATAAGAAAAACTCGGACGTTTTGATTGATGACATCAAATGGAATACACTTTATGATCACTTCTGTTATAAATTAAAAGCCGCGATACGCAAAAAGCGGCTTCGATTGATTTATCGCCAGTTAACTTTATATACTCCTGGAATAATTGAATGTTTTCTTCATGATACGTTATTGATGTGTTTGGACTTTTGATTCCTTAAAAAAATTGTTTCAAATTCGATTAATCACGTTTTCGGACACACCTTTTCAATTAACGAAATGAACATTAAAATAATTTCGTCGTTTACTTGATTCAAAAATATGAAAGCATTGCCAATATAAAAGCAATAAAAATTCTTTTCTATTTCCTTACGTTTAATTTTAAGTTTAATGAGTTAGCTAGAAGTTCAACAAATTGTCAAATTAATTATTTACATGCATTGTGGTCGAATGCGAAACTGATTCATTAAACTTCAGCAAAACAAAGTTCACAGAATTGCTTTAGTTATATAAGGCCGGATCCACACTCGCAGTCATGCTCGTGGTGATTCTTGAAGAATCATAAAACATAATCGTCTGCTTTTATCAGATACTGAAAGGAGAAGAGAGAAACGTAAACGTCTGAAACGAACATTAACGCTTCATATTATTTCATGAGTCATACAGATCTTTTATACGTCACACGCTTTTGACGTACATTTACATATACAGAATTTTTTTTCTTTTGTAGTGCGTTCGAGAAAATTTGCAAACACAATTTTAAAACCAGTTTGTACATTTGATTGATATACAGATAAAGGTCAGAAAATGTTAACGGACAACAAGAATAACTCACGTACACCCACAATCATGACGATTAACAACCGCCTAGTCATGCTTTATAATACCTTTCAGTTTCTTTTTTACGACGAAAGTTGAACACGTACCTCTCTGAAATAATGTGCACATCCGATTGTACTCGATGTAAAATGAACATGAGTATTCGTAGTGCCGGTAATGCAAATTTATATGCGATTTCATGGGCCGTAAAATTTATATTGTGCATTAATTTCTACCGTAAAATGCCCATTAAAACGACGCTTTATGGGTACATTTAAGGGTACTTTTTTCTTATAAAATGACATTCCAGGAGTTGCTACCTCGGAATTCAGTTAAAGAAATCAAAGCACTTCTGCTTCTTATGTTAAGAATAATTAAATTTTTGCACGATTTTAGCATCACAAAACATACCGATGCGGGTGGCAACCGTGCGCGTAACAATATTTTACGTCTTACCGGTCCTGTGCCCTACTTTTCTCATTCTGACGGTGATTAAGGACTGCATCCCAAACAGGCATTGTTTTCAATGATCAGGCCGCAGGGAGTTCTCTACTCCCAACGGAAATTAATATGGAGGCCTTTTGTTTTTCGCTTTCATTAGTTTTTATTCAGCGGCAGATAATGCCTTTCGTTTGTTTGTTTTTATTGATTTAATTAACGGCTTCATTAAGTTCCTCTTTGTTTAAATCGTGCCATTACGGCCGGCGTTCGTTTTAAATTGCTATTTCTTTGAGGGACAGCGAACAAAAGCGGAGACACTTTACACAAGGCTCCCGTGAATTTTTAATCGCTGGCTGCGATCAGGAAGTTGAATGTGTTTTCTTATTATGAAAATTTAAACATCTCGTTGCTTAAGGAAAGGACCGAACTTTAATACTGCGGCACAAATCAATTTGTGGGAATTAGAAGTTCTGAAAACTTTTATTAAAGTTAGTTTAGCAAAGGTAGTCAAGATAGTGGAGTGTACTTATAATTAAGCAGCGGACGAATTATATTTTCGAAGGTGATCGCTGAGCGAAATACTTGCAAATTGATGAGAATATTATACGCTTCTCCGACCACACGCAATTTAGTGCGCCTCTGATCGATAACCTTGAAAAATATAATATATTCCGCTTTATACTCATAATTCTATTCGAACTTTTGCAAAAGGAACTTTAACTTATTTAAGAACAAGCAATTAACGTTTTTCCAATCGCTTACTTCCGGATCATATTTACGAGGATTCCTATCAACATGTGTATGCGTGTGTGTAGTAATTTTTATACAATTGTATTGTGTGATGAGTTTACAGGCTCAGAAATAGACCGCGTTTGATGATTGTTTACCTACCAAGTAAACCTAATTTAATGTAACAGTTCTATTTATAAGTCAACACTCTTTTTCTTTGAACTGAATCGTCGACTTAAGTTTCGTTTATTCTTTCTTATTTTCTAATTTGGAATGGGCTGCTTAATCTTCACCTGCGTAATTGTTCCAGGCGATTTTCACAGTCTACCGAAAACCAGCTGATTTTAAGTCTTATTGTCTTCTTAATGCCCAAGAAATAAATTATCGTGAAGTTGACGAATAATACCGGTATAAGCATGATTGATCACGCGCCAGACAAACGGCCTTACATTTTTCACGACTCCTCCGCGGTACACTTTGACCACTACCATCCTCACGAAATATTTCAACATCCACGTGATTAATTATGGTGCATCTCGGCACGATCGCATTAAATGAGGCGACACGATTTTTAATACTTACATGTGTGTTGTTGCAGTTAATGATAATGGCCGGGTTTAGATAGGGGTTGTTATGTCGTGTATGCGGCTCTGCTAAGTCGGGAACAAAGAAAATTTATAGCAGGCTGCTTTTTATGCGAAAGGAAATAAAACGTACTTAACGCTAATCGTTGTTTCATTAGTATAATTTCAGCGGGTGGGAGTCACGAAAAGCTAATTAAGCAGGAGATGATATATTATATGTGCTACAATGAGATGCAAACACGCTTATCGCTGCAGTTCCTGTTTTTATTTATGAATTAATCATGTACTACTGCATTATTATATTCCGATTTTAAACGTTCGCCTAAGTTTCAGTTTCGTAAACCACTCTAAAGAGATAGTATTTAGACCATGCAAGACAAAATCTGCATTTGTGCAACTGAAATGAAAACTTTTTATCTAATTTACCTGCACTGCTGTGTTTGAACTATCTCCTTAGTT
Organism: Dorcus hopei; assembly: GCA_033060865.1. Lineage (NCBI taxonomy): Eukaryota > Metazoa > Arthropoda > Insecta > Coleoptera > Lucanidae > Dorcus > Dorcus hopei. The sequence goes on along the minus strand of CM065426.1, from coordinate 44,896,480 downwards.
CTGAAGTTCGTTCAGTTTTTCCTATTTATCTCCACTTCAGCTTACTAATTCACAAACAGTTCCTTCTTTCTCTTTCCTTTACAGGCCTTCTTCTCCACCTCCCCTTCTATGTCAATTTACACCCACACCTATATTCAAGGTGTTTTGTGAACATTGGATGAGAACTTGACCTATCCCAGCGAAAACACGTACGTGTAAAAAACGTTGTAAAATAACATGTAACCAAACGTTGAATTCGTGTGGTATTGTTACGTTGAAACAACGAAAAAATGTCGCGGCAATCAATTTCTTTTAAACGTCTCTGGCCACGTGTAAGAAACGTTGTAGAATAACAATTAATCAACGTTGAATTCGTGTGTTATTAATACGTTTTAACAACGCTCGAATCAACTTCTTTTAAACGTCTTTGTCCACGGTATTTCTACGTTAAATCCCAGTGCATACATACGTATAAAAAACGTTGTGGAATAACATGTAACAAACGTTGAATTCGTGTGTTATGGTTACGTTGAAACAACGAAAAAATGTCGCGGCAATGTCCACGTGTAACGTTGAATCAGACAATTACGACGTGTATTAAAAGCTGGGTCTAGATCATTAGACTGAACAAACATACATTGCTAATGGTGGAATTCGAACCCACGCCGCCGAGTGACACGACTTTCCAAGTCGGCTAGACTAGACCGCTTAGCCATTTGAAGATCCCAGTTCCGTATCGCTTCCGTGACTGATTCGTAAAGCGGAAGGAGGCAGTAGTAATAAAGCCGAACCGGGGACTTACTTACAATAGCTACGCGCCGCCCTCACTCGTTCAATTTCCGAACTCTTTACTACCTACAGTTTCCTTCTAACATCCATATTATCATAACATCATTAAATCAATTTTTCTAATTATTACAATCCTAAGCTTATTTTCTTTGTATATATATTTCAAAAATTTTAAATTATTTATTTATAATAAACATGTAATTCTAAATCGCCTATTTCTAAAAATATTTACACTAACATAAAAAATTCGACAAAACACATTTAATACAGTACTCTCAATTTACTTTATTATTTACAAAATTATTTCTTTATGAAAATTTTAAAAAAATTACATGCTGCTCATAAACACCGCAGTGAAGTGGAAAGTTTAACTGGAATAAATTCTGTAACTTAGAAAATTGCCATTTGTAGCAAAATTCTTGGAACAGGTCAATTTTTATTTTTATGGCGCATATTATAAATGGATTTCTTTAACTTTTCAATTATTTGGAAGGATGAAACAACCCCTAACTATTTTTTTTTAATGGAAGGGTATGTTGAGTAATTTTTTTTCTTAAAGCTTGTTCAATTGGGGATACAGCTACGTTTTTATTTTTGAATTTTTCCTAAACAGTAAAAGGCGAAAAAATAAAAAATAAATTTTTGACTAGAACGATTTTAACGCATCAGATGTTCAAAATGCTCGCCACCTCTCACTTGACAATACACTAATCGATTATAAATTCCATCCCTAACAGTTTGTAACATTTCCGGCGTTACTCTCCTAATTTCATGCAGAATTTGAAGTTCTGAAGTTTTGCTATGTCGTTTGGTTTAGTCACATAAACTTTACTTTTTAAATACCCCCATAAAAAAGTCTAAAAGGGTGAGATCTGGAGATCTTGTTGGCCACTCAATTGGTTATCGGTCCTCTTCTTCCTATCCACCTATTGGGAAATACTTCAGTGATATAATTACGTACAATTAAAAATTTAGCGCATTGGCAGCGCCATCTATTGGCTGCACGCAACAGTACGATACCATATGGAATGCTTATTTCTTCTTATCAAATAATAAAAAAATGGAGTTCCTGAATTTTTCGCATTAAAAACGGTTTTAGTAAAAAAATTCTTTTTTTATTTTTTACCTTTTACTGCTAAAGAAAAATAAAAAATAAAACGTAGCTGTATTCCCAATTTTTTCAACATATCCTTCCATTAAAAAAACGTAGTTAGGGGTCGTTTCACCCCTCCAAATAATTGAAAAGTTAAAAAAGTCCCTTTGTAATATGCGCCATTAAAAATAAAAATTGACCTGTTCCAAGAATTTTTTTACAAACCGTAATCTTCTAAGTTACAGAATTTATTCCAGTTAAACTTTCCACTTTGTATACAGTTGTCCCCAATGAGTATTCGTGACAATATGTATGTATAATTGATTGACTATTGCGTTCTTTAGTATTTTTAATCACAGATTTTGGGCATCAAATTCAAACTAACTTAAAAATTTTTGACAGATTACGTCAACTTAAAAAGGGGTTATGGTTGACTCGTATGTCCAAATTAGCAGTACTTTTCATACCTGCTTCATTCGTTTCATTTCAAAGCTGCCAAGCATGGAGAAGAACCTCATATTTCATAGATTTTTAGTAAAATTAGAATTCAAAGGTGTGAAACACGATAGACAATCACTGTAAAATTAAGTGTTTTCTAACGTCAACATCACGTTTTGTAACGCATATTTATTCGGTATACGTTAAAATAACGTTATAAAACGTGGGTTAAAAATTTAGTTGTAAATTATGATTTATCTAACGTATTAGTTTCGTTAATTTTTTTCTCATTTATTACGTAGAATAGTAGATGTTGAATTAACGTTGAAATGATGTGGTAATCAATGTACGGTAGATACATCGCATTTACTCATAGTATAAATCACGTCGTAAAAAGACAAAATTGTTACGTATTTATTTCACGTTATAATTACGTCCATATTAAACTGATCGTTAAAAAACACGTCATACAAACGTGATATAATTATGGTTGCTAATTCAACCAAAAAACAACGTTGCATTTTTCAACGAATAACGTTATTTCCACCATAACAACGTGAAATTAACGTTGAATAAACGTACATGTTTTCGCTGGGATCTTTCTCCTCTGGAAAGTCTTCTTTGCATACTCTCAACACCGCTCTCACTTAAGTATGTTTTTGGAGAATTTTCTACACGCACAGACTTTTTGCTACTTCCAAGGTCATTCTCATTCAAGTCGCTTTTGATTGGCACTTGAAAACGCTGAATGTGCCTATTTTTCTCCTCTGGGAAATGGTCCAGTTATAATTTGTGAAAATAGGTTTGGATTCGCATCTTGCGGTACAATTTTTGTTGTGGCGTCAACAGCCTGTTTGGTTTATAAGATAAATACAAAACGTTGTCCTCAAGAATATAGCGATAGTTCGCAAACAAATCTGTCTTAAAAATAAATCTAAGCACGGGTACAATTGGAACCAGAAGCCTTCGTCAGGCAAAAACGTACTCGGAGGTACAAATAAGTACCCAAAATTAACGTGTACGAAAGACTACATAAAACATACGTTCTCCACCAATTTTACAATGTGTTGGGCTTCGAAAGGGGGTGTATCTCTTGGAGCGTTCGACAGCTTCTAGTAGGGGTCCTACTCTGCCAACGCGATGCCGTAGTAGAAAGGCTCTCGACCTCCGACCGTATCAACAGGAAAACTCGTCCGGAAGGAACCAAACGGCCCCAAAACTCGAACAAGGGGGTGATTCTAACCTTCAAAACTTGCCCAATACAACGTGCTAACAGAAGATACACAGATATAAGCGAAATTCGATAACGAGAAAGAAGCTAATTCGAACAAAACATGTGGCGTGTCGGTTTACGAAAAACGCTTCGAAAGTGTTGGAAACTGACTCTTCCAAGTATTTATTTTACAAACGACACTAAAATTCCTTACCTAAGGGTGGTCTTTTTGTGTATTCTAAGATTTCTTGAATAAAAAAGTGGGTTCACAACAACGTGTATTATAAACAACTACATTCTTTAACTTATTAACCTTAAAACTTATTATCAATATATAACATTTCTTCTCCCTTCTTCAACTTGGATATCTTGAGGGAAGTTGTCGCATGCGTGTTGATCTGCGTGGGGTAGATAGTCTATGATGTTCCGTAAGATTTTGTATGGAATTAGCAGGGACACTTGATCTAAAAGATCCAGATCGTCGTGGCGTGGCAAATGTGACTGCAGGCGTTGCTGGTGTGATTGCAGGCGTTCCTGGTAAGACTGCAGATGTTGCTGTATCCGGACTTCTTAAAATTGCAGGCGTTGCTAATGAGGCTGCAGATGTTGCTGTATCCGGACTTCTTAAATTACGATAGAAACGTACTCGGCGGTACAACTTTTCTGGAGGTTCTTCTCGCTCTTGTTGATGCTGTCTAATTTGATCTACGTGCCTTTTATATCTCTTTCCACAATAATCAACTTCATAATGAAGATCTCCAAGGCGTGTGATGATCGTACCCGGTAACCACTTTCTCAGCTGAGGATTACCTGAAAGAAAATAAATAGATTGACCAGGTTGGAATCCGCGATATGATCCATCGAATTTAGCACGTTGTTTCTCCATGATTTCCGAATGCGTATCATTTGGACGGACCAAATCAAGACGTGTACGTAAGTCACGTCACAGAAAAAGTCGTGCTGGAGGTTGTCCTGTAATCGTGTGTGGAGCCTTTCGATATTGTCGAAGAAACTCGTTCAAATTTTTATCTCAAAGAGTCTGCCGTAGGCCACATTGCACGAAGCGCATCTTTGACGGTTTGCACATACGTCTCTGCTTATCCATTCGTAGATGGATGATACGGAGCCGTTAGCTTATGATACTTTACTCCACTTCATTGTAAGAATGTTTTGAATTCTTCAGATTTGAATTGTGACCCATTATCGGAAACAATGGTGACAGGAACACCGTAAGTCGCGAACAACTCGTCTAAAATTGCAATGGTTGAAGCAGTAGTTGTAGAATTTGTTGTTTTCAGTTTCAACCACTTGCTGTAAGCATCGACAACAATCAGTAGCATCGTTCCAGCTTATGCAGGACCTGCATAATCGATGTGCACTCTTTCCCAATGTGCTTTAGGGTACTCCCAATGGTGTTCATGAAACCTAGGTGGAGCATGTGCATGTCTGGCGCATTCATTACAAGCCTTAGCTACTCGTTCAATGTCTGCATCGATGTGAGGCCAAAAAACAAAAGATCTTGCCATACCCTTCATTTTTACAATGCCTGTGTGAGCGGAATGTAAGTCGTTTAAAATCGACTGTCGTAGTGACGGTGGTATTACAACTCTGTGTTCAAATAATAAACATTTTGCGGCAAGAGTATACTGAACTTCAGAAGCTTTAAATCCACGACGAGCAAGATCCTGTCCGGTTTCCAACAGTTGAATTATTCTACCCAAGTGTGGATCTTTACTCGTCTCTCGAGCAATATCATTAGCACGAACCGGCAGCTGTTTTATTGGACATAAAACAAAATGATCAAAATCATCTATTATCTCTTCAATTTTTGTGTATTTTGAGATTTCCTGAATAAAAAATGTAGGTTCACAACAACGTGTATTATAAACAACTACATTCTTTTTTATATAAAAACAGCCAACCTTAAAACTTACTTTCAATACATAACAGGTCTCAACACTAAGAAATCAACATAAAAGGCGTAACAAAACATTCAACCGTCGACTGCAAAGCGTGCTCGTGAACTGTTTCAAAAATGGATGTCGAAGTTCACTAAATACGAACAATGGCTACCCACGCTTTCCCTATTGCACGGTAATTTGGCGTGAAGACTTACAGTGTTTCCAACTACTATAAAAAGTTACCAAAATCTCAGTCTCAACTTCTAACGAGAAGCAGCAACACTACCAGCAGCAGAAGCCCTGAGGAAGTTTTTCTGCAATGGAGAACGAAACGTCGATAGTAGAAGTCAATGTGACGCGGTTCCAAGCGGAAGACAATTGAAACATAGACGATGACCGCGGAAGCATTCAAGTTAAATTACCAAAGTCAACTTAACAAAACAAAAGTTAGTAATGAACCAAATCCTAAAATAGACAAAAGATTTGAAAAATTTGGACCGTAACAGAACTGACACAGAAAGACACTCAGAATTTATATCCCCATAATAATTTTTTTGCATGTTTAGGAAGTCCACTATGATAGATACATACGATTGTGGTAGATTCCATGCCCAGCCACTTTGAGCACATACTTCCATACTCTTTCCACATCGGAAGCCATTATTAGTTTCTCTCTTTATGCTTCCTACCGATTTTAAAAGTGTGACTATTCCCTTTATTTACTAAAGACAAAATTATGAAGCGTAAATATGCGGTAATACTAGCAGAGAACGTAGTTGGAGGAAATGCAAATTGAAGTTTCTTGTTTTGTTTTAAATTGGGGGTAGATCTACTCTTGGCGTCTGAAGTAAATCGCAATATTTTGGAAATTTTGGAACAGACAGAATTGATGTAATTGGTTGCTGCTAGTGGTTCTAGTTCAAGCTCCGTATTACCAAGATTGCGATTGACCAATCACGCACTGTCCTTTCAAGCGAATGGTATGGGAATACTTATAGTTTCTTTGTTAATTGAAACTGGCACCTTTGCAGAAATTACAAGTTCAACTTGATAAGTCTAGGTTGATCACTTTTTAGATTGCTGCTGTGGTTTCAAGGTGATTTTCGGGGTACGTTTTGACTTAACCATTTTCGTACTACTGGCTCCTTTGAATCTTTCCAATTGCTCCTTTTGTTTCAGACGACCTCCTTGTTTTTCATTCACTTGTTAAGATACCCCAGGGACATAATAATAATAATAATATTTATTTCATGCAAAATTTCGAGAATTTACAAAATGTCAAATTTATAATACGGTTAGACATGCTTTTCTATTCCAGTGTTTTCTTCTCTTTGGAAGATTCTGCCCTTATATCCTACTTCGGTATTTTATACTAGATTTTGTATCGCTGTACTTCTGCTATTCTCAGATACTTCAGGCTATATAGGCAGTGGAATTGCTAATTCATTTGGTTGCCTTTTTGCCTTTATGTTGAGGTGGTAGAATTGGTGGTTTACTTGCTTTTTGGCGATAGAATTGTCTTATTTGCGTCCCGGTCCAGAAAGATATTGAAATCCATAGTGACATAGTCTGTGCCATATTGAGTTATCAGTATGGAGCGTTATGGAGTGCGCGTGTGAAACATTAACTTGGTCGGTGAGACATCAACTAGAACTCATGCCCGATTTTTTTTTAATAAAAACATTACTTATCTTTACTATGGTTACAACTAAGGCTGGGTTTCTTAGTCCTAGTTTAACTTTAAACTCCTGTTTATTCCCATGGTAGCAATTATAAAAACAATTGTTCCTATGGAAATAAACAGGAGTTTAAAGTTAAACCAGGACGAGAAATCAAGCCTAAGTATGACATACGCTTTAGTTTAACTAATTAATTAAGTATCACAAAATCTTTTAAGCGGACACTAAATCGCGCACTATAACACTTTACGTTTCACCGTCGTTCGACAGCTTCGTCAGAAGTGAAAAATATGACAACATATTTTTCACTTCTGACGAAGCTGTCGAACGACGGTGAAACGTAAAGTGTTATAGTGAAAAATATGACAACATATTTTTCACTTCTGACGAAGCTGTCGAACGACGGTGAAACGTAAAGTGTTATAGTGCGCGATTTAGTGTCCGCTTAAAAGATTTTGTGATACAAATTTCATCGGACAAGAACCAACTGTAAATAATTAATTAAGACTGTGGGAGAAAAATATTAGAAGAATATTTAACGTCCCAAATAACATATAATTGTCCCTTGACGTTTTGCTGCTACGTCATCAATTACTTAGATTTTTGGAATAAAGTGTCGAAACTGTTTTCGAAAAGAATGTAGTTTTATTACTTGAAATTAATCATTGTACAAAATTAATATTAACTAAGTATACCGCAATTTGCAATTGAAACTAGGAAGAGACTTAGAGCGTGGATCGTACCTACTCAAATTATCACCTGCTGTTAAAACCTTAATAGCAATTATGAAGTCGTCAGACTTCCCATTATACCGACATGTAATATTGTAACTGCTCCCTTCCGTTCGCGTCAGCTCTCGCCCGTTTGATTGTAAGCATGAAAAGAGAGATTCCACTTGACACAAAGTTTAACGATTTTGAAGAACCATTGAGTGTGAGTCGAGGAATTTGTTACCTCTGTTCTTCGCAGTCCCGTGAGAATCTCGAAATAAATGGGATCGACAGACACGTGAACGGCGATCCCTTTGATTCCAAATTTAAAGACCCGAGGAGTCTCCCGGACCTGATTTCGTATGTGCATTTAAATATAAATGTGTAATACGCCTTCGGATATAAATCTCGCATTCTCCTCATCCGAGATATGAAAAACCGAACGGCTACTTCACAGAATTGTATTTGGTTAGCCGTTCTCTTTAATCACGCCGTTACAATTAGAGGCGTGGGGAGTAAAGCTTCGAAATTGCGATTCGGGTTTGAACATTTACATAATTTCTCCGAGGATCTGTTTTACTCTAGTAAAAAGGCTTAGTTATTAATGTTCAGTCCGTGGCAGCCCACTTTGATAGTAATTAGCAGCAGCAGCAGCCCTCGAAGGTAGTATGATATTAATCACTGATTATCTCACCTACACATGTAACTACTTGAGCGCCCCCATCCTCATTAAATAAATCAATGGAGTTCTCTAACAGTCGCTTTGCCTTTGTAAATCTCTCATGTAAGAAGATGATTAATATTCAAATATAATTATTATATTAAATATATTTAATTTTTTAATTAGAAACCTTTTAGTATTCTCTATAAATAGGAGATACCCAACGTCCTCCATAACTTTTCCCTTAACCATCTTTATAGCTTTTTCAAGTAAGCGAGATAGTCATACAAAAATAATATTGATCCTTGGGTGGGTGGAATGAACTCATTGAAAATTGAAGGGTAGTTTCAGAATGTGGATAATTTAAAAATTTTCAGCTTTACGAAATTCGCAGACGCCAAAATTTATATCAACCCAGTCAATCACCTAAAGTGTTTCCTTATACTTCGATTTATTTCACTGCCCCCGAGGGTTTACTTGCACGAGTGTACTACAGCCAGCTCTTTCGATAACCTTCTGGGAAGTAAACTAATTCCTTTGCTGCCAACCAGCTAGCCGGGGTTTCGTACATTTTCGAAACAATAGGCACATTGTGTATGTTTCAGTTTGATTTAAGCCTTCCACTCGTACAATGAAGCCATCTTTGAAATTAATTCGAGGGTTGAGTGTTCCTTTCCACGCGGTGCCATTAAGAAGAGTCCGAATTTATTAAAATTTATTAATACATGTAAACGTATGTATGTGAATCGGGGGAGCCGATGCAAAGTTATGCAAAAATCAAAGTGGAAGCGAAAAACTTGTCTAATTCGCAGCCGAAACTAATGTGATAACCGCCTCTGTTTGCAAATTAACCCGCTTTCGATTCGCTTGATTTTGCCTATAAATATTCAAAAGCCACCCTCGGAAAATTCTCAGCCTGCATTTGCAGTGAAGGTCTCTGGGAGTTTTCTCGTGGAAATTTTTGCCAACTCCGGACCTCACGTAATAACAAAAGTTTACTCGTTTCCGAATGATAACTTCAGTTCTCTCTCATACATGTCAAGTGTTTTTAGTCATACTGATTGCGCACATATAACTTTCTTATGGCGTAGAATTCTCTAACTTGAAATATATGCGAAAGATTTTGATCTAAATTTGAGACAAACTTTTGTTAAATAAATTTGATTTAATATAAAATATAAGAGTACTTTGTAATTAAAAATAAATAGTAACATTCGTATACAAATATAATATTTTTCTTGAACAATATACGTATAATTTTTAGCTGTAAAACAGATATGGGCAGACGTTCACTGACATTTCGATCATAACTCTGCCTGAAGGGTTTACGGGCTGTTCTTATCTGATCGCGTGTCTCGGCGCTTGGAACTTTCCAGGGTAATAAATGCTGAAAATTCGTCAGAAGGGTGTTGTGCGTTTTAAAGAATTCCGTTGAACAAAAATGACGTAGCTTACATCGGTACACGAAAAGCCTTGTCGTTTTATTGCCGCTGAAACTTACGAATTTATGTGTCTGCGTGTTCCTGCACGAGATCCTTTCATAAGTTGTTTTCTTGTCTGAATTACATGTAATTGCTACGATTTAACGCGGCTACTTCACACGCAAAAAAATAATTAGCTCGGGTTCATGTTTTACCCTTGTAAGGAATTTCATTTTCGTATCTGGTCAGCACATTTCATTTCTAGACACGTAAACTAAAGTATAACCAAGAAGAAGTAATCCCTTATTTTTTTTTTGAAGAAACCGTATACAAGGAATTCAAATTGCATTGATCATTAAAAGCTTCATCTTAACAACAGTCAGTAAATGCAGAGCAAAAATAAATGCAATTTATAAATGAAGTTAATTTGAATATCATAATTATGACCACAAAATATGTGATTTATAATGCACCAAACAGATGTAAAAAATCAATTCAAAAGTTGACATTTCACGATAAATAAGAAGATATCAAACATACAGCAAAACGTTGGACTTTTGAATTGATTTTGATTGATTTTTGAATTGATATATTTACCTTCAATGCCATTATAATTAGCTACGGACTATTTCCTTTTATTTTTATAATTTATTTTTAACGTTATTTATATGATTTTGAGGCTTATTTTGTTTTTGTTAGAGGGTGTTGGATTCTTCTTTTTACTTAAGAAAGTTATTTCCTCCTTTCTTTATTTGTTATATGTTATTTATTGCAGAAGTGTATCGATAATTTTAAATGGATTGATTATGATCCTAGCAAATCGTCTTCAACACATTCCTTAATTGAAATAAAATTCTTATGTATGTATACATTTTACGTCAGTAGGTTCAAATGCATTAATTACGATCATAGCAAATCGTCCTCAACCCTCCGTCGGGCGCGTGCCTTTTGAAACGTAAGAGGTCGCGCTGTATCCCTCAGATACATGCGGTTAATAGTATATAATTTTAACTATTTACATGAATTTATTTGTTTATTATATTTATTTATTTAGATTTGTCTATTTAAAACAAAATATTACTGTATAAATAAATATAAATAGAAACATAAATAAATATTGATGTAAGTCAAGCTGTTTCATCCTACTTAGGCTTAACTCGCATGTACCACTTTTGCTGCGATTTTTGAATGGTTTTATGTGGTTACGGTGTAGTTATTTTAGGTCTGGCCATTTTGATAACGAAAAGATATGACAAATGAACATACTTATGACTTACGATGAACAAATATGACCGGTCGCGCTGTATCCACCACACACAAAGCGCATCTTCTGCTTCATTTTCTACACTAAAACTAAAAATTTATACACCCCAGTAGTTGTCCTTTGTTGCCAAATGATCAGAGATAGCATACCTAGAAGGGCAATTGTATTGTACACTAAACACAAAAATAGCAGTAAAAATATAAAGCTGTGTATCTGTGAGATACATGCGCGCCCGACGAAGGGTTAAGACATTTATTAACTGAATTAGAATTTTTATGTTTATATAAATCTTACGTCAGTAGTTTTAAATGCATTTATTAGATCCCAGCAAATCGTCCTGAAACATTCATTAACTGAATTAAGATTCCCTTGTATGTGTCGATATATTTATCATATTCTAATGGAATTATATGTACTTCTCTTCTCTTTTATCTCTAATTTGAACATAGCTTTAAATCTAAGAAACTTACTGTGACATTTTTTTAACAGGGATGTGGTCTTCTGGTCTCAGGGTTCAGAATATTGTCTCTATTAATAAATAAATTTCTGATGTGATTTTAAAAACTTAACGTTTATTTTGTCAAATTGTAAATTGTGATTTTATAATAAAATGAATTCAAATCTCAACTAAATTTGTATTGAACATTAGAGTATATTTCAACGCTGATTGTTGCAAATTTGAACGAATCGATTTTTACTCGGTTCTGTTACTTATATCAAAATTTTTAGGGCCAGTTTACAGAAAATTTAATTGCAATCAAATTTTAATGACGTTGTTAATTTGACAGTTCGCAATGTAATTCTTATGGCAACTTAATTGCGATTAGTTTAATTCGAAATTAAATATTTGATTTACTTTCTGTAAACCCACCCTTAGTTTTTACGAACGCATTTAACATTCAGCGCACAGATTCAGCGCCTCCGTTTTACTCTACTGTCAACTTTGACATTTGCTTCACGTCATGTATGTTTTTGTGCAAATTTGGTATTTAAAACTGATTTTTTTACATTCTACAGGGTGCATCAGGTATAAGGGGCCATACGTCACCAGTGGGTCGATGACGCTCTATAAATAATACTTTGCCTCTGACAAAATAGAGAAAGTGCCATAGTTTTCGAGATATTATGAAGTAGTGAGTACGGCCCTGGCGCGTCTCCCCATGTACGAATCTACGCTTAGCGCTGGCGGCGCCAGAGCACAGTAAAATACTTAAACCTGACCTTGCAGATGTGCTGCAGTTAAGAATGAGCGAAAATGTTGTTTTACAGGTTGTACGAGATGACCTTATCCGAAATATCGATACGTTTCCAGAAGCACAGGTCCGTACTCAGTGCAGAATTTTTTATAAAATTTTCATAAAAAATTATATCAGCAGAAATCATTTTGCAACACTTTTTCGGACTGTAGATATAACCCTCAGTTACGCCTATCACTATGGCCCCTTTAATACGATACACCCTGTATACATTGTGTAAGTATTCTAAATATATCTAGCAATATTTACAAAACTTCTTTCTAGGTATGGAATTTCCAAAATAATAATTTGTTTGAAACACAACACTTAACCTACATTTGGAATTGGTATGTTTCTACCTTCAATAGAAAAGCTGCTTAATTATTTAATTCTATGTTCAGTGTCGTTTATCATTTTTGATTATTTACTAATTTTAAATTTATTGCCAATAGTTCTTCGTAATTGACCTGCACGTCTGCTGCATTGAACATTTTTACTCGAACTCGCTTTCTATCCTCCAAGTACACTAGCCTCCTCTTGCGATAGTTTTTGGGAGAACGTACAGGCCAGTTTCTTGGCCGTCAATGGATGTCTGGGTTTCTTCTTGACCTCACCCAGAAATTGACAAAACTCTGTCCAATTCATGGCATCTTGTAATTCTTGAACCCAGGCAACCTCTTCATCCGGAATGTGAATAAGAATACCATCTTCATTTCTCGATCTTTAATCCATACATTTTTGATTGATTTATTTTTGGTAAGGATTAAACTAGTTTTGATGTTTTATTTTTATATTTGTTTTTTTTTTTTTTTAATTTATGGACTCATGTATCTGACCTTTGAAGTATTTTGAACTTCCAGAAGAGTGTTTTGATGTGTGAAATATTATTGGCTGGTTTGCAAGAAAATACTACTTTAATATATTGAATATTTAAACTTAGCTGCTACTTCTTCGATCTTCTCCCGGTGATTCTGTTACGGTTGAAAAATTCATTTAAGTTATTCCATAATAATTGGGAGGCACCCTGCATGTATTACTTCAGTATGCGTACGTGACTTTTATAATATTTTACAATATTGCATCAGCTAGACCATAAGCTGTTATTTAATCCTACAGAATATTTTTATTTCACTCTGTCGCCCGGCTAAATCTGAGCTCATTCGTAACTACTTCCGTCTCAGCGCATAGTGTGAGAGAAGCCGCACTCGCCTTCGCGGTCAGACTTGCATCAGCACTCGACCCGTGCGTAACGTTTATTTGTGTCTTTAATCTTTGTGTTTCTTTCATGCAGTTTTGTGATTGAAACCCGAAACGGAATCTTCTCAGAGATTTGTTAAAGCACGCCAAGTTTGTTAAAAGCTTTTCGAAAGCCTGTCGTTGAAACAAGGAACAGGTATGTTTTGTGGCCATTTCGATTTTGTGCTGATGCGTAACGCGTAACGCGTAACTCTTTCTTCTATTGGGCTTTTAGTGGTAGTATTACCTTGGTTGAGAATATCGTCAATCTTTGGGGGTGAAAGAAAAAGGCGAAATCGGAGTTTGAAACGTATAAAACCCCCGGCATCACGGCTTCCCCCCCGTCTGTGAAAGTGAACTCGACCTGCAACACGACGCTAGTGACTTGGTGACATAACTGCTTCACCGACTTACAGCGCTAACCATCGTGAGAGTTGACAGCTGACTGTCATGACGCTGGATGTTTGGATCATCAGGTCGGAATAACTTTAATTATTCTTATTGATTTATTTTGTGTTGACGCACCTTACTGCGGCGTTATTGTTTTTATTTTCTTTTATTTGATAAACAAGTGAATTCCTTTATAATCACTTTAAGGGATTAATTGTAAACGAAGAACAGATCTGTTGATCGGATAAAATATAGTTTGTTAATTTACTTAATAATTACATTTCGTGATTCTTTTCGTTGGGACCCCTTCTGGGTCAAACTCGATATGTGTAAATTATTTTTCTTATTCGTTAACTATTTTTGAGCGTTTTTTAAATAAAAGTGCACTCAGCCGGTGATATTTATTTTATTCACTTTGCCCACCTTTTGCTTTGGGGTTTCGTCGAACCCACCCATCTCCAAGAGCTTAACCGAGTGGTGGTGGAGAAACGTCAAAATCAGTCGCACAATTTGCTGGCCTCCAGGTAGGTAGCAATTCACTTGCTGCATTTACAGAAATTGGTGGCGAATAATATGCTTTTTATTAATGCGTGCAACCTTTTGCAACTTTTAAATCTTCCCTCGAGATTTCGTAGCATTTGAGCAAATTTAATGATACCAGGATATCCAAATTCTTTTAGTACATCCATTAACTTCACTTCGGCCTCAATGCAGTCTTTTTTAATTGAAGAATATGTTCTTAAAATGTTTAGGCATATAAATAGAATCCAAATAGAATTCTATAATCACAAAGAGGGTAAATATTCGACGTACAAGTCCTAAAAGCGCAGAAAATATAAACAAATGTGACGAAATACTTTTACAAAAAAATAACGCGCCCAATTAAATTTCAATGCGAAACAAACTTTTTTTTTAAATTGTGATATAACTTTGCTGAATAAAACATACACCAGGGTCTACTAAAATTGGTGTTGTAGCTTACAATCAACTGAGGCAATTTTTAACCTCGGCGCTCGTAAAAACATATTGAAAACCTCAACGTACGTGCCATATTTATTTATTCATTACCCAATAGACGACTTACCTGCGTGCCCCACAATAAAATAAACGAACGCGCTGGCCAGTTTTAAACATTAACCTGTAACGTTTCCTGCCGGTCGACCGTGCGCCCGAAAAGATGTAAAATTTGATTTTTGCCCATAGGCACCGGCGTAAATTATTCACAGCTTGATCAAAAGAACAAGGACGAAATTACGTTTCTGAATACGAAATCGAGCTGGCAAAACAATATGATAAAAATTACCCGGACGGGATAAAATGACTTCCTTCTTTTCTTCTTCGACGGAGCGAGACGGGCCTGAGAACTTAACTAATTTGCTTGAGTGGGAAATTAATATAACTAATTGAATTAAAATCGTCGCTTCGTTGGCCGGCTTAATTTTTAATCTGCAGTTTATTGTATTTTTGTGCTTTAACTTATTAACGCCAGATGTAATTTTCCGACACAGTCCCAGAATTAAATGGCTTGTTATAACTACAGGACGGAATCACATCAATAGGTTGTTCCATTTGTGACTAGTTCGAAACCGTCAAAAGCATGCATTCATCAAAGTTGGTGCTGTTAGAAACGATCATTACTTAGGTGGACAACTAATTCTGACGGTTCCGAACTAATCAGAAATCGCTGCTGGAACAAACCTAATAAGAGAACGAGTGATTTGTTTGACCATTGCAAATCGAGCAGCAAAGGAGTTAATATTTTACTGGCAACTTGAAGGTGTGTGCATTTTTGAAACTAGTCTGCTTGCATACATATTTATGTTTTTCAGTCACTCAAGAGAAAATAGAAAATAAATCGTTAGTATGATGGAGAACTGCAGAATTAATAAATAAGTTAAACATAGTTACACCCTGTATGTCAAGGAATTATTTTGTTATATTCCTATTAAAGTGACACAATTAAACAATAACAAGTAAGTTTCTTGTAACTACTGTAATCCTTGATGTTCGTTTCCTTCACAACGAATTCCCTAGGTGCCGCTGTAGACGAGAAACGCATCAGTTAGTTGGAAAAGTGAAAACGAGAAGACGTCTACTTCATAGGTATATATCCATCGATCGTTAGGGGGAACTTGAGCAGTTCTTTTCCTGGTGGACGTATTTATAGAGAGCGAAAGTGCAATCAATACATAAATCTGTCGATAAGTAATAAAAGGTAAACGTAGGCTCACGTTTCAGAGTAATATTCTGAAAGCTCCTAATGCCCAGGTTTTACCGAAACAGCCGTTTCTAATACCAGACGGGAAGTTCGTAAGGTTGTTACCAATCCCCTGAGTACCTCCGGCGTACATTCTATAAATTAATAATCTTATGTTGTATTTGTTATAGGAAATTATTGGAAACCATTTCGTTTTCAATTAGTAATTTCTGTTAACGTGTACCTTTTAGTTTTGGTTACAAAGTACGATAGTTTTCGATTAAAGTTTTAATTGCTTGCTACTCAAGAATTATTTTCAATAACAAGAATTCTAG
This sequence comes from Dorcus hopei, assembly GCA_033060865.1. NCBI lineage: Eukaryota > Metazoa > Arthropoda > Insecta > Coleoptera > Lucanidae > Dorcus > Dorcus hopei. Next base: position 44,879,939 of record CM065426.1, on the reverse strand, counting down.
CCTTAGTTGTTATACTAAAGGTTTTTTTAGTATAATAGTAATAGAGTTCGCTTTCCATCAAAGCTAGTATCGAATTACTTTGCATTTAACGTAATTCCTTTACGTCTTTGAGCTTTGACCGCACAGCAAATAATTAACAACTGGAGTACATTGTTTGCAGTACAATTTGTATGTACTGAACAGACGCAGAAACAATAATTAACCCTATGAGCTAACGACATACTTCTATGGGGGGTATTTGCTTTATGTTCCAATCGTGGCGTACAGAAAGTGGAACTGCCTCTAACTCCGGCGTGTATTAAACTTTTAGTTGGTCGCCTAATTGTTCGAAAACGGAACAAGACTCACAATAGTACTAGGCTACAATTCAAGAAATATCGGTTTTCGCACAAACTTCACGCTCATTCAACAGAATGTTGTAAACAAGTGCCCGAAATCGAACTCAAGTCTTTACGATAGTAAACGGAGAGTTTAAATCAACAGATGTCAAAAGTACGATTGAATTGGTGTTATAAGAGCTTGCAAGAAAATGAAATGGTTTTCGATTATAAATTTGTAAGTTGGGACACGTTGGGACTATTTAAAGCAACATCTGACGCGATAGTTACACGACAAATAATGTTCATGTGAAAAGCTCTGGAGAATGGATAAAGGAAAGTCTGACATGTTTCTATTCGAAATCGATTAGCTGAAATTCGAGAATTAACTGACGTCTGCTTTTGAAGATAAGTAAGATAAGCATAGCTGAAATTTTAAATAGTAGTTAGAGAAAAATGGTGATAGAATCTGTAATAACCTAAAGAAACAGAATTGAATTTTCCGGGTGATAATGTGTAATCACGAATGTTCAAAACAATTACAAACGAGACTAATACATAATCAAGTTTCCAAAAAGATTGGCGCAACATAATTGAGTTCAAATACGTAAAAGAAACAGTAAAATTAACGTCATGGAAGAATGACCTATATTTTAGTCACGTAAAGTCGCTAGGTTGCTTCTATTTCGAGGCAATTAATATCACTTCAAAGTTATAAGACCACACAACGCTTGTTTGATTATTAATTTAGAGCGAGCGTAGATAAATGATGTGTCCACATAAATAATTCATAATGAAATTAGAAGATATGTAATACGACCCTCTATTCCAGCTAATGTAGCAGACTTATACTTAATTATGCCGGGTGCCAGTTCGGTAAGGTCTGATGTAATTATATCTAAATTAAATAGGATTAAGTTGTATTAAACGGCAATTAACATGTCTCTGGCGTCTAAGGAGGTGTGTTTTAATCAAGGGAAAAATTAAATCACCTTGCGCCCTTCTCGTTCATTTCAATTTCAAATTGTTTTTACCCTTGAATGGCTAATGGCATTATGAATTGAGGGAATTGCTTCGAATTGAATTATTCAAACCTCCGAATAATTTGCTTATTTTGTTGCTGGTGATTTCACGTAAAGATGATGAAAAGTTAAATCATCGCATTTTATTCGCATTAATTTCGGTTGAGAACTTGCGAATGCAGAGTTACAGGTGGCAGACGACAAGATTTACTGCGCTTACAAGATTTACTGCGTACAGTGGGTGGAACTTTCAAATTCTGATCTCCAAGGATTGTCATGACAAATTAATTAACGCCACTGCCAAATGAGTGGAGAAAATATTCCGTTTGATGGAGGCAGACTTTTCTAATTGTGGGAGTGTTTCCTTAGAGATAAAATGGATATAACGTGTAGAATGTCCGGATTTATTGCTTATATTTCTTGGGTTCGCAAAAATATGGCAGGCATTTCGATTTCGTCTCGTCCGGCCGTACACACTCAAATCCTTACCCCTCCATCAAACGTATTGAAGTGTTATCGAACTCGGCGAGGATTATTAAATATTTAATCTACGCTTTTCCCCGTGATGTCTCTCCCAATACGTTTTATTTGGTTTGGTCTGGTCTAATACACGCCAAAAATTTAATTCTGCATAAAAATTTTAAAGAATTTCCGTTATATTTGTTCAGAATAAATGAGTTCGTAACTTTTATATGTAAGATATTTTAGTATTATGACTTTTTTATTTCAGATTTTACTGCTCACCATAGAAGACGCAACACCAAAAAGAATTAGGTATAGTTCAACGAATTTTGGCACGCTACAAACAGTAAATGTTTCATTTGAAAAAAAAAAAAAATGCATCAACTCCCATCAGGTTTTCTGAGGTTCCTTTTACTTTTCAAAACTTAACTTATTAAATGCCGGTACACATGTTAAATAACGTTCGACAGAACGTGCAAAGCTTCAAAATTCAAATGACAAGAAACGTCAAATCACGAAATACGGATCCGTTTGTTCGTTTACAAGAAATATGAAACTAAATAGAAAAACTGTACTAAATTAACTGCGCATGTCAACGCATGTCGAAACAACGAAAAAATGTCGCGGCAATCAATTTCTTTTAAACGTCTCTGTCCACGTGTAAGAAACGTTGTAGAATAACAATTAATCAACGTTGAATTCGTGTGTTATTAATACGTTTTAACAACGCTCGAATCAACTTCTTTTAAATGTCTTTGTCCACGGTATTTCTACGTTAAATCCCAGTGCATACATACGTATAAAAAACGTTGTGGAATAACATGTAACAAACGTTGAATTCGTGTGTTATGGTTACGTTAAAACTACGAAAAAATGTCGCGGCAATGTCCACGTGTAGCGTTGAATCAGACAATTACGACGTGTATTAAAGCTGGGTCTAAATCATTAGACTGAACAAACATACATGGCTAATGGTGGAATTCGAACCCACGCCGCCGAGTGACACTACTTTCCATGTCGGCTAGACTAGACCGCTAAGCCATTTGGAGATCCCAGTGCCGTATCGCTTCCGTGACTGATTCGTAAAGCGGAAGGAGGCAGTAGTAATAAAGCCGAACCGGGGACTTTAACATACAATAGCTACGCGCCGCCCTCACTCGTTCAATTTCCGAACTCTTTACTACCTACAGTTTCCTTCTAACATCCATATTATCATAACATCATTAAATCAATTTTTCTAATTATTACAATCCTAAGGTTATTTTCTTTGTATATACATTTCAAAAATTCTAAATTATTTATTTATAATACACATGTAATTCTAAATCGCCTATTTCTAAAAATATTTACACTAACATAAAATATTCGACAAAACACATTTAATACAGTACTCTCAATTTACTTTATTATTTACAAAATTATTTCTTTATGAAAATTTAAAAAAAATTACATGCTGCTCATGAACACCGCAGTGGAGTGGAAAGTTTAAATGGAATAAATTCTGTAACTTAGAAAATTGCCATTTGTAGCAAAATTCTTGGAACAGGTCAATTTTTATTTTTATGGCGCATATTATAAATGGATTTCTTTAACTTTTCAATTATTTGGAAGGATTAAACGACCCCTAACTATTTTTTTTAATGGAAGGGTATGTTGAGTAATTTTTTTTCTTAAAGCTTGTTCAATTAATTTTTCTTAAACAGTAAAAGGCGAAAAAATAAAAAATAAATTTTTGACTAGAACGATTTTAACGCATCAGATGTTCAAAATGCTCGCCACCTCTCACTTGACAATACCCTAATCGATTATAAATTCCATCCCTAACAGTTTGTAACATTTCCGGCGTTACTCTCCTAATTTCATGCAGAATTTGAAGTTCTGAAGTTCTGCTATGTCGTTTGGTTTAGTCACATAAACTTTACTTTTTAAATACCCCCATAAAAAAGTCTAAAGGGGTGAGATCTGGAGATCTTGTTGGCCACTCAATCGGTCATCGGTCATCTTCTTCCTATCCACCTATTGGGAAAAACTTCAGTGAGGTAATTACGTACCACGGCCGCCTGGATTAATGAAGCACTCAGTGCTTATCCGGCCGGTCGCGTTCTCAGTTCAGAGCGATTTTTCCGTTCCGAAGAGGGAGCCACACTACAGACATCTGTCAATAGTGCATAACCTCAATCGCAAATGTCAACAAGGTATTGATCCTTTACTTTTGTGTTATAATAATTTAAATTTACGGATGCACAATCAATAACCATAAGTAAATAATATCCAAATCAAGAATGTCAAGTTATTTTCAAACCTAGGTGTTATGTTATGTGGCATTATGTTGTTAAATTTGTACCACAATACTTTCAAAAGAATAATTTTTGTCTGCATATAATACTAAAACTGAAATTCCAAAGTTGAAAATGAAACACGGTAAGGAAAAATTTATAAATCAATTTAATTTTAGGAGTTTCCTTTTTCTCGTATAGATACTGTTACATTTTGTGTCTGCAAATTACAGAAATTTATCAGTAGTGGAGGTATTAATTTGGTTAAAACAATATTGCAAACAGTGTTGCTGTGGAGTTTGCATTTGAACATGGGATTACCACGAAGATATGAGCCAATACTCTTTTTAAAATTGAATCCACATCTTGTTTAGGCACACTTGGTAAGACTTCTAAAATAACTTGTAATATATGTATATTGAACTAAGCCAACAAATTTTTCAGTGGGATAATTTAACCTACCACGATCCTGATTATAAATTAAGTCAAGCAAGGGTTAGTTTTATCGCAGGAATTCTCTCATAGGTAACTGGCATGTCTCACAGTTCAAAGATACACGAATTTTCATTATTAGATAACCACCAAGAAAGTCAACTGCTGCAGATTCAATTTGATGGAAACCTGTGTAACTGCCTTGAAATAAACTCATTCGTTCGAGTTTTTTAATAGTGGCCTCATTTAAGGTAATAGCGATTTTAAATTTGTCAATATTATGTTCAGTGTTTTACAAATTTTGCAGTGCTGGCATATTTTATTTCAGATATGCTCTTGCTATTGGTGACATTTTTCATGAAACCACTTCTCAAAATTTGCCGAAGTGTATACTCAGCTGTTCTACAATCTGTCAAGTCATTTGAACCACCACGAAGCCGAATATTTGCAAAAACTGATTCAACCGCATTTGAACTAAAACTTCTTGTTAATATATAATAATAGTTTAAGTTTCGTATTAAATATTGGATGCAAAGATATGTGCTCTTAGCAGTGAAAACCAGAGCTTCCGCTGCCTCTTTTGTTAACCCAGCAAGGTCTGCTTTTGCTGAGCTAAAGTGAATATCAGCAAAAAAAATGAGGAAATTGCAGAATTAAGTATGATAGGCGTGCATCTTAAGTGTCTGTATATGGAGCAGAATTGGGATCTCGCTGATGAGGGATTCTGTTGCTTACGTCATAATTTTGGAAATATTTGTATATATTTTCCATATAATGTAACTGCTGTAATGCAATCTTTAAAGAATAAGCTAGATCTTTAATTGCAGTTGTAATGTTTGTAGTTTGAGGAGAAGCGTCAGAAATTTGAGGAAATAAATTTTCAGAAAACTCGGGTTTTCATTACCAAGCTAAAATGTTTTGTAATATAGTTAATAAACGAAAGTGTTGCACTTGCATCAGAAATTCGAGGAATTACATTTTCAGAAAGTCTTGGATTTCCGTTAGGAAGCTAAAATAATTTGTAATACAGTTAATAATGTGTTAATAATACCCTTGTTTATATATATATATAAACAAGGATAATAGTTGTGTATACGATTATTAGACCTTAAATATAGACAGCCCCTGCAATTAACATTTTCGATTTCACGTGAAGAAAAACTATCTTCAGAAAAGTGATTGCAAGCAAACCAACTTGAATAATTTGAGAAATTGCAGCATCTACAGGATGAAAAGCTTTATTTTTACCTATTTACTAATACAAAGAATTAATTATAGTGGGTGTCTCATAACGTACGGAGGAGATTGAAGTTTTTCCAAAAGTAAATAAGGGGTTATAATTCCCTGAAAGAGGGATGAAACGTATTTTTTCTTTTTTGGCAACATTCTGAATCCTTTAAGTTATCAAACTAATATATGAAACTCAGATATAAGGCACCTAATTGAACACTTCCAATGCATTTGTTAGAAATTTCTTCCCTTTTAATGGCTAGTTTAAGGGATTACTTTCAATATTTATGGTAACAAAATGCAATGGACATATATTAACTAATGAACCTCGATTATTCAAAACGGTCCGATTTATCGAAATGCAACAAGAGAGCCTTCTTATGCCAAATAATCTAAAAAATATTGTCTTCATAAATTTTTTGATGAAATATGTAAAATGAAAAGTTGGAATAAAATACTGAAAAGTTATCTCCTAAAACTACCCTTTAAAAAGGAGGGAGGATCTAATAAATACGTTGTAAAGGCGCGGTTATATGCCTTATATCTGCATTTAAAATATTAATTCCCTAACTTAATGGATCCAGAAGGGCTTACAATTCTTTAATTATTGACTTTTGGAAAAAAATTTATGTGATGAGATTACCTTATTTTCTGATGTTCTATTCACCCTTTCAATCTCCTCCGTACGTTATGAGACACCCAGCATGTGTGTAATTTGTCAAAATATCTCTCCATTTCAAATTTAAATGAAAGTCTGCAGGCAAACTGTGATAGGAAACAGTAACTTCTGGATTACAATTACCTAATTATACAAACCTTCGCATTTTTTATGATAAAAAAAATAATATAGATATTACAGTTATTTGTTATTTGAATTTGAAATAGAATAATTAAGTGTTAAAAGGTGTTAACAAATAATGCGAATAAAATTAGATGTCAAAAGTAATGTGGTAACTATAGCAACGGTATGTGTTTAAGTGAAATCTGTGCAGAGGGAGCCACACTAACGACAACTGTCACGGAACAGGTTTTTTTCAAACGCGACCGGCCGTATAAAGCACTGGTGCTTCATTAATCTAGGCGGCCGTGTTACGTACAATTAAAAATTTAGCGCATTGGCAGCGCCATCTATTGGCTGCACGCAACAATACGATACCATATGGAATGCTTATTTCTTCTCATCAAATAAGGAGTTCCTGAATTTTTGGCATTGAAAACGGTTTTAGTAAAAAAATTCTTTTTTTTGTTTTTTACCTTTTACTGCTAAAGAAAAATAAAAAAATAAAACGTAGCTGTATTCCTAATTTTTTCAACATATCCTTCCATTAAAAAAAACATAGTTAGGGGTCGTTTCACCCCTCCAAATAATTGAAAAGTTAAAAAAGTCCCTTTGTAATATGCGCCATTAAAAATAAAAATTGACCTGTTCCAAGAATTTTTTTACAAATCGTAATCTTCTAAGTTACAGAATTTATTCCAGTTAAACTTTCCACTCTGTATACAGCTGTCCCCAATGAGTATTCGTGACAATATGTATGAATAATTGATTGACTATTGCGTTCTTTAGTATTTTTAATCACAGATTTTGGGCATCAAATTCAAACTAACTTAAAAAAATTTGACAGATTACGTCAACTTAAAAAGGGGTTGTGGTTGACTCGTATGTCCAAATTAGCAGTACTTTTCATACCTGTTTCGTTTCATTTCAAAGCTGCCAAGCATGGAGAAGAACCTCATAACGGGTGGAACGAAAGTTTTGGGACAAAACATTTTTATCAGCTGTGTATTTGACAAACAATTTTGAAGAGTGAACTATGGCCAAGCGTTACCGTGGTTACTTTCTTTATTTATATCACATACCATTGTTCCTTCAAGTTGTTGCAAAATGTTGCAAAATATTCATTTTGCTGGAAACAAAATCATCATTATGGATGATGAAAAACATTTTCCACTACCAGGAAATTCCTGGTGATTCTAGTTTTTACTCAAGAAATATTGATGAAGCTCCTGACGAAGTAAAATATAAGACAAAAACCAAATTTCCAGAGAAAGTATTAGTCCGGTGCGCTATTTTCGAGGCAAGTGTTTCTAGCCCCTACATAGGGAATTTAAGAGGAGAAGCGGCAATCGCCAGTCTTTGTTGAGAACGTTGCTTGCCAAAATTAGTTGACTTTATCAATCTGCATCACCAAAATGATGAAATCATGTATTGGTCAGACTTAGCTTCAAGTCATTATGCCCGAGAAACAATGCAATGGTTGGAAGTGCACAACATACCTTTTGTGCCTCGCGCGCAAAATCCACCAAACGTGCCTCAAGCTAGGCCAATAGAAACATTTTGGACTTTATTGACTCAGAAAGTTTACGAGAATCGTTGGGAAGCCCAAACTGGGGATCAGTTAAGAAATAGAATCCGAACTAAACTTAGAGACATTGACGTTGAATCTTGCCAACTTCTTATGCGAGGCGTCCGAGCAAAATTGCATCGAATTGAACAATTTGGACCTTTGAATGTTATTTTGAGTCATGTGTAAGAAGTTTAGACCTTGTTAATTATTATGCAAAAAATTGAATTAATTAAAGTTTTTCTAAAGCGTAACATTTCGTTTTTGAGAAAGTCCCGAAACTTTCGTTCCACCCGTTATTTCATAGATTTTTAGTAAAATTAGAATTCAACGGTGTGAAACACGATAGACAATCACTGTAAAATTAAGTGTTTTCTAACGTCAACATCACGTTTTGTAAGGCATATTTATTCGGTATACGTTAAAATAACGTTATAAAACGTGGGTTAAAAATTTAGTTGTAAATTATGATTTATCTAACGTATTAGTTTCGTTAATTTTTTTCTCATTTATTACGTAGAATAGTAGATGTTGAATTAACGTTGAAATGATGTGGTAATCAACGTATGGTAGATACATCGCATTTACTCATAGTATAAATCACGTCGTAAAAAGACAAAATTGTTACGCATTTATTTCACGTTATAATTACGTCCATATTAAACTGATCGTTAAAAAACACGTCATACAAACATGATATAATTATGGTTGCTAATTCAACCAAAAAACAACGTTGCATTTTTCAAAGAATAACGTTATTTCCACCATTATAACGTGAAATTAACGTTGAATAAACGTACATGTTTTCGCTGGGACCTGTCTTGTATCCAGAGTTCAGGCTTGGTAAGGCCTAGAAGATAGCCTTTTGTTGCTTGAAGTGTACATTTCAAAACCAGAGTGAAATCCTCCGTTCAATCTTCGCTTTAAACAACACAGTTTAGTGAATTTCACAAAGTGGAAAATCCCAAAACATGAGGTGTACGCCAAGCGAGCAGCAACAGCACTGATTGTGAGATGGGGTCTCACGAGTGCGATTTGACGGATAAACACTGCAATGGGAGTTGTTAAAAGATTTCGCAGGGGAGTGAGTGAAATAGAACTCTTCCGTGTGGCGGAAATTATTGCATTTGTCTACTTGTGCAATATTTTGCAATCTTTTGAAATTAACGGTAAACCAGTAACGTAGTTTCGATTCCTACAATATACAGGATAATCCAGAAAACTAATAATAATGTTAATGAATGTCGTGCATATTCTCCTTATATTAGGAGCATCGAATGTGCTCTTTCGAAGAGGATAATGCTTATCCTTACATAGCATGAAGAACAATGGACTTCCTAGAACAGCTGGAGGTATTCGTAATTCCTTAGCCCCCAAGAAATTCTGACCTTCCACCCACAGGTATGATGGGACGAAGGATCGTCGTCTCAAAACGTTGTCAGGTGGCTTTCCAATGTGACATTCAATGTACTTCCTAAAATGAAATGAGTTCCTCATTAAAAGCATACCTAGGCGAGTTCCACCCATTTCTTCTAGATGTTGCATTTTTTATGTTAAATAATAGGTATGTACGAGTAAATGTATTTTTCTTTGGTTAGTAACAAAGTACCCCTTTTTTAATTTAAACTTGTATGTGTATACGTGTGTTTATATAAAAGAAACGACCGTGCTATACAACAAGGCGACGTCGTAATCCGAGCAAAATAAAGATAAAAAACGAGATTTTCGCATATCTCGCAAATTACCCGCTGAGTGTGTTGTGTACTTCCCCAACGCCAAGCATTCACTATGATGACGTACGCAACACACATCTTGGTTATAATGACCGTAACGAGTATTTATCTTTATTACGTCGCCGCTACGCTGATTGTAGTTTATTCATGAGCTGCGTTACGTGATTACACGATAATGACACTCGTCAGTCGAAATGGGACCTGTTAGAACTGCGTGATGCCCGTAATCCTTCCTCGTCAGAACGTCAAGAGGTCAATTAAATTTTTTCTTTTCCCTCGTTCACCTGCACATTCTTCAGTAATTTTTTCCTCTTGAGTGGTTACTTGAATATATTTTTAGTTTCTTAAAATTTTTTGCATGCATGGAATTTCCATTTGGATTTATACATTTCTATGAAACCCTGAGTGTATTTGTTATTTCTCTTGTCTAATTTAACAGTCCCCTTTTGATCAAATATTAAAGAAAAAAGTGCTGCAAAGTAAATAGCGCAATTCTAGGTGCATGTTTACTATGTACGTATTCGAATCTCCTTTGTTGTACGCTAAGTAAGTTAATTTGTATTTGCAAATTAACTCTATGGCAGTCGTGTTAGGTTAGGTCGATGGTATCTGTTTGCCCTGAAGCGGTTTTAATTAGATGAAACTGTACTGGTATACACAATTAAACGATAAGTATAGGTGCACAGTTTGAAATGCGATATGGAAAATCGTTAGTGTGTTATACTGCGCACGAAAATTGCATTAAAATGATCGCTCAGGTGAAGTAACGAAGCAAAATCATTTGGATGTCATTACAAATGAAACGCGTATTCATCAGCAATGTTTATCGGCATTAATATTATAATAACTTAATTCGGTTTAACATAAATGTAACGTTCGAATTGGTTAATTGTTGAGCTTCATTTTGAAATCATAAATGGGTTTTGGGGCAGTCTGTGTACTCGGGATTTACTAAAATGAATCAATCCATATATTCTGTAGAAGCATCAAACTACCAAACTATGTTATTCCCCAAGGAAACTACCTACTCGTAGTACAAAATTATTTTATATAATTTCAATTAGACCTTTAATAGAACAACGAACGAAGAGGCCCACAACTAACCCTTCGGCAGTCTGTTGTAGGCCTTAATTACGCTTTATGTTGGCACACTTCGCGCTACTTCTTGCTTCTCGAACTTTACAGCTGTTTACTTGTAAGGAGTTGTTGGCAGCCCCTCGTTTTTATGAGTGGAATGAAATTTCTAGTGGATATTAGAACGACAAGTTAACAGACTTGCTTGTAAACGGCGATAAATAACAAAAACACTGGGGCTTCATCGTTATAAGCGAGCAGAGTTTAAAGTTTAAAAAAATCAATTGATTACCCCTTTTATAGAAAAAAACTTCATTCATTAATACCTACCCACACGTAGCGTGGGTGGACGTAAATATATACGAACGCTTATATTAATAACCACCCCAAATAGCTGCTAGGTGAATACAAATTATCGTCGCTTTTGAGAAAATTAAGACTTCAAAGATTGATCAGCAGGGTGTGTTGCAATAATAACTCCCACCTATTGCGCAATTAGTTATCAGTTTCTTAACGCTATACCATTGTTTTCCGCTATTTATACTTCATTTCATTGAATACATTTGTGTGAAAGCGCAGGTGGGAAAGAGCAGCGCAATACCATACAATAGAACTCGAAAATGAAAAATTGGAACAGATTCAAAAATTTCAGTATCTAAGGGCAATAATATCCAAGAGGAAGAAGTAAAGATACCAAAGTATACTAAAGCATTAAAAATAAAGATATTCCAAAGCAGTTAAGAAAGTAGTAGTATCCATGCTTATATGCCGATCAAATTCATGGTCAATGAGAGAAAGATAAAAGAGAAAATGTAGAAAGAAGTAGACTATAAAATTTTAAAGATTAAAATCAGAAACAAAACGTTTGGACAAAGTTTAAAAGTGAAATCAATTGGAGAAAGAATATAAAAGCACAGGAATAGAAAAAGGAAGAAATAATTAAGACGTAAATTAAGAAGAGCAAAGTAACATGGAAAGGAGCAAGAAATGTGGGTATGGCGACATCAATATCGAATTTAATTTTCTGAAATAGGATTTGATAAAGTTTAAAGATTAAATAAGAAGAGTTTGAAGAAAGAGGCACGTTACAGTTTTGTCGATCATCACATCTGTTAATTAGAGCTCAGTGTAGAAGTTTGTTACTAATTAAAAACTAATCTCCTTTGGTAACTAATACAATTTCATGAATTTTCCATGAAACAAATTATGCTGAAGCGGTACAAAAATATATATGTATAAATGGATTACCACTAAGGAATAAAGCTCATAAATTAGCCGAACTTCGATTATAATAGCCAGTAATAAAAAATGTATTTATTGCCAGCACACAACATTAAAGTCAAAATTAATTCGGCAATTAATTCCTAATGATCTACGGTAACTTTTATTTCGTGTACATTGTAGCCGTAATTTATTTACGCGCTCCACTCCAAATGAAGCAGATGCAGCTTTTTCCCCTTCGTCCCTCTCTCGCTACGTAACCCTAATTACACTGCAATTATTTTCAAATTGTGCTCACTAATGCATTAGCAGTGATAAAAATTTCCTATAATTTGCGGCCGAAAAACCTCATAAATCCCGGAAGTAATCCCGGAAGAATTAAAAGCTTTGTTAGATGTATTGTTATCGGAGTTCCTTTTTTCCACTCCAGATTTGTCTTTCTTTGCGTGCTCGCCACCCGCGGTAATTATTGAGCAGGTTTTTCAATTCACCTCCGCTTGTTCCTCGCTTTTTTATTGGTTCAGCCGTGTATGGGAAAGTTAAGTTTAAGAAACTTTCATTAAACGAACTTCCACTTTGGAAGTTTTCTCTATATCGGCTTTGTTATCTAGCACTAGTTTAATAACTTCACATTATCGAGGAAAATTATAAGCTTTTAGGAAAATAATTTATTCCGCAGTTTTACCGGGTTATAAGATCTACTATAGTTTTTTTTTATGAAGTTTACCACGAAGTAAAGAGTGAACGAAAGGGGAATACTTAGTCCAAGTTTGTGGGTATGGCCTGACTTATCGCGAGGGAAAGGAATCGAAATTTAATACGCAGGAAATTCAAGATAAACATTTTTAAGTGATTAACGTGCGGTTGCACCAACTTGTTAAGCAGAGCTTAAATTTAAGTGATGTTTAGACTATGACATTATTTATAGATATAACAAAATGTTAGTCATATTCTAATTGATACTTAAGTTGAAGTTTAAGTGTCAATCATAATGTATTTGACATTATACTGATCATACGTAAATGTCACATTCTAAACATAACTTAAATTTAAGTTCTGCTTAAAAAGTTGGTGCAACCGGGCATTAGAGATACCCAACGTAGTAGAGGTGATTAAAAAGGAAACTCCAAGAAAAATTGCATAATCAAAACTTTCACAATGTCGAGAAATGGGTTTGATGCCTCTGCTTATTGGATGGTCGTTGAAGGGTGAAAAGAGAGAGTGACCTTGAATCACCGCACGTAGTCTCATAAAAAAAAAATACGAAGCTTAAAGCACTTAGATAGCTTGAAGTTGCTCCTTATCTGAAAGGAAAGCAACTGTTGCTATAAAATTGGATTGCGCAAGTGGTGAACTGCCAAAAAAGTTTAATCGGTCATACCATAAAAAAAGTCGAACTAAAACAAACTTTTTCCTTCTTTACAAATTATATCAGTTTATTTACACTAACATTTTATGGTTTTACAAAGGCCTTCTATCTTTTTCCTTATTCCGTGAAGTTCACATACTAACTTGATTAAGATTTTTCTGTAGGTTGGTAATGCGTATTAGCTTGATAATTACAACCAAAGCATTTGACACATTACTCTTTCTCACCGCCAGTTAACTTCATAATCTTTAAGGTACACAGACACTTTTTTTTATCTTGTGCCTTTGAATTTGCATTTAACGATGGTGACTTTTCTCTTCCTCCGCTTTCGAAAATTCTTCTGTTAGCATTGGCTCTACCAGAGATGGTTAAACTTCAGTAGTGTTTGGCATTTCTTTTTTATCCATGACATTTTTGCAGTACCCTTCTTAGCTCACAACAAATCCGTACACCAAATATGTCCATCAATTTTTGTTTTATAGGAAACTGGACCTGCTATGTCAGTAATGATTCCTGGTACCTACGTTTACGGTCCAGTACTGTAATACTGCAATACAGTAATACCTTTTTTTTTAATATGTCTTTGGTGAACAATCTAAAACTTCTTTTTCTGTTAATAGGTCTAGATTTAGTTTATGCTTTAGTGATAATTCCTGTAGGACTTTTGTTAATGGCGTAAGAAACCAGCATTTTGTAAATCATTAAGAACAATGCCTAGATTAAATTCGATAAAATGTCGCCTAAGTGACCGCGAGAAAATTCAGTCACCTAAAAATTAAGTAAACAAACGACTTGCTTTTTCAAAGGCTTTGGCGTCCTTATTCTATTCAGGACTGAGTTTTAACATAAAACTGTGTTCGGAGAATATCAGCTGCATATTGCAACATCAAACAGTCGCCGAGGTGATTCATCAAAGAAACCGACTTACGTAAACATAACTAAAAGCGAACGATACGGAAAATCACGATGACTCATAGGGCAAGTGTTCCAAGATTTTTCATAATCGGAATTTCCGGTCTGAAACGATATGAGTTTTACGATAGATATCACACAGCCAGTAGTCGTATGGTCGTATACATCTTCCACTGGGGGACTCCTAGAGTCCGAAGGCGAAATTAACATATCTAGTGCCATGGTTTGGGTGAGAAAACATTAATTTATTTGCCAGGAGACACATGGAGACAGGACACAGGAGAGCAATATCTGGCTAAAATAAGCTCAAACGAGATACGTACAAACAAAGAAATTTTTACTTGAGTTGTTTATGGTTTGATTAAAATTTTAGTAAAAGAGTGAGGAGAAAGAGTGGAAATTGTTATATCTAGAGGTGCATAGTGTCTCGATGAGGCCTTTGAAAGTAAAGGATAATTCATACCCTTTCTTTTATCACTTTTAACCACCCGTCCCTCATAATAGCATTTTTATATACTCTGTATGTTGTCTTCTTTCTAGGGGTTCTTTAGGAGCACGCATTAAGCGTTTTTATTGCCCATTTGACAATGGTTGGTATTGCGATGGCTAAAATGCGATTATTAATACAAATTTTTTTAAACGCGTGAACCTACTCAGAAATGAATCTTGCTCAATCAGTTACTATTGTATCTGGTAAATCTGGGTAACCGGATGTCGTTTTTGGCAGAAGTTGACGGCGGTTCAGTCGCTTGAGGTGTCGGGCCGATAGCACGGGACACTAGTGTCCGAGATGAGTTGTAGGTAGCCATCGTTTGAGGTGTTGGACCCCGTTGTGTTGAAGCCTAGTATCGGAGACGAGAACACGCCGGTTACCCTTAAAACTAACCTGCCCAGCTGCCCTATCCCATATACGCGGGTATGCGTATATGGGTAATGGATGCTGGGGTTAGTATGATATGTGTGGTAGAGATTCGCGTAAGCGTTCTCGACGGTTACTCATCAAACGTAGCTAAGGAAACCTTGCTGACATGAGTGCTAGGGGGAGGGGAAGCCCACCGGTCCCCTCATTGGCATTGGCCTCCTAGTGGCAGTGTTACAGCTGGCGGACAGTGGGAAGACCGTGCCGGACGGGATCCCCGGTGCCATTTTCTCACGGGAGATGGGCTAACGCCTGGGTGCCCTTGGTGTCTAAGTACACCAGAAAGAAATTGGTTGTATCTAGTAAATCCCCGGCGGGGGGCGAACCCTGTTAACCGACGTCCTGGATCTGCGGATCTTGTGTGACTTCTGCTTACGTTTGATAGAGTCCCTATGGGTGTGACGAGCCCTCCGTACCTAAGTTGGTGTACCATTGCCCTTGCTTGCACAGAGCCTTATTGGAAAGCGAAAACCCTACTATCCCACCAGTGATGTAAAGTGCTATGCTCTCGCTGGAGTTAGTAGGGGGCAGCCTCCACCGATCGATTGGGTTGGACTCACGGGGGTAGTGGATGATAGCCCGCATGCTGGGTTAGGGATGATGTCCATCCATTCCGGCGTTTGAACGGCGGATCTCTGTTCCGGCCCTAGCCTGGATAGCTAGTAGAGATTAAATAGGCCTCCCTTGATCCGAAGAAGCGGTTGGGTGGGCGTGCACCCCAACCGGTTTGGTAGCATGAAAGTGGAAACTACCGCAAGGTGGCAGCCGCTCGTGCGCGTAATTTTGGTACTGGTCGGTGCCTAAGCGGATATGCGTGAATAAACTAGGAGCCGCTTGAAAAAAGTAAAAGACTTGACTTGTATCTAGTAAACCGTGAGTAGCTAAGGGTGTCTATTACAAATTTTGAAGATGCCATTTCAAGATACTTAGGATATTAATTAATTACGGTTAGATATATTTTATCTCTAATAGATCCCCTAGAGTTCAAGTGCAATCTTGTCTATCATGTACCAGTTGACGTACCCAATAAAGAACAGGCGCTTGTGCTGGTGAGCTTCTTATTTTTTTATAATCGTGTAGCATTATTTAGCGTAAGAATCAGCTTCGGCCTTTATTCCAGAAAACTACAGAGTTGATGATTCCATGTGTACTGTTCCTGGTATTCCTTCATGATATATGTCCAATACAATTTTTCGTGCCTTCTCTGGTATTATTTTTTACCCAGTTTCCCAGTAATAGACAAACTTTACCATTTTTTCCTCATTAAGTGAGCTATGTTTTCTGCCTGCAATAGAAGTTTGTATAGTACAAAAGTATTTATTTCACTTGCATTTTTTTCTAAAAGATTTGAAACGCTAATCCGCAAACAATGACTTGCAGAATTAGAATGTTACTGAAGTAAAGCTCAAGTTGATCTTTGATAATGAGGCGAACATTTTCAACATCGACAGTTGAATACACCTTTTCTTTTTAACGTCATGGGATTATTGACCTTTAGACATTTAGTGTACTTGGTATCCACTATGATTTATGGAAAGAGTATATTCAGTGTCATGATGGAATTCGACTTAGGATATCAGTGACGTTATACGTTCCCAGTTTGTTAAGCCCATTCATTACCTTGATGACTTTGAATTTGACGATGTTCTTTAATTGTTCAATTCCAAATGCAAAGGAATTTAGAGTCATGTCGTGCATAATGAAAGGGACTGAAGTGTGGAAGTTCGAGCTATGGAATTCTCGATTCAGGTTACGTCGAAGTGATGTTGGAGTTGGTGGAAGGTTCGAAAGTACGAGTGCGTTTGATGTAAGAGGTAGCACAAGACCAACAGAATGAATACCGGAATTAAAGAAGTCATTAAGTTATCCAAAGGTCTTTCTGAGCTTTGTTGCATAATTTATAAATAGAAAAGAATGTGTCAAATGTTTTCGTCTTAAGTTCATATTGCTGTTCCAAATGGTGATGGAGGTTTTGATGAAATTGCTGAATTTTTAAATTTAGATTAGATCTGATGGGTGTATTTTATCATGTAGAAGAGAAAGGTCTTTTAATAACGTTGATGTCTGTCTCCAGCGATTAAATTACTTGCGGTACCAGAATTTCGTACGTTGGCATCGTGATTATTTATGCGCTGTCTGACGAACACAATTAAGTGATATAATATCGCCGCTAGATGAGACACAAGATGAGCCCCAATATCTAATCCCTATCTCGGTTGTAATTTGTCATTAAATACCCAAAGTAAAGCGCAACTGAAGGACATTAATCACCCGTGACGTGAATGTAACTCGCCCGGCACATAATAAACATGCAATAAAAAACGTAATCATTCAGATACGGTTAGGGACGATTTATCGTGCGCGTCCTTTACGATGTGTATGTATACATTCGCTGATAAACGCAAAGCGGAGCTCGCATTAGCGACGATGGGGACGCCGCCACCAGTGAAAATCCTTCGTCCTTTCGACGCCTTCCTTCGAAGAAAATCTTCAGACAAATTTTAACGAAATAAGTCGTTTCCTGAATAATAATTTTAGGCAAATTTTTGTGCTCGAAATATTTCCCGAATTCATTCCCTGACGGACGGCGTACAATGAGTAACCCTCTGCTGTTACATTAACGTCGAGTTTTGATTACATTCAGGTAAAATGAAATTCACCAACTTAGTTTCTAAAGAATATGAAGGAAGTAATTAAAGAGAAAGTAAACGTAAGAGATGCTGTTCTCTTATTTATACAAGGGGGTATGTTTAACCAACGAGAGCCAGTTTATAATTTTGTTCCAAAAACTTAAACATTTGAAATACTTTTCATTCGAATAACTTAACTGCACTGTACTATTTCGAATTATATAAAGCAAAATCTCTCGCACAGTTGATTACTTAGTAGGTTTAGTTTTACCGCAAACTTGGAGGACACTGCCTGAAAGTTTCTGGCAAATTGTTGCGGAGTTAACAACTGCATGTATTTTCAATTAGTTCAGGTAAATTAATATTGTTCAGCGACTAATTTAATAGTTTACTTATGTGTAGCATTTTCCCTCACATAAATTAATAATTAAACTATCTAAACTCGCGTGTGTACTCTACCAAGTTAGTCGAAATCACGGGATCCTAACTTTGCACTACTTGTTCATGCTTAGTTCTCCAGAAAATGTCTGGGAAGAGACTATTAATTATAAATACGGTCTGGTGTTGTTTGAGCAAACCCGGTCAAGGATTTCGCTTTTGAAATACGCTTCCACATTTCAAAAATATTGTTTGAAAGCCGACACGATTCAGCTGTAGAAAATTTAAAATAAATTTGTTTATTTTTAATGCTGTATTACTGTAAATATGTATGTTTTTGTGATCCCTTAGGATTTAAACAATTATGTGAATCACAGCCGCAATAAAATATATTTATAGTAAAACGCAGTAATAATTTGTTTTAGTGGAACCCATTCGACCAACTCAAAATACGCAAAACAACTTTTTGTGATTTAATGTAAATCCCTTTTGAAATATTCAGCAACTAAAATACATATTTCGTAGTTTTTCACCAAGCGCAGCTGCTAAACTGCTATTTTCCCTGATTTGGCAAAACTGTCCCCGAACTTCTGTGAATTATGAATTCGATTTTTAAAGCCCGGTGCGTCATATAATTAATTCGGGGAAATTAAACCGCGTGCGTAAAATAATTTGATCCGAATGGATTCTGCACCGCGCTAATTAACTCGCCTGGTATTATGGAGCAGATGATTTGCGAAATTTATTGCCCAAGTGCGAAGTGGAAGTCGTTAAGGGAATGTATTACTTTCAGTGCTCGCAGAAGCGGCCATAAATTTTTCACCCCCAAAAGATGATTATTAAGACGACTTGAAATAATATTTAGAGTAATATTATCGTTGCATTTCATTTCTGAAAGATCAACATCATACTTAAAAACAGGTAGCACTTTATCAGAACAGATTGCTGATTTTAACTGTTATTTATAAACTGCTGTTCTTTAACGGAAAACGCCTTGCATGGCAATCAGTTAGGCAACCACACTTGCGCATTTAGAACGTAGACCTCCATTTACAATAAAATGGGAAACTGGCCCCGAACCGACGCGACGCGATATAGCTATTCTACTACGATGTTTATCAATGATATACGATTGCTGTAGTATATTAGAAAACGCTGTCCTACGAACTTG
Organism: Dorcus hopei; assembly: GCA_033060865.1. Lineage (NCBI taxonomy): Eukaryota > Metazoa > Arthropoda > Insecta > Coleoptera > Lucanidae > Dorcus > Dorcus hopei. The sequence goes on along the minus strand of CM065426.1, from coordinate 44,860,448 downwards.
AAGCTAGTAATTTTATGCGTGCTTAATTATTCATGTTTTCCCCCCACACTGTAATTATTTCGGTCCTGAGTAAGGGAGGCTCTAAAATCGGCTGTTTATGTGCAGTTCCGCTGCATTAAAATATTACACAAGACTATCTCCTCGCAGCGTCTGTAAAATATCGCATTCGCTACAACAGTTTACACAAGCGTGAAATTCTTAATAAATCTAATAAACGAGCGGGTCGAAATGAAGTGCTGTCGAGTATGAGGCCGACTGAGACGAACGGCACTAACATCTCTGATATGTAGCTAGTATATTTATCACCAAACTAGAACTGGCCGTCCATTGCCCGGAGTTATTAACTAACTGGAACCGGACCTAGAGTCGTGGAATGATTGTCCGGAAATTCCGGAGTTTGCGGTCAGACAATTGAGCATTCTTTATGCTACTTCGCGTTGGCGCGTTGTGTTATTTTTATACCTACTATAACACTCGGCGCACTGTGAATCATTCGAATTACGTTCTTTTTTCCAATATATCCTTTAGTAATTGTTTTAAGCAATGAAGATTTGATACGAATTAAATTGGACTTGTGCATTTCTTATTGAGACGAAAAAATGTAGATATTTTTTATTTTTAAGTGCTTTCAGAAGTATATTTTGCGAAACATTGGAGGGCGCATCATTTCATTACATGTTTAACTCGTAAAAAATTCATGACCCCTTACTGTCGAATAAGTGGTGAAAGCTTCCTGGAGTGGAGTAGGACTTAAATTTCCATCAATTTGCCATCGGTGAAGTCGTGTTACAAATTTATCAACATTAAGTGGTGTATAAATTTCAAAAACACGATAAAGAATATTATTAATAACGTTGGAACAAAGCTACTTCACTTTTGCATCCAATGCGTTGTGTATAATCCAAATATTTAAATGTATTTTCTCTTTGAGTTTAATTAACTGACGATGGTAACAATGTATACAGGATTCCATAGATTGTTTTTGTTCTAAAACCCCAGATTCCCGTATGATACTGAACTTTTCCACATTTAAATAGTTCTAATATAAAAGCGACATGCCAAATAAAGAAAGAGACTCGAAGTTCACGCAAATGAGAAAATAACTGTAATCGTAATAATTGACACCAACCTTTCTTAGGTTATATAATATTTGATAAATCGGAAAGAAATACGTTCACTAAAATCGAACAAAAATTGAACACTTAAGTTCTTCTTGAATTCACCTAACTTCTGGTAAAACAATTTTAGCCAGTTACGAAAATTTGAAACACTTATTCAGTCAGGAAGAATATAGTGAACATAGAAGATTAATACAAGAATACAACTCAATACTCACACTGTTCAGAATTGGTCTAACAAGTGAAGTGCTTCACTTCAACGATATTTCCTATTTCAATGGGTACCTGGAATCCTAACTTAATAAGTGCGCTGTTCTTTTGTGTTAGAACATCTATGAATAGTGTTGTTGATACACGAACAGTTGAGCTTTTGTCCTTCCGATTCTTCTTGTGACAGGCAGTGGCCAATTAAAATATTGATTTGTGGAATCAAAGATATAGTGATATCTTAAATAATCTACATGTTATTACAATGATCTTTCTATTCTGCCAGTCTTGAGCTGATGATTTTTTCATCGGCTTTAAGAAATTTTGACCGCTAGGCGTTTGTATTCTTAGCCCAGTTTTTACAATCGTGGAATAAGAACGGAATATCTGTTCGCCAAATACCCTTTAATGTTCCTCCATATCTGCGTCATACCTACGTCACGTTATACCAATAATAATGCTTATCCGACGATTGTAAAATCGGGCCTTAATGTTTCATCTTATTACCTCGGGTTTTCCGATGACCTATTACCCACAGAAGAATAATTTTAAAAAATATTCATTGAAGAGATGAGAGTACAATTACCTAATCTCCAATGCAATGGAACCAGACTTAGCGCATAACTCGATAAAAGATTAATGTATTAATGCACTGCGAGGGCCAGAGCAAATTATAGTTTATTGATTAGTTCAAGCACAATCAAAAGTTCGCTAATTTGGTGATGCTTAAAAGGTTCGTGTTTACATTTACGTTGTTCTGCACCATATAAATTTTAGTTCCTTTTTGGATGATGGGCTTTCGAGACATCTGTGAAAATGCGGATAGTCGGCTATCTGGTTTTGATGTTAATACGATAAAATTGGAAAAGGAAGAGAGTTTCATAGGGCCTTTTCCCTTCACCATCATCCATCTTTCTACACATTCTAAAGAACCTTGAAGTTGGCCAACTGTATTCTATAGATAGTTTCCCCAGCTTTGTAGAACAACAACAAAATATTGCAAGTTGGAGAGTGATCAGGAATGATAAGTTTTAAAGATGCAGTACGCAAACGAAGAAGACTTAGGAGAGATCCCTGCAGTAAACCTTTTGTGATATGTCGTGTACTGTATAATTTATCCCTATAGGCGTTTGATTTTAAGATTGCAGCGCTACCGTGGATAAATCTGAACCTCTGTAAGCTACACGGAATTGTAATGCACGTGTTTAAGTGCGTATGCGTACTAATACAAGTACACAAGTTGATTTAATGTGAATGTCACAAATAACACAATCCTGATACATCATACACTCAGGATCGACGCCAAAACACGATTTGTTGTGCAGTTTGTTTAGTTGACACCAGGTGGCGAACACTTAGCTGCAAACTCCAATACTTAACATAGAGCAATCGATTCAATATTATTTCTATAATCAAGGAGCACAGGCTTTTTTTTAATTGGTTTTGAAGAGAAGCTTAGTTGACATTTTACCGATTTTTTTTTCAAATCAATAAACCCTGCCAAAAATTCAGATCATGATGTTCATCTACTAAGTGGCAATCAAATTCAAAGTTAAATGTTAGACTTCATTCTGTAGGTTTCATCAAATCATCGACTCATTACGTCAAAATTTCAGAGAATTATTTTAAAGAGAGGTGTAAAGCTGCAATGTCATACAAATTAATGATTTTGCTTCGTCCAGGATATGTTCCTTTTAAAGTTTTGGGAACTTTAATTTTCAATCCAAATTCAATCCAAATTGATTCAAAAATTATTAAAAGGGAGACTCGCACTATGTAAACCTAGTAACATCGCCTTTTAGAATTCACTTAGGCCCGGTTTCTCGGTCACAATTTAACTTGAATCTTCAGTTTATTACCACAGGAATAATTGTTTTATAATTGTTACTATAGGAATAAACAGGGGATTAAAGTTAAACCGCTACTGAGAAACTGGGTCTTCGTGTTTTGAAGGACAGGTGATTAAAAATGATAAAAGAAAGGGGATGAATTATTCTTTTCTTTCAACTTTATCAATTTTACAAGACCTAAGAGACATTAAGCTCCTCTAGGTATCACGACGATAGTGAGGGGTTGCTCTGAATGTCCCCTTTATATGGAATGAGGTTTTAGTCCTTGCCCGCCACTACATACAGTGAGAGTGTAAAGTTTGGAATAATCAGTATAAAGCGTAAATTATTGGCTTTTAAGAAAATTCCAAAAACAGATAATTCTTGATTTAAATTGCGCGTTCTTTGGCATTCCACCTGAATGTACAAAGTGTTACAGGTAAGAGTGATGACACCTACTGACATTTTTTTTAAATGACAACCTTCAAGTTTGAATTGATATTACGATAGCTCCCGTATCTATCAAAACGATGCTATAAAAATTTTGACCTCTTTCATAAAAAAATTTTTGAGAAAATTCATAATGAGAAGTGAAAAGCAGAATTTTATTTTTAACGTTCTTAAATGCATTTCAATTAAAAAAAAACATAAATTTAGAATACAAAACAACGTGTAGTAAAATTATCTTAAATTAAATGTTTCAAATGTTTTCCACCAACTTCTTGGCAATCTACCAGTCTAGCTTGAAACTCTTAATTGTTCTTCTAATTCGACCTTTTAATTAATCTAACTTTGAGCTTCTCTTAGTACACCTGACTTTTAACAAATCCCCAGAGGAAAAAATCTAGAGGTGTCAGATCGGGAGATTTGGCAGGCCATTCCACTGGACCTCATCTTCCAATCCACCGATTGGGAAACACATTGTTTAAGTATTTATTTACGATGTTTTATATCCTTACGCTGGATTTCACAAACGTCACTTAACTTTAATCATCGATTAAGAATAATCATTCCTATACCTTCAACACATGTAACCATGGCAACGTTTACTTTTAACGGATGATTAAATTGAAGTAACGTTTGTGAAATCCGCCATAAGTTTACTTATTTTTTAATTAAAATGAATTTAAGAACGTTAAAATTAAAAATCTGCTTTTCAATTTTCATTATTAATTTTTTCAACATTTTTCTTATGAGGGGCCAAAATTTTAGCATCGTTTTGATAGTCACGGGGGCTATCGAAATATCAACTCAAACTTGAGGGTTGTTATTTAAAAAAATGTCAATAACATCATCATTCTTACCCGTAGCACTCTGTACATTCAAGTGGAACGCCAAGGAACACGCAATTTAAATCAAAAATTGACCTGTTTTCTTAAAAGTCAATAATTTACGCTTTATACTGATTATTCCAAATTTTACACTCTCACTGTATATTTTTCGAGATTGACGAAATTACGTTCTTTCTTTTAAAATGAAATTTAATTAAAAATAAAGAGAACATTTATATAAACAAAATTAACGCACCATTTAATTAAATAACGAAAAATTGAAATAATTTTTTTTTCAATTGATGCCTGGCGCATGAAATCAAACTGTAGCAATGAATTGAATGTTTAGAAAGCGTATAGTGAAAGAAAACAGTAAAGTAATACGAAAACATCACCAAAGTTGAAAACAAGAAAATTGCATGAGAATAAAATAAAACAAAAAACAAAAACAAAGAAAAATTAGTAACGTGTGTTGCCTCCTCTGGCATTTATTGTAGCTCTCATACGTCTTGGCATACTGCTAATTAAATTTTGAATGGTTTCTTGGGGAATATTGTCCCATTCATTAACCACGGCTTCTTTAAGGTTTCTGGGAGCAGGTACCCGGTGTCTAACTAATCGCCTTAGTGTATCCCAAAGATGCTCGATAGGGTTTAGATCCGGGCTTCTGGGTGGCCAATCCATAACTGGAATATTGACATAATTCAGATACTCCAGTACCATTCTCGCTACGTGAGGCCTGCATAAAAGTTGTCCTGCATAAAAAGGAAATTCTCCCCAATAAACGGACCAAATGGCATGACGTGTTCCTGTACAATGTTGTCCCGATAAAAAACAGCATTCATGGATCTCCCACGTATAGGAACTAACTCTGTGTTGCCATCATAACAAATTCCTCCCCACAACATTAACGATCCTCTCTCAAATGGCTCCCTTGGAGCAAAATTACAGCTAGCATATCTTTCTCCTCGCCTACGCCACAGTCGCTCTCGTCCATGAGGACGTCTTAAGCTAACTCTTGTCTCATCAGTGAACAAGGCTCGCTTCCAGTCGTCTACAGAACTAGGCCCAATTGGCGTGATCCCTAGCAAGTCGTAGCCTGCGAATTCTGTGTTCTCTGGTAAGTAGGGGTGCAATGGCTGGCGGCCTACTATGCAGATGTTGTTCATTCAACCTCCTTCTGATAGTCCGAGATGAAATGGATACATTTCGAACTTCCTCAAGTTCATTTCTCAACTCGGAACTTGTTGCAGTCCTGTTTCTCAGTGCAAGACGTCTGAGAAAAGGTTCATCCCGCGCACTAGTTGATTTTTTTCTCCCTTGCCCTGGTCTTCGGGAGTACAATCCCGTCTCATTAAACCGCCTGACCATCCTGCTTATGGTGGAATGGTTTACTCCTAGCAAATTTGTCACATATTGTTGCGAATATTCCTCGTCCAATAATGCCGACGCTCGCACTGCCTCATGCTCTGTTAAATTTCTGGGCCGATTCATGATAAAGTCTTAAGCCTGGTCTATACGTAACGTTTTGTCGTCAGTCTTGCATGATCATGCCAGATTTGTCAAACATATCGTTACGTGTACACGGCAAGTTGGACGTTTTGCACGAACTGAATGAGGTTTGACAAACTCGCAAAAGACTGATGGGCTGGAGCTTTGTGTACAAGCAAAACGACAGACAAGTCGGTTCATGTAGACGTGCGTCAGTCTAATCGGTCAAACTTTTCAAGACATTTCACAATGCTATTTATTATTTCCTAGAATAATAATTAAAATGACCACTGTGCGACTGAGCGAAAGTTTGAGCAGTGTAGCCCCACGATTTGTGTCAGTCTTGTTGGTCAGTCTTTCCAGATCATGCAAGACTGACGACAAAACGTTACGTATAGACCAGGCTTTAGAATCACTTCATAAACGATTACAAACAACTCTTCACAGTTATAAATTACAAAAAAAAAGAAAAAAAAAACACTCTTTAGTTCAATAAAATTATGAGCAATTATTGCCTTGCTTCACTAATTTGTGAACTTGTGAGAGGCTACAATTATTTGACATTTATAATGCAACAGAATTCAAAGCCACCTATTAACGTTAACTAAGAATTTGAGAAATTGAAAAAAATGAAAAAATTAAAAAAGACAGTGGTGCGTTAATTTTGTCCAGGAGTTTATATATACAGGGTGCTGTAAAAATGGCGAAACAACGCCATTCTGCACTATTCAGGGACACCCTCTGAGCATGGGAAATTTTTTTAAAAAATTCTACCTTACATTTATGTTTCTGTCAACTGATATTAAATAATACAAATTCAGTCAACGTAAATTCATAAATAATTAGATGCATAATAATTAATAGCTTGGTTGCCACATCATTTTTATGATAATTTTTTTAACATTTTTCCCATACTTAGAGGGTGTCCCTGAATATTACAGAATGGCGTTGTTTCGCCATTTTTGCAGCACTCAGTCTCAGAATAAGTAAAAATAATAACAAATCGATTTAGACAATTTTAAAAATGATGACGTACCTACATATAACAACTTAGTCAACTTATTCGAGAACACAATTTAGACAAACGTAAAATTTAAATGTAATTACAGATTACTTCAGAACGATATCATACAAAGTCAAACGATATCGTACCAGACAATGCAAAACAAATTCAGAATTATTTTATAACGAGAAAAACAGCATTTTGTAAATCAAATGAAGCAGTTGTTAGTTTGTACTAACATAACAAATTGGTAATTAAATTAATGTTTTCTCACCCAAACCATGGTATAAGATATAGAGAGAAGGACGGCTATTCGGAGTTTGATCACATTATGACATACAATGAATACTACTTTCGGCTTCGGACTGTGGGTGATCTACTCGACCATACGACTTGTGGCTGTATGATCTCTCTGTGAAACCCGGTCGCCTTTTTATATAGTTTATTCCGGAAATTCCGATTAGGAAAAATCTTACATTGGAATACTTGCCCTACGAGTCATCGTTATTTTTCTGGATCGTTCGCTTTTAGTCATGTTTACATAATGTGGTTTGTGCTGAATCAGCTCGGCGACTGTTTGGTAATGCAACATGCAGCTGAAAATTTCCGAATGCAGTTTCATTTAAAGCTTAGTCCTGACTCAAGGCAAAGCCTTTGAAAAAGCATTATATTTTCTTCTTTGCCTTGCCCATTATAAGTCACACAGATACTTCTGCAAATAATTACGAGAGCTCTTAGATTTCAATATTTCAAGTTTATACATACCGAGTGAGCATTTTCAATCCGGGACATAGGAAGTTAGCATGACTACCCTTAATAATGACATATTTGATTAAAATCGTATTAAAAATTATTGAATTTAAGTATTATAATTTTATTACAAACTAAAGATTAAATACAAATTGAACGTTTTCTTATAAATTATAGTAAAAATTCAAATAATCCTCCATTTTGCGCCAAACAGTACCCTAACCTATCATAAAATCCATTAATCACATTCGTTAGTGTTTCAGCGTTAATGTCATTAAAAATGTCATTATTAAGGATAGTCATGCCTATCTCCTATGTCCCGGATTGAAAATGCTCACTCGGTATAATGGATTGTTCCGAAAAGAAAACACAAAATAAAATAATACATATCCGCGCTTCATTCCTGGTTATCAACAATAGAAGACCCCCATTACTAACTTGGCAAGATTTATGCCTCGCATCTGCGGAAAATAAATATTGACCAAAAGAAAAAAAAAAAAAACTAATACAAAAGCGGTGCTGCAAAGATTAATGTAAGAAATCTTCTGTAAGAAACCCAAAACGATGATTTTTAGCTACATTAATAATTTATGAGGCAGCATTCGTTATTTTAGTAGACGCTATCTCAACAAGTAGAGTTGATTTTATCAGCGGCGTCTGTATAAATACAGGGTTGTTAAAAGCACAAAATAGAGAAGTACGTGTTTAATAATTTATGCAAATGAAACGAACGATTCGGAGCGATACGACGCGTTGTGTAATTATTTTAACTAGAGAACGCTGTATCGAGTGTTACAACGATTTCTATCGCACGATTTAATACAATGTTCTGCTTACATTAACTCACAACGAACGTAAATCTAACGTCGCGGCGGTTTCTTTTATTTTTGGCCGATTTCCGTGCGTTTCGCCGGGATAAATTTATTGCCCCGCCTTAAATACGGTTTCTCTTAAAGAAAAATAATGGCTCGATTTAAATTTAAAAATTATGCAGCTCGAAAGTCGTCGTCATTTCATGATGATAAATTATTTATGCCCTTGCACATTTCGAATAAACAACGTCGTTTTGCGACGTCTGTTCGCTACAATTTATGCCGAGGCATTTCGACGCAATACGTGCAGAGTACAGCGTGGCCAAAACATGTCACTCCGAGATTAAAGAGATATATTACTTTGTGAGAGGAAAACTGGATTAAGAATGTCAATACGGACACAAAAGTTTCCAGCTGTTTTCGTCGACGCCACCGCAACTTCCACTTCGCGAAAGCCATCTAAACTCAAACGAGGAAAGCTCACTTCTTTTACTTATTAATGAGTTTTTCTTTAAGAAATATATAACTTTAGAGGAGAATTGCTTAAAACAAGAGAACTAAGGATTAAGGAAATACATTAAGAAAAATTGGAAGAAGAAAAGTAGAAAAACCAAATCGGTTTAATTTTGAGCTCGAAACAGGACAAGCTCAGATTAATTAAACGCGTTACGACGATACGTCTCGTCGTACTCTGATTATAATGATTAAACGCACGTCCTTATGAACACATTACATCCAACAAACCAGCCGCGGCGATGTTATTGCACGCCATTTGTCACCGGAATACGAATATATTAAGGTTTGCGTATCAGGTTTTCACATTGTTTGCCACCACTTCGGCGTTACGCCTTGGACACCTGGGGATGTATTCATTTTATTGAGGTACCCCGCAATTTGTTATTAGTAATTGTATGGTGATTCATAACTTGCGAAGACGAATACAAATTGGATCTAGGTATATCGATACTCCTCGAGAGCATTCGAGCAAAAACTTTTGTTACACAGTGTACATGTATTCTAAAACGATTCTATATTTATCAGATGGACATACATAAATACACATATTTTCAAGACACTATAAAAACGTAAATGTATTTCCTACACGTAAAAATTTTCGCCCCAGCGCCAATAAAAAGTGCGGAGTATCTGACATTAAGGAGAGAAAAATGGGCCCTTTCTCCTGTACCTTTCGACAGTTATTAATATTTTTATCTACGACAGCATACATTAGGTCATATAGGCCCCAGGCGGGGTATAATAATAAACTCTGGCAAAAACGTTTCACGTTCCCCATTCGTAACTATTGCTCTGAAAAATTTTTCGTCCTCCTAGCCGGAGAGTGCAGTAGACAGGGACGTAAGTTTCCCGGTTTTATTGAGATGGAATCATCAACAGATGACGGACGGCGAACAGCTTGCTGCTAATGACCATAAACTCGGCCGAGAAAATATTTCTCCCGAGTGATTGCCTTAAGCTTGAAATATGACGCATCTCTTTATTACTCGTTTAAATTTTATGTTCAGTTTCTCGTTTTCACTGATATTAAGCTCAGTTTAAAAGTAACTATATCGCGTAGGGATTAATATTTGAACAAGCTTAAGGGTTGGAATACACGGTCGAAATACATCGAATGGCTAGACAACGCAGCCAAGTCGGATTTTCCTGACACACGAATGATATGTGAACATTCAGCATAATCGGGCGATTTCAGTTTAAGAGTATGAATGCACGGTTCAGATTACTTACTAAAAGTGATCCATGTAATGAAGATCAAGCTAAATACATAATTAATTAAATTTTTCTTTTAATTGAAACTAATTAAGGTAATTTCGATTTAATTTTTAAGAAAAAGTATTGATGTATGCGTTCAAAGCTCCTCTGATTAATGAAACTTTGGCGCATTTTGATTCCCCATGAATATGTTTCGAATTTCCCTTTATTTATTTGCGAGTGATGGATTAACCGAACCGCGCAATTCATTTTTTATATTTATCTTAAATGTGTACCGATGCAGCTGATGTATTTATTATGCACGCGCAATTTATCATTCGCATATGGCGGCGTTTTGATCGACCAGTGCCGGTGGTATTTCAAAATTACGTTGTTTTCTGCAGTGATAAATACACATTTGAAGCGGTAAATTTTAAAACATTATTGTCCGAATATGAGCGGATAGATAGGGAACTGCCTAGGCCGTATCGAATATAAATGGAAATCAATGCTATACATGAACTAATACAATTAGAAATATTTCACAATGTATAAATACTAATAGAATGTCAAATAAATTTCAAATGTTCCATTTTAATTTAAAGTACATACACAAACAGTTCGTTTTTTAATATATACCGATCGATCGATATGTCAAAGAACTAGTATGTACTTAGCTACTCGTAGCTCCTTCTAACTTTCGTGAAACGGCCTTGCGGCTTTTGTCATGTCACATCATTTCGTCGTATTTTCTAACTCGGATCTATACGATCGGAATATCTCATTAAAAATAAAATGAATTCATAACTAAAAAAAATATACAGTGTGTTTAACTCACTGTACATTAATTGAGCACGAAATAGACCATAAATCAAATCCTTCCTGAATATTCATAAGCGTATTGTCACTGCGGTAATTATATTTGTAGTAATGAATTTTTCATAAAAACGTTCAGCATATAACTTAGGAACGCCTTCGTTTTGCATATAAATTAGATTTTTCACTAAATTAATCGAGTAGGAGGTGGCGCATGCGTGAAAACTGGCGACACCTATAAATGCAATCCATCCGTCTTCATATTTCATCAGTGAATGAGGTGGCACTCCGATGGCGGCAAGCTCGACAAAGGATATCTTGCTGAAGCTTCGTCTCCCACCGCTCGTTGCATGTATATTCAAATATCTGGAATACATAATTTGGAATTCGTTCGAATTTGAAGTGGCTGGAGTCCAAGCAGTCTTCCATTTGCGCTCGTTGTTATGTTAATATACGTAAATAACTTCCTTGTGCAAACGAAGAGCCAAGCCAATATGGAAAACAACGATTTTTTTAAATTATAGGAGTCATGGTTATTTTTAGAGACAACGTCGCGTCGGTGGTGTAATTTGGGATCACAATCGAATTTAGATGATTATAAACTGGGAAATAATCTAGGAAGACTGTTGCCCATTATTTTTCATGCCTTCCATGCTTAAAACGTGTTCCAGGCAGAAGAACGAAGATCAACACGATTCCAGCCCGGAAACCCAGAGAAAGCAATCAGAATAATTGTAATTAGAAAAAAAAATTTTCTGGACACTTTTTCTTCTTCTCTTACCTTCCTGCCTGTTCAGGCGATTTAGAACTTCGTGTCCTTCTCTATTCGCAGCTTTCGTTCGTTTCTGTTCATTTTATTTCGTCTATTGTCTTTACGTATAATTTTTTCAGTCCACTTTTGCCTTCCTAGGCCGTGTCCTTCTTTACCTGAGTCTAATAGTACTAGACATATTTTTCTGTTGTTCCATCTTAAGCATATACCCAAGCCATGAATTACTTTTTTCTATCCCTCAGTATTGATTCCTGATCCCATATTTTTTACCTTTTTATTTAACTTATATCATTTGGATTTATTAGTTATTTTCGTTATGAACTCAACGAAAGAAAGAGTACAACGAAGGAATGAGCGAAGTAAGGATCACGAAGTGTCTACGAGATAAGATCAATACAAATTGAAAGCGAAGAAAGGGAAAGAAAGACACCGAAAAGAAGATGAAATAACAAATGAAGTAGAACTAGAGGAGAGCACAACTGATGCAAGCACAGGAATAAATGAAGAAGAATTTGGAGAAGACACCTAAGAGATTATTCAAATATTTCACAAGACTTACAGTTTTTCCTCTTGTCATATTCTTAAGCCGCGTGCTGGATTTAGAATACCGTGCTCATCTCTACTCGCTATTAATTTTCCTCTTGTTCATAAATAAGTTGTACCAAATGATTGCTTCGAATCTTCGTTGGACATCTCCTTTTTCTTTGTCTCAGTCTATTGGCTTTGAACAATTTACTTGTCCATCTTAAGCACACGTCATGTACATTCTTACCAAATGCTACTGTTTTTTAAAGAAACGAAACCAGTGTTAGCAGTTACCTAATAAAGGTCATACAATCGTGCCTGAAGGATCTATATGTGGTGACACCTATAGAAAAGGAAATATAGATTATGTGTGAGGTTCCTTAAGACTCTGTTCTGGGGCAATGCATTGCAACCTCTTATACAACGACCTGGTAAAACATGGACCAGGGCGTGGTTACTATTGTATACGCCGACGACCTTGCGGTAATAGTGTTACGTTATAATTTACATATCAATAAATAAGGGACGTATACATTTATTAAAAGTAATAAGCTTACGTAATTCACTTTATAGCAGGTTACAAGAAGAGGAAACTTACTTCTGACAAACTGTACACTTGAATCAAATGAAATGAAATGAACTTCTCGAGTATTTATACGGTTTAGTTTAGAAAGCTCGACACTCCTGTCGAGCTTATGCAATCTGTGAATAATTCATCGTGTTGAAAGTTGTTTCGGTGACTTATTATCATTAGGTCACCTTTGGTCAAGGTTACTAAAGAGACAAGGTTGCCTGGTAACTTTCAACGTCACCACAAAGTCACTCAGTAGGCCCATTTAATGCATTTACACAAATAGATGGCCTACTGGCTGACGCGTCACTCCACGAGTTACCAGGCAACCTTCTCTCTTTAGTAACTTTGGCCTTTGGTAGTCTAAACTGCTTTAATGTCATTTGTTTATATTAACTCTATTTTTCCTGGTTTTTTGTCAAGAGTAAGCGGCCTGTTTGATAACAGATATTGTATTCGAGGTTGCACGTTGGCGACGTTCTAATTTCCATGTTACAATAGTCACTGCTAAAACATGGGTAGCATTAGAAGAAAAGGCACATTATGCCATGACCAAGATCAAAAACTAGCTTAAAAATCACCAGCTGAAGCTATCCACGACCAAAATAGAAACTGAGACACTTGCTACATACAGACGATGAAGCAACACACAGGAATGAATTGAAATACCTAAGAGTGCACCTCGATAGAAACCTTAAGATGACCACCCACGTGAAGAAAGCTTGCAAACGGGTAATAAATCCCTAATGGCACTGGCAAAGCTTTTGCCGAAAATAGAAGGAGCTGGCAGGAGCTGTACTATCTACGATCTTGTACGCAGCTCCTGTATGGATGACCGTCCTTAAGTATAATCATTACGAACGACCCTTCAAGCGATAAATAAAAAAATAGCAATCCGAAATACCTTTGCTTACTTTGAGTGTGTTGGATGGTCCGAAACTAAAAACGCAGCTAGGAGAAGTGTGGAAAAAGCCAATACTACAGAAAATTTGGCAGACATACCACTAGAAAGTGAGATCCAGTGGAACAACGTCACCAATATGCTACGAGAAATTATGAAAACTAAAGCTCAAAACCAGAAGAACCTGAAAAACTGAAAACTGATCAGATAGATACTTTTACCACCTGGTATGATGACAGTATGAAATTTCCGATGGAATGCTTCGCGGCAGATTCCGGAAATCCATAGCTACAATAAAGGATTAAAGAGTTTAGTTGATAGGCGCCCCCGTTGAAGAGCCGTGAAGGCGATAACGGGGGTGAATCCATCACATTTGAACACGGAACTACCGTTGATGATGTCTTTCGAAGATTCTCCAAACCTCTCAAAAAAAAGCTTCCTTTTTCCGTCTCTCCTTTTCTTTTATGTTTTTATTCATTTATTCTACTTGGTTTCATTAGGTGTTAATAGAAAAAAGATAGCTGGGATTATTTGGCTACATCGAAACAATGAGCGAGTCAACCACTACAAGTTTATTAATAAAAGGGAAAAGTAGAGAGGGGAAAAGCAGCTCAGTTAGCGCATAATGAAAGGGGGAAATGAAAAAACTTGGAGCCTTCAAAGGATAATCACACACTTCTTTTTTCCATGTCCTTCTTCCTTTTCAGACATCACTCTCTCCTATCCACTGCTTTCATTGCATCCTGCTTCTAAATACCATTTTGTCCATCCTAATCCAGGTACGTCGTTTCCCTTTCTTCTAAGTACCTATGTAAATATGCAGGTGGTTGGTCAGTTTTATGACACACATAGAATACGTAAGTTAAGACCATTACCCAACACGTAACTGCCAATGAGTCGAAGCTCCCGTTCTTACAATGTCGTTGTCAAACAGCTCCAACTTTGTATTTCTTACAAACTTATTCTAAATCGAATCCGATCATACACTACTCAAGCAGCACTTTTTTGAGATTTAGGGGAAAAATTCCTCATTGTTGTTTGCACACCGTAATAAAACAGAACACCTAAGTATGTTACTAAATTATTTTGCTGACGAGGCCCCAAGCAGGGTCGAAACAGCTATACAGAGGATGCTCGTAACAAAATTTTTAAAAACTTTCAATATGCTGTGACAAAAAGTTGTTGCAAGTCAAATTTCATAATTGGAAAACTTAAAATTATCGACTTATTGAGTAACAAACATTTTAGTTGAGCATGTAAATTCCGATCATTCTTTGCAGTACGACAACCGCGTTAATTCGGTCACTTGGTAACATGTTTGATCATAGTTCAATTAAGTGATGCGACTTGCAATAATTAGCGTAGGTGGGGACCCGATGTTTTAAAAACTCTTTTACCTGGAAAAGGGGGCAATTTTTGTAATCGGTACGAAAAGTTGCGGTTAGGCATCAGTGCCATTTTTCCTTAAGTTAAATTTAGTGTTAAGTATGATTAGTGTAATTATGAGTAAGTAACTTTAATATATTTTATTAATTTTACTAGACATTTCTCTGTTCCCATCGCGATTTCCCTAGAACCCTTTTCAGCTCTTTTAGAACCGTTTGCCTGACTTGGAAAGCTCGGCCAATCAGGATAATTCAGGCATACGGATTCGATCTTAGCGTCTAATCAATTAATTAATTGTTTAAGTGTAATTATTATATACGAGTTCCGCTTGCTCGGGTGACGTGTTTGACGATTTAAACGAGGCTCGTATAACATTGGTGTCAGGTATCGTTAATTTCTTTGTAAGCATAAAATTGCGGTGTTCTATTTAAAGTCGGGTTATTAATAATTTTGAAAATGTGTGCTTAGAAGAAATTACGGAAACGTAACGGTAGCAGAGAATTGTTTTATTGTACATATATATTTATATTTTTAAAATTATTATAATTACAAAAAAAATAATAATAAGGAAAATGCCCGAAACTAGAGCGCAAGCAAATGCCGGTGCTCAATTATATATCGATACTCAAAATGTAGGTTCACAAAATCCACCAGATCCACAACTAGATAGTGGTGCCGTAGCAAGTCTTATAAATACGATAATGGTTTTTGAAGGACGTAAAAATGTTAGAGATTTTATAGAATCCATTGATGAAGTAGGCGAAATTGCACAATGGTCGGACAAGGAAAAATAACAGTCGCAAAATTAAAAATGAAGGGTCATGCTAAACAATTTCTGCGCGCCAACTGGAACATTTATCTTTAGCTTGAATGAATTTAAGAAGGTCGTTAAAGGAATTTTCGACGGAGCCGAATCCACAACAGGCCGCTCAAAGTTTGCTTTGTTATCAGAGGCAGGGAGAAACTGTAAAGGAATATGAGGTGCGTTTAAAAATTGCAGGAATGACCACCTTATCCAAAGGAGATGACCAAGGATTGAATGCGACAAGAACTGCTATTTTAGAAGAACAATTATTAACGCAATTCTGTATAGGGGTAAGAAAGGAATATCAACGTTATGTGCTTTCCTCAAACGCAAAGACATTTAAAGATGCGGTAGCTGTAGCTACAAAAGAGGAATTAAATGACAAATTAATGCGAGATCTGTAAGTAAAGATATTAATCTAATAAATCATAATAATTTCAGGCAGAATAGACAGAATTACGATAAATTTCCAGCACAGCACCTAGGTAGTCGTTCGACGGAAAAATTTTCTCAGAATGCAAAAATCAGGCACGACAACAAGGAAAACCGCAAACATACTCACAGGAACAAAAGTACAGGGCCAATTTTTTCCCAACAGAGGAATTTCAGAAGAGCGGAACAAAAATCAAATAACTCTAAAACCACATGTTACGTTTGTGGGAAAGAAGGGCATATATCCAGGTTTTGTCGGAATATTAATTTAATTACATGTTTCAGGTGTCAGCAGAAAGGACACATATCAAGGGATTGCAAAGCTGCGGTTCAAATTATAAATGATTCTCAGAATAATTCTTTAAACACGAATGCGACCTTGGCAACACCCCGACCCAGGGCGCAATAATACAATCCAAAGAAGAGGAAGTTCCTGCAGTTAATGGAATCGGCACATCAATGTGTTCAATATACGTAAGTGTAAATGGAAATATTAAATGTTTCTTAGTAGATTCCGGAGCTGCAGTGTCCATTGTGAAATGGAGTGTAATAGGGGAGGAAAATCAAATTTCGGGAATAGATCCTAAAAGAAATATTACAAGTATTTCAGGTATCACACTACCAGTGATCGGTAAGTCGGAATTGCAATTTAAATTAAAGGGTAAAATAATAAACCATGATTTCATTGTATGCGAAAATAGTTTGCATCTTTCAGCAGACGGGTTATTAGGAATAGATTTTCTCAGGAAGAATAAAGCTGTACTAAATTTAAGAAATAATTGTTTGATTTTAGGGAAAGTAAAAATTCGTCTTGGAAATGTAACTAATAGGGAGAGTTTTGTCAGTAAAGACGAGATGAATTATGTGAGACTGAAAGAAAAAATCAAAATTCCACCAAGATGTGAAATAATTGTCGCGGGAGTTCAGTCTTACGAGTCTACAGAATCGGCAATCATTGATCAACCAATTGATCAGCTGCCTGGAGTAATCACGGCGAGAGTTTTATGTTGTCCAAAGAACAAGGAAGTACCTGTACGTCTCATGAATATTGCACAAAAGGAAATCGAATTGTGCTGGGCAAATCAGGGCATATCCAACAACGTAGAGGAGGATTTAGAGCAGGTGGGAATGGTAGATTACACAAACTTTGACCTAGGAAATAGTTTGCAGCTTGATCATCTCAATGAAGATCATAAGAGTAAGCTATTAAGTTTATTAAATAAATTTAAAGATATTTTTTTTAGCAAAAAGAGTAAATTGAAGGCTACAAACTTAGTGAAACACAAAATTGTTGTTGATAATGTACCACCAATTGCTAAACCTCCATACAGAATCCCATGGACCCAAAGAAGTATTCTTAAGGATCAAATTCAGGGTATGTTGGACGAAGGGATAATTCGCGCTTCTAAATCCCCATGGTCTGCTCCCTTGTTTAATGGTCCACAAAAGACATCATCTCCAGAAGAGTCGCAGGTTCGAGTTTGCATTGATTACAGGGGTCTCAACATGGTCACCAAACGAGATTTTTATCCGATACCAAATATCCAAGAAACATTGAACCAACTTGGAGGAGCAACCTTATTTTCAACATTAGACTTGGCTAGTGGCTACTGGCAGGTAGAAATAGATGAGAACGATTTTGAAAAAACCGCATTTTCAACGCCAGATGGACATTATGAGTGCTTACGCATGCCTTTTGGTTTGGCAAATGCTCCATCGACTTGGCAGCGCTTAGTGAACGTTGTCATGAGTGGCTTAACAGGTATATCGTGTTTTGTATATTTAGACGATGTCATTATTTTTAGCTCAGACGGAGTCGACGATCACTTGAAGAAATTGGAAGAAATATTTCAGAGACTACGACAAGCTAATCTTACGTTGAAGCCTAGCAAGTGTAAATTTTTGAGTAAAGAAACAAAGTACTTGGGCCACAGAATATCAACAGAAGGCGTAAAACCAGACGAAGAAAAGACGAAAATTATTGAGAGATATCCAGTTCCAAAAACCCCCAAAGAAGTTAGAAGTTTTCTGGGATTGGTCGGGTTTTACCGTAAATTCATTAAAAATTTTTCCTATATAGCGAAGCCTTTAACAGATCTGACCAAGAAAGATAAAAAATTCACATGGAATGAAGAATGTCAAAAATCTTTTGATGTGTTACGAAAAGCCTTAACAGAAGACCCAATACTCAGGTACCCAGACTTTTCTAAACCATTCATTCTAACAACGGACGCCTCAGGTGTAGCCTTGGGCGCTATTTTAAGCCAAATGGAAGGAGGATTTGAATGTCCAATTGCATATGCTGGCCGAGTATTGAATAAAAGCGAACAAAAATTATAGCGCAAACCGAAAGAGAATGTCTCTGGTGTAATTTGGGCAGTGAAGTTTTTCGTTGTTATCTGTATGGATCGAAATTTAAAATTGTCACGGATCATAAACCTCTTAAATGGTTGATATCATTAAAGGATCCAACATCCAAATTAGCCAGATGGGCCATCACACTTAGTGAGTATGATTTCGAAATTATTCACAGATCCGGACGAGAGAATGGAAACGCCGACGCATTATCTCGTATACCAGTTTATGCAACCGAAGAAGTTAAGTATGAAGTGGTATGGGACCGACAGAGAATCCGGAATGAACAACAACTGGATGACGATTTAAACACGATCATTCAGGAAATTACACGTAATCCAGGAAATGAGGTTGTACTCTTTAGATGATGAAGGCATACTTTATCGTACAAGAAAATTAGGGGATGATCAAGATCATCTGGTAGTACCAAAAACAATGGTAAATAAAATTTTACAATCGTTTCACGACGCACCAATGGGAGGTCATTTGGGTTTGAGAAAACTCTAGAAAAGATAAGAAGACGGTTCTTTTGGAAGAATATGAAGACGGACGTAATGAACATATTGTAAAACTGCTTACCTTGCCAAGAACGAAAGACATCACCACATAGAAAAACATGCACCAATTCAGCGATTCCAAGAAGTCTCAAACCGTTTCAAAGAACTTCGATGGATATAGTAGGTCCTTTTCCAAAAAGCGACACAGGTAATAAATATCTTTTAACCTTCATGGATACATTAACTAGGTACGCAGGAGGCTATTCCAATTCCGGACCAAACATCTATAACAATAGCTGGCGTTTGTCACGAAAAATTATCACTCGGCACGGAGTTCCACAACAATTACTTTACGGACCAAGGAGCTAATTTCTTGTCAAAAAATGTTTAAAGAAGTATGTACTTTTACTAAAAATTACCAAATTGTAGATAACGCCTTATCATCCTCGTGCAATGGAATGATAGAAAGATGGCACTGAACACTATCAGACATCCTGTCTCAATACGTAGATTATGACCAAAGAAACTGGGATGAATGGGTTCCATACGCGTTAATGGCGTATAGATCATCTATTCACAGTGCCACTGCAGAGTCTCCTCATTATTTATTATATGGAAGGAAATGGAGCCTTTTCGATGATATAATAAGCGCTAGGAGAGTAAGATGATACGGAAGAAAACTATGCGGCGGAACTTCAGGAAAGGTTACATTCAGCATGGAACAAAACAAGGGAAAAATTACAACAGGCTGCGATAAAACAAGAAAAACAACAACACAAGAAACTGAAAAACCCAGCTTTCAGGTTGGTGACTTAGTATTAATACAAAATTCCGTTGTAGGTAAAGGTCACAAGAAAACTGGCTAAGGCATGGAATGGACCTTATATAGTACTGAGCAAAAGGACCAGTCAATTATTCAATAAAGAAAATTGGTGGACGGAAAGAAATAATACATGCGAATCGCATGAAGTTTCTATCACAACCAGACGAAGATTTAGAAGAGGAGGTGGAAGAAGACGAAAATAAAGAAGACGAGGTAACAGACGAAGAGGAAGAAGACAGTGGGGAAGAAGAATTCAACCAATGGGATGACGAGGAAGTTACTTTGGTACCCCAACGGATGCAGACACATCGGTATGCAACAAGGAGTAGGGGACCAGTTCCAAATTTCCAATGGATCATGAATAGTCCTATTGAGTATGGATAGTTTTCTTTCTTTCGGAATTCTTATTAGTATCACTTAAGTGGTGATCTGGTTCGGAATTTGCGAATTTACGCTACAAAAGAAATAAAATAATAACAATACCAAAAATTAGAATAAGTAACATAATGTAGTCATATATTTTTTAATTTCTTTTTGTTAATAGACGCTCTTAGGATAATTATTTTTCCTGCTTCCGTCAGCTGACCGAGGAGGCGTTATTAGAAAATGGCGTAGTGTTCTTCAATGAAGGAGAAATACTACAAACGGGAGATCGATGGACACTAGTCTTGGACGTTAATTTGAAACAATATTCTGAGCCAATCCAACACATCATGGCACAGCTGGATTATACCAAGGATACTCAAAGCAAACTTACAAATCACAGCGGAAGAGAATGGAAATTGGTCAACACGGAAATACAACTGCTAACAGATCAAGGAACAAAGCTAAAGGAGGAAATTGACAACTTGGAGGGAACACTAATTAAAACAAAGAGGATGACAAGAGGACTTTTCGATGTAGGAGGGTATGCGCTTAAATTTCTTATCGGTACGCCAGATAACAGTGATTTAGAAAATATTAATAATGCAGTTGGAGATCTTGATTTAAGGTTAAATAAAATGTCACACATAGTACATTCACAAGTTACAGCTCTTAATATAACGTATAATATGGCTAAACAAAATCAATATCAAATTAAAATTATTAGAACTAATTTAAATGATATAATGGATCATATTACGAAAGTCACTAATACAGTCAACAAATTGGGGTGGGAAATTATTGTAACAGAGGAATTACAGGCCACATTGCGGATAGCAGAAAGTCAGATTTCACTATTAAGGGAGTCATTAACTCGACTTATGCTTGTTTCTGGATGAGGCAAAAGCAAATTTTTAAGTCCGTACATATTATCACCCTGTAGACTTTTCCACTGCTTTGTTTCGGAAATTAGTAGCAACCTTAAAGAAGATTTTATGATGCTTTTTATCCTGTAACTCAAGAAAATATAAATTTGTATTATGAAAGTGCATTTGTTAGGGTAGCCGTATGTAATAAATCTTTAAGATGGTTTGTTGAGATACCTTTTACGAACGCCAAATCGTCAATTTCAACTTTATAAAATAAAGAAATTGCCGTATAACCGATCGAATTTGTTTCGGTATATGTAGATGTAGAGAACGAATATCTAGCTGTTTCAGTTGATCGTACTCGGTATTTGAATTGATAGAGAAGATGTAGATTCTCGTCATGGCGGGACACTGAAGATATGTCAACCAAGGAAGCCAGTCATCCTAGATCCATTAAGCTAGTTGCGCTTACGCTCTGTACTCAGAATAAAATGGGATTCTCAAACCTGTGCAAAATTCTAGTTAGAGTCAACCCTGCACCAGTATTCTATCGTACTAACCTAGGAATCAGTGGGTATACAGCGTCCACTCACCAGTTATCCTGACTATACAGTGTGGTAAAGAAGTGAAACACAGAAAACTGGAAGGGATAGGTATAATTAGTATTGATAGTAATTGTTTTGGGAAAACGGAAAAACTGTTACTACCATCGTATTCTAATATTGTTTCAAAAATTCCTAAGAATTCCATATATACTCCACCAAATTTCAACATTATTACGGATGGAGATCTTTTTCAGAATATATCAGAAGTAATTAACAAATTGCAACCAGTCATATTTAAGAAACTAAAATTTAATGATACTTTTGGATGACATAAACATCAATCAAATTGAAAATCTAGTACGAGAATATGATGAAACTACACATAATAAAAACTGTAGTTACTGTTTGACTTGGGTACAATACACAATTATAGGAGTTGGAAGCATTATCATTTTGTATTTAATAATTAATGGTCTTAAATTTATATTGCAGGAATA
Organism: Dorcus hopei; assembly: GCA_033060865.1. Taxonomy (NCBI): domain Eukaryota; kingdom Metazoa; phylum Arthropoda; class Insecta; order Coleoptera; family Lucanidae; genus Dorcus; species Dorcus hopei. The sequence continues at coordinate 44,838,100 of CM065426.1, read as the reverse complement.
AACGATTAAAGCCAATTCCGACACAAGTAAGACCCGTAGTAGTACGTCCCGAGCTTGATTACCTAGAGCCTCGACAAATTTCGGAGCCATTGCCTCTAGTTCCGATATCTAGTAACAGGAGAACCTGTCATTTTTAAAACAAAAAAAGAAAGAAAGAGAGAAGCCTAGGGGATGTACACTTCTCAGTGTGCATAATTGGAGGACTTGCAACGTACCAGGCAAACCCCAAGCTGCAGACCCTTAGGAGAAGGCCATTAAAATGTATGTATGTTTTATGACCAATTTAATAATTGTAAGGTGACCTTTTCCTAAGTTTTGTGTATGGGTAGATTATTAATAAGTTATAGTAGAAATAAGGGATTAAGGGAAAATTTATTTAATAATAATTACGTACAAGAAAGTTTATAAAAACTGTCAGAAATTGTCGTCAAATTTTTGTTTTGTAAGGAATTGTAACTAAATATCTCAGAAAACTTAACATTGTTTCCGGTTCAACTACATTCGTGGAGAGTTTAAAGGAGAAAAGAGATGGTAACCACATTACAAGATGGACTATTTGGTGAAGCCATAAGAATACGTCGAACCTAGAGTCAAGAAGATGCCAATGAAAGGAAGGGTAGAGCGGTTCAAACCAATGCAGAAACCTGGATGTGAAAAATTAATCAACGGTAAACAACTATCATAACACATCAGCCTGCCAGACACATCAGCTCTTTGGCATCATGACAACCACGATTTCCAAAGGAAAAAGCTCACTAAGGATCAATGGGTCCATCATCGACGTGGTCATCTCCGAAGTCCAGAAAGAAGCTCGAGGACTACTCCCAGTCATGTAGTAGAAATTTTCTCTTATTTGTTACAGTTCCGAATTTTTTTTTCTTGTTTACTAGTTTAAAAACTATTCGAAGTATATTAAACTGTTTTAGGTTGGGGCATTGTTGCAAGTCAAATTTCATAATTGGAAAACTTAAAATTATCGACTTATTGAGTAACAAACATTTTAGTTGAGCATGTAAATTCCGATCATTCTTTGCAGTACGACAACCGCGTTAATTCGGTCACTTGGTAACATGTTTGATCATAGTTCAATTAAGTGATGCGACTTGCAATAATTAGCGTAGGTGGGGACCCGATGTTTTAAAAACTCTTTTACCTGGAAAAGGGGCAATTTTTGTAATCGGTACGAAAAGTTGCGGTTAGGCATCAGTGCCATTTTTCCTTAAGTTAAATTTAGTGTTAAGTATGATTAGTGTAATTATGAGTAAGTAACTTTAATATATTTTATTAATTTTACTAGACATTTCTCTGTTCCCATCGCGATTTCCCTAGAACCCTTTTCAGCTCTTTTAGAACCGTTTGCCTGACTTGGAAAGCTCGGCCAATCAGGATAATTCAGGCATACGGATTCGATCTTAGCGTCTAATCAATTAATTAATTGTTTAAGTGTAATTATTATATACGAGTTCCGCTTGCTCGGGTGACGTGTTTGACGATTTAAACGAGGCTCGTATAACAAAGTGATCGCAGGATGTCGCGATTTAACCTTTTCATTAAATTATTTACATTAAGGATCGAGATATCCATCTCTTATTAAATTAATTCGACGAATAACTTGATTTCTCTGAATTGTTGATTGATTTTTGATGAATTGTTTCCTTGGAGTTATTCATCTAATAACTATTAGCTAGTTTATTAAGAGATGGATATCTCCGTCCTAAACATTTTGTAATAAACTAGATTTAACATGACTTGTAAGTGTTCTTGTTTATACAAAAGAAGAAAATGGGCAATAGATTGCGAAATCAGTTTAACGCCTCAATATATTACAATTTCACATGCACACAGGCTTAACTGCAAAATTGCATGTTTTACAAGAAACTTAACCGCTTTATTACAACGTCTGCATATTTACTGTCGTATATACAGCTGGCTTATCGTCTCATAACTGAAGTGTGTTTTATTTTAAAATAATGAAGCAGCAATTTATTTCAACTCTCTATATTCTTGAAATATATTTTACTCATTTGTAATCAGTTAAGCGCAAATTCGGAAAAACTCGGCTCAAAATGTGTCCGGTTATTCAAAGTATTCGCTCTAACGAATTCCCCCCTTTACATTTTCACTATTTAATAACGCCGAATTAAATTCCTAAATTAATGAAATTTCTGTGTCGGGAATGATGATTTTCTAACAGAGCAACCGCATCGAGTTCAGGTAAAGGACCTGATTGATGTGTACTTATAATTTGCTTACGTACACAAACGGCCCTTGTTTGTGTTGTTTCGCTTTGGTGGCACAGTTACTTGCAGTGAATAATAATTTGTTAATCCCTTTAAATATTTCAAACTGATAAGTGAAAATTTACTAATTATATCGTATTAAATTAAATTCTATTTTTGAGGAAAAGTTAAAAGAAAGAGGGACTGTATACCTAGTGAGATGTTTGGACTTCGAGGTGGTTTTTCTATTATACTCTTCGACATCAAAGTTTCCAAAATTTTCAGAGTAAGGATTTTCATATCTTTGAGTTTCTGAGTTGAAGATTCTATGACACACACTAAAATAATATAACTACCGGTAATGTAGATACAACTTTATCGAAGTAGTTAGTTCTTACACTTGCTCTGTTCTCTCGTTTATGAATAAAAAGTATTTCTTTCCATGTATCTAGGACTATTTCACTGTGAGTGAGTTTAAGGCTTCCGCATGAAAGCCACGTCTACATTTGCATCTAAATTTACATTACTTTCAGTTTGTATTATCCACTTTGGCAAAGAACAAAATAAGAAAGACCTTTCTTTTAGAAAATGTTTATTGATTTCATTTTATAACTATATCTTATGTGAAGACTGTCTTCATACATCTATTCTACACTTGAAAGAGTTCGCATGAAAATTTCGCGGTGTAAAATTGATTTGAACTGTGCTCTGGATTTTAGTTTCCGAGCTTCGAGATTGTATAATGCTCGACTGTTCTTGTGAAACCCATGGAGTTAATTATATCCAATATTCCAGACTTCCTCCACGAAGGCGTATTCATGGTATTGATGAAGAGAAATGACACCTTTAAAATTCAGTTTTCAATATATTTCTGAAAGACTTTGATGTAATTGTCAAGAAGCTTCTTAAACATAGACATTAGAAAAGCCAAAAAATGGTTCAATGCCAAAGCAAACTAAACCACATCGTCTGCTTATCAACTACCAAAGATTTTTAAGGGTTTTCCAACCAAATCCAAGTTGTTAAAAAGTCTCACCTAAAAGCCATGTGGATTCAACTAACCATATTCTTCCAATTCCAATGGAGCTTCCAATGGGCTTCTTTACTTTAATTTGAATTCAGCTGGAGCCCCATCCCCAACCTGAATTTGAACTTCGTCCTAAGGGGCGAAGAACAAACTGAGTCCTGATAACCACACGTCGATGAAGATCCTTTTTGAACCAGAACCTTATTATGGATCGACTGTGTTCTAGTAGCACAAAGAAAAATGATTCTTCCAATAACTGAATCATACACTAGCTATTTCATGGTGCTTCGTTGACGTACAAAATTGAAGTATATTTATCAATAGGAAATCTCGTAATTATTTCGTTTGATTAGTATCAAACATTATAGGGGCTTCTTATTTTGTAAAACATTAGTTGAATTGTACAGGAAATCACCGAAAGTGTGCATAAAAAATGCATGATTAAAAGTTATCCTTGTGGTAACAAGAATTTAATAACTGTTGCAACATGTAGTGCCCTTTATTCACCGACCTCGGAACATCCTATTATCCTCTCATCTAATAAATATACAAGAAGCATTTACAACATCCTTGTACTTAAGTTCACGTAATCGTAATATAATTACAAGGCCTCGTTCGGGACATTAATGACAGCTTGAAAACGTTTCAAATTTTAGACGCTTTCCGGCGGCGCAGTCACATAACAGAATTAAAGTAAGTGTGGAACATTAATTTGCGGCGGGGCGCCCATCCCCGTGATGAGATCTAATACAACGCGCGGTGGCGTCTAATTTCGAATAAAGCTACAGTAATGGCCCGGGGAATGGATGTACTTGTACAGAGAAGCAGTTATAATCAAGTGTCGTGCCTCTTGCTCGATTCTTAATGGCGAATTCTCATGTCTCGTGTTGGCGCGGTGCACGTCACTCTTTTTGCGCCGGCACACGAACGACTAAATTGCGTCATACATTTCCAAGTGCACGACTTCCTTAATATAAAACGATTTTCTTAATCCCAATCCTGGCACGAAGTGTAATGTCACTTAATTTTATCAATTTTCCGTTAGAACACACCACTACTCATTTTTTATATCGCTTACGTATCACTAACCGCTAATCTCCGTATTGTTTCATAAATGACTTGCCTAAACGTTTATTGTTTTACATCTGCGGGTCTACTGCGGGTTTATTGCACATAATAGTAATCTTTGCTCAGCTGGGGCATTTAAATCACATACGGTGCTTTTCAAACTTTTTTGTAAAAAGTAGAGGTAGATTTTTCCGGAGTTATTACTCACCTTTGTCCCAAACGTATTGCTGCGATATTTGCCTTTGCCTTTGGCAATTATAGAACCAAGTATTTAAAAGGCAAAAAAGGCAAAAATATTAAGAAAATCTTATTATGTTATGCAGGGACAAATCGTAGATAGTTTAGTCAGATAGTTAAAAAATACTAAAAACTAAATACCATGCAAAACGAAGTGTTGGACCAAGAAGTTCGTTGGGTCTTCAGGAGGCAGCCTGGATGAAGTTCTGTGCCGGGATGCAACGATTCCAGAAGAAGCCGAGTGCTCCGCTGACACCAAGGCATTGGCCGGTTCAAGACAACAGACTGGCAGAAAGAGAACGCTACTTTGCCTAGACGATGGCCGAAGGGTACGACCCAAGACTTCTCTAGTCTTGGACGTCGGTATCGACTACGCTAAACTGTTACGGGAAAACCTAAAAATCGACGACAAAGTTTAGTGAGTGTGTGTTTTAAAGGAAATAATGAAGTGAAGTGTTCATTGTAGTTTCTAAGAAACATTGAACAAAACTTTTAATTATTTCTTATTAAGAATTCCTTTTCATTTCAAGAGATTTTGAAAAGTGCGGTAAACAAAAACATTTAGGAATTAGTTAGGAATAGGAGATTTTCTTAATGTAAACAAACGCTTGTAGGTACGAGGGTGGATCCCTATGCTCTGCCCCTGACCTATTTCTAAGTGGTTGCTCGATTAATGTTTCTGACAGTTAGTTAACTGACATTTGTAAATCATATCTACATAACTTTGTATCTCAAAGCGTTGTTATGCTGTGGCTAATTCTTGAGCTGTGTATCGTGATTGTTCATAAAAATGGATCCCGTAGAACAAAGAGCCGTAATAAAATACCTCCAGAAAAAGGGCATGACACCAACTCAAATTCATGAAGACATTGTGACAACTATTGGAGAGTCTGCAGTTTCTTACGACATAGTCAAACGCTGGTGTCGAGATTTTAAATGCGGAAGAACATCCTGTGAAAACCAACATGCCGATTGCCCTTCCATAACGCTAACAATAGACAAAAACATTAAAAAGGTATACGATATCGTACTGCGAGACCGACGAGTACGCATCAGCAACATTGTGGAAGATACTGGCTTATCATATCATGTGGTTCAACACATACTGACTAAAGAATTAGATATGAAAAAGATGAGTGCAAGATGGGTGCCCCAAATGTTAACCATTGATCAAAAAAGAAATCGGGTGTTGACTTGTGCGCGTCTTTTGGAAAGGTACCAAGCAAACAAAGAGAACTTTCTTAGTCGGTATGTGACCATGGACGAGTCATGGGTACACCACTATGATCCCGAGACCAAAACGCAAAGTAAAGAGTGGAAACATCGCGGTTCTCCTCCTCCACGCAAATTCAAAGTCGTGCCGTCTGCTGGAAAGGTTTTGCTGTCTGTATTCTGGGATGCTCAAGGAATCATCCTAACTGACTATTTGCAAAAGGGACAGAGCATTACAGGGGCCTATTACGCACAATTGATTTCTAAATTGCGAGATGCTCTTAAAGAGAAACGCCGAGGAACGTTAAGGAACGGTGTGCTGTTCCATCAGGATAATGCTCCCAGCCATGTTATATTGCCAGGGCTGCTATACACCAAGCAGGCTTTGAATTAGTGGAGCACCCACCATATTCACCAGATCTCGCCCCCAGTGATTACAGGCTGTTCCCCAAATTAAAAGAAAACTTACGTGGGAAAAAATGAAAAAATATTCCAGTAATGATGAACTGATGCAAGGCTGTAGAGAGGTGGTTTGCAGAGGTAGGACAAAAAAATTTCCAGGAGGCTGTTGAGATGTTGGAGCACCCATGGACCAAGTGCATTAGTGTAGAGGGAGACTATGTCTAAAAATAAAAAAATACCTATAATGCCACTGTAGTTTTACTGTAAGGGGTGCAGCATAGGGATCCACCCTCGTACCTACCGGTATATGAATGTAATGAACATCATTACAGAAGTAAACAAGTGCTTCTATAGTTATTTACATTTCAATTTGAGGAAACGCATCTTTATACCTCGGCCATTTTGAAATACATGTTTGACAACGAAAAATTTGAAAGCCGTATCAAAACAAACTTGTTACCAATTACGGACAAAAATTTAATTAAGCGTCAATGGAAGTCGTAGCGTCCCAGGATATCTCGCTCGCGATCGCTGAGATTGAGCGCGCATGTAAGAGTGGGAGTGACTTGAGCGACGCCGACGGCTATAAAAGCGTACTACAACACTAAAATGAGTTATTTATCGAAGATAATTAACTCGAATCCGAGGCAACTCAGATTTTTCATCCGTAACCACTCAGTCCGAGCAGACATGTCTGAATAAGTCTGGCTACGTTAAATTTTTATTAGGCGGTACAATAAGTCGTTTACACTTTGTAAATATTTTATGATAGGCATAAAAATAAAAGAAGACGATTTATTTTTAATTGAAGATTTTTGTTTAAACATTTTGGAAAGAAGCAGAACTTGGAGAAATACTTTTTAAAAAATTCAGTATTTAAAATTTCACATAAATCAAAAACTTTAAACTGCAGGTAATTGAGGGCAGCTTGAGCGTGAGTTCGTCAGTCCTTGATTATTTAAATAAAATAATATTTTTTCCTATAAATAATAAAAATTAAATCAACGAGAAAGCATCCGTGCAAACGATCTTGTCTTTCACATAAAATAGATATTGGTTTGTGTCAAACAAGGGAGGAAGTAATTTCATGATGTGCGAACGCAAGGAATTACTTTGATGTTTGGGCATAAATCAATGTTCTTAAATTAATATGAAAATCAGGATCAACCCAGATTATACAGCAGTATGTTATAACATCGCTTCTTTCCTTATGTATTAACAGTGGTTACAGTAAATGAAACTTATTCGATTATGCACTTGTATGTGTTAATTTCTTCAATATTTTACAAAATATGTAAATTAATGTACAAGATATATTATTTAGTTATCTTGTGGTAAAATCAGTTTGAATAATCGGCACTTTCTTAACTGTGACTCAAATTTGTATACATGCATACAATATGCACTATATTAATTCTTAATATATTTTCTTTTTGTTTCAGGTAAGTTGAAAGTTATCTGTCCACCAAACCATTTGGAAAATAAAGTAAGAGACAACTTGTTCTTCTAATAATTCCTGCGTAACGTCCTAAATAAATTCATTTTTGATATAATTTTCTGGAATTATGTAATTCGATTTGAATGAGTTAAATTTCCTCCGCATTTTTAAACAAGATCAACAGAGAGAAGTTCCCACACACTCGTCAATTTTTAAGGTTCGTCCTGACGTGTGTGTAACACATATATTTTGTGAGTATGTTGAAGGACAAAGTCATAAATTGTACTCATTTGATGAAACTAGGTTTTGATCGAATAAATTTTATATAAAGCTACGCCTTTCCATTGAGCACATTCTTTTCTCGTGATGAATTATTTATAGTTATATGTACCGAGCAGTTTAATTTTTTATTTAAATTTATTTATCTAGTTTTTAAAAAATTTCTTGTAAGGATAAAATATCTTTTTTTTGTGTAGAATAACAACCACTTAATAGGCTTCGCGTTCAAGTAATATTGGTGTTTAATGCCGACCTGGAATTTTATATGTAATTATCCTGCAACTTTAATTCATTTTTCTAATATATCAGGAGAAAATAACGTATTGATTCGTACGAGGGTGAAATTCCACGTGGAAATGTATAATTTAGTAAAATACACCAAGTAAACTGTGCTACATGCATATTTTTGCATAGTTTAATATTAACGCTTTTAATAACGGTATGAAAATATCAAATACGTGAATAAATTTTCGCTCGTCTGTCTCTCTGTGTCCGGAGCATGGAGCAGAGAGAAACTTTTGTGCGCACAAATTGCAGAAGTAAGTAGCTGACGATTAGTAAAAAAGTACCTTTCCAAATTGTACACTTAAATGGAGTACTTTTTCAATTCCATTAATTATTTTATTACAGAGGACGTTGCATGTGATAAAATAGCACGTGCACGACTGCGATTTAACTGAGCACGCAAAAACGCAAACACAACTTGAAATTTTTAATTATAGTTTCAGGACTTAACTTTTAACGATAATATTCTATTTCAGCGAGCATTTACATGTTGTAATATTATCGCTCAAGGTTATTAATATTTAGAAATGGTCACTGAAAAACTTTAATTAAAATATTGCAAATTTAACAACATATGAGGACCGTTCTAGCAAAACAGGACATGCCCATTTTGTATGAAAAATGAGATTTTAGTAGAGAAGAATTTACTGGTTTAAATAAAATATGTTCATGTAAGCAAGCAATTCCAATTCATTATACTCTATTTTAAATGCAGAAAAAGTTAGTTATGTTCAATCGAAACTTAAAAAAATTTAACTCTGAAATGTAATTTTGATGTTCAATCAGATTTGCTAGAACGCTCCTCATGCGTACTGTTTAGTTAACTTCATAGTAGCTAGGTGGTAGCTAATCACTCTAATCAGTCATTAACTTTTACAAGTTAAAAAAATTGAATAATTGTCAATTTTGTGCACAGGCTAATGGGTACTTTAACATAAGAATAAATTAAAACAAACGTAAAAGCTCTTTTAAAGTTTCCAGTAAAATAAATGGTAATTCTTTCAAAGGAACCAAGTCAAAAAATTGAATTTTTAAACGATGGAAAACAAAAGAAATCCAGGAACGATACCACACCAAAGGATATAATTAGAAGATAACAGATAAAAAGAAACCAGTAGCTCTACCAAGAACAACAGTAATACTCGAAGGAGAATATACCAAAAGGAAGCTTTCAAGCTCAAACAGACAATCTCGATTGGAAAAAGAAAAGGAGTAGTTGAGCAAGCAAGTACAGACCAGGATTTGAAAAAGGATACGTCCAGTTGGCCTTCAAACGAGAAAGAAATTACGACATTTCAAAAGTAATAGCCACAACAGAAGAAGCTAATAAGAAATAATTTAAAGTAAATGGATAAAACGATGCGATGGATGTTGTTCTTTGAACACTCTGCCATTGTATAATTTAATCTTACTTTTCCGTTACTTCAATAACAAATAATTGAACGTACCTCCAACTTCAATAAAACTATTATATAATAACAGAGAGAAATTGCTTACCCACCGTTCCCAGTTCCGTTACAAAGTTTTTAATTGAAGATCTTATTGCAATATTAAATTTCCAAGTTTACGTGACTCATGCAATGCATTCAAATACAGTACACGTATTTCTGTACGCCGGCACAAATTGTGTAACGTTTTATTAATTGCTCCTTAAACTACTTTTAAATCAAGAATTGTTGCGTTGTTATTATTGTTTCATTAAACGAAAAAGTTTGCGCAGAAGTAACAGTTCGATCTTGAAACTGATCAAGCACCGAAAGAGTGGAACTTTTGATTACAACCTTGCATGTTTGCGACGCATTTATTCGATGCAATAGTGTTTGTAACTAACTAAATTTCAGTTCTGCTCCGTAAATTTCAGGCACTTGCTGCCGACCGAAACGTCTGAAAATTGTGTGGTGTAGATCCCTGTCGGTTTCGCTTATACATATATCCACACATGATGTGTTTATAAATGTCAAAGAAACGGAAGGTTTTATCTCAAGCGACGTAAAATATGCTTCCAGAGCATTTTCACCAGAGAAATAAGTTTCAGTTTATGGAGATATTTAAGTGTCATTCTGAAGGAAAATGGCACAATTTTAAATACAGTAATTCAAAGCACATGAGTACCACTGGAAACTGTGCGTTTTTGTTCCTCGTAAAAGTAAAATTTTCATGGACCTCAGGCGAACCGGAGCCAGGCAAATAAAAAGTTCTCTGTTTTCGACATGTTATTTACGGAATATTATTGAAAAGGGAAAATACAGTTTAATTACGTCTAAGACATTTTATTGCTTAGTCAAAGAATTTGGAAAGTCTGAGGAAAACATTGTCTGATGAAGTTTACCTACTTTTATGTGTAGAAGTTGAGAATTATTTTATATTATAACCGATTTGTGGTTTGAAATGCGCGGCAAGTTTACACCAATCAAATATGTCTTTTTATGCATACCTCTTGTTCTTCCCCCTCGCCAATGAAGCTGCATTCGATTCGCAGCCGAAATCAATTCGTTTTTATCAGTAGATCACTCAGAAGTGATCTGGATTTTCTGGATTTCTTTACGTTTGGCTTATGGTGAATCCTGCACGAATCGAACGTATACATTCTCTTTGAATCGATTTAAATCGATCCAAATCGGTGAATCGAAAGCAACTTAAGTTATGGCAACAGAATTGCGAATTTTCAAGTCGAAGTTAATTTGAAGATTATAAAGAAGCAATCTGACTTTATTGTTCTAATTGTATCGATAATTACGACTTTTTTGTTATAGTTAATGTATTCACACGACCAGGTTCTTTCCTCTCTTTTCTTTTTACCTCTGTGAGCGTTTAACTTTTAGAGTGTGCGCCATTGAATTGATTCAGTTTTTCTAACTTTTTCCTATCTTACAATTGTTTTAATTTCTTTTTTCCTCTCTTGCTTTGTATTTATCTTATCCAGTTTACTCAAAACTTTCTTGGCTTTAGTCAGGTTTCATTTTTTTATTTCTGCTTCATTTATCTTTTAAGTTACCTAACCTAATTCATCCTCACAATGTTTCTGGGCCAGTTCAGTTGTTTATTTTCTATTTGGTTTATTATATTTGTGTACATTTTTGTCTTGTTTCCTATATCCCCTATTTGATTCAGTCTTATTCGCTCTTTCTCTGGTATTTTTCTTTTCTGCTTTTGATTTCTTCATTTGCAAGGTTACCTGTGCAAGTTCTTTCTTATAAAATGGCCAATTTTTCTTCTTCACTAGTTTGTAATCCTTATCCTTTGGCGGTATTCTTGTTTAATCCAATACTAGATACTGGTTGCTGTTATGAAACAGTGTTCCCTGTCTGTTTATAATAGTAGTACCTAATAAACAGCAAGGATTGTTTAGCCTTTGCGGTTTTTGCTAGTTTCAATGTTAATAAACGAGGAAGAACTAGGGGGGATTAAGAAGAGTTTTGTTAAGGCGACTGGACAAAAAAATGAAAAGAAAAAGCAACGAAACTTGTATGTGACATGGAAAGAGGAACCTTACGACAGAGATAATAATTTGGAAGTGAAAGCAAAACAGGCCAAGAGTTAAAAATTTGTGTTTACTTATCTGGAACCAATAGTGACAAGATAATCGGGAAAAAATGAAGAAATAGAATCAAGAAGGGCAATTGCTATAAAGGGCTAGAAAGATGCGTGAATATAAGATAATAATAAGACCATCAGTGATGTAAGCAAGTGAGGTTTGGACTTTAATGGGTAAAACTAGTGCTGGGTGTTGGGAAAAGAAAAATTTTGAGAAGGATATATGCAGAAAAAGCAGAAGGAAGAGAGCTTTACGGCAAATTCTCAAAGCACAGAAAGTAAGATTGTTGGAACGCCTGACAAGAATGGAATTGATATGGAGGATACAACTGGGAGGAGGAGGAGGAGATAGAAATGAAAAATCGAGAACAACAAAAAAGGTCCTGCTTTGTTTCCTTTTCTCCTACTTGATTCGTTCATGTTCAATCCACTATTTCCCTCATTTTTTCTTTTCGGCTTTTGCTCTGTTTATCTTTTAAAGAAGTCTACACAAGTTCTTTCCTGTAAACTCCCCAAACTAGTTCAACTACTTCTTCATTACTATTCTAATTGCAATGTTCCTTATTTCCTTTATTCCACCCATCTGTATCTTCCTCGGTTTTTCTTACTTTTTTTTTAAATTAATCTATTCAGATTCAATCTTTCAATACCTCCGAACCAATTCAATTTTATTTCTTTTCTATTGGATTTATTACCTCAGTGTTTCGTCATTCAGAACTTTCAATTGTATCTAGAATTTTCTTCTCTTCTTTCTCTATCATTCTTCTTCAATCCATCCATGTCACTCTTCTTCCATTCATTTATATCTTTTTCGATCCTTTCTTCGCCCCTTCTTGTCTACGCTTTGATTATTTCCAAGTCATCTTTAAGTATTACCTTTAAGCAATATTTAAACATTTGTTTTTTTAGTTGTTTATTCTCTATTCAGTTTGTATTATATTGACAATAGTTTTGCTTTCTTTATTTATTATTTACTCCTTTTGAATCATCCGTATCATCTAGCAATTCAATCTATGACTTCCTCGATGTTTCCGTGCCCTTGTCTCAATTCAAATATTTCTTTTTAATTCAGTTTATTACAGTTGTAAATCATCTTGCAACTGGCTTTTTTCTTGCAGTTATTTAAATTTCTTCTGTGGTTTTTTCCATTTTGCTTCCCAATTTCCCCTATTATTATTTCGATTAGTTTTTAAGTAAACTATCTGAATCCGATCTAATGATCAAATAAGTTCATTATTGTTTTCGTATTTATTTTATACTGTCGCGTTAAAGAAAATTTATGAAATGTTACGAATAAGATTCGGCAATGTCTTTAATTTAATTTTATTTAAATCTATTTAAACTTAGTCCTTTTAATTCTTAATTAAAGTTTTAAACTTTAAACTTAATTACTTAACTTGATTAATATAACCTTAACTTTACTTACTGGTTCGCAGAGTTACTCGCTTGGGTTTTCTTACGCACTTCTAATTTACTAATCACTATCCGACAATTACTACGCTTACACTGCTACCTACATGACTGCTCTTAATTATTTGACTATCTGGCTATCACTGCTTCTTCACTATCTATTCTATATTGTTACTGCTTAACTATCACTCGACTATTTTCTTACTACCACCTGCGGGTTGGTCTCTTATCTTTTATACATTTCTAAATCTACGTCACAATCGGTTCTTTCGTCCTGGTGGCTGGGGTTCGGTCCAAATTTCTAAAGGTGTCAGCATCAATTAACCCTTGCCAAATTTGTTTCTTACAAACGTTCTAATTGCCTCAATCTTAATTGGCACATGTAAACATACACGCTTATATTTCGCAGAGCTTGCATAATGAAATGCGAGCATGTGTAACGCAGCTGTCCTACTAATTGTCAATGGGTGCTGATCCTGCATAATTTTGAAATGCACATAATTGCAATAATTACGAAACAAATTTTAATTTACTTATTTTCCCAGATAATGACATCGTGACAATACTTCTCTCCTCAGTTCGAACATCTATGGTTTTTGCTTTTCCATCTGAACCTTGGCATTTAATTAAACTTAATGATAGTGTTACTTATATGGAATGTAGTTGCTTTAGAGATCTCAACCTTTTGGCTTATTATGTCCAAATCTTTTCCACTTCCTTTCAAAGTAAAAACCCATCTTCATTCTATAAGGATCTCATATTTATTCTTGACCTTTCACCTTGTATCTATTCACTGTATTAAAATAGCGAATGTTAAAAGCGTTAAAGCGTTGAAAATTTGCGCTCTAAATTGTTTCCTAGTTTTAATCTCTTGGCTTTCAGCAATACATGTAATAATTACCAAAGTAAGTTTAATCCTCCACGCGATGTGCATTTACACTGGGCTAATGTAGATCCAATGCAAATTGCCTGTGCACACATTCCTCTTTCAAGAAACAATTAATGACTAATGAAACTCTTGAATTAAGTACATTCCGTCTACAGAATCCTATCTAAACACTCCGCCGACATAAATTTGGCGGGCCGGGGTGATCTGGACGACCGATCTAACTCGGTTAAACCGGCTAACAACATTGCGGTCAGCTGTAATAGCGCCTTGAGATTAACTCATTGGCGCAATCTTCAATCACCCGGCCTCATTATACCACTCTGCCCTCCTGTTAACAAGTCGGGAGAGTTCCGTTCGGAGCGATGGCACAATTAGACGACGTTTGCGAGGATATTTCGAAGCCCCAGCATCCGGTTTGCTCCGCCATCTACGTTTATGGCAAAACTCTAATAACCGTTTAATGCAGGTGCATCGAAATTAATGGACGGTATAGAGGTTGATAAAGCACGTGCCATTACAATACGCTCATTTTATAACAATGTTTATGAGTTCACCGGAAACTTGGGAAGTGCTTAAGTAAAGGTGTTTAATCTGTTTCGGTTTTCATTGACTTGCATACTCACAAGTTAGGCAAATTGATTATCTTAATGTTCACTTTGAAATCCCTAGGTTTAATTAGAAACCCTTCACACTTTTTTATTATCAAATTGGGATATGCTGCATTATTTATAACTCTGAAAGTATTCTCTTGTAACTTTTACAATTATCTCCGCATGTTGTAGCAAAGCTCTTTGGAATGCATGAAGCGCTGTAATCATTGAATCTTCATTGTACCGGTCAGCCTGATTGCGTTTGGAACGTGACCTAATATTTAATTCGGCATTTGTGCAACTTATTATCCGGCATAGAATAGGATTTGCATGTAGCTCGGCGGAAACTCTAAAACTGCAGACTCTTCTGAATGCATTATCCGAGCTTATTTGTACTCGGTTCGGATAAAAGTGCGCCTATAAATTAATAAAGTTCCGTGCAGCGTTTTCCTAACAGTTTCTCGATTCTCTGTCAGCCTGTGATGCGATGAAGTGGCCGAAATTTGCATTTTAATTAGTATTTTCATCGAGATATAAAGTTGCTGCACTTTTAAATCCTAACTGGGTTGTTTTGAACTCATCTTTCAAGTCGAGACGTTTGTGAACTGCTTGTAAGTATTTCAGACAGATTTGCCAATAGATGATTTATTTATTTGTATTAATATTTGCAGTTTTTTGGGTTTTTCAATTCCAAAAATGTTTATCTTCTTTATTGAGGTTCTAGTCAGCTTTAGTCTTTTTGTAGAATTGAGGGTCAGTTCGAAAACCAACTGTTTGGTAAAGAATTATACTTTTCTCGAGTATTTCTGTTTCTTTATTTTGTTTGGACGAAGTCTTGATCATTTTCGAACTTCTTGTAATGTGGAGGTCCATTTTTTAAACCAACGTCTTCTTTCCTTTCCATATGTCTGGTCGGTTGATGTAATTCTTTTCACATAGTGTTCTTCCATCGAAGAAATCTTGTTTTTACTGACGCCCACAATACTACTCGACTCCATATGGATCAGTCTTCGCAGATTTTCTGGAATTCTCTGTTGTAAATCCAAAAATTTTCGTTTTTCCATTCTATTACGATAATGTCCTTGCCCATTGGTTTGGCCTTCCTATAAAGCGGAGGCCCAGCTTCCAAACCAACTCCTTTCATTTGATCTAAAAATTTTCATCTTTTACATTGGATCAGGATAATGTCCATGGTATTTGTTCGGACCTTTTATAAAGTGAAGGCCCAACTTCTTTCCTAGAGTTTTCTGTCTCCAATCCAAAAGTGTTAATCTTTTTCGTTGTATGAGGGTAACGTTCAGGTTATTTGATTTCTTATAAAGTGTAGACCCAACTTCTAAATCAACTTGTAAGTTCTTATACTGATGTATGCATGTTCTCTCCTTCTAATTTTTCTTTTAGTTTCTTTCATCCTGTCCATATGGTCTCTACATTGAAATAATTTTATTCTAATGACTCTGATCATGTACTGAAATCTCTTTAGAGATGTTTAGTCTTTAATTTTCATAGATTTTTGTTTTCTTAAAGTTCTCGATTTTCCATCCAAAAATGTCTTCTTCTTCTTCATTTTGTTAAGACAAAGTCTTAGTAATTTGTCGGATTCTTTTGTAAAAGACTAAAGGGTCAATCACCTTTTCATAATCTTCTTGAAGTTTTAAACTCCCCAGATTCTTTCCGGTACCATTTTAATCGGTTGAATCTATTTTGTCCTTTTTTATAGTTTTGTTGTTCGTATTTGTTTTGTGAACTTGTAAAATAACGTATAATACGCTTACGTCCTTTTGTGATATGGATGAAACGCAGTTAAAGTACCCATCATTATATTCGAAGTGCAATATGTGAAAAAGGCGCGCGCGCAATTTGTAGGAATTTTATTCAGAAAATTAACTTTTAATTGCTGAAAATATCACGCAAAACACTCGTGCTACAACAACAAAGGAGGGAGAGCGAAAGCCGGCGCGAGGAAAACAATGGGCCGAATGAAAAGGCTTATCCAAGCGGAGCACGTATCACTATTTTATTATCGTTTCATAAGAATTTAATTAAATGCCGCTTGAAACTGTGCAATGCAAATCAGTCGAGAACAAGGGGACAAATAAAGTTTTACTGCACGTGCATCGCCGTTTGATGCGAAGGGGAGAAAAAGAGACGCCCTTTCTGCTCAATTGGGCATGTTGAGGGCATATGTATACGGTATGTAGACTGGAAACAATCGTAAAAACTCAACTGGACTGGGATGTTGTATAGCTTGAACGACTGCAGACAACGTTACATCTGCAGGACAATCGATTGCATTACAACCACAAAGCCTTTCAGTGAGTGCATACGTATGCAAGGATATTAGTCGCTTTTAGGTTCATTGCACAAGGACTGTTTCATTGTTTCTAATTTCACAAATGCATGGAATGTGGTTCAGTTGGTTTGTTGACACGTTTTAGTTTTTAGACATATCCAATCGATTTTAATAAATCAATGGATTAACCTAGCCGCTGATGGAAAGACGATACTCCCTTATTACAAGTTAAAAAAACGAAATATTTATACAAATCGCTGCGAGCGTGGAAACTTCTTTACTTTTCTTGAATATTGTTGTTAAAAAGCAACTGGAAAATTTCCTTCAACTTGTTAACCTTATTGGCAGTAGATTGGAGCGTGCTGTTCATTTGTGTTTTCTAATAAAAAAAAGGTAATATCTCCCCGTCGAGCGTCGATCTTTTTTAAACTTCCTTTGTTACTTTCAAAGGATAAAAATTTAATTTCGCAATGTTTATACATGGATTGTGATCCCTCCGGTGCAAAAAAAATTTGCCATTATGAAACTTTCGCGGGCGAAGGCAAAGAACAAAAAACTTTCCTAATCTTTTGATGAATTTACGGCGCGGTATTATGTATTATTTTCGGGAATCCTTTTTCAATTGTTGGTATTTATTAAATCAGACCAGCGGCGAATGTTTTAAGAGTAGGAGAAGTTAATTAAAATGATATATTGTGGGAAACATTTCATTGTTGTATGAGTGCGTGCACTTGCACATGCCTAAGTGCTTTCTGATGGATGAGATCGAAATAGATACGCCGCTTGATATGGAAACACACACCATTTGTTTACTTTAGGACAATATTTTAATGCCGCAGTTTAATCTCTTAAACTTTTCTGCAGGTACGTTAATGCGCGTGTTATAAATTATTGCACTGGTAACAATGACTGATTACCATTCTTTATACAACACCTTATCGATAGATCTGAAGATTATACATACATGTTTTTTGTTTATTGCCTTCGTTTTTCCTTCTGCAATTATTTAATGTATTCCAAAACGGTGCCATGTCATATGCACACAGAATCAAGTTTTGCTTATTCAAAAGTAATGGAAGAAAAATAGAACGTATTCTATCTCCAAAAATTTCTTGTTCTAAATATTTCGTAAGAATTGAACCAAATCTTGTACAAGAAATAGAGTAGTCTAAAACGGCCTTAAGTCTACTGACATATTGATTTGGGTCAAATTATTCCTTCCGTGTATAGTACAATATTCTGCTATTGGATTCATCAATAAAAAGCAAGACGTCCAAAAAAAAAGGCTTGAATTTTCATTAAAATTTTATTTTCCTCATAACTTATGATATTCTGGTTTCATTTATTTATTTTATGTCCCAAATAAAACAGCGGCTCCCCATTACGTGCTGTCAATAACGTGGTGCAAATGCATCTTCGTCATAACCATTTCCTCATAACCATTCCGGGATGTTGTAATAAAGCCATGCAGTTTTATTATTTGAAAACAGTCACTTCTACCGAAAGCCTTTCATATCGTAACTCAGCGTAAAGTGGCACTAGATGTAAATGAAAACATCAAAGTTGCGAGCTCTAACGAAATTTAATTAAACGTCGAGAAATCTCGAGAAATACCTGTACCCTCATACTTAATAACATCTCCAGTTTACGTAAGACTACAAAGAAATCTGTTATAATATTTGAATACCGGCGCTTTTGTTCCGAGGATATTATAATCCGCATGGCTCTTTGTTCCGTAATGAATATTTCTAATTTTGGGGGTGTATGTATAATGAAGAGATTCGTTGCAGTTTTGTTCTCAAATATACAGGGGTATATCCCACCTGATGATGGTTGGGGGCTAACTTTCCTTGTTTACAAATGACATTTTTTTCTTTATGACTTCTTACAGACTTTAATTTTAATAATATAATACGGTACGTTTTGTGTCGAGGTGAATGTCGTTTGAATTTTTTTTTAATTGTGTAAAAGACGTGGTATTCCAGAACAATTATAAATTCTATACTAACGAATCTAATTACAGAGTGAAGAGATATTATCAAACCTTCTCGTCTCCTTTTTTGTAACTTAAGCGATTTTAATCTCATTGCTTTGTATAACCTAGAGCTTCCGCCTTCACATTTAGCTTTCATTTAATCCAGGAATCATGACGACCCTCATCAACGTTTCCTCGTCCAATCTTCCCCGATCGTTTCGCTATCTTAACCACTATAAATTAATTAAGTATATATACTGTTATTGCTGCTATGGCCGGACGTAAAACTTTCGGCGCAACATTTCCACCCCGCACACTATCTTTCCATTAGAATTATACCCCCCCGTAAACACGTAAGCCTCCTCTTTCAGCTTTAATGAATCGTTTTTATTTCACGAAGGACGACGCCCATATTTTTTTTCCACAGCAAAATTTGATTTATTCCCAGCGAACGGCCACGCTCGCGAAATTTGACAGTGATAGAAATATAGCTAGATAGGAAACCACTTAGTCTGTTATGCAACTCAAAATATCCATCTCATATTCTGCGGGAACATCTGATCCGGGTTGGGAGTATCGCGCCGGATTATATTGCATCTTTACCACAATTTATCAGGAGAGTATCTGAGACGAGTTTCGATCTCCTTCGACAACATTCATTTGGAGCACATAAAAAATGATGCCACGTAATGTATTTAAATCAACAGTCTGGGTAGTTTAATTTAAACATTCTTCAAGTTTCTTTTTGTTATGAAGTGCGCAAAATAAAATTGAAAAAGAAGTGCAGAACATCAGTCTTGAATTGTCGAATAAACCTACCGTAATAAGCACATGTTTGAATTTATTGCATATTTAGATACCAAATTGTTAAATAAAATGAGTAAAGAAAGTATGTATATCAAACACAATACAATTTCCATTCAAGAACTTTCAAAAATGAAAATCAATGCAAATTGCTTCATTAATCATGTTGGAATCTACTAGTTTTTCGAACATTGAACATCAGGTGTAAGATGCAATTCATTATGTACTTTTTTATTTCCATCATCTGAGATCCGACGTTCGCAAATTCGCGGTAAACATGAGTCGTCGAGAACGGAGCAATGTGTTACCCGTCTGCTAATTCAGATATAATGATCGAAATTTTCATCGATCAACGTCAATCATCTTTATTAAAAACGTGAATTTTAGTTTTGTAGAATCTATTCACCGCTTTTTTTTTGGTATATCAAGTTTAATTAGACGTCAAGTTAATGTAGTAGTAGCGACCTCGGTGGGTGACACGTCCTAAAAAAATATACTAATCGATTCTTCATATAATTAAGAGGAATGAATTCCTACTTAGCTACAATTCTTATATTAAAAACGTATTTGAGTTTGGAACTCTAACTTTCATTACTTCTTCAGTAACGTCCTTTTTAATGATGTTTGATTAGAGGATTTTAATTTAAGGGAAGTGTTTTTATTGAGCTTCTTTTCTGGGGAAGTCGATGAATTATAAAAGTTCATTTCTCGATTGGAATTTTATATACCCATCTGTTCTATGCATTCTGCAGGATACATTGATCGCTTACATCCTTGGGGTAGATGCGCCGTCATTCCTTGTAATCTCCCGGGTGAAATATATCGCTTTGAATATAAAACGTTCCGTTATTCATTTTCGCTTGGCAAAAATTTCCTCGGAGGTTTGAGCAACGTATTTATATACGCCTCGTTTTTCGGCGGGGCATGAACTTTTAAGTCCCCGAGCGCATCCAACTAATGCCACGTTTTTCTAAAGGGGGGGTAATTATCCGCCTAATGAAAATAACTTTGTTAGCTGAGCTATTTCCGAAACATATTTCTAAACCAAGGAGATGAAAAATATACAACTAATGAATAAATTTGACGAAATATAAGCAAAAAAGAATCCATTGATGAAAACAATGAAAGAAGATATTTTTATTACATTCACGACGGTAGACAATAACCGTTTTGAAAGAAGAATATAACGAAGCGATTTAATTTTAATGTCTTCTGCAGAGGGAATTGAAATGATGATTTATCAAGCTAGCGAGATATAGTCTGCCTTGTGCAAACATAGGTTTCCCACATTCAAACATTTCTGCTGCAATAACATTAGTAAAGACGCCATTGTTCGATGGAATAATTGAACGAAACGGATTTCTTTGCCATAAAATCGCTCTATGTTTACCTAAACGTCCGTTGTTTTAAATTATTCGATCTAAATTATTCGAAGATCATTTTAATTAATCTAGTTGAGTATAATATTGTTACGTTAACTAAGCTGTAAAATATTTATAGCATCAGTAGATTACATTTGAAAAATTACATTACCTCATTGAAATGAAAAATGTATATAAGTATAAAATAGGAACAGAGAGACAAGAGCAAAAACAGGCTTTATTTCTCACCCTTGAAAGCGGTGAGTTATCAATTGATTTTTAAAGCATTCCTGACTTTAAGGCCCGTATATTTCAAACGTCTGAAAATATACTTCATCATGTCCTTAGCTTACGTTGCCAACTGACATAAACCTGACATTAATTTAATTGTATTTCATGTATATTTATTTTTACGTTAGTGCAACTTTGTCATCATAACGTTTCAAATTTTGTTTTATTTTACTTACCAGCTGTAATTTGAATCTGTCAGTGCAAATAATTTATACAAGTTTTCATTGGGGGCTTTGTCCACTTCCGTCTAACTGTCCATTGTAATTGACGACAGCCGACCTAAATGAGCGTTTGATTATACAGGTATTGCAGCAGTCAGATCGATCTGTCTGTTAGAACGAAAGTTGAAAACGATGAAACATTATTTTAAATTTATCCTCATTTAATTTTACGCTATCCAGTTTTACAATAACTTTAAAATTTACTGGACAGTTCAAAAATGTCTACAATCTTTGCATTTTTCTAATTATCACATTTACTTATTTATTATTGTTGGCAGATCTACAGTGCAATTATTATTAGTTTTCCGGATCACCCTGTATATTGTGGGAATCGAAAATATGTTACTGGTTTACTTTAATTTCATAAGATTGCAAAATGTTGCACAACAACAACTGCATAATTCTGCTGTCTTCTCTTAACAACTCCCCTTGCAGTGTTTATCCGTCAACCCCCGCTCGTGAATGACCGTGCTATTTCTGCTCAGTCTTGTTGCTCCTCGCTTATCGTACGCTTCGTGTTTTTGGGCTCTTCCGCCATGTTGAGAAATTCGCCAAACTGCTTTGTTTAAAGTGAAGTATGTACGGAGGATTTTATTATGACTTTTGATAAGTGCGTTGTAAGCAACCAAAGGCTTTCTTCTAGACCTTTCGAAGCTTGATTTCTGCAGACAATCAGGTAGGATTTATATAAGCAACTTTGTGCGCAGTTCAGGTCGTAACACGTGTTTTTCGATCATTTATCTAGACTTCTTGTTCCGGACGTTTTTCCGGAGGCTTTCAAACGGGGATTCGCTCCTGGTCTTTTACCGAAGTTTATTGGAGCTTTGACTTGGGATTACCTTAGGCTGTGGTAGAAAATTTCGATGACTTTCGTTGCGTCCATCTTCGGTCAGTCGAATTAGCGACCGATAGTCCCGTTGCGGGAACTGGTTCTCCGAAATCGCGGAGTGACATACTGGACGCTACCTCCCGGCCGTTCGATACTCGAAGGACGTTGATGCAACTGATGCACTTACATCTTTCCACGATTGAAGGTCGGAGATGTTTTTATTTAATTTTAATTAAGTATTTGCGTTACTTTATTTCGAATTATGTTAACATCGCGGTGTTTAACTTAGTTTAACTTTGAATTAATATTTGTTTTTGTTTGTGAGCAAAAAACGGACCCGTGCTTCATATTTCAAGTTTACTTAACCTGTCGTTAGTTAATCGTTTATTTAGTTGAGCATTTAAACCCGTTTGATTTAATTCATATTTCTTTGACGTAATCAAATATCACATCAATGAAGACAAGTGTGTAGTACTGGTGACTTTTATTTTATTTTTAAATTCTACCTCCTGCTTTGGGGTTACGTATGACCGTGACCCAGCCGGTCAATGGTATGACCTTAATTTGCACATCTCAACATTTGCAAACCATCAAGTACGTAGCAGTATCACACTTAATTATTTTGGCTTCTTGGTGTGACACTAAATTTGAAACACTCTGTGGACAGTTTCCAAAATACTAATGTGTTTGCAGTACTATTTTAATATTCAAGTAAATAAATAAATACACGTAAAGTAACTTGATTAAGGCGGCATGTCAATTTTGCGATATTTCGATTCGAAATAATATAATTTTTTAACTGCCGGAGTGAAAAGAAATTACCTGTTCCAGTTGTATAAATTATGGCAAGTTCGGTGGGTAGTACAATAGGCCGTTTAACGTGCCCGTGGGTACAAGTGAAATTCGCAAATAGCGGCTGAACTTTATCAATCACAGCCGTGCCCTTTTCCGCACTGATAACCTATATATTATTCACTGAAATTTGACCCGTGGGGTCCACACAACGGGTGGGAGAATAGCTTGGCTTGGCTGGGAAGCAGGAACGTAAAATGAACTGCCGAATCAATTGCTTAAGTTGACAAAAGTATTTTTAGCTTTATTCCATGTCCAAAAAAAGTCCTTAAGTTATTGTTATATTAAATTCTACATTTTGGCTTTAATTGGACCTAGGACCAAGTGGTTGAAAGCAATTTATATTGAACTTCTTCTCTGGATATCTTAGGTTCACGTAACTACGTAGTTATTAAATAAAGATATAATTAAGTTGGCTTGCATTACAAGTATTTAATTATTTAAGTGTATATTGAGAGCCTGTATAAACGACCCAAAACTGTATTAGCTATAATCAATAGCAGCCTAAATAACAGTAATATCTGGTACCTTCGTTTATCGCCGTTGTTATGTACTTATGTATAAATAAAGGCTTCTTCATGGCAATTACATAATATTGATTCGCGCAAGGTAACAGCAAATTTAATCAATAATTCAGCATCACCACTTAGTACAAGGCGTTCAATATACTTACTTACTTATTTGCAGAATCGACGTGGACATATTTCCTTACTTCAGCACATTCAAAGAGCAAAAACAACTAGTATTGATTTTATAATTAGAATGTAATATAGGAAATAAAGTTATCTTTTCTCTTCGTCAGTAGTTTATAACACGTACTCCTCTTCCAGTTTATTCACGGATTCATCAGGAGTATAATGGTTTTAGTAAAGGTTAACGTCGTCCTGAGAAATCTTAGAACGTGCTGTCCAAAATTTCCGGTTTAACTTTGGAGGTCAGAGCGAAAAATCTGAACTTAAATAGGCTTTGATGCTTTTATCTTCCTTTTGGTGATGACTTCGTAACGTTACAGTCAAATTCATTGGAAATATTCTGCGCCAAATTGAACTTTATATTTTCCTTAATCCTCGGTTATTTCGAGTGTCTTGAGAGTATGATTGGAGATACCAAATAATTGCTGTCAATTATTATTTTAATTTTTAAACGAGGGCTTCAACTTGCAACGATTTTTATATTGAATTTTCAACAGAAGGAATTTCGAAATCACTTCTGCTTTATTTGATGCCCTTCATTGTTTGTGGTTCAATTGTTCGAATTAGAAGTATTTGGGTTGACATCTAGAAAGCAGGAAGCCTTTTCGCTTTGTGACTTTCTCATCGTCTCTCATGTGATGATTGATGCATTTTTAAACAATTTTGAATTTATTCAGAATCGCTCCTTCTGCTTTACTTGACGACCATAATTGTTTCTCGTTTAATTGTTCGAATTAGAAGTATTTGGGATGTCATTTGGAGAGCTGGAAGCCTTTTAGCCCTGTGACTTTCTTATCTCCATCATCTTTCATGTGATAATTTTTTTTAGTCTTATAGCTACCGTTCTGACCCTTTTGAGAACATTGACTGTTATATGTTGGAAATGGCAGTCTTCTTGTGTGACTTTCGTGTTATTGAGGGCCAGAAAGCGCTTGGGGATTGTTCCTTCTGCTTTAGTTGCGCTACGTACCTGTTTGCAAAATTGTTGAGCGTGCAAATTAAGTTACTGCCCAACTGCCGGCTATTCAGTGGGATGGGTCGAGGTCAACCCGAAAACAAAGGTCCGAAGTTATACGAATAAAATAAAAGTTACCAGTAATGTACACTTGCCTTTTTATACTTCAAAACAAAGAAATGAATAAGCGCAAAAGAATTAAATGTTCAAACGGGTAAACAAACCGTGTTAAAACTCAAATGACCAGAAAATATCAAATCACGAAATACGGATCCGTGTGTTCGTTCACAAGAGGTATTAAATTAAATGGCAAAAAAAGCTACAGTAAATTTAACAACGCATGTCAACATAGCTTGTACTAACTGCGTCCGAAATATTAAAAATAAAGTAAAATAAATCCGACCTTCAACTGTGAAAGTACAATAGCTGATTGAGAGGCCGTTCGAGTAACGAACGCACAGGAGAGACGTTTCAGGAGCACTAAGTTCCGGGGAATAAGTGCCCTCTAATTGCGGTAGTAGTAAACAGCCGTGGTAAGGAACACTAAAACGGATGACGGCGTCGTTCTCTCCCCAACGTCATCAAAATTCCAAACACGACTGCACGAAGAATCCGCCGAGTAGCACCCGGTTAAACGCTCTAATGAATCGTTCGGTACGAAAGAAAACCCTAGATAAATGATCGAAAAACACGTGTTACGACCTTGATCTGCGCACAAAGTTGCCGATATGAAACATACCTGACTAGTATCCAGAAGTCAGGCTTGGAAACGTCTGAAAGAAAGCCTTTGTTGCTTGAAGTGAACAAATCAAAACCGGAGTAAAACCCTCCGTTCAATCTTCACTTTAAACAATCACAGTTTAGTGAATTGCACAAACAAGACGAAGAAGCCCAAAAGACGAGGTGTACATCAAGCGAGCAGCAACAAGACTGAAAAGGAACAGTGCTGTCACACACAAGCGGGGTTTTGACGGGTAGACTGCAAGGGGTCAGACAGAGCAAGAGAGACAGCAGAATTACGCAGGGGAGTGAGTGAAACAGAACAATACAGTAATGCGTGGGTCATTGCATTTGTCTTGTTGCGCAATATTTTGCAATTTTATGAAATGGAAAAAGACCGTTACGACTACGATTCCCATACAGTATATACGGTGATCCGGAAAACTAATAATAATTTTAATGAATTTTGCAACCTAACAGTTGATAACAATGATCCTCATTGTATTTTTCACTCGTTTGAATGATAAGATAACCCGAACTTGTTGACGTCTTTTCAGTAGCATTATTTTCGTTCTTGGAACATCCTGATCGTGAGGTCTCCATAGAAGTGTGTTCTGGAGTTCTGATAGGTAAGGCTCTTTTGATTATTGTAGTACTTCGATATGGTAGTCGAAACGTTTCTTAACCACCTTCATGACCCAGTTAATTTTGTTCATTAGAGCGCTGACATGTCACCATGTCACGAGCCACTCTTGTCTTCAGCGCTCGCAGTATGGCCTTCGGAAAACACTTTCTGCTTCTGTTACGACCCAAAATGTTGATTAATACATTCTTACTTTATTTCTTGTTGACTTTCTAGCATTCTTCTTACTCTTCGGTGACAGTAATTGTTGCGCTGGATGCAAGATATACCTACGGCTTTTTAGGCCTCAGTGAATGAGTTTGTGCGTCTGTGATTGGGAAAGATGAGGGCTGCAGCAACGCTTCATTTTCTTCAAGGATTCTTATACTGCGATGGGGTGGTTGAAATAGAACCTAATTTAAAGATTGAGTACAATGCTAACATATTCGGTTAAGGTAGTCAAAATATAGGCAAAAATTTCACTACCTTGAGGATTGAATTGTTTTCCTTCGAGTATGATACTGATATCCAACTGTATGAGAATCTAATTACCTCACAATGTCTTGAACTGACTATTAAGTAACGAGCAGTTGTTTATTCTTCGAAGACTGACCAGTTACTTACTGAACTCTTTTAATCAATCTCCTTCGAAGTCCATCAGATAACTGATGCATTTTTAAACAACTTTTGAGTTATTATTAGATGATGTTGTGACGGATTAAGCTTGTAGAGGTGATAATCGCTGTCTTTTTTCCTTTATGATATGAATTATGGTTGGCTACTGTTAATGAGAGGACATGACTGGGTTCTGATTATATCATACGTGTAAAATGAGGAACTGAGAAGTTGTTGATTGAGCACCATTGAATAAATAGGTACGCTGTGTATTGTTCTTGTGTAACAGAACTGCCGCGCCGTACGTAATTTCATTTGAAACACTTCTGCAGTACGTGCATATGTTTTCTCGTGCTTCGCGAACGTGCTTGGTGGTTTTGCTTGATTTTCCTTCAAACCGTAAATATGGTATCTTGCATTTCGTTTTTCAGTCGAAAATTATTTCCGCTTTTGTTCTCTCTGGAAACATTGTGTTCTTTCATGTGTGCGTTATCAGCGATCCTGGCACGTTAAAATGCCGTATAAGTATTCTGCGCCAACGTTTCCGCATCCGGTCTCATTAAGCTGCGTCGATTCACATTTCGCCAGAAGGCGCACCAGGCATCCAACGTATAAACCGGAACTTTGCGAGTACGCAGCCATGAAATAAACACTTATGTAGAGCATGGAGACGGTATAAACTCCTTTATAATCGAGCCCCGAAATTGTTGCCCCCAAGTTTATGTAAATATTTTATTCGGCGCGGATTCTCCCACCTCGCTGTTATATTTCGTGCACGGTGGTTGCGTTTATTATTATTCGTTTAACGTGCGCGTTATTTGCTATACAATATTCGTTTTGGGAATAATAATTTCTGCCCTAGGCAATCTAATTTTGCAATCAGTTTACATTTTTTTTTTTTAGAAAATCATTAAATTATAACGGAACTTATTCCTTTTTGTTATTACAGGGTTGTGTGTTAGAATCAACTATAAATATAATTAGATTTGGATAAAATACTGACTTTGTTTCATATCTCGCGGCGCAAACTACACTGGGGTAAATTAAATTTTACACAAGCAAGGCGAAGTTATAAAGTCTTTTTAATTTTCCGGACGCTGATGAATTACGACTGGCAAATCAACGCCACAATTTCACCGGTAATTGCATTTAAGTATGTTTCGTAAGATGATTAATGTGGCGAAACTTTTCTTCCACGAGATTAAATTTAAAATATAATTCTAAACTTGGCGCATAACTTACCCGTGCAAGAATAGAACTGGCGCTGGCTCCGTGATACCTACGTATCCAGGTGGTATTGTATATACATATCCGAAAGTTTAAATGGATAATTCCGAGTAATATGCGCCCCTTATAAATTTCGGGCGAGAAATTTTTCCGGGCGAACTTTTTAGTAGCTTTAATATTCTTTCGGTGTTCTTCTTTGTTACCGCCGGATTCTTATTCCCTGATATATTAAACGTAATTCGCCAATAATAAATTTGTTAGAACAAATTCTATCCAAAATATGTGAGCGGCAACACGTCCAAACTTTAAATTAGTTTGCGTCGTGCTCGGGGTAAATTTCAAGTTTACCCGTCTGGATATGAAACACCACTCCGTGACCGTGACACAACATGTTACAAACGCTCAAAAATGGGTTACCACAAATAACATCGCGCTTTGCAACAGTTTTGTCTCATGGAAATTAGAAACTATCGTAACATCAAGCCTACTATTATTTAAATTCTATCCGTTCTATCCGGTAACATGTTTTTATTAAAAGTCGTAAATCATTTCTTAATATATGTTACAGCATGCTTGCCTTTTTTTTATAAGAGATGCAGAATGTAATATATTTTCATTCATTACATTGCAACGTACCTTTATTACGCTCAGCAAAAGACCAATATTAACGCATTCCCATGTTACAAGTAATAAACACTTCACAGTCGATCTGAGCAACCCCGTATGCAGCGAGAAATATTTTCAAAGAGGAAATAATATTTCTTCTTATTAGTTTCAAATGGACTATAAGTACAAAATTTGCATCCTCTTCTAGTTCACTGGTCAAAACTTTGCATACGTCTTCTCCATTAAGTCTGGATGACAAGTAATATTTTTCAATGTTTGTAAACACTGTTTCAATGTAGTTTGACTTTTAAATACAGGTCTGCTTTATTTTGCTCTAGAAGAAATCTTGTGCATGCTTAAATCCCCTCAACACCCTTCCTCTCAAAAAATATACTTTACATCCTTTTTTTTATAAGTATAGTTTGCCTATTAAAAGTTTTATGAAAACACCAGTTATCTGAGCAGCAGAAACATTTTGAAATAATGTTTTCAAGTTAGTATGGGCAAGTGATAATCAAAATACAAGATGTATTCCTTAATCGAATAAAGGTTCTCATCAAAAGAAGCTGTCTCATTTTCAATTCATTTGGACTAAAGTAATTAATGTCCTCATTGTCTTATTTCCAATTCATTTTGACTAAAGTAATTTAATATTTACAGTTGGTTCTTGTCCGATGAAATTTGTATCACAAAATCTTTTAAGCGGACACTTAACGTTTCGCAGTCGTTCGACAGCTTCGTCAGAAGAAACGTTAAGTGTATAGTGCGCGATTTAGTGTCCAAATCATTTGGAGTAGCGCAAAAAATTATACTAGTGTAAAATAAAGCAAAAGCTTTCGGTAACGTAGGCCATGAGGTATTACTTAAAAGCTCGGAATTATTATTTTCTTATTAACCTCTATCGATTTACAAACGGACGATAATAATGTGAATGATCAATATGGCAAAGTTATTTACATATTACAGGAGAAGTACAATGTAGCTCTTCCACTTATGTACTTATAAGAACAACAAAAATAACAACTCGTGTAAATGGATTACAAAAGGGTAAAAATATCGCCAAAGACTTAGAGAACTGTATTTGTCAAGTTTAATAGACCAAGATTCAATAATTAAAGAATATTAAAAGCGCTATAAAACTATTTATAGGAAAGTAGTATCTCTTGCTAAAAGACTATACAATAATATACTAATGTTACATTTGGGTCTGAAATCCATAATTGCTGGGAATATTATTAAATCTAATAAAAATCTAAATCCAGCTGATAATATAAAACTTACAAGTGATGATAAATTAGTTGAAGACCCAAACCTATGTAATGGCTTCGCAGTTTAATAAATTTTTCAATAACGTAGCTGATACCTTGAAAAACTCTTATACAGTAAATACCCAATCTTCAAGTATAACTAAAAATACTTTTTCGTTTCTTTTTAGTTCAGTTATTGAAGCCAGACATTCTAAAAGTTGGATCCTCACTCAAGTTAAGTTTTACTGCAGGTTATGATAACATATAAGTTCCTTTATATTAAAACTATGTACAGTATGATTTTTAAAATTTTAGATAAAGGGAGACCGTGAAAGCAAAACGTATGGCGCAAATTAGCAAATACAACAATTTATTCAAAATGATACTTACAAAACTTCAATTGAACCATTCATAATTGAACCATATTCTCGCAGTGGTTTTAACCAAAACGTACATATGAGTTGATTTAAGCTATATGTTTTCTTCTTCACGGCCTCCCTTTATCTAAGATTTTAAAAATCATACGGTATATCAGACATTGTAACTTCATTTACTGCGATAGTAAATAATTCATTCAGCCAAGGAACATTTCCAGAAAAACTAAAGATTGCAGAAATTAAACCTGTAAATAAAAAAAGGATCTAACTTGTTAAATGATTTCTTTGTTAATGTCATTTTCTAAAATAACATGGGAATTTGTTACCATTAAACTAATGCCCTTCTTGAAATACCTATTATAAATTATTGAACATCAACGAATTTGGCTTCTGTAAAAGACGTTGTAACCTTGTTTGCACCGAACAAATAAGCTCAGCTTAAATTTAAGCGTCACTTAGAATGTGACTAATGCCCGGTTGCATCAACTTTTTAAGCAGAGCTTAAATTTAAGTGGACATTATTTATAGATTTCACAAAATGTTTGTCACATTCTAATTGATACTTAAATTGAAGTTTAAATGTCAGTCAGAATGTATTTGACATTATACTGACCAAACGTGTAATGTCACATTCTAAACATAACTTAAATTTAAGCTCTACTTAAAAAGTTGGTGCAACCGGGCATTACTCACGCTGGATTTCACATACGTCACTTAACTTTAATCATCGATTTAAAATAATCATTCCTATACCTTCAACACATGTAACCATGGCAACGTTTACTTCTAACGGATGATTAAATTTAAATAACGTTTGTGAAATCCGCCATCAATGTTGTGTAACCTGAAGTGTCACGTTATAACTATCACTTAAATTTAAGCTCAGCTTAAGTGATTGGTGCAAATGGCCATTAGAGACACAACTTGGGGAGTGGTTTTACAATTACTTTTAAAACAGAACTCAATTTGTTGCACTTAAAAATCCTAATTCAAAAATGTCGAAATTAAAACATGGTATCCCACAGGCGTCTATTTTAGGACCTCTTCTGTATACATATACAGTATGTAAATAAATTCTTTTTTAGTAACGCCCTATTTTTTGGTGATGACGCGTCTTTATTCATTCATAACACTGATACTCACCATACTTTCTTCAGAAGCAAATTCTAAGCTAAGAATGTCACTTTAAACTGTAATAAATGAAAAACTGAGATAAAATATGGAAACATCGATTTGAAGAAATAACAAAAACCATAGCATCTCATTATAGATGTTCAAACAATTTTCTAATTGATAATATCCTATTCGATTAGAAAATTAATCCTGATTATGATTAATAATGTTTGAAAGTTTGAAGTCATCAAGCGGATTTCCTGTCTTGTTCTGCCTTTTAGACCATTCAGATTATTCGGTCTGTTTACGTACCTGTACCTTGTTTTTCAGTCTTTTCACGTGGCCCCACAGAAAGTAATCAAGTGGCGTTAAATCCGCTTGGTATATATTACCTGTTAAGGATTCATTTTTTTATTTAATTGTGACTTAGATTTATTTTGGATTAAGTTTCAATTATTTAGTTTTTTTTGCCACAAGCAATTTCTCCGCATTTTAGAATTTCCGTGAAATTTAAAATCCTAGAGTTCGGCATGCCTACGATCCGCAGTTGCATACTTGCGTTTCTTAACACTTGCGACGCAAACATTTACAAGAACTCCTCGGTGTTCGTTTACAGCTGAATTTAGTGTTTTCGTTTTGTAAATTGTATATAATTTTGTGAATAAAGTTTGTGAATTAGTGCTATGTTTTTTATGAGAATATACCGACTTCTACTTGGTCTGCTATCTGTAAGAATCAAGTCGAGTCAAAACAGTACCTATATATTTTATTTCGTTATTCATAATTTTAGTAACTCAAATGTTTTTAACCAATATAATTACAATACAATGATCATAATCACTTGGAAATAGTTGAAAGTTTAAATATGATTCTAAAAGCATTCTTTTCGACAACCATTTTTGTCAGGGATCTCAGCGTTTGCTTAGGGGGTATACATGAAAGGGCTTTAGACTGAAAACTGTGACAATAGGGATTCCAGGGATATGTAGAGTTTGTAAATGAAAAATAGTGTTTAGTATGTGTGACTTTTTATATAAAAATGGTTAGGACCAGATAAGTTCAACCAACTCATGACCTTACGGCCATCCATTACCTCTGTAAATAGGATGTTTGAATAAAGAACAAAATCAAAACCATCTAACCCTTTTCGTTTTTCAGAGTAGATGCTGTTAGAGTTACCCATTTTTCTTCCAGTCTAAAAAATTCTGCACTGGACAGATAATTCAGAGCAGTCTTTATTAACATTTAATTATTTTATGAGTAATTAGCCAAAACATGCTTGCCTCCCTCCCCAACAAGCTTTAAAAAGCTTGGGGCAAGCAAAGGTGTTAATTAAAAAAGTCTTTTGATATATTCGTTATGGCGAGGGTAGTGATTCTAGTGGTAGTATCTGCCATATTACAGGCCAATACAAAGCAGGATGTGTTCGTAAAAATAAATTCATTTCGAAGAAAAAATCGACGCAACCTTTCACTGTCGATGTATAAAAGAACAGTTTCTATTTTTGTTTACTTGCGTAAACGCGAAGCGACATCGTTACGCACGAGTTGCCATTCCTACTCAAATTAAAAAAAAAATTAATTGAGTTAAAAAGCGAGTTAACTTCTTCATGGGTGAAAACGAAAAGGAAAACACCAGAAAAACTGCTGCGTTAGCGCGAAAACAAATATTATCTAATCAACACGCGTGAGCAAATTTCGTTTTACGCCTACTTTGATGCCTTTTGGTCGCCTAATTTGCATGTTAGAAGTTAAGCGTTTGTAGGCTTTGTGAAAGCAAATTAAATTTGTCTTTATACTTTCACACTATTAACACTTGAAACACAAATTACATCTACATAAACTAACTGCGACTATACAGAAGGAGAAATGAACTCCTGCAACTTTAACGATATAATTCCGTATTTTTGTGGGATAGCAATTATTAAAATTGAACAAGAAGTTACGAAAACGTAAACATATTTACGTGTTTATACCTATCTGAGAAGTAAATAAACATTAAGGTTGGAGGATATGTCCAAGGTTATTTAAATAATTAAATAAATAAAAGTTTAACGGAAAATTGTTAGTTAAAGGCATCTCCGACTACAGTGTATACGTACATAACAAACTTCTTCATAGCATTATTATTTTTTTCATTTTTGAATACTGAAAGGCTGATTCAAATTTAGAAAAAAGTCTTACTGCTTTGATTAGCTATCTCATTCCTTCACATGTTTAAGCCTAAATTTGTAATCCGTGGCATGTTACGATACAAGGTCGCCATTTGAAATGATACAATAGTTAAAAAAATTCACAATACTTTGCATCAAGGCCTTACACGAACTTTGCAACCCATGACATAGAATAGTAAGTTGTACGTTTCAATGTCTTCAATAGATGTAACTGAATGAAAACTGAAACCTGTAATGTAGTTTAAATAAAATTCTCATTCTCATTCCAAAACGCAGGATTGTATGTACGCAAAAAAGTTTGTTCTGATTTAACCATAATGATTAAAATATAAACGCACAGATGATGATGATCATGTTATAAGTAACACTGCGCGATTAAAGCAGCGTTACGTCGAGTCAGTATGCGTTTTCGGCACCGCTTTATAACGCACAATTAACTCTGAAGATGTTACTACTCTCCTCGAAATTCCTTTATAATGGTCGAACATTGTTGTTGGTATTTCACCAGACAGTTGTATGGTTGCCAGTTTGTATTTGTCCGGCATATTCCCCCGACAGAGATAGTTCGTTCTATCGGTGCTTGCGGGACATCGAGCGCGTTTCACTGCGGAATGGACTGATTCCGGCGCATGCCCTCAAGGACTACGGAAATAGCTAGACGTCCCAACTCTAGAGAGATCCTCGTAATCTCAACTGCGATAACACTGACTTATCTGTCAGAAAACTAATGCGTCTTACAACTAGTACCACGTTAGTATCTATGTTGCAGGAGAACACCAGCTCCTATCACTTAACTGTTCTATTTGTGTTCTTAATTATTATCCTTTAATAAATCGCGGTGTTTAATTTGATTAATATTTGTGTTAACAACATTAATAATCGTGCATTTGAAACATCTTTGATTGTCGGAATGTATTTGTTAACTTGATTACATTTTATAGTTCACATCAAATTTGGCGTACAATTCACATTTATATTTATTCTCTTTTAGTTTTAGTTAAATGTTAATTCGATAGGGCATATAGCCATTTCAAGATTAATTCTCATTGGATAAATATTTGCCGTCCTGAGTTGCCAGGGATTTTGCAATTATTGTGTAATAACCTTTGGTGGTCTTTGTGTATTTATCAGCTCTTGCAAAACACGATGCACGAATGATAATAATAATTCAAAAGCAATGTTAAATTTTAAAAGAACTTCCAGAGCTGCAAAGTTCGGCGTAATTACATTGCGGCATTTATGAATAATGACAAAGTTTTTTTTTTATAAATACAAGGACATTCCAATTAAAAGTGTTTGAAATTTGGTTGGACTTTTAATATCGGCTGAAATTAAAACTAAAAAGATTTTGTCCGTGAACATGAGAATGGAGAAACGGAACGGTAGAATATAAATATTGAAATGAAACTAAAAAATGGTGGAGTCGCAAAGAAACTTGGAATTGGAAAGGTTATATGTACTAAGACTGCCTAGAGTAATCAAATGACAAATTCAGATCACTTGGATTACTTCTGAAAGCATTATACCTAAGGCATGGATTTAGGTGCATTTTTAAATCATGAGTCATTACCACGGTTAGGTGGATCGGATTCCGCTCGCGCTGGCAAGAGCGTCACGTCTAAGTGCACTCGATACGGGAATAGCAAATAATCACATGCATAATTTGCAATAGCAAAGAACGTTTAGTGTTTAATTTGATTTATTTAATTTTTAATTCGAAAATACGAAATTTTGTTTAAATTTAACAATTTCTTACGCGATGAAATTAAAATTTTGTCCGACGCTTATGGAGAAATGAGCCAGCGCAATGATCGTACATAAACATGCACAGTATAAGCGGTGACCCAGGCGGACTGTTGCACGCGGAATCTCATCCACCTAACCCTGGTCATTACCCACAAGACGTAGGTCCGAGTAAAAAGATGACTGATGACCTAAAAATCATCAGGAATATGAAATCGAATCTTAGAAAATATTTTCACACGTAATTGTCATATGGAAATTCTCGAAGGAATTTCTTATTGAAAGATTGTCCTGTACGTTAAGCTGGATCTAGAAAGAAAAAAGGAAGGAAAGAAATACTAAGAGAAAAGGCGAAATGAAATCATGCAGGGGATTTAAAGAAAATTAGAGCGTATGATAGAAATGGAAGGCTAAAAACCCGAAGCATTAAGTGTAGCAGTTTTCCTTGAAATTATAAATTAATAAATGCCTGTCTTCACTTGTCCATTGGTACTTGTTTGATTCTAATCCGGAAGCTAAGAAATAGCAGTTAAAGTTGTTCATTGTTATACTACTAAATTCTATATATGTATTGTTGTCTTTGCTTTAGTCCAAACATATATGAATTATTGAAAAAATCGCGTTATTAAAAAATAGTATATTGGTCAACGCGTGACGAAAGTAACATTTTTTAAGCGAGAGAACAGTTTACCAAACGAGGCGAAGCTGTTCTCTCGCTTAAAAAAATGATTTCGACGAGTTAATCACTATACTTTTTCTACGAGTATTGGGAAGATCTAAATCACTTTCTGAATCAGAAATCATGATTAAGCTACGGACAGCACAAACTGACGTGATTTAATAATGATGCGATACAGCAACAGCAGATAACTAGAAGGAGGTGAAAATTAGTAGGTAATTTTCGTCTCTAGTGTCGAAAGTTAACGTTATCAGATTTTTTCTCAGTAATTACGGAAATCAAAGTTTCACTGGAGTATTCGGTGACGAAAAATTTATTTTTATAAAGGATCGTAGAAAAAAAACTTTTTGCAATTCACTGCTGCTGTCACTTGTGTACGTACGGCTGCTACTTCTTTAAGAGTGAATGTAGCGTGTTCAGTGTAACCCTATTTATAGGATCGAGTGGGGGACACAACCACACCTGGAAACTTCTTATTGGCTACTCGCCACGCCCCATAGGTCCACTCACAGCTCAGTACAGCACGCTATCCCCACCCACATATATAAATAGGGTTACATCGTAAGCACTAGATTCAATCGTGAAGAGTAACAGCAACAGCAACAACCACTAGGAAAATACTGTTTCGTAACTCAAATCGGAAGCATTTTTAAATACACAAAAAGGTTTCTACCATATTATACCACGCGATCGAAAATAAAATTACTCAAAGGAAGCGAATTTAGTAGCTGTACTTAACAGTAACATTTTAATTGTTCTAAAGCGTTCGAGTTGAAAATGGTGAAAAACTGGATCGCTGTCTACTCCGAATCATTTTATTTTCGACAGCGTGGTCCAATAATGTATAATGGTAATAAATTTTAACGGTACATTGTTAGGTATATGAAATTTAAAAAAAAATCAATTTAGATAAGAATATTTTTAAGTCACTCAAACATGAAATAGTGATTCGTTGTTTATGATATCCACAATTATAAAAGCGGATTCGAATCACGGCAATACTCTTAAATGCTACTGTAATGGCCGGACGGTATTGAGGAGAAGTGACCAAAAGGATTCAAGAGATAGAAATTCTAAATCTCTGACTTCAAACTGCACTTGTACACAATGAACAATAACATTTACCTTTTACTAAATTTCTCACTACTTTTACCAAATTTTTGACAAACCAAAAGAGACCCAGATCTCTATTCCTTTGTTTTAGCGTCTCTGGATTGAGTTCTGAGGTAGCCTTTTATTTATGGAATGTATGTTTGGCCCTTACAGTACAGGTACTATGTATATGATTCCGGGACTGACGAAGACTGAAGAAATTTTCACCTGTTCTTCTCTCTTGTCGAAGTGCTTTTCTGCGCATTGATATTTTTAATTATTAATTATTTTCGTTTATAGGAATCAATAAAATACTAGAATTTTTTAAAAAAAAATTGTTAAATAAAATAGACTACGAGGATGAAATTTTAACAGTGAGATAGTTTTAAAAATAAGTCTAAAAAATTCAAAGAAAGTTAAATTACAAATAACACAAAATCAATGAGGAAAAAACGAACAATATGATCAAAAATTAATTCGAAGAGAGGAGAAACGGTATTCTGTAAGCCCAGATCGCCTCCAGTATTAAACAAGACTCGTAAGTCTGCACTTCGTTGTTTTATTGGCTGGAACCCATTTTGTTGTTTCATCAAACTGTGATGTTTGTGTGAGAAGCTTAATGGAAACTTTAATCCGTGTTGTGGAAATAAGCACTCTATGTGTAATGAAAGCATCTTCTATTGTTTTTCGAAGCCTGACAACTGCGAATTACTGCGAGGGAACTGTGTGCGCAATCCAAATCGTAACGTTGTTTTCGTTCTTATGTTATTTAGGCTTTTTCATTGGGATATTTTGGTTTCACCCTTGAAAAATTATTTGGGATCGGTAATTATTCCCACATCGTTTGGCTGGACTAGACTCCAATGCCGAGACGTGTACCTCTGTACGTAGCTACGTAGTCGAAGGAGGCTTCACAAAGGGACATTGGTTAACGTACCACCCCGCCCCCAGACCTATAGTACTTGAACGTCATCCTCTAATCCGAAGTAATGGTTTGAGCAACGCAAGGTCGGACTTCTTTCTGTTTTCTCACGAATTAAAACGTTTGGCCATAGTTTTTCAAGAATTTTTGAATAGTTACTTAATCATTGGTTTGGAATTTATTTATGTAAGCGAAAGACGGGCTCCGTTCTTCGCAATAACGTTTTTCGAACCTTTAGCTTTGTGCGTTCGTTATTTTGATTTCTTTTGCACTCGTTTAAATTGGCTTCCGATTGGAACAGCGTCACGTTGACTTCTTCATTCTCCATTGCAGAAGAACTTCCTCAGGGCTGCTGCTGCCGGTAGTGTTCCTGCGGCACAACCAACGACAGCAGCCCTGAGGAAGTTCTTCTGCAATGGAAAACGATACGTCGGCAATAGAAGAAGTCAACGTGACGCGGTTCCAACCGGAAGCCAATTCAAACATGGACGACGGCCGCGGAAGTTTTCAAGTTAAATTCTTTTGCACTTGTTGAACTTTATTTTCTTCTATTGAACGAAATAAAAGCAAGTATACATAAACTGGCGATTCTTTTATTTAAGTGTGCCCCTTTTTCGTGTGAACCTACCCCGTCCCATTGACTAGCCGGCGTGGGACGTAAGTTAGTTTCCCCACCCATATCTTGCTGCTAAAAGCAGGTAGCAATACTTAAAATAAGGCTTCATTTTGTCTTAAGTCGCGATTCAAATTTATCTAACAATAAGTAACGTTCTGAATGGAAAAACTGCCCCTTTGTTTTCGCTAAGATACAGACTCCTTTGTTTAAGTCTACGTTTCAATTCTTGGCGTCGGAAATTTAATTTATTTTCTAAATTGAAATAATAAATTTTTCTGTACAGAACCCCGGCTTCTTGCACTACATTATATTAGAAATTTAATTGAAAATAAATGTGCGTACAAAAAATAGTAGTATTGAGAAACACTCACACTTGAAACTAAACAGACAATAATCGAACGTTATTAGTGCAATTTCATGTGATCAGTGAGTTCTAGCTTATGATAATGTACATCAACCAAAATAAATTTGCATTTGAAACGATTTTTTAATGTGGTGGAATTATTAATGACATTTCGTCATTCGATGTACCACACCCTCTCTAACGACACTTCGATGTACCTACAGTCTCTTGAGAAAACTCTGGATCACTTGGGAGAACTAAGCACATAACCTGTCGGAGGTTACGGGATTTCGCATATACCCCAGGACTGAATAAGCTATTAGAGTAGACAGTGAATTATTTATTAATGCATAAGCAACACTTTTGATGCATATTTTATATAGCAAACGTCATGCACGATACGCTTCCAACTAATTGTTAAGTAAGGAAGAAAAAGGTTGGACCAAATCCTTAAGTGATCAATATAATTCACATCCACGTCTGAAGAGTCTTTATATTTTGGAAATGGGAAATATGTATAGGGATCAGCCAATAAACTATAACCTTCCTCTCTCCAATAAACAATACAATCATTTATATTGCTTTTCGTATCTTGATTAGCATTAGTAAGTGACGTATTCATTGCAAGACGTAACAAAACGTAGGATTATAAGTTGTGCTTATAAATATCCTTTTAAACATAAATTTTATGTAAACCAATTTCGAAGGTAAACGATTTAGTCTAAATAAAAATGTTCAATGCTGGTAATAAAAATAGGATTTGACAGGCGAGCGGAACGTCGATGACGTTTCACTCAACTCTTTACGTTACTGCCATTCAAATAATTTATCCCTGATGCAGCTCAGCTTCTATCTACGGCTGGCAAACAGCGTATTACCGCATTGTTTACTCGAAGCTGACAATGTAGCGTTTGCCAAAGACAGCGCTGCTTTATTTCTTTTCATAATTGCCAAGCGGGATGAAATCCCGGACAATAAAGGAAGCGCTCCGGAGCCGTTATTTCTGCGCTACAGCGTGGAACTTTTGTGTCAAACAGATACAGCTTGCCCTCAATTAATCGAATCCACCCCGCTATTTAACTAAGGGCGAGCCGTTTCAAGAAATTATTTCCAACGTATTTAAGAACGGCGGCTCATCAATTCGATGATTTATGAATTAAGTGCCATCCAGGGGTATATATCGTTTAACGTGAGCCATAATCCCGAATCGCTAAATGCGTTTAGACCCGCCGAATTAAGTGGATTACGTGATAGGGAACCCGAATTGAATGTGAATTACGAGCATTTTAACGTGCCGCTCCGATTCTGCCGGGCTCATAAACAAAATATTTAAAGTCCGCAGCGCCATATTTTATCACCTTGTGCGATACAAATGTACAATGGGCATAAATATTAATTAGCCACGTTGTTAATTGAGTTTCCGGCTTCGAACAAGATTTGTATTTTCCCAAATATGAGTATAATCCAAGGTAGTATCTACGTACTTTTGTGTACAATATATCAACAATATTTCATGCTTAATTTATAGCGTTTTTAATTCATTGCTCTAGAGCACTCTTAGAGTATCTCTATATTCTATTATTACATGAAATTAAAATAAGTCAAAACGCTATTAGCTAATGAAATTTCTACTCGTTAAAAATATGTGCTTCTAAATGGCAAATATTTTTGCAATAAGTTGTCTCTTTGTTTCTACGAGATGTAACGGGAAAAGACTTGTACTAAATTGACGTGCAAATTATAACTGTACATAATTTGAAACTATCAAGTTCAATAGAAACGAGAAACAGGCATTTGATGTTCTCAAAGTTGTAAATTGAATTTTGCTTTGAAAAAGAATAAACTAGCGCCAGTATTTAATTGAATATAAATTAAATTACATTCACCTAGCACTTTACAACCAACTGGTGAGGTAATTTATCTCATTTTTGACGCATTCAAACATATTTAATTTGTTAGCTCTTACGCTTCGTTCCACGCTGTACCGCCTCCAATTTATCCTCAACTTATTCTGACTTATTTTTCTTTTATTACGCTTCCACTAAATGAACCGTAAAATTCTTAAAGTTCGAGCTTTATCAGTCTGTTTACCATTAAATTAAATTTTGCAGTGCCGAAGTTATTTTCCGATAAAATCTGTGATGGCTCTTGTATTCACATACCGCCGATTAATTACGAATAGGTAATGAGTCAGTTAATTCGCGTTCCAAATTTACTAATTTCACGTGGCTAAATAAATAGCAGATTTAATGTAATGGAATATACATGGGGTTGTAATTAATATTACGCTATTTAATTATTCATTATAGGTACACTAAAATAATGCATGCTGTAACAGCGATAATAACCATTGCCCCTAGCCAATACAGAGTTTCATTTAAAAGCTACATACACACGTATTTGTAAATTTGTTAAAAGAATCATGAAACTCTTATATACCTTATACAAGATCAGATCTGACAAAAGAATTTCAAATAACATCTGATTTTCTTCAGTAGCAATAAAGATGATGACTTTTAGAGAAATTGTAGTTAGAAAGTCAGTAAATAGAACATGTTATTTTTCAGTTCAGGCAGCGACGCCACTGAATTACTAAAGATGGTCGAACTGGAGAAAGCTGAATCTTGAAATTTTCTAGCGGTTACTGCTGAAGTATATTCACGCATTTCGATCTTTTTTGTGAAATCCATGAAGGGAGAGGTTGGAAGCAATTTCTATAAAAGCTCGGGAACGTGTACAGGTAATCGATGCGAAATTCACCGAAGCTGATTGAATTGATGTATGCGATGCAAATGGCATTTTCAAATAAGACTTTTATTTCATTGTGAAAGGTAAAATAAGTATAGGGGATGAGAGACGGAGATAGTTCTAAATATAGCGCGCATCCTATTATCGAAACAGTTTTTGCGACCGAATTTTGAGATACACATAAGACGTTAATAAGGATTAATTTGTATCCCTGGATCCTTTCTGAATTTATCAATATTTGCAAATATATCTTATGGATGTTGCCCATTCTTTTCCAACATCCTATGAATAGGAAAAAATAGCACAGATTCGCGATGAGAGATGAATTTTAAATCGACTAGACAATTAAAAGATTTATCGTTTCATTTGTCGACGAATTTGGTTGTTTATTAAAAGAGTACCCTTTTTGCTTATCCGGATTTTTCACGTCTAACCGAAAATATAAATAAAAAATAGAAATAAATATCCGGGTATTGGGTCGTTATATCGAACGAAGAAGCAATATATACCTCGAGTAAACACGAAAGTCGTTTCAACGATGGCCTTCATGATTGAAATCGTCTTCACCTCGCCGTCGTAAATAATGAAAGTCATCATCGCAGATCGGAGAGGAAGCCACATCGGTTCCGTGAATAATTCATGGCGGGACGAATCCTTAAAATGGGAAAATATGACAAATTGGCGAATTATATTTGGCCATTTACCGAATCGAATAGATCTATATATTTATTCTTATAACATTTCTCTCGGAAACGTGAGGTCTTCTTGTCGAATGTGTTTCGGGTGTTTAATTTATGGAGCCGGTGCGCATCTGCGGGAAAATTGAGAGCGAGCAATTTGGAATTTGCATTCGCGTAATTATTATTATTCGTTAGGTTGAACAAGCTCGGAGAAAATCTAGAAATTAATAAAGCGGGAGGAACTAAATATATCGCAGCTGCGGTCGAGTTTTCGGATTCCAGCAAATTGCAATCGAATTAAAAATTAGATTATGAGCTGCCGAAAGAATTTTCGGCGGAAATTGTTTCAACTTTCGAAGTGAAGTCCTAATAAGTTAGCGGAAAGCAAATTCAATAAACGCGAGTTTACAAGAGCGCAGAAAATGAATTGACTAACAGAAAGAATGAATTAAACAACCGACTTGGTGTCCGTTAATTGCAATTACGGTTTTAAATCTATTCATTTTTCTGATTAATGGAAAATTCAATAGTACACCTTTGACAACAAAGTTAAAATTTGGCGTCCATTTTTCTAAATGTAGATTATCTCTAACACACATCTCCAACATCGAACTTCACCATACAATAGATAGTAGAGCTAATGCTTCAGGTTTCTAATGTATCAAGGGTTCTTCATCGTCCACGAAGTTCATACCCCTTCGAATGAATTTTTAATTTATACTCGTACATATATAACTAAAATTTGCGCAAGTCAATGGCAAAGATCATAATCAAAAGACGACCGCAAGATAGCTCAAGGAAACTTACCAGAAGCAGATTATCTTTGGTCAGGCTCAGGTTGAAGGTGTGTTTGTCCAAGCAGTGAAAAATGTTATATTGTAGGTCCTCCAAGCAAGGGATTTGCTAGAAATATGCAAGACTGAATGGTACGCTCGTATCATTGGCTCAGGCAGTGTTGCATATTTCTGGCAAACCGCTTGCTTTTAGACAAAACTACAATATAACATTTACCAATGCTCAGACAAACACTACATCAACCTGAGCCTAACCAAAGATAATCTCCTTCTGACAAGACTCCTTGAGCTATCTTGCGGTCGTCTTTTGATTATGATCTTTGCTACTGACCTTCGCAAATTTCTGTAATCGTTTTATACATAAATTAAAAATTCATTCGAAGGAGTACGAACTTCACTGACGATGGGGTCGTACATGCTTATAGGATAACAGTAACCTTTAGGACTTTGTTTTAAGCATGAGTCCTCAATGTTATCTTCACCATTAAGGTTCACCCTTGATCTCTCTTTAGGCCATCTTCTGCAAAGTTATAGTAACCCCATTTATTCAGCACTAGTACTCGATGAACCATTGAGTGAACTCCAGAGCCTCGTCAAGAGACGTGTCAATTCGCCAGTATACCCTTGAGCTTAAATTCCGAACATGTTCAGATTGTGAGCTTTTAATAATGTAGGCTTGCTCATTTGCACGGATTGATTATTCCTCCAGCAAATCCTTCTACATTTAGTGAATGAGTTAATTATTCATCAAAATTAATTTGAGGGTGTTTGAAAGAGCAATTTAAAGGAGTTTGAAGAGGATGATACCTTTGACTATCAATCAATTAATTTTAATATGTAATTATTTATATTTTTGATTATCGACTGATTTGATCTTCATTTTATACGACTCAGTTACCCATAATAAGTATTTCTGTGTGGTTAAGTAATGCATATAGTTTAAAACATTGTCGCAATGCAGTATTTGCGAGTCCTTAGTTAATCCTGTTACTTCTACATGTATTACATACGAAACAGAAAATCTAGCTTCGCCTAGGTCCCCGCTTTCCAATAAACGTAAATTCACGACAAAGGGTAAATCAGATAAATTAGCTTCATATAATAGTACAGCTTCATTTATTCTATATTCTTGTTTGGTGCGATAGCGAGGAAACCAGGAATCCTCTTCGAGGAAATTGTCGGGAATTACAATCGGTGGTCGCACAAACCCAACTCCAGGATACAGATGTAGGTCGACTGCTACACTGAGTTATTACATTCATGGACGTACATAATAGTTTGCTATATTAGAACACCGTCTATTAACGTGTTTGT
The DNA here is from genome assembly GCA_033060865.1 of Dorcus hopei. Taxonomy (NCBI): domain Eukaryota; kingdom Metazoa; phylum Arthropoda; class Insecta; order Coleoptera; family Lucanidae; genus Dorcus; species Dorcus hopei. The sequence goes on along the minus strand of CM065426.1, from coordinate 44,793,606 downwards.
GTGCTAGCACGGAGAGATACAATATTGTGTCAGAGACAGCCAACCCATCTGCAAGCAAACTATTTTATGCACACAATAATGCACCGTAACCGCATTTAAATATTTAATCTGATGCTTTGCTGAATTCAGCCGGCGCGTATTTAAATCATTCAAATTATTTTTACTTTTTCACACAGTCACCATTTGAAATCTTAACAGAACAAACACCACATGTTTAAAAGTAACTGCTGACGCGTGGTTTACACGAAACTATCTCAAACTGATGCTGCTTCTCACAAAGCGAGTTTTATACACTTAACGAATTTATTTACGCACCTTCTGATCCGGCCCCAGTTTACACGTCGGAGTTTATTTTTGCAAGTCGCAGATATCTTAGTTCATGTAAACTACATTAAGAAGTAACAATGCATGTTATTTAGACCCCTTGTGTATAAAGTAGATTCCGGAAATGTGTTTGGCTGGCGCATGTTCTTCTGCTAGGAAACATCACATTAGTCATCATTACACAGAGAAACGAATGTGTTATAAAAATATACAAGACATAAAACAGGGCTATTGTCGTTACTACCTCCCATTGTGTCAAATCACATCACGAGATGTATCTTTTCCAATGATTGTAGTTACTCATCTATGTTATGTCTTGAGTACCATCTGTGAAACATACAACCATGTAATGTGATACCCTTTACCCTGTTTCGATTGTTTCGTTCTTAAAGATATTAGACAATCGTATTTTAAAACTACCCTTTGTAGTAAGTTAATAAATTGTTATCTATACAGGAAAGCGTAACAGTAATTAAACAAATTAAACAAAGCAGTCAGTTATGCGCGTACAAGTTACACGCTCGCATTACCATAAGATTCTAACACGAAACGAACTTTCGTTGACAATAAATTAACCAAACGTTTATTAATGGTGCGCCGCTCAGTTATCTACAGGCAGTTAAAGGTTTTCCTGTTGGTTCCCGGTTCGTCCGCGATATTTTACGGGCTCACTGATCTAATTTCGGCCGAACTTAATGGGTAGACAGTTAATATCGGTCGTTTAACGCCCGCTGTTTACGTAGTGCCGCATTTGCGTGCACGACATAAAGGCTCGGGATGGCGGACGGACGCCTGTAATAAACGCAATAATACATCACGTGACACGCTTGCGACGTGCGGTTTATGGTCGTTACCGGGGACATATGCCGAGAACTACCGGAACCGGATACTACCGTAAGGACCATATTACATGTCATCAACTATACACCGCCGCAAGACATTACTGGAAATTAGACCCTAATTTCCAATTTGTTGTCCTTATACTTTCGAAAGAACAACGCGGTCATATTTTTATGGTTTCACTTTTCTGCGTTCATTACTTGAGACTTAATTAACAAAGTTTCATCTATTTGGAAAAGCAGTGAAGAAGTCGCACTTCATCGATGAAAGTTGACTTTATTAGACTTCAGAGAGCGAAAAAAATAAATAAACAAGACCCATGGCTCTCCTTTCGAAAGAAGGCACACCACACAGTTACTCTGACAGGTTCCACCCAGCTAATACCATTCATGGCCGACATTGTATTTCCTGGTACGCATTGGAGTAATGTGTGCAAGACTTAATTAACAAATTTCCATCCATTTAGAAGTGATAATGAAGTTACCTCTTCATGGATGAAAGATGAGATGATTACCTTCGTCACTGAAGAAATATATAAATAAGGTCTTCTCAAGGAGATGGGTGTTGATCGAAAAGATTAAACCATACAGTTATACCAATAGGTTCCATCCAACTAATACTATTCATGTCTGACATCCACCTTGTTAACTCATAGGCTGGGCTTCTCAATCCTAGTTTAACTTTAAACTCCTGTTTATTCCCATGGTAGCAATAATAAAAAACAATTGTTCCTATGGAAGTAAACAGGAGTTTAAAATTAAACTAAGACTGAGAAACCTAGCCATAGAAAGTAAAATATATTAAACGAATAATTAATTTTCAACTCTAAACACTCTACAGTTAAAATTCCCTCCTTACCACTACACGTGTTCAAGCGTTGCAAAAATCCGGCAGTGGTTTTCGAAGTATTTTATGTCTTATTGTCACTCTTTCCCGATCTCTGATGTAGTTGGAGTTCTTTCATTGCAACCACCAAACTTCCTTTGAGTCTGCATTTCCTTCTATTTAACCTGTTCCTTCTATTTCCTCGCAGCTTTCTCCTCTCTGATAACTTAAGAACATGATCCAGCCATGACATTTACTTCACAGTGTAATAAAAATGTAACAACTAATTATTTATCAACTGAATGCATTGTGACGCTTATGCTGGGACACAAGTAACAAAATAGTCCAAGCATGAACGCCCTCGCTTATTTCAGAACCGAAGAGGAAAGTACAAAAAGCCATCGAGTTCTGAAATAATTCGAGTAAACACAAAACAAACGGCGGAAAACCAAAAGCCCTCAACCTTCCACCTTCGCGAGGATATCGGACTCCCTGTACAAGTGGTACTCTGTGTTTTCTTCTAATTCTACCTTCGTGCCTCCATATTCGGGCAAGAGTACATTGTCGCCAACCTTCACATTTAAAGGGATTGTTTCTCCATTTTGATTTCGAGATCCGGGTCCGACCGCCACTACCGTTCCGTTTAGGACTTTCGCGGTGGCCTTTTCTAGAATGACGATGCTCCCTTTCGTTTTAGTAACGGCATCAAACTTCTTAATGAGCACTCGATCTAAGAGGGGAATGAGTCTTTTAGCTGCACTGTAGCTAGCCAATTCCTGTAAACTCATCTTGATTTATTGATTGAGATAAACGGTTAAATCTTCTTCGCGTTTTGCCGATGACACGTTTTTATTTAGCGTTAAAAAAGAAGGTTAGAACGAAAAGCAACGCACAGCAATGAACTGTCAACAAAATCTTGGGTCTTAGGATGTCCCATATTTCCCCATATTGATGTAAATAGCGATATCAAGCTCATGGAAAGCAGTATAGGGATCAGGACAATCAATTCTGATCGGTCTGTACATACTCGCTATAGTTGAAGAAGAATAGTAAGAGAAAACGTCATTATAACTTACGGGAAAAGATTTGTTGCAGGTCGGCTTTAACTGCAATTTCTTCGATCTTATTTGGGGCCTAGTCATCAGAAGAGTAGCTGTCCAGAGGATGCTCGATGAAATCCATCGCAATCAAAATCGACGTTCAACAAATTTTTAAATAACTAAAGTTGCCGTAAAACCATTATTTGACCGTTTTGTGTGCAATGACTTATTAGGCAACAAAGTAAGAAGTGTCTAAATAAAATCCTGGTCAAGCAGGCTACATTGAGTAATTCTGTTATGTAAATGCAATGGATAAATTCTCGATCACAACCTACTTGACCAGGTTTTTATTTAGACGCTCGTTAGTTGCTATTATTTATCATTTTTCTTACAATTTTAGAACAGAAATTGACCGCGAGATGTCGTTACTTAAACTGTTAGGCTGTTTTCACACGACGCTATAGCGATACCATATATTGCGGAACCATATCGCAAAACACCAAAATACGTGCTTTTAAATGGAACCGTTTTCACATGTTCGCCATACAATATAATTTATGGTAACGATTCAATTAAATATATAGTAAATACACGCAATATGTTCTACTGATATCGGCACCATATTCTATCGCCGCAATAGTTGTCGCTATTGCAAATTTACTCCGATTTTCAAACGTTTGGACAATATTGCACCAATTTGTTTACTTTTAATTCGAAGAACACTATTATTTTATTTTTATCGCTAATCTTATGGTAGTTAATTATTGCGGCGTGTGAAAATTGTTGACAATATATTGTCCACGATATATGGTATCGCTATAGTGGCTGTGTAAAAACGGCCTTAAGCTTTATGTTAAGCAAGATTGGTAGAGTTGAATTGTGTAATAGGAGGTTGCCTTGATGAAGAGGGGAAGATCACTCGTTACGTCATACCACGTGACGAATCCATTGAGCATATTGACCAGGTTTTTACATTCAATGATCGTCAGGAGCAAAAAATTGATTTAATTTTTGGTAAATATGTGGGGGGAAATAATCAAATTACAGATTCAAATGGAAATCAGGCAATCTGATAGATACATAAGACGTAGTATTTATAACACAAACTTATTATAGAGAGAGGGGTAAAGGCCCCAACACTAAAAAAGGATCATTGACCAGCTTTCGCACTCTAAAGAGTGAGAGCGAATAAGTTTTAATACAAGTAATAGTGAGATAAAAGTGCGAAAAGAGTAAATAGAGTGAACGGAGTTGAAAAAACGAACTTAGCTATAAAAGTTCTTTGACTTATCGATCGGTCGATCGGCATAGAGTAAAAAATGAACTGTATGGTGATGTATGAAACAAAGTCGTACAAACAATTTAATATCTTCTTCCTTCTTTTAAGCCGTCGACCATTTCCACTCTGTCCAGTATTTTATTTGTTCCTTCTTGGATTTATCATCGTTTCCAACTTATCCCATTCATCTTATCTCATGCTCTTTCCATAGATTTCCTTTTGTTCTCCTTTTTCTTATTTCCCTTAGATGCTTCTTTGCTTCTTTTTCGTTCTCCCATTCACCTGCCATTCCAGTGTATTCCCAAATGAGTCGTTCTTTTGTCTTATTTATAATTTTCTCTAATTTGTTAGTAGGTATACCTATTCTGGTTGGTTTTGGATAATCATCATCAATAAGTCCATACATTGTGGTTTTTATTTCTATATTTGTATATTGTCATTTAAGGAAGGCTTCGTATAGCTTATTCACTTTGTCCATTTGACTTCTTATTTGCATGCTTTGAAACGTGGAAAAATTTATAATATCTTTGAAGATTATTTTGTTTCTGCACTGTTGCGATAAAACTTGATTTTAAGGCCTCAATACTAGAATCCGAATGATTCTCGAAACTTGCAAGTCTCAATGTATTTTTAAGGAATTTTCTCAATACATCATAAATTTTTATTTAGAGAAGGCTATACTGAGTACTAGAACATATTTTCCATTTTAAAATTTTTTTTTTAAATACGTCCATTTACTTTGAGGCGCTATTTTTACCGTGCGCATGCGCATTGGCAAATGTATGTGAACAATAATTTTTAATTAACCGCAATAAGACCACTCAAATATGAGGTTCTATAAGATTTACATTCAGAAATTGGTATCTTTCATTGGAACTACTCACAACTACTCAGAAATAGCTTAAATATAAAGCCGCGAGCAAATGTAATTTTTCTGTGCATTGTTCACTGCATTGTATTGTGTCCGTGTAAAGCCTGCTTAGGGTTCAACAATTTCTAGGAAAGTTTGGAAAATCAAGTCTTTTCAAATTTTGAATTGACTGAGGCTTCGAGTATCCCATCCCTGTTGGTGACACAATCGGACTTCTTGACTGGAAGACGAATCTATCAACCAATTTAATCAATGATAACAGCTGAAGTTGAATATCAATTTCCTACAAGTTGCCCCAAATCGACGCAAAAATTTTATCGTAACAAATGATGGTCAAGAAACCCTTTACAAAGAAATTCAAAAAAATCTAAAAATTAAACTTACCTAATCTGAAAGTTTCTGTTAATTCAAAGAAATTAAAAATTTTGCACTGACTGAAAAAGGCAGAATAGTTTCTAATTCTATTAAGTTTCAGATATTCTGCACAGTTTTACACTAGACTAATTAATTACTTTATAGTATTTTATTGAAAACAAGCTGTAATCCAACGAATTCGAAATGAAATATGTGAATGTCTTTTTCTCAATTGAAACACTGAACTGGTTTGTCAAATTAGTATACACATTTTCTTCCTGAAAAATTGCTTTCCGTTTTGTATTTCCGAACAAAAATCTAATTTTCGTTTACCACCTTTCTTATTGTCCCGCATTTTAAGTATTATCCTTTTATATTGTCAAACACATTATGCCTGATTTGAGTTCCTCCCCAAATTAAGTTGAAAGTTTCTTCTGACCATGAACTCGTTCAATTTCATTAAGTGCTTCTAATCAATGAATTGACAAACTCCTTTAATTATGTTTGAACAACGGCATTTTAATTAAGTTTCGTTAGCGAACTTGTAGCTAGGCGGCCAACGCTTCATTGGATATTTATAAAAAGGAAACTTCTGTAGAAGGAGTAAGAAAAACGGCCTTCCCTTCTGAAGTGCTCTGATCATATAATCAATAAGTATTTAGGCTTGAAACCACCATGTACATACATACAATAAAAATTTGTTGGTTCTTGAGTAAGAATATTAAAAGAAACGCGTTAATAATAGATCTCGGTCGAAACAGGAGCGCTCGCAGTATAACTCACCTACTTACCTACTTTCCTAATCGATGTTTTACGCAGGTCGTTTCAGTGAAAAATGCTTTTCCTAATAGGAAGAAATGAACTCGGAAGGTCGTTTCAGATCTACAGGACGCCCTGGCATATTTCAACATAGTGCAGTTAGAGTTAGTGAACTACTTTTCTCTACTTTACGACGTCCATTTGTTTATCGCGTTATCTTATTAACAACAGACCAACTTTATCTAGTAAATGTGCACGTGCACTTATGCTACACATTTGCTTTCTCTTTTTTGCTTACCGTTTCGTTCACATTTTTAATAATTTGGTTCTCACCGTTCGAGAATTATGCGCAAACCAAAATAAAATTGCGAACATTACAGCTCTTCTCTTCGTGCTTTTCTTTTAAAGCCAGGCTATCCGAATTCACTTGATTTTGGAATTTATGGTCACCGCTCGACGTGATAAATGCGATTTATTCCCGCGGGAAACTTCCAAGTATTAATTCAAGCCAGGAATTACTTACGTACCAGAAAGAGCGTGCGTAATTTATGCAATCTCTTTGACATTCAACAGTTTTATGTGCACCTACTAGTAATGTAGAGTTGTTAAATGACACGTGCAACGTCATATGCGTATATATTTCTCTTCGCCGCTCCTTTTATTTTAACAACGAGCTTCACTTGGCAAGGACGCTAACTTTTCTGCTAGCTTGGAAAGCTTGCGCTGTTTTAACATGGAACATAAATCAGCCTGCTCGGGGGATATCTTAAGATATAAAAAGGATGTTAGGACACAGATTTTGTGAGACATTAAATCTGAAAATAAATGCTATGAGTAATTCCTCATCAGTTCGCGTTGGAAACAGTGCATTTAATTAATCAAACGTAATCACATTTGTAATATAGGTAATGTACCAGAGATCAATTGGATTTATAAATAGAGTAGACCATAATTTTTATTTCAGAGTTGGTAACACTCTTTCGCTAATGAACATCCCTTGCTTGTTACTTAACATCTCCAAAATAACTTTTACTGAAAAAGTGTCCTCAAATCCGACACATCCCCTAATTACAAGTTCAATTGATCTTGTGACGATCTAAAACTAAAACTGGGACTATTTTTTTAAACTTTTTGTTGAAAACCTTTATATAATTTAATGTAGAAGTGTATCAGGATTGATCCTCTCCTAAAACAGATCGTGAAGTCTTTGACAAACCAACAGACAAACTTTGCAAAGGATACTCAGCTTATAGCTATATATTTGTGTCACTTAATGAAACGTATTGAAGTAAACATGGTTAAGACAAAATCTGCGATAGCAAAGTTTGGAGATATGCAAGGCGCAAACCGACCATACTGTATCGGAATTGCCAAATATTATTGCGGTCTTTGTTATTATATGTATATGGGGTGGAGAGTCCTATAGTCTCTGCCGCATCCCGCATTTCGATCCCTCCAGTCCATTCTCCTTGGTCAGTGTCTCTGTCCCTGATTGTTTCACTTATTCCATCCATCCATGATAATGAAGGTCTTCATTTCTTCCTTTAAGGGTCGAGATATCCATCTCCTATTAAAGTTATTCGACGAATAACTTGATTTTTCTAAATTGTTGATTAATTTTTTATGAATTGTTTCCATGGTAATTATTCGTCTAATAACTATCTATTAGCCAGTCTATTAAGAGATAGATATCTCCACCCTTAGTTATTGAAACATAATTGAACGCTCGTTTTGGCCACCTTTCTTCTCCCATCCTCATCATGCGTCCATATCAAAGAAGTTGTGTAGCTTTTGTTTGATCCGACGCAGAGTATATTCCTTTTGTTCGTCTTCTAACATCCTCATTTGACATGATCTTCTAAGATTAAAAAAAATATTTCTACCGCTTTTATTTCTCTTTGACAATTGCTAATATTCTGCTGTACATGTTAGTCTTGGTTCCGCAATTGTTTGTACGTTCTTGGATTTTATTCGACCGTATATTACGGGTGAAAAATTTATTTTAATCGTTTTCAGTATTGCCAGTCACCTTGTATTGCGTGGGAACTCGAGTGGTCCATTTGTGCCTCCGTAACTCCCGGCATGTTTCAACATCAGGTGATCTTGTTCGGCTGCAATAATCTGCACCTCTAGGAGGTGTTCTATTTCACTCTTTCGCCCGGTTAAAACAGAGTCTATTTCGTAACAATTCCGCCCCGATCTATTTAGTCTGCGCGTGTTCTTTCTTCAACGCGTCATTCTTGCCGCACGTGCACACGTATTGTCAGTGAAGTGCCCATAATTTTGTGCCTTGATCATGTTGAATCCTTTGATCGAAGCTGAAACGGAAGTTATTTACTCCGAGATCTGCTTAGGCGCACGTTAAGCAATACAAGCTTTCTTATAAGCTTTTCCAAGCCTGTTGCAGCGAGAATTGAACAGGTAGGGTTTTATTGACAATTTTGTGCGTATTTCGGTTTCTAACACGCGTCTTTTTTTGCTATTTAGGTTTGCAGTCGCACCTCTTTCTGACTATTTCTTTCTTTGAAACACCCTTTGAGACCGACACTTGAGTGGAAAAGCCGTAAGCGGAGCCTTAGCTGCTAAAGGTCAAAACATCGATGTCCACCCCTTTCTCCCGTTGGAGTTGGACTCGACCGTAGACGTGACATCTAACTAACACATAGTGACACAATTGGCAACACCTACCTCCTCCGCCGGATTGTATCTCGATTAGTTTCTCCAACCTCACCTTGACAGTTAACTGAGTGTCAAACTGGATTCATTACAAAGTCGAATTTGTTTTAAATTTTTTTCTAATTTGTTAATGTCGCATTAAACGCTGCGTTGCGTCAATTTTATTTTAAGTAAATAAGCTTGAATAGTCACATGTGGTATTTGTGTAAACGAAAGGCAGATCTGTTTCTCGGTTAAAGATTTAATCAATCGGAATACGTTTACATTTTTATTTTAACTCACTGAGACCCCTTCTGGATTGTACGATTTACTTTTGTTTATGTGTTAATTTTGAGTGACACCAAATAAAAACAAGTGTGCTCAGCTGGTGATTTTATTTTAGGCTATTTATATTTTATTTTCCCCTTTGCTTTGGGGTTACTAACGACCTATACTCTTCTCCAAGAGTTAGCTGGCTGTGTTGGGGAACTTAATTTGCACTTTTTCAATTTGCTGTCCTTCGGGTAGTTAGCACGTAGAGTTAGGCATCCGCACACACTTCTGACCTTGTTGTATTTTGTATTCTACGTCCCTATTTGACGTTCCTTCACCTAATACTATACTTCCATAAATTTTTATTTTCGACTAACTTTAACTCTCTTAATTGCAAATTAAGATCTTCCTATTTCTCTCCTATTCGTAAATATTCTGTTTTCTTGATATTTATGTTCATACATACATATTACAATCAATACCTTCCTCACAATTTGCAATTATAGCTTGGTTATCGGTGAAGAACCGTGTTGTAAAGCAATGGTCTTCAATTTCTATTTCCGTTCCTGGACATTTTCTTCTCCAATTTTCCAATGCTTCCCGGTGTATATAATTTAAACAGGGTGGGTGATGGGCAACGTCCTTGTTTAAGTCCCTTCGTTATCTTAAATGGTTTTTAGTTTTTATTTCCAGCCTTTACTGTACTTTGGGAGTTCTTAAAGATGTTGTTCTATTACTTTGTTATTAGTAACGCTTCATACGATATATTTCCTTTTTTGTCTTGACCATCATACAATTTGCTATGTATCATAAATCGGTTTCCACAGTGTATACATAAGAAATATACTAACATCCACCCAGTGTAGTATATTTATCTTATATGTCGTTTGTCATCAGAAGTCGTGTGATGTCGCTGTGGCAGTAGAAAGTTTCGTGCTAATTTCACTTCTGTCATGAGCAGGTACGTATTATATTCATACGCGGGGAAGAGTTTTAAACTTTTCTAAGTTTTCGAAGGTAACTCTGTGCAAGTTGAGCAGAGTTAATGCAATCTTAGCATTTCATGGAGTAAATGAAACGGAATAAATTTATGATGAAAGTTCGCGCCGCCAGTTAAATAAATATATTCCTCTGAATGAAATTCATAACTTTGCGTGAAAAATTTCGATGTCAGTGTCGGTGTCGGCGTGCATTTCACCTCGATTGCCACAGAAGAAACCCTAATCATGAATTTAATTCGCCAAAACTAACTTTGCCAAATAAATAGTGTTCGTAAAATGTAAAATGGAAAAAAAGTTAATTACTTTTTTGTTTGAAAATTAAATAGTGAACGGAAAATCAGTTTGAATTATGTCTGCCTAAAGTTCGGCTCTACTTCCTTTTTTCTCCATTATCATCGAAAGTAAATAAAAGGGCACTACCATAAATCTAATCGGCACTTAAGCCCTTGGTGCGACAAACAATTCGATATTATATCGGGGGATTATCTGCAGTTGCTTTTTCCAGCGCTTTGGGCGTCTTGATTAAAACGACCCTAAATGAATTATTTTATTAGGCCCAGCTTTAATAAATTTCCGATATTTTATCCCCAAGAAGATAGCCGGGCTTATTTATTTTACAAATGTGGTTATAAATTCGGTGTTTCCGTTCTTAAGTGTTATGTCTGTTATTATTACTTAACAAACAATAAATCGAACGATATTTTCTTGTAGTTAAACGTGTGTTATTGTAATAAATAAAACTGTTTCCTTCCGTTGAAAGAAACCGATAAATACTATTCAAGAAGCAGCAAGAAAGCGGTCGGCTGGCGGAAATTCCTTCACAAAGCTCGGGTGGAAGTAGCGAAAATTTAAAAACAAAAAGACTCCCATGACGCTCATAAGATAAACAGATAACAAGCGGGGCAGGGCCGTAACTCTTCTCCTAAGCAAGTAATTGCGTTTTTCGATTTTAAAGCATCCGTCGAACTCCTTTAATTTAGTTTTATCGGCGTCCCGGGCCCTTTTTGCGTTTGTGCTATTGCTCGGCGTTTTATTTTCACGTCAGAGTTTAAGTGCGCGCCATTGCTCAGCGAGAGCATTCCCTAATTTCGGATTACGGCCTGATGGAAATACCTAAATCATGGGATACATCGACCGCGAAAAAAGCCCGTCGAGAGATATATTGTCCTTCTAAAAAGTTCGGCCTTCCTCCACTGTTTCAGCGAAAATTTACATAAATTTTATTGTAACACGATCCCGTTTTATAAATTTATCTCTTCGGCTTCACGTCGGTTTCTAATATAAAAAAATGAATTATTTCTTAAAAATTATGCAAATATAATTCTTTTTGTTTTAGCTTTGACAATACAGTTGATTTTGATAAGTGATTAGTAAATTGAAGTCTGGACAAAGTAGAAGATGGAAAAATTATAAAATTATTTTTTTTTACTGTTACATGAACTTTAATATTAACTCTGTAACTGAAAAAAGAAATGAAAAGACAAACTCTAATTTTCATTTAAAGTTTTGCTTCTTTTAACATGATGTGGGGCCTGTGTAGAATGAAATCATCTGAATAGAATTTCTGAAAACGTCGCAAAGCTAACGTCTAAATACTTCGTAAGCACTACGGATGAATATTTAGATGGGACCGTTCAAGTGGTGAACAAGAACCTGTATCAGCGAATTCCGGCGCAGGCACACTCGAATTCAATTACATTACGAGTCTTTTCAATTACTGCAATGAAAGTTAACCCTATAGCGCGCTTTCAATGGAATTTAATTTGAATATTTGTTGGTGAATGCGCATTTTGTGCGGCAGAGTGCGCTAACAACAGATTTTAATTTGGCGTTATAAAGTTTTTAATTTGTTTAACCGTTTCTATGAAACGGCCGACTAATTGGTTCGTACCATCCAGCTTACAGCTTCTCTATTTCAAATTTATTAAATATTATTTATTTAACATACAAATATTGTCTGTATAGGACGGTTTCCTAATTTTGATGAATTAAAGGAAGGAAATTCGTTTTATTTTATTTTTCAATATAATCAAATGTAAAGCATCCATCTAGTATTAATAGATAAGTAGGAAGCAATAGATTAAGAGATAAGACTTTTTCCAAACATTTCTTTACTTTTTTTTCTCCTTATATATTCTGTTCTTTTTCTAATTACAGATTTAAGAACTTTATAAAACTGTAACAAAAATAACAGCATATTTCAAGTATACCTATCAAATATTGTTTGCACATACACTCTGTCAGCTCACTAAGTACAACACAAAGAATAATGATTTTAACGAGATTTGGTTAACTGGACCAAAGAGAAAATCTGTCTTAACTTATTGTTACTTGAGAATAATAGTTTATCGAGTCAACTAGATGAAAGAATAACAAGAGCCACTTCTCGATGGTATAAGTGAGTATAATTTCATTCAGTAAGTTGTTAATTAAATAATTATGAAAGTTTCTTCTTTAGGAATCATTCGAGGAAGTCATTCAAAGTTATATATTTATTTTTTGAATGAAAATCTTATCGTCAAATACACGATACACTTGTTAGAATAATTGACGACACTTTCTGTAAGAATGTAGTAAGAGTAGCTCTGCAGGAAAAAGGTTTGTTTGCAGTTAAACCTATGTTATGGGTTTTCTTGTCCTATCAATAGAATTCTAAGAAAATCTGTAATTCTTGTTTCAGCTCTAGAAAGTATACAAACCAAGGAAAAAATTTGTGAATTGTTTGGGAATTGAATTCAAGAAAATTATATGGAACGGATGGAAGACTGATCTTAATTTGTGCTCTTCAGGTGGGCCTACTTTGTAAAGGTGTAAGAAACCGGTATTCTATACAGAAATTTGTTTACTTGAAATGAAACAAACATGACGAAACTCACTCGAATCTGGAGCGCACCGCGATGACCATGAAAATTCGTGCATCGTTTTGAGACGCGTGTGCAGCTTTTGATCGTAACTAATCGGAGCTTTTCGGCTATTATCATGAAAAATCATCACACATTCAGAAGGCGTATGGCCATAAAACAATCAATCTGCAGAACTGACATTCATGTGATAGTATGCGAACAAAGTTCCAAAAATCCAGTTTCTCTCTCTGCATCCAGAAGCAACAGTTTGGTGAACAAAAATTAATTTATTTGTCAATCAGTTATTAATAACTAACAACTGCTTTAATTGATGTAAGTACAGAATGCCGTTTCTTGTCTTTAAAAAATTATTTTGAATTTGTTTTGTATGATATCGTTTCGAATTATTCTTCAATTACATTTGTCTAAATTATTTAGTTTTAACGCTGATTTGAATTTTGCTTCATGCCATTACCCAGCGAAAACACGTACGTGTAAAAAACGTTGTAAAATAACATGTAACCAAACGTTGAATTCGTGTGGTATTGTTACGTTGAAACAACGAAAAAATGTCGCGGCAATCAATTTCTTTTAAACGTCTCTGTCCACGTGTAAGAAACGTTGTAGAATAACAATTAATCAACGTTGAATTCGTGTGTTATTAATACGTTTTAACAACGCTCGAATCAACTTCTTTTAAACGTCTTTGTCCACGGTATTTCTACGTTAAATCCCAGTGCATACATACGTATAAAAAACGTTGTGGAATAACATGTAACAAACGTTGAATTCGTGTTATGGTTACGTTAAAACAACGAAAAATGTCGCGGCAATGTCCACGTGTAGCGTTGAATCAGACAATTACGACGTGTATTAAAGCTGGGTCTAAATCATTAGACTGAACAAACATACATGGCTAATGGTGGAATTCGAACCCACGCCGCCGAGTGACACGACTTTCCAAGTCGGCTAGACTAGACCGCTAAGCCATTTGGAGATCCCAGTGCCGTATCGCTTCCGTGACTACTCAGTAGTAATAAAGCCGAACTGGGGACTTTAACTTACAATAGCTACGCGCCGCCCTCACTCGTTCAATTTCCGAACTCTTTACTACCTACAGTTTCCTTCTAACATCCATATTATCATAACATCATTAAATCAATTTTTCTAATTATTACAATCCTAAGGGTATTTTCTTTGTCTGTACATTTCAAAAATTCTAAATTATTTATTTATAATACACATGTAATTCTAAATCGCCTATTTCTAAAAATATTTACACTAACATAAAATATTCGACAAAACACATTTAATACAGTACTCTCAATTTACTTTATTATTTACAAAATTATTTCTTTTTATGAAAATTAAAAAAAATTACATGCTGCTCATGAACACCGCAGTGGAGTGGAAAGTTTAACTGGAATAAATTCTGTAACTTAGAAAATTGCCATTTGTAGCAAAAATTCTTGGAACAGGTCAATTTTATTTTTATGGCGCATATTATAAATGGATTTCTTTTAACTTTTCAATTATTTGGAAGGATGAAACAACCCCAACTATTTTTTTTCAATGGAAGGGTATGTTGAGTAATTTTTTCTTAAAGCTTGTTCAATTGGGAATACAGCTACGTTTTTATTTTAATTTTTCTTAAACAGTAAAAGGCGAAAAAATAAAAAATAAATTTTTTGACTAGAACGATTTTAACGCATCAGATGTTCAAAATGCTCGCCACCTCTCACTTGACAATACCCTAATCGATTATAAATTCCATCCTAACAGTTTGTAACATTTCCGGCGTTACTCTCCCTAATTTCATGCAGAATTTGAAGTTCTGAAGTTCTGCTATGTCGTTTGGTTTAGTCACATAAACTTTACTTTTTAAATACCCAGTTATATAAGTCTTAAGTGGTGAGATCTGGTGTTCTTTTTGGCAACTCATTCGTTCTTCTGTCATTTTCTTCCTATCCACCTATTGGGAAAAACTTCAGTGAGGTAATTACGTAATTTAAAAATTTAGCGCATTGGCAGCGCCATCTATTGGCTGCACGCAACAATACGATACCATATGGAAAGCTTATTTCTTCTCATCAAATAATAAAAAATGGAGTTCCTGAATTTTTGGCATTAAAAACGGTTTTAGTAAAAAAATTCTTTTTTTTGTTTTTTACCTTTTACTGCTAAAGAAAAATAAAAAAATAAAACGTAGCTGTATTCCTAATTTTTTCAACATATCCTTCCATTAAAAAAAACATAGTTAGGGGTCGTTTCACCCCTCCAAATAATTGAAAAGTTAAAAAAGTCCCTTTGTAATATGCGCCATTAAAAATAAAAATTGACCTGTTCCAAGAATTTTTTTACAAATCGTAATCTTCTAAGTTACAGAATTTATTCCAGTTAAACTTTCCACTCTGTATACAGCTGTCCCCAATGAGTATTCGTGACAATATGTATGTATAATTGATTGACTATTGCGTTCTTTAGTATTTTTAATCACAGATTTTGGGCATCAAATTCAAACTAACTTAAAAATTTGACAGATTACGTCAACTTAAAAGGGGTTGTGGTTGACTCGAATGTCCAAATTAGCAGTACTTTTCATACCTGTTTCGTTTCATTTCAAAGCTGCCAAGTATGGAGAAGAACCTCATATTTCATAGATTTTTAGTAAAATTAGAATTCAAAGGTGTGAAACACGATAGACAATCACTGTAAAATTAAGTGTTTTCTAACGTCAACATCACGTTTTGTAACGCATATTTATTCGGTATACGTTAAAATAACGTTATAAAACGTGGGTTAAAAATTTAGTTGTAAATTATGATTTATCTAACGTATTAGTTTCGTTAATTTTTTTCTCATTTATTACGTAGAATAGTAGATGTTGAATTAACGTTGAAATGATGTGGTAATCAACGTATGGTAGATACATCGCATTTACTCATAGTATAAATCACGTCCTAAAAAGGCAAAATTGTTACGTATTTATTTCACGTTATAATTACGTCCATATTAAACTGATCGTTAAAAAACACGTCATACAAACGTGATATAATTATGGTTGCTAATTCAACCAAAAAACAACGTTGCATTTTTCAACGAATAACGTTATTTCCACCATTACAACGTGAAATTAACGTTGAATAAACGTACATGTTTTCGCTGGGTAATTTGTAATTGCTTTTATTTACCTTGAATACCTACATTTATATTTTCTTTTCATTTTCAATCAAAATTCTTATAAAAAGAAAGAAAATACGAAAAGAGAAGGCGGGACATAATTTTGACAATCACGAAAAATATTATGTACTGGCGGGCAAGGGCTAAAATTTCATTCCGTGTAAAAAGGGCGTTGAGAGCGATTCCTGGCTACTTCAAACTCAAACCAGAAACGTACAAACAAAGAAATTGCAACATAGGTCTTTTATGGTTTGACTAAATTTTTGGTAGAAGAGTGAGGAAATACTTTGTTTATTTCTGTGTAGAATTTTTGTAAAGTTTACAACGAAGCCATGGATTTTGGGCCACTTTCGTCGTGGCATCTAAAAGAAGATAGTGTGGCGACGAGGCTTTGTAAATTAATTAATAAATTCGAAAGTATTGGATAGTTTATCCCCTTTCTTTTATTTTTTAATCCCCGTCTCTTGCATAAGGAGCCTAGGTAATACATAAAACTAAAATGCCAGACCACCAAAAATCCACACATAACATGCTTGTTGGACGAACTCAGCATTTATAATATCCAAATTTAAATGGAACATATTTTTCGGCTTTTACTGGGATGTAGTTCCAAATGGATGGCTACATTCCAGTAGCTTTGCTTTTGTAAGAGGATATAACTTTTTCATGTTGGATTGGTAGAAACGAAGCCGTAAAATAACCAACACAGCCTTCGATTCTTCCACAGTTTAAAAAAAATGATGAGAGATCAGCGGAGGAAGTATTTGTTTTTCCCTTAGAGGGACGTTTAAACTCAAAAATCCTAACTCTTTAAAGAAGACACAGATTACTTATACAACTACCCGAAAAATGTCAATACCATATTATTAATGACAATAGAGAACCAGAATTGTTGAATTTCAATTTCCTCATAAAAAGAAATCAATGCTTCTAGTGATCTTTCACCATTTCTTAAAACGGTGGAATACTTGGATATCCTGACAAATGACTCCAAGATATAGAGGGGATGTAGTATTAACCAAGATAATGGAAGACCTCCAGAATTCCAAAGGAAGAGTGTTGCTCTTTTTTATGGAATTTTGATGATTTTCCATTGAAGAAGCTGTTTCTGTTAATTCTGAACCTTCTCCAAGTTTTGAAATCATTTTCTGTTTTGGTTTAGTGTGCTATTGGATTTATACTTTGATTAAATTCATTTTTCATCACCAGTTATCAAGAGATCCCATTCTTTAGGTCAGGGTGCTAAACCCATCAAAGTCGTTACCCTCTTATTATTATTTTTTTGATTGAATTTAAGAAGAACTTGCCAACCATGGCTGTTAATGGGTCCAAGACGATGAAGGTGCCACAGCTCAGCTGTAACCATAATGTGTTCGTGCTTAAAGTTTGTCGCTAGGCTAAGATTTGATGCAAAACCTCTTCGATTACATCAGTTGGTGTTAAAGAGCGTGGAAGTTCCTGAACATTTTGGTTTTTCGACCAACGTTTACACCTCTTGGTTAACAACAGTTGGTATTCGAGAACGCGGAAGACTCCGGTTTCTTTTTCAAAACTCTCTGAACCAGCGTTTAATAAACATTGATGCACCATATTTTGAATAGTTTGACGAACTGATGAAGATATTTTTACAGATTATGTGATTTTCTTTAAGAAATAATAATTTACACGGAAAAGGCAAAATTAAAAGAATTAGGAAAATGTTGTTCTTATTACTATTCTTGTTACTTATGTTATGCACTATTAAATTAATTGCTTGCGGCTTCACTATTTCACTATTTTTTGGCTGGAATTATAATTAGCAAAAGTCTTTTTGTTGTCTACAGTAATTCCTTGAATTATATTTGTCTACTTTTTCCTTAAAACTTCATTAGCTAGCTTCTTAAGTAGATTTATTATGCAGCTGTTTAAATAGACGGTGGTATATTTAATTCTGAATTTTTTCTTATATTTTCAGTGTTTTATGAGTTGGCGTGCTTTGGACGTGTCATGAAAGCAAAAAGAAAGAATAAACAAAGGATTTTTACCGATGTGAGTGGAAGGAACATTGTGTTGTAAAGCTTGCGGTAATAACAGTTTTAAAGCAGCTTAAACTCGCGTCCACACCTTTCAGAAGCCTTCAGTAAGCGAACCAGCAGGTCGTTAACGACTGCGTACATCTTAAGAGGAAAAACCGACGCAACCACAGGGAGAACAATCGTCAGCAGTTTCTATTTCCGTTCGTGTTTACGGACGATGCATGTGTTTACATTTGGCTAATTCGGTCTTTACAAGTTTATGTGCACACCATGTAGCGCAATAAACGTTCAACTTAAATCAGTTTATTAGCTTGATAAAACGAGCAGCTGCCGGGGGAAAATTTATAACAATTATTGCCGTACACGATAATATGTGGTGTTTGGGAATTAAAGCAAGACAACAGTCGTAATGAGTTTAGTGCTCGTGCGGCTTAAACATTTAATGCGCGTTACTTAATTTGAGGAACTAAATCCGGGCGGCGTAAACTAATGGGAAATGCGCCGAGGCTGGAATTACTCGATCCTATCTGAATTGTTACAAAATTATTGCTTATTTTATATACATACAGTATATGAATGTTATGACAAAGATAAACTGAGATTGGTCTGATAAAAATTAGTAATAAAAAATGAATTTAGGATTGGATCACGGTTGGGTAAGTATTCACTCATGTGCGTCTGTTGTTATTTCTTAGGCATATAATTTTCTGATCCTAATTTTGTTAAGATGTAGGAAAATAGAAATAAACGTTTAGATTCTATGTAGTGTGTTCGTGTTATCATCCGAAATTCCAATTTATTCAGGAAGTTTATACGTCCGGCAAAATACGTCTCGCATTTCATTCTTGGAGGAAATTGATATTCGCCGAATGCGATCTTAATAAATATCAGATGACGAAGATGAAAACAAATTTGTTTCCCGAAGCTACGGGAGGTATAATTATGACGGAAACCAATCGCCGACATCCAAAACCGCCGAAAATAAAAACCTAATAAGGGCAAGGGAAAGACGGAAAACTCCATCGAAAGGTCGGGCCACCGAAAGAGTAAACACGACGAGAAAAAGCCGATCTAATATGGTTGGGTAAATAACGCGAAAGATTGAAACCGGTAAACACAAACTAACGAATTTCCAGTGAAGTTTGAATTTCGTCGGTGATATTATTTCTGACGTTCTATTTGCCTCCGCGGAGTGAGCTAATAACGTGCATTTCGGATTTACATCCTCTATGGTATGATTAGTGACAATTAGCATTACTCTGGAAAATAAATTACACGAATGAAAACGCAAAATGTAATTAGGCTAACAAATCTTTATAAATTGCAGTTAATTTGTTTACGTGACTGCAAAATTAATGTGTAGAAACACATAAATCAAGTAACATATTAAATAAATTATTTAGAAAAAAAAAGATTATTACAAAATAATAAGGCGAAACCGGTCTGGAATAATACATATTAGAATAGTAGTGTAAGACTTTGCATTACAATTATTGAACAAACAATTCAATTACAATCAAACTAACTTACTTACAACAAATTTTTATAATTACATACCTCATAAAATAATTAACGCATAAATAAAGTTGTTTCTTGTAAGTTGAAAACATACATATCATTATTATTAATAAAACCAATCGCTGAAAATTTCATAATTTAATTTCTTTTAGTTGTTTTTATACAGGGTGTTTCAATGATGGTGCACCAAATTTAGGGGACACTTTTCTGACATTATTTGGAACAAAATATCTTAATACAATTTTGCATTCTAAGCAAGTTGAAATGTGCATTATTTGGATATACTGTTGTAGTAATTTAAATTTCTGCCTCCGTAAAACAAGGTGAGCGATTTAAATTCTTTTATGAATATCAGACAGCTGCAAGAAGGCAATAAATACCTATCGTAAGAGAAAGAATTTATGAGTGGCTTTTAATTCTGCCCTTGACACCGAAAGACGTGTTAAGGGCGACAACATTGAAAGAATGTGCATTTAGCGTGTATTTTGTGCTATTCTGATAAACGTTTGATAATGCGGATTTCGTTGACGATCAGGAAACCTTTCCGCATACAGACGTGTTGCTAATCGCGCATTTCCTCGACTTTCTCCGTATAGAATATGCATGTCTGCGTATTCTTGAAACGTAAAATCGCCAATCGTATGGCAACACATACACAAACACACTTACATACACTGTTAAAAATAAAAGTTACAAACTACACCAAATTTACGCAAATTATGCTTCGCTTCTAACGTTACTCTTTATTAAAATGCTAAAAATCATTCAATAAGCAGAACGGACTAAATGTGTTTCATCATATCTTCCGAGGCGACATTTTATGAAGCAACAAAACAATAAACCGATTCTTTTGACGAAGATTAAGGCAGGTTAAGGATTCCATTCGTCCTCATCTACGGTGCGTTTTAAAAATATACGATTCTCCTTTCCCTTCGGTTTTCTCAAAATATACTCGCTAAAACTTATATGAAACGTTTATTTATTTTTTTTGTCGATATCTACCGACATACCGAGTTTGGTACACCTTGATTGAAACAGCCTGTGGAGTGCAATGGGAGAATACAAAACATATGAATCTGATAAAATAATTATTAACGGCCTCAAATTGCCTGTAAAATCGTCGTACTGTACCAGTTATAACTGGCGTTTACAACTAGCGTAATGGTCGTTAAAAGCAAATGGAATTTATCATAGGAACTTTGAAGAAAAACTGGTGAAGAAAGTACGAGAACTCTTAATAATTATAAAGTTCTAAGTTCGTATACAATTTATAAAAAAATTACTTTCCCTTAGGGCCGTTTGACACTATGATATTTCTTGTGCAAGATTTGTTATAAAGTGAGCGAGATGAGCTACCACAGTGAATTCTGATTGGTTGAATTGGCACTTCTCGCTCACTTTGTAACAAATCTTGCACAAGAAATATCATAGTGTCATACGGGCCTTATATGGGTCACTTCCTAATAAAAACTTATTAGCATACCCCTTCTTCGTTCTGTAGTGCGAAAAGGGGACGGCTTATGGTGCGTATTCATCAAAAACAGTGTTTCGAACTAGCTCGGAGCTAATTCAGGACTAACGAGTTCAAAGCAGGTTAAAAACTTTTCGGCCTGTAGACACCAAAATTTGTTGGAGTCGGAATTATTTCAGAACGAAAATCCCGAAATGGTTCGCTATTAATCAGTTGTTGCCAGAATAAGGGACACACGTCCACACTGGGAATGAATTCAGAGCTGGCTTGTAACTTGTCCGAATTCCAAACCCTTTCATCTTACCGCTACTTCACGCATCGGGTTCGATTCGCTGAAAGCTCAGAACTGGTCAACACGAGAGGCGTCCTCACCAAGTTCAAATCTTTTATCGAACTAGCATCGAGCAGCTCTAAACTTGTTCAGAGCTTTGGTCAGTACGCGCCTTTAGACGACGCTCTCATATCATTACTTACTTTGCTTTAGTTTGTCTGAGGAGCTTTATCTGTGCAGATGTAACTGTTGCGTGGCACATTCATTATTTTCTTACAACTTCTGTTCTTTGTTTCCTGAAATAATATTGAATTGCTTTGTTCTAATGTGTTATCTGTTTTAAACTAAGAAGAATAAAGGAGACAGAGGTTTTAGAAATTGTTAAAGAGAGAAGAGATCAATAATTGAGTTATTTGTCTGTTTTAAAATATACCAGTTATGGATATTTTTTAACACGAGCAGAAAAATATATATTACCAGGGAAATTACACGTTTACTTCATATAAAAATTACAAATACTCTAGCAAAAGAAGCAGTGCGGCGTTTTTTTCTTTATTGCAACGTGAATAACAACATAGCTTTTTACTTAAAATATTTAAAAATGAAAATTTCAATAATACAGAAAGTCATTATTTTGATTTTCTCAATTTAGTGTTGACTTTCCGTATTTATGTATTTGAGATTTAAATTCTGTTAAAATTCAAACATTAAATATGATGCCTTGTAAGATTGCTAAACAATACTCTCAGGTCGATTTATAACACTCTGTTTTATTTTATGAACCAAATTAATGACAATGATTTAATGAGAATACATTTTTGAATGAAATTTATGATAATAAGTTTAAAAATTTTAAAATCTTTTTTTAATATTCTTTCTATTTACTTTTGTTTTTGAGTAGACGTATTACTTGGTGATCTGCCTCAATCAATTCTCATCTGTAATTTTACTTCCACTATAATCCTTTGGTCCTTTGAGCTCACTAACGTAATTTTTCACTTGTCCCTTAATCTCGTCTTTTACTTTTGGTGCCCTGTACGTTCTTTCTAATGTCACTTTTTGCTTCTTTGAGCTGATAACCCTCAGACTGAGTAAACCATCTCAAATTTCTGTGAAATTATTTGCCTTTCCTCATAAAAAAATATAAAGTTCCGATGTTTTTATGATTTGTTGAAAATGGCCATATATTCAATTACATATTTGCAAAATTCTTCTTTTGTTCGGATTCTCCATCCTTTTTCTGCATGCACGTTTCCAAATATTCCCGTCAGTATATTTTTTTCTTACTTCCTTACGCAATCATCATCCTCATTTCAGTTTTAGCATTTTTTATAAATTGATTCTGTGGCTGATAGCTTTATGACACAAGGCGGTGCCACCTTAGCCACTGATAAGAAACTGCAATGTAGGCAATGTTCGGTAGTAGTAGCCTCGCTAATGTTCGGCAGTAGGAACGTACCAAGTTGTAACTTGCAACTTCAATTCGAACGATCCCCTAAGTCACCAAGACTGTTGTTGTTGTAAACTATAATATCACTTCGATGTTCTGAGGAACCCCTAATTCACTAAGACTGTTGTTATTGTAAATTATAATATCATTCGATGTTCTGAGGAACCCCCTAATTCACCAAGATTGTTGTTGTAAACTATTATACCACTTTGATGTTCTGAGGAACTGTTTTTTTTTTTCTTGTGGTCTCTACTAGTTTCAGCTTTGGCCATTTTCAAGAGACTCTCTTCAAAGTAGTGAAAACCGAAACTAGTTGAGACAATAAAAAACAAGAAACAATTAACATAAAAGAGTTTCAGGCGCAGGATTTTTTCACTTGCTCAATTTTTCCAAATTTCTCTTCTGCGCTTCAGACTAAACAACTTTTTAGACAAAACAAATGCAATGAGTAGAAGACAACATGGGTTTTCTTACAAACAGATCTATGTAAAGCGCTACAGTTGACTTTTTTGAATATGTCTATACTTGTGTCGATAATGGTTACTTTGTGGCCGGACTCTTCTTTGATTTGTCGCGAGCTTTTGATTGCTTGGACGTACTGTTTATATGTGATAAATTGTATGCAGCAGGAATAAGAGGTACAATACTGAACTGGATGCGATCATTTTTTACGGCTCGTAAATTATGCGCGAAAGTCCAAAGTAAAAAAATCTGATTACTACAATACGAATTACGGAGTTCCGCAAGAATCCGTTTTAAGTCCTCTTTATTTTCTGCTTTACGTCAACGATCTAGAAAAACATATCACCACAGAACTACACAGAATTACAGTGTTTGCCGACGGCGACGATACAACTATGGGAATCTCAGCCAGAACATCTGAAGAACTCAAACGCAAAGTGTCTGAAATTTCAAAACAATTTGTACAATGGTGTACTAGAAACAAACTTATACTAAACCTCCAAAAAACGGTAATAATAAACTTTTTCAATCGTATAGCTACAGGAAAAGAAATGTATAACATGTATGGCATCAACGTAGAATCTCCGGAAAACGCCAAATTTTCAGGCGTGCGAATAGATGAAAGCCTAAAATGAGAGAACAGATTGACCAAGTTTATTTTGCTCTTTTTCAAACGAAATCAATATTAAGCAGAGAAAAACTAATCGATTTGTATTATTGTATGGTTTACTCTCATATGGCATATAATGTCGTCTTGTGAGGAAATGGTTGCGACGTTATCACAGTCTTCATGGGCCAGAAAAGGGTAATAAGAATTATCTTTAATTTACGCACCAGACAAACGTACAAGCCGGTCTTTATTTCTAATAAAATATTAACATTAACAATTGAAAACGTAGAAGAAGAAATATTTTAAGAAGCTTATGAACATTTTCAATAGTCTGCTTTATTTTATTTAGAATTTTTTTAAAACCATAACACACACGCACACTTTTATTCATTAGTTCATCCATGATTTCCTGTTATTGTTTTTTCTTTCCCTTTGGTTTTTATACTGCTGTTTTATTTATTAATTTATTTATTTGTTTGTATGATTACTTTTTAAGTACTTGCATTAGTACCAACCAAGTAGTGCTACATTACGCTCTTTCTTCTCTAAAGCCATTGTATTTTTCGTCTCTCTAAAGCATTTCTGTTTCTCTTTTTTTATATTCATAAATTCATGACGTTTCCTCTGCTCTGGTCTTTCTAGGTCTAGTTTCTTTTAGGTTTATTCTTATTTATACTAAACAATTATCATCATGCACTTTTTACTTTGTGATAATTTAGTGTGTATTTCTTAGTATTAGTAAATTGCCTATCATATTCTATTATGGTATTTATATTAAAAAATATTCGTTAAACTTTAATCAAATTTTGTGTTTGAAGTTTATTTATTAAAAAATAAATTTGAAATTGCTGTCAATGAGACTATTAAAATTCATAAAGCCCGCCACGATGGGCAACCGGAAGAGCTTTCGAAAGAAATTGCACCAAAAAGGCGGCGGAGAAAGATTTAAATTAAATATTGAGATGTGATTCGATATCGCAGCGAAAGCATCAAGACTGCGAGCAGTAATTACTTTGGGTGCACAAAGCGCTTCACTTTTTAATTTTCACGCGCCAGTAACGAACGAACAGAAGCGTAATCGTCTTCGCATTCCCCGGAGGCAAATGTAACTTTACAGTTTCTCTGATAGTTTAATAAGAATTCGGATCTCCGAAGTATTGCATAAAGTTGGAAATTTGAACAGTAAGTAATAATGCAGCGCGTCTTAATTATCCCAAGACAACGCTAAAACTTGAGGTTACTGATCTTGTTGGCGTGTCTCATCCCGGGTAATGAAAGTAAAGGTAACCCGAGGGAATCATTTGAAGCGTCAATTCCTAACCTTCATTCGTCAGGAAGACGCTTGCTTACCGGCCCATACACGCTCGTATATAATGCTGATGTATTTCAGAAATTTCATCAAATTACCTTCCTTAATCTGAGGGTTACGTTTATTGTTCTTCTGTGTATAACAAAATTGAATGTTATGCGCACGTTCTTTTTAGGTCATGACGAAATTTCATTCCTGATATACCTTTTTATTTTTTCAGTACAGAAAACAACATCGAACTCATTTCTACTTCAAGCAAAAGTGAGTGGTGTCAGCTGACGCTGATCATTCACCTCAAACGTTCAAAAGTCTTTTGATTGCATTTTAAAATGAATGTTTGAAAATAAAAAAGGAATATTAAAGAATAAGTTGACCGACGATTTTAATTTCTTTTTTTATATAAGAAGCATGTTATTATTAACTTTCGGTGAAGAATTAAAGAAAAGCAATGGAAAAGAAATGCAACTTCATATTTTACCTTTAATTTGCCTCAAATGTTTTTGTGAACGTTTAACAGAGTTCGTATTTCGAAGTTATAAATTCTGTAACCCTGAGATTTATGTGAAGCACGATGTTTTGTTCCAAGAAACTTTTAGTTTTACTTGGTCACGATTGTATAGAATTTTAAGTAACTTTGAACTTTTACAGTGTCATAATTACACAAATATTGACGTACGAGAATTTATTAGGGCGTTTTGCCGTCCTCTCAGACCCCCTAACATACGCTTGATTGGCTAGAAAAGTGCTCCTGAGCTTTGCCGTCAATTTCACTGCATCGTCGCGCCATGTTCCATTCTAATGCCTTTACGACAGTTAATTAACGATTAATAAACATGTATTTTCAGTTGCGAGATTTGTTAATTGAATAATTTTATTTATGGAAAAAGATGGAATGTATTTATTGGCTACTTAAATCTAAAGCTCCACCTCTCACATTTATGATTGGCCGATTTGTCGTTTATTATTTACATCATTTGAATATTATTATAAGAAAAACTGACTTATGTAGATGTATCGCTGCACTTTTAGCTCCAAGAATTCGAAACATACATATTTCGTTATGTATGACAAGAACTTGTCGTCCGTTTTAATCTGTTGCTCCGCCCAGCATATGCATGATTGGTCAAAAAAATAAATTTATCTGCATTGCTGGGCCGTATCCCATACGAACGCTGACATTAGAGTTGCTTAGAAGATTATTATTATTAATTATTTATGAACAAATTAGAAGAAATTTACAAGCTCCGCCTGGCTCATGCACGATTGGTCAGAAAGTTGTTTTGCGACTTTGCCGTCTGTTTATTTGTACCTCCGTATCGTGTTTGTTTTGAATATTGCTACTTAATTTAGGTGTATCGAACCAATCGCAACTTTCAAAATTGTTTCATATATTTATTAACGTCTCCCTCCATTTGTGTCATTTGGAAACGATTGCTCCGCCCAACATAAACATGATTAGTCAGATAAGTAATGTTCAAGTTTGCAGTTTACTTATTAGTTTTGCTTTGTCTATTTTAATCGAATGCTAATATGAAAGTTATTTAAAAGATCGATGCTTTTTCAGTCTGAAAAGTTGTTAGATATAATTGTTGTTATGTGTTCTGAAATTTAAGGAGGCGTGCTTCAAATTACTATTCGCCCCTATCTAGATAAAAATTGTAGCTAAAAAAAAAAACATAGGGTAATTGTGCCAGTAGTCAGCCGTTTGAGGAACACAGAAAATGTATTTTAAATATTTCTAATTTCAACTTTGAGTTCCAAAGACGTTGTTTTTTTTACGTAAAAGATTGAAGAACGCAGTTTTAGAAAATGTAGTGGTTACTTTGATTAAAAATTAAATTGTTGCTTTAAATTTTGAAAAATGTGTGAAAATACCCTTTTCCCAGAAGTCAGCCGGTGAGTTCCTAACTCCAGCCTTTTGCAGGCCAGTAGTCAGCTGCTATATAAAGAATATTAAACAAGATAGATTTATTTATAAAATTCAAAGACAAACAAAAATAATACTTCTAGAAACCTATGTAGGAACAAAACGAATATAAAATATTACTTTTGACTTATATGTGTAAATAGAAGGCAAGCACTTAAGAGCATTTAAGAGCATTTGGCACAAACGAATTTTTGATGACAGACATCATCGTAGGCTTGGTCTTTGAACACAGTACATTTTACGTGGCACCACGTAGGGCAGGCATCACAGCCCAAATTTTTTTCTGAATCGTCTTCAGCATCGCTGTACAGTTCGTCGTTGCACTTTCCGCATTTTTCTTCTATTACGAGTTCTTTGGTAATCTCCATTTTAGTGGCACCCTTCTTTTTAGTCTTCTTACTCTTTATGGCCAGAATTTTTTTCCCTTGATCAGAACTTTGTTTTGTTCCTTTTCTGGTTGCTTTCTTCAACTCATTCTCTTTTTTCTGGTCTTCTTTCTGCTGCAGAAATGTGCGATACGCTTCTGAAGATATTGCAGCTGGCATAGTACTCTGACCTCCACCATTTCGTCTCTTTGCTGATTTGTTTATGGGACTTGGGAAGAAAAGATGCTTCATGAAAGGGGATTTTTGTGTTGCATCTCACTTTGGGATGTGTCTAGAAGCTGTTTATTTTCTTCCCTTAGATGTGCCCTTCATGTAAAAGCAACACTCATCTGCCGCGGGCTTATTGTTATGTCGCTTATGATGCGAATTTTATCCTTTTTGCTTGTGCGACGTTCGGCTTGCAATTTTTCATTTTCTTCCAGCAGCACCTGTTGAGGTGAAACCATATTGAAGTACATCCAATATAGTCTCATTATGTGCACTTACCTCTCGTACTCTTGTATGATTTTCATGGTTCCCATCACTTCCTAATGCCTCTGATGCATTTTCCTCTTCCTGCTTTTCTGTTTCGGCTTGTAATTTTTCCTCTTCTTATAGCAGCATCTGTTGAGGTGAAACCATATTGAAGTGAATCCAATATAGTTTCATTATGTGTACTTACCTCTCGTACTTTTGTATGATTTTCATGCTCCCCGTCACCTCCTAATGCCTCTGACGCTTTTTCCTCTTCCTGTTTTTCTGTTTCTGGCTGTTCCCCTCCTCGGTTTTGTTTTTCGTGCTCGTCTTGCAGATCCTCTGGTTATTCCGAATTTTCTTGTTTTCCGTCGCCATCAAACGCCTCCTCCTTTCAGTTGTTCTGCTCCTTTTGGCTTATCATCTGGTGGACTTGCTTTCATCTTTGCTTCTGGATTAGTCTCTTCTTGCGATTTTGCAAAATCAAAATTTCTGTTGTTAGATTTTGATAGAACGTATAGGCTATCTGCAAAAAGCAATTCTGCTTTCTCAATCGTCCCAGGATCGGCAAAATCTTCAGTACCAATTCTTGTAAGAGTACCATCATTCTCAACGTTGAAAATTTCTACAACCTCCTCTTCTCTCTTAGCCTCCGTTTCTTACAGGCTGCCATCCTGAACCATAATATTATCTATTAAAATAATATTTCCATCTTCTTGAAAATCGGTGTGTCCTTGTAACTCTTCTAATTTTGATAAAATTGCATCCACATCCTCGCCTTTTTGTAGTACAGGTTTTACGGCTAATAATACATCCCGTGTCGTTTTCAGAGCTTCATTCAAAAATTCTGACGGAGTGTCGTTGTTATTGAGCAGACCTTCATGAAAATTTTTTACACACTTTGAATAATCCACTAAATCTGGGTCGAAAGGAAACAGGCCACATTTTCTGAATCCGTTTTTAATAGAATTTGGCAGCGAGGGATCTTGAACGACGTCATGCAGTAGTGGCGCAAAGTTGACAAACTTTGCGCCAAATTTGTGTTTGCATTTTCTTGCTTGTTTAGAAACTGTCTGACAGTGTTTCCACTTGCTTTTCAAAGGTTTGAACACACTGACATCAGCGGGTGGTATTGAGAGGGAGTGCGTACAGAATTCACAAAATTCACTAATTTCTTTCGTAAGGCGTGATTTGTGGCCATCGATGAATAAAATGACAGGGCGCGTGATATTTTGGTCATCAATCCAGATATTGAATTTATTTGCAATATACTCATAAAAAATATCACTGCGTATCCAGCCCGTATCAGACCTGCCCAAAAACCACTGCTTCGGCAAACTCTGTACAACAGCTTTTGGAGGCCGTACATAAGGGTAGACGACCAGTGGAGGGATGATGTCGCCATTTGCAGAAAAGATCATAAGGACTGTAACGTTTTCCTTTTCAGAACCTTGTTTGATTTCGTATACGTTTTTACTTCCCTTTGGAGCTAGGACCTTCCCACTTTTTGGGCAAAGGGCGAATCTCGTTTCATCTCTATTGAAAATTCTGCTTGGGCCAGTCATAACAACTTCAGCATTTTCATCTTGAAGGTATTTTTGTAAATTCGAAAACCATTTTCTTATCAGTTCTTCCGTAATGCAACTTCTGCCTTTTGATATATTTTCAGGTTCTCGGAATGTAATTTTAGGATGGCGCTTCAAAAAAAGTCTATACCATATGTCACCTGGACGCCCGTCTTTAAAAGGAGTCTCTCTTTCTGAATCAGATATAATTTTTGCCACAGAATCTAACAATTCTTCCTTTTTCCTGGGAAAGCCACATTTGGCAAGGTCCATCAACCATTTAACGATACCGTTTTCCTCATCGTTTGTTAAAATTGACTTTGGGCCCATTTCTCTAGCTCCGATTTTAACTCGTCCGTGGATTCCATCCTACAAAGTTCCACGTGGAACTCCAAAATTTTCACCAGCTTTCCTAATACTAAGTCCATTATTAATAGCTTCTAATGCTTCATTGGAACATTGATGTATAGGTCTCTTTTTGAATGGCGCCATTTTGGTAGTGCGAGACTCTGTAAAATACAGTAAACGGAAATGTACCTACCCAAGTAAGAGAATGTTGATAAAAAAAATTAATTACTGTTTCAGTTATAAATATGTAGGCAAATTTCGTAGGCCGACTACTAGACAAACGGAGCCAGTGGTCAACCGCTTAACGTTGTAAGGTGGATGACTACTGGTCCTGAGTCAGTTTTGATGAGAAATAATACAAATGGATGATGTAGAGAAATGGCATTTACGTCCCAGGCAAATACGGTTCAAATTGACGATTTTCGTTATATGCCTAGTACTCAGCCGGGTGGGCTGAGCACTGGATTTTGTTGAAATTCTCTACCCAGTACTCGGCCACCCGCTAAAATGGTGCTTTTGGAGGTTATATTGCAAATATAAAATCAGAAATGACTTCTTTTATTGACATTACTCCGCTCATTAATCGTATGATTGGCCTCGTTATTGTCCATTTAGCTGCATTGCTGCGTCATATGTTTGACTAGAAAATTTTTCAGCTTCGAAAACTATTTGAATTAACTATGAATATGTTAACTGTTATTTATGAGAAGAATTAAAAAGTATACTTAAAATTCTTATTGGCTGTTGCCGATCACATAACTTTCATCAAATCGCTTCGTATAAGTTTGATTGACTAAAACGTTATGTTGCATCTTTACTGTCCATTAATCTGCACAGCTGCTTCATATAATTAGTTAAAGTTCTGAATCAAGGCTAAAATTTTACTATTAGTGGAGAGAAACCTTTTGTTATAGAAAATTGTAATCTTGAGGCGCATTAATTGTACCTAAGCAAAGAGTAGGTAATAAAAAAAAGTCTAATTTTATTTTTGTAAATAATCATCAAAGCCGGTCACGTAACAAACAAAAATACATTGGCAGTCGCGATGTAATTTTCGTGCTTGATCAAAAGATCCCAAAACAAGTTAATAAAAGTCAATTTAACGTTCGCCTGTGTTTTAAGCGTCTGTCCCAATTTTACTTTCGATAATGAGATCGTTACGGGCGAGAAAAGAAGCCGTCGAAAAACTTTGCGAATTTCCGCCTCCGTACCAAGCCGCGCGTCGACAAAAACCGAACGGACGTGTGACAGACAAAGTTTAGAAAAGTATTGTATCGTTAGCTCACGCGATTGAAAACGTGACGCAACCGTAACCGTTTTCAATCAGCTTAAGTGTGAACGACTGAGGAGCGTTAAAAGATCGATCAGGGAAAGTTATTTACGTTACGATTTTCGGCTGAACTAATTCTGTCCTTTATTATTAAATCTATGATAAATCAAGTCTAAATCGTTCAAACAATTTTTTATAGACGTAGATATTCTTTATTCCATAACATTAAATAAGGTCCAAGTCAGTTTTTTACTTTGATTTTACATTACTTTCTTAAGCCGGCTTCCCACGGTGCGTATTTTCGCGGATAGTACTACGGACGGCGCACGATCGCGCACGTCTTCGGATCGCATCCTGGGTTCTTCCCATGGTGCGTACAGATCCGTACTGGTGCATGGTTTTTGCCATTCCAAAATGCCTAACAATAGAAGCTGCATCGCTGCTGTTGCTGCTTATCTCCTGTAGGTAGACATTAAATTGTCTCTCTTTCTTTTCAATTATTTTACAGGTATATTATCGCCTCTTAATTGAGTTTCAATTCTGTTCTATGCATCGTATGTGTCATTTTTTATTGTTGTGTTCCGCTGTGGAGAAGTTCTACAACGATGGTTCATTTTGATAAGATTTTGATAAGATTCAAAAATTCGAAAATTAAGTCGCTTGCCAACTCCTTACTTAAAACTATGCACATGTACAATCATAGACGGCGACGACAAAATGAACAAGATACGAAGATACGTCATTTTGTCCGCATTGTGGCAGATGAACTCGGACCGCCGCGCATGAGCTCGCACCGCACCTTTGAAGTTACCGATTCACGGCGGATCGAACGCACCGCCACGCACAGCCCTGCACGATCACAGACGACACCCTTCCCACGGTGCGACGGTGCGGGCTCGTCCGCGAAAACACGCACCGTGGGAAGCCGGCTTTAGTATTTCAGATAACTCCGCCCAAATAAGTGTGATTGGGCCGCCCGAAAGATATTAATCACTATTTCTGTCCATTTATCAGCATTGTCACGCTGTGTGATTGGCTGGGAAACTATAAGTTTTATACAAAAGCTTTCGTTATTATTATTCGGTACTACCGTCTATTTAACTCCGCCCAATGTAATCATAAATGTCCAGAACTGTGTTTCTAGTATTATCTGATTGGGTAGAAAACTGTTTTCGATGTGGTTTTACTTCCGGTATTTGTAAGCAAATTCTATTACGGTGAATGTGTTACAGGGCATTTAAGACTTCTTCTATTTTGTCTATTTCGCTCCGCCCAAAGTACCTATAATTGGCTGGAATTTTGTTTCATCAATTTGCAGCATCATATGGGTGGTTTCAAGTGTTATTGGAATGCTCTGATAAATGATACCTGAAAGTTAAATTTTAATTTTATTCACTGGATTATGTTGAAGGTGCAATCTTAGGTAATATATTACTTCTAAACGATTCTGTGAAGTGTTACAGTTGGTTGTCACTTAAAGGCGTGAAATTTCCTTGAGTGAAACGAAGGACGTCAAGTTAAACAAATTATATTGTGAAACTACGAACGTCAAATGCTCCCCCTCGGCGCGGTAAAAACCGTGAGCAAAAAACACCGCCGAAAAACTGAGCTCATAATAAATATCCCTCGCAGGGGAAGCCCCATTTGACTTGACGTGGAAAGCATTACAGTAATGAAACAAACGAAAGCACACTCTTAATTACCACCCCTACTTCTCAGATAAAATGCAGGCCATAAACTGCGAGGAAGAAACAAATAATTAAGCTATCTGCAGAGATAAATCTTTTATCTACCCTCGATATCTTGAGCGCGGGGGCGGATTCGAGGAACCCTCTTTCATTATTCATAGCGAATTAGGAAATATAATTGTTTCATTTTCATATTTGAACGAGTGGAAGGAAACGTAAATATAACGGTGACGCTTTGTTCCCGTTTCTCTTGGTATTCTAATTTAAAACGTTCCGAGAGAGACGTTTACGTTGGTTATATTACACCATTTTGAGATGAGACTATTTTTCGCACGAGAGCTCAATAAATTATTTATAAAGCAAAAATAATCAGTACTTATTTTAGATAATTCATAACTTTTCTCGAAGCGCTTTTTCAATTTAATTGAACATCAAATCTAATTATAAAGCGCTTTATAATTCTATTGCAACTTCGAATAATGAATTAGTGGATTTAGATAGGACGTAGAACAATAACATCCGTGTTTGATTTAGTACCATCATAGTCGAAAATAACAAAATTAGTCCAACTATTCAGTTCCTAGTGCAAATGCGCTCGCCTGCGACCACAATAGGACGTCAAAAACTTCCCCTTGAACGGTTGCGCGGGCGTTTGTTTCTGTAATATAATTCAAAGGACGCTCCTGGCCCTTTGTAGGAAAGGCGATCCCGTTTAAGATAATTCAGACAAAGAAACTCAAACGGATTCCTCTGTTCAAGTGTGATGTGTATCGAACGAATATCGATAACATTCATCCGGGTTTCGCTCTGATGTTGCCTCTGTTCTGTTCCACGTTTACGTTGAACTAGTAACGTTGATATAATTAACGTTAATTGGATAGAAACATTTTCTCCTTATTTATTTCGCAAATACAAATGACTGACTTTACTAAATTAAAAATGAATCTGTACGCAGTCGCTTAAAACACTCAAAAAACAACACTTATATGTAGTGCGATTGGATTTTAATCAGTACCAATTCGTCATCTAATAGGATACTGACTTCAATCCCGCGCCTGGTTCTGCTTTTATACAGGTTACCTCTTTCGAGAAGGCTATCAAACCTGGAACATTGCTACCACAAAACTCTAGTGTGAATTACTCCTGTCTTAATTACTTAGATCGGTAACAAGTCTGCGCTGTATCTTTCATCAGCTTTTCCTTGAGTAACCACAGTGAAGAATGGTTGTGGGTACATAGATCTTAAAACAGGCGCCAGGGTGATCCGAAATAGGCCTCATCAGTGTTCCCAATACATCTCGGCCTTGCAGTTGATCGTTCGCAATAGTTACAGGAGATTTTATCTGCATTCACTTATACGTTTAGGGTAGTGGCACAAATACACAAACAGCTAAAATAATAATTACTTTAATTACAAACACACAGAACAATTACAAGATCAGTTACAAAGTTACAAACAGCTTAATTCAATGCAACAGAATGTCCCTGAAATACTAGGCCTAAGGCGATTCAAAAATATTGCAGTCTAGCAGTAGTCGGCCAACATCCTTGAGTTCCACCTGCCCTGATAACGTTTTGCCACCTTTGAAATGTCCTGATGGAACCTTTCGCCGTGCTCATCGTTTACAGCTCCCAAATTTTCAGGAAAAAAGTCCTGATGCGAGTCCAAAAAATTAATCTTAAGCGACATATTGCAACCCAAAGCTTTATATGCCAATAAAAGCTCGTTAACCAACTCTCTGTAGCCGTCACTTTATGGTTACCCAAAAAATTTGCAACCACGTTCTTTCTGATGTTTTATTAATTTCCTGATTTGAGGTCCGAAAATTCCCTCTTTAATTTTAGCATCACTTATTCTGGGGAATTTCTCTTTAACGCCTGAACGGTCCAGTGGTAAGAGGACCGGCCTTGCAATCGCATAGTCGTCGGTTCGAACCGCGCTCGGGATTTTTCTCGGGGGTGGTCGGTATCGACTTCAGGTACCCTTTAAAATGAATGGGGATAAAATTCGACACTGCTTCCCCTTAAACGGCGAGAAGGTTGGAAGTAACAAAGCCATGGAACACTTTACACACACTCAAATACACTCCCACTCCTGAGGTCCTGACAAGTCTTTGACTTAGGATCCCGTTGGGCAATCACCACAGATAAAAAAAAAACAAAAACAAAATACCATTTCTATTGCGATCCATCGCTTTTAAAAAAAATTTGATGAGACCTAATTTGATATGGAATAGTGAAAGAAATACATCAGAAGGCTTTGCAAGTGGTAAATACTTCACATTTTTCTGTCCAGGAATTAGAGATGCACGTGCAGGCCATACTTTTTTTATAATAGTGATTTGTTCTGTCCCTACTGTCCCATTCACATAAAAAGCAGCAGAATTTAGTATAGCCTAACTGCAGTCCGAGTAATACGGCAATAACTTTTAAATCATCGCAGATTTTAAAAGAATATGTACTATACCGAATTTTTTCAAGTAATAATTTCATATTTTCATAAGTTTCTTTCATATTAGCAGCATGGGCTAGAGGAACAGAAGGAAGTACAGAGTGGACCATTTTTGATGGCTTTACAGGGTTTCGCGGTTATTTATAGAAATAAAAGAAAACTGTTTTCGCGACCTAATGCTACTTTTTCACTCAATGGTGAAGACAAAAGTTAGCTGCCTCGATTCGTTCGGAAAATATCTAACTATCTAACAGATAGCTAACTTTTGTCTTCATCATTGAGTTTTTCTCGAAAAAGGAGCATTAAATCGCGAAAACAGTTTTCTTTTATTCTTATAAATAACCGAGAGACCCTGTAAAAAAATGGTCCACTCGTACATTGCTGTTATGGAGTAGAACTGCTTTTAAACTCGTTTTAGAAGAGTCGATTAACAAGCGCTACTGAGAGGGATCAAATTCGGTTTTCAAAATCTCCATAACTGAATTTACATCATTACGATACACCAAGTTCCCATCTTTAGAAAAGCAACATTTGAAATCTTCATCACGATTTCGAAAATGGCATATTTTAGTTTCATGATGTAGCAAATTCCATTCCTTTAAATGAGACCCTAAGAGTTCTGACTGCTTTTTTGACTAATTCAAATCGCGAACCAAGTCATTCAGGTCTCCTTGAGTTAGCAAATGTGGCTTAACTGGAATTTCTTCAAAGTCAGAATCATCATCGTCATCAAGACTAAATTGGCTTAAAGTGGAGGGTTGTGGATCGTCAATCTCAACGGTTGCAGATGGAATTGGTGTAGATAAATTGTCGCTATGAGAGACTGGTCTCATTGCTGAAATTAGGGTATTTAACTGTGTGTTTTGCCTTTGGATTTATGACTTTTATTACACTAAGGCCCGGTTTATTCATCTTTCAGTAAAGTGCCAAGTTATTACTTGACAATTAGCGCAATGCATTTGCTTATCTTTAATCTATCCAGTATCTTACTGGCTACTTACTGAGAGATGAATAGACCGAACCTAAGACAAAAATGGCAATCCGAAACGTGATCTTTAGGCTCAGTCCAAATCATGGGTATAACAAACGGCATATGACGTGACCCTTTCTTCCAATCTTCGATTTTTCACTCATGTTATGCAACAAATATGTGGGGCTCAAGCTTTGTCTTGGTGAGCCACAGAAAAACCAAAATACTCGCGATAACTCTTTAAAATAAGATCTGTAAAATTTCGCCCTTGTTTTTTGAAAACAAAAACGGTTAGAATCGTTAACGCACCTTTTCGACATATTCCCACAATCACAATAATTAATTAAAACGAACACAACTTGAATTTATAAAGAAACAAACTGCCTGGGAATTCCGTTCCCCACTCGAGTCCCCAATTCATGCCGACGGCCCCGGATGTTGTTACCAGTCCTGTTGACCCTATCTGTTTCACACGTTGTTGTAAACCTTGTCTTTACTACGTTTACTCCAGTGTACATACATCTTCGTCTTGACTATTGACCAAATTATTTTTAGACGATTTTTTCCTACATAATTGACTGGGTACTTATGATGTAACTTCACTTCTCAAAATACATTACATTGCCTTAAGTTTCGACAACTGTGAATTTTGGAAGTACAAGTTGCATCTTAAACGCGTCTCATTTCAACAGAGACTACTAAATTGGAATCCCTTTCTCCCCCCGGCAAGAAAAAACAAATAATTAAGCGTGCTCTTGTAATTCGTAATGCTCCTAAAGAACTCTTAATTTCAAATGAATTTAACTAATTAATACAATCATTGCTCTGCTTGTTTTTGTTGCAAGAGTCGAAAATTTCCGCTAATTACCGTAAAATTGTCGCGCATCGCCGGAGAGCAGGCAAATCGAGCGGCAACGTTTCGACGCTCTCGCACCACCTTCGTCTAGAAACGGGTACACAAGGAAAAACTTTCGCCGTCGCGAACTCAATTAAGATCGCTCCGGCCGCCCAAGGCTGATTTAATTATTTTAATGCGGCGATATGCGTTCTCGTCTGATACAGCGGAGCTCTGTCCCGCGAATTTCATGTAAATTTGCTTAACGTCAATTTCGTTTCGACGGGCACGAAAACAAAACGGGGAAGTACAAACATTTAATTGATTTTGTGCTCGCCGTGTTTTTCGTTCGACTAACTTAAATACACAACGGGCTCTGATAATTAACAGATATCAGCGGATAATTTTGTTTAAAGTTACGGCCAAAGTAAATATTTATTCGGAGTTACGGTATTTTTCTCAAGGTAATTACTCAACCCTAATTAATTGTGCTTTGTATCGGCTTAACAATGAATAAATAAATTCCCTTTCATTTAATAAAAATATAAATTAGTTGATGTATTTCTTTAATTTACTAAATTAGGTACTTAATGTTGACCCTTTCATATCCTACGTACTTCTTTTTTGATTCTTTTCAATTATAACGAATTGAAATTTGCAAGAAATTATACTACCCTTTTGGGTAGGCATGTCTTAGCTTTACTGTAAAACAATATCAAGGAGTGCAATGACGTACTTTTCACTTAAGCTAAGACATGCCATACAGATTTCATGGCAAGATATGATAAAAAAAATCTAAAAAGTCACTCGGTACTGTAAAAGTACAAAAATATAAATGAATGTAGATACATAACAGCCCACATTGACAAAAATACGAAAAATTTTTTCTTCACGAAAAGTAAAATAATTCTTCGAATCCAAAACAAGCATACGTTCCATACACTCGGAAATAATATTTATATAACCCCGTGCTTGTGTATGAAATGCCTAAATAAATATTTTTGAATTTTGTGAAAATTGCAGAAGCTTATAATTACACATAAAAGCGTATCAAACATCAAACGGATGAAATAAACCACATTACGATATATATACGACAAGTAATAATAAATCATAACTCTATGTACCTACATAACAAAATGAAACAAAGTCAGCTAAATACTGTGATTTTAAATTAAGATCAAATGTGAAATGAAACTTTGGAGAGTAGTAAAATAAATGACACGTTCCATGCATTTACTTTAGACGTGATTTATTACGGAGGAGTGCACAGAAAGTTTTGTGTTTTTAACAAAATTGCAAGGGTGCAACGAAGGGCATACGCTAGTTAGGTAATAGGTTTAAGGAAAACAACAAACATCCGGCGTATTCGATTCAAAATTGAACTTTGTAATTACTAAATTTAATATTCTGAAAAGCTAGCAACACCTAACCTTAATATCGATCTGTAAACAGATTATCTAAATTGCTTACTTTGTAAACATTGTAATTGGAAAAGTTTATCCTTCCTTCACAATGCCAACCCTTCCTTGCAGCAGAGCTGAACTGCCAGCGAGCGAGCACTGAGAAGTCCGAGATAATACAGATTATGGAAATACGGAAACGTACGCCGCTTTTTTATTGTGGAGTATTGCCCTTCTGAATTAATTAAGCTTTCTTTGTTTCGCTTTTAAAATTAAAATTTACACTGCCCCGTCTAATTAGAGAATTTTAGAAATTTTTTATACAAATATTTTTATAATTATGTTTACGTATATTTTTAAACTGAAAGTATAAATCGAGAAGAAGAGTTAAAAGTAATATCTAATCTATCTCATACCCTATATTTATTATAATTAAAAAATAAAATTAACAAAAACGCATACTTTTCTTTCGGCAAATCTATGTTGATAGTAGAAGTTTATGGAAAATATCCAAATAATACTATTCGTTCATAATGGGAAACACACTGTATAATCGAAGAACCAGTTTGTCAACTCTGAAAGTCTATCTACAGAGACAGTATGTACTCCATCATCTCATTTGGTGGGTGGAGATATAAAGAGGTCCTTTTAACTGCCTTTCTAGACATTGAAGGGGCCTTTGATGATACATTTTTCGACTCCATTACCTTGGCTCTGAGGGGAGAGGGGTAGAGGAAATCTGCTGCAAGTGGATCGACTACTGCCGGACGACACTCTGGTGGCCTGGGTGGCGGATGGTTGTCCGCAGGGGCGAGTGCTGATCCTTCTATTGTAGAATCTCATGATGGACGGGCTCTTGAGACGGCTTAGCGTTGAAGGCTTTGATCCCTTAGGGCAGTGGTCTTAAACTGGCGGCCCGTGGGTCGTCGCCCCCGAAGCAATTTTACACGGCCCGCGAATACATTTCAATTATAAATATTTAGAAACATTTTGTGCAAATCGGTCTTGATTACTGCGATGTTAGGTCAAAAAGCGATTACAAGATGTCGCTACTTAAGTTGTTTATAAATATTTAGTAAGTGATTGGGCCAAATTTAACTGAAAGATAGACTCTCATAATTTTAGCCAGAGAGAGAGAGAGAGAAGGAGGAAAATATAAGTTTCCTGCCCGTCAGTTGCTTTCTGATCGTGCATTCGGCCCGCATGCGATTTGAGTTTGAGACCACTGCTTTAGGGTATGCAGACGATTTAGTCGTACCCATACAAGCGAAATTTAATTGCATTGTCAGGGACTGAATGCAAGTTACCCTGTAATATAGTCTAGAGAGGTAAGTATGAGGGTCAGTTCTCAAACAACCACCCTTGCGACACTCACTTGAAGGAGGAACCAAGAGGTTTCAGACCCTCTGCGTCTTCGTGCATGTGAAAGATTCTTGTCAAAATAATCTTGCGGTAGCCAGACGAGCCTACGACTGAATATGGGGCCTAAAACTAGGTATAGTACATTGGTTGTAAACCAGAATAATCGGACCCACAAAAACTTATGCGGCTTCGGTTTGGTGCCCCTAGGTCAAGCAGGAAACCACCAAACTTAGATTGAGCAAGGTTCAAAGACTTGCCTGTCTAGGCATAACGGGGGCGATGTATACAACGCCCATTGCTGCAATAGAGACCCTTCTAGACCTTCCTCCCTGACACATCATGTTAATAGGAGAGGCAAGACGAGGACTTCACAGACTGCAGAATTTACGTTCCCCATTTAACATGGATACGGGTCACACAGGTATCCTTTAAGAGGTCCTTTACTTTCTACAAGGACGAACTATATGGCTTCCAAAGGCAACGTAAACTTTCTCTTCGAGTTAAAAGTAAATGAACCTACTGAGCATCGTGAACCTGAACAAGACATTCTTCCTGGCAGTTTGATCTGGGGGGCTCCAGAACCGATACTGGTGGCAGGTCTATTTGCCTCAAACAAAAATATATGCTGTATTACAATGTGTGCAGGCAAACATTAGGAGGGCTTACACTAATAAGCGGATTTTCATTCCAGCCAACAACCAGGCGGCTTTGAAGGTTTAATTAAGCTCCAGGATTTTATACAAACTGGTGCAGGAAGGTTTAAGTGAACTCAATGGAGCATGGTGTGGGTTCCAGCCAGGCGGCTTTGAGGGTTTAGTTAAGCTCCAGGATTTTATCCAAATTGGTGCAGGAAGGTTTAAATGAACTCAATGGGGCACAACTGTGTTACGCTGGTGTGGGTTCCAAGACATCGGGGCGTTATCAGTATCGAATAGGCCGAGGAACTAGCCTGGCAGGCTGCGGGTATGGCATACCCAGGCCCTAAACCTATCCTAGGTGTAACTAAGAGCGCTATTCGCGGCTTTTTCTATGACTGGATAAACGAAGAATGCAACAGATACGGTTAAATAGACCAGGACATCATTATAGCAAAACCTTCCTCAGAGGTCCCTGCAAAAACAGAGCTGCGGAACTCAACTCAATATCACCATATGGTTACTAACAGGACAATTAACTGTTAAGAAGTATCTGTGGAGGGTCGGAAAATTGAGTGGTGACCTAAAATGGAAAACCAGAGAACGATGCAGATGTGATGCGCTGGAAAATTGCAGACAGCGCATATTCGCACATCTTATGATGGCTCCCGAACAGTGAAAGACCTGTACAAGCTGGTAGAGGGGAGCTGCCTCACTGAGTGGTTGCGTTAACAGAACCAGGGCGAGCACAATAAGCTTAAATGGCTACGGTGCCTCCGATGCAATTTATGCAGACGGGTTTTGGTAACAGGGGAAAAATCACCGAACCATTAGAATGTGAATCCAAAAGGAAGATAGCAAGTGGTTGATGCTGGTAAATGTTAAGTGACACAAAAGTTTTAGCAAGGAAATGGTGGTTGATCAGTTAATTTGCCTCAATACGTCATCCAATACACGAGGAGCAGTCCTTGATTTATCTATCTTACTATCTTCTTTTTACCTGATTGATCAATGAATGCCTTTTGTTCACTTTCCTACAACGACGATAACTCCTTCCAAAAAAGAATTCTTTTGGTTGGTTGGCAAATGAGGTAGATCATCTCTTGACTCCTTTATCGCCTGTCTTTAGAGAAATGATTTTTAAACTCGAAACAGGAATCATTTAAGCAGAGTCATTAAAAGGGGCACACCAGATGTAAGCTCTTCATTTCTTTTCTCCTTGATAGATTCCCACAAAGCGACCATCGTGTTACGGTAGTCTTATGTGGCAGAATTCCAAGAGTACAAGGCCTTTGCGTCTAAAGATAAGCTTCCGAATAGATTTTTCCATTCTGAAGTTTTATGATGGTAGAAACTTGTTTCTTCGCTAGGTAGTTCTTTGAAATGTGGCTAAGCTTCATCTCCTCTCATAAAACGAAGAAAAATCTTACTCATTGGCCCTAAGTTCTGAAGACCTTTCGAAATTGTGTCAAAATTCGAAGGACCTTCCCTCGTTTTGAGTTTTTGGTTGCACAGCTGCACCATTCCCTCAGGTATTCGAGAAATCTTCATTCGCCTGTTTTCAAAATTAAATTTTCAGCTTTTAGGCACGTTTCTTCAGTCGTTTCCACTGGTGCTCAGTAATGATATCTTTTTGAAATTGTGTCAGAAGTCGGAGAACTCCTTTTAACATTCCCAAATGAGTTCTTCTCAGTTATCCAGTTAATCTTTGACAAATTTATTCAGATGTTGCTTCCATGTATCCCCTAGTATATGGGTGGTCTTTGATAGATTTCTTTAAATGGTTTGCACCGAAATTTGACTTTGTAGTTTAAAGCAATAGCCAAAGTAAATGTGCTTTGAATTCTACTCTTCGTTGGTGCCGCCCTTGGTCCAAATGAGTTGACTCATACCCTTGTTTGATCATGCTGGTCAAAAACGATCAAACTTTCTATGAATCGAAACTCAAACTCGAAATTGTTACTTAATGTTTTTTTCTTACTGAGGTAGATGAATAATTGAATGTAGTTATGTATCTACTTGGTTTTACAATGATTTTATGCTTTGATTTATTGACACGTCAGAAATAAAACACAATA
Organism: Dorcus hopei; assembly: GCA_033060865.1. NCBI lineage: Eukaryota > Metazoa > Arthropoda > Insecta > Coleoptera > Lucanidae > Dorcus > Dorcus hopei. Next base: position 44,750,884 of record CM065426.1, on the reverse strand, counting down.
TCAGCCATTTTAATTCGAAGATGGTCTTTAAAAATAATTTGTAAAGTTTTTGTTATTTCTTATTTTGAAGGTAGTTTTTCTTTTGTATTTATGTCCGGAGTAATTTAAAGTTCATCACCTCTCCGGTACATGACGTAGCAATCAATAGCTGCTTAAGTTTTTCGGTCCAGGAAATTTCGTTAACCTTTCTCGAAGGTAAAACATCTTGTCAGTAGCTGCTGTCCAAGTAAGCTGTCGGCTTGATTAAATTCTGCACTTGGTTGACACCTAGTGATTGATGCGAGGGATAAACAAACGGACTTAGCGGAAGAATAAAATAAGAAAACGATATTAAATGAGAAAGCAATATAGCGGCGGCTTTTATTAAAACTTTTTGCGGCCCGGAGTTTTTTAATAAAGGCGAAGGGTGGCGACGACACCTCATGACTAATAATGAGAAACATTCCCGGTGACAGGGGCATCAACTTGTTCGTTCTTTTACCCGAATCGTCATCTGCTGCTGCTACTACCGCCGCCTTTTATTCGCTTTAAATTAACGAGACTTCTTTTCTCGAGTATTTTTGTGCCGCTACTCAAGATGACAGTGTTTACGCCTCTTGCGAAATAATGCAGAACTGTCTCTCTATTATTTATTACTTTTATTTATTCACTTGAGCGTGAATAGATAATGATGCAACTTTTTGATAAGATTATTTGTTGGGAGTTGGGAACTTCTCTTAACTTCTTTAACAAATAATTAAAAAATTTCATTGTTCAGTTTTTCTTTCCTTAATGCCTAAACTTTACGACATTAATCATGTTTTATTATTACTATTGGAATTTAAATTAATTTTACATTAATCAAACTTATGAAATCGCAAATACTTACGGAAATATTAGCAGGTTCCATTAGATTCAGTTAAATAAAAGTTCTCCTTACACATACATAAATTTTAAAGTAGACCTTCTAGAATTATTATAATAATTATTGACCAACTGATTTTTTATACCACGAAGAAGAAAACACACGTGTGTATGACAGGTTTGATGTAGGCAACCATCAAGTATGCATGTGTGTCAGCAAAGGTTGTAGGAGTCATTCTAAAAAAATTAGATGTCGATGTAACTAAGGTCCTAGAAGGTATAAGAATCCAGCATCTCATAAATCATTAGGCTCAATACGTAAACTAAAATCGATACAACATCGCCTACGCGACTGCGGAAAAGAATCACCCACATAAGCAAACGTTACAGCGACTCGCTTTATCATGAGCCACGACTGACCTTTGCAAATTGCAAGAATTTGAGCTACATAGGTGACTCATCGAAAAAGCCGGATATTATGCAAGCGTATGAGCAGGCGGTTTCGAAAAATCACGATGAATCATAGGGCAACTGGCCTACATGTAGTGCTACGAAATCAGAATTTCCGTTAACAAATATATAAAAGTAGACTGCTTTCCACGATAGATCATCATAGAGCAAGTAGCTGTATCGACGTCCACAACTCCGAAAGTATGAAGCCGAAATTAGTAATCATCGAGTGTCATAGTGTGATCAAACTCCGAACATCCGTTCGTCTCTCTGTATCTAGTACCGTGGTTTGGGTGAGAAAACATTAATTTAATGCCAATTTGTTATGTGATTAGAAACTAACAACTGCTTTATTTGATTTATGAAATGCTATTTTCTCGTTATAAAATCATTTTTAAATTTGTTTTGCATTGTGTCGTATGATATCATTTTCACTTTGTAATTACACTTGACTTTTATATTGATCTAAATGGTGATCTCTAATAATTTGGTTAAATTGTTATATGTATGTAATCATTTTTAAAAGTGTCTAAATCGATTTGCAATTGTTTTTACTTATTCTGAATATATACATTTATATAGGTTTTCTGTTTATTTTTTAATTCAATTTCATTTTAGAAGATACAATGTAATTCCTATAATCCTGAAAATTATATGTAGTGGCGGGCAAGGGCTAGAATCTCATTCCATATAAAGAGGACACTGAGAGCAGTCTCTGGCTAAAAATCTCAAACCAGGACACGTACAAACAAAGAAATTGCTGCTTGAGTCCTTTGTGGTTTGATTAAAATTTTGGTAAAAGAGTGAGGAGAAGAAGTGGAAATTGTTGATTATTTTGAATGATAATAGAACTTCTCTCTCACTCTCATGATAATATCTAGAGGAGCATAGTGTCTCGACAAGGCTTTGTAAAATTGATAAACTTGAAAGTAAAGGTTAATTCATCCCCTTTCTGTTATCATTTTTAATCACCCGTCCCTCACAAAGGAAAATGTAAATGAATTTAAAACATCAAAATTAAGATGATTTAAAATTTGATTTTGATTATGTATTGTGCAATCTTCGAATGCCTTCAAATTAATTTACTCTGGTATGTGCCTGTGTATATGTGCACACGTCCTTTTGATTACAAAATTAGGGGTTCCTTTGAAAATCCAATCCGCATAAAAAATCCACGTTAATGAAATCGGAATGCGCTGTGAACACGATCGATTCTCCGCAGTGCATCACCACGTGAAGCAAATTCTACCTTCTCGCCTGTTATCATTCGACAAAAACAATGGCTTTGTTCAGAGCTCTGTCGTATCAAAACCGAATCAATTTATGTAGTTTCTTACGAAGGGGTTGACGCTTTAGTCGAGTCGCGGAAACCCATCTCATTCACATCCCGCTCTAACAATCTTAATCGCTGAAGTTGGCCGCTTAACTGCCGCGTTTCTCCCAGACTTCCCTAACAAGAAACCCTCATACAATGGTACTAACATGAGTTATTGTTGCAGTCCCCATGGAAGACGTCCAAGGAGTCCTTACCAAGAAGAAAGGTCTTCCATGTGACATTAATCCGAAAGATCGAGACGACGCCGTCGCTATGGTGCTATGGTTTAAGGAATCCATTTTAGAACCACTGTATAGGTAAGAAGATAAACTTAAAGTTACATTTTTAAAATAATTTTGGAAATGAAACGTAAACGAACAAGGACTTGTTAAATGAATATACACCCACCCTCTCGTTAACGTTTATCTTGTGGAGCAGGGTGTTCTAGTAAAATAAATCTTTCTCAGTTATATAATATATCATGTGAATATTCCTATTGTTTAGTTTGATAACATGCCTCGAAGTATTATTGTTATTACGCTTCTCTTATTTTAGTAAAAAAAGCTACCTCTCCTGTCAAGCCTGAAGCTGCTGATTTTCTCATCATACGATGATGCTCTTTCACAGCTGTGTTTTACAACTTACTCGTTTATCTAATAGTTTGGTGTGTCTTCAGGTGGCTGTTCCCACATCGCTTCGCTTTGACGTTCTGAAAACTCTTACAAATTAACTTCGGTCTACAACGAACTTTTTCATGCAAGCTTTATTTATGTACTGCTAAATGGGTGTATAAATCATGTCGTGAGCGCGCAATCGTTTTGAAATCGTTCAAAATTGAACAGTTTATTTCTAAATTACATTCGTTAATTACTTTAACAAAATAAAATGAATGAATGTTAAAAGCAGATATATGTCAGCAATATTTTATGTTGAAAAATAAACAAACTTTCTCATTTCGAGTAAAAAAGAAAGCGTGCTCTTATAATTAGATAAATTATAGAATAAAGTACGAGCTAAGTCAATTTAATTCTAGCGGGCGCAAGTAGATAAGTAAATTATAAGTTTTGCCAAGTGAAACAAGTTTTCTCTTTATTAAGCACAAGTTCTTTCGTTATTAGTCTTTCTTAATGAAATTTGGAATTTTTATTTTAGATCATAAAATAAAAGCAGAGTCCTAGGCCCCGAAATATAAATTTCTTTTTTGTGTTCTGACTGTCAACAGCTCTCTCAGTACCAACACTTCGAATTCCAAGTATACTAATTGTAGGTGACACAGAAAATGCAACACTCAGTACAGAGTCCTTTAATGGGTTGGGTTATGTTATCAGCTCAATCATTCATGCCCGGTTGCACCAACTTTTGAAGCAGAGCTTAAATTTAAGTGGTGTTTAGACTATGACATTATTTATAGATTTAACAAAATGTTAGTCACATTCTACTCGATACTTAAGTCGAAGTTTAAATGTCAATCAGAATGTATTTGATATTATTCTGACCATACGTAAATGTCACATTCTAAACATAACTTAAATTTAAGCTCTGCTTAAAAAGTTGGTGCAACCGGGCATAAGTCGCATTGATACTGAAAATATTAAATAATTAATTCCTTTCTAGGATAATTCGTTGCAAGCAACTTGTACAACATGTTGCATAGCTTATACAGTCTGTTTTCTTTTTCGTTCGATGGACGATCTCGAAAGCCATAGTAAAAGACGTCACAGGAAGTCCATTTTTACTTTTGTTATTTGTAGATGATAGAGTTATTGAAGCAAAACATTGAGAAGGCCTCTTAGGTGTAGCAAGAAGCCAAATTTTAGTTGTAAAGAGTAGCTTGCCATATTGCCCCAAATAAACATCAAAGGCTCCTGCCCTTTTAGAGAAAATTTTCTTCCTAAGACCATTTGTTCCCAAATAGAATCGGGATTCGTTGCTGAATGCTATTCCATGTCACACCATTATTGTTCCTTATCCAGTGCAGTTTTTGGCACTATGTCCTTCGTTAAAAATGGGACCACAATCCAATTGTCTTGTTTGACTATAGGTCGTATCGTAATAGTTCTTCCTCAGCGCAATCTCAGACTTAAAGTATGCTTAAAGTTCGCAAACAAGTGCAATTCCAACAGCTAAGTGAATTTGGTAGAAGTTGGAAGAATACGGTACGTCTTTTCGAAAAACAACCGAAGGCGAGGAGTGTCTTGGGCGTGGCTTGAAGAATGCCAACAAAAACGAGCTGGAGGTACTTAACACATAAGAAACAGTAGATCGTTTAAGACATTTACTCTTAAAGACAGGTTCATTGCCACAAAACAGAATGGAAATTAATGGCTGGCTTTAGAGTTTGTTACGTATAATGACAGATTATACTGAAAACTATACATTCGTGGTTTTATTGTCATAGGTTTTTGATGAATACTTTGGGAAACGATTTCACCTATGTAAAATAATATTGGGTAAGTTACGATATCTTACGTACGAGTAGTCGAATATTTTGACTCGTAACTCTAATGAAGTTAATTTTACTTTAAAGCAGAAACTTTCGGTATGAAACTCGGCTCAGATTTTGCTCCTATCCAACTATGCCTGCCTCTATTATAACATCTTACAGTTGACGTATTGAGAATATTCTTAGTGCAAGTCGTAGAAGTTCCGTCGAATTTAATCAGCAATGAAGTTTGTTCTTAACGACGTATATACGTTTACTAACTAAATTAAGATTGGTTTTACTATTTCCTGTACCTTATTTCCATGATTCTTCCGCTCGCTCTCTACTGAATATTTTAATTTGGTTATTCGTCGCTTAGAGCGAGCAACGCACTCCATGGATATTTAGTGGATAAATTACGAGGAAATGGTGTTCAAACTTGGCTGTTAAATCTCTTGTCTCTTAACTTGATTTAAGTCTCCTATTAAAACCACTACCTACCCCTCAGAAAGTTCTCGAGATCGGCTTTTATACGTGGATGAATATTCATTGCGTCGTTTCGAGCCGCCTTACTAAAACAGTGAAATGTTGTTTTTCAAAGCGTAATATGTACTTAAGGCCGTTGAAATTAAAACGTTTGTCGGCTATAAATTTTCTACGGTGCGTACGCTTTTCGCGCCTCATTATGTGAAGTGATGTTATGCGGGAAACGGAATCATTTCAAATTTCTGTCTTCTAATAAGGAGAATTATACATTTTGCTTATGAATAAAATTTCTTTCTTTATTTGCCCATGAATCTTTCAATATCCTCCTACATTTGTTATTCTTTTTATCCAGGTTATATAGGACCTTCATCCCTTCTCTTTTCTTGATAAGCTTTTAGCAATTTTGCTTCTGACATGTAGATCAAACTGTAATCTGACCGCAGTTTTACAGAACCCCATGAACATATCTTTAAAGGTCCTTGTTTCATTCTTTCCAAGAAGAAGCTTTTTCGATGGCGAGTATTCGTTAAATTTTTTCGCATACTTTTGATTTGAAATGTTATTTCAGTAAAAGTTTTCGTCCATTATTTACTATTTGTGTCTTACTTTCCCTATAAAAGGTTTAAAAAGAAAAATTAGGAACATTTCAGTCTAGATACATCACTTGACTTCTGTCCATTGGGCGGCTAATCACGCCAACTTTATATGGTATTCCTAAATCAAAACTTTCGGCATTATGTACTCAAATGTTTCTCCTACACGTCTGGTTGCTAAATGTGCAGAATTTTAAGTTGACTAACAATAAGTCTCTGTACCATAGGCGAAAGATTTCTGAAAGCTGCAACAGGGATTATATTCGTAGTCCCTATTACTCCCAACGCGATATTTTTCTTTATAATCTTCTCCTACCCAACTGAAGATACGTATGTATTGATGAGACTTATGCCCGTTGTATATCAGGTCCAATCAAAGAGCTTATGATACGCCCAGAGGAACTTGTTGTTTTGGCAAGAATTTAAATATGCACTTTTCAATTCAGAGTCACCTCCAGAAGTTAAACTCTGTCTTGTCTAGGTTGTTCCTCTGATTGTAGAGCTTTTAAATACAATTTCCCTTTGACACCATCATTTTATTATAATCAGAGCTTTGTCCCTGTATCATTGAAATGATACACTCACACTTGCCTCTGATCAAAATGAGTAGATCATCTGGATAGCCAATTACTTAATGACCTTTGTCATCAGTTTGTAACAATTTGCTGTAGTAGGGCTGATAATGCCTTATTTTTTTGCGAGCTTTTGCAATGGTTATCTAAGTTTTCTTTTCCTACAGGAAACGTTATTATTTGGCCCCTTAGCCCTCAGATTATAGATATCTCTCAAATCCTCATCTTATAAATTTAAATGGAGTACCATCGAAAGCATCCTTCTTTAATTTCTTTTGCCGCGACCGAAGTCTCTTTCTCGTTCATAAGTAGATGAAAGACGTCTAAGATAGATTTACCTGATAGTACCATCTTCTGATATAGAGAGATATCCTTTTTTGGAGTTTTTTTTTGACGCGATAAAAGGTATTTTTTAATGAAAGGAGTTTTTGTTTTTATTTTTATTCAACATATTGGAAATGTCACGAACCTCACTGGTATATCACTGGCAAGAGAAAAATACAGGAGTACCAACATGCTGCAGAGGTGCGTATTCTCATATTTGCGAACCTTTTTGAAGTTAAGAAAATATGGAATTTTTTGTGGTGCAATTATTTAATAGTTATTTTGGAGAGAAGTTTACGTCTGTGAAAAAATTTTTAGTGATTCAAGTCAAGAGAAACTTCGGATGCATCTGACAGCATTGTTGCCTGATCAATGGACAAACTAATGCGTGATTTTTTAAATTTTTTATCAACTCTTGTCATGGAATTTGGACGGCATGTCGTAGCTTTACTATAAAACAGCATAAAGGAGTGCAATGACGTACTTTTCACTTAAGCTAAGACATGCCGTCCAGATCTCAAGGCAAGAGTTGATAAAAGATTTGAAAAATCACTTGGTATTTTTGACTAAGAAGCTCCTTTCTAATGCAGTTGTCCATATTTTTCTTGTTTTCGTCCATTGTAAGTTATCGGTTTTCTCTCAAAATCGACAGTGGCCTCTTCATTTTTCATTATCTTCTTACGCTTCTATTATTGACTTTATTGTTGACACTGTTGCCGACCACAGTGCAGCTGCTCGTTCTTTTCTGTTAATTATCATGTACCTAATCCATAGGGGTCTACACTTTACACTTCTCTGCTTCCTTTCACATATCCATTTAAAGCCTTTACTAGTATTTAGTGTTTATTGTATAATTATTTGTAGTTTTTGTGTTTTATATTCTTTTTGCTATTTTTTTATTGCGTAAGCAATGCTGCTTTGATTTTGTACAGTTATCACTTGGTCGTTTGAAAATTGTAATATCTTTTCTCACTAGATTTCCGTTTCCTCATATTTGCATTTTCTCGATTAATAATTTAAATGAAATGGGACTTTAATATTAATTGTAACAACTTACTTCTACTTTTATCCCTTTTGCCTTTTATATATATTTGGAATGATTTTGATCCATCTACATCCCTTACGGTAATTTCCAACATTAATCCGAAATCATCTTTCTGTAGAGTGGATTGAAGTGAGGCAAGGAATACAAGACAGGCAATTTATACCGAGTTAAACAAACAATTTCCGAATTCTCTTCTCCATTTGCGTTTGATACAGATTAATTACCAACAGAAAACATTTCCGTTCAGTGTAAATACAGCGCGATGTATTAAAGCAACTAAATTTTCTAATTTTGTGCCAGCATAGTCGTTGTATTACAGAACGCAAGGACCAATTTACTTAGTAATTACTAAATCTAATTGGCGAACTAATATCTCTTTACTTGACACTGGAACTCTTGGCAAATATCCAAGCTCTTCTCAGCTGGATAATTTAATCATTATCAGCGTGTTGGAATATTTCCTGTGGTTTTATTCGTACAGCTCACATTTCATTAACTAATGGCATACCATGTGTATTCTTTTGAAAAAAAAAACAACAAGCAAAATTTTCAGTTTTTTTTTAATTATCCTAATTAAACCCTTTCGTCTGTCTTGACAAGTAGCAGTACGTTTTACAATTTATTATTAACTGGATAGAGGGTTTTAATGTTAAAGAAAGAATACTTTTGATAGATTCAAAACAAGAAGAATCCATTCTTCTCGATTAAAGTGAAATGAAATTATCGTCTGAATTAATTCAAAAATGATTATATTCTATCACGATATTTGAAGTATTGGGCGCTTCAAGCTGTTAAGCTTATTATTATGCATTCTGCGTCGCGCTGGCGGTTTTTATTTGCGAGCAAAGACAAACAGTTTCGCAAAAATAGTGCCATTCAATAAGTGCCAGCGGCGGCGCTACTTATAATTTATTCGTAACTCGGAGAGCTTAAATGGAGTTCATAACACCTCATTTGTATTCAAAATCTACGATAATCCTCACACTTAAAACTTTAAATTGCGCCCCGAAAGAAAATATCGATTTGGTGGCACCATAAAATATAACGTATTGCAGATACGCTAAATGCATAGGTTTCCACCGGCTGTCTCTTGTCCCTATTATAGTTGAATGCAGTTTCGTGCTGTTTTGTAAGTTAATTTAAATTAGGGTGGTTCAATTAAGTCGGTGTTCGGACTTAATAGCTTTACCTAAGTTTGCTTTTAATTAATTTGTTAAACTTAAGGTTTTTTATTTTGTGTAAATTGGGTAATTATTTTAACATAATCAAAAAGGCTAAAGAACAAATTTTGGTAAATTTTCAGAAAGAGAATAATGTCCTTATCAAATATATCAAATGATATGCCTGTTATCAATCTGATGAAATTCTATGAATCTTGCGTAATGAACCCTCACAATTCAAGAAATAATAAACCTACAGTGTAATATTTCAAAATGAAGTTATCAATCACGTTGACGATGGCATGCACTATTCAAGAGAGACGGTTGTTAGCGCGGCCCGAAACGAAGCCCTCCCAAACAGCGCCGGCCTTATAAATGACAGCCACTTTGGTGAAATATTTAAATCCTATCCCCTGTCACAAAATTGATGAACGTGTCAATTTAATATTGATTTATGCGGCTGTTTTTGCTCGAGCCTTTCGTACCCACGCCTGATGCGCCTGTTTTGTTACAGCTTCGACGTGCGAGGCCGTCAGTTCAACCAGGCGAAGCTGTGGTCCTCACCGAATGTCTTCGCGAACAGAGCTTATTTCCGCACCACCACCACGCCCGCAACTCTAGCCATAGAAAACATCCAACTTTCCGACGAGGGTGTCTACAGGTGTAGGGTTGATTTTAAGAATTCGCCGACTAGAAATAGCAAAGTCAACTTTACAGTCATAGGTAAGGTAATCATTTAACTATAAAAATATATGTACAATCGCAATCAAAGATAATGTCGTAGAATAAACTACCTAACAACAAGTAAAAAAATTGGCAATTCAATTGAGGTCACATTCTAAAAGTATTATTGGAATAAAAAGCACGCCGAACTCGTCATCCCTTAATTTATGATTCTTTATTACGTTCACACTAAACGAACAAAATTTCGAAAGATCGTGCAGACATTGTATGTACGCCTATTCACAGTGCCAGTTGATTACGATAGTTGCAAGTGTTGTGTTGAAATTTGCTTTTTTAATTATTAGACGTAGTTTATCATTTAATATTCTGACAGCAAATAGTGATTTATACCTGAATTAAACAATAAACGTTTGTACTGTTAAACTCGAAAGATAAAATCGCACCTTATTACTTTATTACTAGGGAAAGCGTTAAATTACACATTTTTATTAAGTGTAGTCAATGCATTTATTTATTTATTTGACGGAACCAAAAAAAAATGTTCGCATCCGTAAAATTCTCCTGTCACCAATTTGTTTCTAATCAATGTACTTAAAAGATGCATTCATCATTTTAATTAACGATCAACAAACTAAATCACGTAGTGTGTTATTTGTTTACAAAGTATTGATTATCATGATGTTATTATTATCGATTATCTAATGAAACAGATGGACGAAGATTTCGTTATCGAATTGTGTTGCGGACGACACTGACCCAATGACTGTGACATTTGCAGAAGTTATCGTTTTACGATGTGTTTATAGGAACCACAGACGCTTTGACGAACGAGCAGAGATTTTCAAACAAAAGGCGATGCGCTCTTGTGGTAGGTCAGTTTTTAATTTTTGAGGAAAGCAATTGATATTGCAGAATTAATATTCCAATACACTCGTGCAACAAATCAAAACGAAGTTTCATAGGCCTTCCCATTTCATCTCATTATTTACTCTCAAGTACATTACGCCGAATCTTCCACCATTAAGATAAAGTCTCGAAGAATGACTTAGAAATTTCAGCTCGTTTTATCTCCATCAGATAATAAGACACTGGCCCGTTTCTGTTTAATGCCGAGCGTAATCCCCATCAAAACATCGAGGAGTAAACTTTGCACGGCGCAAGAGGCCACTTTAAACTTTATTTTATTTAAACTTGCCACGAGTGCCGGTACAGTAAATATTTTCGCAAACTTCGACATTTTCAGCGAAAATATATAAGTCCTGTGCGGCTGCTGCAGTGTACGTGATGCGCTTAGATGCTATGGCAGCGATATTTTAAATTTTTCAGTTACGCAGCTTCACAACTTGGAAGAAAACTGTTATTAGATTTGTGCCTGACTTGCTTGTTCAGTAATTTAATTTAGTACGATTTTCTAGAATTTTTTCTTTGCTACTATATCTTGAGCATTTGCTTATTTGTTGAAATTTTTATTACCTAATTGGACAAGTTTGTGTATTTTTTTGCAGCTCAACTTGACCTTCTAAGTATCATCAAAAAATATTCTTAAATTGGAGTTCGTTATTTATAATATATATACTTTTTTATACGGCTTTACCTGGCAGATTATTTCACAGCATTGCATTTGAAAATGTACGTAGAAAAGAAAATTATATTTAATTGTGCTGAGTAGATCATTAAAGTCACGTTAAGTTCGTAAGTCTGCAACAACCGCCCTGAAAATAAAAAAGAAAATTTACATTTTTCGTTCTTTGTAAAGCCCCTAATGCTAAACACAATGAAGAAACTTTTAATACTTTTAATTAGAGGTAATTATAAAAGGTTTCCCAAACTTAAACCATCACTTCATCCTTTTACGTTCTTTGTGAAGCTCAAATAATAATTAATACCTTATTTTTTTATTAAAGTTGGAATTTCCTGTAATTATCTGAAATAATTGCGCCCCAGCACAACTATTTTCCGACTTATAATTCGTGTCGTGAAAGCAAATAGCAACAATGCCGCTGCCTCATAAGCTAACACGCACGAGATGGCAGTCGAAAGGACAAAACGTGTCATCGCAAACATGTAAATGTTGGTTGCAAGTCGTCAGGATCGCAATGGGGCCCCCGAGCATATTCTGTATAGCTATTTCGGCCCTAATTGGGGCCTCATCAGCAGAACAGTAGCCCGAGAACTCCACTGCAACCCCGACGACCAACAAGATATACGCACGCTTAGCGCGTGAAAGCAAACATGTGAAATAATTGCGCCCCAGCACAACTATTTTCCGACTTATAATTCGTGTCGTGAAAGCAAATAGCAACAATGCCGCTGCCTCATAAGCTAACACGCACGAGATGGCAGTCGAAAGGACAAAACGTGTCATCGCAAACATGTAAATGTTGGTTGCAAGTCGTCAGGATCGCAATGGGGCCCCCGAGCATATTCTGTATAGCTATTTCGGCCCTAATTGGGGCCTCATCAGCAGAACAGTGGCGCGTGAAAGCAAACACTGCTTTCACGCGCCAAGCGTGCGCAATCTTGTTGGTCGTCGGCTGGCGCGTGGAGTTCTCGGGCTACTGTTCTGCTGATGAGGCCCCAATTAGGGCCGAAATAGCTATACAGAATATGCTCGGGGGCCCCATTGCGATCCTGACGACTTGCAACCAACATTTTCCTGTAATTATCTTTCAGTAGTATGATGATCACAGTATTTGAACTTATTAGCTAATTGCTCTAGTCAGTATTTTTTGGTAAACGCTTAGATGGTAATGATTTACCAGGAATAGTCCTGCTACCATCAAATTTAGTGCAACCCCAATATCCACGCTGTTTTGAAAACTTCACGATAGTGTTTACTTTTCGATTTCACATCGTATGGCTTACGCCCAGCGACCCGCTGTTTACGTAAAGGAAAACCGTACAAAAAGGTCGATTCGTTCGAGAACGATATGTCCACAATGACAATTTGTTTTTCCTCCTCATTGATATTATGGCCGGGGTCGAGAACCCGTTTTCAGATGAAATAACAACGGGCAAATACATCGACGATTCGCGTTTTCTCGACAAGCATTTTATATTTCAGAGGGATGCTTGTTGTTTCTTGGTTAAAAATCATCGGCGTTGTCGAATAAGTTACGAATCAGACACTCGAGATAGAAATAATAATGAAAAGTGAAGGCAAATAAAAGAAATGTACACCACTTTCACGAAAGGTTTTTTTGGTATCACTGAAAAAATTGACAAAACTTTAAATTTTTTTTGTTAAAGTTTTAAAGATAAAAAAGTTGGAATTTCGCCTTAACGAAATTTTATTCTCTTTCTGTTTTTCAACATTTATCTTTTTACCTTAATCACACAATATGTTTTAATATGGAAAGTTACTTGAGCTGATTTTTTTTTAAATTCTCAGAAAAAAATTGACATTTGTTATTTTTATTCGAGGTTCGACCCTCATCGAGGGATTTTTTATATTCATTGAATGCCAATGCCTAAAAGAACTGGTTTGATATTTCGATCATTAAATACGAGAGTCCTTATAATAATAATGTTGTTACTGCTTTCGCTGGATGCCCAATCGTTAAAAGACACTTAAAAGTATATTTTAAAACCTCAAGTTTATGTGTTGTGTGGGGAACCGATTCCTGTGCTTTTTCCATACATTTGGAAAAATCTCCTGAAGTATCTCGTTATTGTTATTATTAACATTTTTACAGTTGGTTCTTGTCCGATGAAATTTGTATCACAAAATCTTTTAAGCGGACACTAAATCGCGCACTATACACTTTATTATTAACATAAATTGGAATTTCTTGCCAATTCTGTCGTTTAATCATAGCACAACGTCAATAACACTGCGGACTTTCAAGTAATTTAAGGCTCATTTCTCCAAATTTGTAAGAACTTCAAGAGTAATAAATCTCAATCTTTTTCCCTATTCCTTTAATTTACTAGTTTCTTATACCGTGCTATTAAATTAAATAATTCCCCTTGATGAGTTATGTTGTTTCACAAAGCGACATGTTTATTAGTTTTTGACTATCCTTCCATAATGAAAAACGTAAACTCGCGCCGAAATTCAAATAATCCAATTAGATGTAAAGTTCCCAACAAATTGCAGGTTAAACATCTTAAATTCAAAGACGGCGTGCTATACAGGAAGAGGACGATAGAAAGGAGTAAGGAATAGGAAAAAGTTCGGAGCGAGAGAGACGGGCAACTGGTCACATTTGCATATCTAATTTACATGATTACGTTTAGGTGTCGAGCAGATGACGAAATTGAGGTTTACAAGAGAGAGAGAGGGGAACGCGCCATCTGGATTAATCAACACGCCAAAAGACCAAGTTTTATGGCGCAAATTCTGAATGTATTTCGCATAAAAAGAACACAACAAAATAAATTCCGAATAAATAAAATTGTCCTCTATGCAAATGCCGTTTCGCAGATGCGCGCTGCCGCCTCTTCCAACCAACCCACTCGGTAATCAACTTTAATATATTCTTTGTCGACCTCACAATGTTTATTTTAAGTAGATTGGTGTGCATTTGAAATAACAGTGTATTGTCCTGTAAGGACATTTCACTTAATTCGCTGGTGGATTGGACTGGACGAACGAAGTTTTTGTTAGTACTAAAAACATCACCACGTGGGTTCAGGCTTCTTTTCTAAAACTTTAAATGGCGGAAAGTAATTGGAATTGCCTAACATAAAACTAAAATTAAACTCACACATTCAGAAATCTGTTTGTGCTTAACACCGTTGTGCTTTTCTGCGTGTATTGTTCTTGTTACTTCCATCCCATTGCCATTGAGAGAATGCGCCATTTAGAATAGAATTTCAACAAACACAGTGAATGGAGGGGGTGTATTCCACCCTACAACGTATTAAAGCAAATCTGAGCTTGCCTTTGCGACTCTGTATTCCTCCGTTAATGTTTTTCACGTGGTATAAATTGAAAATAGTCTAAAGACTCTATCGAAAACAATGTTGAAAACACTGTTGTTAGTTTAGAATATTTTATACAATTTTTGATAAACGAGAACTTTAGTAACCTACCGAACACATATTTTACAGAATTTACAATTACATATATCGCCAACTGTCTTACTGTTTATATTGAATGTGAAACTTGCAAACATTTAACGTCAATCTTCAAAGCAGTCACGCCCTTTCCAAACAAATAAAAAACTAATTCTAACTCTGGGGGGCATTTTGGTATAAGCATTTTCATATGTCTATCCATAACAAACTATATTTTTACATTAGATTGACGCATATTTAAAATTAAAACATGTTATATTTAAATGAAAATAATGGCAGTGATACGGCGTGACGTATTGTTATCGGTTTTATTGAATTTAATAAAAATATGTATGTTATTATTTAGATACAACGCACCGGAAAATTAAATAAACATTCTGTTTTTTAGAGTATAATTAATGTGGACCAGAACAAACGAAAAGTCATGACGTTTAAAAGCTCAAATAAATAAAGCCAAATTCATAAACATATTTTATGATGGTAAAGAGGAAATTGGAAGTCCGATTATTAATACTAATGTATGAGGGCTAATTTCAACTCATTTAAATATTGGATTTGCGATGGTTATGATTGCATTACATAATAGCAGTTTTATTTCTGGCTTGCTTGCTTACTTAAAAACGCATTAAAGAACGACCGACGTCAGAGGCCAACAAACGTTGTACTTTCGTGACCGTGGTTGTTGTCCTTATTGGTGAAACAATCTGGAACGAGGGTCATAAACTGCGACATAATCTCTCTCAAACTCAAACAAATCGCGGTAATTCGATTCCCTTGAAACACACGACCTCCTAGTGGATAAAATGATTACGTACACGTCTCTCCTTAAGCAGGGAGAAAATTAGGCCACAGAGCAAAGTTGAAATTTTCTTAATTAAGCCAAGTTTGGCAAACATATTCAAAGAAAAACTCGTTACTTATTTAAAACACCGAAGGATTCTTCTTCCTCTTGTGTTCAAACCGGTGGTTTACATCGGATTATAAACTCGTCGGAATTAGAACCAGAGAGGGTATTCGTGATATAAATTCAGTTCGGAGATGTAACGATAGAGTTTAAGTTACGTCTCTAGCTAACTTAAATTTAATTTCCTCCATTGTTCCGAAAGTATCAGTTTCATTTTGATGAATAATGCAAAAAAAAGATAATGCGAAAGTTCACCTTTTACAACATAGTAGATTCAATTTCTTAATAAAATCTTAGGACCCAACATGATTGGGAATGGGAATGACCCGTTCCATAGTTCCTGGTTTATTCGTCATAGACCATACCTCCATGAATTCGAAAGTAGCCAACCCGAAAACTGATTTTCAACGATAAATCAAAATACCGCCTACTTTTATTGTTTCACATTTTACAGTAATCAATTAGAGAGCTTTTTACTGACGCGACAACAAAGTAACGCCCATTTTTACCTCCTCAAATTTGAGAGTAACCAATAAGAGTATTAGTAACGCCCAATACGCTACTTTGAATTGTAGAGCAACCACTCACCAAGCTTATTTTCACTCTTGAAATATTTGTATCCTTTATAATCGAACTGATTGGGGGGTTATGGCATTATGTATAACTATTACCAAAAAATCTACAAGTGCCTTAATTATTTATTATTGAAGGTTTGTCATTGGGCTGCCATTGGACACGCAGATCTATTTTTGTTTTCTGTGTGCTTTTAATGTACTACCGTACCGGATTTGGTGGTCGTCACATTATTTAACATCCATCGAGTTAAAACCAGCACGCCCATCGTCGAGCGTTGTTGATTTTAAAAAAGAGCGGAAGAGTCGGAAATTAATGAAATCACCGTCGGGATAGAGTAAATGGACCGGGACATCATTAAGTCCGATGAAATATGACGTGTCGCTTTTTAAATCTCCTGTCGTAATTCATGACGATCCATTCGAATTCGAGTCCTTTAACAATTGTCGTCGATTAATTAATCAGCTCACCTGCTCAGTAATTAAGTGAAATGCACTCGTTGGAAGCTTTTAAAGAAAACAAGGACCCTCGTACAATACTTTCATATTTTCATGTAATAATATTTTCTTGTAAGCAAAGAAAATAATATGTAAATAGAGAAAATACGTCGCTAAACAAATGTGAAGGAATATTTGCTTAACTTATACCTATTTTATTTAACCAGTCAATATTAACATCGTAAACTAACTTTCTTCTGAAATGCACAGTACGTGCGAAACGTAGTGCTTTTTGTTTCACCAATATAACAAGTTTTTCTTTTTCTCTGGTACATCGCACCGAAAGTATACACTGAACGCTTGAACCATGTCTGCAACTCGATCTGGCTTAATAAGAAATAGGCAACAACTGGATAAGAAACTGCAAATCTCGACCAAAAAAGTTCAGGAAAGCCCCAAGAACACCAGTTACCCTAAGCTTGATCCATCAAGACAATGAAAATGAAAATTTTCGGATTTTGGAAAAGTTAGATTGGAGATTTCGCGAAGCGGGCACTTCGCGATGTTGAAAATTTTTAAAAAATCTTGATATAAAAGACAATGACACGTGTGATGTGACTACAGTTTTAAGGAATAAACTAGCCGAATGCGAAAATGTAAACATGACGCTTAAAGGTGAAAATGATGTCTTGAAAACCGAATAGGCTAAATTAAGAACACAAATAGAGCTATAAATTAACCCTTGATGACAGACTGAAATTATAGATGAAATTAATCAGTACAAATTAATCCGCACTTCAATAGCGAGTCAAACAGAAGCACCAAAATTCATAGATAATGCGTCTCAAGCCACAGAAATCAACAACAAGGCTACATTAAAGGAAACAGAAGAAGTAAACCATATCGAATGCGTCAGTCGGGCGTCCATTTGAAATTTCTAGCAAAAAAATATATTTGTCATCCTTGTCTAATTATACTTTTATAGTGACACAATCCATGTATTTTCCGAGCATCACGGAACAAGAGACTTTACAGGCAATAAAAAAATTAAAATTGAGCAAATGGAGTTCCAACGCGAGTTATTAAACATACAATGACTGCAATCGTTAAATCATTGACATATCGTTTTAATTCTTCCATCAACCAAGGTATGTTTCTAGATGCGCTTAAATTGTCAGTTATGCCGACATTCAAGAAAAGCGATCGTCTAATTATAGGCCCACATCCATTATGAATTCTCCAAGATCTTTGAAAAAGTTGTCCACCCCAGTTTATTCAATTATCTAAACTCCAAAAATCTATTGACTGAGACGCAATATGGTTTCTGTAGTGGTAAATCAACGGCAATGGCGTGCACAGATTTCTTAGAGTGCTTTTATGAATCCCTCGACCAAAACAAGTACGTTGCAGGCATGTGTTTCGACCTTAGCCGAGTCTTTGATACTGTGAAAGCAAGTTTTTTGCAAACTAAATCATTCGCGTTAGGTATCAGAGAAAATGTGCTCGAATGGAACAGAAGATCAAAAACCAACAAACAGGGTAAATTCTCCAATGAAACGAACATCGATCTTGGCGTTCCACAGGGGTCAATGGGTGCGGAGGGCGTTGTAAGATAATTTGAGGGTTTTCGGGTGCCCAATATCGATCATTTTGATTATTGCCTACACCTTCCAAAACAAAAAGTGGATTCATCACTCATGATTTTATTATTGATAAAATTTGAGTTTTTACTTAATAAAATCCAATTGCAAAAGTCCACTCGTACAACATGGTCATTGTTATTTAATTTAGACACTTTCTGTCATTTGTATGGAACTGCCTCTGTGCTTGAAAAATTAAACCACATTAAACTACTGACATTAGACAATATTTTGACATATTTTTCATGGCTACTTGATTGTCGATGTGAGTGTAAATTACATATAAAATAGGGGCACTCTTAAATTTACACCCTTTATTTATAATTCGCGTTTCCCTTTTAAGAAATTATTGCCTCCAAAATAAGACAGCTATTTTTTGTATGACCCTGTGTAAGTACGAAGTGAATTATTATACAGTATAATCCATATAGATATACGAAGGTATTTTGATAAATAGTAGGCCTAGCTTATTTCAACTTGTCAACAACATTTGCGGTTACCACCAAAGAACTGATGTTAAAGATAAACACCGCAATGGAAGACCCATTTCTGTGACCACAACAGTGCTGTTCATGACCTGATTCTAAAAGATCGAAGAAGTGGATTGAAATAAATTGCTTCTACTTTAGAAATGTCTCTAGAATGAGTGGATTCTGAAATGCCCCAATGCAAATCAGAAACGTCAGAGAGTCATGTGGAAAATACTTCCACCTTCTTGAACCGAATTGTGACAACGGACGAAACTTGAATTCACCACTACGATCCAGAGACAAAGAAATTTCGTTCGACGAAATTTTGAAGTGCTGGAAAGTCTCCTGCGTCCTTTTATCGGGACAAGAATTGAACTTTCATTCTCTCCAATTATCTAAAATAAGGAAAAAACAATAACAGGAGTGTATGATTCTTCAGTTGTTAACCAAACTCCGTGAGAAAAACGTCGTGGAAAAATTCCACAAGTCGTTAGTTGCGCTGCAGAAAAGTGATGAGTTTAACTTGAAGGCTTCCGCGGCCGTCATCCATGTTTGAATTGGCTTCCGGTTGGAACCGCGTCACGTTGACGTTAGTCGTTGAGACTCAGTCTCAACGACTAATGAGAAGCAGCAGAAACACCACCAGTAGCAGCACTCCTGAGGAAGTTCTTCTACAATGGAGAACGAAACGTCGGCAGTAGAAGAAGTCAACGTGACCCGGTTCCAACCGGAAGCCAATTCAAAAACATGATGAGTTGAGGTTTGAATTGATATAACTATACTCCTTATTCACCTAATCTGGCCCCAGCCGATTATCTTCTCTTCCCTAAATTAAAAAAATATCTGAAAGAACAGAAATTGGTGAAACGATGAAGTGATAAATGTCACAAATGAGTGGTTTGCATTCCAAGATAAAAGCTTTTATTTGAAAGGTTTCGAAATGTTGTATGAGCATTGTAATAAACTTAACATTGTAATAAACTTAACAAATTGTGTTTTGTTTTAAGATAAGTTACTTCTTTCTATGTTAAGCCAAAAATTTATCAAAACTTCCTTGTATGATGGATTTTCAGGGCCCATGCAAATTGCTTAAAAAGAACCGAGTGTCCATTTTAAGAGAATTTGGATTAATAATGCATGTGTTAAAGAAAGAAAGAAATAAATGGGACAATGAAGTAAACGTGAAACACTATTAATACCAAAAGCAATACAATATTATGTACTTTGTACTTAATGGAAAGTACACAAATTACTTTACAAATAGAACTGTTTTTTTTTTTAAATTTATTATCTGTTGTAATATTGTTTTATTTAAATTTGAAGAAAAGAATGTTTTGTTGAAAACTTCTTTGTGGAACAGGTGGTATAATTGTTGGATATTCAATGCTGTCCAGTCTTTAGGAAAGTGGTTCAAAGCAATGTTGAGAATTACGGGCCAATTACTATCGTTTGCAATTCTGCAACAAGGTTTCGAGAATCTATTAGTTAAATCCATTTATCTGTCAGTAAAATTGTGTATAGATAGTGATCTACATGGTTTTATAGTTTCATAGTTTCACTCAATTTGTTTCTGAATTTGTGGACGATGAAAGCCAGGTGGATGTGATCTATACAGATTTTGAAAAAGCTTTAGATAAAATCACCACTTCATTTTATTAAAATGTTACATTTTTATGGTTTTTCTAAACATTTAGTTAATCTACTTTCGTCTTATCTATTAGATAGAAGAGACACAGTCAAAAAATAAAAAATGAAATTCTCAGAAATGTTAAGCATCAACCATCTTCAGGAGTGCCACGAGAGTAAAATCTAGGACCTCTTCTATTTTTGCTGTTTATCAATGACATAAAAAGTATGATATCCGGTTGTACATTGCTGATGATATGAAAATTGAATTCGTTTCTAACTGTTTTGCTCTTCAAAGTAATCTGAATGCCATTGTTCGCTGGTGCTATGATCTAGGACCTCTTCTATTTTTGCTGTTTATTAATGACATAAATAGTATGATATCCTGTTTTAAATTGCTGATGATATGAAAATTGAATCAGTTCCTAACTGTCTTGCTCTTCAAAGTAATCTTAATGCCAATGTTCGCTGATGCCATGATAATCATTTTCATCTTATTGTATATAAATCTTCTATTGTTGCAGGAAATTTTCCAATGTAACAATGTTACGCACGTTATATTCCAACTTAATAAGACCAAGGCTCGAATATTGCTCTATTATTTGGTTTTCTCAGCTGCTGGAATCAATTCAGAGGAAATTTCTCAATTTTTTTTGTTTTTTGTAAATTGGTGAATATCCCTCCCAAGTCTGTGGTCAAAAATTGTTGCTGTCTAGATTTGATCTTCAATCTCTACTAAAAAGAAGAATTTGTATGGCTGTAAAGCTCCTATACAATTTAATTAACAATAAGAGTGATTGTCCCTTGCTTGGCAGAGCAAAATAAATTCGCGCAACTATCAAACTTTTTATAATTCACTAAGGCCCGGTCTTTTCATCTCTAGTTAACTTTATCTAACGATTTATTCCCATAGTAACAATTACGATCACAATCGTTACTACAGGAATGAATCGCCAGATAAAGTTAATTGGAAATGAAAAGACTGGGTCTAAGTTGTAACTACAAATGTGTTAGTCATTCGTGTTAGATATGTGTCACTATTTCTATCTTATATCGAACAGATGAGATATTAATTCGATAACCTTCATTATTTCTGAAGCTGTTAATTTTGTTATTTTGATATAGTTACTTGATTTGCAAAGTATTTTATTTTTAGTAATTATTTAATAATTATCACACATTACCTATAAACTCGCATGTTTTGAGTTGACTATGACTTGAGATACATTTATTCTACTAACGCCAATTCCAAACGTCGGAGTTTTTGAACGCAAGATAGTGTTTCACATGTATTTCCTGTAATTTGATTAATAACCTGCTGGAAATAGACATTGGAACTTTTTCTTCATCATCATCATGTTATTCTTCATCAACATACTTCATCATCATGCACTTCGTTCATCATATCATTGTTTACTGATACGTTTATGCATCGAACTCGGCTTTGATAAACCTTTCGAAACAGAATAGGTATGTTATCACTGTACGATATTAAAAAAAAACCGCCAGTAGTTTGCTTCAAGCGACCGCAGCAAAGAAGTTAACGAATATCTCCCAGATACTCGTATTTGACTGTGGTCTATTAAAAAATTCAAACTTATCACACAACTAATAGAAGTTTGATCCTCTAGGATTTCTGTATGCATCAAACCGTGAATAATCCGAATTGCCCTCGTAATCTCAAACGTTTCTAAATGCAGCGACATTCACAGCTATTATGTTTCCCATGTAAAAGCTTTGCTCGACCTTGGCCATAAGACAACTCCACCCCTCGGATTAGCATCACTTGCACGTTCTCCACTCGAATTTCGACAAGAGGGAACCGTCATTTGCGATAAACTAGATTCAATTTTGTCAATGTTTCACGACGAGTAGGTATTATCTGCTGCAAAACAGAATCTTTTATTTGGTTTTGTTTGGTCAGACAGAGTACATGCTTGTACTTATTAATTTTCACTTTTAGACGAGAACTACAAAATCTACTTTTTAAATATGATTTTGAAAAACCGTTAGATTTTTAATTTTAGGTTTCTATTTTATATCCTGGATGTTAAAAAGAGAAAGCAGAGATCGATTTCGACTTAAAAATTTATTTACTTTTCAGACTCGGATGTGGATACATTGAAATGAAATTATTAACTTGGGTTTAACAGTTAGGCGTAGCAGTAATCCATCACGGCGATGGCTTTGTCGATATTAAGTATTTAATCTGCGGCATGATTTATTTCGGTTTGTTTACGTTCCATATGGAATTTACGCCGGTATCGGTTGGAAATGCTTGCCTTTTACACCCACATGCTTTTGTATTCAAGCATAGCTTAGGTCAATTTCGTTATTACCTCCAATTTATTATGTAATCCATTTAATATATTATAAAGATGTGTTATAATTTTAGAGACCTCATAGAAACATCAAAGTGATAATTGTAATTAAAAAATATGCGACGTCTCTTCTATCAATATTTCATTTAATCTGTAATAAAGAATGACGCTTCTTTCATTAAAATTAAATCCTGCAGGAAACTGATTAAAATTTAATTCGTTTAATCATCAAGTTCAGCTACTTAAATAGTTCATGAAGGACATCAACTCTAATTACACGGACAGATTCCACGGTAGATCGAGAATGGAATAGTGGATGTGGAGAGACGGCGAGAACGCGAAAGATGGCCGAGCAATACGTGGAAATCAGGATTCGACACCGCCGCTGTGAACTGGGGCGAAAGGCGGCAGGAAGTGAAAGAACTAACTTGTATATCGGCCGTTTCCCCTGCGGTTCGTCCCAGGTCTGGCATCCTTTATCCGCAATTTCCGAAGTCATCATTCTTCGGGGAGAAATTTTTCGCTGCCCTTAGATCACTTTGCGAAATGCGTTTCCGATAAATTGATTAGAAACTTTGCATGAGGTGTAAAGGGGAAACATAAATAATACGTCTTAAAATATTTAAACGATTTCGCTTCAAAATGAATAAAGAAGGAAATTAAAAAAAATTAACTCACTTAATACCCAATGCATTAAAATAATTTAAGCCCATTGGTCTACCCTCTAGTTTCATGTAATATACATTCCATTTTATTATGCATTACAGTTTTCACTTAATGTATAATATATCTACTTTCATTCGGAATATAAAATCATTCAATTTAGGTATGAATGTAGAGGTCATGTACGTACGTTAAAAGCTCGGCATGTATTGTTAAATCGGGGGTATTAGGATCGCCCTCGCTGTTAAAATTAAAGCGCAAATAATTTAGCACGTGAAACTGGGCCACCTCTTTCCATTCCACTTAGACCTAGGTGAATGAAATTGCGTCAATTGGGTCTTTTGTTAAAAAGAAACCTTCATTAAAAATATCAACTTCAGGTTTAGTTTTATTCTGTGACAATCGATGGATTTCTTTTGTGAACTGTTTTACATTAGAGATAGGAGATACTATTCCTGCCAATAATTTCCCAGGAGTTTTGTAATTCGCACTTTGCATACCTACTCTACAGACTGTAAATTGGAAAATACGAACATCTATATAAAAAAAAAATTTAAAAACAAAGTTTTCGGAAACTTTTCTTAATTGTGAAGGAAACAGATTTTTCTTCTCAGTGGCTTAGTTTTTAATATAGAGAGGTATTGTATAAATCAATAAAAGCAATAAAAGCTTGTTAAAAAGACGCAAAAGTTAGAAGTAGAATGATTTTTCAAAAATATGACATACTAATTAAGGTCCTCATAGGAAATTGCTGATATTTTGCTTCTCAAATAATATTTTCAGAAACATATCATATAGCTAAGTACTTAAGAATATTATATTACTATAATCCGTCTTCGTATTCGTTTCTTTTCAAACAGTTAAAAAAGACGACAAAAATAAAATTAGAAATCTATTGTCGATAGATAAGTTGCTGCTTGTTTGTCGAATTATATTTTTTCAAACTACATATTTGGAAAATTAAACAAAGCGAAACTACAAATTAAATAATAGAGTAAAGCTTTATATAAAAGAAGTATAAGAAACAAAATCAAATTGCACATTCAACGGTTTTTCAGTATAAATACCGGTGCAAAGCGCGGCCGCGACATTCCTTCTTCGACTTTAAACGCGGAAAATTCTTTCCTGGACTATCAACGCGACAATTCTTACTTCGACTATAAACTCAAAAATTCTTTCTTCGGCCTTAAGCGGGGAAAATTCTTCGACTTTAAACGCGAAACACTTGTTCAATTTGTGAATTTGTAAATTTTGAAGAAACAAGTTTTAGAGAAGAAAACTAAAGTGAACAAAAAACAACTTTACAATTTAAGTCAATTTAAAATAAATATTAAATTAATTTAAAAAAAAGACTAATAATTGGGGCTGGTTGTTGTGCAAACACGCGAGATCCTAGTTACATACTTTAAAAATTAAATAATACGCTCACTTTTAAATAAGAACAAATTAAACAAAAAAGAAAAGTTGTTGTTGTGACTTTACCCACTTAAAAGAACAATTATCAAATTATAACAAACAAGGGAGGGAGTGTGACATTTTAGTCGTGTAAACAAACGGTGTTACTTTGTGGTTTGTTTGTAATCTGGTACTTAATTAATCAAAACAAATTAAATTAAATAAGAGAGAGATACTACAGAAGCATTTAATTTCTGAATAAGTGCGAACACCACACGCCCCGAGAATGAAAAAGAATAAACATTTCAAAATTATCAACAATACACAACAATTATTGACCCCTCTAGGCAACAAAAGAAAACAAATTGGGCAACACGTAACAACATAACATTATGTGGCTCCTAAAGGTTCTACTTGACTGTTAAAATATTAAGGAGGAGGAAAATATCGAAACACTAAAAGGATAAAATAACGAGAACAACATTGAGACCAATGACAATAAAGAAAGTGAAAGAATGGAAAGAACCAGGTGTTAAATATCAAATCCTTACGCGTAAAATGACTCAGCCCTCTTGTTTGGTGACGATCAATCATTAACAAACTGTCAATTAGAATGTTAAAAGGCCAGTGCCTTCTTTGATAAGGCTGGTGTTTAAAACGTTTTGTTTGGCTGGAGAGTTGATTGGCATTCTTGAAATCTACTGGAAGTGTTTTTCTCCAGTGAACTGTGAGGCGAGGACTTCCTGGGTTTTCCCTTGGCCCTCATTGCACTATCGACAGCAGGCCTACAGGCCGGAGAATGCTAATGTGATTGGCATTCTCGAAATCTACTGGGTGTGTTTTCCCTCAGTGGACTGTGAGGCGAGAACTTCGTGCGTTTTCTCTTAGTTACATAGTCGACTCATTTCCAAAAGCTACGGTGTGCGTTTTCCCGCCGTAGACTGTGAGGCGAGAACTTCGTGCGTTTTCCCTTAGTTCTCATTACACTCCCTACAGCAGTATAGTTACATAATGGGCACATTCCTGAAAGCTACGGTGTGCGTTTTCCCGCCGTAGATGTGAGACCAGAACTTCGTGCCTCGTTGCACAACCTACAGCAGGCCTTAGTGCCTGGGAATGATGTTAAAGTTGAGAGAGAGCCCTTGTATGGAGTTGTGTGCGTTTTCCCGAATTCCAGTCGTAATCTAATGTTGACGGTCGATACCCTGAAACGTTGAAGTTGACATTACAGTAGTTGATCATTGACTGTTCACACACTTGTCGCTCTGACGGATTTCCTGATAAACCGTAAAGTTGAGTACAGCTCTTTGGTGGGTGCGAATAGTTTCTTTTTTGTAAAATGGAGGATCAATCTAGTGAACCCTTACGTCGTTAAATGATTAATTACGTTTTTCTGTGTTTTTCTTAAAGTTGTGTCTTACATAAATTACTTCAATATGCGTGGGTGCCTTAAGCCACAAATCAAGGTACTCATTCATGCGTCGTTACTGAAGTAACCTTCGGATTACACAAAATACACAGTAACCCACTATACATGAAAGAAGACAATATTTTAATCGCCAAGTAACTTTCTGGTTTCTTAATTTTACAAGAAATTTAATTGAAAATGCCGAGGATTTCGACGTAACTGCCTTGTATGTAAATAAGCGGATTGCTTAAGTCCTAACGATTTTGAAAAAGAAACTGAGACTTGAAAACAAACGAAAAGCTTAAAAATAAACCCGTTCAAGAAAAATCTGAATTAATCGTGGTATTTTTAAAAACATGAAATGCCAAAATTATAAATTTGGAAAAAATCAGAATAACTTTAGAAAATGATAACCACGTTAGTAAATTTCGCCTTATTTAGTAAAAAGAAACTATAAATGAAGCAATTAAAATCCTGGACATATTAATATGCACGTCAGTGTTTCTTTAACGTACTAAACCAATTATAGCTATCATATTACGCCCCGGGATGTTACTAAATATAACAAGATAATATGTATAAATGACAGGTAGACAGCATTAAAATGAAGTTTTAAGAATGAAATATGTGGTGAGTATAATTAACAAGGATAATGAAGCCAATCTAAACAAATAAAACATCGAATGGAAAAGTGTATACCTATAAATACATTGTGATTATATTTTTTAAACATAAATCATTCTAACGAAAAATTAATCATAACAAATAATTGTGCTAAAACTTCTTGCTTTTAGGAATAGAAAAATATTTATTTGCAATGCTTTATAAAAATATTATTAAGCGAATGAAATCAGAGAACTATAGCAGTAAATAAAATTAACAGTAAACAGGTCAAGTATAAGTATTTTAATTCATTTTTGATTGTTCTAAAAGATGTTCCGCTTTTCATACAGCAGAATGTTTCATTCGCGTGTTGTAAAGAAGAAAAAGAACGATGTTTAGTGCTATTTAATTTCACCCTAATTCTTTCTTAATAATGCCTACTATCGATTATTTATTATTGCTTCCACTTCATATTCAAAAAGATAATATCTCTTACATCTACATATTTACGTTCCAGAAACAGGGAAGATGGTTATTAATTTTATAAACAAACTTCAAGCGAATAATTCCTTTTTAATAAACTTTAAACTTTATTAATCATTTTGTTACATTATACATATCTCTTTCTAAAAGATAAAAGCCTCTTGTAATTTCATATTAACTGATAAGAAACTCGATAACTGGATTCCATACGAACAGAATGAAGGGTAAAAAATATTTTGTCAAGAAATCTGCTTTTGAAAAATGATAGAAAATGTGCTTCATTTCCTTCAATTTTCAAGTTGCAGCGCTGGGGTTCCTATCCTGACGAGGTGATGTTAGACTTGAAACATGTGTCGCGATTCACATTTTTCCTAAACCTAGCGTTGATATTAAAATAAAAACTTTCACAACAAATTGTAAGTGATATTTTCTTTGACCGAATTGAAAAAAAAATGAGGTAGAATTCCCTTGCTTTACCACTACATTCTTCTGTTGTGAATAATTTTTACCTATAGGTATATTTTAGTAATTGTGTCTTTATATTGTAAATAATTTGGAAAAGACTTGCCAGTGGTCACAAAAACGCGTTTTGTGACCACTGGCAACTCTTTTCCAAATTATTTGATTATTAGTCACAAATCTCATGGATAACCCAATATCTTTTTCTTTATATTGTCTTGTCCTTCTGTTATCCAGAGGTTTATTATTTTGGCATAGACAAATACGGGCGAATCGTCACGTTGGCATTTACGTAACAAAGCAACGATGACGATCGTCACAAATAAACAAAATTTAGGCCGCCCCTTGACGAATTAAAGTGAAGCCACATTCGTTCATGATTGGCCCGCAAATAGGATCGCATCCTGAAATTTGGTCGCTAAAACAACCCCCGGACTTAACACAAAAAGATTGCTCCCTGACGCATGGATTACAGCTCTGATCATCGGTGATTCGATTACACTTTTAAACCAATGAGGCAGAATTACTTCATCCCCGCAACGAAAAGGCCTTATAAAAACGAGAGTGCAGACCGTTTTAGCTTCAGTGCGTTCTATGCAGCCATTCTCGGAAACACTCACGAGCCTCCCGTGCAGCCATTGTCAGGAGCAACTCAAAGCCTTCTGAGCACTCATTGTCGGAAGCAACACAAGCGTTCTGTGCAACCATTGTCAGAAGCACCACTGCAGAAACATCCACCACCTCACACACCTCTCGTGTAGCAGCCATTATTGTCGAGAGATCACTCACACTCCACACATTCATCGGCATCATCGAAGCCAGCTATTGTAGAAGAGGAGAAGAGGAACACACCAGGTATTCGAATCGTCATGAAGAGTTCCCACGCACTCCACTCATTGGTGAATAGGAACATCGACCTGAAAGGATTCCTACACACTCCACACTCTACCAACATCATTGAAGACCGTCGTTGAAGAGAGAAGAGTAGGAATCAAAACGTCCTGAGAGAGTTTCCGCGACAACCTGACACCCAGCACAAGAACCTTGACAAGTAAGTCACGTCCTCGTTGCCAAAGCTATGAGAGATAAAGATAAGGAACGTCGGTTCGCCGCATCGTGTACCACCATCTCCAATAAGAAGAAGTCAGATCACCCTATTAGATGCTCCCTGCCCATACCGACTGATATACATCGAGTTATGACACGTAATTACCTACCAGAGAGTTGATCCTATTAAGGTGTCCTTAGATGATCCTAGGAGATCCTCAGTGAGAGGAGCCTTCAGACGAAAAAATTATTAACATTTATATTTATTTATTTTTGTATTTTACCTGTTTTTAACTGTTTCCTGTTGTACTCTAAATAAATATTCATGTGCTGTGTTGAATAATATGCGAACACGCCATAATTTCTTTGTCATTATTCTGCGTATTTGTGATGGGTTCTATCTCTTCCTCCACGTTTTCCTTATCCTGTTCTTTAAATAATGCTTCCTTTAAGCGTCCCTCTTGATTTCTTGAAATTCAAATTCTCTTTCATTACTTTTATATTTGAGCTTCCTTGAGTTTCGAGTGTGTATCTTTTTATAAACTTACTTTATCTTACATTTTCTCCTATCTTCTTCGATTTAATTAAAGTTCGAAATTAATATTTCGCAAGTACGATCTCGAATCCTTGTGAATTCTCCGTTCGCCCTCATTAGCCCTTGCGTAACTTGAAAACGTGAATTTGACGCGTTCACTCTAATTGTGGATGCACCGAAGTGGTTTTGAAATGAATTATTCATCTCGGCATAACAATTACGACAGCCAGCGCGTTAATGTATCCATTATCCAAGTGTATTCGTGCTTTGTATTTAGCAGGCCAGGTTGGGGATGTCCGCGTACGAGTTGATTTCGAGAATAATCGACTAATCGAACAACTATAATCGAGTTAAACCAATATAAATCCTTCAGTGTCAATTATTATTTATTGCATCGGAAATATTGTTGTACAATTAAAATAATGAACGTTTGTTTTCGCCTGCAATTGATGTTCTTTGACCTTCTTGATGCTTATACTTTAATACTTAATCCTTAAATTTTTTTCTACAAGGATCTTAGTTACCAAGATGCATCCGTACGTTTGAGCACTGATCTTTCTAACAAACTTTTATTGCCCGAGTGTATGTGTTTATTGAGTTCTTTTTGCTAAAATAGAAAGAAATATAGGGTGTCTCAATAAAGTGGAACTCTCTATGTATGTATGTAATATCAAAAGCTTTTTGTTATTTGACAGTGACTCAAAAGTTATACACCAAGGAATAAAGTTTTAAGTGTAGCAAATCACTTGACGACAGAAATGTAAACAATCACACGTTCAGTTATCCAAGATTTCTCGCGCACGAAATGGCACAAGCACTTATTGCGTTCTCACTCGTTATTTTATTTAAATCTTGATAGGACAACGCGAACCGCGCATAAATCTCGGGCACCCTTTGTTTCGCCTTATACATATATTGATATGAAACTCGGTTTCCATAAAACTTTAAATTGGTTTTCTCAGGATGGCACGACGCGATGCGATGGCGGTTTGTGTTCTACCTGCGGGCTGCTTTTTTCAGCGCTATCGCATAATGTCGCTTAAATAAGTACACAGAAAGTTATTTACGTTCGGAGAAAGCCGGCAATATTTTCATAAATATCACCTTTTACGTGGGGGCGCAAGGATGTTTGCAAATGAAAATTATTCGCTTGAAGGAAGTTTGCCGGATGAAAAATTCACCAAACTTGCGCATCTAAATTTTATCTTTTTTTCTACTTTTTCACCTTTTTTAATTACAGTACATTAAATCTTAAGTAGTACGTTGCTACGTTCTTGATGATTTGCAAATGTTGAGAATGCAAATTAAGATCATCCCATTGACCGGCTAACTCGATGGGGTGGGTCGGTGTCATACGTAACCCCCAAAACAAAGGGCTGAATTTTACGATAAATAAAAGTCCCGGTATTGCACACTTTTGTCTTTACTTGTGTCAACATTTTAAAATTGTAATGACACTAGATCAACCCAGGTCTTAAATAAATGAGCGACAAATAGTAACAAGTTAAATGAAATTAAATACGAAGAACGGATCCGTTTTTACGCTCACAAACTGAAATAAATACCAAACCTGGGTTAAACTAATCTCCGCGATGACAACATTGCTTGAACTAACTTAACTCCAACATACTATTACAATTTAATAAAAGCATCCGACCTTCAGGCGTGTGCACTAGCTGTACTAACGTCGATCGAGTATCAAACCCGCGGGTGGTCACAAATCAAAGCTCCAGTAAAAGGATTCCTGTAAAATAAAAAGCTTAAATGAAAGAATGAAAAACAGTGTTACGGTCTGAACTGCGCACTTAGGGGGTCATTCTAATCGGATTTGCAACCTAGCAACGGTGGTACCTCCTTAGCAACTAGTAAGAAGATGCAGTCTCGGCAATGTTCAGTGGTAACGGGATACAACATTGTGCGGTCTCGATAATGCTCGGAAATAGCATCATAGTTGCAAGTTGTAACTTGCAACCCCGATTAGAATGACTCCCTCAGTTGTTTGTATAAATCCTACCCGATTTGCAGAAATCAGGTTTCCAAAGGTCTAGAAGAAAGCTTTTGTTGCTTAGACCGCTGAAATGTACGCGGAATTTGTTTTCAAAACAAAATCGATTGTTGCATGTTTAATTTCAAATAACAAATACGTGTTCGAAAACTGCACGCTGTAAAAATGCGGCCCGGGGTAATTAAGTGCGACGCCCTGTCCTTTCTCAAGGGGCTGTTTACCACCCGGAGAGTTCTTCAGAAATTCGATAATTGCAGGCGCCATTCAGATGCACTATAGCTGCACAGACATCATAAAACAAATCTACTTGACATTTTGGATTGTTTTGCTTAGATTTTGTATACATCTTGTCGCGTTAAAATTGCAGATACATGTTCAATTTAGGTAAAGATATCAAATTACATTGCGAGTTGAAGTCCTTCGCTTGAGTCTGGTCTCTTTCAACGAGCACCAGATACTTTTAAAATGTCAGCCTGGGCACTTGTAAAGTTAAAATTATGAAGGTTTCATTCGCGACAGACAACAGCGAGTGTCTCTGATAAGCTAATGGGGGGGTTTCTTGATACATGCTGGGCATCTGGAATAGGCGTAGTTTTGAAATTCGAAGCAGCGATTGTCATTGGTCGAGGGGATTTCAAAATTGATCTTAATAAGTCCATGGGGTGTGTTTAATAATTTGTTACTTGGTAAGGACGGGGGCGAAAAACAGAGAGACACGTTCTAAGCTCTCTAAGGGGCGGTTGGATATTTTAAATTCTGACTTAGCGGTTTTTCCATAGCGCTTGCAGTCATTACTCATTTTTCTAGATAAATCATTTATTTCGGTACGGTTAAAATACAGTGTGTTAAGAAAGGGCAACGTGAGCGTCGCGACGCGAGTGCTTAAATCAGAGTGAGAAGTGCGCGAGTGTTACACGGATTACACGTTTTTAGGTAATTGACATTTATTTGGGAGAGCAAAAATGGCTGACGTGTGCCGTTCCATACCAATAGGGTATTTGCCGCATACTATGTATTTACATTAACCACAACTACATTCAGTGGCGTTCTTAAAAATTTTTACGTCATCTTTTGACTTGTGATTTGTTAAAACGACCAAATTCAATGAATAAAGTGGAATTAAATTAAAATTAATATTGTTATTAATTGAAAATGTCTATGGATTCCTTATTGCATTTAAATTAAATCAAGTTCCAAATTTATTTCATAAAATATTCTGTACATGCTTTCTTTCGTGCTTTAAATTCTATTTCTTAAAATAATACACTCAAAAATACTATGTATTAAACACACTGTTTAAGGAATTACAACATAATAAAATCAATCAAGTAATAAAAATACATACGTAAATCAATATAAAGTTGAAAATATTGCACATTAATTTGTAGACATAAAGAGCAGCACAATTTACCCATGCAAAAATATCTAGTAGAAACACTATTTAAACAACACTAAAAATAAACCACATACTTGAAATGCACTTACTCAGAAACACATTTATTAATATTATTACAAAAAATGTTGAAAGTGTTCCCCATTAAACTCTAAGCACAAATTAATCCTAGTTTTCATATTGTTAAAAACATTTTGAAGAATTTGTGGTGTTATTGAATTTATTTCATTATTCAAAGCTTGCTCCAGTTCTTCTACAGTATGTATACGATTTCTAAATATTCTGTTTTTTAAATAACCAAACATGAAATAGTCTAATGGTGTTAAGTCTGGCGATCTTGGTGGCCAAAGATGTCTGCTAATTATGCGATTATCAAAAAATTCACGTAAATATTCCAACGTAGCACCTGCTGTATGGGCTGTTGCACTATCTTGTTGGAAGTAGCCGTACTGTAATTCATCATCATGCAATTGTTCAATAAAAGGACGTAATAGTTGCTGCTGATAATTTTGGGCATTTATATTATTGTAAAAGAAGATGGGACCAATAATTCTTCTTCGTGACATTGCAACCCACACACCAACTTTAACAGGATGCAGACCTCTTTCGTGAAGTTCATGTGGATTTTCTGTTGCCCATACACGATAATTCTGAGAATTAATGTAACCATCCAAATGGAACCATGCCTCGTCACTAAAGAACGTTAAATCAAGAATATTGTCGTCATTTAAATGTCTGTTGAACCAGTTGCAATAATTCACTCTCTTCTGAAAATCTGGAGGCAAAAGTTCTTGTACAACGCTTACTTTATATGGCTTCATATGTAAGTCTTTCTTCAAAGCAGTGCGACAAGAGCCATAAGATACACCTGAAATAATACATTAGAGTATGCATGACAACAAAACTCAAAAATTTGAAATACCTGTTTGAAGGACAGTTTTCGTATGGGTTTTTAGGACTGGCTAACATTCTTTGCCTGATGTCTTCTACAACTTCTTCTGTTAGTACTTTAGATCTACCAGAGGATTTTCCTTTACATACACTGCCTGTCTCACGGAACCGATCTACAATACGGTGAGCATGTTGACGGAACGTATCTTGTGTAATATCTTCATCCTGATAAGCTTCTTGAAACTGATGAAAGCAAGACATGAATGAATACTGCCAATTACCATCCTGATCCCTTTCACCAGACCGAAAATACGCTTCTAAGATAAACTTATTATGTTCTTCAGTAAACATTTTAAACTAAAAATAAAGCACATATAGAATTTTTTCTACTTTGTTTATAACAGTTTTACGTACCAGATTAGTTAGACAACTAAAACAGAGCCTTAAGAAAGACTTTGTTATTACAAAAGAAAACACAAAATGACTAAAACCAGGGAGAACTTGTATGTACGTATGTGCGCTACTGAAAGGTCAATGACACTTACGTTTGACAGCGTTTGACATGCATGGAAGTAAATATTGGTACAATATTGATAAGTGGAACACATTTTCGATATAAGGTTGGAACAACTGCAACTTCACACGTGTCAATCATTGTTGCTCTCATTGTATTTCTTCATCGCACCTTTGGTGGTAACAATTGCGTAGGGATAATTTAATTTGCATTAATTAGTGGCTAAAGAGTCAGTAAAGTTCATATTACCATTGCATTTAGATAACTTTAATCAAACTATTTTTATTTACCTTTGAAGCGAGTATTAAACTCACTAGTGACATTCACCTTAGAAAAATTTGTTGGTCATTGTTTCTTTAATTATTAGGCCAGTTCTGTGTTTTAATCAACCAGCAGCAATTAACTATTCCCCAAATCTACCTGGGAATTCAATACAGTGTACTCTTAGAAATAGTTCTACCCTTGGGGATATTCTCCGGCAAGTTGGAAACACGCTAACGGTTGTTTTCGATTTGTACAGGGAAGTCGCCGATCTAAATCACTGGTGTGAGGCAAATTATATCTGCCGCTGAACCCAAGTGCGCCAGCACGAGCTAAACTAGGAAATCAAGGCTCATTAATTGTCATTACGAATTTCGTGAAATTACGAGGCCGAACAATTGAACGACATTTTCATAGCCATTTTCTTAACAAAGTTTTCTCACCCAGTGTGTGAACCGAATTGTGGTCTTTGCCGAAAGATTTGCAGGTTAATTAGAAGCGATTTGCCGAGAGACTGAAATGGCCATAAACACCCATAGTGTAGTGTCGAAAAACAGTCAATCTGGGTTCTTGCGCAATAAATTAGTTAGATAGGTTTAGCCGACGAAAAAACGACGAAGGGAGAGATTTGAAAAAAGGAGCCACAGAGCCACTCTCTCAAGGCGATTGGAAGTAGCTGGGAGGGACCCTACCCATTCGACCTTAATTAATTAGTTTAGCCAGTGTTAGGGTTATTCCACCACCTCCAAAAGGAGTCCCTGAAAAACTGGTGATTGCTATTGATTGTCCTGCAAATTGATCGCCGCGGACGGCATTTTGTATCACATCTGATTAATTAATTAATTAATTCCATTAATTAAGTACACTGTAGGCCCACTGTGTCACACTGTGCGTTGGTTTATTAAACAGAACAAGTCTTTAGAGTACGATCTGAAGTGACAAACGCTAGTACCAAGACCAGATCTAAGTTGAAATTCAATTAATTGTTAATCTAATTAAGGAGCAGAGCTCTCCAACAAATATCTGTGTAGACATTAAACTACCAACGGTGT
Source organism: Dorcus hopei (assembly GCA_033060865.1). Classification (NCBI taxonomy): domain Eukaryota; kingdom Metazoa; phylum Arthropoda; class Insecta; order Coleoptera; family Lucanidae; genus Dorcus; species Dorcus hopei. The sequence continues at coordinate 44,715,288 of CM065426.1, read as the reverse complement.
GATTTGAGAAAAGGTAGACCGCGCCGATATTCGAAAGTGAAATCTGTTAAGGGGGTTATACTACATTTTCTGATAACAGTAATTTTTGTTTCTTTGTATTTGATTTCAACGCAAAGTTTTTACGCTCATTATACCAGGCCCGCAGTGGCTGGTACAAGGAATTTTTACCTTTTTTTTGCAATAAATAATTAATTAAATTTAATTTCGTGTTTTTATTTAACGTAATCAGCTCCTTTGTTCTTTCGACTTATTCCACCGATCCACCAAGAAGAACGGGTTATCACAACGTAGATTCAGATTAGCAGCGATCACGAGCCCTAAGTAAGAGTATTATTTATAGCGGATTTTCCGAAGGGTCGTTCAACTGTAACCAGAATATAGGCTAATAAAATTAACCGCATCCCTTTTAACGCCGGCCGGCAATAAATCTTACATAGCAGACTTAGCCGAGATAGATGGGTGACATGTTTCATTGTAGTCATAACATTCCGAGTGACCTTTCTGGAGAATCTAGGTAAACGGCCGGTCCGTACGACCCAGTTATTTAAATTGGCAATAAATTTTAAGTTGTGTTTGTTTGGGCATTTTATTAAGTATTTACTTGTAAGTAAAAGTAAACAAACAAAGGAGTGTAAACGGGCGCGTTACACCGCACTTATCGAAACTCACTTAAAAAAAAAGCAGTTTAGTGAATTTTTCAAAATGGCTGAAAAGCCCAAAAATACGAGGCGTTCGCGGGGAACAACAATGCTGAGTCGTTCTCGAGTGGGGTTTGGCTGAAGGAACACTGCAACGGGGGTTGTTAAGAGATGACGGCTGAATTACGCAGGAGAGTAAGTAAAATAGAGCATCTCCGTGTGGCAGAAGTTATTGCATTTGTCTAGTTGTGCAATATTTTGTAATCTTGTGAAGCAAAGGAAAACAAGCAACGGTTTCTGCTTCCACACAAATACAGGCTGACCCGAAAAACTAGAAATAATTTTAACGAAATTTTCCAACCATGACAATGTTGAAACGATATCTAATACAGGGTGATGCACTCATAAAACAAAAATCGTGATAGAGTCGAGATTGTGACGTTAAAACAAACACTGAAATTGTTCTAAAATACCTACGTGTTGTTCACGAAGCAAGGAGTCAATTTCTCAAAAATTTACACCAACAACTAACATTAAGTCCCTCTGAAAAAATATGTCGTAAGATTATAACTTATTGTGAATCAGCCTTTAAAACCAGCTACATATTTTATACAACAGCCCTCAAATGTGTTAGTAGTTTGCAAAAATACAGGGCAAGTTCAATATCCGTGCGGCAGTAAACTAAAATGACATCGATATTATAATTTTATTCTATTATAAGCAATAACAAAGTTTATGTTATCATAAGTAAATTATGTTTATATTAATTGGGGGATAGGCAGGAAATAATAATATTTGCCATCCAGTTTCAGTTTAACTTGGTTGTTAGTTTTTACTGTTATTATTAACGCTATCTTCTGTTAAATATAAATTGCGAAAGCTTTTACAAAAACGTCCAATATTCTATCTATAGATACATTCCATTTGCTTTTTTTTTTTAAATTAAACACGTGAATATTTATTTTTGTATGCCAAATGAAGCCTGCGGATTCTTGGCCGCATTTAAAAGCAGTTTTTAAATAACCTTAATCTCTTAAAAAAAGAATATTTATTACAACGTTAAGGTGTTAACGAGGAAATAAAGAGCTCGAATAACAAAGCACTTCTTGCATACACTGTTAAAATATGAGGAAGGCGCGTGCTCTCGCCAACAACTTAAGCTTCTCCACTTTGCTTTATAAATCATAGTTTATTTTTGTTGCAGTTCCTCCAGAAAGGCCAGTAATTTACGACGGGAAGAGGAGAGATAGGACTACATTATTAGAGCCTTATAATGAAGGCAGTGATGTCATCTTAATTTGTGAAGTTAGCGGAGGTAAGCAGGGGAGAAAGGTTTTTTTTTTAACTTTTGATTGCGTTTCCTGGGATATAGAAAACCGCCACCTCCGAAGCAATAACGAGAAACCATTATTAAACAAACACACCTTGACGACGCAGATGACTTATCTCGGCTTTTGTAATTCGCGAGATAAATCGGAACGCGTTATTTTTGCTACGAGGGGGTTGAGTTATTTGCCCTTCCGTGAGTTTCTCCGTCCCTGACACGAAATTTAATTAATGCTGGTTTTGAACTTAAATTGGATATCGTAAATTTCATTTTGATATTTACATTTGTAGTAAATCTAATTTTGAAAGTATATATTGACAGCTCAGATCTGCTATCCGAGAACCTAGAACGCAAATATTCTTTTACAGTTTAGAAGTCATAAGACGTGCGACGATTTTGGTCTTCTTTGATCTATCTAGTACAAGTTGCCTCAAATACGTACGGTTTGCGTTTTTTCATTCGTGTACATACCATAAATTCAAGTATATTTTCCTGGTGATAAAACTTCACTCGCAATGTCCTGCGAGCAAAATACACGTGCCCCAGTTTACAATGACGATTAAGTCTCTAGTGTACTGTATGAAATAGAGAACATAAACCAGTCCGTTATTAATTCAAGGCAATTCGTCTTCGTTACGTTGCAATTCAGCCTTAAGGCACACAGCTCAATCGGTATATATGTCAGCCGTAGTGCCGGCGTCCTCATTGAAGCTAGTTGCGATAATAGGATCAGGATCATTATAAATTATTTGTAATTGACAGGACAATATGCACCCCCAGTCGAGGCCAGATGTTGACTGGCAATTGCTTTAACCCTAGGGTTGAAATAACATGAGATTTTTAACTTCCATCTTTCCTGAAATTGGTGATCGATGATTTATGTATGTGTGCTGAAGCTTATCATTATCAGTCATATTGGCATAGTCAATTGTTCATTTACTAGCCGCGTTGTATTTCTTCTAATACCGAAATGAAGCTCCTGATTTAATACCTCAAACACCGCACACTCATCTTTCCTCGATTTTTACCAGAAGCTCTTATTTACTACAAAGAGTACATGACGTTTATGTTTTTATTCCTCACCGATTGACAATGAATAGTTTTGCTGTTTTATTGTGAGAGACCCTGACGTAATTATGTTATCACTAGTGTATTTTATCCTTTTGTGCTTTATTAATTAAATTAATCTCTGTTTATTAGGTCGCCCTAAACCGCGTGTCATCTGGTACTGGGAGAACACGGTGATAGATGACTCTTACGATAGTACAACCGACGGTGTGGTGGTCAATCATCTCACGTTCCCAAACGTTGGCCGACAACACCTCAATACAAGACTGATATGCCAGGCAATCAACACGCCTCTGGCGCCCCCTGCATCTAAATTAGTAATATTAGACATTAACTGTAAGTATACTTTTTATTCTCTTAAAGAATTTCCATTCTATTATTTTGTTTCGCTGAACCTTTAAAAAATGCGGGGCAGGACATTATTATAAAATAAAAGATAATAAGTAATAAAAATAAAACGCAAGGGTTCACTTACTTGCTAATCCAATCATGAAATTGGAGTATGCGTGCACGTTTACAAATCAATATGAAACATACCTAGAATATGTGGCGAGACAATTCAGTTGAGTAGAGAAATAAAATTTTAAGTTTGAGAAACGCTTGTTGTGGTTAAAATATTGTAACAAGGAAATTAGAACGTCGCCAACGCGCGACCTCGGATATAACATCTAGTATCAAACAGGCCGCCTACTCTTGGCAAAAAAACCCAGGATAAACAGAGTTAATATAAACAAACGACATAAGGCAGTTTAAACCACAGATTGCATAAGCTCAACAGGAGATTTTTACCAAGTGTAGGCGGTCTGTTTGATAGCAGATTTTATATCCAAGGTCGCATGTTGACGACGTTCTAATTTCCTTGTTACATTTTCCTCCTCCCACAGTATTCTGTGTCCGGCGCCTCCACCAAAAATGTTACTGTAGTTTTTGATTAAGGAACGTAGCTTGATTAAACAATACATTTATTAGTAGTAGACTTGCGTGATTCACATTACACTAGGTTACAAGAAGAGGAATCTTTTCTCTGACAAGATGTATAAATGAATATCCCCAGTATTTATAGGGTTCAGTTTAGAAAGCTCGGCAGAAGAGCTTATGCAACCCGTGGATGATTCATCGTGTAGAAAGTTGTTTCGGTCTGTTTGATAGCAAGTCGCGCATTGGCGACGTTCTAATTTTCTTGTTACAATATAACATATTAACAAAATAGAACGTATGAAAGAAAAATAACTATCAATGATATTAATTCTTGGATTAATCTTAGGGTCCTTTCTTAAAGCAGTAAATCTTCAGATTATCGTTTGTTCGCGCTCGTTTTTCGCACGCAATTCGGGCCACCGTTTCTCTTCCTTTCATACTTACAACTTCCCAAGAAGCCGTAAATAATGTGCTCGGGTGATTATTCGACGTAAATATTTGACACACAAGCGTTCCCCATTTCTGTCTGTTGCACGCCCGAGCGGCCGATAAGGACCGGCACAAATAAACTGCGTTCAGTATTTTTTTTTCTCCCGTCTCACTGTTTCCTACGCCATCCCACCATATTGTTCATAGAGCCCAACTGTGGATTCCCACTCGTACGAATTTCCACATTAAGCCCGACGTTTTGCGTCTTCCGGACTCGGAGACGTCCGCGGCAAACGAATTCGAACTTCCTCCCTTCTTTCACCGTGTGATTCGCCTGTCTTTCTCTCTCGCCCCCTTTTGTATATTTTCACATATGGCTGAGCATTATTCAACAGTTGTGTTTTCTTTGAAAGAAAGGGCAATATTATTTCAAACAGAACACGACGCAACTTTGTTCCTCCCTTCGTGCGAATTTGTTAGCTGACGGTACAGAAAGTTTTCTTTTCCCCCGAAAAAACTTTCGCCAAAAACACGGTCAATTTGATTAAGTGTATTGTGGATTTTTGAATTTGCTTTCGACGGAAGTAATTAAATACCCGAGCGGGGAGAATCGAATCAGAATCGTAATTTGTAATGGCATTTTCATTTTAACAAACGCGAAAATTTATGTCTCTATTAGAATTCATCAATATGCACGTGTGTGACAAATCAAATGAAACGCAAAATGTAAAACGCGCTGCAATTTTTCGTTTTAATAGCCGATAATTCTGCGTACCGCTTTTAATAATAAATAAAAGTGGAATTCGAAACTGGACATGACAAGAGATTATTGCTGGATATGCATTTTATGCAATGATGTGATGTTGACAAGAGCTTTTCAGTATTCAAATTGTTCTCATTACTTGCGTTACGCTTCCAAACTTTTCTTTTCCAAAAAAAAAGTTCCTAGCGAAACAGATCACTCCCTGCTGCTGTAAAAGCAATAAAAAAGAATTTTTAATTAAAATCTGAAAACAAAGAAGAGGAAAATACTTCCGGAGCTGCTTGTGAATATAGAGGCGAGTATAAAAAGGAACAGCTTAATATCCCGGCTCACGGGATAAATCAGGCGTACCACTACGGTGACATGAAAAGTGGAATCGCGATAACGCAGTAGTGGCTGTTGGAGATACGCCCTCCCGCGGATCAACTTGAAATATATTTATTTATAGCTCGTTTTGCCGGCAAAAAATCCGACGCTCCTAAACGTTCATATTTCTTTGTGCGTTTTAATAAATGCAACGTATTTTCCATTTGAAGTAGGAAATTATTCTCGAACTTGTTCGTTTTGTTCTATGAAAGAATAGCGGATCGCCTTGAATGACGTTTAATATCGAATAAGTCTCATCCGTGGCATGGAAAAACTTGCAGAAATTGAATTGACGCTAGTCGAGAGCCAATTGAATGAAAAAAATCATTTTTATTATTTAAAAAATGACCAATTTTACAAGTAAATTTGGTTTTCATTGTCTCCAGAATGTTTTTCTTCAAGGTAAAAACTCCCTTTGAACTTTTTCTGTAAACAATTCAGCTGATCCGAAATAGGCCTCGACAGCGTTTCCAATTTATCTCGGCCTTGCAGTTGATCGTTCGAAACAGTCACAGGAGATTTTATCTGCACTCATTTATAAGTTTATGGTAGTGGCACAAATACACAAACAGCTAAAATAATAATTACTTTAATTACAAACACACAGAATAATTACAAACAAAATCAGTTACAAAATTACAAACGAGTTAATTCAATGCGACAGAATGTCGCCGAAATACTATACCTGAGGCGATTCAAAAACATTGTACGCGAGTGTACACCTATTTACTTATTTACTCAATAGATCAGATCAATCCGCCTACCTTCTACTACAGCAATTGACGTCAACTGATTAAAGCCACAAGATCTGTCGACAATTCGGTCTTAAGCAATGCAGCGTTACGCAACAGTTCTGAATTGACTCACGTAACCAAGAATGTAACCTGTAAGTAAAGGTCGCTTACGTTTCACTGCGTGTTATCAGCACGTTGTGCGAAGCATCCTGGAGTAATGTGCAACAGCTACCTTCAATTCAACCGGACACGGCAACTGCTTCCAAAATATCGGTTAATTAATCAAGTACCAAAAGGGGATCCAAAACTAAACGTACCAAGAGATATCCTAACAGTAAAAGGTATCCAAATTAAAGCCCGAGTTAAAAGAAGAAACATCATAATTAGTAACAAGATGGCATCATGCCGTTAGCCTCACGTTAGAGAGTTTTAGCCATTGTTACGGTATGGATAACGTTTACGCTAAATGCTAGAAAACTATTAATGCCCGTGCGTTACTCTTTTTACAGCATTTAGCGTAAACGTTATCCATACCGTAAAAATGGCTAAAACTCTCTATCATCTGGATTTTTAACCAGGCCTTGGCAGGGTAGTGAGAATCACCCCAAACTCGTTCGACAATGCTCTAATTAATTCCGACCATCTCGAATATGAGTTCTTCTAAACTCTCTTAGCAAGAACTCCGATAATTGTAGCCTCAACGACACCTATCACCATCATGTTAAACGAATAGAGAAATGTTAATACAAAACCAAACAGGATGACGCGAAATGATCGTAGATGCCGTCAATCTCAACCAATCAGAAACCGTTATTGTCGAAATGCCCATATTAGGACATGTCACGGGACGAGCGAGTTATCAGGGTTGCCACACTAAGTTCTAAGTCGACTAAAAATTTTCGAATGTAGCCAACCTATTCCTTACGTGATTTTAAACTGAAACACCTGATCGCTGAGATAAGTTTATATTAAAGAAAGAACATTATTTTGAAAAATAAAATTTGTTTCATTAACTATGTATTAGTATTGTTATCGTTGTGTAAGAAAGTCCAGGTCAAATCTATATTCCCCTAGAAATTTTGCGACTATTACTTCTGAGGAAGGATACATTTGTATTAGTATTTTTTAGTGTTTAAATATCTTCTAGTGGAGGGTATATTTTAGACACCTATAGGTTAATAGATTATAGTTATGAACTTTTCAAGAACCAGCTATAAAATTACCTCAATAATAGCTTCGACATTATTTTTTGAAAATCAATTGCTGAATCCAGATTAAAAAAGAACTCAAATTAGCTCAAAAAAGCATAACTTACAGATAGGAAAATATATTACAATTTTACATATCTACATAGAATTCAAAAACGCAACAAAAAATGTTGCCATTTAAAATAAGCGAGTTAACAGCGACTTCCGGTAACCGGAAGTGATTGAAGGTTAATTTTATTTTATTTGAACAATTCATTTTGAAACATCTCTGCTCCGTAAAATTCTATCTGAAGTTCTTCCTTGGAAACTTTTAATGAATGGTTTGCGTGAATAACCCTGTATAACAAAGATTTGGAAATAATTTTTTTGTGACTAAACCGTAAGAGGTATCAAGAATCACAGACACAAAATAGTTTCTGAATGAATATCTTTATCTAGGGAGAAATTAACTAAATTATTGAAATTTACAGTTGGTTCTTGTCCGATGAAATTTGTATCACAAAATCTTTTAAGCGGACACTAAATTGCGCACTATACACTTAACGTTTCGCAGTCGTTCGACAGCTTCGTCAGAAGTGAAAAATATTTTTCACTTCTGACGAAGCTGTCGATTCTGACGAAGCTGTCGAACGACTGCGAAACGTTAAGTGTATAGTGCGCAATTTAGTGTCCGCTTAAAAGATTTTGTGATATAAATTATTGAATTAACCAATCTAGCATTCTTTTCTTATTTATTTTGTTATTAATTCTTTTTTAACTGAGGCAAAATAATGGGTTAAATGAATACAGAGAAGTTGGGTTCATTTGACTTATTTTGAGCCCAGGATGCGAGAAGACTGTATCTAAACCTGTGCAGATTTTCTAATAATTAATTTTTTATTTGAAAAAGGCTGGAAGTTACGCTCTGTCGTTATTGATACTGTTTTTTTTTTTTTTTTAATTTACAGATTGTTAAATCTTTTGTAATTAAACACTTTTACCTAGATTTTATAATACATAGTTTGATCTAATGAAATAACATGAACCCTATCGACCAAGTCAAAGATCATAAAGATTTTTTTACGTAAAAGTTCTGATCTTTAGTCCCCTTACAGACTACATTCTCTTCTTCTGATTTCTTCTTCCGCCACCCCAAGCGAACTTTTCTCTATTGTTGTTTTCCAAAATCTTCTTTCTCGCTATCTCTTTTAATTACCCAACTTCTTGCCGTCGAATCAATTTTTACACGAGTTACACATTTTTTTTAAATTAATTGTCTGTATCCTTAGTAAGCAGTTATTACCTTAGTTTACTTATTATACCCACATAAACATAAAAGGTACAAGGCCATGTCCACACTTTTTAGAGACATCCTGTATATTCATATATAAATGATCCTAGAAACCAATAACCACAAATATTATTTCGAAAATTAAAATCTAAAGATTCGTAATCAAGCTTAAAATACTCATTCAGGATATCGAAAGAAAAACAATGTCCGGAAACGCTTCGATAAAAACTTATGCCCCTCCTAAAAATGAGGCTAAAATTGGTTTTTAATTTTCTTTTTTTGTTTAAATTGGAAGCGAGCTAAAGAGTTACGCCCCTCCAAGAATTGAACTAAATTTAGATTTTACATTTTTGTCTTAATTTTGAAACGAGTTAAAAAAGAATTCTGGTAGAAACTTTTTATTAATAAATGAAGGGTATGAAGTATATGAAAGGCTGAAATCAACAACCCTCGTTTATTTTTTATTGAAACTCTTTAACGGAAACAAATTCTGTCATTTAGATTTATTTAGTAGCTCAACAGGCCATGGAGGCCTAGGGCATAATATTTACATTTATCATATTTTACATATGACTATACATATAACACAACATGAGTGGTTCCCCATTTAAATTTATCTTCGCCAATTTCTCTGTAATACGATCTGAAATATCCTTCTCCATCCTTTTCTGTTGGCTGCTCTTTCTTTCCATTCCTTTATCTTAAATCATTTATCAATGTTCTTCTTGGTCTGCCTTTCTTTTTTTTCCTATTGGTTTTCTGCGTAGCACTAGATCCTTCATTCTTCTTCCACCCAATCTTTTCACGTGTCACAGCCATCTTACTCTCTGCGCTTTCACAAATGTTATTATATTTGGGTTTTTGTACAGTTCTTCCAGGTCATGGTTTGTTCTTCTCCTCCACCCTTCCTCAGTTGTTTTTCCTACATATATGACTCGTAACATTTTCCTTTCCCACTTTTCAATTTTTCTTCCTCCGTTCGATTTAGCGTCCAAGTTTCACAAGCATTATAACCACTGTATAGATTCTTTGATTTGCCTTTCTGAACAAGTTGAACTGCATCAGTACTCTCAGGCTTCCATATTTTTGGTTTCCTTTTGTTATTCTGGCCTGTATTTCTTGCTCTTCATGTCCTTTTTCTTCAATTGTGACTCCTAGATAGCAGAATTTTTGAACTCTCTCGAAATTATATCCTCTTCTTTCATTGGCTGCTAGGGTCATGTTACCTTCTTCTGTCGATAGTTTCTGCGTTTGTCCCATCACCATACATTTCTGTCATTTAGATAAATGAAAAAATCATTCACTTCGAAACATTTTTTTCATAAAATTACAGTTTCTTAATAAACATTTGTTACGTTATAATTTTGAAATATTGTTACGCGCCCCTTCGGGGATTCGTATTTGGGGGTCGTATCCCTCTCAGAATGTAGCGCTAGCCTAGCTCGAGGTACCTAGTATTTGAGAAATAGAGAAATTGGTACTTACCTAACACTCTCTCTTTAGTGGCTGTAGGGGAGTCGAACGCAGAAAAGAAACACCAGCTTCTTCTCAAGCACACTTTATTTACCCCAGCTCGTCTTGGAGGTGTACCAGGTAGCACCTTCTGCTATCCACTGACTCTACCGTCCCCCGTAGCCTATCTGGTACCCCTACCCTTAACTAGTGATAGCCACCAATAGGTGGCGTCTAAGATGTGTTCATGGCAATTCCCCCTCCCCCGTCTAAGATGTGTTCATGGCAATATAGTTTTTTTTTAATATTTCATATACATTTAGAGCCTTTTGTTTTTGCTGTCCCCGATCAGACTTCGTTTTATCGCGGCCGTGCAGATATTTGCACGTTATCCTTTTCATGGGTGTGTGCGATTGAATCTGAATGCGTTCCAAGGTGTAAATAAATGAGATTGACAATTTTTTCATTTTTCACCGAATTTCCGCTTGAGCACGAGGTGTTTCTTCGTTTCTTCCTTACCTTCTGTCATCCCAATGAAATGTCATGCACAAATCTTATTTATAAGTCAGTCTTATGTAAGTTTTCTCCTTGATTTTAGGTTCTTTTTTGTGTGGAATTTTAATTTCCTGACTTGAATACGTGGATGCTGGAGTTTTTCTCCCATTGAGCAGAATCTGATCCATCGCAGATAAAAGGTGCCTCCTGGAAAGCAGAGACAGCTCTTTCATATAGGATTATCTCTACCCTTAACCCAAGGACTCTGTAACAAATGAGCTAAGAACAAGTTTCTTAAATTATTATTATTTTTAGTTTAATAACTAGAAATTTAATTATTGCAATATAGTTACACAACTGTGAACCGATCAGATCTGAGCGGGTAGTTAAATTCGCGGATAACAGTACAGCGTTCGGTATTTCTGGAACGTACCATTAGTTATGTTCATTTAATAATTCTTTAATTAAATTTATATATTTAAATATCTTCTGTGTTTCAATTATTTGTTGGAGAGAAAGGAACAAAGCACTCACACCCATCTCGAGTCGACTACCGGAGCAGTGTTTTTGTTTGACCACCTTTGACAATTACACTAAAATATTTTTGTAAATGTGCAAATTAATAAACCTTCTAGTTTTCACGTTACACATTTGACAATTTGCATTTCGTAAGATGAAAAATAGGCTGGCTGTCAAAAATGTTTATTTATTTTGAGCAGCATTTTATTAAGGTCCGGTTTTTTCATCTCCAATTAAATTTTGTGATTTTGATAAAACATCATTCCTATCGATAAAATAAAAGTATAATGCTGTCATGTTATAAAATCCATCTTACTCTAAATTAATCATGATTCTTAGCACAATGAAACTGTTTAAGTTTAAGAATGTAAAATTATCATTCTGCATAATACGTATTGTTAAAATAATAAACCATATAATGAAATATTATGCTGAATAAATTAGTAATAAAATGTCACGTCTGACTTTTTGTTAATTACTCCGATAATTTTATCATGACAGGAAATGAAACTCTAAATAACAAACCACATAGTGTTAATTTTGCAGTACTACGCTGAGTCTGTTTTTAACGCGAATCCGAATAAAATGTTCGGAATTCTTGCTAATATAAACGTATTCTTTGGTCCTATTTTTCTCAGTGCATAGTAACTATTGTGATCACAATTGTTGCTATGGGAATAAACTATCAGATAAAGTTAATTGGAGATGAAATGACCGGGTCTTAATCTTATCCTGTTGATAATAACAATTAATTAATGTATAGCAAATAGTACTTATTTTTAACTTCGATTTTTGAATGGGTGCTTTAACAAAGCGCTTTCGGAGATGCAAAAAACACAAACACTACAGGAAGTAGTGTTTGTGTTCTTTGTAGCAAGTCGTTTAGGCACAAAATTATGTCACTACTTTCTGTAGTGTTTTTAACTACGCAGACGACACTTATATCTTTATAAAGGGAAAACGGGTCAAAATATTGATCCATGGTTTTCTTAAAACGAAACAAAAACTAAGTGTACATTGTTCAAAGCCATAAATTACTGTGAAACTCCCTCCTCAATAAACGATAAACAAGAATCCCTCATGAATAGTGTACCTTATCTAGGTATACATCTGGATTATAGACTAACGTGAACCGAATATATAGACTGGTTATGCAATAAACGCAGCGCGGTCTGGTTTACCTTAATAAGAACACTAAGCCAAGAAACCAATACAGAATCTTTAAGAACCGTTTACTATGCAAATTTTTACTCATACCCCCAGTATGGAATTATTTTTTGGGGAAATGGTTTCAGTATAAATAAAATCCTTTTTATACAAAAGAAAGCTAAACATATTATTTTTTACGTCTTCAGCTTCCGCTATAAGCAAAAGATACAGTTTTTTTTTATAATTGTTAGATTGTTAAAGTATTTTTTACAAATTCTTTTGATGATAAATTTTATTTGAAAGTAATATCGCTCTGTCAACAAGATTGATACTAACAGTAATTTTGTGTTGTTTAGGTTGATTCGATAATGTCCAGACCATTTCGTAACTAATTTGTGGTTTGTTTCCAATTTTCAGTTTTTACAGTATTCTGCTATACTTATTCATTTTCAATAAAGGATTCTAAAATCAAGCTTTTTTCAATTTAAATGCAAGATCTTGAATTTAATAAAGAATTGAAGTTCCTATGAATGAGCAGGGCAAAAATATGAACACAAATGAGCGGAGAACAAAACGCTAACTGTATTTTGGGATATTGTCGTTGAGTCCCTCTGGGCTTTATTCTGAATATTGACTTAACTCCCACGTCAGCGATACTCGAGAAAACCGCTGTTCTCGGTTTAGAAATGTTACGGTCTCACACATTTCGAATGAAACTCCCAAGTAATTTCATGTATAACTAACTCTTCTAGTTAAACAACTACTCGTAACTTCCATATACTTACTATTATCTTTGTTGTATAATAAAAGGATACAGATATTTTTAGAATGAAAAGAGGTTTTGTTCTTGAATCAAAATCAAAAGTATGCAGCTGCAATTGATAATCTGTTACTTTGCAAAATTAATGGCCAGATGACCGTCTAACTGAATCATCAATAATGTAGCAACCAGTTACAGGAGACAGCTTATCAAAATTTTATGATTGGAAACAAAATTGTTAACGCCTTCTTTTAAATTTAAAATTCAGAGAAATCATGAATATTAAAAAAGAAGTTACCACAGTATATAAAAGGAGGAAAAAATTACGATTTCTTGGCAAACATATTGTTAAATACTTGCTTAATGAAAGCAGCGAATTTATTCTGAATTTTAATTTCTATAATACCGGAGCGTTCTTTTTCCCCCAATCGGAAGAAAACGTCTTTAACACAAAACGCAAACGAATAAGAGAAATTTTCCTGTATCCCGCGAGATTTGCGCGCCTCGCAACTTATTACTTCAAATTTCGTCCTGCATCCGCGCCGGAACGAACACCCCCGCAAAATTTTAATGCAGAGCAGCTTTCCGACAATATTTCACAGGTCCCTGTCTTTTATTTGTTGCAGTAAAACCGCAAACTGTGAATATCTTAACGAAAGAGAAGCAAATTTCGGCGGATAAACGATACGAGGTGGAATGTAGGACGTCTGGATCGAGGCCAGAAGCGGTCATAACGTGGTGGAAAGGCAGCAGACCTGTCAAAAAACTGGCGAAGAATGTAAGTATTTTGGCTAAAATTATGGGGGTCTTTGTTATATTTTTACAGTGCACATGGCGGAACGAAATTAGACCATTCAGTAAACTTATAGTTTCTGTCTTAATTCGAATGAGATATAGTTGATACGATTTTCCTGCCTATTTTTCATATATATCTGATACACTTTTGCTTCTTTTACTTCCTTTGCAACATTTATGCGGAAGCAGCAACTCTGAATAATTTATCATAAATCTCATACATAGTATTATTTGCTCGCATCAATGTTGCCCTCCGCTGCAGCCGCCCCTAAAACCTACACGAGCGCGAGACGCTCGAACGAGCTTGCATTTTATAGATTAGTTTTTAGCCTCGTGCGGCACAATGTGCAAAGAACCGGAAATAAGATCGCGCGGGGCGTTTCCCTAGAAATATTTGTTGCTCAAAGTGCCCTACTTATTTTTGATGGCCCTGTACGAATGTTTTTACTGCGGCCGTAAAGCAGATGCGCCGCATTTTGATATTTCATTTTAAACTTCGTCCATGTGAAGAAATCTCTGAACCATAATAAAGGATTCGAGGAGACACGCCTAGACGAGGAGGCAAAACACTACAGACTTTCATTTTTTTCTTTTTTGAAGTTGTCAAATATGATACACTTTATCGTAAATGATGCAAATAATTATTTAAATTTGTATTTGGGGATGGAAGGACGACTTCGCAAGGCAGACCTAACAAAAACTTCTTTAAGTGAATGAAATAAAATATTTGAGCATATAATACATAGGCATATGTACTCGCACGTTCTCCCCTATATTAGTACATCTCAACATGGCTTCATGGCCAAACGTTCAACAGTTACGAATTTATTTAACTTCACACAGAATACAATTGATTCTATAGCTAGCAACTTACAAACAGATGTAATATATACTGATTTTGCTAAAGCATTTGATGTTGTAGACCATGATGTATTGTTAACCAAATTAAACATTTTTGGCTTCTCCAAGAATGCGTTAAATTTTTTTGTGTCTTACCTTACTGATAGGAAACAGTATGTGGTCTTTAGAGGAGCAGTATCTGAATCATTCGTGGTACTATCTGGTGTACCCCAAGGCTCTAATCTTGGACCATTATTATTCTTATTAATGGTAAATGATTTGCCCTCTATACTTAAAGATTGTGATGCTGAGTTATTTGCCGATGATTTTAAAATATATAAGACCGTTTCCTCTATTCAAGACTGCATTACATTACAGCAAAATTTAGACAGAATTTATAACTGGTCTGTAAAAAATAGGCTTCATTTTAACATAAAGAAATGTGTTCTAGTAACATATACAAGAAAATTAGAGCCAATTGTTTTTTCTTACAAACTAGGAAATCAGATTCTTAAGAGAACTGAGGAAATTAAAGATTTAGGTATTACATTCGATTCTAAATTCACATTCAGCAAACACATTGATAATTGTATTCGAAAGTCTTACCAGATGCTAGGATTTCTAATCAGGAATGCTCGTTCCTTTAAAAATACTGGCACTTTAATTTATTTGTATAATACCCTTATAAGATGTCATCTGGAATATGGCTCTATAATTTGGTCTCCGTTTTATGCTACACACAGTAATCAAATCGAAAACATTCAAAAAAAATTTTTACGATTCCTGTATATTAAAAAATACGGACCAGTTAATGCATACGAAATATCTTATAACCTTTTACTTGAGAAATTTAGTGTAATAACTCTTGCGCATAGACGCCATTTACTTTCAAACATATTTCTATATAAACTTATAAATAACCGTTTAGACAGTACTGCAATTTTAAGTAAACTACAGTTTTATGTACCTATGTATGATGCAAGATACAGACCCTGCTTTTCTTTAAACACTCAAAAGACAAACTACGCAATGAATTCCCCTTTGAATAGAATGTGTGATAACTTTAATAAGTTAAATTCTGTTGACGTTTTTTTCGATAACATAAAGAAATTCAGAAAACATATTTTAGAAAATCTGTCTACCTAGTTAATCTTATTAGTTAATCTTGTAAGTTTATGGTTAATTGTTAAGCTTTATTATTTTTTATTTATTATATTACGTTCTTTTATTATGTGCATTGGCGCCTATTTCATGAACATTCATTTTTGTAGCCTGTAATTGGCATATTGCTGTTGGTTACAATAAATAAATAAATAAATAATGAAGAGGGAAACCAATAAAAACAAGAATGAGACAAATGAAAGTAAAAGAAAGCTTGCTGGAGAAACCTCGTTCTCCATAAATCCTAAATGGGCGACTCTTTTCTTTAAAATATCTGTGTTCCTTTGAACTTTTTAGTGATCCTCTAATTTTCCGTAAGTCGTGAAAGATATTACTAAAGAAGTAAGTCACCTTCAAACTAAAATATTACGAAGGTCTGAAATAACTATGGATCCATGTAAGTCATTTCCTACTAGAAGAATCGAATCCCTTTTGATGGTTTGACAAATAATAATAATAACTATCTTTATTTTCGAGTGAATAACAACAAGCAATACATTTTTGTGAAAATTTAATAATTATTTGAATTCGTATTTGGGGTTGGAAGAACGGCTTTGCAAGGCAGACCTAATTAGGTCGAAATATTCAACAGTTTTAGCAAAAGAGGAAATCCCATAAGAATAACAAGTAGATAATGATACAATAATTTGAAAATCTCCATTTATGGATGGCCTGTCTACTACTATAGAGAAAGATGTAGAAGACTCAAAGAAACAGAGTAGTATTAAATGAGGAAATCTTCCAAGTCACATTTCAAAATACTTGGAAAAAAGGAAAGAAGTCATAGCTTTTCACTCCATTTAATGATAAAGTACACACAGTGTCGAGAAAGGAATATAGGAAATCAAAAGAGAATGAAAATAGAAACACCATGAAGTAGTTGGATCTGAAAGTAAAGGTCAATTTTATCAAATAAAAAAATGACAGTTGAAAGAAGAGAACAATAAAAAGCACTGTCCACTATTCACAAATAAAATTAGGAAATGATGCTTACAAGAACAAAAAGATTTGGTTTGGGATCATGTAGGTCATCATCATATGACTGTAGAACAGATTCTTTTAGAGAGCGAAGAATCTAGAAAAAAGTATGGAGACGTTTTGTATGGCCATATGACTTGGAGGGAATTGAATAAAGTTGGTATGGTCATTTAGAAGTTGTATGGTCATATGCAGATAACGAATTAGAACTGATTGTCTCAGAAAGCGAAGATTCTATATGTATGGTCATGTGAAGGAGCAGCTTAGAACAGATGGTATGGAAAAAATTAGGAATGAAGATCATCCCAAACAAGTAAAAGAAAAGCGATAGAAGTTTTATAGAGAAAATAATAGAAAAAAGCATTCAGTGAATCAAGATTGATTAATCGTATTGGAATGAACAAGACCAAAAACAGAATGAAAATATGACAAAAGAAGTAATTATGAGATGATTCTTGGAATAATAAAGAGGTTTGGATAAAATAGCATGAACATATTGATAGCTTTTTCATCCCGATAAGGCG
Source organism: Dorcus hopei (assembly GCA_033060865.1). Taxonomy (NCBI): domain Eukaryota; kingdom Metazoa; phylum Arthropoda; class Insecta; order Coleoptera; family Lucanidae; genus Dorcus; species Dorcus hopei. The sequence continues at coordinate 44,697,894 of CM065426.1, read as the reverse complement.
AAACCTGACCTTAGTTCGATTTAGATTCTTTTTCTCTGTGGCAAATTGCTGTGACATTTGCCTTTGGCGAATATAAAACCAAATTTTAAGAAGGCAAAACTAACAAAAATGTTAAAGAATCTTACTTCACTATGCAGGGATACATCACATCGCGAATAGTTTACATAGACAGTTTAAAAAGTTACTAAAAAAATTAATACCATGCAAAACGAAATGCAACTTCATGCTAGATCAAGAAGTTCGTTGGGTAGAAGGAGTCTTTCAAGAAGCAGCCTAGGTGGAGTTCTGTGCCATTATGCAGCGATTTCACAAGAATGCCGAGTTTAGGCTGGTTTACCTTAACGATGGCCGAAGGGTACGCCTCAAGGCTTCTCTAGTCTCGGACGTTGGTATCGACTACGCTAAATTGTTGCTGAACAACCTGAGAACAGACGACAAAGTTTAGTGAAGTGAAGTGAAGTGTTAATTTTAGTTTTTAAAGAAAGCTGAACTAAACTTAATGTCAAGTTAAGAATTCTTTTTTTTATTACAAGAGATTACAGGTTTTGAAAGTGCGGTAAACAAAGGATATTAGACTAGAAATAGGAGATTTCTTTAACGTAAACAAACGCTTGTACTTACCAGTACATGAATGTAATGAAACTAACGAACATCATTATTGGAGTAAATAAGTTCGTCTATAGTTTATTGCATTTCAATTTACAGAAAAGAAACTTCCGAACACGGAAAAATTATTTACATTTTGGCCATTTATAATACACATGTTTGCCAACAAAAAAATTGTAAAGCCAAATCGAAAACAAACTTGTTACCAACAGATATTTAGTTAACTGTCGATGTGAGTCGTCGCGCTCCGGTATTTCTCGCTCGCGATCGCTGTGAATGAGCGCGCATGAAAGAGTGGAAGTGACGTGGGGCAGCGGCTATAAAAGAAGACGACAACGCTAGAAATCAGTCATTTTAACTAGTAAATATAAAGAGACGATTTATTTTAAAATTTAAGAGTTTTCAATTAAATACTTTTTGAGAAAGAAAATTTTTTTAAATAATTTCCTAAATAACCTAAAATTCCACATAAATCAAAAACTTCAGACTGCAAGTAATTGATGAAGTTGGCTTGAGCGCGAGCTCGTCAGTTCTTGGTTTATTTAAATATGTTTTCCATATTAAATTAAATCATCGAGAAAGCAACCGTTCGAACGATTTTATCTGTCTCATAAAATAGATTATTGGTTTGTGTCAAACAAGGGGAAATATTTCATGATGTGCGAACGTAAGGAATTACTTTGATGTTTGGGCGTAAATCAATGTTCTAATATTTTAAATAATTTTAATTAAAAGTAAAGAAAGACCCAAGCTCTCTGGCAAAACAAATACAAGCATTAATTTGACGCCCAACGTGGGGCCAACAAATCATTAAGTCAAAGAAAAATTGCAACAACAACGCTTAAATTCGGGAGACTCCTCCATTACACAGCAATATGTTTATTCATTATATCTTTGTGTCTTACGATTTTCGCTCCCAAATAAAAACGATCGCTTGGAAGTTTTTCAATAAAATAATTTTTATTTATTTTTTTCTAATGTACCCCACCATTATATTTGTGTGGCGAATTGAAATTCCGGGTGTCGTTCGAGGTAATCGTCCCATTGCAATGTTGGCCTTACCGGGAACGTGGCCATTGAAAGTGAATAAAAGCAAAAATGCCGCAAAGGAATGCCAGGCGGGCCGCCGAATGAAAAGCTTGAGAAACGTAGGCCTGAAAAATGGCCGCAGACGCGGAAAGCATTTTCGGATTTAATGAGCCCTAAAATAATGCCTTTGTGTTCGGAATGCGTGCGTAAATTCGGCCCTACACTCACCCCAGAATTAGCTCGTAAATTGCGCGCCATTAACAAGTTAAAATAAATATATCAAGTTCTTTTGTTTCATTTAATCGGTGGAACAATTTAGGAGAAATATCCTTTGTGCTATTCCATCAGAAAGAACACAAGAAATACAAAGAAAGCACGAGCAATGCATCAAGTCATCAATTTTGGATTCGTTCATGTAATCTTACCTTTGATGTTTGTTTATTTCGAAATAGTTATGTAATTGTTGACTACATTAAGTTAAACGAGGTTGTTTAATATGACATAGCCAAAAAGAGAATTTCAAGGACCAAATTAAGCAGGAAGAGTCCTTTAAAGTATGCATTTGATAGAGGTATTTCAATAACTAAATGTTTTCATAAAAGTCTAGAAACTTGTCGTATATTATGACCCTTACTATCTTGGTTTCAAAGACAGTCGATCGGCAAATCCGCGACAACGACCAGGACATTGATTAATGAACTTCTTGTTCCTTGGACATTAACTTTGGTTGCGATTGTATTTCCTAAACTTGACGATCTTCTATAAACACATCGTATCGTTTTTCAAGATCAGGGAAGGTACCTAAATCGACGATAACCATCTATATAGAAGCCTCTGTGAATGATATTCTTTCATTTCTCTGTTTGAGTGGGACTTCTTAATTAATACACGAAACTCTCCTGAGAGACAAAAGTTCATCAATAATGAATAAATTTGAATACACTTTTGTCCTTTTTAAGAAACAATTTTTAAAGAAAACTATTGTTGATGAAAGCGGAAGAAAATTTTTACAAAAATTAAAATGTCTTTTGCTTCTTTATATTCATTAAATTTTTTTCAAGATCTAACAAACTTACGTCTGTTCCTCCCACAAAATCAAATATGTATGCAACAGCAGTTTATAAACATAAGCAATAATGGTTTCTAACATTCTCAACCACAAGCTTTTACGACTTTCCTTATTCGATAAGGAATCCGCACGTTTCTAGAATTGTATTACGCCTCTTTAAACTCATTACGAGTCATGGTTTTTGCTATTTACCATTATTTTCCTCTTCATAAATTGTGTGGATTTAAAGAGATGTAATGATACCTACACATATATGCTAAACATTAAAAATAATTAAAATAATATCATTAGTGGTGGAATTGACTTGTGTGTTAAACGACCTCCGAAGGAAAACTCCAAGAGGAAGGAGAACCAAAAAATAATTCTATCAAGTAACCTATCAATTTTTTTTTGTGTCAGGTTACTTTTGTTGATTTTGCGAATCCTTTATCGTTTAAAAAAATTAGTTAGTTAGTGCGGTAAATGACCTGGAGTTATGCTCACCTTCTTTCCTCCTTTTGTGTATTGCGTTTTCTTCTCTCATTTGCTTCTGTTTTTATGTATCATTTTATTGTTGTTTTTCTTCTTTTGCCTTTCAACTTCTCCTTGTCTCTCTTCTCGTTTTCCGTCTGCTGCGAACCTTGGCGTTTGTAATCTTTTCCAAATCATTTTCTGTGATCACCTGCGTCGTGTGCCATTCTTCTCTCAGGATTGCTTATCTTTATCCCACATTTTCTTCTGTATTTCTTCTATTTGGTGGCGATTCAACAGTTTAGCCAATTTTATATCAAGTACGAGGTTTAAACTGCAGTTACACGATCTCGCCGATTCCTGCCATTATTGGAAATGTTTGAAATTATTTAAGTATTGCTGAGAAAGGTTTTCTCTGTTCTTTTTCACCTCTGAATAATAAAAAAAATGACACATATTCCTTCACGCCAGGAATCTTAAGTTCCTTAAGTTTATTTATAGGGACCGATACTTCAAAAGCACGGTACTCTTGGGGAGCTTTAGTAGATTTTCTGTTTGAGTATATGGTGTACATGTCTGTATGAGTACAACTAAACTACATTTACTAATAAACAACAGTCATATTCTGTTGATGGTAGGAGTAGCCAGTGGAATAATAAATAACTTTAATGATAAAGATGTGGAATATACAGAATTAGAAAAACTTAATTTTCCATGTTCATCTTGATCAATTTTATTAAAATAGTTCATGTCCTTACACATGTGTGAGGTACACCCACTATCCAGGCACCATTTTACATAATCAGTGCATTTTTCAGCTTGAAAAGTCTCGTTGGATGTCACATTTGACGTTACATAGAAAGTAATATTTTTAGCAAAATGTTCTTTCGGATTTTTCGACTTTTTACAGTTTTTCGATCTATGTCCTATTATTTCGCACTTAAAACACTTTAACTTAGCGTCTTTGTTTACGACACGATCCTTTTCAAAATTTTCGTGATGACGGCTTTTATTTCAGTATCTTCTTCCAGCAGCCATCGCATTTTGTGCGTCAAATTCTTCCATTATCTTGATTCGTAATATTTCAAGAGATGGTAATTCGTCGCGTGATGCCATCGCACATCTAAAATTTTCAAAACTATCAGGCAAGCTGCGTAGTAGCATAACGCACAATAAATCTTGATTAATTTCGACCGCTAATTCTGACAATTTATCCACCGTATCAAAGAAACTACGAATATATACATATGCATCGTCACAGTCTTGCATCTTCAGAGACATCAAATGATTCAAAAGAGCAACTTCTCGCGGTGGTCCTTTAGATTGGTACATTTGTTCTAATTTTTTCCCAAACTGCTCGCGAAGTCTCGCATCCTTTTATTTGCTTAATTTCTGATGGATTTATAGCAAGAATAATATCTGACTGTGCCTTCAGCGTCGAGCTTCCTCTACTGATGCCGCATTTCCTTGTACTACCTCAGGCTTTACAATTGCGCCACTTATACAGCCCCAAGCATCATTCTTAATGAGAACTGCACGCATTTGGATCTTCCACGTATCATAATTTTCATTGTTTAAAACTTCGAACCTTACTCCCGTAGCGTCCATTTCTTGATACTTGTTATTTATATTATTCCTTTATTCCTGGGCTTCTGGGTCCATAACAACGGGAAAATCAAGTACTCGAGGAATTTGAAAACTTGAATTTGAAGTTTTGTGTATACCCAAAAGGAAAAGAAAATCAAACAACTCCAGTCGCATAATGGGAAGGAATATGTGAAAAAAAATGTTGACGATTTACTCAAAAAGCATGGCATATCACGACGTTTGACAGCTCATTATAACCCAAATCAAAATGGCGTAGCGGAAAGACATAACAGAACGCTCATGGACATAGCAAGATGTCTCTTAATTTAGTCCAGGCTGCCTCCATTCTTGTGGGCAGAGGCAGTGAACACGACTAATTTCATACGGAACAGAACTCCTACAAGTAAACTCAATGGAAGAACTTCATATGAAGCTTGGTTCGGAGAGGTCCCAGATGTATCCAACTTCAAACGTTTTGGTTGTGAAGTTTTCATCAAGGATAGAACGCCGAATAAAAGTAAACTAGAATCACGTAATTTTTGTTGGCTCTAGTTCTGAATGTAAAGCATACAGAATTTGGCTGCCAGAAGAAAAAAGAGTTTGAAATTTCGAGAGATGTGAAATTCTTAGAGAAATTTTCAAGTCAATCCACAGAGAAATATGAAGATTTCTGTTCGGAGGAAAAGTATTCTGAAGAATCGTCAAGTTTGCCAGTTAAGGAAACAAAATCTTCAGAAAAACCTTTCAACGAAATGGACATTTGTCGCAGTCATGTTTCAGAAAACATCAACGAAGTTATCAATGATGAAATCGAAGACAATCGAGAAGAAGTCTTTAATCCCTTAAATGAACCGGCGATTCCCGTCAGAAGAAAAGTTGTGTCGTTGTTGACTGTCAATTAAGTTTTTCTAATTCTATATACTCCACATCCTTATCATTAAGGCCCGGTTTTTTCATCTCTGAGTAAGTGCCAAGTTACTACTTGACGATTAGCGCAATGCGTTTCCCTATCAATCATCAAGTATTTTACTGGCCACTTACTCAGAGATGAAAAAACCAGGCCTAAAGTTATTATTATTATTATTATTCCACTGGCTACTTCTACCATCAACATATTCTATCTGATTCACAATAATTATACTACGATAAATATGTTGCGCAGAAAGCGTTTTCACGTGTTTCAAAATTTTTTAAAATATCCAAATATTTAAAATTATTTCACTGTTTTTTCCGCGTTGCGCTCACAGTGCGAAACCTAAACACATTTCAAATAATTGTGCCACCAGTTAAATTATATCGATCAGTGCACATAAAAACAAAATACTTTGTTGTTTGCGGAAAATATACAACACATTTTAATCAAATTTTATCGAAAGCAGATTAAATTTTGTTTTGTATTTGCATTCGCCGACGAATTTGCTTTAACGGTGCATGCATGCACGCGTGCATAATAGAATGCAACAAACACGATATTTTCTTCGTCACTGCACGTACTTGAATTTTCTTCCTATTTTACGAAATAGTGAAGGATCAAAGCTCCATGTAAATGGGAAATTAATTAATTTTAAAGACATCTAACACAAAATTAATTTTATTTGGAACATTAGAACATATTCTGGTCTGTTAAAATTCTGGCTATACTTTTGCATTCTAATGGCCAATTTCTTCACCATGTTTATCGTAAGGTTAATTTATCTGTCAGTTAGAATATGTCATACAATTGGCTCAACACATATTATGTGTCAGATTCTAACTGACAGATAAATTCAATCATAGGATAAGACGATGAAGAAATCAATAATCAAGTTGATTCAAATATTTTTTGTATTTTAAACGAGCTAAATTACCGTGAAATTTAAGCGAGCCTGTTTTATACTTTTTTTTTCTAAATTCATCGTCAGTCTTCTCGCAGAGTTAATTAATTTTTTGCAGTCGTCCTTCGGTAAATTCTGCTCGAACGAAATTATAACATTTCCGCGCCGTAAAATAATTTTCCAGGGCGTATTTCCGTTTATAGTCGGACGTTGTGTCGGCGTTCGCTATTTTTCGTTAATTTTACTGACCGCGACAGTTTGACGTGCCCAAATTTACGATTTCAATGTTGTCAGACTTTATTGCATTTTGAATTTTACAACTCGAATGTGGATTGATTAAATGCCTACACCTGCAAAATTATAACCAAAAACAAAATCTATAACCCCCTCAAATTACATCGACATCAACTAGAGCACAGATCTATATTTTATTCCGAAATTTCTTCTTCTCTCTACAGAAAATAATTTATTCAAACGTTTAATAAACCATGTGCATCAACATCTCAATTAGATTTAATTCAGACGTGCAACCTGCACAGACTGTCTTAATAGTTCATTCAAAATTTATGTTTCTGAAGTGCTACCTCCTCTAGTTTAATTTATGTATCTACATGTCTTCTTTCAGTCTAATTATTATCTTTATATCGTAGACCAAATTAATTTTTTAATACAGTAGATAAGTAGATAACGAGCGTCCAAAAAGGTTTTGGCATGACATTATGAAGTAATTTCTTAGTTGATTATCCTTTTTCTATGTTGTTTGTGATACTGATGAAAATACTAAGATTCTTACACTTGTGCTCATTTCAGTTTTCAGAGAAAAACAACCAGACATTCAGTATACTCTCGTTCGAACCTGTGATGGAAGATGACGGCAAATACTTAACTTGCAGAGCAGAAAACCCGTCCATTCCCGATAGCGCCCTCGAGGACAAGTGGAGACTTAACGTCCACTGTAAGTGCTAGCTTATTTTTCGTTCTACCGAACGCCAACCATTTTTAATTCGTTGTGAAAAGATAAATTCTTGTTTCTTTTTATTTAAAAACTAAAAATACATTGTTTCTTAAAGAAGTTAGAAAGTAACAACTTGACTCAAAATATTCATTAACTTTTAGAAGCAGAGCTTTAAATATCTACCGGATATACTAATTCCTGTAAATTATAACACACTTGAAGTTACTTAATCTAGTACCTATCTATATTTTTTTTGATAATAATAATAATTTGATAATGCCATTGCGTATACGCAAAACGGTTTCTTAAGTAGGAAGTAGGAAGGTTTGAACATGTAAATACAGCATTGCAATTACAAAACTTTAGCAAAACAAACAAAATAACTTATAATTACAGCGAAATTCAAGAAAATCAAACAATTCACTGATAGCTAATAAACATACAATAAAAATAGGTATTTAATTTATTGTCACATTAGCCTGGTACATAAACACCATCGATTCATTTTAGACAGGGTATTGAAGTTAGTAACCAGTTCTCCAGAAATATTTACTTGTAGTTATGAAGGTGGTATCGTTGACGTAATGACATAAACAACTGTTCTTGATAAAGTGGATAACTTAAGGGAAGGTCATTGAAAAAGAGAGTGAACTGTACAGGATCAAGGATAGAGCCTTAGGGTACTCCAGTGCTCAATCGTAGCGTAAGTGATAAGTTGCCAATGACTACCACCTTCTGGGATCTACCGCAATGATAGTTTTTAAACAGATGATCTTATAAACGTTGATTTTAATTTATGAGTAGAAGTCGGATTTTAGGTAACATGCCTTTGTTTAGTACTTAACATTTTAAAGATTCTTCGTTTCATTAGAAATAGAGTCAAATGATTTCAAAGAGTCGAAACGAAGAGATATTTTTAAAAAATCTTTAAAACCTTAAGAACTAAACAAAGACATTTCACCTAAACTCCGGTTAAGGTTAAGAGGTATTTGGATTGAGTTATGCTCCTTTTTCCACATTTCTCTCCATTTGTGTCCGATTATTTTTGACTGTTCCCCTCTTATCTTCGCTCAACTCATCTGTTTTCTGCATTCCTTTTTCCACAGTTCTCTCCATTTGTGTCCGATTATCTTTTACTGTTCCCCTCTTATCTTCGCTCAACTCAGCTATTTTCTACACTTTTATTCTCCTTAGTTTTTCCCATTCTTTCTTCCCCCTTTCCCTGTTTTCATAAACGTTCTTGGTGGAACATCGTTCGTTAATTCTTTCTCTACCTACATACTATATCCCGTTCGTTTAGAGTTTAGAATGATATTCTATTATCTTGGTACTTCTTACGTTTTTACTTTCATCTTCCTTCGTTGCTTCTTTCAGTTTTATATTGTATAGATTTTATTTATAAATGTGCTTTATTCCTCAGCTTAGACTAAACTATGTTTTAGTATTTTAGTGTTCTTATTGTTGCCTCTTGTCCTAAGAGCTTGCTATATTTTTCCTCTTTGACTTCTATCAAATGCCTTTTCCATATCTACAAAGCACAGAAAGTTGTTACACTTTTTAAATTATTTATTTAGTAATAAGGATAAGGTTTTTTTCTTCCCAATTCACTATACATGGCAGAAAACCAGATTTCAGACACGTTTTCCTTTTCCAGTCTTCGCTCCAGTATTCTTACTATTACCTTTCTTAGACATTGGTGATATTTTCCTGGCCTCCCATTTTCCTTACATTATTGCTTAGTTCAGTACAGAAATTTTGTTTTCTTTTCTGTTTAGATACTTTATCAACTATTTGTTTTTCATCTTTTCCTGGTTTCTTTCCCAACTTTAGCTTTGATATTGTTTTTTTTATTCTTCTTCCCTTGTTTCATATTCTTCTATAAAGCCCTTGCCTTCTCTTCTGTTTTTAAAATTTTCTTCATTTACTCTTTTTACTCCTTCTTGTACTAATAGTTTTTTGAAATATTCCCTGGAGCTTATTTCTTCCTTTATTTTTCCTTTCATATCTTTCATAATTTTGATTACCTTTGCCTTTGGCTTTTACTTTCTTTTAGCAATCCGTAGAATAGTTTTCAATTTTTTGTATCTGCTTTGTCGTTTTTCCTTCGAAATTTCTCATGCTTCTTGTTTTCCGTTTTTTTACATTTTTTTATCTTCTTTCTTTTTACCTTGATTACATTTAAAGTTAGGAATTGGAAACGACTTTAGACTTTTTTTTTAGTATGTATAATAATTGTATTAAAAGTGTTTCTTAATATAATTATTAATTATGTATTCTAACCGGTGATCAACATAAAAACGAATTAGAGCAGGCGCTGGAATTTAAAAGTGGGTCTTGAATAACGACATACTAACATTTATTGTCAATTAATTATGTTATAAATTATAAATTATAAAAGTTCGAATAGAAACGTTGAAAAAGTGATTGAAGGAACGTCCGATGAACTAAATGCACACATGCGTGTTTGGTTGCAACGCCAACTCTAATTCGTTTTTCAGTTGATCACCTCTTAGAAAATCAACAAAGAATTTGCAAGTTGCTTGTGCTACCACAAAACTATAGTGTAAATGACTCCTGTCTTAATTACTTAATTAAATCACAAGTATGCGCTGTATCGTTCATCAACTTTTCCTCGACTAGCAACAGTGAAGAATGAGTGTGTGTAAATAATCTTAAAACAGGCGCCAGGGTAGACAAAATACCCAGCTGGTCCGAAATAGGCATCGACAGTGATCCCAATGTATCTTGGACCTTGCAGTTCATCGTTCGCAACAATCACAGGAGATTTTATCTACACCCACTTGCACGTTTAGGGTTGTGGCACAAATTCACAAACAGCTAAAATAATAATTACTTTAATTACGAACACATAATAATTACAAAATCAATTAGAAAGTTACAAATGAGTTAATTGAATGCGACAGAATGTCGGCGAAATACTAAGCCTAAGGCAATTCAAAAATATTGTACCCGAGTGTACTTATTTACTTATTTACTCGATAAATCAGATCACTCTGCCTTATTACTGCTACAATAATTGACATCAACTAATTAAAGGCGCAAGATCTGTCGAAAATTCTCTTTTAAATAATGCAGCGTTACGCAACAATTATTAAAAGTTATGAATAGACTCACGTAACCAAAAATATATCCTGTAGGTCAAGAAGCTCTTTTACGGTTCCCTGCGTGTTTTCTGCACGTTGTCCGAAGCGTCGTGGAGTAATCTACGACAGTCACTTTCGATTCAACCAGGCACGGCATCTGATAATTAACCGAGTACCAAAAGGAGATCCAAAACGAAAAGAACTAAGAGATATCCCAACAGTAAAATGTATCCAAACTAAAAACCTGAGTTAAAAGAAGAAACAGCATAATTAGTAACAAGATGGCGTCATGCAGTTAGCCTGACATTACCTGGATTTTTAGGAAAACCAGGCCCTGGCAGGGTAGTGAGAATTACCCCAAACTCGTTTGACGATGCACTGAGAATTTCCGACCCGTCGAATACGAGTTCTTCTAAACTTTCTTAGCAAAAACTCCGATAATTGTAATCACAACGACACAGCATCACCAAAGTTAAAAGAGTAATGACAAGTTAATATAAGCCAAACAAGATAGCGTGAGATTATCGTAGATGCCGTCAGCCCCAACCAATCAGAAACTGTTATTGTCGAAATGCCCATAATAGTATGACATCTCACGGGGCGAGCCACAATAACTTCTAAGTTGTCTAAAAATTTCCGAATGTTGCCAACCTATTCCTTACGCGATTTGAAACTATAACACCTGATCGCTGGAATAAGTTTATATTAAAGTTTTTTTTCCCCAATTAAGAGACATTATTTTGAAAAATAAAATTTGTTTCATTAACGCCTGAACGGTCTAGTGGTAAGAGGACCGGCCTTGGAATCGCATGGTCGTCGGTTCGAACTGCACTCGGGATTTTTCTCGGGGGTGGTCGGTATCGACTTCAGGTACCCTTTAGTGTTGGGAATAAAATTCGACACTGCTTCCCCTTACACGGCGAGAAGGTTGGAAGTAACAAAGCCATGGAACACTTTACACACACTCAAATACACTCCCGCTCCTGAGGTCCTGACAAGTCTTTGACTTAGGACCCCGTTGGGCAATCACCACAGATTAAAAAAAAAAAAAAACTTTGTGTTATTATTGTTATCGTTGTATAAGAAAGCCCAAGTCAAATCTATATTGCCCTCGTAATTTAGCGACTATTACTTTTGAGGAAGGATACATTTCATACCACAAGTGTATTTCGATTTCCTGTTCTTACTGGTGTTTAATAATAAATCTGATTAAAAAAACAGCGGATGTACAAATCGATTAGTGCTAATTCCGTCATAAAATGGCCGCAGTTCGATTCATTTCTATGTATGTATATACAAACTCTCTGGCAAATCGAAATGTCCAGTAATTTATTTATTCATAAACGCGCTGACGTTAATTCACGTGATGTATGAGTTCAGATTAAACCAATATCTTTGGGAAAAACGGTGCGCCGCAAAATATTGACATATAATAACGGAACAGAATTGAAACCGCTTTCGAATTATGTCCCGGCGCGATACATTTTCATTCAACACAACCAAACTCTACGAATTTGCAATTGAGTAATGGAGAGCGAAATACCTAACTGGGCTACCTTTCAATGAGAGATTAAACTATTATTATAAATAATTGTGTTTGATTAAATCGTAATTAATTGAATTATATATATTTTTTTAATTGTTTAAGGAGTTATAGTGATGTGCACATTATAATAATATTCGTGAACGATGTGCAACGCAATTATAATTTAGATATAGGGTAGTATTAACTAAGGTCTCTACCGCAGCTGTGGTTTTGCGGCTTACGAGATCAGTCCGTCCCTGGTGTGTTCAGAGCTAATTTAGTAAGCTTTTGATAAATGAAATTTGCTCGTCTCAACGCTAAATCCATTGGATGGCATAGTTTGCAACAAACGGACTTTGTTTTACGCGCGGAGTAAACTTTTAAATTATAAATCGCAATTTACCGCTTTATAAGTCGTAAAGCGAAAAGTGCGCTCATGTTGGCCTTTTATTATCTCCGGGCCTTTTTATCCGCGTTTTATTACCCTAGATAATAGAGTCTCGCGAACTTGCGCGTAAAACCAGTTACGTCAGATATCTGGAGATTACTCGCGCTATTCTTGCTTTGTCGTAGATGTGCCAATCGTATCGCTGAAAATGGGCTCAAGTTTGAATCCAGAGGACATCAAAGAAGGCGACGACGTTTACTTCGAGTGCAACATCCGGGCCAATCCCAAAGCTTACAAACTTTCCTGGTTTCACAACGTAAGTTATTCTGCAAATCTTCAAACTCCTTTTCTAAGCACTATTATATATAAAACAAAAAAAAAACGGAAATGTGTTCCTTTCATATTTCATCTGCGCTAAGTTATCAATTCTTTTCTTTCTGCATTTCAGGGACTTGAAATTCACCACAATGTTTCAGCCGGTGTCATCCTGAGCGATCAGAGCTTAGTTCTACAAAGTGTGACACGAGCTACGGCTGGGGATTTCACCTGTGTAGCCGCCAACGTTGAGGGAAAAGGAACAAGCAACCCTGTCTCTCTCATCGTCAGATGTAAGTAAAAAGTTTTCTTGTAAAATCCTCGATGCGAACTCCCCAGCTTTCATATTCTACCTGCATGATTTTTGTTTGCTAAGGATTCTGTGCTTAACGAGGTCGTGTTATTAACGTGAACAAAATACTAATTCATTTTTACAACAATTCATAATCAGGTACGTAAATGTCAAAGAAAATTCAATAATTAAAAATAATTTTATCTAGCAAAAGTTTATTTAGTAAAGCACCGCACACTACCATATTTGCTCCAAGTTAAGAAGAAAAATAGATCTCATAATCAGTTTCTACTACTGCAAGTAACGCAAAATTTAAAGAAAAATATATTTATTGAAGCAAACACACGTCTGAATAACGGTTTTCGTGAGTCACTTTGTATTTACAATTATTTTACATTTTTGAAGCCGAACACGAAACGAATTGCCAAAATATCATTACTATTATTAACATTAAATTCTTCACACGAAAAATATTTACAAGATGACATAGATGACATTCGGGACATAGTTAAATGTTACTTGTAATATTCTGGCTACAGGGTGTACCTCCTGCGCAATGCGTTAGAATTAGAATTTTTTAATCTCTTGCCAAAATACCAACATCTCCTCGTAGCTTGTCTCAAAATATACATATATTCAGAAATTCAACGTTATATGTATAGTTATGTATACTATTTAAGCTATGAATGATTTCTAAGATAAAGTGCGCTATGCACTCATCTCGTATTATTAGATTACATAAGATTAAAACAAGATGCAAATACTCTCAGTGCATTTGAATCGAAAACGCAATGTTATATGAATAGTACACCTTTTAGTATTTTTACATGAATATTTTCAGGATTCAGTCGTGTATAATTTTTTTTTAACTTGCCAATACTGACACTGATAAAAATTTAACGACATTTAGAACGTGGCTTTTGTACATAATTACGCATCAAAGCAGCTACCACGGACAATACAAAACCGAAATCAAACGTCCAATTAGTCCGGTTGCGTTTCACAAGGAACAAACCGAAACAAATCACATTTTAACGAGCTCAATTAAAGCAGCGCCTTCGATTAAACCGAACCGGCAAAAAATAGCACGCCCTCTCGTCCTAAATTGTGCCGCACAAAGGACCATCCTTTTGGACGTCACGCCAAATTTAGCCGGCGAAGAAATTAAAAACCCGCCTCGACGTGCTCAAATGATATTTTGTATTTTCTATGTGTTCTGGCCAGAGCTTTGTAATCCGAAAGCGTTTCATTCATAGCATGTGGCCGTTTACAAAATTAAATTTGCTCGGTCCGTGCTCCTGTATGTGGCGTTACTTTGTGAATGCGTGCGACAATTTTGGCTCACAACACACGCTGAATACGGTCAATACAACGACTTCGATTCAAACAACAACCCTTAATAAGTTAATTTCTCGACTGAAAATTTTCTGCAGAGAAAAGTCCGCCGATTAAATTTTAATTGCTAAAATTTTGCTTTCCTGCGCTAACATTGTAAGGTGCTGGCGCAAATGTTTTCCTTAATTAAATTCTTAACAGCTGAGGAAATTCCACCTAGGCATTCACAGTATTTGGCGTCTTTGAAATAACAATAAGACGGACGCTTTAAATTAATTAAATTTGACGCCCGAGGATCAGAAATTGTGCTTCTGCCTAATGCAAAGGATAAACTTTAGCTCATTTCAATAATTGATATTAACTAACACGTTCTTAAAATAAAATACTCAATGATAATGTATTAAAACAAAAGCAAAAATAAATATAGGATAACTCGTTTGTATAGTTGTTGTATTTTGTATGTATTTTACTATTTCTCATTTTTATTTACTTCGCTTTTATGTCTTAGAACGAAAATTATAAAATAACTCTAAACGAAACACTGCAAACGAAAAAATAGGAATACACATACACATGCCAGCTTTTGTGTGATGGTTAACTGTAAATTCAAACTATCCTTGGAGTGCGTTCAGAATCTTTACCTCCGAGAGCGTCTTGGGCGTGTAATCGCGTCTTTCTCACTCACGATTTTTAACATAATTTGCATCTCGCTCATCCGTTTTAAAACGACCTGTGTTTACACTATTTCCATGACAACGAATGCGCTCTAAGCGCCCGACTTACGAGAATTGTGTCCGTTGTCATGGAAATAATGTAAACACAAGGAGTAAACGGAGGAGCGAGACGTAAAATATGTTAAAAATCGTGAGTGAGAAAGACGCCATTACATGCCCAAGACGCTCTCGGACGTTAAAGATTCTGAACGCACTCCTGCATATACGGTGTTCAGTATTATCCTGACAAGACTAATATACTATTTTGTAATAAATAAATAAACTCTAATAACAGACAAATGGATTATGTTTAGAATTAAGTTTAAATGTATGTATTAACAAAACCTCCAATGTGATTTACAGTTCCTAACCGAAATAGAACATTTACAGGGATATATTTGCCAGCTCGCTATTAATATCAGAGGTTCAAAGCTCACGCGGACAGCATTTACCAGTACTTCCATTGAACAATGCAATTTAGCCGGAAGTTCGCAGACGAATGGTGACTGAATTGGCCGGAACCAGGAATATGACAAAATTAATTTCTCTTTTTTCATTTTAACTCGTACTGTTCGATTTCAACCTTTACACTACACAATGCAGCACGTATTTTGTTTCGGTGACCGGCCTAGGGTAATTGATTTTCCTCCATATATACACACGCTAAATGGGTCACTGCACTATCCTTATTCAAACTATGATTTTTCCATGTTACGTGATTTTCTAGTTTTGCAATATACGAGGTCCGTCACAAAGAAGAAACGAAACCATACTTATAACTTGATGCTTATAGAATACGTTGTATCCTGTCATAATGAGATATGTCTCAACTTGATTATTTCAAGTGAACGCCGTTCAATGTTCAAGTTAAACAAAATTTAAAAGAAATTTTAACTTCATTCTTTCGTGATCAGTTTTCAGATTTCGCGAAAATTCCGAAAAGAAAAGAATATTTTGCTCGTAACACGTCATCGGGCATATTAATACCGACGTTATTTTTATCCTGAAAGGACTAAAAACGTTCGCTAAAAATATCTTATTAAACGGCGGCGAGAGCGACAACAAAAAAGGACGCCGATTACGTGCCGGGTCACGGAACACGGGGAAACACAATTTGAAAGCATTTATGAAAACCAGAATCAAGTATTATTGACGAAACTGTCAATCCGACCTAGCTCAGGTTCCCACTTCACTGGCAAAGCCAGCTGCTCCTTTTACGATAGCCCGTGTCCGAAACAGTAATACACTAATTGACAACCAACAATTTTATTAGTGTCAGGTATTGACGTATATTGTTCTTTTTTTGTTCTGAATCCAGATCACTTAGATTCAAGAATTAAAAACCGTTGCCCACGTATTTGACTATTTGAAGCATTAGTTTAGCTACATTGGCGTGAAGTTGCATTGAATGTCTTTCCACGAAGTTCCGCACATGTAATCCAATTTCTTAATCAGGTAATGAAGTGCCTATCTCGGTTCCTCGCCATTTGAACTCACACAACGCGCGAAATTCAGAACACCGGGGCTTAACTTGTTAATTTCGTTTAAAAAGCTACAACTTCGCAAACACCTGGGAATTTTTCATAATTCAAAGTCTCGCGCTTAAATAATTTACGAGCTGCCGACGCTGCATGCCGGAGAGAAGAACACTCCACCACTCTTGCGGATAATTGCATTAGGTCTTTTTTCTGCAGCGTAATCTCGGCGAGTAATAAAGTGTTTTAAATAAGAATCGACGTACTTCAAGTTCTTTGAAGTAAAATTTAGTCTAAGTTATTTTTTTAAACCTCGTCGCTACAAGAACGCACAGTTCAAACTTCCACTAATTACTCTTGTTATCAAGAACGCCAGGATTAAAAGTCTCTTAACAAGTTCCATTTTTTTAAAATTTGTTTGTGTGTTATCTTTAAAATTCTAAAGGATTAATAGAGCTTCGAGGATAAAATAAAAAAAATAATAATAATTAAAAATGGTTCTTAACTTCTCTTTGTGGAATAGTTTGTATTTTAAACTTGATTTGTCCGAGTTTCTAGTTTCATTTTTCGATTAAAATTTAAAATGCATTCTAATTTTTTGGAACTGTATCGTAGTAAATAAACTGCATTTACAAATTAATGTGGTGACTAGCATCAATTTCGCTTGAAATTATGTTAACAGTATCGATTTAAACGCAACTATCCTAGATAGCAGTAACTATAAATGTATGCTAGTCATCGCATCTAATTTATTTAATGCTCCTGCACATTGCACTGCACTGTAAGTCATTTGAATGTGTATGTGAATTCGTGTATTTCTCATTGGAACATGTTCGCGGATGGTTATTTGGTGATTATTTCTTGTATGTTATATTCTAATTGTTAACATTTTCTTATAAATGATATTCATTTTAAAACGAATCTAAAACCTGAAACTCTTTAAATGAAAGCTGAAAAGCTTTAATTAATAAAATAAAAGTGTTACGATTTAAACTTCGTTACAAAATCTAAAACTAATTAGTATCTAACAAATAATTTAATTTACGATAACTTTAGATATACCTAATTACGAAGTTTCCTGTCTGTGTTTTTAACACAGATGTCTTTAACACTGATATCTACCAAACAAACTTATAATTATTATTTTCTAGACAATCTTAAAATACTCACTTTTACGTTTAGGGTAGTGGTACCAATACACAAACAGCTAATACTTTAATAACACATTACAAGATGAGTAAAAAAATTACAAACGGGTTAATTCAATGCGACAGAATGTCGCCGAAATACTAGGCTCAGGGCAACTCAAAAATATTGTACCCGCCTGTACACCTATTTACTTATTTACTCGATAAATCAAATCAATCCGCCTTATTACTGCTACAATAATTGATATCAACTAATTAAAGGCGCAAGATCTATCGAAAATTCACTCTTAAACAACGCAGCGTCACGCAACAGTTAATAGAGGTTCTAATAGGCTCGCGTAACCAAGAACGTACCTTGAAGGTCAAGGTCGTTATCGTTCCCTGCGTGTTTTCTGCGCGTTGCCCGAAGCGTTGTGGAGTAATCTGCAACTGTCACCTCCGATTCAACGGGGCATGGCAATTGCTTCCAAAATATCGGTTAATTAACCAAAAGGGATCCAAAACGAAAAGTAGCAAGAGATATCCCAACAGTAAAGGTATCCAAAAGTAGAAGCCCGAGCTAAAAGAAGATAGAACAATATAATCAGTAACAATATCGCGTCATGCTGGTGGATTTTTAGGAAAACCAAACTCTGGCAGGGTAGTGAGAATCACCCCAAACTCGTTTGACGATGCACTGAGAATTTCCGACCACGTAAAATACGAGTTCTTCTAAACTTCCTTAGCAGAAACTCCGGTAACTTAATCGCAACGACACAGATATCGCCAATGTTGAACGAGAAGTGATGTGTTAAAACAAAGCCAAACGGGATGACGAGAGATGAGCTCGGAAGCCGTCAACTTCAGCTAATCAGAAACTGTTATTGTCGAAATGCCCATGTTACGATATGTCACGGGGCGAACGAGTTATCAGGGTTGCCACAATGGATTCTAAGTTGACTAAAAATTTCCGAATATTGCCAACCTATGCCTTACGCGATTTGAAACTGCAACAAATATTTGCTAAAATTTTTTACCATTTCTAATTAATTAAAATATTGTAAATAAATTTTTTTAATCTGTGATTCTGTGCGTACATATATCAAAGGAATGTTTGCAGTTATATATCTGGTGGAGTTTCATATAAAAGCAGCCAATGCTAATGAAACAAGTTCCATTTTCCGCAGAACGTATTCGTTAAATTTAGTTTCGCCGTCGTCGCACAGAACGTAATAAATTACTGCTTTCAAAATATTAAAAATTTCGTAACAACACAGTGTGCGCAGTTTTCATAACATACTCCCCTAATATTTCTTTGTTAGGGAGCAGCAGTATCGGAATATGAGATTCGAATATATATAATTTCCATACAAATGCACTGGCTCACAAATTTTCCCGCCTTACATCGGATGCTACCTCGCTCGCCTTTCATAAAAATTTTTAGGGAAATTACGCTATATTTGTCGCAATATTATACGCTTTTTATGTGCCTTAAAAAATTGCTTATACATATTTTGCATTGTACAATCCAATTAGTTTTTTTGGAGGATTGGTTCGGATCGAATGAAAAATGTGTGGGTTTCAGATGCTCCAGTTTGCACACAAGAAAGGGAGGAACTATTCGGCGCCCTAAAGCAAGAAACCGTAACTCTAAAGTGTCAGGTGGACGCAAATCCCGCCATCGTGACCTTCCACTGGACTTTCAATAACTCCGGGGACATGACCGAGGTTCCGGCCACCATGTTCACGAACGAGCTCTCCGTTTCACGTCTGAATTACACCCCCGTTTCGGACATGGACTATGGTACCTTATCATGCTGGGGACATAACGAAATCGGTCATCAACGTGTGCCTTGTGTCTTCCAGGTCGTCGCCGCAGGTACGCAATAAATAACCGCAATAACATTTTGCAAGGAAATATAAATCGCCGTTTATATATACGTGAATTTTCGGTCGAATAAAAATTCGAATCAGCAGTTTCGCGATACGGAACGGTTCGGTTAAACTTTACATTCATACATAAAACATACAATTTTATTATTTCCACAGAGAATCTCTATGGCGAAATCGCATGCCTTAGCACTAGCCAATAATATTAGCACATGTCGAAGCTACAGATTCATATTACCCTTGTTCTGTTTAATAATTTTGTGCACTGATACTCAAATTCAAAGATTCTCTATTATTGTCTTCATCCCAAAAAAAAAACTACTCTGATTTGGCTGACGAGGTTTTATTGGTAATCCAAATTTAGCCGATGGTTTATTTTTATACAAAACTTTAATTACGTTTTGTTATGGACGTGTGACGAAACTTTTTAATTGACACATTCGATTAAAAAAATGTAAAAATATTAAACAGCAAATTTCACTCACAGAGAAGTCGCGTACAACATTAAAACGATTGATTTATATCTGGTTCGATTTTTTTTATCACAAAAACAAGCGTTCTAAATGAAAACTAACAGCGCGTCCTAATTTCATATTCGGCCAATTAGCGCGAAATTTTTCCGCCGTAAATTCCCAGTCCTGTTTTCGCTCCTAACTAATTAGCAGTCTCCGCACCACCGCAACACAATCAACAAGTTTCGTTGTAATTCCTGACAGCACAATACATCTTCGTATATTGTATACAGGCGTTGCAGTCAATTCCGTTTGAAACGGCAATAATTAGCGTGCAACCCGGAACAAAGTGAGCATTGTTCTGTATGCGTAGGTTACTACGTCTAATGGCGTAATGAGACCTAAACAAATGATCTAATCGATAACAATTAATTAAACGTATATTCCAGGGCTATTGTTTAAAGTCTACCATAAACCCAAATCTTTCAGGAATTTTTCATAAAAAAAGGCTTGATGCCTTTTACACATTTTACTTTTAACCTTTAGGTCCTAAGATTTAGATTGAATAGCTACTTCGATGCTATTTTATATCCCAAGTAATTTGGTACTCGACAATGCAATTCGAAGGGTTGTATTATCCACAAGCTCTTTACCCAAGTTTGAACCTACTCTGATAACTACGCTACCACCAAGCCTCCATTGTTATTAATATCATTGGAATGGTCCCCTTGAATGCGGGTGTTTTGACCTTTTGCCCCCTCAACCTCTTTTTAATCCCCAGGCAATTTTATCCTTTTAAAGTAATCCAAGATCTATAGCGGAAGTATAGGTTTCAATTTATTTTTTGTCTGTTCCTCCTATCCAAAAGTAGGGCTGTCGCCTCTTCTTCACAACCTTTGCATATGGAGTCAGCTGCAAGACTTATGCCCGGTTGCACCAACTTTTTAAGCAGAGCTTAAATTTAACTTATGTTTAGAATGTGACATTTACGTATGGTCAGTACAATATCAAATACATTCTGATTGACATTTAAACTTCAACTTAAGTATCAATTAGAATGTGACTAATATTTTGTTAAATCTATAATAATGTCATAGTCTAAACACCACTTAAATTTAAGTTCTGTTTAAAAAGTTGGTGCAACCGAGTATTAGAACGTTCAGAGTCCCGTAAGTCTTCTAGGGGGAATTCCTTTGTCCCAACATTTTCCTCTCAATTTATGCTTTGTTGTCTCATGTGGAACTCCTCAAGAACGTTCTGGCCGTACAAAAACCGTATCACTTGTTTGTTTTGCAATTTAGTGGACCAGTTTGTTTCTCCCATTATTTTCCTAGCAGTTTATGCTTTGTTATCTCGTGTGGAACTTCTCAAGACGGTTCTGGCTGTATAAAAGATGTATTACTTGTTTGTTATGGTCCCGTATGACTTGATTTCCCTTGTTGATACAAGTAAGGTAAGGCTTGTTTGCTTCTACTCTTAGCAATCCTGAGGAATGCTTTAAGGTGTCTTTATCCTGTTGATATTTTTTTTTCCCAAGTTTCCCTCGAAACTCTGCAAAGAGGTTTTGACCGTAAAGAGGATTTATCATTTCTTTACTCGTAGGTCATTTTATTTCCTAAAGTCTCCCTTTTAATGATATTGTAAAGGCCGAATGAGGTTCCAAAAAATGATCAAAAAGGGGTCCAAGAAATAGAAATTCAAAGAAATCTCTGACTTCTTACAAAAACTTTACTCAATAAGCCACAATTACCTTTTGCTTTCTATTACTCTTATTACCAAACATTTGGTAAAATCATAAAGAATCCAAAAAGCAATAATTCCTTTAATTGCAGGCTTCCGATTGAAACCGCGTTACAATGATTTCTTCTACTGCCGACGTTTCGCTCTTCATTGCTGCTGCTGCTTCTTCTTAGTCGGCAGCAGCAGTAGCCCTGAGGAAGTTCATCTGCAATGTACAGCGAAACGTCGGCAGTAGCGCTGTTCCAACAGGAAGCCAATTCAATTATGGGCAACCGCTACGGAAGCCTTCAAGTTAATTTCGCAATTACTTTATTTTAACGTTTCTGGATTCAGTTCTTAGATAGCCAGGAGTCGCTCTCAGCGCTCATTTTTGCCGTATCGTTACTGTATAAATAATTTCGGGATTGATGAAATTTTTACCTATCCTTCTCTCTTACTTATTTATGTCATATGAATTTTTGTATTCAATAAAATACTAGAAATTGTTAAAACAAACGTATTCAAACAAAACACTGTATATAAATTTTAGAAATGAAATAAGAATACGAAAAATTTATAACATTAATAAGTAGAAAGAAAATTCATAAAGCGAACATAGCAAATAATTCAAAAAACAAACGAAAATAAAAATACAATCAATTAAGATTAATTCTCAGGAGGAGGAAACGGTATTCTGAATCACATTTAATGCTTTTGTTAATTTCTGGATTCAAAGCAAATAAACTGATTTTTTTAACTCACCAAATGTTGAGTCTGATTATCTTCTCGTAACCCAAACTTTGGGACATTTTAGTTTTATTTTGAAAATGATCTCAATTACGACAAAACCAAAAATATGAACACACATATTGTTACTTTTCTACTGTATGAAAAGAAATAAATAAGAAAATAAGGAGAAGTGTAGGTAATTACTTCGCGAAAAAAAGAACTTAGAAACATTCGCGACGATTATTTAAACGTGCAGAAATAAGATGGAAAACTCTGACAAAATTAAAAGATGCACTCAAAAGAGGAACTAACTTTTCTCTGCGTAATAAATAAAATATTCGACTCTCTAAGAAAGGTAAAATGACATCACCGTAACTTTCGAAATGTTTTCACCGATAGATGTCATGCAATTGCCCATAACGTTTGTTTTTCTTCTTACTACGCCTGCGCAGTGAGGCAGGTGTTTTATCGCACTTGTGTCTAATTGCAATCTCAGCAATTTTTCAAGGTTTGCGGCTGCAGTTCTTCGAGTGATGTAACATACAATGCTCCCCTGATGTCTTAAGTTGTAGTTTCAAGTCATTGCGCAATATGACATGTTCTGTTTTAACTTGAATAATAAATCAATCCCTTTGTTTACGTTGATTCATATGCTTGAATTTTATGATTCCAACATTTTGCAATTCTTTTCTAATTTTGAAATAATAAATTCTGGTACAGAATTCCGCTTTCTCACAATACAATGTAAGCAGATCTTCTATTTCAGTAAAAAAAAAAACAATCCCCAGAGAAGCCTTAGTAGAACTTTCTCCTACAATTTCTCCCAATATTTCCCTCGAACTATCTCATATAAAATTCCAGAAGGTAGTTTTGAATTTATGAAAGGTTTTAGCTTTGCAAGTTCATCCGCCATTTGGTTTTCTGTGATTTCAGAATGACCAGGAACCATTAACCTAGCTATATTACTCGCGATTGATTGCATATATTCCAGCAGTAGACTCTTGTAATACCAGCGCCACCAACTCTACTATTCAAATTCTTATATGTATAGATTCATCCTAGTGGCCCCATTACAGCAGTTAATATTGTATGCATTTTTTGCTTTTTTGCTATTAATCCAGATATGCTGTATAGTGGTATTTTCACTTTTGTTTTACAGTACCCTATTTTTTGCACAATTTAATTTGTGCAGTAAATTGTATCCAAATTTAAGTTTACTTAAAAAGTATCTGAAAAATTACAACGTGTTCTCTTTCCAAACCATATTTGTAGCCCAATATTTTTTTGTTGTAATTTTTTTTGTAGAAATTGAACCAAACCGTGTACAAAAGTCCAAATTCTGTTCCCTTGATTGTGTTTGATCTATCCATATCATGATCAGAGAGCCAATTTCATCTACATTCATTGACGGCCATCTCTGTTCTATTTTCAAGATTTAGTTCCCTCTGAATGAAACTGTTATTCTTCTTAATCTTATCCTCTTGAAGGAAAAGTTATCTCATCTCCAATAATGGATACTCAATATTAAGTTTCTTTCTTCAATAAATATAGCTTTTACTGGATGGCGCCACGTAGCCATGTACGTAATCCTACATTTTCAGAATTGTCCTAAACGAATTTGGACGGACGACGTTACACGTAAATAATATAAATTTCAACGAATATAAATGAGACTGGAAATGATTTGTAATTGTTATTTAAAGCGTTGGTTAGACGAGGTTGTGTAGAATATCGCGTCAGGCGAATTAAGACAACCATGTGGACGCTTCAACAAAAAAATGTTGAAGCTCCCCCTTCGATCAACGACTTTCAGTAATCCTTACGTTAATCAATTTGATGTTAGCTAAGTTCGTGTAGGCAAAGGAGTATACCCTCCAACCTTGGAGCACTCCTCTTTCCAATCTTGCCTCAAATGGTTTAATGGAAAAAGCCTTTCTATATATACGAGTATTATCCGTTTAGAAGCTCAATAAGAAAATATCAAAACCAAAGTCTTCCTAAAAGACACAGGCTCTGTTATAAGAGTGGGAGTCGAAGTCGTCACCTAGCGAGAGAGTAGCGGCCGGCAATGGGCTAATCTCTCTCGGGCTGAGTTTCTCAGTCCTAGTTCAACTTTAAATTCCTGTTTATTTCCATAGGAACAATTGTTTTTATAATTGCTACCATGGGAATAAACAGGAGTTTAAAGTTAAACTAGGACTGAGAAACCCAGCCTCGGGGTTCTACGAATGCAAGCGTGAATATAATTAAATGATTATTTATTAACACTATCATTGTTCTTTTTGAATTTTTCGTGTTCTTATCCAAAATTACATATTTAATAATGTGTTTCATAAAACATCTTTTAATATTAATTATTTTCCAAATGATAGAGAAACATATTTGATAATAATTTCTTTGGATGCCCCACAAATATCTTCATGTTTCTCAACTATTATTTTAAACGTACAAAGGAACGATACACAAATAGCCGCAAAATCGACATTGAATATTTTAATTTTCTGCGAGAAAGTTTAATAGATGTAGATTTCATTTTGTTCAGGCAAAATATGTTTTTTATCAGTGAATATTAAATTGATGCATTCTTGACAAGACAGTTTTGGTAAAATTTTAAATATTATATAATAGCCCGATCTATTGCTAATTTAAAATTAGTGAGAAAATTATCCTACAAAACGGCAAGAGCAACATTCGCGCTCCGTCCTCTCACGCGGCTCCAAAACGACTGTGAAGACTTCGAATTTAGAATATCCGACTTAGAGATTTGGTGCGGATTTCATTATGTACACGGCCTATACCTCTAGTCGGCAATGATCAAAACCCGATAATGCAAGAGCGAGTTTCATAATCACTGCATCAGGACCACCAGGATCGGATCTTTCAATTCCGCCAAAAGCTCTTTACAAATCAAAGCGAGGAAGAAGTTGTATGTTGTCTTTGCAGATTTGAGTTCACCACATTTTGACTAAACTAGTTTGCCCTTTATATTTGTTAAAAAAAATTTAATAAATTACACGTTTAATTACGACACTTACCCTTCAAGTTCTCGTAGTAGTTTTTTTCCACGATTTTAAAATTGGAGCTCATTTAAAATTGAAGGAAAGCTGGGAAGTTCAGCCATAAAAACTTTTTTCCTAACGGATTGATGAAAAAGTAATGAAAAAGAATTCATAATTAAGGCAATCTCGGCACTACTTTTCTTAATGAAAGTCATTACCGTAAAGCAATTAGTATTCGAAGTTACCTCCGTCGTACTTTAGCTGATTGAAAATCCGTCCGGCTCCAGTTTATAAACACGTTCGACTTTCGCTGCAGTTTTCGTCGCCTTCCCTTCGTTTGCGCTGATTTCCTGCTCCGACGAGATCTCGAAATCGCCATAAATTCCGATTAATGTATTGAAAGACACATGGAGTTCGCTGATCGTTAGTTTGAGTTAACCCATTTTCAAGCTTCGCTACTTGTTTTGTCTTTACGGACAGTAAAGCAATCCAGAATTCTAAGCGAGGATATAAAACGAGTCGCACCACTGCACAAACTGCTTGCTTCTAACATTTGTTCAGTTCAAATATTTAGAAACACTTGCGAGTCGTATTTATGACTTCGAATTCAATAGCTTTGCGATCTCCCATTTCATGTTGCCGATTCCAAAGTAGAAATTAAATCTTGTTATTGTAGATGACGACGACGACAACTATTCTTTTGTATCATGCACATAAATTTTACGAGCGTGAATTACCAATCGGCGCACTTAGCTCTTGCATTCTGCTTAAGCTAAGAAAATATATGGGGTTACAAATTTGTATTGTTTTAACTTTGAAAGGCGACCCTTTTGTATTATTATATTCTGATGTATATGCCACCTACCTGTCGATCTAGAACAATCATCATGCTTCCCCGATTTTCTAGCCAGCTCATGGTTCTTCGAGACTTTTTAAAGCGATTCTAAAAGGGATGGCACATACTTGTACCAAATAACGTAAACCTGTTAACAGTTATAATATTAACAGTTTTTTACGTTCGCTGGTAAGGTATTCTACAAATTAGACTATTCAGTTTTATGCATTTTGTAAACTTGAAGTATCCAAGAGTATATTTTCATTCATAATATTTAATACCTATTCGATTTTATTTTGCTGCAAACAGTTTTCGCGAGATATCTTTTGCAACAGTGATTTTTATAAAAATTTAAAACAGCTCAGAATATCTCGCTGAATGCATCACCCATTGTGTTTCAGTTTTGTGTACTTGTCGAAAGAGCTCCGGCGCGATTAGATTAAAAAGTTTTTACGAAGATATAAAATTTTATTTTCGAAGATGGCGTAATACAGCAAATGCACCTGGTGTCCCCTGTTGGTTAAATATTTATATTAGAGTTTCCGATACAGCGATTCAGCCGTTTTACGCCTTGACTCATTGCGTTTCACTTCGGCCCTCATATTTGATTAAAAGTTTCATCCTTTAGAGAGCTTCCAAGATGTAGTTCCTCGCTGAATTAATCTACAAAGAAAAAAAAAAGGATTCGGCTATTAGATTCGGGATTTAAAGTTAACCGTGAAATATTAGTCTCCGCGCGAAGAGATTACGAACCAATCTCAATAATCATTCCCTTCTAAGTCCCATTTTATTACCGGTATGTACGGACGGGCTCCAATTTACAGAATCGTTATCGATTTCAGGACGGCCATTTCCGCTCCTCAATTGCACCATGATGAACCAGACCTCCGACTCGCTGCAGGTCGAGTGCATAGAAAGTTTCGATGGAGGATTGCCGCAGTCCTTCCTCATGGAGATTCTTGAGATTCCGACTCTGCGCTCGAAGATGAATGTTACGGCTGAAAGGACACCACCTCTTTTTTATGCCCAAGGACTCGAACCGAGTGCTAGCTATCGCATCATGCTGTATGCGGTTAATGCAAAAGGACGAAGCGATCCTACAATCATAGATGCCGTAACTTTTAAAGGAGTTGCCAAATACACAGGTATGTGATTCTTGCACTGGGCAAAATAGTGTAGTAATTATAGACAAAATTTGTAATTTAAATTTTAACTTTTTAATCGTGTATTCCTAAGAGTGTTCCTTCCATTCACAGTCTTATAATTACCAAATTATCCTCTTTATTATTATAAATCTCATCAGGAATATAAAGTTCGGATAGTAATTTAGAGCTGGGATTCATTTGTAAATTCAAAGAACTAAATTGCGGCAAGAAAGCCTGCAAATTCTCATTTAATCCGCGTATCCGCAGAAAGGAACTTTAATGCAGCTACGTGCTTCAATATTAAATTGCACTAAGCGGATTCGAGCCGTTTACTTCGTCTCCGTATAAAACATAATTACTTCATTAACATTATGTAATTCTCAGGTACTTGTTATTGTATTTACAGCTAGCTCTAATCCTATTCCGGCTTCAAATACAAATTCTGTTCACCGTGGAAGCAGTTTCTTCTTATTGTGCGGTTTCATGTTAAAACACTCACTAGAATTTATGTCTTTAAAGCACATTCGAGTTCCTTTGAGTGTACAGCATAAACTCGATATAATCAAACAATTCATAAAGTTATTTTATGTGCAGTGAAACCCTAATCATCTGAATCATAATTTTTTTCTACAGTGGAACCTCATTTTTATCCGAAGTACGCCAGTTTTCCTTCTAATGGATAATCGAGTTTCCACTGTATCTCTGGATGTTAAGTTTATACTGGGTTGGCCTGACCACCACTGGCTATGCGTTTATCATGAGTAAATGAAGGATAGAATAGTAGAAAGCGCATGAGTAAACGAAAGAGCTACATCAATCGACGTTGCCGATTGATAACGCGGGCCACGCTCCGGCCGCAGCATTCCTACCTTCGCACGCAACATTGTAATATCTCTATTTCATTTCCACACAAGTTTCAATGAGCCTCTCCTTCATTTACTCACAATTAACCGTATACCTAGTGTTAGTCAGACCAACTGTGTATTCATAAATTTGAATGTGAGTGAGCTTGTAGCACAACTAAATTTTTGCAGGTGTTAATGCTTCGCAGAAATTATTATGAATTTAGATGTTATTGTAACGTGCAGTGGGAAGTTTAAACCTGTTTAAAAGCCGAATTTTGCGACTTAATGTCTCTAGTGACAAATTTAAACCGTAACCACCACCCCCTACGCACGCAAACACTACCGGAAAATAACCCCCAAATTCCCCCTTTTATCTCTTGACAAAATATTTTCATTGTTTCGCGCATCCCCCTTGTTGTTGTTTAGAAATGTGTTCATCAAATGCGACGGGAAACATCCATCTGACGGCGACGTCCCCTAACGTCAACACCTAACCACACCGAATGCAAAACGTATGTTAATATTTGTTAATTCGCCCCCGCGACGCCGGAATTTTCTGCAAATTTTATGAGAAGCGATGCCTCAGGTATTTCGCTTCACGGTTCATTAAAGCGATAATAGATAATCTGGGGAAATTATTCCTTGCGTTGCGTGTTCGATCTAATATTGAGAGTGCGTGGTGGTGTTTGTTGACTTTACAAAATCGGCTTATGCCGTGCGAGCCTTCAGCTAATGATGATAACACTGCGGGTGAAGGCAAGTCAGTTAGAATTATCTCCGTGTATACTAATTAGAAAGGAATCCATACTCAAAATGTTCAAAATAAAGCTAATTGTAATAAAACTTTCACTTAGATTTCTAGATTTTCGTATATCGTCCGTTTCATTGAATCTTGCAAAAAGGCGGAGTCATTCCAAACACATGACTAGTATAATGTCAGGGGGTTTAAGACAAGTGCGTGTAAAATAAAATATACCACGTGTTTCTCACTTTAATGAAGGTGCTTTCATTCTGTTCTGTTTCTTCCGAAGATTAAGTTATTTATTAGACAGCCTGTTCACATGATGTTGTTACAACCTATCATAGGATTGACCTAACGGTTAAAAAAGGCAAGGAGAACTGCAAAGTTTGATGACTTCCGATGTACCCTTTACTTTCGTTGTGAACAGGCACTCCTTAAGTATAAGATTTGTTTAGTTGACCTTCAAATTCAGAATGAAATTAAAGAAATCTTACAATTAACTATTTTGTTAATAAAAAAAGGTATGATTAACATCCCTCATTTACTCTAGCTTATCTAACATGATTACATGAACTTTACCGCCGTCAACGGGGTGAAGAGGAAGAAGGCGTGGAGGAAGGGGGCTTCCCTGTACTTATATACATATTTTCTTCCTAAACACTGAGCACGTTCCTTAAATGTATAGCCTGAAGTATA
This sequence comes from Dorcus hopei, assembly GCA_033060865.1. Classification (NCBI taxonomy): domain Eukaryota; kingdom Metazoa; phylum Arthropoda; class Insecta; order Coleoptera; family Lucanidae; genus Dorcus; species Dorcus hopei. The sequence continues at coordinate 44,668,058 of CM065426.1, read as the reverse complement.
GCCGATGAATGAAATCCTCTAATACAAAAGCACGTTTTTTGGAGTACAATAGAAATGCCGAAGATTTTTGATACATACTGTACCATACATTTATTAATATCACAGAAACTTTTCACATGTCACGGATTTGTCAATATTTCTCCCAGCAGGTTTTATATCCAATGTCTTATTTTCTCCGGTAGTTCTTCAAATAAGATTCGATACGTCGCGTCGTGTCGACTTTCATGTTGGCTTATACGGCTGGCAAGTTAAAATGTATGCTATACGTTGCGTTGAATATTATAAACATTAGAAAATGAGTAACGAATAAATGTTATTCTTTGAAATGGAAATGTCGAATGCAATTCGTTTTTTTTTTGAGGGTGACGTGTTATTAAAAAACATGTGGAGGTCCAATATGTTCCTGAATTATGCGAGCAGGCCCTCGTGTCCTTCATCATTTCGGCGAAATTACGCAGGCGAATTTCCATACAGCTAAAACATCCGATAAAAAAGCGGGGACGACGAGCGGTGTGCGAGGCGTCGAAATTTCGCAAGGGGTCCAGCGCGATGTTCCGGAGGGAAAAGACACTTTGTGTCGTGCGAAATTCGTATTTATCTGATGCGGGATAAATGCGTGGATTTTCATTTCGAGACTGGAAAGCAGACGAGAATAATCGCCCTGACAAACGTTTCTGCGCGCCTTTGATGGAAAAATATCCATTTGAAAAATATGATAAATTGGTATATCAAGTGTAACAAATTAGGAATTCCTTTTGCGTAAAGCGTAAGCCATTTTTAACAATTTTCCATAATACTTGAGATTTTGGATGTTATATTTCAAGATTTTAATCCTACATTCATTATTACCGAATTTACATGAGTTTTATGTTGGGATCGGATATGGCTCTAACAACGTACTTCATTCTCATCTTTGCTTGCTCATAGTGCGCGACCATCTCCCAAAATCGTCATTCATTTCCATATTTTATTCGCACTCATGTATAATTCATAGCGGAGTCGTCTTGGTATCCATTGTTCCTGTCAATTCGGCGGTTAGGTAGGTCTGTCCTGATGCAGGATGCGTATAGGCAAATAACGCAGGCAATAATTCGATCGCTTTCGCTTCCTCCTACTCAAATCGCTGCTTGTTCACTCTGTTTTGCAGACAAATCTTTGCGGCGATACGTCAAGTATTCTCCAACAAGATTCACCGTAAGAGCTTCAGCTTTTCTTTGTCGCTTTGTCAGAAAAGAGTGTCTTGTTTATATTTCACATGGAAGGATGACAGAAATCAATGAACCTACCATTTTCAATTAACGAAAGGAAATTCAAAAATTATCTACCTAGCCGTGAAGAAGAAGAGAGGGGGGGGTGTTATTGAAACATTTTTATTTTTCAATATATTCTCCACTTAAGTCCACGCACTTGTGCCACTTTTTCTCCAGTTGTTTTAACCCACTTGAAAAAAAATCTTTTAGAAGCTTCACATATTGAAGAAAATCCCCTTCCTCACGTGTTCTTTTTAAGTTGTCAGAATAGGTAATAATCGGAGGGTGCCATATCCAGACTATTTATATGGAGGATGGTCCAATTTAATAAAGCCAATGGCGTCGGTAAATTGCTTAACTTAACTGGCTTTATTCACCTTGAAATTGCTGCGCAAGAGAAAGATTTCTTTACACAGCTTATGAAGCCGTTTTTGTTCAAGAGCCTTTCCTAAGTTTGGAAGTGTGAGCTTCTGCATTAATTGTTGACCCTTTTGGCATATATTCAATTAAAAGAATACCCTCAATATTTCAAAAAAAATCGTGGCCATCTATTGTCTTGCAGAACTTTATGTCCGTGCCTTTTTCGGGGGTGGAGAACCTTTATGCAACCATTGCATAAAGACTTGTTTTGTCTCTGGGTTCCAAAAATGCACCCAAGTTTCATCGCCAGAGATAATGCTTGTGTCTAACAGGATTCAGCGTTTCAGCAATGTGACTTCAAGCGCCAAATGACTTGCTACAAACGTATTAGACGGTTTAAGTGAACCCTGACGTCACTCTAAACTTATCAGATTAATCTGAAGTTTCAATAAATGCGGATATCAAAAAATAACAACTTTACCAGAAATAAAATGATCAGCTGTAACTAATTTTCAGTACTTGCACATATAAAAGACCTGCGATACTAAACAACACTCTGGTACAAAACGTATTAAAAAATATAACCTACAAATTTGTTCCTCGAAAGCACTTTAAAAGCAGTCAGCGAAAAATTTTTGGCTGTAATTTTCTACAGCCGCTTCATGCAGTCGCTGCATGCAGCGCTGTTGTCTAACGTCAACGCTGTAGAAAATATACAGCCGCTTCAAAGGCTGGATTCTGTTAGACACAAGCATTTAGTTAAAATAGGTTTGAATTCGCGCTGAAATTTTCTTGCGACATAAACCCATCGTGTAGAAATTTTGCTTTGCTTTTCAGACGTCGGTCCTTTATCACTAAATCCTTAACTTTTTCTACCATTTCTATATTTCGAACTTCTAATGGCCTTCCACCTCTTGGATCGTTCTGAATGGATTCTCTACCCAACGCAACTGCTTTGGCCAAAATTTGACTATAACGGCCAATCATGGTTATACACTGCCGTCATTTTCTCCTGGATATTTTTAAGAGTATTCCCTTTTTTGGTCAAAAAATTTATTAACATTTCGATGTTTTAGCTTTAAGTTATTCACTTTCCACTTTTAAAAGTTTAATAACTCCTATTTTTTGTCAAATGAATTGAATTTATACACAGATGTGTCAAAAACTTGTCAATTCAAAACTGTTGAAAATCAACAACAGGCGCTTGCGTTTCTGACGGATAACGCGTTTGGATCAGCGAATCGTGTTCTTTTCTGAAAATGATTCATCCCTTCCTCTAATAGTTTTGGATCATGATTTGATTTTCGGAAATATAAAATGTTTATGTTTTGCTTGTTCGGATCAGGATTAGAGGGAAATTTAACCTCAAATGTAACTTCGTTTTCGAAGGAATTTTCCAAATACGTTTCAAAGGAGTGTTCTTTTGTAACAAGAACAAACGAATCATGATTCTCTAAACATGTTCAGATCGGATCAGGATCATTTCAGAAACGAAAGCACCTCACATAGCTATTTTATTTCATGGCTAAGTAGATAATTATTAAATCTCCCCCCGTACAAATATCCACATAGTTTTATTCTATTTATTATAAACGTACTTGTGTCTAACAGTTAGCATCAGACCGTACGCCTCTCTTGTCTTTAATTTTCCTCTCCTTCATTCTCGTTTCATAAAATAATCTATTAATATTGAACGTAAATCTTTACTTATCTTCTTCTTTCACGTTCGTACAAACTTTGTTAACTATCTTTGCATGTCGCGACTACATCAGTATCAACGTCTTCATCCTCGCCTGCTTTGCATTTTCTCTTTTCTCTTTCTTTATTCAAAATTAAAAAATGTAACTTTTATAAAAAATGCTGGAAACTTGGTCCAAGAAATGCGGCAAATTATAAAACGCTTCGCGAAAAACCAAACGCAAATATGGTACTAATTGCGACATCACGACGGAAGACCTTAATCATTTCTTTCTGAAGGTCGCCAATGATATTTCCATCACAATACCATCGTCTGAAATTCCACCTACAGACAGACTATTAGGGATTTCATTGATTAGGGATTTCATTGTCAAGCACCCCCTACACTACTTCAAATTTAGTGAAGTATCAGAAATATGGATAAGAGACACTGTAAATAATCTACAACCCAGCAAGTGCAGAGACGAATGTGGTCTGACAGTGGAACTGTGTTAAAACATTTCAGTTCCTATTCTAACAAAACTCGTGCTTAAAGCTGCACTCGTGGCCCCAATTCATAAAAGCCGTGACGTAGCAGACATAAATAACCACAGGACGGTCTCACTATTACCTACTCTTTCTAAAATATTGAAGTCACTGCTTTCCACACAACATGGCACGTTCCGGGAAAGCAATAAAATACTTAATGAGGAGCAATATGGATTTCGACGTGGCAAATCGAGAAAATAGATGGTTCTACAATTTGTGGAAACATGCTTACAGATCTTTGAATCCCAAACGTATATTTTCTGGACTTATCCAAGGCGTTCGACTGTACGTCATTTGAAGTTCTACTTAAGAAACTATACATGTATAATCTACATCCGGATTCTTGCAGGCTGCTGACATCTTTTCTTTCAAATAGACTTCAGGCAGTAAAACTTAACAAAAATACTTCAGAAGAACAACCTATTACCTGCGGAATGCTGCAAGGGTCAATACTTGGCCCATTGCTCTTCCTAATCTACATCAATGACCTCCCTAACTATCTAAAACATGATGCTTATGAAATTTTATAAGCTAACGATACGATTATCTACCAGTCGGCTTCCAATCTTACGGAACTTCAACGTACCATCCAGTTTGTCGAACAACGTCCCGTAAATTGATTTAACATCCAACAACAAATTGAAAACAAACGAGGGGAAAATTAAAAAGGCCATATTTACCACCAGGACTCTTCCACCAAACTATTGCGATAACCAACAAACCAAATTCTTAGGAATTGACCTTGACCAACAGAAGGAAAGCAATTAAGTAAAAATATATTCACCCTACGGAATCTTCAAAAGCTTATATCTACGTCGGGTCTCTGTATATTTTGCGTTAATTCAAACACGCCTAGCGTACGGCATATTATTATGGGGTTACAGGATCTGTAGACATAAAATATTTCATCTCCAAAGAAACGCCGTTCGTATCCTGGCTGGAGTAGGTTTTAGAGAAGGCTGTCGCTCATATTACGCTATAATGAAGATACTAACTCTACCCTGTTTATTTCTTTTCTGCTGTTTAGGAATAATATTTCTAATTTTTCATAAACATTAGAAAGGCACCCCAACTAAGAACTCAACAATTGAGACTACTCCTGGCAAACGAAACTGTTTTTTGGATATTCGTGGTTTCGAAGAAAACCTAAACCATGTATCCGAGTAACCGGTTATTCAAATATTCAGTAACTCCTTTGCCAGTCATTGATATCCTACTTTTACTTCCTTTAAATACTTGTTTTTTTATGATTCCATTAGCTTTCTGTCTTTTCCTAATTTTCTTCTGCTCATTGATTTCCTTCTTTACTTCCTTTACGTTACTGTTACGATTCCATTGACTTCCTGTCTTTTCCTGATTTTTAGCTTCTGATTTTACAGCGATTCTTTTCTCGTCATCTTTCTTTATACGTCTTCCTTCAATTTTGTTCTTCAGTTTAATTCTCTTAGGCCCGATTTTACAATCGTCGGATAAGCACTATTATTGGTATAACCTGTGGTATACGTGACGTAGGTGTGACGTAGATATGGAGGAACATTAAAGGATATTTGGCGCACAGTTATTCCGTTCTTATTCCACGATTGTAAAATTGGGCCTTAATGTTATATCTGTAAGTACGTACACTTCTATTTATATCTCAACAAATCAGCTACGTGTATTATATTAAGAGGGCGAAGGATTGTCCTAAAGTCTTTATGATCTGCGTCCTGCGACAATATTTTGCTCGAACTCTTCCTAAAAACACTACTCTTCTTGTAAATTCTTATGATGTTTGTAAAGATTCTGTTTTACTTCTGTGGATATCAAACGAATACTAGATGACTTTGCATTATAGGTGATTTAGATCTCTGCCTCACACATTCAATTTCTGCCAAATCTAAATTATTGAGGTGATATCTCGTAGAACAGGAAAGAGGTCTAAAGAGGTTTAAAGAAGCAGCTTCTTCTCATTTCTAGGCTAGCACACGATGAATCTGTTCGCTCGTGTTTGGCCCAGAATTCCAATAGACCTTCGACTTTCCTGTTCGCTTATCCGATTTTACAGAATATCTTGGTTAACCCACAAAAAGATTCAGGATCAATGAAGAAATGTAGCGAAAAAGCGCTTAAAACTAGAAAAAAAAAGGTCGTGTCTAAAAAACCGTGCTAGGGGTAGCTCCACAATTTATTACCTGTTTCCAAACAAACAAATAACAATAAAATTAATCCTTTTACATTTTTTTTAGGCTATTGATGTAACACCTTACTGTTATTGAGCGCACCCATTTTATATATTGTTACGAATTCGGGGTTCGCGGAAAATTATCGTAGTTTATTCTCTAAACGTTTCAATGTCCACGGTAGATCAAAACAATAAAAGCACAAGAATAACGAGCTGCAACACTTGTCTAACACACTTCTGTAACTTAAACGTTCTACTAATCGCTAGATTCACATATCGCTTTCGGGATAATAACTGATTTAGAAAGCGCGCCGCTCCTCACTTTTATAAGTAATTCACTCTTTCGAGAATAGCGGCGAATAAGTATTGAACGTTCCAGTAAATTTTACCACCATCTAGGGCAAGTCTGAAAAGTATTGAAATCTTTGGCTGGTTCACAGACATGATGCATAAAAAAATGAAGTTATGTCTCTTTATAATTTGGCGATTCATTTTTAATGAATAGATTAATTTTTGTATACATACATTTATTAATTAAGTAAATAAAAGGTGCATCGTCAATTTCATTAGCTCGCCGAAAATTGTATAAAATCTAGGCAACACACAATGGACGAAAATTTCGGAAATTTAATTTGTTTATAACATATGCATATTTCGCATAATATTACAATACCGTTCGCACGTTGTGCGCCACGTACATTCTATTATTTGCTTTGTGTTCGACGTACGTACTTTTAAAATGAAATTGCGCGACCGAGCCGGCGATATCACAGCATCAGCAGCTTCATAGAAGGTTTCTCCATAATTACATTTGCTTTAATGTCACAACATATACGAGCTTGTATCGCACCACATGTTTTAAGCGGGACGATAAATCCTGATCATTAAAAATGAGATACTGTTTTAGTTTGCATCGCCAAGTTTATTACTTTGCAGTTGTTTTATATTAAATGCATAAGTATAATCTATTCTGATATAATTCATTCAAAAACATTGATTATTAATTTATTAATATATTTGAAATATATTAATAATTTAATAATGCTCGAAAAGGGCACTTCAATTATATGTATTTATTAAAGCCAGACGACAGCAAAGTATGGATTGTTTATGGGTTAAGCTGGGGTTGGCGTGCCGATTCTATAATTTACAAATATATTCTACGCAATTACCACGGCGGATCGGTGGGTGAACTGAATTAAACAGTAGAACTGTAAATAATGCAATACATTGCGAAGCATTCTATGTACAGGATTTTTGTTTATGTTTTGAACGGTACCTACACATTTTATTATTAGACATACAAAAAAATGTTAATTAAAGCTGGTTCTTGTCCGATGAAAATGTTAAATACGAAAGTTTTAGGGATTTACCTGAACCGCCAGAATTTACTAAAAAAAAGAAACAAATGATTATCAACTTTGTTATTTTAAATGGAACATTAAGTATATTTTCTCGAATTAAGAAAGACTTTTTTTCCTAATGTAGTTTGTCTATCTTTGGTCAACAAAACATTTTTTGGTAAATCACGTTTTGATCCTTTTTTTCCTTTTGATAAAGGAATCAAAAATACAGCAAAATGTCTAGTATCTTGTTTGGGCATTTCTTAGGATTATACTTAAAAAAACTTTTTCGTTTTCATTCTTATCTTCGTTATTATTTCTAGGTACTTCAGGGAATATGCCAGTTAGCCCACTTATCATTGGCTTGTTGGGCACAGCTGGTGTCTTAGCCGCCGGAGTGTGCCTAGTGTTGGCCGCGCTATGCAGAAGACATTATGCACGACCGTGCCATCGACCAGACAGTGGAAACAAACACGTTCCACTGGAGGTAATTCCAGCAGATGACCTCATCATCGACGGATCGGTCACCGGAGTTCGCAGTCCGGCGACTCCGGACGCGACGCTGACCGAATCCTTTCGTAACAGTTCTTCCCAGGAAGGATCAGATCCAGATATCATCAGAAATCAATATGGTACATACATACATAGTAGGTCAACTTGAAAAGAAATGCACATATTTTATAAAAACATAATTATACGATAGGGTATCTCGCAAGATATCTTTAGTGATGGATTTGTTTTATTATAGAACGTAGAAGTGGCTCGGGTTTTATGAAAATATATGAGCCTCCGCGCGCAAGACTAGACGAAGACAACGAGGACGACGGAGAAGAATACGATTTTCGACATGTTGCCAAAGAAACGCATATCCCTAATCAAACTGTGAGTACCCGCCCGCCAAATATTTTTATGTTCAAAATCAATTTGCAGGAATGAACCCTTACGACTATTTCTTTCCTGAAAGCGAAGCCCCTTCCCGCTTTTCCAATTTTCGACGGTCCCTCCTTTCAAACGTGCAATTAAATAACGTACACGAAGCTTTCCAAAAAAAAAGAGAGAAAAATGTTACGCTTACGTTATTGACTCTGATACACCCGAGACTCGATTCCCGCAGTACTTACGTAATACGTGACATTTGGAGCGCAGCCTGAAAAAAAGTTTCCATTTCGGTTCGCAGGTATACCGGAGTCTCCAGAGAACTGGAAGGCCGCAAGTAGCTACGATTCCCGGCACTCAGACCCTCACGCACAAATATCGGGGGCCCGAAGTCGTTACCACTTCGAATCGGATACAGGAAAGCTGCATCTAAGTGTACTGTTTTTATGATGTATTATATTAATGTATTTAAACTAATAAATTTGATCAAAACACAAAGCATTTTAATAATATTTATCTTATCCCGCCAAATATTTATGTATGTTAAATATAATCAAATCGAATACAAATTAATCAAAACATTCCAAGAGGGATGTTAAGAAACTAAACAATGGCAAACTGGACACTGACAAATGGAACAAACAGGAATATATAAATGAAATCATGTAAATGGATGTAAGCAAGGTGGAAAATTAACTTATATTAAAACTGTCGGACAAATGGCTGATCCCAGCCATACGAAAGAGTAGAGGCGAAATTAGTATAAAAATCACTGGAACAGAAGAGAAAAGTAGGACAACAAGAAAAATATGAATAAAAATATGAGAACAAAAACACTGAACATCAAGGACAACAAGAAGAAAAAGGAATGACATTAATATAAAGACTTGGATATCTTAAGCAAAGAGAAAATTGGAACACCTAAAGAAAGCATGAATAGCAACTATTAAAAAAGGATTATGTGTAATTAATAATATCTTACAATGTATACGAATAAAAGGAAAGGACACGCCATTAAAAAAAAACGAGGCAAAGATTTGGGGTACGAAATATAACTAAACGCTAGGGAATCATGGGTTAACACATCTTGTTAAATATATGGAAAAAAGGAAATGAATTCTTTACTATTTTATAACCCTTAAAAGAATAATGAAGATAGAAGAGAAGAGGAAGAGACTAGGAAATCACGAGCAAATTAACATATCTTCCTGAAGATATGAAGAAATTTGGATCTCTATAACAAGAAGAAAAAATCGAAGACTAGACAATAAGAGCTAAGATGAATTATATGAAACTAGTAAATACTATCATGAATGAAGCTCAGTTAATATGAGAATAATTCAGAATTGGGAATAAAAGACAAGAGAAAAAGAAAAAAAAAGATAAAATAGAATTCAGAATAAGAAAAACAACAAAAGTTCTTGTAAAATCAAAACATGTACAGAAAGAAAAGTAATAATGAAAAAAGGAACTGAGGAAATCAAGGCTGTCTTACACCCGAAATGGTAAAAAGTCTCAAGGTTCTAGTTAAATTCGAAGCATTCTTCTATTTCTTTTTTAAACTTTCTTTTTCTGTAAACTCTGCAAACTCGCTGCAAGCTCTGCAAACTCGCTGCAAACTCTGCAAGCTCGCTGCAAGTTCTGCAAACTCGCTGCAAAATCTGCAATAAGCTAAATTTAAATTTAGATTGAATTATTAAATTAATTTAAAAATATATCGATAAAGTTTCAATGGAGCTTCTGATTTGAATCGTATCAAAATTTTGATACAAAATTCTTCTTTAGGGTCAATGCTTTTCCTGCTGTTATGCTTTTAAAAGAATCTTGGCTTACTAAAAATCGGTTTCCACTTGAATCGGATCAAAATGTTCTTTCTGCAGCTAAATTTTAAAAAAATCTGGATGGAGTCTTTTAGATTTTCAGAAGCATTGGCAGCGTTAGCAGTATCGATCTTGAAGAAATGTTTATGATTACATTCTTCAAGATTGATACTGCTATCGCTGCTTCTGAAAATCTAAAAGAAACTCTTCTGTCTTTTAGGTTTCTAGAAGCTTTAGCAGCATCGGTCCTGAAGTCTTTTTATAATAAAGAACATAACGTCAGGAAAACAAAAATTAATGAACGTATTCAAACTGGAAATCGTTTTTTTTTAGAAATTCTTGAGTCTTTTAGATTTTCAGACGTATTAACAGCGGTAGCAGTACCTATCAATCTTGAAGAAATGAAGAATGTAATGTAATTATAAACATTTCTTCAAGGTTAATATTGCTAAGGAATAAAGAATCTTTATGTAATCATAAACATTTCTCCAAGATTGATACTGCTATCGCTGCTAATGCTTCTGAAAATCTAAAGACTCAAGAATTTCTAAAAAATTGATTTCCAGTTCTTCTCCCTATATTATACAAATACCTAAAGCTTTTAGAAATCTAAAAGCCCGAAGAGTTCCCAAAAAATCAATCTCCAGTTTGACTCGGATCAGAAGTTATCTTCTAGCGACTTTACGTTCTTCATTATAAAAGGATTTCTTCAAGGCTCAGACTGGGAATGTTTCGTTGAGGCTCAGTCACGTTTAAGGATTCTAGAATTCTACAGAATTACATTATATTATAACTAGAAGCACTATTGAAGATGGAGAGCGATTGGGGAGGCCCTCTAGTTAATTAATTTAATTTGTAGGACATTACAATGGATATCCATTTATTATTTCTTGTTTCCCATTTGCAGGCATTTAATGTATAATTTTCATTAACTTTTCATTTTGCTAATAGGTTTTCAAAGTTCAAAGTTGTGAACATGACCGACCAAAATAGAATATGATGTTAATTTCAGTTTTAAATATTGATGATTTTAATTTAATCCGAAAACAGAATGAAATTTGTAATTAATTTTTTATTGTTGCACTTTAAACATCAAACCGTTGACGGGTGATGAGAATTCTCCTGCATAAAACAAAGGACCCGTTACAATTTCATATGCAATTAAAACCGAAACGTATCGGGCGAATCATCGTCGATTTAATGAATTAATAGAGTAAAATAATCTGTCCGGAGCAGACCGAGCGGCCGAAAAAATGTTGATGAAGAGAATTGTCAAGTTCATCCCTGTGAGCCATTAATCTTGCGCTATTTAAAAGCGGCCCGGAAAATATTCACTGTTCATTTAGAATTCCTTTGATGTAAGTTTTTGCGAGACTGCACTCGCACTAACTACATTGAAGCAGAGCTTTGACAAAAAATGCAATTTATACGCAAGCTCGAGAGCAGACACGTGTTCAACACCTCCTTCGGCCCGTGATTTGATGGCATTTGTTGAATAAACCTAATTCCGGCGGTGTTTCACTGAAAACCAAATTCGCTTTTTAAATTACCACGAGATTTATCAGAGCTTCTATTTACATAATATTAAAAAGAGGACCTTGCTTCGGAGCTAAACAGATCAATACTACGTATATTCTGTGGACCACAGAGTACACTGTTTTAATATGTATTTAATAACATGGACAAATTCAATTAACTTTTACCAGAACTGCTATAGGTACCTACATAACATAACCTGACGACATTTGAAAAGATTTTATTCCCCAATTTTGAACTTGGGAAAAGATTCAAATATGAAAATGTAATCATAAACTATTAAGTGCATATTGCAAACAGACGTCGAGGTGATTCATTAAAGAAACCGGCTTATGCAAACGTAACTAAAAGCAAAGGATCCAAGAAAAATCGCGATGGGCAAGTGCTCCATATAAAATCGGAATTTCCAGTCTAAAACTGTATAAAAGGCGACTGAGTTTTACCTATGGGAGATGACACCCAGAGCTTTTAAAGTATTTCTGTTACAATAAATCCTCTTCTCTTAATTAATCACCTGATTATAAGCAATCATAATCTGCAACAGTTTCACTTAAATGTAATTTCATATTAACCTTGTCTAGTTATTCTGAAACAATTATATTTTTGTCAACTGAAATGAGACAAAAATTGCGTTTACAAAAGCAGGTCACGTAAATAAAATTAATCAGGGCATGGTTCATAATGTAGAATAAATGAAAAAAAAAAGAACAACAAAATTCAAAATGATTACATCATTCTCTTTTACGCAGCATGTCGAAATGAAAAAAGCAATCTGAAATTTAGCGCTTAACTTCGCAGAACGGTCCGCACATATCAATTTAATTTCCATTTGTCACAAACGGTGCCGACTTTACGACACTCGACTTTGCAAAACCACCGTCGTCCGCGCCAGAAAAGCGATAGGTATAAAAACGGACGGCGGAGTAAATTTCTGCTCAATTAAATTTTAATCTCCAAGCTAAAATACGGCTTGAGAAGTTAATATTCTAATTAAAATACTTTTAAAACTCGCGCACATCGATTAACTTCTGATACATAATCTTAATTAGCGGCCGCTGCCACTCTCTGGTTCAGACTTTGCTTCAGGAATTTTATTCGCCCGGGAGATCGGTGTGTCTCGAGTTATTTTACGGGGGCCAAACTTTTCAGACTGCTGTTAAATCGAACTATGCGAAACAAGTTTGCGATTTATCTAATCGACCATGTAGAAGCAGCAGACGTCGCTGGGAATCGTGACTATATATTATCTACTATAAGCAATCAGAGAAGTTACGATTCGTCTGATTACAAAACCCAAAGTCTCATTAAACTTAATTTTTCAAACTCCAACTTTTAATTCTGCACTATCAGGATCAGATATTTTATTTTCTTGTTACTTGTGCTTATGTAGAAATATCAGATACGGCAGATTCCTCATGAAACAATAGGCCTATAAATCTTAATAAACGTTTATTCGAAAATGCAAAAGCATTTGTTTTCTCTTCGCCTAGCTCGAATTAATGTATGTGTAAGAAACCAGCATTTCGTAAATCATTAAGTTCAATGTGTAAGTTAAATTCGACCACCTAAAAAATTAAGTAAACAAACGACTAGTTCTATCAAAGGCTTTGCCATGATGAGTCAGGGGTGACCTTTAAAATAAAACTGCGCTCGGAGAATACCAGCTGCATATTGTAATATCAAACAGTCGCCGAGATGATTCATCAAAGAAAGCGGCTTATACAAACATAACTAAAAGCAAACGAATCAGGGAAATCACGATGACTCACAGGACAAGTGTTCCATACGCAAGACTTTTCATAATCAGGATTTCTGGTCTAAAACCCTATAAAAGGCGACTGTGTTTAACCGTAGATATCGTACAGCTAGTAGCCGTATCATCGTGAACATCTCCCCAAGACCCAAGGCGTAACTACTAATTAGCATTCGATGTATGTCATAGTGAGTGATCAAAGCCCGATAATCAGTCTGTCTCACTGTATCTAGTACCATGGTTTGGGTGAGAAAACATTAATTTATTTGCCAAATAGTTATGTTAATAAAAACTAACAACTGTTTTAACTGATTTACAAAATGCTGACTCTTTCGTTATAAGGTTATTTTTAATTTGTTTTGAAGTAATCTTTAATTACATTCAAATTTTACATTTGTCTAAATTGTGCTCTTTAATCATTTGATTGAATTATTATATCGCCTTAATTGTTAATCGATTATCTATGATACTGAATTATTGTTTTTTGAGAAATTCGCTCTAAGCCAAATTCCTTAATTTGATTTGTAATTGTTTTTAACTATTTTGAATATATACATTTATAAATTATATGCAGTGGTGGGCACAGTATAAGGAATCAGGTAGTAAGGAAACTCCGATCGCTTTTAGTGACTAGTTTTTCTAGGCGCATGCCCACGATAAACTAAAATGACGACTAGAAGTGGAAACGTATGTGTTATCAAAAGTTGCAGCAGAAAATATAATTCTGCATATAAAGTAACGTTGTTTAGATTCCTAGAAGAAAAGAATCGGTAAACCACCGGGAAACATAATCTGAAATATCATACGTATAATGTATCAATAATTACACTTTAATAATTAGTGTAGGAATTGTTTTATTATTGACGTACGTAATACTTTTTTTTCAATACAATGTTTATAATACTTGGACATTCTATTCTCATTCAATATTTCTTACCTCATGCACATTTGAAACTACCGCTATTTCCGCCAACAAGATGGCCGAAGGTCAAAGATATTGGTTACTCTAACATCAAAGGCGCCGACGGAGAGTTTCCCTACTGCCTGGATTCCTTATACTGTGGTGGCAGGCAAATGTTAAATATCATTCCATACAAAGGGGACATTGAGAGCAATATCTGGCTAAAATAAACTCAAGCCAGATACGTATAAACAAAGGAATTGTTACCTTAGTTCTTTCTGGTTATATTAAAATTTTGGTAAAAGAGTGAGGGAGAAGAAGTGGAAACTGTTGTAGAGTTTTGACATAAATTAATAAAAATTCTCTCTCACTCTCGACGTACTATCCAGAGGAGCATAGTGTCTCGACGAGGCCTTGTAAAATAGATAAAGTTGAAAGTAAGGGATAATTCATCCCCTTTCTTTCATCATTTTTAACCACCCGTCCCTCACAAACATACTAATGTCAAACTGGATGAATGTTCACAAAATTTACAGAAGACCAAAGGAAAGAAATTGATGGAAAACAGGAAAAAATTTGGAAAAAGCGCACAAGATAAATCGGAAACTATTCTACGAAATCTCCTAAGCCTCAGAAAGTTACAAGCAAATGCAGTTAAAAGAAAAGAAGAAGTAAGAAAGAAAAATATTGGCAAAAGAAAGCGAAAAAATTAATAAAAAGGGGAAGCTTTCGAAGAAAAAGGAATAAAAATGCGGCTAAAGAAGGAAAGGAGAATAGTGACCATCGAAGAGGAAAAAGAACGAAGTAATGGAAGAAGAATACAAACTATAGCCGTCCTCCATTTACATTCACTTCACCCAAAATCAAATCGTTTTGATTTTGAACTAAATTGATTTTAAAGTGAACAGAGAGATTCTTAAAGGAATGATGTTTTGGAACTAAAATTAACATAACCTCAAAATACGTATGAAATCACATGAAACTGATAACTGATTTAGAAAACCGGCTTGATCAATACGGGGTGCGGGAGGGGAAACTCAATCACTTCGTCATCACTGATCGCCAATTGAATAACTGCAAATGGAATGCAATCAGTGATTTTTAAGTGAATTTGAATCGATTCGTGTTTAAATAGGCTGTAAACGGAGGACGGCTTATATTAAAGGTAAAGTTAGGAAAAGCTCCCAGGAAGGACGGATGTCAAGTGTAAAAAAGGTAAAAGGAATTACTGAACAATACCAAATGGGAAGTCAAGTCATAAGAGGGAGAAAACAGGAAAGATTACGGAAACTACAAAGGAATAATATACTAAAAAGAAAACCAGAAAACTCCTCCATCTAATTTGACATCAGGAAATGGAAAGGAATATAAGTAAAACAAATAGCGAGAGGATGTTAAGAAACGAAGGCTATCAGGTATTAACTTACGCGGACGATTTTCGAAAAGACTAGGCCAAGCAGGAACTATGACAAGTTGTAAGGCACTTAAGGAGAAACTAATTTGGTTACGGAAGAAACAAATCAAACCACAAGCGTATCACAAGATAAACAAAACATGATCGAAGAGGAGAGCCAATTATTGGAAAGAAGATATAGTTTGAATAAGTTGACAGTTTGTAGACAGAAGGGGGATAAAGGCAAGAAGATAGAGATAAGGCAGACAGAGTAAAATTTTAAGTTCAAAGAGTTGTGTCAAAAGGCGCTAAGCTGCAATTATAGAAGACATTAAGGAGACCAACAATCTATGCTCTACGGAAATAACCTACTGAAATAGATGAATGAAAAAATATGGGGCCATTAAAGAGAAAAATAAAAAACAAGACGGATTTATAAAGGAAAGAAACTGGAAGACAGAGAAGTCCGGAAGCCAACGAGTTTGTTCGCAGAAAGAAAAATGATTCAAGTTGCGGATAGTATGACTAGAACATCTAGGAAGGATGACAAGGCAAAGAATTTCAAAAAAACGAAGGATGTAGAGATTGATGAGAAAATTGAAAGAAGGATGGTATGACGAAGTACTTAAGAATTCGAAAGTACATATTAAAATTCTTTCCAGGGTTCTTGTTTGTTAAAAAACATAAAATTTTTCAGGTAACGTTTCTGGAGACTTACCTGATGGACCTACTTTTTCACGTGGAATTCACTGGAACTGTCATTGAAGACACTCTGTATATACATGTGCTTATCCTTACTTTCCTTGCTCTATCTAGGAGCACAATCAAGTTGTTGTGAGGGGTAGGCGAAGTATTTGCACTTCTTAAGTGTCAGAGACGAGGGGGTAAATATTTAAAAAGCGGGATTTATAAACGAATTTCCACCCTCTAAGTTAGTTCCATCAGTCGCCCTGACGTATTCATCCAAGGTAAATTGGTCCTATCTGCTGCGGAAGCGTTTAATCAAATTCAATTCGTTGTCGAAGCCAAGGACCGATTGGATAATCCTTTCTGGCGTTAGTTATGAGGTACTAAGTATTTTCATCAAGAAGAGTTGCATGTACATGATTTGAAACGAAAGTAAGTAGGTATATACATTGCGATTATTCAAAAGTCACAGTTAAATAAACACGTTGTATGTCGCTTGCATTACTTTTAATATTCATATTGTTTTTCAGTTGTAATTTTTCTTGAATGCATTTTCATAAATTTGTTTCCACAATAAAGTATATGCACAATGGGTAATTTTTAGTTATAAAGTTATAAATTCTATTTTTGTTTCTCCGCAAAGCGCAGTGTGCGCCCATAAAATGCACACTTTTAAAATATAGCCCTAACGTATCGCAAAAGTGTAAGGCGTTACGCGACATTAGTTTTGCGGCAATGCAAGTAATATATACATATAAAGGGCGAAACGTATGCCAGCACGAATAAATAAGACTCCACTTAAAAGATTAAATTTGCACATATTCGAGTTCGCCGGCGAAGACAATTTTCACGGGCCATTAATAATAATGAAATTTTGTTTACTCAGACACGAAGCAGCTTTTTTTTTAATATCGCGCTTGGTGGTGATCATATTATTCGCGTGGTTTTTCTTCTGCTTCTTCTTCCACTTGTTTGGGGAATGAGCTGTTTACCCTCGCTCTTCTCCGCCGACCTATTTACATACGTGATGCAATAAAAGTCTGCATTCGCACATCCGGCGAATTTTGTCGTTGAGAAAGAGAGAGAGAGAAATCGACCGCGTAAGCCTAAATTTTTAATGTAAATTCGCATTGTATTGGCATAGGGCGTCAGGGAAATACGAAAATTTCTATTAAGTTCCTCTTTTATCGTTTTATCTTCCAATAACGATTTCATTACGTAGTCACGTGTATAATATAGGTTTCCGTTTGTGAAAATTTCAAGAACCCATAAATAAACAGCATAAAATTGATTCTATATTTCAGATGTTATAGCCGAAATCCACTTCGACTTATTTAATAATAAATTTCGAACACATTCTATCGAATACATGATGCGTTTCTAAAATTTCACATTTATTTCTTTCAAATTTTATTTTATTTACAGGCAATAGGGAATTAAATTCGATTAGAACAATTTTAGAAAATAAGTCGAGTTATTTAATAAAAATAAAGATGGATGAAATATGTCATAACTATTTGATACGAGGAGCGTTCAGCTATACCTTAGTACGAAAAAAATTTACGAGGACGCCTCGTTAGGACTTGTCATGAGGTCAGTTTCGGTTCAATGCAATTTGATCCTTCATATTGACCGATGATAAGACGATCTTCTCGAGCAGCAACTACGAAATTGTTTGATTTGGAGCACCTCAACAGTTTTTCTCACCAAAAAGAGGATGAGACACCACGTTCGCGTTTATATTGAAGTTGTTTCTTCAAACTACAAAGGCAAATTCTAGAACAAGTGAGCTTTAGCTTATTGGGACTTGTCACGAGGTGATACTGCTACCTACCTGCAGGCTGCAAGCTCATGGGAGGGCAAATTAAGTTCGTCCCAAATGCCGGCTAATTCAGTGGCACAAGCGAGACCATACGAGACCCCAAAACAAAGGGGGGAAGTAATCTAAAAAAGTCACCAGTTAATACACATATGTCTTTATTTATAAAAGAGAAGGATCTTCAACTCTTTCGTAAAAGGTTTCAAAAATGAATTAAATGTTCAACAAAATAAATAAACAACGTAAAACGCCAAGTGCGGGGCCAGCTTTCGTTTATATAACAAGTAACAGCAATACAAAATAAATCTACCAGCACGCATCAAATAAATGATTGGTTGCGCCAAGATAAAACTAAATTATCGTAAATATTTGCAAGTTCTTATAAATAAATCAAAAGATCCACCACCTTGTAATACCTATCTAATCGCACTTCACACTTGCTGCTTTAGACAAAGATGTCCGGGTACCATGGTCTAGGAGCAGCGTCAAGTACGTCATTCCACGTCTCAGTAAGGTGTCTCTTATTTTTGGTTGTCGGAAATTAAACAACAAGTTGGTGAAAGTAAGTCCGATTGACCGGGGAGGCCTTACCGGTGCAACAGGAATTTTCTACTACACCAAAATATCTCAGAGAAGACTAGCCCCAAGTAAAAGCCTAAATAATGGAAGAACGAAAATCAACGTTAGAACCTGAACTGCAATAAATACCTGATTGATTTGTGATAGTCACGCGTCAAAAAGCAAATAAAATTGCTTCACTTTCACGTAGGGTGCGTCTTTCAGGACACGGATTACGTATAGCTTGCTCACAAACGAAACAATTTGAAGAAATTACACACTGGCTACCAAGCCAAGGAAATAAAACGCTGTGCATTCTGGTTAAACAAATACTGGCACGATGGTACTTGATTCTGCGCGGATGTCAGACCAGAGAGGGGTAACTGATCCATATTGACCAATGATAAAATTCCTTTAGAAAATCCATACTAGCCAACGATGTGAATCAACGACGACATAGAGACAGAGCGCCGTTATGTCGGTCATCTTCGAGTATTTTATTTTCAACAGAAAAATACACTGTAACCATACCACCTCAGCTTCGGTTCAATACAATATGATCCTTCATAGTGTGTGTTCAGTTCACCTCAACAGTTTTTCCCATCAAAAAGAATAATAAAACACAACTAATGCGTTTGTGTTGAGGTTGCTTCTTCAAGCTACACAGGCAAATTCTGAAGCAGGCTGTTAACCAAAATGTGAGCTTTTTATACTCTTGTATATTGAAGATAAACTTTGATTTCGGCAACCGATTGATACAATTGATGAAAGTTACAATTCAAGAATTTTACAGCATTTTTTCCGAGTTCAATAATGGTAGTACCTTGCTTCAAAATCATTCTGTAGAAATGCCCTAAAGTTGAATCCTAAATTAACAAATTCCGTTGTTATCAGTCTTACAGTTAAACAGAGACTATTATTTTGGGCAATGAATTGATTGTTTTGTCAACCATGTTATCGTGTCGTTTTTGTGTCTTTTATTTGAAGCAACATAGGTCTTCTTAAACCACCATTGGATAATATTCCACCAGTTTTATCTGGAGAATGGCTTCAAAAATGCAAGCAAATTGGAAGAAGGCAACAGAAAAACAGGAAAGGTAGCAGCACATTATAAGTTCTGATTAAATGACGATATTTCATATACTCGTATAATACGATAAGTAGTCAATGTTATGCCGATTATCTTTGTGGTGGTGGTGCTACGAATGTAGTACTCGGAGGACTATTTAATAAATCAAATCCCTCAGACCCGTTTTAGTACAATATTCGATGTAATTTGTACTAATCCAATAACCGCTGCAATTTTTTTGTAACCATGGAAATGACTAAAATTAAGTTTTTCCATTCGTTAATGAACATTAAATGACAGATGAATTAAAGAGTCACTCAATCGCTATTCTCGAGAATAGAGTTAGCGTCAAATAGCGATTGATATTAATTATAGAGTTCTACCATGGATCTTTAAATATAGAAGGTTTTGCTATCTACCTGAAGGCTGCAAATAGAGGGAGGGCAATCTAAGTTCGCCCCAATGGCCGGCTAACCCAATGGGACTGGTCGAGCTTATACGTGACCCCAAAGTAAAAGGGGGCAGTAAATAAAAATAAATGAAAGTCACCAGTTATTGCACACTCGTCTTTATATGTGCGGTGATTGAGCTTGTAACAAAATAAGTCCACTGCAGGACTAAATTAATGAACGATAAACATAAACAAACGTAACACGTTTGAATTGGCTTCCGGTTGGAACCGCGTTATGTTGACTTCTTCTACTGCCGACGTTTCGTTCTCCATTGCAGAAGAACTTCCTAAGGGCAACTGCTGCTGCTTCCAGTCTCAACGACTAACGAGAAGCAGCAGCCCTGAGGAAGTATTTTTGCAATAGAGAATGAAACGTCGGCAGTAGAAGAAGTCAACGTGACCGGTTCCATTCGGAAGCTAATTCAAACATGGACGACGACTGCGGAAGCCTTCAAGTTAAATTAAACGTAACGCGTTAAGTGAAATTGAAACACGAAGCACGGATCCAGTTTTCGTTCACAAAGATAATAAATAAACGGTGAGCAAATAAAAATCAGATCAGAGTAGGCGGTGCAAAGAAAATGTATGTCTGTGATTAAATAAGTCAATAAATTTGACAGTCCATGAATGTATTGCATTAATTAATTCAGTTAATCACAGACATTGCACCGCCTGCTCTAATCTGACTTTTTTTATTCACTTTTTATTAAATCTAAGTAAATATACATACACGCATAAACTGTGTTTAGTTGCGCCACGATATAAAAAAAATAACTAAACGTCAAGGTTTGTAAAGCCTTGCAAATAAATCAAAAGATTCAACCTTAATTTGTCCCAACCTCAAACTGTACTTCGTCGAGTCTAATAAAGTGCCATGCGGTTGTGACGGCCAAAAAGTGTGGGTGACTACGCTTCATCCAACGTCCCCGTGCAAACTCGCCTTAACTTGCACGGCACGCCTTGGAACTGGTTGGCTGATCTGTATCCGTTCGGTCGTTAACAGCATTGCCGAAACCAAGATCATTCTCTGATATGACGCCGAAATATGCCAGCAAGTTGAACCACGAATAAAAATCTAATTAAAAGAATGAAAAACAACGTTACGATCTAAACTGCGCACAAAGTTTTCTTGTCAAAATTACTTGATTTATTATTGTTGATCAGGCTTCGAAAAGCATACGCAAAATGTTTGTATAATACGTGGAATGCTTGTATAACACGTGGAATGCTTCCTTTCAAATCACGGGACAAAACTCCGTTCGTCTTCATTTCATAAGCGCAAACACTCAAGAGACCAAACAACAAAATGATTCCAGATCAGAACCAACTCGCCTACATTCCAGCGTGTCTTACAGAGTACTAACTGTGACATGCACGCAACGAAAAATCAAAGCAGGATAGTAGCCACATGCTTCGAACCGACCTATAGCAAAATTCCTGTGAAAATCGATAATTTCGATCGAGAAGAACATCGGTAAAGAAAATATGGCAACTCCAAGGTGCCTACCGATTTGACAGCCACACTGGAACAAAATGCGTTTTAACGGAAATTTCTTTATACCTAACGAACGTTTAAAAGTAACGGAATTTTACACTGTAACAGTTTTCTGCTTCTAAAGCTCATATACAAAGTTTTATCGCTAGATATCAGTCGTAATAGGAAAAAGCAACCATAACGGGAGAAAGTTGGCTTGGAAAATTCATACGAAGGAAGAAAAGCGTGGATAGTTCATACCAAGTATTCCGCTCCTTCACGACTACGATTCTCATCACATAAAGAGTAAGTTCTTAGATAAAGAGCGTTGTTATGAAAAATCGCTTAGTGTGAGCACTCCGGACCTTATCCTTTTCAGGATATGGGAAATCATCAAGGAAAAAGGTGTGGAAAGCTAACATCAAGCATCCTGCTCTTTCAAAACTACGCTTTCAATCTGATAGATAAAATTCAATGAAGGAGCGTCAACATGAAAAACCGGAACACAGCTTTTTCCTTTCATCCGTGGAAGTGGGAAATCATCAAAGAAAAAATCATGAGAAGCTTCAATCGAAGCTTTTCTCAACTCAAAAAGCGCAAGTTTTTAGACAATAAGCAGAACCAAAATATGCCTTTGCCCTCCATCTGAGGATGAGTAATCATGAAGCAAGAAAAGCGTAGAAAGCTCACGTCGAGTGTACTATTTTTTCGCAACAATACTTCTCATGCGAGGAAACACAGGTTCTCAAATAAGAAAAATTTGTCAAGCCTGTTTTTGTCTTTCATTTGAGGATGTGAAAGTCAGAAGAATTTTGGACATGGAAAGCTCACATTATGTCATCATTTGCATAACCTTTCTTTTGCCTTTGTATATAGATGTGGTTTTCAACTACTCAACTACTGTATTCTTGATAGGTCTTACTTTCTGCTTCGGGTTTTGAAGACAAGGTTTTGCATGCGATGAAGTAGTCAAGATGGCAATCAAACTAAATTATTTAAAAACGTCTTTTGTGCTGTGATTTGTTGCATTTTCCGTATTAAGGTAGGTAAATAAATTAATGGATGCTCTTTGCTTAGTTTTACAACAAAATTGCTCCCTTTTATTTGGTAATATTTCATCTGCTATAGCAAGGAGTGCAATTTAATATTCTAATGATATCGTACATTGTAAATAATGGAGTTACATTTTGCCACATAAATTAAAATGGTTGGTTTTAATTTCTGAAGCTTAATCTTGCTCTCTGAAGGAAGTGAATAAGCTAAAGCTCTATTTACTTTGCTTAATTCAGGGAATTAAAAGGTCTTAATTAGCGCTGAAAATTCTGCTGCACTTCCTTTCTCCTTGGAACTGAATGTAATGTACAAATTTAAACTCGTCTTTGGTTCGAATTATTTTAAAGAAGGTGGCGTCGCTGGAAAAGAAGAAATCGTAAGGCTTCCGGTTTTTCAAGCGCGCAGTGAACAATGCGCCGGTTTGATTGCTTCCGCTACGGCCTGCAACAACAATAACAACGCCGTCGCGAAACACTTTGAATACGAAACCAAGTGAAACACCTCGGACGAAGTAATAATGTTTATTGTAAATTCGAGTTTGCGGCAATTTTCCGGCATTATCTGCAACACAGCTGGCGGTCTGCAAGCTCCCGCTTGGTCTCCTCCTATCTCACCTCGTTTCTCTTGAAGTTTACATCTGCTGCTTATATATAATTCTCCAGGTAAGGACTCAACTTAAGAGAGATATCCAAGTTGCCGCTTGAAGTAGATAGTATTTGAGCTCACCAAGTTTATCTGTATAAGTCTTAAATCTACATAATTTAATAAGAGAATTTCTGTACAAGTGTAAAGGACAAGAAGACAAATTTCTGTGTAAAAACCTGTAGGGTCTTATCATATTCAAGCCATCCTCTTCTTAATCATTTTATTTTCATTGCAGACGAATTATATCTTCACCATCAAATGAGATTTGTAGTTACAATAGGTACAACTTAGACAGTTTAAAAATGAAGTTATTAAATAAACCGAAAACGATGTTCCAAGTGATTTAAATTAATTTGAAGTTTAATTTTAATCTAATCGCCGTAAGCTACGTAGGAACAGCAATTTCCTCAGTTACGTAATTACGTAAAAGCAAACTTAACGATATTACACGAGCGATATCACCTCTTATCTCATAGGTCGAATGTAGCGATGCCTCTTAATGTTGCCAAACGCCCGCCGTATTCGGTTTTATATGAAATGTGTTATCGTCCCCGCTACATTCACGGTAGCTAATATCTTTCGCCCCGTACAATGAAGAAGGGCGTCAGAAACAAATTCGGGGCGCATAAGCGCAAATTGCGCGGGCGTAATAAAATAATAAAACAAACGAACGCGATTATAAATAAAGTTGGCTCGGCGTTTCGCCTCCCCTGACGGTAATTACGTAAGTACGTATAGTTGAGAACAAAGTTTGTCTCATGAATTTATATGCAAATCGAATATATAGACGCAAAATTGAGTTTCTAGAGCCTAAAGCGTGGAGATTAGGAGCTAATGGATTATTTTAACTTCATGCTTAACCTCCGCTCACGTACGTTGATACCAAACCACCACCAACCACTTCGAAGACATAGGCATTCGCTGACGCTAAAAATTAAACCTTAAACTAATTCACACATTTTTCTCAAATTAAGCCTGGAGTGATTTTTTAAGGAAATTGCGATTTTTATTAAACACCCTTCGTATCTTCACATTTTTCGCATGATACTGATAGATTCTTTTAATCTATTTTCCCAATACTCTTTGATTTTTTACAATGAGTCTTTTTGAAATATACTCGTATGCAGCCTTAGCTGGAGTGGGTGATTTCCCTCATTCCATCTCTATTTTCTAACAACGCCTTCCAGTTCTTGTTATCTTTTTCTTCTAAATTCTCGGCTACAACCTCGCCTTTTTATTTCTTGGTCATCCGTTATCCTCTTCCGTTTCTAAATGCTTCCAACGCAACAATTTTAATTGTACTACCTCCATCCTCTCCAAGTGAACGAGTTACTGCCACCTTCTCGCTTTAACAACATCGCTGATGTTGTTCTTATACCTACCACCGTGTACACGACATCGTCCTTTTCTCTCTCTTCCAAATAATCTTCTCTTTTCGCAGGTCTCTAATTTCGGCGGTTCTTCTTGCTCATAACGCATGTTTTTCCATCATTTTCTATTACTTTCTCCCATCTTTCTTGAAAAAGTTGTATCCGCGACGATAGGGTGAGTTCTCTTTTGGAAGAAATCCATCGATCGACCCATTTCAGAACTCTTTCGTAATTGGAGAAGTGTATATCAACGAAATCGTATTGCATGGTTCGGAAAAGGTGGTAATTCAAGTCTTGAGATTAGGCTGGGTAGGAAAGCTTTCCATTCAAGCTCCAACAATGTTCTTTTCAGTTCTTGCAACATGAAATCGTGCGTTGTCGTCTAAACTATCGACTGCTGATTACTGGTGACTTTTTTCGCATCAATTCATCTTTCGGCCGGTACACATGTTGTTGGTACCGATTAGTCATTCGGTTTCAGTAGCTCGTAAAAACCTCCGCCCTCCTGGTCCCACCAAATGCAGAGCGTTACCTTACAACTTTATGACTATGTACATACATATATAGGGTCCGGCAGTCAAACCTGACGGTTTTAGTTTGAGTGTCACCCAAGGTAGGAGCAAAAAATTGGGAAGAAAACGGCAACGAAAGTTCCGCCAGCATTTCAATGTTCCTCCCCGCGGAAGGATTCCTACACGGAATTGTTGTGGGTGCAAAACTTTCGCACTACGTCTTCAGCTATGCCAAGGAGAAGGGGTGGGTCTTTTCAAACCGTTAGAACGGGGGAAAACTTTGAAGTCATGCGTAATGCTATGGAATCGCCGTTTTTGAAATACGTCTCTGTGACGAAAGCGCAATGCTCATGGCACCACTGCTCCATAAATACAAAACTTCCATACTTGTGGAATCGATTTACACCGTTTTCTTCTCAAATTTTTGCTCCTACCTTGGGTCACACTCAAACTGAAACCGTTAGGTTTGACTGTATTTCGTTTTGGCGTTGATGTAGATTGTTGGCCGGGATCCACCCACGACTTTATCCGCTTTATCATGTCTAATCTTCATTCTTCATCTATTTATAGTCTACCATAGTTTCTGATTGGCTGATCACCTGACCGATTTTACCGTCAGAGTGCGCAGTAAAAAAGTGGAAACGAAGGAAAGTAAGAAGCAGTCCTTTCAAAATGCGAACAGATTATTTCCTGCGGGTCTTGCCTTGGAAATTACAGCTCATTTTTTAATGTTCCTAATTGGTAAATTCGTGATCCATCTTCAGTTTTTCTGCTAAGAGGAAACTGGAAAACAATTATAAATGATTACGGTTAGGTATACAACTTCTAATATATCTATACTATATATTCTTCTTTTTTCCTGGATCTTTTAATCTCACTTTGATTCTCTTATAATTCTTTGGTATCCCGTGAATTTGTAGCCTTTTCATGCTGCTTTGACCTATGTCTGGAAATTCATATTCTCTTCTCCATTCTATTATATTGTATTAAAGAAATTATAACATAAACAAATACTCAGCAGAACATCGCCAACGATTAATGTAAACAAATATTATAAGGCGGTTTGCACCTTCAAAGGCGGCTTTGCCATCATGGTTCTGCTTTCGACAAAGTTGCCTCAAAGATACCGACAACAACATCTGCAAAATATCAAAAATAATTTTGTTCCTCGTGACAATTTTCTTCTTTCGAGGAATTTGGTAATAACAAAAAATCTTTTCCTAACAAAACGTGTTTTATGTTAGCGTTAACAGGTCTAGGAAACTTGCCCCACACATTATTTGCAATTACAACCATTGGATGTCTCCAAATTAAACCTTCTTTATTTAAACATCAACGACACGTTATTTATTATCTAAATTCAAAGTTATTTTTGCCTCAGATATGTCCCAAATCGGCCTTACCATTTTACTCCATTATCATATTGATCTGGGGGAACCGAATCCGATTTCTAGTAGACCATAAAGAGTGTCACATAAGGAAAGAGAAAAGTACTTCACGAAGCAACAAGAATACCTTACACATGAAATCGACAAGTATTTATATGCTCGAGTTCAGCCAAGTTCGAACAGGAGGTATTATGTAGGCGCTCTTCAGCATGCTTTGTTGATGGCAACGCCACTTTTGGCGGTGCAAGCTGCCTTATGACATTTGTTTATAACAACTCTAGGTAGGTATGGTATCCGGGGTCGCTCGCTGGTGATTCTGCCGTGTATTGTTTATGTTATAATTTCCTCCTTATAATATTGTAATAATTCGCAGACAGCAGCCGGCGTCAGTCTGTCTCTTGCGTCATCGCCGACGCGCCTTAGACCAGAAACTTCGGGTATCTCAAGATTACGCTAGCGGTGGAATCAACCCTAGACATTCCGTCGCGTACTGGAATGTTCGCGAAAAACAACCCTGGCTTATAAAAGCACGCGGCCGGTGAATGGAAGAGAATTCAGCGTTGGACAGTTCGGCACATTAGTTCGCGTTACACTTTCGCTCGGCTGTTAAAATAAATTAGGGATAAGCTTGTAAATAATTTAGTGTTAATTAGTTTGCTTTTAAATAAATTAGCTTATTAACTATTTCGTGTTTTGTTTTAAAATAAAAATTAATAGAACCCTAAAATCATTACAATATTCTATGTTAAAATTGACCACTAGACCACTAGACACCGAAGTCCACAATTTTTTTTACTTTTTCTTTTATCTTTCGCTTCTTATCTTCCAGTATTCTATTTCTTCACTTTTTGGTTTGTCTTTGCCTTCTTCCCTACTGGTTTAGTTTCAGCCCACTTTATATTGTTTTATCTCACTTAGGTTTCCTTACAGTTCTATTGGCATCCTATATATTCGCAGCTACGTTTCTTATTTTTTCTAAATCCCCAACATACTGTATTCCATGCTTCGATGATAGTCGTCATTTATGTTTGGCAGCTTGCGTCCTTTTCCATTTTATTCTAACCTCAAACAAAGAGTAGATAACTTATTCATCAGGAGACACTCCGTGTCGGCTCGCTTGATCTTTGCCGAGTAGTTTCTATAACCTTGACACAGTTGTCCCTTTAAATTAGCGTAGATGAGATACGGGGAAAAAGAACAACACAATGGCGTTGGTGTGCCATACAGCTTTCATCAATCAGATTATCACAGACACAATTTTTGTCTGGAAACACTCGATAGCATACGAAAGGACATTTAAATTGGCGTAAATATTTTCTCTTATCTCGTTTGCGCTTCCTTGTTCAAGTTGCTTCTCTACTACTCCTTGTCTCAAATTTGATTATGGCGCACCTGTGGAATTTACTATTAGACTTTTTTTAACTTACTCCAGTGAAATCTATTGTAAGATGGCTATCCTAATTAATGCAGCAATATCACATAGGTTAGAAAATGCATAAATTCATTTTATCCTATTGTCGTCAGTATCCCAAAATACATATTTTCTTTTTTCTTACTCTTACGGGTAGATTGATTTTCTTTATATTTTCCAGAGAATAAAACTATGTTTCTTTGCCCAAAAAATGTCTTTCATTTTTATTACAGTTTTCCCAACTAACCTACTGAATTATCATGGGAGATTGGTTGGTCAGAAACTTTATTTTCACATACCTAATATGAAGTTCTATTTGCATTCTTTACTTTGTTTTCTCAATCGTTTTTTTGTTTCTCAAACATTACGTCAGGTGTGGAAAGTAGATTCATCAGAACATAAATAAAGACAATAAAATTTTGAATTAGATTACTTGATTGATTCACTATTTTGGTCCAAAAAAAAAATAATAATCTGGAGGAGATTGTTAATTTTTCCAGAAAGATTGAAAAGCAATTTTGTGATGGAAAGCCTTTTGTAATTCAATAACGTGTATGTACCTAAGGAAACTGTAGATGAATTTTAGTTCATTAATCTGTTTTCGAATCAGTTATAGTTTTGACCTGTAGAACCATGTAACGACAGGAACGTGTTATAGAATATCGATTAGTGGTGTGATCGGAGATAAATTAACCAATATTAAGCCGACACAAGACGAAGTTAATTAACAGAGCAGTGAGCACATAACAGCGCCAGCTTAAACCTAAATTACTTTGGAGATTCAGCACCGATATGATCGTACAGCATCGCAGAAAGTTCGCAAGCATTCAGCTGCCTCTGGGAATAACATTGTCAGACCTAAACTGTATCGAAGAGTGACACGTGGCCCGAACGCGCATCACCGGCGTAATAAAGCTAATTAAGCTTCCGGCGCAGGTTCGCTTCCGTTTCCCGCTTCGGCAAACAGGGAACAATTTGACACAGTATCATCTATTTTACGAACATGTTCGATTTATTTGCACGTCGAAATTCTACAGATTCAACAAGAATATATTAATAGAAACCTTAAACATTTTCAATAGAAAGTTGTCTGAAACAGGTCGCTACTATAAACACCCAGAACTGAGAAGGTGAAAACAATTAGTGTTCCACACGCGAGAGGAAAAGATCGAGCCAGAAATGATTAATTATCGAGGACTAATGCAGTTGTTGCTTTCGGGGTATATGAAGAGATCGAAACTGCAGCTTTTCTACCTCCAATTTGTGATTTACGAACAGTTTCAATAACAACAAGATACTTCTCAACTTGTCTTTTACAATAACTACTGACTGCAAGCTTAGATTTGTGAAAGAATCGTCCTTTGTATTATTCTAGGCCATCAAAGGCAAAGTTAATTCAAGTTAACAATGACATTTAAATGCGATGTAATACTTAGAATTGTAGTTTTCGAAGCAGTATGATCTAATTGTGTTCCTTAAATGAGGTTCTTAAAGGCCAAATCGACTAACAATTAAGAATCCCATGTTGATTGTTGATATTGACTTTAGTATTTGTAAGGCATTTGTAATGATGATTGCTCTCCTCAGTGAATTAGTAAACACAAGGTACTGAATTATGGGCGATGTGTTACATACAAGCGTAGAATATATTCCGGATATAAAGGTAACATTTAAGCTAGCTGACCTAGGCAGAAAGTTAGTTGGTCGTTATAGTGCTGGCTGGCGTCGAGGAGTCGAAACATTTCTGCTATAGCATTACGCGGAAGACTGACTCCCCTTAATTAATTAAATCTAATTAAAATTTAATTTAGAACTTGTCCGGATCAGCCTACCGTGCGTGTTAACATATTTTGCGTCTTTCAAGGGTCCGAATTAAATTATGAATTCATGAGTTTTGGTTCCTGTTTAATTTGCGACTGCTACGACTTCAATTTGACACAAGGCAGCTGTAAACGTGTTTAGCTTGTTAATTATATTATACTTACGCTCAATTTTGTAATATATTTTTATTATACCGAGGACGTTTTATTACACGAAGATTGCTCAATTAAAACCTTCCTATCATAAATATTTTTAAAACAAAAATGTAATAGTTGTTAAATCAAGTTTCGAAAGTATTAATGAAAAGTCTGGTCTTACCCGACATTTAACATAATCTAGCTCATTGAAACGTTTCAATTCTTTGTCAAAGGTAATATCGTAATATGTATTTACTTTCTTCATCTGGATTTCAGGAAAACTATTTGCATTTATACAAGCTTTTCTGGAGTCTTTGTAAAAGTATACAAATCTTGTACAGCAGATTTGTCATAAAATTTACTTTTCCACAAACCTGTCACGCTTTGTTGCTGTATTTGTCACCAATCGCAGACGCACTATTCTCACCTCTAGTTTCTGCATGAAATTCAACAGAAGTTTCAATGTATCAATAAACCAGAAAAGTTAGAGGCAACTTGATATTTATTAAGAAAAATTGATAAATTTTTTCCATTACATCATTCTGAATTTCAGGAAAAGAATTTTTCCTTGAACTTTTGTTGATGAATGATGTATCTTGAACTCTTTCTTTAGGGTTAGGTAAAGGAAAGTGAAGAACAACCTTAGTGAGTCTTAAGAAAAAGTAGAACATGTTGAGACTTTTTTTTATATTTCCCTATGTCTAAGGACACAATAATCAATCGTTATTTATACAAAAAAGTTTTGAATCCACAACCTCCAAAACTTTATTCGTTAATAAAATTACATAAAGATAGCTACCCTATAAGACCTGTTGTATCATACAGCCCCAACTGTTAACTTTTCCAAAAAATTAATAGACATCATTCAACATCATACAAATTTCAAATCGAATCACAGTATTAAAAATTCTTATGAATTAATTAAGAAAATCAAAGACATACCTAACAAAGCAAAAATACTTTCATTAGACGTAAAGAATCTATTCCCTAGTGTACCTCCTACAGAAGCTGCTATTTTAGTAAAAGAACTCCTAGATAAAAACAACACTAATCCATTAATTAAAAATGAAATCTTAGACCTATTAAATTTATGCTTAAAACAAAATTATTTCCAGTTTAATAATAATATTTACAGTTGTAAAGAAGGTTTAATTATGGGAAACCCACTAAGTCCGTTGTTAGCTGAAATTTTCATGAACAATCTAGAAAACATTATATTTAAGAACCCGTTAAGTAAAAATATATTTTTCTGGCACAGATATGTAGACGATATCTTAGTTTGTTACACAGGTACTATAAGACAGCTGAATATATTTTTAGACTACATTAACTCCATACATAATAACATAAAATTTACCCTAGAAACAGAAAGTAACGGAAGCATAAATTATTTAGATTTAACAATAAAAAGAATTAATAACAAGTTTGACTTTTCAGTTTACCGTAAAGATACATACACTGACATAACTATACATAATAGTTCTTCACACCCTATACAACACAAGTTAGCAGCATATAACAGTATGATACATAGATTAATTAACATCCCCATGTCAAAAGAAAATTATGAAAAAGAACTAAATACAATAAAACACATAGCAAACAACAAAGCTTTTAACCCCGTAATAGCAAAAAACATATTAACAAAAAAGCTTTATGATAAAGCTATTTCAATGGTCTACTCTTGCATAAAAAATAACACAATTAATAAATATAAAGCAATAACATATATAGGCAAACCTACTGAAAAATTGTCAAAACTTTTAAAGAAACAGAACATTCAGCCTACAAAACTAATAACACTCTGCCCAAGTATATAAAAAATAACAAAGATCCAATTCCAAATAATAAAAAATCAAGTTAACCTGTGATGTGTGCCAAAAGGTATATGTTGGACAAACTGGAAGAAATTTTGATACTAAAATAATAGAACACAGAAGGTCATTTATTAATAATAAAACAGATTCATCTTTTGCTAACCACCTAATTGATATTAATCACTTTTCAAACTTTGAATTCAAAATCTTACATACTGAAAATAAAGGTAGAAAATTAAATTAATCTTTAGAAATTAATAAACTTAAAAACTCTAATTATTTAATAAATGACCAAACAGAATTAAATAATTCACCATTATTAAATTTATTTCGTAATTGAACATTTGTAAATATGTAATTTAGATAACTTGTTGATTGTTTTGTACATTTTCTTCTTTTTCCGTCTAATTAAGTTTTAGGTTTTTCAAATCCCTAGTTTTACACAGAAAAATATTTTACACAAACCACCGCTGTTAAAAATAAGTCCGTGTCACTGCATAATGAACCCTTCAAATATTTTTAGATTTGCTAACCCAGTTTCTTAGTATAGGATAATTATGGCAGTAGGTATAGATTATCCTTCAGTAAGTAAATTAACGCAGATTCAATACACATCTGACGAAGACACTGTGTGCCGAAACAATTGTCATGTTTTAAACTAATAAAAAAAAGTTGTGAAAATTCGCTATTTTAGTGTTTTTATTAAGTGTGATAATGAATTTTCATCAAGTAAAGGCCGAATCAATCCAAATTTCAAAAAAGTTTTACAATAAACTTTACAAACATTTCCGTTTCTAAGTTTCCAGTACGTACAGTGGTGGCCATTAAAGTCGTAACGCTGAATGCTAACCTTGCCCTTATTGATTTGCAATGGAAACAACGGCTATCGTTGCAATTGCAATTGGTTTAGGTCCCCCCCCCGCTAAGTGTCCTTCGAATCGTAACGATTTACTTAGCCACCGGTGTACAATTTGCATTTAGCATTGACTATCGTAAGATCTAATCACCCTAGCGTACTACAAGATGAAATTAAAAGCGTA
The DNA here is from genome assembly GCA_033060865.1 of Dorcus hopei. Lineage (NCBI taxonomy): Eukaryota > Metazoa > Arthropoda > Insecta > Coleoptera > Lucanidae > Dorcus > Dorcus hopei. The sequence goes on along the minus strand of CM065426.1, from coordinate 44,635,187 downwards.
AATTCGTTCATGATTACAACCCTCCGTGCATTTCCAAACATGGATGGGACACGTGTAACGAGAACAGCGTAAACGTACCATATGTATCATTTTAAGTTGAAAACGTACGCGCACGCTCTTGCTTTAAATACTTTTGATTTTTATAAGTACCATCGCCGGCACTAAAAACGAAACGAAAGGCTATAAATTCGTTCGAAAATGAACCTTATTGACTACCTATTTACTTAAGGCTATGGTACAGCGTTTCGTTTTAAGTGCGCGCGAGTCTAGAATATAGAGCGAAGTAAACGTGGCATAGTGTTTTTTTATCTTTTATTTTACAATGTAACTTGTCCTATCTCTACCGTCTTTCAAGTGTTAGTCCATCATACTCTTCTATGTTTCTTTCACTTGCTCTTTCAAACGTCGGCACCCCAACCCAACCCAAAAGAAATTCTCGGTAAAATTTTGTAATGTACTTACTCAAACGAACTTTTAATATATTTTTAATGGATAACTAATTTATTTATTAGTTAATTAGTTTATTATTAGCAATTCTGTCGAGCTCCATTCTCTGGCTTTCCAACTTACATACTGAAGTTCAGGGAAGTAAGACGTAATGTAAATTCGGTTTCTTGGACCGGCACTTTTGTGCTTTGAGTGCAGGTGGAACTGGAACGGTTTCGGCTACGTTTTGCATCCCTGCTGAAGTTATTTACTAATTTTATTCTGATGGGATTGACACGTAGTAAATTCCACTAGAAAACTGTATGAATTTTCATACAAAAACAAACTATCTAAATGTTTGTAAAATCTTCTTCCACCGTATGATAGGCAGATTAAACATGCTGTGGAAGTACCTACTTTTGTTCCCCTCGGGTTAAAAATGGTTTAAAAGTTCTAACTTACCCTAAGCCCTAGGCATTTAAATTGTTACATTTTCTGTATGCCCAGTGTAGTATAGATATGCCATCTCCCGGTGAAGTTCCCAAGTTCTAAAATCGATAATCCTCCGTCAGGACGATCTTATCCTGCGCAATTGAAATCCTGCTTTCGTAGGCAAGCCGCGTAAATGTGAGGGTTTGAAACCATACTACGAAGTTACACGGTGGTGTCCTCTATTAGTCCAATTTTCGCTTTGTCCTTCAACATAATCAATTTCGAAAACATAAAAACTAATCTTTGCAGTATACAATGTTTAGTTTCAAGCTATAAACTGTTCTATTCGAATTCAATTTTTATTTGAATTATCTAAATTGCTTCAAATTCAATTTGCGTAATTAAAAGTACGAGTAGTATAAATTTGATTTCATTTCAAGAATTGCTTGAAATCATGTGAAGAAATGTTCTAATTAAAAAATTCTCTGTAATTAATCAGGTTAGGTATTATCCATTCACGATCTTTTTAGACTCTACAGGGCCATGCTTTTTTTCGTTAAGTTACTAACTTAATAATTAATATAATTAATAATTAATATAATTAATAATTAATATAATTAATAATTAATAACTCCTGTTTATTCCCATAGTAATAATTATAAAAACAATTATTCCTATGAAAAAAACCTCAAGATTAAAGTTAAACTGTGACCGAGAAACCGGACCAGACTGAGTTACGTATTAACTCAGGGCCCTTGGTATTTATATTATTTATTAATGATTTGTTAGTGTCTCCTCAACATCAAATGCTTGCATTCGCAGATAATTTAAAAAATGTGCCTCAGTTTCGACTCTTCATGCAGCTGTTCAATTACGGCAGTGTCTTGACAGTATTATTGATGTACTAATAATTATGTCTTAAGTTAAATGTTATCAGTAATGTAATCAGAACTAGTCATTACCCATCACAATGGAAAGTTTCACAAATAACCCTTATTTTAAAATCTGGGAAAAAGGCCCTATTAGCCTATTACCAATCATCTTCAAAGTTTTTGAAAATATATTCCTCTCTGAACTCCTGCCAGTTATAGAAGAAAATAAATTAATCCCGTCGTAACAATTCGGGTTTAGACAAAAGCAGTCAACTATACAACAAATACATAGAGTAGTCAATCAGATACATCATGACTTCGAAAACAAGAGATATTGCTCTACAGTATTTCTTGATATAAGTAGGACAGGCATTCGAAAAGGGTGTCACAAGGGGCTGTTATATAAACTTAAATGCAATGTTCCAGTTAATTACTATACAGTTTTGAAATCGTATGTCGAAAATACTGCGTGGTTTTTTAAATTTTTTATCAACTCTTGCCATGGAATTTGGACGGCATGTCGTAGCTTTACTATAAAACAGCGTAAAGGAGTGCAATGACGTACTTTTCACTTAAGCTAAGACATGCCGTCGAGATCTCAAGGCAAGAGTTGATAAAAAATTTAAAAAATCACTTGGTAGATAGGTACTTTGGAGTCAAGTTCGAAAACGATTACTCAGACCTACACATTATACAAGCAGGAGTTCCGCAAGGAAGCGTTCTCAGACCGATAATATGTCTGTTATATACGTACGTTTGACTTGCCAATAACACCTGGTACATTAACTGCAACCTTTGCAGATGATACTGTCGCCTTACTTGCGTCAAATAAAAATGCAACAACAGCTTCAGGAATTCTTCAAAACAATTTAAACAAGTCCAAAACTGGCAGAAAAATTGGAAAATCAAAACCAATGAAAATAAGTCAGTACACATAATATTTTCCACCCGCAGAGAAACTTGTCCTCCAGTAACATTCAACGGAAAACAAATCCTACAAAGTGATAATACTAAATATTAGGTTGGTGCATAATTATCAGGCGTTTTTTAAACAATATTTGTTATGAAAAAGGAAACATAAAAATTCAACAATAACATTTTTAAATGATTATTTCGGATCGTAGTCACCATCCACTTGAATAACTACTTCTCATTTGCTTGGAAGACGGTCAATTCCAGAGGCAAAGAAGTCACGGTTCTTGGAGGCAATCCATGACGTTAATAAAAACGCCTGATAATTATGCATCAACCTATTACTTCGGAATTCACCTAGACAGGCGATTAACTTGGAAAAAACACATATTCTCAAAACGAAAGCAGTTGAGCTATAAATTGAGAAAAATTTATTGGATGATTGGACCAAAACCTGACCTTTTCGCAGAAAACAAATTGTTGCCGTATAAATCCATTCTGAAACCCATATGGGCTTACGGCATGGAACCATGGGGAACCGCCGGCAATTCAAATGTTGAAATCCTACAGAGATTTCAGTCAAACATTCTTAGAATAATAATCTAAGCACCATGGTTTATTACCAACAAGACTATTCATCAAGACCTATAATTGTTGTTCGTCAAAGACGAAATCAAAAAGCATATCGGAACATATAGGGATAGACTAGAAGTGCATTCAAACGTGCTAGCTGAAGACCTCACGAAGCAATCGTTAGTGGAACATAGATTGAAAATGCAGATTACCGGTTGGCCTTGTGTAAAAATATTAAAATATGCCAAAAGTGTCATGCAGTGATAAATACCCAAAGACTAACATAGTCGTTTTAGGATAACCATGAAAAGGATATCCTTCATTGGAAGCATGAGCTACAAGTCTTTATTTTTTAAATTGTCGGTTCTATTACTTAATGTCTGCCCTGTTTTCTTTAGATGAGAATTTGAAGACAGATTGTAATAAATATGGGATGTTAAAAAAAAGTTAGATAATAGTCAATACATGTTGTGTTGTAACGTACACCAAAAAGCTCTATCCCATTAACTTTAGCTATGTATTACAACTACTCACAAAAACAAAACTCCGCAATGAATCTTGACATTCTTTTTGGTTCTACTTTAAGCTTTTCTCGCCACATAGAAAATATTGTCATCACTGCCTCTAAAACTCTCACCTTTTAATTCTTTAGTGGTTAATAGACTCAGATTTGGTCACCTTATTACATTTGTTATCGATTAGAGCACGTATAACGTAGGTTTCTTTCACTATTTAAACTCTTTGTTGCCACGTTTCAACTCTAGACGATCTAAAACATTTAAATTGAAAAAAACATTTTAAAAAAGCTTTTAATGTACACGTGGGTGGAGGTGAAATGAAATTTGATGCATTTCAATCGAACGTTGTAAGAAAGATGCAAAAAGAAACTTTACTTTTTTTACTGTCAATCAATTCAAGCAAATCTTAAGCTTTTTATACCGTGAATTTATTTTAACACAAAATATTGCTGTTGCGTACGAATCTGAGAATCCCTAGCGCTCATTTACAATTTGTAAATTAAACTGTCCTATTTAAAATAGAACATGACATGACAGCTGTCATGAATCTGTTCTATTATTAGTGATTTCGATATACTTGTACTACAAAATAATAGCGAGTTTTAATTGCATTAGATAAGTTTATTCTAGTTTAAAATAAGTAAACTTAAAACATAAGGAGAACAGAAATTCTTTAATTCAAAACAAAAACCACAACAAGTTTTCAAAAATTTCTTCATTTACCTCCATGCAATATCCTGAACGATTATAAAAGTTGTTAATTGCATTAGTTACTTGTCCAAGGGTAATTCTTCCAGATACATTTTCACTAACTTTCTTCACCTGACAGATGTTCCAAATTAAAATGGACAAATTTGATTTGACATGACATTAGAAACCCTAACGACGACGATCATGCAACGACATTTTTATTATATCACAAAATCTTCTAAGCGGACACTAAATCGCGCAACTATATACTTTACGTTTCGCAGATTTTGTGATACAAATTTCATCAGACAAGAACCAACTATAGACTTAAAATAAAATCACGGTATAAACTTTTCTGTTAGATTAAGAAGCTATCTACCATCATATATTTTATCAAGGTTCTTATCATGAGTTACTACAGTTAAAAATTACTTCTGTTATAATCAGAGAGCGGCCAGTTTTAGATTTTTGATATCAGTTTGCCTTAAATAAGTCATTTACAAGATGTTGAAGGAGTGTGAATAAGTAAGTATAAAATAAATGTATAGATTCTGTAAAAACAAAGTTGATTCATCCGCTCTCTGGTTTATTTCTATTTGACTGAAATCGTAAAGCTTGTGGTTTACAATTTGCGCCTTAGTATGAAACAACTTGTATATTACAGCTTTCCCGGAGGAAATTAAAAGGCTCTTTGCAACTGATACATATCTGTGTCAACATCAAAAAGAAATAAAATTTTTTACAATTGCAAAATTCATGAAGACATAAACTTACTTAATGGGTAATCTACAAAAGGTTTACTAACAACATTATTGAAATATCTATATTTTATGAACACGTAACCATAAAAAGAGTATATATTATTCTTTTAATGCCCTGCTAACGCTAGTTTCCCCACTTAATTACAGGAATGAAGGATTGTGTACATTACGTTTTCCAGGAATTACTAATAGTTCCGTAGTTAAAAAAATAAAATAAAATAAAATAGGGGAAGAAAATTTATAGCTTAATGACCTTCTAGATGCTAAATTCCGAACGAAGCGTCATAAATCAAAACGTATCTGAGCGAAAGCGTGCATTTCGTGTATCAAAAATTTTATTTAAACTCCGGCAGATTTTCCGCGAGATTTCAATTCGCATTTTCTGTTCGGAATATTGATGGCTAGCTTGATTAGCTATGCCGAACGCACGCGACCCCCATTATTCCAACACTCTTTCCATTTTAATTTTAATACTTTTATTAAAAATTCAACCGATGTATTGCATATTAATCGGACTACGATAACAACGTATTGCTACCACTTCAGTTTAGTCGCTGTTCTATTATTATTCGATCGATTTTGTAACGACCTAACTATTTTAAGTAGACACTCGTGTACGAATGTCAATTAAATTGGCTTTCGCGGATCAATTGAGTGAAATGTTGTGTTTCAAATAGTTTGTAAAAGGTACAAATGACTTCTAAAGATGTATTCAACTAAATCGACATCCCACATTAGTCACAATTTGATTGGTGTTAGATGATGTTGGATTTTACATATACGAATTTCCCCCGCATTCTTCATTAAATGAGTTTCAAAAATAGGAGAAGCCATAATTGGACATTCCAGTAAAATCAATTCGGTATCAACTTGGTGACTATGCAGCGACGACTTCTTGGAAATGAGATTAAATCTATTCAGTAAGTTAATTCTATTCAATAAGTCTTTGGATTTGGGTTTTCAAAACTTTTTCAAGAGCTTCTCATTGTAAACAAAGCAAAAGAAGATGAAAGAGACCATATTAAAAATGAAGCGCAAGTTACTGTTTTATGATTAAAAGAAAATTGTACCGTTAAGGCAAATTCACATTGATTATCGATAGTGAAAGGCCTTGCAGGATTCCTCAAATAATTTTCGGGTTTAATTTCGTTTAATCCAAGCCCATCAAGATGAAATACATTATCTATCTTCATCTTTGAAAATACTGGTGCTAAGCTTTAAAACAAACAACGTCTATATCTGTAAATCCGGCTTCGTGAAACCACCTTTCAAGTGCGTCGGCTGCCTCGACGTAGTCCAAAGAATTCCTAAAGCTTACGCCTTCGCTGGCACTGCCTCTGCGTCCTTGTCGTCGTCACCCCCGGGCGGGTATTGCCATTATAGGCAAATCCGAGAGTGGCGCAACCCATTCCCAGCTGATCCTCTCGGTGAAGCTTAGATAGATTCCCGAATGAGCTCATCATCCGCTTTGACGGTATTTTATGCGCATTGCGTGAGGAAAGTGCTAATAAAAAGTGGGTGAGCATTTCACTCAGTTTCCTCTCTGCATATGTATATTAAATCTGCCGGAGAGCAATATCGCGATATGCGTATAGGAGAGATTTGAGTGGCCGTCGAGGAAATTCACGGGGAAGCGTTTATGAAATATTTGCTCGATATTATGCAATAACTTTTCATATTTCCAAGTGTGAGAAAAACTCGCTTGAAATGCCCAGAAATTGAATATGTGCAATTCTATTAGATTGTCCTGGAAAGTTCTCCTCACAAAATACCGCTGGCGTTTTAACCAGTTAACGAGACGAGTGAATGAATGTAAAGTGAGAAGCCCTGTTCCATTATTGAGCTGGTTTAAAAATAGCCCTTAATGTTTTTCTTCTTTAAGAAGGCTGTTTTAATGTTGGACAAATATGACAAAAAAGATTTATGTACGTGGGCGACCTACAGAAATATTCGCTGAAAAATAAATGAAAGCATTGATTGAACAATACAATTCGTGAACAGTAAGGCAGCAGAGAATTCAGTAGCACCACAACCACCCTATTTATTTACTTCATGGCTAATATAAGCTTCTAGGAGCTCTTAATAGACATTTTTTAAAAATTCAATCAGAGGCAATTCATTTAAATTCTCCATTTTTATGAGTTTAAAATTACACCCGACAGCTTTAAATGTCGACGTTTCGTTGTAACTCGACAGCTTCTTCAAGATAAATAATAAATAACAAAACCAAAAACATATTATTATAGAACAATCAATTAGACTTGAATGTATCCCCATTAATGAACCTTTATAGCAACTATTCTTACAGTTGCATGATCTAAGGCTACATTTATGATGTAGGTATCCATTCGAGGGATGAACTCATTTACCCAACAATTCCTGCATCTTTAACAGATGTTACAACAAAATATTATTACAATAGGTAAAAATACTAAGAACTTAGTTTGTAAAATCAGTTTATATCTGAAGAATACGGTGTTTCATTGAAACAATTGTCATATCGAATAAGAGTGACCTTTACCCAATACGCTTCTTTTCTTGTACATCAATCACATCTATTCAACTAAAAAATGTCTGTAATCGTGTTAGCGGTTTCTGCTAGATATTTGTTCACAGAACCAGGAAACATAATTTAAACAATCCATCACATCAGGTTTTGTTGTAATATATAATTAAAGGTCTTATCTCTACAGGGTTATTCAGGCAAATGGTTCATTGAAAGTTTTCAAGGAAGAAGTGTAGGTAGAAATTCGAAATTTATGGAGCGGAGATATTTCAAAAGGATCTCTTCAAATAAAACAAAACTAACTTCCAGTCACTTCCGGTTATACCGGAAGTCACTATTAACTCGCTTATTTTAAATAACATGCTACAAATTTCGATACGTTTTTGAATTCTGGGACTAATGAAGAAATTTGTGAAGGCTTTACCGAAAGAAGGAGATTGGGTCAAGTATTTCAGGTCAATATTCTCAAAGTTGTCTGACGCTAAAGTAAAAGAAGGCATATTTACTGGGCCAGATATACGAACATTAATAAAAGATATAAACTTTATGTCAACGATGACTGATACAGAAAGACATGCATGGAAAGCTTTTACAAACGTACATAGTTCAAATTTTTTTGAGAATCAAAAAAGTGACAATTATGTAGAAATTGTTAAAAATATGCTAAGTAAATTTGAAAAACATAAGTATCTGTATGAGTCTAAAGGTACATTTTTTACATACGCGCTTAGACTATTTCCTAGACAATTTGGAAACATTTAGTGAAGAGCAATATGGAAAAGCGGTACCAAGGGAGGTGGAATGTTAGCATTCACAGCTGAGTATGGTTGGATGCTAAAGAAGGATAATGATGGAAATGAACATAAGAGAAAAAGTTTCAAAAGATTATTGTAACATCGGAATTAACTAATCGCGGGGTAGCTAATTGTAATTTAGATTTAAGAGGTATTTCGTATTTATATTTAACGATATGTTTCAATTTGTATTTTATTGTACTAATTTAATATACAGAGTGTCTCAGAAAAACTATTCCTAACTGTCAAAAGTAGAGGTCATATAACTAAGCAACTTAAATAAAGAAAATGAGGACTAGAAATAATCTCAACGTAAGAAGTAACTTTTCTATTTATTTCTGGCAGCTACACAATTTTAATTAATCTCAATTTATTGAGAAATCTTGGAAAATTATAAGAAATGTTCAAAATTAAGGCTACTACTTTGGATGCATAAGTTATGACGACGTATGATTGAACGATGAATTCTTCGAAATACCTGAGGATGATTACGAATGGCATCAAAAGTAATAATAATTCAAGTCACTAATTCCTCTTCTGTGTTGACAGGTATTTAATTTAATATGACCTCAAATGCAAAAATGAATTGGAATCATAGCTCGGGGTCGTACAGGCAAAGGAGAAGGACAATCGCTGTATTGGGAGATATGGTCCTTTTCCTTGGCCCGCACAATCCTAGATATGACTTCAATTCAGTTTTACATTTGGGGTCAAATTAAATCGAACGTCTATGTCAACACAGAAGCGGAATTAGTGGCTGGAATTGTTCTTGTTTTTGATTTTGCTTCGTGATCGTCCTCAGATATTTCGAAGAATTCGTCGTTCAATTGTACATCATTATAACTTATTTGAACATTTCTTATAATTTAAGTTGACCACCTGACGCGGTTCCAACCGGAAGCCAATTCAAACATGGACGACGGCCGCGGAAGCCTTCAAGTTAAATTAATTTAAGTTTCCTTAATAAATTTAAATAAATTATACTTATATAGATACCTGAAATAAATAGAAAAATTACTTTTTACATCGAGGTTATTTCTAATCCTCATTTTCCTTGTTTCGTTTTAACTTGACATGGAAACATTTGCGGACACAACTTTATTAGTAAAAATTGCTTAACTACATGCCCACTACTACTTCTGAAAGTTAGGAACAGTTTTTCTGAGATATCCTGTATATTTTTAACATTAAAAACTTGGCGTTTTAAATATTCAACCTCCTTTTGTGGAAAATCCTGATGTGATAGAGAAGAAAGTACAGCAAATTTGAAATCAGCGTATCAAAAGGTAGTAACAGAAATTTTTCATGACTTCCAATGTGCATGGGTATAATAGTGGTTACAGTAAGTTAAATTTATTTGTAATTAAATTGAAATAAGCACTAACACAAATTTTTGGCGGAAAAAATTTCCCGCCGCAATCGAGAATCGAACTCGAGTCTTCTGCTTACGCGACAGGTGCTCAGACCATTGAGCTATTGCGACACCGAGTTCAGTTATCGCCTAATATAAATTAGAATCAGATGGTAAATTTTTGATATTGCCTTTAAGCAGGACAAACATTATAATTGAATGAAATTTATTTGATTACACACTGCATTTATGCGAACAAAGTTGTCAATCGAAATTAAAGGCTGATTTTTTTTAATTATGTTGTCGTTGTATACTTTATCAAGTTTAGAATTTAGGAAAGTTTACGCATTTTCAATGTACCCGTAAAACACGAGCACGTTTGTTTATTTTATCTTATGGTTTGGGATACAGGGTGCGTCTCAAGTATAGGGACGGAAGGAAAGAAAAGTGCCAGCGCTCAAGCGAGGCGCGGTCCTTGAGGGCGAACGTTTTGGTAAAGTTACGCTAATTACGCAAACAGGCTCGCGAGTGTTGTAATAAATTGCAAGGACATGTGATGAAGTAATTGTCCAAGCGTAAAAGGTTTGCTGATGGTAGATGATGCTCTGAGGTAGAGTAAGGTGCCAATCACGTTGTGTCCGCTGATGGCTCGGACAGAGAGTAAGAGGTTGGGCATTCTTTCATAAGGGTGATCGCTCTGGATTCGCCCATAAATGGGAGAGAGTCGAGGATCATCTCACCTGTATACGGCACCTGACCATATCCGCCTGCTGCAGAGGCGTGAGTAGTAGATGCCGGGAATACAACTAGTTGTAATACCTGACCAGGTGATTGCCTTGTGCTTTCCAAGAAAGGTCATGCCTTGGTGTTGACTGGGCTGTGGCCAGTGTAGCAAACACTGTGGAAGTCAGTGGCACCAATGATTCTGAGAACGTACGCTCAGAAGGCAAGGTATGCTAATATCCACCTTGGGGTCGTCTTTATGCATGCGAAGTACGAAGATAGACATTCGAGGATACCTTCTCCGTGAATTCGCATCCCAGAAGAGAACTACCGCACCTAGAGTCTCCGCTGGATGGTGCGGGGCCGGGAGAAGGCCCCGGTAAGTAAACAAGTCCTATAGTCTTGAGTAGATGCTCGTAAATGGTTATTTGTAATTTTGCATGACATCCTTATCGAATCGAAAAGCGAAGCCCAGATGTTAAGACGTTTACCCTCAGCTCCGCAGTGGACGAGAAAAAGAGAAAGAAAGCAGGGAAAGAGAGATCTAGCCAAAGGGTGAGTGAATGTTTACTGTAACTCGGTCCTCTGACATCGTTATTAGTCGAAAATGTTTAACAAAAAAAAAACTACCCAACAATTATTTTATATTGCACTGAAGGAATCTCCTAAACTGTGACACAATGTCAGATTGCAATGTCAGATTTGCACCAATCAGTCAGTGCTAACTGTAAAATCGGAATCGATTTTCCCCTGCTAGTTTTTAGGATGTATAAGCGAAACTGTGAAAGAGTCGATTTTTTTTTGTTACAAATAATACTAAAATTCTGAATCAACTTTGTTTCTGCATCTTAATAGAGTCAGTAGAAATGCCATCAAACGTTTCATCTCTTCAGGACCGTCTTGAATTCTGTCTAACTGTTAGATACAGACGGCTTATAAACAACGAGTCGTGATTCAAATAAACATTTCCTGACGAAATCAACATTTATATTACAATTTTAATTAGAATGAGATGTACATTCTTTTTCGCCTAAATGCGTATTTTTACACTGTTTTAAGTATTTGCTTAGTTTTATAATTTGAGCGCCTATATAATATTTCGTCGCCTATTTTATGCCTAAAATTGATAACTAGTGTAAAATTAATTTTTTAGAATTGCCTTTTTTCTTTTTTCTGTGTATACGTACAGAAGTACTTAACTTGCCAGAACATTTTAAAGACAGTGAACTCACCACTGCAACGCTTTTATAAATAGTCAAAAATTGAAACTCAACTTTTTTAAATTTAAATAAAATTACTTCAGGGTTATTTACGGGCTTTAATTAATATAAACAGTCTCAGGCAAAAAACAAACATTAGCCAAAATACTGATTCTCCTTACGATAAATGGCCATTAAGACACGTTAAAGTAAACAAGCCACGTGATAAAGACCCTGATCGCCTGATAACCCTCATCTACGTAAGGTAGCGGAGCTGGTCCAAAAACACCTGGTAATCCCTTGATGGTAGGCAACTTAAGTTACTCCAGTGACCTAAATGAGCGCGACCAAAAGTGGGACTCGCACACCTCGTAATCCCAAATTACAAAAGAGGCTCAAGTTTTGAAAATGTAAACACTACGTTTCTGCAGGAAGAGAAGATTCAAAAAATTAATTAGTGTTCACCGAGTCATTTTCGCGAACGGTTGCATTTCCAATTTTCACATTAATGTAATTTTTATAAAATGTTCGCCGACAGTTATCGGTACGTAGGAATGTACAGTCAGAATTAAAAGTCTCCCCATTAAAAATATTAATTTGGGGCCTGATAACTGTGACGAGTAATCGGGCAAGCATCGAAAATTCTTGTCGATATTTGATTGACCGCCTGCTTGTTATGGTGATCAGAATGGATAACCATTTACATTTTATTTGGAAGACATTACTTTTAATTCTGATTGTACAGCATCGGAATGGTGATTTTAATTGACTCTAGAGAGCTTACGCCTTCTTTTTTTTGAGAATATTTGAAGAGCAGGGTATTCAAGGGTATGCTTAGAATTAGGAGAGTTAAAAAGAAATATTCAGCAGGAAATGGAAGCTATTCCGCAGGACATACTTCAACAAGTTGTCCGTCGGTCGTTCAGAAAAGTGTGTGCAGAAGGAAGACCTCGGACGTTTAAATCAAGTTAGCTTTCTTTTAAAGATAACAATGTTTTGAAATTGGCAGTGCACGACTTTAAAACAGTTATTCAAAAAATCGAACTACCATCACTACATTTTGAGATGCTATATCTGAATTTAAAGTTTGTATATTAAAAATGAACAAATCGTTTTGGCTCTCATTTCATTATCAATATGAAATCATTAATATTATTAGTATTATTTATATGAAATAACATTCGCAACACACGTTTGGTTGCGATTGGGATGTGAACTCGTCATAAAAAAACGGGCGTTTTGCTTGTGCACACTTTTCAATTAATTCTCCATTACAAACCTTAATCCAACTTAGTTTTTTCATTAGGTCTTTTAATTGAAAGCTCTTGTGAAAATTCGGATTTATATAAAGATACTTATTCTGAATTTACTATTATATAAATGTAAATATAAATCCATTAGTAGGACGTACATTTTAATTAATATAAGTACTTGCATTTGAACATCAAATACACATTTCTTAACGTTTCGTTTATCGGTTGAGAGTTTCTTTACGAAAGTAAACAGGGAGTTGTCAAAGGAAACTAAAAACTTGAGTCAATTAAAAACGTAAAAGATAATTTTTAATTTCCCTTAATAACCTAGCTCACCATCCATAAAAAGGACAATCGATATAGAGGACGGGTGCTTTTAAAATCTGTAAGGAAAAGTATTTATGATTTTGTTACATACATTTGAAGAGGCTTTTGATTTTTTATATATCTTTGAATGATTTTATTATTATAATTATGCCAATAATAAAAGATAGATTTAATCCTTGAAATATATGCATTGCATGTCTACACGGTACTCTTAACACATTCACCGGCAGATAAGTTGAAAAGTGGTCACGGCATTGTAACTTCGAATGCAAATGCTCCGAACGCTATTTTATGCAGATTTACTTGTAATGCACGATTCTATCCGTTCGCCGGCGATATTCCATTAAAATTCTAACCGTCTGTATCCCGCGGTATCGGCAAGGATTGATCCGAAATGCGAACTCGTTATTTATCGTACAGTCCCAAGCTAAGAGTTACAAAAAAGCTCAGAGGAAAGAAACAAGTAAATAAAGCGCAATCATAGACATGTATTATTTATTAATACTTTCCATTGGTTCATTAGTATTTACATAGACAAAGCATTTATAAAGAACAGTTGTCGACTAAATTTAAATCACACTCCACTCACACGGTATATTTTTTTATGATTCTTTTTTTATAAAGCGCTTTTATTTATAAAATATTATTTATTGCACAGCAATAAAGCTCTTACATATACACAAGAATAATCCTAGTATGTACAGGTTTTACATTATATTGTACATTTATTTATTACATTGGTAAAACAGTCGTAGAGAGAGATATACTCTTTCAATTTAGAAATATCTACTAATAATAGCAATTTGTTTGTATTCATAGTGTTTCATGTTAATATTTACTCCTTTTCGCAAAAAGAAATAACAGTCTGTGTATTTAATATAAGTTTTCCACTCATTTAATTTTGGCATAATCGCTTAAATCTAAAATACAGGGTGTTTGTTTATTCAATGATCGCAAAACGATCTTCATCTTCATCTTTCTTTCATCCTTTTCTATATTAGGTTTTGTATCTTTTTTATTTTAATTATAATTAAATTAGAATAGTTTAGATTTTATTTTTGACGAAGTTACAAATAAATAATTACAAAAAGCAGTAATTACATCTTGTTGGAAGCAACATGAATACAATCGCTATACAGATGTACATAAATGCCATACACGGTATGGGTTTCGTCACAGTATCGACCGATTACAATGATATTAATTCCTAATCTGACCGGTAACAAAATTATACATTTACATTTCATACAATATTAATTTAGAAGGTAATTACAATAAATAGATTAGTTATTCACAATAGGCCTATACATGGTCATTTCGTAACATTCGTTGATCTGTTTCGTCGGCTGCGTCGGCTTACTTTCCAACCGGTAACAATTAGTATTAAGCTCTGAAGTCTTTGATTGTATCAACTATAAATATACTTTATTTATTTACTTTTAAATAACAAACACTTGGCATCCTACTCCTGTATCACAGGCGTTTTTATTTTACTGTTCCCGAACACGGCGGGACATCAGATAATTCGTGAACGTATAGTATAACTTGAAACTAAACATCACGTCAGAGCGGACGCGTAAAGAAAGTGGAAATTTATTTGCGAGTTCGTCGTGTGTTTTCAGCGAACAAACGGAATACCAAATCTAAGTCCTCTTACGGTCTACATAATTTTCATCGCAGCGGAAAATCCGCGAGACAGAAGGAAATAAAAACACTAACACCTCTGGGTATGGGGCGAGCAGGCACCTAGGATACGAAATCCCATAAATCTTGGATGGCTCAGTATTGATTATTTAATGCCGGTTCGGTCGGGCGCGGAACAGATTAAAATAAAACTGAGTTTGTGTGATAAATTAGTTATAAGAAGTTGGATGAAATTACCTAAGTGCTGGATGCTTACGGTAGCGAATGAAATTTTCATAACTTTGTTGTGAACTTTTTAAAATATCTATTTTTTTTTGTAAGCCCGCTAAAACACGTGTAGGCGTAAAGAAAACAACAAAATTGAGTCTATTTATACATCGCTGACGTCATTGCTCATAGTAGGTACTTAGGTTCAGCAAAATAATTAATGGTACTTTGTCAAAATTTATGCTAAAATAGATTTACTCTATTGAAACATTAACCAACTCAATGTCTAATTTGATTTTCCATAAAATTATATAATATTGATTTCACATAGGGTGATATTTCAAGGTAGTCCTTTAAGCCCCATTTTATTCAATTTCTATATTTGTCAATCATGGGAGGGAAACATGAGAGGAAGCACAATTGCGTATATAGATTATCCAGTTTTAATCAATTCTGGAAAGGATTTGGTTGATGCGACGGAAGTGGCGAATAAAGTTTTGGAGTTGTTGTCTAGGAACTTAAGTGAACTGCACTAGCGTTTGAAAAATCCATGGCATGGTAATAACTAGAAACAAGAAATTTGATGTCCCAGTAATAAAAATAGAGAATGAGCAGGTGGAAACGGTTTATTCATTTAAATATTTAGGCATAAAGGTAGATGATCGACACAAATTTCACAATATGATAAAAAGTCAAGAAATGAAAGCAGTTAGAAATCTGAATGTAGTTAAAACCCTGTACGGCACAAAGTGGGGTGGTCACGGTAAACATCCTGAAGACTATTGTAAGAACTCATCTGGAATGTGGGATCTTGATTTTGAGTGACCAGCTTAAATATCCTTGGAAAAAATATGATAAAAAACAGGCGAGAGAAGCAAAAGCATGCTGGGGGTTGATGAATAGTTTTCCCAACAACTTTGCGTTGTTTGAGTCAGGTCTTTCTCCCATTAAATGCAGGGTTAGATATCTGGCCGATAGATTTTCAATTAAAAAAACTTGCCACAAACAGAAATCCAGAAATTAACTGCTTTAGTTGAAAACCAGAGAAGAGCACCAATTCAATCATATGTGCACATCAACAGCAGGTTTAAAATTATTAGGTCAGTTAAACAGATTTGTTTTGTTACTCCCTTACTTAAAGGTGCGTTTTTGTTGGTGCAACCAGTCGCTGCGACTGACTGCAGCGACTAGCCGCGTGACACACCTTTAATGGGATTTACTGTTAACGTTTTTTTTGCTGCGGCGAGCCGCTGCGACTAGGAATCGAAACGGCTGCGGCTGCGACTCGACTGCTTCAGTAGCAGTGCAATCGCAGTCGCGAGTGAATTGACGTCATGTTTTAAATACGATATGCCTAAATTTGTAAAATTTACCGATGGAGAGGATGAAATTCTCGCCTCCAACGTACAAAAGTTTCCTGCTGTGTGGGATGCTGGTAACAAAGACTACAAAAATACTAATTTCTCGACGTGACTTAAGTTAATTGTTCAATATATTCTTCCTCATCCAGGAGCAAAATTGCTGTGCTAAACGACGCTTTTTGGTACACATATCCAATAATAATGGCCTCTCTTCCTCGTGACTTTTCATTCACTAATAGCAACAACGAAATCATGCCTAAGTTGCGACTAATCGGTACGGCTAGTCGCTGCAGCCAACCGCAGCGACTGGTCGCATCAACGAAACTCCACCTTTAGACAAATTTTGAGCCCTAGAATTCAAGAAAAATTATAATCCATCAACAAGTTTAAGGAACTCATTAATGGAAAATAGGAGTTATGAAATATTTTATACTGATGATTCAGTTAGATCAGAAGACAATAGTGATGTGGCTTTGCAGTGTAGGTATGCTTCATCTGGCCAAAAGAACACGAGTGGGTCCTATAAAATAAATAAATAACTCCATCGCTTAAAAGACAATAACGTTAGTGATTTTCGAGGTTTAGATTTTGGAAACTTGATCTGAAGTATGGATAGCGTCCTTCCTTCTTATTTTATTTTTTTAAAGTTGATTAATTCTATTTTCAAATAATACAACAAATGCCATTGTAATGTAAATTTGATTTAAATGTTTGAATATTTGAATCAGATTTACTAATAAAATAGAAATTTAAATTAAAAAAAAAGGCGAGGGGCATGCTAGTAGAGATAACAATAGAATTGTACATAAGATTTCTGACTGTAATCATACTGTAATATTTAATCAATTCTTTAATAAAATATATCAATTTATTCGAAGTAAATACTCCAACAAAATGGGTAAATCAATTTGTAATTGTTAAGAAACTGGACGGAAGTTTAAGAATTTGTCTTGATCCAAGTAATTTAAATAAAAATATTATGAGAGAACATTTTAAAATTCCAACTTTTGAAGAATTATGTTCTAGAATGCCAGATGCAAAAATATTTAGTACATTAGATGCTGATAAAGCATTTTAGCAAATAAAATTAACAAAAAATAGTTCAGATTTAGTTACATTCAATGCGCCCTTTGGTAGAAATAAATTTCTACGTATGCCTTATGGTATTTCTTCGGCATCAGAAATTTTTCAAAGATGCTTTCAAGAAATATTTAATGATGTAGGAAGGGGTTCAAGTGTATATCGATGATTTATTTATATGGTAAAGACAAGAAACAACATGATGAGCGTTTAGAAAAAGTTTTGCAAAAAGCAAGAGAAAAAGGTGTCACATTTAACTTTAAAAAATGCAAAATTGAAACTAATAAAGTTAAATATTTAGGTCACAATATTTCAGAAAATGGAATTAGTCCTGACGAAGATAAAATAAAAGCAATTGTAGCAATGGAACGACCGAAAAGCAAAAAAGAAATGGAAACTTTCTTAGGTATGATAGCATATGTAAGTAAATTTTTACCAAATATTTCTCAGTCAACTATAAATTTGAGAAACTTAATAAAGAAGGATGTTCCATGGATATGGGATAGTAATGTAGAAAAATGTTTTCAAAAAGTAAAAGAAATTTTAACAAGAACTCCAGTTTTAAAGTATTTTGATGTAAACAAACCAGTTGTTTTATCAGTAGATGCTTCACAAGATGGCTTAGGTTCAGTATTATTACAAGATAATTTACCTGTAGCTTATGCTAGCAGAGCTCTAACAGAAACAGAACGTAAATGTGCTCAAATTGAAAAGGAAGCTTTAGCAATATGTTTTGCAGTAATTATTGAAAGTGACCATAAACCGCTTGAATATATTTTTAAAAAACCATTATCTGATTGTCCTGTAAGATTATTAAAAATGAGACTCAAACTACAAGCATATGATATAATTGTCAAATACAGGCCTGAAAAAGAATCACTGTTAGCAGATGCATTATCAAGACATCATCTTTCAGATAATTCAGATAATTTTGATAATGAAATTGAGGCTCAAGTCTATTTATTAATGGAAACTTTTCCAATATCTATAAATATAAAAGAAATTTTTCAAAAAGAAACAAAAAATGATGAAGAAATGCAAATAATTACAGATTTTATAAAAAAAGGTTGGCCTACACAAAAGATTAAAGTGCCTGATCTAATTAAACCTTATTTCACATATGCAGATGAATTAAATATAATCGATGATTTAATATTTAAAGGAACCAGATTAGTAGTACCAAGAAATTTAAGAAAAGAAATGCTTGAAAAAATTCATTATTCTCATCTTGGTGTGGAAAAGTGTAAAAATCGAGCACGAGAAGTGATATTTTGGCCACAGATGAATAAAAATATAGAGGACATTGTTCAAAATTGTGAATCATGTATTATGTATAAAAAAACTAATGCAAAAGAAACTTTATTACCACATGATATACCTGAAGGTCCTTGGGAAGTTTTAGGTCTAGATTTATTTTATTTTGCAAATAAAGAATGGCTTCTTGTAATAGATTACTTTTCAAAGTACGTAGAAGTAGCAAAATTAGAAAATACTTGTAGAAATACTATAACAGCTAAACTGAAATCTATGTTTGCTAGATTTGGTACTCCTAAAACAATATATTCCGACAATGGTACACACTTTAAAAACTCAAACATGAAGAACTTTTCAGAATCTTGGAATTTTATTCACGTGACATCTAGTCCAAATTACCCGAGATCCAATGGAATGGTAGAGAGACATATACCGTGAATGTATCTTATTCTGAAACATGCAAAACACACACATACGTTTGTTGCTAGAGTAACGTAATTATTAAATGACAGCAATGTATTAAAGCGTGTATTTTATTTTGAAACATAGGGTGAGTTCGCGTTTACGCTCGGATCGATTGGAGTGTTTCTTTTTCTCGCTCTTACCTTACATGCAGTGAAACGCAGTCGCTCTCCCTCAGACTTTTGATTAGAGCGTACTCCGAGCGTAAACGCGAACTTGCCCGTAGGAGAAATAAAGTAATGGAACAAAATATGTTTCAAAATAAAATACACACTTTAATACATTGCTGTCATTTAATTATTACGTTACTCTGGCAACAAACGGATACGTGTATTTTGCATGTTTCAGAATAAGATATATTCACGGTAGCTACAATAAAACAATGTTTAAAAAAATTGAACATAGTAAAAAAGATCCTTGCTTAGCACTTCCCGAATATAGAAATACACCAATTTCGAATGAAATAAAATCTCCTAATGAAATAATGTTTGGAAGAAAACTACGTGGATTTTTACCTATTAATATTAATAAAAGAAATATATTAAAGAACTTTAAAATAAAACAAAAGCTGCAAGAGAGACAAAATATACAAAAACACTTCTATGACATCAGCTTATATCAAAAGTAAATAGACAGGCCAATCCCTTACCCATTTCAATATACAGTATTTTAAACTTTCCTCCATTTAGTTCTTGCGTTGCATAATTTTATGAAAAGTCTAAAAGTAAACTTGTAAAATGCTTTCCAGAGCAGCTTCCTTACTTTCTAACCAAAATAACAAATTTACATTAATCCTTGCCCGCCAAATAGTTGCAAGCAACTGCTTTATTCAATAGTTGGCTTTGTGTTTTAACAAATATAATCCAAATAATGATGAATGACATGGATTGGTTCCAGAAGAAACGTTTCGGTTTCACCATTCATGTCAAATAAGATGACAAAATACCTTCTGAAAGAAGCTGGACCCATCTCCAAGGAAGGAGGAAAGCAAGAAGAAGAATTTAAAATGTATCAGCAAATTAAAAGTTACTAAATTGTCGTACGTTCATCAAAACTAATAAAAAATGTTATCCCGATTATCACAAATTTTTATTATTTTCTTACCCCGTCGTCACAAATATGACTAATTTTACTTTTCTATCTATCATTTTATGACTAGGAGTCTGGTAACGAAAAATAACCAGTACGTTGAACTTTGAAAACAAAATTTATTAAATAGGCTACAGGTTTTTTTGACGAATAAAGAAATTATTGACAAATCATTTTTTATTCTTAATTTAGTAGTTAGCGACGAAAAGATAAATGTTAATCTGTTCCCTAAAACGCATATTCTCTTCTTGTACCTCGTTTACATCCAAAGAATATACCGAGTGATTTATTTAAATTTTTTATCAACTCTGGTCTTAGCTTTACTGTAAAACAGCACCAAGGAGTGCGAAACGTGCCTTTCATTTAAAGCTAAGTCATACCGTCCAGATTTCATGGCAAGAGTTGATAAAAAATTTAAGAGCTCACTCGGTAGATGACGCGAATGACAACAAAAGTAAACACTTTCTCAAGGTTTAAAAATTTGAGCAATAATATAAAAGTTTTTGAACCAAAATATGTTGGGGCACGTTTATCTTTAGGATAGTGTACTCATATATACGATGGATGTTCATGTTTCAAGCGGAATTTCAAATTTATTAAAAAGAAAATAATATTACAACTGAGTTTTATGTCTCTGCATGGTTTCCTTCCACCTCAGAGCACTTCTGCTATTTCTCTTTGCCTTGCCTGTGCCTTCGACAGATGTTTCAATTTCATCACAATGTATATGTAACAAGTCTGGTTTGAGAGTTTCAATCTTACCTAATTAAAAACGCCAAATGAAAGTCAATGAAACCAAGGATCAATTAATTTAGTAGCAAGCAGTGTTCTGGCAATAAGAAGTTAGAAGTTGATACGGTGGAAGATGAAGAGGTGCTCTGGCTATCGCTTCGGTGCCGGCACACGAACGCGAGGAGTCAATGTGCAAGTGAGGTAGATAATCGTTTAGGTACGGTAGGCGGGTATCATTTTGAGTAATGCGTTTGTCGACTGATGAAGGAAAGCACAGTTTTAAATAAAACTGTATTAAGCTCGAGACTGCTACAAATTTACCTGAAAAGCGAAAATTCATAAACTTACGCGCTTCTATTCCACGCCGCGCACGGTCCTCTGCTTTTCTTCTCTTTCCTTTTTATCGTTCTGTTTCTATTTCTCGCATTGCTCGGACTAGAAATAGCGATCTCAGAGTATGGCCCGGGTTCGTCTGAATACCTGTCTTATCTTCTGCCGTGGAAGTTGGTTACCCTCGTGGATATAAAAAAAACTAAAGAAATCATTTCTAATTTGGGTCTAATTTATTTGCTTGGTAAATATTTTGTTATTAATAAATATAACGCGCGAAGTTTTAATCTGGTTTCGAAAATGAATTCAGGGGGGTCATTCTAATCGAAGTTGCAAGTTGCAATGTGGTATCTTGCTACTACCGAGTATCGCCGAGGTTGCAACTACATAGTTACCAAGTTGCTAGATTGCAATTCCAGTTGGAATAACCCCTCAGTGAAAAAAAATCCTTGAAGTAAACCTCGTACAACATTATATACACATTTTTGATTAGTATTTGTTCGTATATATAACTAAAGATATGAGGTATATGGAATGAAATCAGGCAAATAATTCTCCACTCTCTTTAATATCCAAGGGAATGTTCAGAGGAATGCGCTATGAAACCTTTTATAAAAATGGAAACACAGTCTCTTTAAGGTAAGTATTATTAAACGCAACTTTCCGGTCCAGGTATGGAATCCGCAATAATGTGATCTCTCCGCATAGTCGCGAACGAAGAAAAAGGAGCGGCCTCTCTGGACCGCGAGCGTACCCTGCCCAAAGTAGTCGACGTTTGCGACCCGCATACCTCACGGGGTGACGTCGACGCCTCCGTCGCGTGGGACTGAAACATACCCCGCGTTGAGACGTCTAAATCCTGTTTTAATAAAGGCGCCGCGTCGCCGTCTTCAAGCGAAAGCGTACTTACATAATTGCCGAAAGTTGGGTTGTATCTGCTGCGGTCTCCTGGAGGGGTGAAAAGAGCGTCTGGTCGTGGTAAAGGACCGCCTGCACTCGGAGGGGTGGTAGAATCATTGCCTAGAAAATATTCCAGAAGACTGGATTCAAAAAGCATTCTTTTCTCTCTCTTTATGAGGAATTTTGGAAAAACCAAAGGTAATTAGGTACTTACCTCGAGGTGTATTTAGGATATCTGGTTGATGGTCCGTATTAGCAGTTATTGGACTTGTGCAGTCAGTAACGGGTTTCAACGTGTAGGCCACAACATATCGATGATCCCCCGTGTTTATCTCTAGCATGGAGCCAGGTCTCGATGTCTGCGGTGTGATTTTGGGTTGTTTAGATGTGTCCAGCTGATAATTACAATGCGCCCCTGCACAATGTCTATGTCGTCTACGCACTGCTAAGACAATTATAAGCAGGATGGCGATTCCAACTGTAAGGAGTGCCCCAGTAAGAAGAGCTGCGAGCGGAAGTATGCTGATGCTGGTGCTACCATCTGAAAAGAAATTAAAAGAGAAACTAAATTAAATATATACCGTATAATCTTGTAAACTGTTATAACTCCAAAAGCAATTTCAAATTTAGATATCCACTTTTATTTCTCGGGTCCAATAACAAATGCTATGATAGTAGAAACTTTGTTGTTCTCGTGGATTAACTAAATAGTCAAAGTTTTAAAGTTGAAGGAAAAACTAAAATAAAATTGTCGGGTTACGTGCACTGCATCTCCCGCCGGTACAAACTCGCGTTGACTTTTCGACGTGTATCAAAAAAAGTAGAAAAAGAGTGTGACACAGTTTCACAACGCACGAACTAACAACGAAGCGGAACAAGCTCACCACAACCAAACACCGTACAGGGTTGGGCTCGTTAATAATCTCAGATAAATTAATTGTGGTGATGTCTACTTTGAAATTTGCAGACGCCGTTCCTATTGCCATTTCGCAAGGTT
Organism: Dorcus hopei; assembly: GCA_033060865.1. NCBI lineage: Eukaryota > Metazoa > Arthropoda > Insecta > Coleoptera > Lucanidae > Dorcus > Dorcus hopei. Next base: position 44,611,794 of record CM065426.1, on the reverse strand, counting down.
CCCGAACGCAAACAAATGAAATTAGGGGCGCTAGTTGCATTACCGTTAACGCGACTAAAATGTGGTGGTGCACTGTTACGCAAACGCGCGCCCTTAATCTTGCACGGTATATTAACTTCCGCGTGATCTATAACAGCGTTTTGCTTTAGGGTGAATAACAGACATCGGGTTTACTGCATAGCTTTAGCCTATTTACTATTATTTAGAAATCAAGTTAGGGAAGCATAATATAGTCGCTTTGTAATTGCATTCGAATCTGCATTCATGCACCAGAACAATTAATAATAATAATCCGTGGTTCAGCTTCGAACTTCCCCCATTTAATGGAAGATACAATTTATAGAAACGTTGCCACTATAATAATGAATTATGATTTTGATGTTTTAGGACAACTATAATATTTTAGGACATGGTATGTAGTGAGCAAGCGAGGGTAGAATAATAATCCTTAATATCCCAAAACTAACCTGTACGTTTTTCTGCGTCATTAAGCGTAATATCCTCAAGTACAACCTTTTCACTGCGCCCTTTCGCATTTTGTGCGTAGATGTGTATCCGAAGGGTTGGCGGAAGTGCATCACCGTTTGGAAGCAGTAGCTCTCCCAACTCCAACCGGAACACGGGATACTCAGTGTTGGAGCTGCTGAGGTTTAGACGCATACGCATTGTGCGGGAGTCGTAAGCTTCAAGGATGAACCTCTGGGGAAGACCCCCGTCGTATCCTGCCCGGCATTCCACCTCCAGGGCATCTGAGGTATGATTAGTTGCCGTCCGGAGAGTACAGTTGCTCAATGGGCTCGGCTTTGCTGCAAAGTTGTGTAAATCCGGTTAGTCACGATCATATTTCTGTGCGAAACTTGTAGGTCTTGAGCAAATTTTAAGTTTCCTGGTGTAAGTAATATAAAAGGGAATTCTTTGGAGGATTATTTATTTCAAGTTGTAAGTTCAACCTGAAAGAATTGTTTTATTTTTAAAAGATTTTGTTGTATACGGCGTAATCATATTTCTCAGGGTATCATTTGAAGCAACACCATGGATAAGCAGAGCATCTAATTCTGGCAAAACAAATATAAGTATCACTCTGTAAATATACTGCTTTCCATAGAAAATGCATCACCTAGAAGGAATGGAAATATTTCAACTATACTTGATTACATTCTTAAATAAATTGATTAACTGCATCAAGATATCTAGATGCATTGTTCTTGAGACTTACCATCGGGACAAATAATTTCGATTTACTGTCTTGGGACATTGAATTACTGTAACATTTAGTGTCGTTAAGAATTTAGGGAATGCCTCGAGTAAGAAGACGTCCACAATTCCACCAACTGACTTAATTTGAAAGGGGCTTATGCGAAGCTAGAATTCCCTTTAAGGAAATTGTAATAAGGGCTGATCGCAATATTACCACGGTCATCAGATGCAATCGTGCTTGGGAGAGGAAGGCAGTCGTAAGCGTCGCCATGGTACTCAGAAAAGGACTACGGAGCGACAAGCTCGAAGTCTTCGTCTGCTTTCTCTTAGGGACCGATACTCTTCAACAACACGGATTGCCGATGCCTGGTATGATGTAGTTGGAAGGCCGATCTCTATGTCATCAGTATATCAGTATAGGATTGGGGTATTTGGACTGCGTTCGTATCGGCGTAAGTTGGTACTACCTTTGACTCGAGATCAACGACGACAACGTCTCCAATAGTGCCGTGACCGAAATCACTGGAACTATGAATAGGATTTACTTATCTTTATTGACGAGTCTCGGTTTTGTTTTGGGAACTCACGGTGGACGACAACGGGTTAGAAGACGTCGAGGTGAACGACGTAATTTACAACACACTGTAGAATATCATGTAGCTCGCACCGTGGGACTAATGGTATCTTAGTGTCAGTGCAGGAAGTAGATTTCCTTTATGTTCTACAAGAAGTTGCTCTCCCTTATGTTAGAGACATACCAGGTGCCCTTTTCCAGTAGGATAATGCTCGGCCTCATGTTGCCCATAGAACACTGGACTTCCTGGAGCAATCAGGAATAGACATCCTTCCGTGGTCCCCAAGGAGTTCTGAACTTTCTCCCATTGAACATGTATGGGATATAATGGTAAGAAGAATTAAGGAGTTTGCCTTGCCTCTAACTTTGGCAGCTTTGCGGCTTGAGGTACAAGTGGCTTGGGATTCCTTGCCTCAAGAAGAAACTGATCACTTAATTAGATTCATGTCTAGGCGAGTTCAAGAGTGCATTTTGCAAATATAATAATTTAACATTTTAGTCAAGACAAACATATCCACCAAGTTTCGTTGAAATATTTCCATTCCTTCTACATAGGTGATACATTTTCTGTGGAAAGCAGTATAGACAGTACTTGTTCTTTATGCATCAAAATATAGATTTATTTACTTGTCTTCTTCGTTCACAGTTCAATATGTACAGTTGAAATGAGGTTTTAAGGTAATCAATCTATAGTGGGTCAGAAAAAATAATTTGTTATTCGCCTAAATTTAGAATTGAAAAAAAAAGAAAGTAAAAGGTCTTTGAGGGCCATATTTTATTTGCATACAGCCCTGGGCGTTTTGAAGATACATCAGGGTAGCGAAGAGGTACCTTGCAGGAATTTATTTTTGCACAATGTTATGGTATGCTTTGAGACCGGCCATTAAAGCCGCTCCAGCTGGTGGCGTAAATACCGTGATTACACATCAAAGCAATTGCAGAATAATTTTTGATTAAACACACATTTCAAACGGTATCATGTTCGGATAAAAACATAAAACACGCCGAAATGGGCGGCGCAACCTAGCGAACGCATTTATATTTATTTCCATTATTTGCGAAATGGGTATTTTACTGGACCTAATGCACTATCCGACTGCATTGCGAGTGTGTTCTACTGGTTGTAAATTTAATAATCGCTGTAGCATCTGTTGCGTTTATCATGAAAATTTCCGTGAAAATTTTGTTCGGATATTGAAATTATTTATTTCGATTCGGAACACTGGATGTGAACTTTTGTGCGGATCTCCGACCTGATGTGTATAAATTTTTGACAATGCAACTCATTTGGTTCATGTTTTCGATTCTTTTTTACACGCGTTTAATTAAAACCTTTCAATTCGTTGTTTGGTCAAACTTATCGAAAACAAAACGCATCTATTTATATTTCATTTACTACGTATTTTTTCCCAATTGAACAATTTAAAACCTAAACCATAGCAGTAATGAAATTTTAGGGTGGAGATGGAAAAGAAAAAGAAGAAGTTAAGGAAATAATATAATATAAGGCTCGATTCGATTTTGATTGGGAGTTTATTTATTTTTTAATAAATAATCTTGCCTTGAAGAGCAAGTAAGAAAATTGCTCCATCTCTTAATTAAAGCGGTAATGAAAAATATCGCAACTTACAGGCGGGAACGACTTGAAAGAGACAGGGTTCGGTCTGACGTCCTATGGAATTGCTTCCCCAGCAGGTGAGCGTCCCATAGTCCCTCTGGGAGGCAGGAATGTACATGAGTTCGCTCATATTACTGGTGGTGGTGGCGAAGTGTGTTGGGGAAACGTCGAAGCTCTCGCCGCTGTTGTTGAACTGCCATACGAACGTAACGTCGCTAGGGTCAGCCGCCACGTGACACCTGACCTTTAGTACTTCATCCAACGATGCTCCAATAACCGTCATTTCGGAATCCCTGCACACCGGGGCAACTGAAATATAAATAATGCATTGTCACAACGCGGTTCCTTTTTATTACGCTTTATCGATGCGTCGCCGAAGAGCAGGTTTATTTTCTTTTAACAAGAAAATTCCAGGAGTCTAGCCTTGAAAATAAATTGAAAATAAATGTGGAGAGTTTTCGAGATTTTTTTTATAAAGAAATATTACAACATGCTTCCATATGTTGGAACATTATTAAAAAAAAAAATTCATATTAGGTAGCTGGAAATTTTCAAATTATTTATTACGTATTTTATAGACAAGAGATAAATTTCTTTTCTTATTACTTTTTTATAAAAGAAATAGGGTCCAAATACACAGTTTATTAAAAGCGGTCGAAACGGGCGACTGGTTGTTTGATTGGGCAGTCTGGCCAAAGATATTTAATTTACACATTTACAACATGTTGTTGTTCCTTATTAAAAATCGTTGCGAATGACATTTGTTAGTCAGATACACGAACAACTTTGACTCGTCTCGACTAACTTTCGTCACCGTCTTCCTTGAAACAAAGTACAGTTCGGTCATCCACTATCTCCAATCACAAGCAGTGGAAAAGAAGTCGATGTTGACCACTGTCGAACCATTCTAGTGGTTGACCTCTACTGCTAAAGTGGTGCGTGTGTTTAAAAGCTTATTCGTTGGAATTTAATTTAAAAAAAAACAGCAATATCAAATGTCATTATTCTTCCATAAAAATACTTATATGTATACAAACAAAACTAAAAATATAATCGACCAAAATTAATTCTCAGGGAGAAGAAACGGTATCCAGTACCATTTAATACTTTAATACTTTTGTTAATTTCTGGATTCAAAGCAAATAAATTGATTTTTTAGCTCACAAACGTTGAGTCTGATTAACTTCTACTAATCCAAACTTTGGGATACTTAGTTTTAATTAAAACTAAAAAAAAACACTCTCGAAAAGAATTGTTTCTCTTCTATCCAATGAAAAGAAACAAAACTAAGGAGGAATTATCGTTATTTCGCGAAATATCGAACATTCGCGACGATTATTTAAATGCACAGAGAGAAGATGGAAACATTTCCACCGATAGATGTCGTGCAGTTGTACGTAACATTGGTTTTTATTCATATTACGCCTACGTAGTGTGGCTGGCGTTTATTGTGCTTGTGTCCAGTTGTAATCTCAGCAATTTTTTTCAAGGTTTACAGTGCAATTCTTCGAACCAAGTGTAGCGGCTCGTCGCCAATCACAATTATAATGAGTAAGTAGAAATACTTTAACTTTTATTAACGTTTAATATTACAAAAAGTTTTGTGCAAATCGGTTTCGATTGCAGCGGATTCCCCGAGCAGGCTTTGTACAGCTGTTTCAGGCCTTCGTCAGCAGACGAAGGCCCAACTAGGCCTGAAACAGCTGTACGAAGGCCCAACTGGGCCTGAAACAGCTGTACAGAGCCTGCTCGGGGAATCCGCTGTAATCGAAACCGATTTGCACAAAACTTTTTAAAAATTCTCATTATGCTTTGACAGCAAGCATGGCCGCCTTGCATGGGATGACTTATTATGTGGCGAACTAGCTTCAAATTTGTCAATCCTACTGCAATGTCAGATCAAAAAGCGATCAAAAGATGTCGCTACTTGAAATGTTCTTTAATATTACAATCTAATGTTGCATCAAATATGATTTATTGCTGCGTCAGTTGCTGCATGCAGAACGCTTGTCAGTCGGTGAAACGGTGCAGAGCGGTGAAAAACGGTGGTCTCACAGGTGCATCATCCGGTGTTGCTGTCCGAGCAAATTGACGTGAATCGATCAGCTTGACAGTAAAAGAGTCGACTCCTCTGTAGCTGACTGGAGCGGGACCGTATATCTCGTACAGTTGCTAGCGGACTATTGCTAGTCTAATCTGGGGTTCTTCTAGGCCCTCAGGTACTGGGGGTTCGAGGTGGTTATTGGTAGTTGTCCGTGGTGAAACTGTTGTAAGGTTGACTTCCAGAGGTGTTTGTCTGAGACATGTCTGTGGGGTGCTTCATGGCTTGCCCAAGTGTGTATATTTGTGGGGCGTTTCGTGGCTTGTCCGAATGTGTGTTTATGGGGCGCTTCGTGGCTTGCGTGTGTGTGTTTATGGGGCGCTTCGTGGCTTACCCGAACATGTGTGTTTGTGGGGCGCTACATGGCTTGCCCTAGTGTGTGTGTTTATGGGGCGCTTCGTGGCTTGCCCGAGTGAGTGCGTTTACTGACAGAGCAGTCCTGCTCGAAGTCGTGGAGCAACTAACTTTCGATGCTGCGGTTGCCATCTTTCATATGGTTTCGCAATCGCCCCTGTGATGCTCGGTCTTCCTGGGTGTTTCTTATTGGCCGTGGAGTAATTAATTTAGATGGCGTAATCACATGTCCAATCATCGGATGGCGTCGCCTCATCGTCACCTGATTCCTATTGACCGGCTGTCTTAAGTCATTTCCGTGGTCAATCAAAGTTGTCTTAAGTCACCGCGCCGTGGCCAATCAGCGTTGTCTTACGTCACTGGCCGAGTTTGTGTCGTGTTTTCCCGAGCGCCGCCCGTTGTTGATGACGACATTGATACTGCAGCCAATTAGCGCCGTTTTACGTCACTGACTGAGTTCGTGATGTGTTTGTCTGCTGTTGATGACGATACCGACACAAGTAGGGATATATACATGGTATATACAACATACAAGGCTCCCTGTAGTCTTATGATGCGGTTACAAATCATTGCACAATCTTTCCCTTTCTTTAAGTTGATTCAGACTCATATGTTTGAATTTTATAAATGCAATATTTTACAATTTATTTTCTAACTTTGAAATAATAAATTTTTGTACAGAATTCCGGCTTCTCCCCGAAAATTTTCGCCTTTTTTTTGATAATTAAATAAAAAAAATGCAATGCTTTTTTTGTAAAGTATAAGAATTTTACAGTCCACGTGATATTTTTTTACACCTCACGAGCAAAAGAAAAAACTTGCAGTTCTTTCTAAAACTAGGCGTACGTAAGGTTAAATATATTGGACAAGGGGACGCGTTCGGAATAAGCAATCTGTATAGATGAGGCGACCTGCTCGCTGGCTTAGCGGGCACAAGTTGTAATCCCGGTGCGGTCGGGCTAAACGGGACTCGTCTGGATTGACATGTGAGCCCTGGGGAACAGACCGCGCCAGTGCCGTACCTTCCATCATAATTTACTGCGTTGCCGAACTGACAGCGCAACGTACGCATCTTCACGTTTATTTTTGCCCCCACAAAAAAATGAAATCGAACAAATCAAATTTTTATTCAAAGTTATAACTTTATTAGGACATATATAATTTCATATTAAAATATTTTGCAAAGGATTATCCTTGGTATTAGTGAAAATGAAATTTGGAAAATGTATTTGCCTAGAGTCATTATAAACCCAGTCGCGAAAAAAAAACCTTTACTTTACGTTCATCAAAGTTGGTATAACTATCATTTTCAAATCTTTAGCAAGCTCTTAAAGGCAAGTGAAGGAAGACATCTTAGTTAAGACCAGCCTTAATAGAGAGCAAACAAATCATCCCTTAAGAAAGATAAATATGTACACACAAATTCCTAAAAAAACGTTAAAATTAGAATTCCTGCTAAACCCAAGTAAGGACTTCCATAAAACTTATTTCAGAGTAAACATTAAAAGTAATGAAAACCTTAACATGTCAATAACAGAAGAACATGGGAAGTTAATTGCACAACAACTGTTTCTAAAATAAAAATATATAGAACATAGTACAACGTATTATTAAGCAAAATACTGTGCAGATATTGCAACAGTATGAGATCTGCAAAAAAATGAATGCGCAGATATTAATATATGTAGTGTTACAAAATTCATTAAAATCAAAAAGAAAATGAGATCGACACGTCAAAAGATTGATAAAAATAAACAGAGATAGGCGTCTCTCAAAGACACCGAGAGCTGCGAACAAAAAATATGAGTAATTAAAGAAACAGAAGTAGAAAATTGTCTACTCTTCTGTTTAGAAAAAAAAAGAATTTCCAAATCCCTTTCGAAAATTTGTGGAACTCTGCTAGTCAGTAACGCCACTGCCTAGTATGGTTAAAGTGACCAGTATTTGCACTTGGACGGACCTTATTTCCACGCATACGGATTTACGAGGTTTGTTCAACCGGAACGAAGGATCAACTCATCAAGAACGTACATTTACAGATTAAAACGACTCGAAACTTTTCATCTTGCGCTTCATACTTTTCGTAAAAACATTTTGTTGTACGAGTGTATCTACATATATTAATTATCTTCTTGACGTGTACAAGATGAGTTTCAATTAGAAACCTTAATTTTTTTTAATTTCATGTTTAAATTTTTTTACAACGTGAGTAATCATTAATCAGAGTTGCAGCTTATTTATTTAATGTATATCATTTTTCATTGATTAGTTTGTGATACCCCATTTTGCCATAAAACACACGAAATTAGGTCAACGTCTCCGCAACAACATCAAATATTTACCATCCCCTAACAAATACTCGCTGTATGTATGAATTTCTGATTCGTGTCATATTGATGCGGGCGAAACTGATTTCCAGCATCAATACAGACAACACTTTAACGTAGACGCATGTGGGTGGGTGGGTAGTACATGAATTGATGGAAAGAAATGCAGAATTCTGCGCGAGGGTTTCATTTTGCGCTGAATACAGGGAATTGCCAGTTGAACGCGTGCGAATCCGTTAAATTTCTAATTAGAAAAATAAATTGGATTTGAAGGGAGTGAGTAAGTATAAGCGTGGGTGGACGTAGGTGGAGTTTTACGTACTGAGGATCAGAATGTCAATTAGTATGAACATCAAGTTTTCAGTTTACTTCACATACCAGTAGGAGGAAGTCGAGAATTGAATACTTGTTAATTTTTTTACCAAGTATAAAATATGTATTTACGAAAATAATATATGATGTCGATGTGTACTTACATACTTCATTTAGCGTTCTGAAATTGAATATGATAATTTTTGAAACCCCATTTCATAAACGAAAAAAAAATTAATTTAATTATCACATTATCTTCATGTGCAATCGTGTAAGTGTTTAGCCTCATTCTAACGTTATAAGTGTTAGACACGCATCGCTGAGCAACGTAAGTCCCGTAGTAACAACGTTGTTGACGACATTTGTGACACCGCAAACTCCCTGTTCCAATAACGCCGACCCCAAAACAATTTACGAAATGCACTTCAGATAGGCATTACGGACAGGTGCTTCTGCTTTACGGATGTCACGCAAACACCACCCCGAGGGAGACGAACATTAGCTTAGTCTTAAATTGATCTTCATTGTATGTGTTAGGCAACTATTGATCTTTTCAAACATGTTGCGATTGTTAATATTTCGAATTGATAAATCGCAAGGGTAACGAACCGAAATGATGCTTTTATGCCGAAATTATTCCTCTAATACTTATGGTGATTTATTGTTAGCCCTGAAGTTATCTGTTATTGAAATTCGGCTGGGAATAGTAAATCGTTCGCCACCCATCGACGAACTCTATTCATAATTAATTCCGGCCTGCGCTCCGGTGGGGCGCCTCCACCTCGCCCTCTTGCGTTTGACTTATACGAGGCATGAATCTCGGGCCCCAATTCAAGAGGACGCCCTGAAAGTGATAGCTCAACGATGATGATGACCTCAGGAGTTGCCTTCTCTACAACTTATGAGATACATTTTTTACGACAGTGGATATAAGGAATTCCGTCCATACAACGGGGGAATATGTTTTACGGTTATATTATCCGAGGTATTTTTACTGGCTACGTAAGATTTAATTAAACGCGGAAGGAGAAGGTGGACCTCGAATTTATGAAGAATTACGTGCTTTTTTCTAAAGTGATTTATTCTGTGATACTGCATTCAGAACCACGAACCCGATCAAAATTCAGAAAACGTATTTGCCTAAGCGAATATTTTAATAGATCTTCTGTTTTTAGTCAGCCGGTGGAGCTCGACTTCCTGCGAGCGCGAACATTAATTGTAGTGCACATAATAGCACGTGTTCTGCCTTCTCGACAACTTTAAACAAAGTCATTGCACTTTAAACAACTACTGGCTTATGTTTAAAAAAGTTTAATCCAATCATAGGAGAAGTTCTCTCTATAATAACGGGTGGAACGAAAGTTTTGGGACAAAACATTTTTATCAGCTGTGTATTTGACAAACAATTTTGAAGAGTGAACTATGGCCAAGCGTTACCGTGGTTACTTTCTTTATTTATATCACATACCACCATTGTTCCTTCAAGTTGTTGCAAAATGTTGCAAAATATTCATTTTGCTGGAAACAAAATCATTATTATGGATGATGAAAAACGTTTTCCACTTTCTCATGCGGAAATTCCTGGTGATTCTGGTTTTTACACAAGAAATATTGATGAAGCTCCTGACGAAGTAAAATATAAGACAAAAACCAAATTTCCAGAGAAAGTATTAGTCCGGTGCGCTATTTTCGAGGCAAGTGTTTCTAGCCCCTACATAGGGAATTTAAGAGGAGAAGCGGCAATCGCCAGTCTTTGTTGAGAACGTTGCTTGCCAAAATTGGTTGACTTTATCAATCTGCATCACCAAAATGATGAAATCATGTATTGGTCAGACTTAGCTTCAAGTCATTATGCCCGAGAAACAATGCAATGGTTGGAAGTGCACAACATACCTTTTGTGCCTCGCGCGCATAATCCACCAAACATGCCTCAAGCTAGGCCAATAGAAACATTTTGGACTTTATTGACTCAGAAAGTTTACGAGAATGGTTGGGAAGCCCAAACTGGGGATCAGTTAAGAAATAGAATCCGAACTAAACTTAGAGACATTGACGTTGAATCTTGCCAACTTCTTATGCGAGGCGTCCGAGCAAAATTGCATCGAATTGAACAATTTGGACCTTTGAATGTTATTTTGAGTCATGTTTAAGAAGTTTAGACCTTGTTAATTATTATGCAAAAAATTGAATTCATTAAAGTTTTTCTAAAGCGTAACATTTCGTTTTTGAGAAAGTCCCGAAACTTTCGTTCCACCCGTTAGATGCCAAAATTTATTAACTTCTTTTTTAAACCAAATGATTGTTTAATTCAAAATCTCTATTTGAGACATATTGGGAACACTGTTTCATATTATCAACTTCAGCTGGGTAACCGTTCACCCCGGCGCTTTCTAACAACTTTTTACCACACCCATCATGACTGAGCTACCTGAGGCAACATCTGGAGACAAGTTTGCGCTGCTTGTCACCAGATGTTGTAGTTTAAATAACCGAGGAGTAATCAATCCAAAGGTTTTGTTGTAGCAAGCTTTGCACCGTTGTAGTTTGTTTGGGTCTCCTCCTTTACTTTATTTTCACAAAGTTTACCTTCACAATAAACCTCGTGGTTTGTTGTGCAATAAGGAAATCGATTCCGGTTTGTTAATGCCCATGGGTCATCTCCCCCTAGATGTGATAGGTAGCGGAGAAATAATTTTGATGCTACGTACCTGGTTGCAAACTTGTTGAGCAATAAAATTAAGTTACGTTTCCAACTGCCAGCCATCTCAGTGGGATAGGTCGGGGTCATAACCCTTAACACAAAGTTTGAATTTAAAAGTAAAATAAAAGTCATCAGTATTGCACACTTGACGTGATGATTAACGGGTTTAAATGTTCAACGAAATAAACGATTAACTAACGACAAGTTATGCAAAACTGAAATACGAGGCACGGATCCGTTTTTCGCTCACAAACAAAAATAAATATCAACTCAAACGTTTAGTTAAAATTATTTCGTCCAAAGGTGCAAGTGCATCAGCTGCACCAACGTCCTTCGAGTATCGAACGTCCGGAAGGTAGCATCTAGTACGTCATCCGCGATTCCAGAGACAGCGCAGTGCTGGTTCTGTCCGGAGGAGGACTCCGCAGAACATACAATTTTCGGTTGCGTAAGATGGAGCCACATTAAAGAGGCGACGAAGAAGGAATGCGGCAGATGTATAACAAAGGAAAACGCTGCAGAGGTAATGTTAGAGAGTGAGGAGGCTTGGAATAGTGTTGCAGCTATGATAACGGAAATCATGAGAGGCAAGAGTAGAGAGGAAATGAGGAGAGGAAATTGATATGGGAAAGAAAGGATTGACGAGGAGAAAAGGAAATGTAAGAGGCGTGCGTATGAAGAGAGAGTTGGAAGGGGAATAAAGAGGATAGGGAAAAGGAAGAAAACGAAAGGAAGAGGATAAAAGAAGAAGAAGGAAAAGGATAAGAGAAGAGGATGGGGACTGATATGAGACAACATGCGCAGAAGAAGAAATGCCGGAAGGGGGTACCCTCTGCGCAGAGTGGAGAAAAAGGAAAGGAGTTTAGTTGGTAGGCACCCTTGCAGAAGGGCAGGTGTGAATCCAACACGCCTCCGGCGTAGATATAGCCGGAGGTGTCTTTGGAAGATTCTCTAAACCTCAATTGAAAAAAAAGATTCCGGTGAACTAGCCTCCTCTTCCGACGATTTTGCCAAGCAACGGGGTTATTAGTCGTTAAATCCGCTAACCAAGATGGCTCAACGAAAGCCAACGAAATGTTCTACCACGGCTCAGAGATAATACAGCCAGCTAATCCCAAATCAAGGCTTCAATAAACTTCGGTAAAATCCCGGAGCGAACCTCCGTTTGAAAGCGTCCGGTAAAACGTCTGTATTACGTGTTACGACCTGAATTACGCATAAAGTTGCTTATATCAATCCTACCTGATTGTCTGCAGAAATCAGGCTACGAGAGGCCTGGAGGAAAACCTTTTGTTGCTTATAACGCACTTATCAAAAGTCGGAGTAAAATCCTCCGTTCAAACTTCCCTTTAAACAAAACAGTTTACTGAATTTCCCAACATGGCGGAAGAGAAAACACGAGGCGCGCAGTAAGCGAGGAGCAACAAGACTGAGTACAAGTTGCGCGGTCGTTCACGAGTGGGGGTTGACGGATAAACACTGCAAGGGGAGTTGTTAAGAGAAGAGAACAGAATTACGCAGGAGAGTGAGTGAAATAGAACAATACAGAAATTTGTCGCATTTGTCTTGTTGTGTAATATGTCTTGTTGTGCAATATATTATTATTTAACAGGAAAGGTGTATCATTCATGTGGATGGAAAAGATAATCCTCCCGCTGGTAGTTCACTCTACGAAAGGTGAATTATGAATACAATTTCTTGATAGGTATCATTAATTTCACTATACAAGTATACATCATGTCCGTGATTTAACGCTCATTTAATATTAAAAAACTGATATTATTTCAGAAAACTGCTCGAAACTACAGAGTTCCGTAATCGACTCGTCAGACGTAGAATGTTCTCACTTAGTATTGAGCACACGAACTCTCCGCGCACGAGATTTATGTAGCATGCAATTAAATGCATATTTGAGGTGTCAGATACAAGATCTGGATATGTTACAGCACACCTGACTGGCATTACGTATCCAAGCGTATAGCTTCGAGCAGCCCACTGAAACAGTACTCGAGCAGAGAACTCTAAATTTTTCTTTTAGGGCATCCAACACTTTATAAATGATAATTTAACAGTCCTTCAAAACATCTATTTGAAGAAAGCGTTTAATATTTAATTATAATAAATTTCTCTACCAACCAATTCGAATAGTATTCGATATGACATCAAAGAAAGTTATTTTTTGTTTTAGGGTGGGGCCTAGAAACTTCCTTTTTTTGAAGGTGAATAAAATAAAAATTGTAGCTGATATGCATGTTTTTTTGTTTTATATTGAAAGAACATAATTTCAAATTTTATATCATGCAGTTTTAAACAAAACATCTGGGGCCTATTCCTGGAAAGTATGGAGTAGTAATTATTAGTTACGAGTTCCTTTTTATTTTGAAATATGGAGCTTTAAAATCGTTTTCCTCAAAGGAAAAGTGCTTACTAATGTTAGTATTATTAGGAAGCACTTTTAGGCCCCTGTAAGGTGATGTCCACCGTTTTCTATACACTGACGCAACCGATTTCTGAAGCTTCTCTCTACGCGTTCTATTATCTCCACCGGAATTCTGGCTATTTCCTGAAGAATTAGATTCTTCAATTGAAGCAGGGTTGTAGGGCGGTGTTTGTACACCTCTACCTTGAGGTAACCCCATAAAAAAATCACACGGCGATAGATCGGGCGAACGTGGCGCCCACGGAATGTCACCTAAGTTTCTAGGCCCCACCCTGTATTTAATGCTTCAGCGATTGTGTGGCATAAGATACTGACTGTGTAACTGTGGTTACTATAGGGATTGGTTCATCGTAGTAGGTTGATACCAATACGATCGAATTAGATCCTATTTGACTGGTTGATGGGAAACCTAGTCGGTTAACCCATTCTGTAAAATACTGTTCGCAGGAAAATTGTCGTTTACTTTAATGTCCACAAACGCTTAATAAATATAAACACAAGAATAACGAGCTTGTGAAATAATTGCGCCGCAGCACAACTATTTTCAGACTTATAATTCGTGTCGTGAAAGCAAGTAGCAACAATACCGCTGCCTCATAAGCTAACGCGCACGAGATGGCAGTCGACGCGGACAAAACGTGTCATCGCAAACATATAAATGTTGGTTAATAACGAGCTGTAACACTTGCCTACCAAATAATATTTCTATAACTTAAACGTTCTATTAATCGCTATCGCTTTCGGTACAATAAGTGATTTAAATAGCCCGCTGATCCTCTCTTATACTTATAGTAGAGATCCTTTCCTTCTCGAGTTTTCCAGCAAACGCATGGAACCCTCTGGTGTTTCACTCGAAACTAACTGGAATAATCGAGAAAATTGAATCTTGGACATAACCCAGTCCTCAGTTATAATAATTGATTTGGTCATAAACTATAAATTTCATTTGATTAATTAAGTATTTATATTTAAACGCGTGTGCTTCTGTTTACGTTTTGCTTCCGCTAATACGACGGAGTTAGTAATTAATTAAAATAGTCTACCATTTGTCAGGATGATGCTCCTAAAATAAGTTTCCTATTATCTGAGTTCTGGACTTAGATACAATGAGCAGATTAGGGATGTCTACTTGTTATGCTCGATAATATGAATAATCAAGCGCAGCAGCAGCGCCGCAGAAAGGTTACGAACAATCGTTTACGGAACAATAGCGAAAGCGCCTTTGCGATTACAGATTACTCCGGTCGTGCAGGAAATTATTGCTGCCGCCTTATTTGCATCTCTAACGAGTGAGAAAGACGAGTTAGGTTTGTGTTCTATGTATACAATCGATGTTGACGTATCGCAGAATATAAGTGTGATTAATGTTGACATTGATATTTTCTTTTATCTTTCGTACTGATTAATTAAAGTTACTATTTTTTACATTGTACGATTCGCTTTTAAGGCACCCAAAGTTGTGGCATGGTAGCATGCAGACGGTGGAAAATGCTTTTTATTATACTCCGTAAGTTCTTTGCTTTTTATTGTAAACATAGCCAAAAGGAATCAATGCAGACTTCAGGTCATAATTAATGGGCGGAAAAATTATATTTTTCAACCGGAAAATATAATCCTTCCGCTCCTTAATCATAATGGTCACATACATATCGAGGGCGTCATATCAGAAGAGCGTATCAGTATAGGATTATAATGGCGCTTACGCCCTTCTGATATGACGCCCTCGATCTGATTTTTGTCTTTGCCCAACAACTTGATTGGTTATAATCTTTTACTTTAATGTTAATGATAAAGTGTAGTGAAAATGAAAAAAAAAGACTATTGAAATTGGTTTCCACTTGAAAGTTTTCATTTGATTTGAGTAGAATTTGGAAAATTGCTTTCGGCTTTATAAGGACGCCTCGATACACAAAGCTCAGAACTTAATTAAATTTAGTGCAACGCCTACGAAACAATTTTTCTCATCCGCGACTCCTTATTGGATAAACATAAACGCGCCAGGGTCGTAAATAATATCGAGTTTAATTTCGAGTATTCGCGGAATGATGGGGAATGTTATAAAGCAACCGGAATAAATTTTATTATCTATTCTTGAGGATATAAGACAGCTGGAAATGCGCAGCGGAAGGGTAAATACAATGGGAGTTTTTAAGCCCGGAGGCTTATTTACATACCCTATCGATATCTGTTCTAATATAACTTTTATGTTTGCGCTCGTATTTGAAAATTTAATAAAGCGCTAAGGAAATACAATCAAGTGGAAGTTTCGGATTAACTTTTGTTACGTGTTGCGAGTTTAAAGAGAATAGCAGTTAGAATAAATTCTACTTGAAATAAATATTCAGTACTAAACACAAAAGTATTCATAAATAAAGTACACAACAATATTTTAGAGGCTATTTACAGTTAAAGGGATACTCGAACGTTTTTTTATTATTCTACTCGCGGAATGCAAACAATCTTCCTGACGTCACATTTAAAACTAATTTATTCGAAGTTGAAGAAGTTTTAATTTATCAGATTTATTGCAGATCATACGCCACACCAAAATGCGATCATTGCAGTTTCTCCGCGTTGAATTCGAACGTGTTGTATTATTATTTTTTGTTTAAATTCGATCGTCTTTTGTTTAAATTTCGATTAAATTTTGATTTCTTTAAAAAATTGCGATATTCACAAGTTATTCTTTTTTGGTTGAAACTCGTTCGACTTTTGTTACCGTACGTTTTTCCAGAGAAAAGGAAAACAAGAACGGACAGTCAATGCATTTCATTTTAATCAAGCGCAGGCGCGCCATCTTACGACAACCCTCCAGAAATAGCCCGGTTTTAGTCTCTGCTTAAAAATACATAGCACGTTCCTCCACTAGCTATAAATACATTTTCTTTTTTAATTATACGAGTATTACATGGAAAGTAAATAAAAGACATAAAACGAATGTAAATACATGTAAATAATTACTTTTTTACGAAATAAATGTCAAATTGACATCATAAATTCTGTACAAGTCCTTACACATAATAAATCGTTAAATATTTACCAAACGGAACTTCACACAATAAAAATGTCTTTTGTTTCCTTTAAAACACTTCTATGAACTAAGTGCTCTGTCTCACATTCCTTCGATTTCAGAAAAATCACATTTCTTACGAACACTTGTAACTCGTGTCTAAATAAAAACCTGGTCAAGTAGGCTACATTTAGTAATTCTGCTATGTAAATGCAATGGAAAAAGTCTCGATCACAACCCACTTGACCAGGTTTTTATTTAGACGCTCGTTATTTCGACCATGCAATCTCAGCAATCTTAAATGCCTGAATGATATTCAGCAGTCATTACTTACATTGTCTACAACACCTTCACTAGAACCAGTTTGTTTTTGACCAATTTCTTATAGGAAAAATATCGCACTACTTGAAACTTGAAATTTCAAATTTAATTTCTGGCGAGTAATTAGTTTCGCCAGCGACAACTGGATTAATTAAATTTTAATATTGCCATCTGATGGCCACTCGTTGTCGAAAAATAACTGGAACTTCTTAGGGGTGGCCGTCAGATGGCGCCACCAGAATTCGAATTTTTACTTTCCACTTAGCTGTCCAGGCCCTGACGTCTTTTCATTAACGATTTCATAATCTTTTGTTTCTAAATTTTCTAAAGCTTTCAAACTCTTGTTTTTGACCTGCCTTCAGCTTTTAGTTTTTTGCTTTAATTTTGTATTTTCATTCGCTGTTACCCATAAGTTGGTTTCAAATTTACGCGCCATCAGCTTTTATAATTGTTACCCTTAAGTTGGTATTAGTTAGGAACTTTTGTTCGCCGTAGGTTAAGTTCTTGCAGTGTTCGACTGTCATTTCACTTTAAAATGGCCATGTGCTAAGTAATTTCTTTGCTAAAGGTTTGTTGCAATTTATTTAATGTTTTCTCTTAGTTAAGCGTAAATTCTTATATTCTAGATTTGAGAATGGTTAAGTTTTAACCGAAACATGTCATCCATTAACATTTAGTTCTTGTACACCGAAGAAAATACAATACGTTTCACGACGTTGTTGGTTTTTTGTGACCTTTGGCATTTCGTTCAACTTCAAAATTATTTAAACAGTCACAAATCTCATGGATAATCCAATAATATTTTCTAAATTTTGGCTTCAGTGATCGCTCTACCTATTTACAAACTCTAAGGTTTTGGTTTCTTTTTTCGCTTGTAAGTTGGTTATTCTGGAATTCGGAGCGAAAGAGGCGTGTCGGCGATTTCCGGCTTGCTGGGGAACGGGAAGCCATGAGGCATTACTTCATTGCACTTCACGGACGTTGGCCACATTTTCGTTACAGCTAATTTTGTAGTTTGTGTTTGAGTCGGGCCTTCCAAAAGCTTTTGGGGATCTTATCGTTCGTGAACGGTTTCTTATTTCACAAGGGATAAGTCTTTTTGGTTCTGTTTCAATGCCTTTGATCTCTTTTACTTACTTTCGTGTCTCTGTCGTTAACAACTTCGGAGGATCGCAAATTTTTGAAAAATCCGTGTCACTTTTCGTGACGTTCACGTAACTATTTGGATTTCCCCGAACGAGTTTTGGCGTAAATGTCACCATTCCGAGAGCCTCCTCTACTATAACAATCGTCGTTCGCTTTGGAACCCTTGAAGGAGCTGCCGATCTGGGTCGAGCCAGTGTCGTATGCTACAGCCCCATTGTAGACCGAACGTAACGTAGAGTTGGTGGGATACGAGTGTGGTATTATACAAACCCACTCTCTTTTATTTATATGCGTCTTTAAACTGATTATTGGTTACTTTCGGTGCCTCGTAATACAGTTTTTGCCTACCGAAGGCCCTTGGTTCCTTAAAAACCGCGTTTCGTTGAATACGTTCGTAGAGTTTCGTTCTTGTAATTGCGTCTACTGTCCCTCTGACAGGATTTATTGTACATTATTTTGTGAGCCGTACAGGATATTCTTGCCGGTGATTACGCGTTACTTGACGATTTGTAAAATTTACGATTAGTTAATTTAACGAAATTATTTTTGGGCATATAGACAAAGCCGCCCCTGTAACTGTTTGCCGAGCGCTCCGCTCTTTGTTTTGGCCTCTATTTCATTGTGAATTAATAAATTCCGTATCACCGTTTGACGTATTCTTATTATTTTTTTGTTTGTCAAGATGTAACAGTCAGTCAACTTTCGGGGTGGTCTATAGTTGCTGATCGTTGCTCTGCTTGACGTCGGTTCGGCGGTTCGGGTTTGCTCGTCGGTGTCTAGGTCCAGAAATAAAAGCGTCGATCACTTAGAAAATGCAGTTTTTATTTACAAAATAGTTAATATTTACACGTATTTACAGATTGGAATGTTTTTACTCCGGTAACAAAACTCACGGACTAGTAAACGAAATGATTAACTTCCGGACGCTATTTCTCGGTGGCGGCAATATACGGTGTGTCTCGAGGACACTAAACAACGGTAATATACGGTGTGTCTTAAGGACACTAATCAACGGTAAAATACGGTGTGTCTTAAGGACACTAACGACAACTAATCACCACGCAAACTGCGCGTACGTTCTGGTTTCCGCGCCGGGAATCGGATCAGGGTTACGGTCAAGAGTGAAACTCCCAGTCCAGGATCGGGATGTGCGAAACGCCCGCACCAGGTAAGAAAGAGTGAAACTCCCACTCTAGGATCAGGATGTGCGCAACGCCCGCAGCAGGTAAGAAAGAGTGAAACTCCCACTCTAGGTTCAGGATGCACGAAACGCCCGTGCCGGATATGAAAGAGTGAAACTCCCACTCTAGGATCAGGATGTGCGAAACGCCCGCAGCAGGTAAGAAAGAGTGAAACTCCCACTCTAGGATCAGGATGTGCGATACGCCCGCACCAGGTATGAAAGAGTGAAACTCCCACTCTAGGGTCAGGATGCACGAAGGGCCCGTGCCGGGTATGAGAGAGTGAAACTCCCACTCTAGGATCAGGATGTGCGAAACGCCCGCACTAGGTAAAAAAGAGTGAAACTCCCACTCTAGGATCAGAATGCACGAAACACCCGTGCCGGGTATAAAAGAGTGAAATTCCCACTCTAGGATCAGGGTGTGCGAAACGCCCGCATTAAGTAAGAAAGAGTGAAACTCCCACTCTAGGACAGGCTTCACGAAACGCCCGTGCCGGGTATGAAAGAGCGGCGGGATAAAAAAGGAGAAGCAGTTGGAGGAAACACGAACGCAGCTCAGCTTGCTCAGCGCGTTAGAGTCGAAGCACCGGCGGAAAGATGAATCGGTGAGTGACTGACTAAAGCGTGTTAACAGCGCGCTTATAAAGGCTTGCGCGTGGTGAGGAGCCCTACTCTTTCGGAACTCCCACCTAAATTATGCTTTAATCTGCGCAAAGTAAACTGATTTTCAATTAAAATATACAATGCTAACTAACTATGTACAATAACCAATAAACAATCTAAATAAACAGTAACGGAGTCACTTCGTTACAAACATAGATAGTGAACTTTTTGATTTGCGGAAATTAAATCTGAGGAAATCTCAAACGCTTTTAACCACGTGTGCAGTCCTAGCTGTGCCACGGTTTTCACCATACTCCTTGGAACTTATAATTATAGGTATTGAAAAGTAGGTAGCACTTTTGTTTAAATTTCGATCAGATTCTAATTTTCTTTTTGTTTTTCATATTTCCGAATTGGTTTCCATCAACTTTTGCTTCAAGATCGCCGCTCCTGATTCTTTCTTATACGATTTAGATTTTCTTTAAGTCTTTTCCACGTAAAAATCGATCGCCTTTTGTTTAAATTTCGATTAAATTTTGATTTCTTTTAAAAAAATTCTGTCGATTTTCACAAAAAAATTTCCAACGTTCACAAATTATATTTTTTCGTTTAAATTTGATCGTCTTCTGTTTAAATTTCGATCAGATTTTGACATTTTTCTTTTTCTTTCAAAGGAAATTCACACATACGTATATGATGTAAGAAATCGAGCATTTTATATACAATGTCGCATAAGCGAGCAAGGGAAACACGTTCACCTACAAATTATATAAATTATATAAATATTATATTGCTTTGTCAAAAGTTTCGCCAATATGAGTCAGGGTTGACCTTTGAAATGAGGCTGCGTTCGGATAATTTCCAGCTGCATATTGCATTACCAAGCAGTCGCTGAGTTGACTCATTAAAATATCGCATTATGTAAAGATAGCTAAAAACAAACGAACCAGGGATTGAAATTTAATTTAATTTCCGGTCTAAACAATATATAAGGCTATAGCATAGCACGACGGAGCAGGCAGCTAGTCTTCCGTCTTGTAGAGTGCATCTCCACAAGCCCGAGGGCGAAATCGACATTTACAGAATGTCATAGTATGTGGTTGATCTTAATAAGAATCCGTCCATGTCTTTGTATCTGGTACGTCGTTTATTAATTGATTTTGGCTATGTTTTTAGAAACTAACTTTTGCTTATTTTAGTTATGAAATGCTGTTTTTCTCGTTATAACATCATTTTGAATTTGTTTTATATTGTCTTGTATATCGTTCTGAAGTAATCTGAAATTGCATTTAAATTTTACATTTGTCTAAGTTTGTGATCTCTAATAATTTGACTAGAGTGTTGTAGGTATATAATCAATTTTAAAACTATCTTAACCAATTTATAATTGTTTTACTTATTCTAAATATATTTGTCTATAAAAATATTCTCTGTATTTCTTATTAAATGTTATTTTAAAAGAAAGAACGTAATTTCCTCAATCCCGAAAATTATATGCAGTAGCGGGCAAGGGCTGAAATCTCATTCAGTACAAAGAGGGCGTAACAGCAATATCTAGCTAAAAAGCTCAAACCAGATACCTACAAACAAAGAAATTGCTACTTGGGTCCTTTATGGTCTGATTAAAATTTCAGTAAAAGAGTGAGGAGAAGAAATTGTTGATTGTTGTGGTGTAAATAATTTTGGGAATTAAAACCTAGTTTGGGCTTAACAATAGAACTTCTCTCTTACTCTCGTCGAGACATCTAGAAGAACATAGTGTTTCGACGAGGCCTTGTAAAAATTGATAAAGTTGAAAGTAAAGGATAATTCATTCCCTTTCTGTTATCATTCTTTTTACCACCCGTCCCTCACAATATTTTAGTTATTCATTTGTTTGTTAATCATGTTAGACAACAGTACGATGTTTGAGGCAGTGAAACAGCACAAAACGCAGGCTTTTTTCTTCCCCAACTATGGACTGACCTGCGCGGATGAACGTCGTACACAGAAAGAGAGAAAAAAACTTTTAATGTTGGTAAATAATTATATAAAAATAAAACAATAGAAAGATAATAAAACAATGAAAATTAACGCTAGAAATGATAGATTTAGTTTTCGTTTGGTTTATAATGATAAATGATATCACAAGACCGACGCTGGGGCCCATCCGCCAAGATTTACTAGAAAATACACAAAAACAAAAAAAAAATAGCAATTACCGACTGAACAGTAAGTTATCTTGCTATAGTTGTTTTCATAAGAGAAGAGCTCTGCGTCATAAACAAAACGCGTCTGGAATTGCATCATCAAACTTTTTTTCTTAATCTGTGGTGGTTGCCCAACGGGGTCCTGAGTCAAAGACTTGTCAGGACCTCAGGAGCAGGAGTTTATTTGAGTGTGTGTAAAGTGTTCCATGGCTTTGTTACTTCCAACCTTCTCGCCGTTTAAGGGGAAGCAGTGTCGAATTTTATCCGCAACACTGAAGGGTGCCTGAAGTCGATACCGACCATCCCCGAGAAAAATCCCGAGTGCGGTTCGAACCGACGCGACGTCTATGCGATTGCAAGGCCGGTCCTCTTACCACTGGACCGTTCAGGCGTGAAAAAATCATAACTCCGTCCTTTTTTCTCATTCACCGTTAACAAAGAAATAATACTGAAATAATCGTCTTTTACTTACATTTTGTGATAGAAATAACTGTCGGTTGTAATTTCGGCGATTGATTACGCAGAGCTCAAGTTCCGTGATTTTCATATTAGATACATTATTTCTTGTTAGAGATGCGCCAAAAACTTAAACTTTGCCGATGGAATGGACCATCTTATTGAAAGGCAACCCAAATGACATGGAGGAGACGAGATTATCTATCGAATTCAAGAAAGATCTTGTGGATTCTAGAGCCTTTTGAAATGTTTTAACAACTACAAATTGTTACCGCAAGTCAGTAATAATAATAATTTCTGCACTGAGCAAAACGATGAGCGTATAAAAATGATTTTACTTTTCTTTTAAATGTTACAGATTTGAATCGTTTTTGTATTCTTAGACAACAGATTGCAAAGGTGAGAACCAACACACCCGGAGGAATTTTCAAGAAAAGAAAGGGTCAGTTTTGATCCTTGTTATTTTCATATTTGATAACAGTTTGTCTACAGGGAACTGAAGGAAAAATATTCTATTCACTTATTCCTTAACAATAATATTATACATACAATTCAACTTTCTGGAATTATGTTTATTTTAGTTTCACTTGTTTGTGTAGTTTTGATTTTACATGCGGAAAAATTTTGTGCTATTAAAATCCTCAGACTGCTTAACATCTATATCTGCACGGCAACAACATTACAAATATTGTTTATAAATGTTTGATGTCTTTGACGATTCTTTCTGGCATCCTTTGTTAGCAGTTCTTAACAAGCAGATTTATTTACTATTGTGTGAGAGACTCGTTATTATTGAATTCCAAAGAAAACTTTATTGTTAAAACTACCTTATTACGATGCTTCCTACCTCAAGCTTTAACTTTGCAGAAGGTTTGCAGAAATTCTTATAACCATTTTTATTTTCCGCGGTATAATAAAACATTAACTAAATATAGCTTCTACCTTTAACACAAGTGAGGGTACTTACAAAATTTTTCAATTTTGTCTGAGTTTACACTCAGCTGAAATTGAAAACACGGATCCGGATATATTATCTTATGTTTAGTATTATGTCAGCCTTAAAATTTTATTAAAAGTGTTTCGTAAGGCCTTGAAGGGCAAAATATCGAATTCAATAAAACGTAAGTGTTCCTTCTATTCTAATTCATTTGAATAATCAATATCGAATCCAATATAGGCAAAATTTTAGCGGCAATATTTACAACTTGCGGAATTCTCCGGGGCGAAAGAGGGAGAGAGAGAGATAGGGAGAAATAGAGAGTATTACGAACTAATGTAAATACGCAGACTAGCAGAGTCTCAGAGCGACTTTGCAACCGCGAAGTTAGTCCTTCCGAAAACAATTTCGACAGCATTGTTGTACAGTCTTTACGCTAGCTTGGTTCATAAACTGAACCCCCGGGATTTCAAATGCGATCACGTCTTAGGGAATCAAGTGATGGTGTTACCGGGAAGTCGTACGATCGATCGTATTTTACCTAACCGGAAAGTTTTGTTTCGCAGCCGCTAAAGGCAACACTTCTCCCTGCCACCACACGTGACGAACTTTCCCAAACTATACCCGGTCTAATTTTACTGGAATTGTCTTTTGTCGTCTTCCATACTGATTGTTTCTTTTACTCCCTAAGTTGTGGATTTAGCACTTTTTATATTGTCTTCATGAAATTGGTTCCCGTTGTCCCTTCCTTTCGTTTATAAATACGTAGGTTGTATTGGTTTCTCCGGAGCTTTTTTTCTCGAGCGCCGCGTGAGATACAACTCCTATTTCTCCTTTCCGTACAAACTCCCACGTCTTTACAAACGCAGGATTAATTCACTCTTATCTACGAAACTCATAACACAATGACACATTTAATTCGAAGCTACCTTTTTTATACGTTTCTACTCTTGACAAAATTGTTACTGACTGTTTAGTAGGAAAGAATTTATTACTTTTTAATCTGAGTGCTCTGGAGCACTCTTCCATCTTGTTTTAACCTCATGTAATATAAGGGTGAAGATAAACTGCTCTATAGCAGTCAATCGAAAACGTTCGAAAACGAAATAAACATAACGAACATGAAATAAATTATACTTACATCTTACACGTAGTATAACAGGTTTGCTCATTGTCTCACCCCTGGGGTTGACTGCGAGACATGTATATGCTCCACCTTGCCACTTGGTAACCCTTTGTAGAACTAAACTGTGAGTGCTTATAATCACACCTGAAGACATGTTCTGACTCACCAGAACGCCCTGTAAATAAATTTCATTAAACATTTGGTATCAGAAAAGAAGAAAGAAAAACAACATTTGAAACGAACAAGAATTACTCAGGGAAGAATTATACTTGAATGTCTTGTATTGTCTTAATCAGGCGTATAATACAATATAAAATAACACGAAATTCAAGTGTAGAATAGAAACGTTCAGGTGTGCGTGTGAAATACTTCTGAATATCTTGCAATGCCAAGGCATAATGAATCGCATGTCACTTTTTCGTGACAACGCCAGTTATTTAGTTGGCAATTTCGTAGCATGTACGATTCACTCTGGCCTCATAATATATTACACCGTGTTAAAAAGCCCTGTTTACGCAACGGCACGACATGTGAACAACTCCAAGAGCAAAACTTAATAAAGAAAAAAGTTATTTGCGAACGGACCAAATTTTTCCCGCTTCCTTTTTTACTTGAGGAAGCAAACAGATTGACTTAAACCAGTTTGAACTAATTATAAATAAATAAGGTTAACCTTTAGCAAATGTATAAAGGTCCGGTGTACCTTAAAACTCCGACATTTAAAGTAAAGCCTACCCTATATACCTTCTAGTGATTGAGATCCTTACACTCTCTAGATCTTCATACACAAAACGCAATACCAGTGTTAATTATGATTTTATTCTTGAATAAGACCGCTCAATTCGATTTAGCTGTAGTATGCAAATAAGGGCCTATTTGTTTTTAAAACTGAGTACAAGTAGAGTTGAAACTTTTTCCGCTTGAGCTGTACAAGCACAGAAAATATCCAGGAAGGACTGTTCAACAAAACCGGGGAAACTTTAGCTGTCAAGTGTATTCATAACTTTACGACGCAAATGCATATTTCAGGGCGCATAACAACGGGAAGTTTTCGCGCCTATAAAATCGTAATCACTCTTCTGATGTGCAAGTTCAAATTACAAGCGTGAAAAATTTAATATAAGCAATTCACAATAAAGTTTAGGATTGAATGAGTACACATGACTTCACACGGGCTTGTAAACTTTACACAATTTTAGAAACGTTGCTTCGGAAGTAAACAATGAAGAATAAATATCTGAAAGTTAATTGCAATTACATAAACATTAAATCGTCCTCAGACATGCCGTATATGTCTTCGAGTAAATCTACAAGCGTACTTGTGTGTGTGTAAACCCCTTAAGGTTTTTCATTTGTAAAAAAGCTGCTTAGATTTTTTTTTCCTTTTGCTTGAGTTATGTTTCTACGAAATCTAACTTTAAACATGAGCTACGATACTTAAACTAGCGCAGCATCCCTCGGACACTTCTAAGATACGCGCCTCAAGAGACGTCGAAAACTTGCGCCCCTGGGGTAAATTACCTGTGTCAAAGCATTAAATTTGCCTATTCGTTTCCCTCTTTACCGTCCGTTCGCATTCACAGAGCCACCTGTAAGTTTGTTTATTTTTAATTTCGCTCCTACTATAGCTTTCGAAGCCCGTCTTTTTCTACTCGCCCAATGAGAAAGATGGTAAACGCAACGCAAGATGGGAGCGCCGAAACGGGGGGGAGGGTATTAAAGGCCCTCAGATTGGTCAAACTGCCGTAACTTTTGGCCAAGTATAAATGGCTCGAGAAACTTTTGCTCATGTATGAAGTTCGGCTGCAAAAGACGAACTAATCACTCCCGGATTAAGTTTTTAGTCGTTTCCTTAGATAATTTTTTCTTCGTTTCGAGCGCTTTTCTCTTTAAATTTTAATGTAGTAGAGGATGAGTAATAATCGCTTAAGATTTGTTTAAACTATCGTTTACACAATGACTACATTTTTCCATTGTTTTAATTTAATAAAGGGTCAATTTCATTTCGGTATTTGTGAAATAAATATTCTTTGTGGCTTGGATTGAATTTTTTTCTTTCATTTCAAAGCGAATAATAATCGAATGTCCGAAACATGTACGAGTAGGTAATACTTTTTTTTGTCACACACCATTTCATAATGTATTGTAATGGTTCAGCCACACTAACGGCAAATGTGCTGCCTAACGTCATTTTTAACGTCTAGTTTGCCAATAATCAGTCGCTACACATACAATTATTGTCAAGTTAGACGTGAAAAATCACGTTAGCCAGCACATTAGACGCAGCGTGGCTCCGACAACGATAGTGTAGCGACGGATTATTGGCATATATGGCACTAATTTTGTAACGGCGTTGAGAATGGCATTGCGTGCTAGACGATAGCTCGGCTGGCGGTTTTTCATACACATCAAACGAATTGCCGGCGAACGTATCGCATAGTTGTTGCCATAGATAAAGAAAGATATATGTGAGAAAGACAGAACATACATTTTTTACACGAAAACAGCGACATCTTGTGTTTTTAGTCACGTACTATCTTAGTTTTGATTGCAGGTTTCTTTCATTATTTCAAATACTAATTTAAAATATAATTTTTGAATGTTAGGAAACGGAAAATGCTAAAATATTTGAATAGAACTCCTGTGATATTTGACATTTAAGATAAAGTTGCCAATATTTAAGTAAAATACCACTGCTGCAGCCGCTTCGGAGCGAAATGTGGGACAAATAATGACCTTAACCACCAATGTAAAATTTAGCGCATTAATTTTCTCGCGTTAATTGTCGGGTTCTTGTCCGTTAGAATGCCATTAGACGTTAACGCAGATGTGCCCGAAGCATAACGGTACTCGATTGTTTTATGTAATGGTTTTCGTGTTTTCTGTAGAATTTATGTTTAGGGAATGGGGTATTCTTATACCCCACGTTGGGCGCCAATTTTTAGGTAATGCTGGTATGATGTGGTATTCTTGTCCCACACGCTTAGGAGCTAATTCTTGTAATGTTATTTAGGTTTGTGTGCCCCTTTCGTTGGGCTGTCTTTTTATGTATTGTTGTGTGCAGTAAATGTAAATTTTGTGTTGCAGTGTAAAATTCTATTAAACGTATTTTGTCACAACATGGTTGTCAGGACGGCAAAGCGATCTTGTGACGTCTCTGTCCTTGCCGTGAATTTTCCCGGTCAAAAGTATTAGTTAATCGAAAAAGTCTGTGATTGGTCAATATGGATCAGGTGACCCCCCTCCGGTCTGTGTTCTGGACATCCGCGCAGGATCAAGTATTTTCTTAACCACGTTAGGGTGCACAGTGTTTTATTTTCTTGGCTGGTAGCCATTGTGTAATTTCTTCAAATTGTGTTGTTTATGAGAAAGCTGAACGGAATGATGTAATCTGTGATCTGAAAGACGCACTCTACGTGAAACTGAAGCAATTTTATCTACTTTTCGAAGCCTGACAACCACAAATCGATCAGGTATTTACAGCGAGCGAGTTATGTGAGCAAATTAGTTTGTAACGTTGTTTCTGTTCGTTTCCATTTAGGCTTTGTCGTTGAGGTATTCTGATTTTCCTGTGAGAAAACGTATTTGATACGAACGATCCGGTGCTGTTTAAGACGGACTATACTTCTCTGACCATACTCGGTATACAAATTAAGGAGACTTCACACGGTGAGTGGGACGGTACAATGATACCCGCTTGGCTGCGACCCTTGGACGACTACTTCGGGACCGAAGTGAAGTTTGACGTACACTTAGACAACACAAGGTGGGATTCTTTTAATTACTTTGTAAGGATTTATCATTTCTGGCGGTAACTGTATCGCGTTGTTGATTAAAGAGTTGAAGTGGTTTTAGTTATTTTGTTTGTAACGTATGTAAATGAAAAGCGGGGCCCGTACTTCGTGTTTTCTTTTGAGCAGTAGCTGTCTACACTATTTATTTAAGCTGTTGATAATTTAAATTGACTTTGATCTTCTTTTTTTTTAAATAAAAACAAGTGTGTAATAACTGGTGAATATTTATTTTCTTTCTTAATTCACTACCTTTTTTTCTGGGGTTCCCCCATGACCCCGCCTGCTGTCCCATTGAGTTAGCCGGCTTTGGGACGAACTTAATTTGCCCTCCCATAAGCTTGCAGCTTTCAGGTGTTTTAAACTTTATTAGTAGTGTGAATTGACTTTGATTTCTCAAGGCGATAGGTTCTTTTAGCATTTATGTTAGGAAGCTCTCTTTATCTTAGTTTTCCTTTGAATTTTGTTTTTTGTCTCTCGTGTGTGTGTGTAATTTCTAATAGTTCGTGCCAATAGTTATGATCTTGCTATTGCCGATTCTCGCCAATCCAGTCCTTCAGAAAGTCAGTCTTATCATTGATAAGAAAATTTTGTGTGTTTTGTGTGAGATAACGATGTCGAAGATACTCTGAAGGTCTTACATCATCGGTGGAGCGGAGGATGTTCTTTCTCACTGCTGCACGTGAGCTCATTACGGTTCCTGGAAATTGTACCTTTTTACTCTCGTACTGGTAATATCACAGCAGTATGTGATCTCTTTGCAGCATCTAAGTAGTTTAATCTCTTCGTCAGTCTACAGTATGTTCAATTTTTACGGGCTAGAGGAAACTTTCATATTTACACTGAATATTCTGAATTGATTTCTAAAAAAGTATGAAGTCGAATAAAAAAAATTGTAAATACTGATATATTCTTTTTGCAGACAAGCTTTTTTATGAAAGGTACTTTATCAGAGAGTTCAATACCATACATTTAAAAAAATTGATGATGCAGTTTATCATTTGTCAATCACAGCCTCCTACATATAGAGACAATAAATGATGTACAGCCCTCGTAACACACATCGTCATTTTGTCATTGCTATAACATCCGATCAATACGAATACCATGTGTAATTAATTTATGCGACAGTATTTCGGTAAAGCGTCACAAATCGATTTTGTGGTTATCAAATCCGGCTAATATTACTTTATTGTACATACGTACATACATACAAACGCATACGTGACGCAAACTATTTATCACTGCAACCATTTATCAAACTGTAACATAATATAGGTAATTATATGTAATATAATTGCTGTGCAGATTGCATCGTTTCGATGTTTTACAGGGCATAAAGTTACAAATACAGCCGGTGACAGTCACAGTGAGCCTCCCACAGATCACATGGTGGAAACAAGAAGTTGATGTTACACGATACACCGCGTGATCACGCGAGGGTAATTTTCGTTAATTATATATTTTACATTAGCATTAATAATTACGAAGCTCGAACGTACACGACGCAAAGAAAATGCATTCCGTTCGATTTTATCACGTTTATGTTTCGGTATTCATGAGTTCTCCTGCGTATGCAAATTCCGGAAAAAGGAAAACTTCCCGGTTGGTTTTTTGAACTTTTCTAGTTTGCCGGGTAGATTTACTAAGGCTTTTAACAAAGTGTCGAATAAATATTCTGTTGCACCCATATCGAATCCCGCTGTGATCGTTTCTTTTATATGCAACAGTACTTTCAATATATTTGAGTTTCACAAATTTTTCTAACAAAATCTTAACAGAACAATAATGCTTTTAAGTAGATTCGATAAAATAATTTGTTTCACATGTGAAATGCTAAGGTCCTTTAAATCAATCACCAAGTGTATGGCGGGCTTTAATTTGTAAAATCTTGTAGTTTGTAATGAACGTTTAAATAAGATCACTAAAGTAAATTGGATTTGGTTGTTCATAACACAAATTTCGTACAAAAGGGTGCGAAGGTAAAAGCAAAACCGTATTCATAAATTTTAATAACTTTGGAGCTTTTCAAAAGCGCACACAAATAAGACGGACCAGCCCTTTGATGTAGGAAGGCACATTTTATTATCGTTTACGGCAAACTTCGCGGTGCTCTTCAGCGTATGCACGATAATAACGGGCGCTCATAAAGAATGTATTAAAAATATGTCCGATAAGAAACGCAGAATCTCATTTCGGGGAAAGGCAGAGGCGGCGCGTCCCGAGCAAACAAAAACGCCGAGAATGAATGAACGCACGTGCTTTTTAAGACGTTCGTGTAATAAGCAGATCAACATCTGCAATTACAACGTAAAGTACGATAATGTTCTACAAACATGCAATTTAAAAACTCCACTTCGGTAGAATTACAATTTCTCGGCAAATATTTGCACTTGGCTGAACTCCGCCATGCTGTTCGTACAATATTGATACCCGAGGATTCTTTTGATGTTTGCCTTTGATTATAAAGCTTTTCACATAAGCTTTTAATTATGATTTGGGGTCCGTCTAATTTAGATGGTAATTTTTCCAATTTGTCTCCCGTTTTTATTTGTTTAAGTGCGCCGAAAGAGATATCGCTTTCAGCGCGTCCATTTGATGTTTCCGGTGCTTTTTCGCCTTGAGGAATTCAAACCAAACCGAATGAGAAGAAAACGAAATATATTTACCTTGCTATAATATGAAAGTGAAATCGAAACCATTATTTATATGTCGCAAGAGAACGTGCTTAGCATTAAGGCATAATGGAGATTATGATCAATTTGAAACAGTTTTAAAGTTCTTCGCTCTCCATTAACTGTCGACGACTATACAGCAATTGTTAGAGGTGTTCCTTTTTTTCATGAGTTTGAAGTTTTTTCATGAGTTTGAAGTTTTTTCATAAGTTTGAAATTCATTCGTTCGTTTGTAAGGGTACGTTTTGGTAGGAAAGACCATCTACCGGCTATGGCTCTGTTCAATACAGCAGCTATACTTGTAACAGTAGTTAAAGGAAGTGTGATCAGAAACGCAATTATAGAATCAGTTCCAAATACACACGATGGTACATTCCAATAACAAGAACAAAACAAAAAGTTAATAAAATCAATCAGAAAGTTGGCAAACGATAAGAGATTAAAGATCTTTGAAAGAAAAAATAAGGGACGTAGCCAGATTAAATAACACATTTATTAAAAGTAAAAGACTAGGACTTACATGGTTTACACTACACTAAGTTACAAGTTCAGGAAACTTTCCTTTGACAAGAAGAACACTTCACTGTCTGACCGATGAAATTATCAAGTATTTATAGGGTTGAGTTTAGAAAGCTCGTACAGGAAGGCCTATGCAATTTGTGGATGCTTTCTTTTTCGGTGACTCGGCATCATGATGGTGAGTCCAGCGGCTGAGGGTGTAAACCGCCTTATGTCATTTCTTTATGTTAATTCTATTTTTCTTAGGTTTTGCCAAGCAGAGGCGGACTAAAATTATTGGTGTGGATTTATACTAGAGGTCCCTATTTCACGCATATGTCAGTACATGTGTACACGTGCTATATACGAATCCTAGTCTTAGTCCGTGTAATTCTGAATACACGGAGTCCCTATTTTGCACTGACCATTCTTTTTTAGCCCTGTTGAATGTTTCGTTTGTAACAAGTTACTTGTTAGTAAAGATGTGAACTATAAAACAAAAACACAAACGTTGCTATGTAACCTGGATTTGAACGTACACGGAGAATAAAAGATAATTACACGTGAATTAATAACACGTGTATTTAATTCGCGAATCGTTACACGGATTCCGTGTGCACGTGTCCCTTCAACACGTTCAAAACAGTAGACTCTAATGTATGGAGTTTTTTTTTATTGTCATCAACATCGTTCTATTATTTTGGGTATATATTTTTTCTTTTGAGTCCAAGGACAACGTTCTCCGACAACGAAATTATAAATAAACGAGGTTACTCTTTAGCAAAAGTACAAGGGCTCGGTGTCCCTTAAAACTTTGGTGGTAAGAAGGGTTAATTATGGGGAGACTCTTTGTCCTTCATCGCCATCGACCCTATCTACAAAACAAGTGAAAAACAAAAGCGTCATTTATAACGAAATAAAATTTAAAGTAAAGGACGGGAGAGTCTATAGGAAAAAATGGATACTGTAGAGACTTGTGATGTGTTGCATCATTAAAATGGGGTTTAGAATCGAAGAAAGGGGATCAACGGTAATATATGACAGTGAGTTCTGGTACCTAAATATAAAAGAGCAAGCTTGAACGATTTGGGAGAGAAAACTATTATTAGAATATACAGATGATGGGACGTAGGAGATTTTTGATACCGGAAAACCAACCAAAAAATTATAAGCTACACGAATAAAGAAGGGGGAAACTGAGACATGTACAGATGACCATGCAAAGGATACCTAAGGATGGAGAATGCGGAAAAGAGGATTTAACAGAAATAAGGAATTGAAGACAAGTAACCGAATACTGTGGAAAATTACTCTTTAACTCAACTAGGGCAGCTTGATTATTTCAAAAAGAAATGAAACCATTTCTAATCTTGTAGAGATCTCGCAACTTGAGAAGAACCTATGGGTGGAGCTTACCTGCTTGTATTGCTTATGTAGCACAAGTCACGTGATAGGTTCCTCTCAAGTTGTGAGACCTCTAGCTTCTACTTGAATCAATCAAAAACGAGAACGCATTCTGTCAGCTTATCTTGACTGAATCAATCTTTATATACTCGTATAAAATATTTTCGTTGATGAAGTGAACTTATTTAAGACTTTTTCAGTTATGATAATAACAATACATTTTATATAATAAAACGAATCTGTTTAAATTTTTTGCCTTAAATTATGATGACATGACATGCATTTAAAAGGCACGTTGTGAATATAACACTCTTTATATTTAAAATTTCGATCACAAAGCTTCATTTAAGAATGGAAAGCTCAATAACTGCTTACGTATAACAGGCAATAAATTAAGTTCCAGACGTCTAATATACGAGTTGCTGAGGGAACAAATAGCGCCGCATTGGCCATGTTATTATAACGGCAGCTGTAACGTTCCCTATGCATGTTGCGGCTGTATTCCTTCTGGTTATTCTCTGTTTTATTGTTCGTGTCCTGTGCAAACGCTGTCGTAAATTCTCGCCACCGAAGCCTGGAAGGGTTCCGAATGTAATCGATAAATATAAACATTTATACCTCAGTGCGAAACTCGGAGGAATTGCAAAAACGAGGATATTTCTTAAATAAAGCAACACACTGTATGGTGGGGAAATATAAATTCCTATTATAAATGTTTTGTTTTCTGCGTTCTGTGTAAATGATCAACATTGTAATAGCTTTTTTTGAGCTTATTGACGGGATGTCTTAAGTTAGTATTTAGTCAACATTAAATTTTACATGAGGATGGAATCCAGAAACGATTAATCTAGCGTAATCTACGTAGGATACCGGAACTACAACATGATATTAAATCCGGTTCTAATATGTAATATGTGGAAGCGATGCCTTAAGGCGCATAGGATTTACTTACATCATGAAACCAAGTGATCTTGTGCTGCTTGGGATTCGCTCGGATGTTGCATTCGAAGTAGACGTCATCCCCTTCCTTGATATCCTCAGGATTCAAAGTATTGCCCAGGTGGAGGGTCACTTGAGGCGGGTCTGAAACACAAACAAGAGGCTTGGTTTTTGTTTTTTTAGGACTCCAATCCGAATCAAAGACGAACACGTAACTATGTTAGCGCTGAGAGATAAATATTGTTGCGCTCACTGCTAAAACGATTCGCTCATGTAGGAACGGCGTGAATTATTTCGGGGGGCAGATATCAGCGAATTATTTCTAAATCCGTTCGGTGATGGCGCTGATACCGGCGGCGTATTGAATAAATAAATTTTATGCGGGTTCGGTTTATCAGTGACTGGCAGGGTGGCTGTTAACGGGGTTTATTCTGCGTTGCTGTCAATCCATCTGTATACGAATTATCAATTTTTTATTTGCCGCCTCGGTCCAACAAGATATCAGATGAATTGAAAACGGTGAATATCGAAAAATTATATGAATAATTTCAACGGACGGTAAAATACACATTTTGAGGTCACATTAATATTAAACATAGAACTGAACTTGTTTCACTGTAATTTATAATACTTTGAACAAGATTCAGTTTTCAAAAAACATACTTGGGACGCAAAAAAATTATGTCGAATGAGTAGGTGTTAGAAGCGGTGCAAAACTGGCTTTGCAGACAAGCAAAATAATTTTTCTCTGTCGGTATTTGCAAGTTGCCTGATCGTTGGGATAAGTTTATATTATTGAAAAATAAAATTTGTTTCGTTAACTTTGTGTTATTATTGTTAATGCTTTATAAGAAAGGCCGGGTCAAATCTAAACTCCCCTCGTACATTCATTAGTACTTTATTAGAACCCTATATTAGTGGTCCAAGTTTTAAAATAATGGGGTACGTGATAAAATATAAACAGGCTGAAATTTACCCTGTTTTCCTTACAATTATTTTCTTCTTCCTCTTAGGCCCGACTTTACAATCGTCGGATAAGCATTATTCTTAGAATAACGTAACGTACGTGTGACATGGATATGGAGGAACATTAAAGGATATTCGGCGAACAGTTATTCCGTCCTTATTCCACGATTGTAAAACTGGGCCTTAGTAAAATAACATTCTTTTGGTTTCTATAAAACTGGAATTATTTCGCCTTTAAGCTTTTTTTTTTAATTAAACTCAACGCGTTTTTTTTTAAGTAAAGCTTGTGTTGTCAGTTTTACGTGTAATTTAAATTATTTTGAATTAGGGTTCTAATAATACTAATAATGTAATAACTACTTATCTGAGGAAAAATGAAAGAAATAAGGAAAGAGATTCGCAATTAAATCCTTTCAGAAAAAAAGAAACGTTTTCTTCAAAGGCAATATTTTCGAAGTTAAAAAAGTAATTCCTTTGTGCAGAATGAGCCAGGAAGGAAAAATGTATTTGGTACAGAAATTAAATACAAGCTGAAGGCCCGCCATCTTGTTAATTAGTAGCGTTTCTTCGACGCTCAAAAGGACTTATTAAGGACGGAATAATATTTTAAAAGTGTCGACGTAACTACTGCCGCACCGCAGATGTTATTAATATGAAATTATGAGAGGCCGGCGCTTAATTTAATTTCGAAACTTCTCCTCCGGCCGTGCTTTTTCCTTTTAGTCAAATCTGATACGTTTCCTCAACAGCGACGGTGTTATTTCTTCATTAAGCAATTCACACGACGCGACGCCGCGCGCTCTTCTTCCTACCGAGCCGCAGCTGCACTTCGTTTTAACCTATATTTATTCTTTGCTTTAGTGCCACTACAGAATCCAAGAAAACACTCAGAGATTCGGTGAAATGAGGACGTACGGTCGGTCGCTCACTCGCTTCGGCGAGGTTCAAAGAAAATATTTATGTAATACACCGGCTTTTAATTCAAAAACGAAACAGAATCTTCAGAAGAAAATTATAATAAGGGTAAACGTTTATGTTATTTTCATATTTACCACCATACATTTTAATTTGAATTTTTAAATAAAAGCTCTATTTCATACAATTATCCTCTGCCCTTAACTACTTTCTGGAAAACCTTGAAAACCTCTTCACTATAGAATCCATTTAGAATGCATTCGGTGAGATTGTAACACGCCGACGTGCAACCTTGTTTATTGACTTTTATGGAAAACTTGTGTAACAATTTGTAAGATAATCAATAGCAATCGCCGCTAGTCTTTCAGGGACTCCTTTCGGAGGTGATGGAAAACCCTATCGCTAGCTAAACTAATTAATTGAGGTCGAATGGGTAGGATCTTTTCTCAACTACGTCCAATCGCCTTAAGGGTGTAGTATAGTGTACGCTTTTTAATCACCTTACGTCGTTTTTCCGTCGGCTAAACCTATCTAACTAATTTGTTGGCGCAATGGACCCGAATGACTGTTTTTCGGCACTCCGCTTTTGCGGTTTTGGCACTTTCTGTCTCTCGGCAAATTGCTTCTAATTAACCTGCAAATCTCTCAGTAAAGACCACAATTTCGGTCCACACACAGAGTGTGAGAGGAACTCTGTTAGGAAGGGGTTCAAATTGTTCGGCCTCGTAATTTCACGAAATTCGTAACGAGCAATAAATTGGCCTTGATTTCTGGGGTTAGATTGTGCTGGCCCACTTGGTTTCGGCGGCAGATATCACTTTCCTTCGACCAGTAATTCAGACTGGCGACTTCCCTGTGCCAATCCAAATACAGCCGTTAGCGTGTTTCCAACTTGACAGAGAATATCTTCAAAAGGATAGAACTATTTTCCAAGAGTACAGTGTATGAATTTCCCAATAGATTTGAAGGAACAGTTAAATGATTCTGATTGATTAAATCGCATAACTGGCCTAATAATTTTTGCAACAAATGACCAACAAATTTTATTAATGTGTAATGCAACTTGTTGAAGTTTAACCTCGACTCAAATGCAAATAAAAATATTTTGACTAAAATTATCCAAAGGCAATACGAATACTGAACTTTACAGATTCTTTAGCCACTGATTAATGCAAATTAAAATAATTCTTAACTAATTTATACCACCAAGTATGTGACCAAGAAATACAAATAAATGTAAATTACCTATCCGCATACCCGAGATGAACACAATACCCGCACGCACACTTGTTTAGGTCCACCCGCGGCGCGAATCCGTACATATTCGTGGTTTTGTTTGTTTAATTGCCCTTTCTCTTAACACACTGGATTTTAACCGTACCGAAATAAAATGATTTAGCTAGAAAAATGAGAGAATGACTGCAAGCACTAAAAGAAATCAAAAGTCAAATTAAGGAATTCAACCGTTCGCTCGGGAGATTGAAACTTTTCTGTCTTTCTCGGAGCTTCTTTCTTTCCAACTAAACAATTAATCTCCTCCCTCGGACTCCGCAAGCAAATTTTGAAAAAACCCCGGACCAAAATCACGCCTACTCCACATTTCCTGTCCCATACCCATAAATTAAGAAAACTTCAATTAGCTTGTCAGACAAGGATCGGCGGGCGGTTTTTCACAATTTGAAACTTTCCTGACCCTCTCTACATAACTCAATCTCACAAGCGTCTACTTGATATTTTAATGTATCCGGTATTTGCTTGAAACATTACGCACACAAAGCGAACTACTTTTCACTTGCAATGTAATTGATGCCTTTTCTATAACTGACATATTCTAACATTTAGTGTGACCAATTCATACAAAAATCTGAACCAACGCAAAGCTAAAATGTCAAGCCGACTTGTTTATGATGGCAGAGAACCAGGAGTGTCATTTGAGGGTGGCCTAACGTTACAAATTATAACGTTATGACTCGCGTTGGGGCGTTTCATTCTACTGAAAAAAACCGCGGCGCAGGACAGGATCCCATCCGCTAGCAATTGTACTGAGAATCTGAACATATGTGTTTGTTATTTACAATTAAACAGCAATAACCGATTTTGTTTTGAAAAATAAATCCGCGACCATTTCAAGATTCTTAACTGTCTTCGTTCCTTTGTAGTTATATTTGTTAATAAATGTGTGTAGGTAGTTAGATTGCTTGCCTTCTAGTTTCCTGATTAACTCTTTTTATACATTCTAGAGTAGATTAGAATAATTTTGACGATTAACAAAGTTAAGAGAAATGGCGTCCTTTCTTCATGAAACTTTCTACGGACGACATGAAACAATGTCGTGCTGTTGCTCCATCGTTTTTAATTTCGTAAATTTTATTAAGACAGTGTCGTTATTAAAACGGCAAAACTCTAAGAGATATATAATCATTTAATTCAGCATAAAGTCCGTGATGTACGGATAACAGACACGCTATTAAGGCCCAGAACATTGCGGCCTCTGTTCACGTTGCCTTGCCAAGTAAAATACGTTCGCCCGGAGCACGGTTTCGAAATTGTGTGCCGTTAATGGTACGTCATTTCGTCGATGTCGGATTACGATTAACAAAGCGATTGTTCGAAATCACGTTCTGGCCGCCTTTAATAACTAACCGCCGAAATTTAATTTTCATACGCGAGCCGGAGTTTACGCGACTCAAATTCGTTATTAATTATAAACTCCGACTCATTAACTTTCAATTAACCGCCACAATTGGGAAATTGTCGTACACCCAAGGAATATTATTTACACACAAAAGTAGACGCGACATTATTTCTGAATACTGTAGAAACATTTTGCTTATAGAATTACTAGTGAATTCAACCCACAAGATGGTGTATTTCACAAGAAATCATTTTCAATTTAGCTCCAATGAATGTAATTGCAATTTGAATATAAATAAAATATTTTTAAGATATAATGCCAAGAATGTTGCATGTTATTTATTATAATGTAGACGTTAAAGTTTTTGTTCAATTCCTAAGTATTCTAAATTTTGTTCGCAAACAGCAAGCGTTAGATTTGAAAACGCAATAATTCCACAAACAGGATATCGAAATAAACATCGCGCATAAATTAAATTTGCCGAAGTGTACACGCAATTAATCACAGCGCAAATAAACACAAATATTAATCGAAGCTTGGCACTAGTGCAAAACAGATATAACCGAAACAATAATTATTTTATCGAGAGCGCAATTTCGAGAAATTCGAACATTTATATTAATCGTTAGCGATGCAACGCCGAAACAAACGTTTTTCAAATTCGAATACTGAAATGTTTCATTTGATAATTTTAGAATCGCTATTAATCACGTGGGGAAAATTGCAGTCTCAGGGCACGGAAAATCTGATTCGCTACTAAAACTAAAATCAATCTTTTCTGATTTACCCCATCTTTATTGCATTTCCGCCGTTTACATCAGCAGACGAGGACGACGAATGACGAACGCCGGGGGAGAGACGGAAAAGTCTGCAATCGAAGCAACTGCAAGGGTAGCAACTTCGTGTGCCAAAACGTGCAAAACAAATCAAATTTATTGTGCTAATTTTAAACTGCATAATTCGAATTACAGGTTCGACTGTAAATTTTCAGAGGCGATTTGAAAATATCTGCCACATTAATATGTAATTTTTCTTGGGCATTTCTAAAAGCGATAAAGTAAAATGTTATTTAATATTACAGGTTGAAATATTGTCGGTTCATTTTGTATTTTCTATCTGAATTATCTTAATTTATTTTACAGCGCTGAGAAACATTAGGTTTCTAAATTTTTGAAAAAGTACAGAGTGATTTTTAATGATAGAAAACAGTTTGAATTTGGCGCCATAGTTTTTAGTGCATTTAACGTATTGAGTGTTGGCAGACAGATAACTCATTACCATCGTATTTCTCTTTCATATCAAAAAATTACTTTACACTCCAACGATAAACATTTTGAATAATTATTATAGAATACAGAGTATCCTCACAATCAGTTACTTAAGTTGGTTCAGAAAGGATAGTAACTTGAGAGTTATCTTTCTGAAAAAAACACTGAACAATAATGCCTTTAATGATTCCTAATTTGTAGATTTTCATCAGTTTCCTTAAAATTAAAATGTATTATGAAAAGTGGAATGGGTTCAAGGAGCCCATGTACCACTTACGTGCATGTATTATTCATCGTTTTCTCGCATCCGCCGTGTTCTCATATGCAGCGGTGTTAAAGGGAAGCGTAATTTCGTGCCACCCTCTTCGTGCAAGTATCTGAATATACAGCTCATTTTCGTATGACATATTGCATTCCGTGCCACAGAGAATCTCGGTTAGGACGAGATTACGGACCTTAATTAGGGGATCGATGTGAACCCCTGACCCTATTTCTTTATCTTGGCGCATGACATCACGTTTGAACTAATCTGATTAGGCACTGATATAAAATTGAGACAGAACCTCCAAAGGGTATGAGTGTTGCATATTTGTTTTTATAGATCAATGTTAGGTGAGTGACTTCAGAGAAAAAGCAGAATGGAAAACGAGATAATACGCTAGTCTAAAAGGTTTGTTTCTTTACAATGAATTAAATCACTTTAGGCAAAAGTCATTTCGCAGTGACTTGTGCTTTGATGAGTGCGTATGCCCAGAAGGACCAATCTACGAAAGTGACTGTGCCAGAACTTTTTGCTATTACCTGGTGTTACGGTTCAAATTTTGTTCATCAAATTTTCAAACTACTACGAATATTTTTATGCTTTCAGTGCTGGTGCTTTGGAGTTAAGGCCGTCCTGAGTTAATGGGATTTTAGTTCGTTTGTGAGGATTCCGTTTCCAACGCTTTTGTAGCGGATAAATTACGCGTTTCTCGTGGGCCGACAGGTGTTCTTTACTTGGACTCATTGATTTGTGGGGTAAGTTTTTTTAGAATTACTTATATTTGTGTTTCTTCCGTTAAGCACGTTTTGAGTTTTAGGGCCAGACGAGCTTAGCTTTAGATACCGACGATTCTCGAGATCCTTTCCCTGACATCGTGTTCGCAGAGGAGGACTGCCGAACCATACACGGCACGTTCTATGGATGAACACGCGAGTAGATTGGTGGAGATCGTGTTGGTATCGTTAAAATGTCATCTTATGTTTTGCGTTGTTTTACGTACACGTTAATTTTGGGTACTTATCGGTGCTTCCCAAGACGTAGTTATCTGGCGTAGGCTCTTGGTTTCTTCCAAACCCGATTTATAAAGTTAGTATTACGATAAGATAGTTTGTGAATCAACGTTACTGTCTCCTCAAGACAATATAATATGTCGTCAACAAAGTATTGTACTTTTAATGTAAAGCAAAAAGCATATCCTGACAGGTGTCTACGCGTTTAATTTCGCGCTGTTCAGTGAAATAGTAAGTCT
Organism: Dorcus hopei; assembly: GCA_033060865.1. NCBI lineage: Eukaryota > Metazoa > Arthropoda > Insecta > Coleoptera > Lucanidae > Dorcus > Dorcus hopei. Next base: position 44,570,597 of record CM065426.1, on the reverse strand, counting down.
CTTGACTTTGCTTGCGTAGTAGTCTTTTGCACATTTTTTCTGTGTACATAATATTAAACGACTCGTAAAACTGTTTACCGAGTTTTTGTCTGGTTCTTGGTTACGATACAGCGTGACTGTCACTATATAGACTGACTGTCAATCGTATATGTTATGCGGGGATCTGTGGGAATTTCAATTACTTTCAACATCGTGAGTTGTCCTAGCGGTACAACCATGACGTGTATGTATGACCGTTTCAATTCGCCTAAAATTCGGTTCCGAGAAAGCATGCCGTGGAGTACTCCCCTCAGCGCTTCCTGTTAAAGATACTATAAAACTACTGATAGTAACGTAATGACAACTGCAATTACTTAAAAACTCACAAGAGGCGCTGAGGGGAGTACCTGTCAAAATTTTTCAAAGTCGAATTGAAACGGCCATACATACACGTCAGTGAATGTTAATGGAGCTGGCCATGGTACAACAAGCCTACTTGGATAATGTTAGGATAGGTGGCGCTCTCTTTACAGGCAGGTTTAATCTGTTTGTAGCCCCCTTCGTCTCCACTGAGCTGGGCACATTTCCAAACAGAGCTTTTAACATCAACGATTTTCCCCCGGTGCTCGTCACTTTATACATGGTCAAACAGGTAAGGCGAAAAAATTGGTATGTGTCATAAAAAAATGTTGGTTTCCAAAATTTTCATTGTAAAGTTATTGTATTCCCTTATGCATAATTTGGCTAGTTGTAATTTCTTCAAAATTTGTTCCGGTTTAATAGAAGATAAATCTTGATATACCCGAAACATAAATTAGTCGAGAAATACGGGTCATAATTTGCGAATGGCTCGAACTCGGGATATAATAATTAGCATAATAAATTTGTAGCAGAAGAATAATCATGCGGTGAGGGACGAATAATCGCCGGGGCCCTTTCGTAAGTAAAACGCGGGCATTAAGAGTTCCCTGCCTAATTTATCGCCGGTGAAATATTTACACACACATATATAATATATTTGTAGCCCTTCCACGGGTGTTGCCGTAAAATTTTGAATTTAATCTAATTTTCGGGCCGACACGTTAATTATTCAAACGTTATAACCCGGCCCTGTTATATTTGCGTTTCCGACATTTCACGGCGCGTTCCGCGTGCTGTATTTTGTTATGCCGTTGTGTGGCAGTACATTAAACAAAACGGAATTTAAACTTAACATCTTCCGACTTCGCGTAATAAAAGGATTAGTGCGCTTCATGTTGAAAGTAACGGTATAACTGCCTTATTTAAATAATGTCGGAACGTAAACAAGGAATTTTATGTAATATTCTCTTTAACAAACAAATTTCAAACGCATTGTTTTTTTTTACCGGATGTACAAATTGAATTGTACATTCTTTTGGAAATAATAATAAAAAAAAAACACTTGCCATATGCATATGAAAACTTGAAATGAAATCTGAAATTACTTTTCGAACTTCAACTAGTACATAGTTAATCCTCAGTTAGAGAAGCAATTCAGTATTATGTAGGATAACTCCTCGAAGCTACTTGAAGACGAAGAAGTAGAACCGATATAAACAATGAGATCTATCAACATGATCAATTTATACCGTTTTAAGAAACCGTCGTCCTCAATCTACGTTCCTTGTTCTATTCAGTCGATATCATACAATATCTAAATGTCTTTATTAAATTTGTGTTTGCGAAATCTTTTCTGTGTAAAGTTTATTCTAGATAAAGAGACGCCTGTCTTTAAGGTAAAATAGTGGAGTAGTTGGTGAAAGCAAAAAAGGTGTTTTAGTTGCTTGATTTCCTTTCCAGTTGGCTACTTCATTTAATAAATTATGACCGTTGGACTTGAGAGACGCTTTTAAAATGCACCTCGAATTTCATACGTATTGAACTGCGACGACGGCATTTAAGCTTCCGTCGATTCGGACCACTTTTCTTGCAAATTAACTGAAAATCGAACCTCCAACGTCAGCACCATCTGCTCTGCAAAGCCACAATATTACGGGTTACGTTAGTATTCAAGATTTCGACATTAACAGGCATGCGTCAGTAAGAATTCGGAACGAACATGCCCGGTAATATATTCTCTTAATGGCCTCGCGAAATAAATTCTGATGTAAATTTGATTATTTATTGAGGTCGGTGGGAGGGTGGTTGCCGGTACGTGAGGTGGGAAAATTTTTGCCGAACGTTTCCATCGACCTGAAAAGGACCCTTTAATTAGCTAGATGCGTATCCGCTTTATTTAATGTCGTTCTGCAAAATTATTATAAAATTAGCCGGCATGGAATTAATCGTTTGATGTTCGGATGTAACACGAAATATAACGATAATTAAAATTTCGTATATTTTACATATTTTCAATATTAAAAATTTAAAACATATTTCCCATAATAAAAACATTTTATGTATTTTATATACATTCTGAAAATCAATGAATTCGGTTTTGAATGTACAATGTTATTGAAAAAAAAAACGTCAACCAGCAACACATCATCATTAAAATTAATTTAAAATTAAGAACTAAGAATAATATCTACAACAGCAATATCGTGTGACTTAAAGTAAATACGAAAATGTGCATTTGAGTTGAAAAAAAGAACAGGAATATATTTAAACAATTAAAATGATTTATTGAAGTAGCTGTATCCACAATTCCGTATGCAACTGATACGTGGCTAACAAAAGAAGCAAAAAGACAAAACTGCAAAGTTCATCCACACAATAAAGATAAAACATATGGGAAGAATAGACAGAATGAATGATACGATAACGGAAATGGTAGAACAAATGGTGGAAATCGAGAAGAAACCAGAACGAGATATTTACGACAGACATATTAAAATGCATTCGAAGATTAACGAAAGGAGTAATCTTTTCAAGGAAAAACTAGTTACAGAAGACGAGGCTGCTCCATCTGTGAAGAAGAGATTAAATATAAGAGAGGACAAGCAGGGAGGAAATGGTAACTCGGCAGTAAATACGAAGAATGGAAAAAAAATAAATAAATCGAATACGGTGAATTACATAAAAATCAGAGAATCCTTTAACGAGATCAACAGGAATGCTATTATTCGAAAAAGACACACCAAGTGATGTTTAAGGGCTTCCTTCAAGTCTTTGCAATTTCTGTATGTCGGAATTGATGGAAATCACGAGAAAAAAAAACAAGAGAAGAGAAAATTACGACGTTACAGATGTATGTAATGTTAAAATGGAGATTAAAAGAAGGTGACCAAAAACGAGGAGGTGAACGGAATAGAAGAGACTGAACATAAGAGGAAAAAAGGCAGAGAAGAAATGACAACGACACCAGAAAATAGAAAGAAAATCTCGAGATTAAATAGTATACAAATTAGAGAATAAACCTTTACTGACCTCTTCAACGGCTTAAAAGAAGACACAACCACTGAAATTTCACGAAGTTGATTAATCTCCATCCCTGATTGCTCTTCTACATTATATATAGTGAAACGTTCGCTAAATTTGTTTCAAAACAATATTAAGTATTACATGTTTAGTTTTAAAATAACAAACACATGTTCGTATTCTTGGTATTTTTCTTGCAAGCGATAAGCCAGCAATCCAGGGCGACGTGCCGTCCCCTTCTAAGTAATGATGGACCACAGCTAGCTGTAAATCTGTCAACAGAGCAACCTTTATCTTGGTATTTCGAATTTCTGTACAAAAGCTGGTCGCGCTGAAATCGCAGATACATCTACATTAGCGGAGAAAGCATATCGAATTACGCTCAAGTTAAAGTGTTTTGTTTCTATCTGTTTCTTTTCAAAGTTGGCGTCATAATTCTAAGTCAGCTCAAGAGGCGCTTGGAATGCAGTAGAGAAAAACAAATCGCAGATGGTGAAGTACAGACGCGTTCCTTATGACAGTTTTGAAGCACGTTATTTATAAGTGTTTACGAGAAAATGCATTCAGGGCGTGAGTTGGAATTCAAATCAACAGTTACCATTGGTCGGTGGATTTTTTAAAAATCTATCTGGCAAGTCCGAGGGGGTGTTGTTAATTTTTACTTGCGGGATAGAAACACGGCAAACGGACAGATAGCATTATCACTTGAACCAGAACGGTTCAGTTCAATTCTAATTTGGCTTAGCTGTTTTTTCTTAAGCGTTTGTAGTCTTTATTCATTTTACAGTTAAATCATTTATTCTGGTACGGGTAAATAAAGTGCGTTGATAAAAAGGGCAATTAAAAACCAATAATTACGCGTCGCGACGTGGGTGTATTTAACAAAGAGTGCTAAGTGCGTGAGTGTACGCGATCCGCGCATTACGAGAACAGGTAAATTACATTTTCTTTGTATCCTTCCGTCACAGATTTGGTGGTGTCAATTGAGGGAGAATAATTTAAAATTGCATTAATTAGTGACTAGAGAGTCTAACAGTTCCGTATTTCCACTGCTTTAGATAAATTTAATTAAACCTTTTGATTTTCATTGAGTAGAGTTTAAACTCGGACATATCATTCACTTGGTAAAGTTTTGTCCCATTAATTATTAGATTAGTTCTGATTGATGATTAACCAACCAGCAGAAGTTAACTATCCATCAAATCTACCTCTAAATTCATATACAGTATACTCTAGAAATCGTCTCTTTTTGGAGATATTCTCTGCCAAGGTGGAAACACGCTAACGACTATTTTCGATTTGTACAGGGAAATCGCCAATCTAAACCACTGGTCTGAGGCAAGTCATATCTGCGACGAAATCACGTGTGCCAGCACAATTTAACTCAGAAATCAAGACAATTAAATTGTTTCTACGAATTTCGTGAAATTACGAGACCAAATAATTTGAACTACCTATTCATAGCCACCTTCTTAATAAAGTTCTTTCACACCCTGTATGTGTGTGGGCCAAACTGTGGTCTTTGCCAAGAGATTTGCTGGTTAATTAGAAGCGATTGCCGAGAGACTGCAAGTGCCAAAAACACCCATAGTGTACTCCAAAAATCTACGCTATAAATTAATTAGATAGGTTTAGACGACGAAAGAGCGACAAATGGAGGGACCTGAAACCCAGGCAAGCGGGTACAGAGTACCACCCTCGACGCAAGGCGAAAGTAGTCGAGAGAAGCTCCTACTATTTCGACCTCAATTAAACGCTCTGGTGAGAGGAGTAGCGGCGTTCCCTACAGTCCAATCAGGTTAGCTAGAGATAGGGTATCCACACCTCCCACGGGAGTCCCTGAAAAACAGGTGATTACTACTGATTTACTTGCAAATTAATCGCTGAAGGCGGCATTTTGTTTCACATACGCCACCAGAAAGTCTAATTAATTTATTCCACTAATTAAGTACACTGTAGACCCATTGTGTCACACGTACGTTGGTTGACTGAACAGAACGAGTCTTAGAGTACGATTAAAGTGACAAACAGTGGTACCAAGACCAATCTAAGTTGAATTCTAATTACTTATTAATTTAATCGAGGAGCAGAGTTCTCCTACGGCTATCTGCGTGTTTTAAACCACTAGCTGTGACAGAAGGCAGGTTAGACCGCCGATATTCGGAAAGTGAAATCGGTTGAGCGAATTACACTGTACTGATCACGGTAATTTTTTTTTTGTTTCGTTGTATTGATTTCAAACGCAAGGGTTTTAAGCTCACAATATCAGACCCCACAGAGGCTGATACCAGGAGGTTTTCTCATTTTTTCTTTTTCTTCTCTCAATAAATAATCAATTAAACCTAACTCTTGCATTTTTATTTAACGTATCTACTGCCTTTGTTCTGACGAGTTATTTACCTCTCGCACCAAAAGAATCACGTTACCACAGCGTAATTACAGGGTTGTTTGACGATCGGGCCATAATTAGGGAATATTATAATTATTACCAGCTACTGCTTGAATTCCGGAGGGCATTCACCGTAAGCCGAAGTAGGTCACTAACCCGTAAACCGTAGCGCCTGCCATAAAACCTTCAGGTAGAGACAGGACCGCATGCAGCTAAAGTATTAACATCTGGTGAGCCTCTCGGAATTCTTCGAAAATAAGTGTTCTGTACAGTTACTTAAGGGGCAATAAATTTCAATTGTTGGTTTGTTTGGACCGTTTATTGGTTTGCTTGTCCGGGAAGTAAACAAACACACAGGGTTTTAACTGGGCGCGTTACAATAGGTTGGCATATTTGTCCAATTCTTTTTGCCCTTTCTCTTTTCGATTTGTCAGATTTAACGTTCTCCTGTTTAATCGTCGCCTCTCATCAAATTATTGTATATTTTTGTTTTATTTCCCGATTGTTCTTGTACACTATGTATAGGTCATAAACCTTCTGGTCATCTTTTGTCCAATGCTTCTTGTCTTCTTTTCTTCTTTATTTATCAAACCTAACGTTATACATCTTGGTATTTTTGTCCGATTCCTTTTGCCTTTATCTCTTTTTTATCTGTCAAAATAAACGTTCTCCTGTTTAATCTTCGCCGGTCACCAAATCCTTGTGTATTTTTGCTTCATTTCCCGATTACATTATGTACTGGTCATAAATCTTCTGGTCATCTTTTGTTCAATTCTGCTCGTCTTCTTTTCTTCTTTATTTGTCAAACCTAACGTTCTACTTCTTGGTATTTTTGTCCGATTCCTCTTGCCTTCTTGTCTTTTCTATTTGTCACAATAAATGTTCTCCTATTTAATCTTCGTCTATCACCAAATTCTTGCATTTTTTTCCTTCATTTGTCTATCTATTGCGTCATTCCTCCTTAACCCGTTTGTTTACTTGGGTACTGTCTCGCAGTTACTTTGCCGACTTTAGATCTAATTTGGTCTACCTCCTAAACGGCTTCCGTCGTTGTGTGCTTTCTGTTGGTCGATTTGGTGGATTTGAGTTTCGGGCCGTGCGATTGTTTCTGTGTTGAGACATTTCCGGAAACGTGTTGACTCCATCATTGGTCCGGCGCACTTGAATTTTTGCTCGATTCGAGGTGTGGCGAGTAAATGTGAGCAGCGTATTTGGTTCATACATGTTATCTCTCCGTTGGTCCCTTGAGAAATTCTGCGGTATTAATTTGGAAATTTTGCTGTATCGCGCCCGTGTTGGGATTTTGATAATTTACTCTAGTCGCTGTGAAGTTTGAGAGGTTTTATAATCTTATTTTCCGACACTTTTTTTGGCGGATCTGCTTGATTCAACGGTCGATTGCACGCTTCATTACCGCCCCGAGAAGCTCGTTTTGTTTAAGCCGAGCGGGTAGTTACCCCCCCGCCATTTTGAGCGGTTTCATTCTCGTGAGGGAACCTTTTGGAGCACCGAACGCGATTTATACAACTTTCATTGGTCCTCCTTGGTCGTATCTTACCGTTTCGCCGGTGGAAACACCTTCAGCTTCGCGAGAGTGTTAGGCGAGCTCTCTGTTCCCCCCAGGACGCTGAGATCGAGGGGAAGACGACGAGCTCGGAAGGTTCACACTATTGTACCCCATTTAAGTTCCATCACCTTCGGGGTGATAATCTTTTCGCTTTTGGTCACATGTTAGGCGGTACTACTCCATTTCTTGTCTTGTTGCGTTTAATTACGCATTGTGATATTTGTTTTACTTGTGTTGTCGCCGCGCTTACGCTGGCGGACGGTTTTTGTTATAATAATTCCGAGTTTTTCCAGCGTTTAATATTTCGATTTATAATTGTGATTTATTCATATTGTACGAGACTGCTTATCAGTCATTCTGTGAACGGCCGCGTGGAATCCTTAGCGTACGGAAAGATAATTTGCACGTTAAGCTCTGTTATTAATTATTTTTTAATCTTTAAGAAGGAAAAGTGTGTTGCGGCCTTACGCCTTTTGTAGTATTTTTGACGCCGTGTTTAATCTTTTTTTACACTTATTCCTTGGCGGGACACTTTTATTGTCCATTCCTTCTTATTTCAATTAAAGTTTATTTAAAATTGGCGGACGTATTTTTTTCTGGTGTTTCTCTCTTTGCGCATCGTATTTAATTGGGAATTACCCCTCCTCCCTTCGGAACAGATTACTTCGGCGTTGAACCAACTGGTAAGGGGGAATTTCTCTCCTGATCGTCAACAGGTGGCGCCCTTTTAGATCTACAGTTACCTGTGCGAAAATGTCTGCCCACGACCTTCTCCACTGACTCGGGATTTTGGTCGCAGCATCAGCCCCAGACATCGGCGATCCAGGTAGGTTCATTTGTATCCGTCTCGACGTTCCCTTTTTTTATTATTCGCTATCAGGTAACCTGACGTACACACTCGACCATGGGACTAGTTGGCCTTTAGCCCTATTTTTGCTTTGTGGGACTAGTTAGCCTTTAGCCCTATTTTTGCTTCGTGATTTGTATTTTTCTGTTTTGTTTTCGGTTTTCGGTTCATTTGGTGAGAGTGTACGCGACAGCCCGCCGTTCAATAATTTTAGTTTGGTTGCTCTTGGTACTATTGTTTCCTGTCCTGTCCTTTTATTGTCTTCTCTAGTTCTGATCGCTCTTTTTCAACGTACTCATATTTTACTCTTCTTTTTGTTTTAAGGTCATCGTCTCTGCAGCAATATCGATTATATTAATGTTTTTTGTGTGTAGGTATAGATTTCAGAACTTTCTCACGAACAAGAAAGTTACATTCAAATGGATACTTTCTTCCTCAAGTTTGAAATTGCTGTTACGGTCCAAATTTAATTCTTCAAATTTTTCTTTTGTCTATTTTCGGATTCGGTTGATTACTAAAGTTTTATACTCTTGGAATTCTCTCTTGTTTTGTTAAGTCGACTTTGGTAATTTTGAGAACACTGTAGTCTTCGTACGTTAAAGGTGGTGGCTGGCCATCGACGTCCATTTTTGAAACATTTCATGAGCACGCTTTGTAGGCGACGGTTGAATATTTAGTTACGCTTCCTATGTCGATGCTTTGAAGCTGAGACTGCCCTTAGATAAGGGGAATTTAGTGTCGTTTGTAAAATAAATACTTGGAAGAGTCAGTTTGCAACGCTTTCGAAGCGATTAAATTATAATTAAAGCAGGTTCTTGTCTGATGAAAATTTTATCACAAATTCTTTGGAATGGACACTGAATACACTTAACGTTTCGCCACCGTTCGACAGCTTCGTCGTTGTTTTTCGTAAATCGACACGCCACGTGTTTTCTTAGTTTGGTCCAATTGACCAATTGGGGTAAGTTTTATTCGAATCAGCTTCCTTCTCGTTATTGAATTTTTCTTATATTTGTGTTTCTTCCGTTAGTACGTTGTGTTGGGTAAAATTTGAGGGTTAGAATCACCTCATCTTCGAGTTGTGAGGCCGTTTGCTTCCTTCCGAACGAGTTTTGCTGTTGATAACCTCGGATCTCGAGAACCTTTCTACTACGACATCGTGTTGGCAAAGTATGATCCCTGTCAGAAGCTGCCGAGCCGTTTAAGGCACGCTCCGAAGGCTGCACCCCCTTCCGATGCCGAACACATTGTAGAACGTCTGGTATTGTTAAAATTTTATCATATGTTTTACGTAGACTTTCGTACACGTTAATTTTGGGTAATTATTTATACCTTCGAGGACGTTTTTGCCTGACGAAGGCTTCTCGTTCCTTCTGAACTGGTGTTTAGATTTATTTTTAAGATAGATTTGTTTGCGAACTATCATTATTCCTATTTACAGTTGGTTCTTGTCCGATGAAATTTGTATCACAAAATCTTCTAAGCGGACACTAAATCGCGCAACTATACACTTTACGTTTCGCAGTCGTTCGACTGCTTCGTCAGAAGTCGAACGACTGCGAAACGTAAAGTGTATAGTTGCGCGATTTAGTGTCCGCTTAGAAGATTTTGTGATATCATTATTCCCTTGAGGACAACGTTCTGTATTTGTCTTGTAAACCAAATAGGATATCCTAGCCGGTGATTACGCGTTTAATTTCGCATTGTTATAAACGATGAGCAAATAAAAATCAGATTAGAGAGGCGGTGCAAAGAAAATGTATGTCTGTGATTAAATAAAAAGTCAATAAATTTGACAGTCCAAGAATATATTACATTAAGGACCGGTTTTACAAGCGCTGATTAACTTTAACCGATGATAAACTTCCTCATTCCTGTGTTAAAAGCATGGCAACAATTGTTTTGATTGATTAAATTTAACGAAGCTTTATGAAATCGTCCTTAATTAATTCAGTTAATTACAGACATTGCACCGCCTAATCTAATTTACGTTTTTTGCTTACTTTTTTATTTGAGAAAAATTGTGTGCAAATCGGTCAAAAAGCGGTTGCAAGATGTCGCTACTTAAATTGTTTTTTATTTGAGATAATTAACGTTACTTGTCACTATTTGAGCGGACCGTCACGGCCGCTACCGTACTGTTTGTGTTCGACAATTTCTCTTTAATCCTCTTTTTATGGCGCCAGTTACTGGATTGTTTTTCGGATTATTTTGGTGCGTACCACCATTTCTTGTGTTTTATCTGAATTATTGATTACGATACAGGATGACTGTCAATTTTATCACTATACATCGTACTTATTATGCGTGTATAAACCTGTGGGGATTTCACTTATTTTCAACACCGAGTGTAGTTCAAGCAGTGGCACGAGTTTTACCATGGCCAGGCTACATTAACATTCACCGCGAAGTGGAAAATTTTGAAATTTTTTTAAAAAATTGAACAATTTTTGGACATTTTTAGGTTTGGGGCAAAATAGATTGGAGATTACGTGGAGCGGGCACTTTATGGAGTGTGTATGTTACGTGTATGTATGGCCGTTTCAATTCGACTTTTAAAAATTTTGACGAGTACTCCAATCAGCGCCTCTTCTGAGTTTTTAAGTAACTGCAGTCGTAATTACGTTACTGTCAGTAGTTTTGTAGTATCTTTAATAGAGAGCGCTGAGGGGAGTATTCCACGGCATGCTTTCTTGGAACCGAATTTTACACGTCAGTGAATGTTAATGTAGCTGGCCATGGTTTTACTAGCCTACTTGGACAATTTTACGCTAAGTGGCGCTCTTTTTACATCCTCTTGTCTTTATGTGTTCCTTTGCGGTTTATCTTTCCTAGCATAAATTCTCATGCCCAGTTAAAAAGGGTAGTCTTCTTCCATCCATTCTCACTCACTTTCGCTTGTCTGAAACTCCTTAGTTTTTCCATATTTTGGTTCGCGCTTCTTCCGTTCAGTGTTTTGGACTGACCGTTTCAATTTTGTGGTATTTCAAACTATTTTTGTACATCACACTGTTTATTTTTTACTAAGAATAATAGTCAAGAGCGTCAAGCATAGTAAAAAATGTCAAGAGGAAAAAACTCAGAATCTTGTCATGGCGGCAAGTCGGAAATGCAATTTGGGGAAGCATCGGAACATTGCAGGAGTTCAAGGTTCCTGATGATTGGAAAATTTATCAGGAGCAACTGGAACAATATTTTATTGCAAACTATTACAGTATTGTGTAATTTTGGTCATATTTTCTCTAACTTTTGCTTTTCTTTGGCAAATTCACATTGATAAAATATTTTTTTAACATTTCTCGAGGATCCATTATGTATTATCGCTGCACTTTCCTATTTAGCAAGTTTTCCCCTAATTTTATCTTTTTACTGTATTCCTTGCTTTTTGACGTAATTTATTTTATTTGTATTTGTTTGTTTTTTGTTTTATTACTTATACCACCAGACGTCCTACACGTGCACTCCGTCTATTGCTTTTTTTTATTTGTGTTTAAGATTAAAGTACTTCATCATCAAAGATGATGGAGTACGATCAAAGGATCCACATCTGTATAATCAAATATTTTACATGCCAGTGATACGTACAGTGTTTTTCGAACGAATTTCATTACGCCCCCGTATCATACGTAGTAAATTACAGGCCAGAAATGCACATTAAATTTGCATGTTGGTTCTTCGAGGAAATTAAGGCGTGCCGCTGAAAGTTGCTCGCCGCGAGCGAGGAAAAATGCACTCAAATATTCATTAAAGGGCGAAGGGAAAAAATCGCCGCTTATTTTCAGTATAGTGCGAATTCTTGCACGGTGTGACAACGAAAGCTTTCGTGACATTGGACAAACGGGGATTATGCAAACACGGAGATTAATCTTTTTCAGCGGAGGATACATAGCAGCTTATGCTGAATTATGCCTTTAGGTTGTGTATTTTGGCTACGGCAAACAACTCGAGTTGCCTTCATGCTTCAATCAAATCCATTCATTTATTACACTTCCTTACAATGTATTTGTTTATTCTTTATTTACGAATAATTATTACTTTTATTTTAAAATTACTTTGAAGAGGGTAAACTAATCTTATTACGTTATGTGTAAAGAAATGAAGGATCAATTAAGGTGGTTATGGTGAAATAAACTGTTAAGAAATCATGATCGAAGTTTTCAAAGTTCCAAAGGAACTGTTGGATGAATTAGCAGTAAAATTCAGTTTCCTCAGAGAAACTTCAAGCTACCTGACTTTCCAAGGTACTACGATGTCTGTGTCAAACTCTGGTAAATTCCATGTACGATTTGCACATATTGACAATTACTTTGCTGTTGAAATGTCCCAGTTCAGTGCAGAAGACGGAATCTCTACCCTGTCGTCGAAGATGTGCCGGGGCAAATGCAAATCGCATTCTCCGCTTAGTCGAGTTTAAAATTTCAAATTCTCCGCCAGACTTATATGCATTAGTCTGTGCTTATGCATATAAATGTTAGGGATCGAAGTTATTTTCAGTAACGAGATTAGAAAAGTAAATATTTCACTAGGTGTGTAGAATAACATTCTTGATTTTGGAAGAAAAATAAATAATAAATTACAAATTAATTATGAGATTCTCCTACTTTTATGTCCCAATGAAATTCTGAATAATTAACTTTTTCAAAAGAACGAAAAAGAAATGCGATCAAAAGCTAATGCCTGTTCTATTTAATGTACCTTTTCGTCGTGTTAATAAAAAATAAGCTACATAAAGAATTTTCATTCCACGTTGAAGACATTAAAATTATGGGGCGAACTGGGAGAATAAAATTCATAAGCAGGACGAAAAAAGGGAACAAGAAAAGGAGGTATAAATTGAATGATATGCAAAACTGAAAAGAGAAATTACGAGCAGAAGGACACAATATTAAGGCTATAAATGTTTTATTTTTCTCTCTCTCGGATGGAACGCGAGCGCCCTCCAGCAAGAATAGCGCAATTCCTAGCGCAGGTAGAATTTAGGACGACGATTTGAACAAATATCTGTCAGCGCTGAAGTTATTACAGACCTGGAACACAATTCTACGCATTCTTAATAAGATGAGAATCGTTGTTGCGCTGTACCAAAGGAACGTAATGAAAAAGCCGCGATACGCGTTTTATGTAAATGTGCTTGCTCTCCCCGGGCGAAATTCCTGGCGCAATAAATATGCTACGTTTTCATATGCGTGAGCTTTCGTATCTCAGTGTACGCGTATTCATGCGATCAAAGCTTATACGTTTAAAGTGGTGACTTACAGACAACGTTTAGCTTGAAAGAATCCTCTTGACCGCCACCCGGAAGTTGGGGGTTGTCACCGACGCATTTCAAGAATGTACCGTCGTCTTCTGGAACTGGAGCGAATGTGACAGAACTCGTCACGAATGTTTCATTTCCATTCTCTTCTACCTATAACACATTGTTTTTAGAAAAGATATTTTATACAGTACAAATTTTTATTATTTCATACGCCGCGCCGACATGAAAATGTAAAACAAGTACAAATTGAGCATTCATAAGAACAAAAATTCAGAAACATAATTCTTTAATGATTCTAATGTTCAGATGAACCACCAAACAGTTTGATTTGAAGAGTAAATAGGAGGGAAAAGTTTTCTTGTATATGTAATGACTTTCCTTGCGACAAATGGCCATTAAAATACGTTAAAATAAATAAGTCCCGCGATAAAGATTGTGAGAGAGTGAGAACCTCACCCACGCAAGTAGCGGCGCCGGTCCAAAAACACCTGGCAATCCCTTGAGGGTAGGCAACTTAAGCCACTCCAGTAACTGCCTACTTGCCTACCTAATTCAGTGCCGGGCTTTTAGTCATGGTGGCTGAGAAATAATTTAAGAGAAACGAAAGTGTTCCCCTCATTAAGGACACTATTGAAATTTAATTACTGTGATTCTTTTAGAATAAGAAAAGAAATATACAAGTCTACGTATTTCATCAAGTGTGAACTTTTCGTTATATAAATACAGTCCGTCGAAATAATTTAATAAAAAATATTTTGATAAAGTGTAAAATTAAATTCATGCCTCGGCGTTTTACCGAAAAAAGATTTTAACAAAGCTTTTGCCCTGCGGGGTTTGGCACATTTTTTTTTATTAACTGTTACGAAGTAAACGTACAATTTCTCGCTTTTTAGCCGCCAATGCTCTCGCATAATATGTTAAAGCATCTTGACATAATGTTTTTCAACGGCAACGGATCGCCTTTGTCTGCCCGCTTAATGCATTCAAATGTATGTGCAATATTCGCGCGGAATGTATGCAAAAAGCAGAGGCTTCCTGTCACGGCCTCGGCTTATTATTATTACTTTTGACGTTGTTGAATTTACATTAAACGCTTATTTCACATCGCGTGATGTTTTGCAAACGCGGTGGTCGGAGAGTTTGTGGAAACGTTGTTGCTCGGATGTGGACGTCTGAGTGCAGAAATGTAATGACTTTTTTTAAGTATGAGTGAGCTCTTTCTACTTCAGTGACTTTGAATGATGATATTGACACTTCGAATTGAAAAGTGTAATACCGAGCAGCGATTCGACGCCTAGGCTATTGGGAAATACGTCAAATACGAGACGTATCTAAAGAGATTTTCATTTCGAAAACACGTAGATGCAATACAAAGCACTATGAGTAACACAGACGTAATAAATATCTCGAAACGAAAGTGATAATTAATAAAACAGTCAGAAAAAGAATATTACATTTTTCTTGCTCTTTCTCCATCGAATTTGCCTTAAAACAAGCCCAGACCAATGCTACTCCAACAAGTTAAAGTTTTGACAACAAACAAGCAATTGAGAAATGAAATATACTGACGGATGTAATATACTATGTAATTGTTTCTTGAAACTTGAAAAAAAAAGGTCGAAAGCTTCAGATTTCTTGTGGATGCAGATAGAGAATTTCCAACTAAAAATGAAATATATTGAAGGTGTGAGAGAAAACAGGTGCAAATCAAATTGGTTCAAATCCAGAATATGCATTCCACGTCCTCGACAGGTTTACACCGAGATATAATATTTAAACAATATATTTTTGCAGCAGAGTCTAACGACGTAGTAAAATCTCTATCAAAATTCTGGAATAGATAGTCCTATAAAAGTTTATGGCCTTTGAAAAACCATCTGTTAAAAATAGTGAAGGCCATTAGTTTGCGAATGGCTTGGCTGCCTCGATGGCTCGGTTTTATTTGCTTCGTCGGGAACAAGCTTTCATTCCGTTTTTATGTTTACCTATTAAGCGAGGAAAAACGGAAAAGTGTGTGGAACGCTCCTGGGTTGGACGTGACAAGTTATTAAATGCTGCGCAGGAATATTTTAACAGACGAGCAAAATTTTTTTGTGTGAAATAATGATAGTGTGTCAAGGTCGTTTTAGATAATCCCATTTTTGCAGAAGAAAAAATAGAATGTGTTCTATTTATCCAAACAGCCAAAAAGCTCTTGCTTCAAATATTACTGCACAATCTTGTACAAAAAATAGGACCTTCAGGATCAGTATACCACTTGTCTAAAAAGTTGGAAACAAAACAAAAAATCTATTTAGGAGAAATGGTCTTATCCCAATCATTAAATCATATGTTTGGGACGCGCTTAGTTTACCCTTAAAGAAAAATCAACATTTGTTTTTCATCACGTCAATATTTATCAGTTTAATGCGGCGCGCTTTCATAAGTACTGAGCAAATATTTATTTGTATGGCGCTTTGAATCTGCAGCGAAAAAAAATACAAATTAATAAAATCAAACGCAAACATTCTGCCATGCTCGCGGCAATAAAATTGTTAAAATTAAATTAAAGTAGAATCGAACAATGCGCGTTCACGACAAATGATAATATTAGTTAAGTGAAGTTGTACTCGGCCTTAAATTACTCGCAGTTTGCATTTTAAATAAAAAATTAAATAACGTAGCGTGAATACATGACGAGTTTTCTAAAATTTAAGACAAACACAAAGCGAGCGAGCGAGCGAAAAATGTTTCAAACCGCTAACACATGATATCATTTGATCCTGCTTTATTTATTTCGTTTTTTTTGCAAGTCCTTAGGGGTAATATTTTATTTTGTTCTCGCTTTACGCGCCGCTTATTCTCGTTTATCCTGAGCGAATGTCATTTATCTTTTATCGTCTGTTTGTGTTTCGCAACGGTATTAAATGGGAATACAATCCACAAAAAGCACATTGTTTTCAGATCGGGTTTCATAATATAATAATAATACTCAACAAGTCACGGGTCTGTTTCATTACAAACTAGTAAATAAGGATTTGTAATTGTAGCTACGTTAGGAATTAGATTGAACTTAGTCCAGTTTCTAAATGAATTCATTTTGATGCGAATAAATTTTGCTTTATTATAATAACCAACCTTCCCTCTCCTGAAGACTCGATTATCCCTCGTCCATGTGATGACTGCCCTAGGTCTGGAGCCCTCGACTTCGCACCGTATCAAATATTCCTGGTCGGCGACCATCTCCCGAGGTTTCTCCAATAACTTCGTAGAGAGAGGTTTTACTGCAGAACAGAGCAGGTAATTGGTTAGTTATGTTGTACCGTTTATCTCGCAGCGAACTTACGTAACATCTCCAGTCTAACGGTCCTCTCGATGGGCATCATAAGTTTCGTGTTACTGGCCTGGCATTTGTAACTCGAATTAAGTTGCGCTCTAGTTACGTGCGGAACCGCCAGACGGCTAACCAAGTAACTGCCGGCCGTGCCCAATTCACCTTCCACAAGGCGGTCGTTAACGAACCAGGACACGGTCGGTGTCGGATGCCCTGAAAGGGAAAATAACTGTCGTTTCGGTTTTGTTGGTTATACTGTTTATTTTAAAGACACCCCCCAGTTCAGAATCTATTTCACTCAATTATAGTAACTTAGTTTTCAAATTCTACAACCATAAATAACTAAGGACTATTAATTTAGTAGTTTCCAAACAACAGGTAGCAGATTTCAATAACAGGTAGCAGTTTATAAATAACAGATATAGTAAAGTCACGATAGGCAACCATACATGCCAGCTTGATACATCCATGTAAAAATTCCATAAGATAATGAGCCAAAACCCCCATAGTATATCTACTTGCAAATTATTTTATAAGTCTCTTGCTATATTTTTTTATTGTATAAATACTGAAAATACAAATTGCGTTCCAATTCATCCAATTCATCAAACGATCTACTCGTCAAATTTAAATCACGTGTTACCGTGGTATATAATTCACGTCAACAGCCCTGATCGGCATTTAAACTTAGTTGTACCGATTTATCCGATTTTCACTGACGCCAATAAATTGTTGTTATTACAATAGATACGCGGTCCGCTGATATGATGTATATTTATACAAATAGTTCACTTCATGTGTATCGATTTTGAATTTGCGCAATTTATATTTGATGTCGAAATCCAATAAACAGTTTAGGATCGCCCCGGTTTATTCACGTGCTTGCAGTAGTCACAAGTAATTAGATTCGTTTAATTTCAGTTTTAGTATTAGTGTTAGCAGCCGAATCAAAAATTTACTTCGTCCATGAATATACCTAAAAAAATATCAACCGTCTCTAACCAGTCTTTTAAATATTCAGCCTTTCCAAAAATAATCAAAAAGTCATATGTTCCCGAAGTCATTCGCCTGGGAATGGATTAGGTCCGTTTTAATTGCAATCTTGCACAATGTGAAAGTATTCATAACGATCTTGAATTTTATTGTTCGTCAATTGAGGACCAAATCACCCATCTGTGTCTCTTGATGTTGAAAATTGACATCGCACCGAATCATCAGGAAATAACGTACCTACCAACATTTGCAAAAAGGTAATAGATAAAAATAGCGAAGTATAGTCGTCCCAGTTTGGTAGCGATTTTATGGCCTTGCCAAAAAAAGCGACAGAAAGGCGACCGCAGGCCGGTCTCTTTGAAGCTGTGTTTTATAGCAAGATCATAAAACCGATACAAAACTTGGACGACTATACACAGGATTTAGAATTGACTCCTAAGGGTCACGTATGTTACTTCCTCTACCGAGTCTGAGTCTGCGTCGCTGATTGGAAGAGCCAAGCCATCGTAAATAACGTAGCAAGAAGAAAAAGGAGGTCATAAAAATAAAAATAGAAAAGAGCACTGTGTTCAGAATATTTCCATCGTCTAATCTGGATCTTAATGTCGGAAATTCAACACTTGCAGGATTAGAAATTGCGAAGAATCTCGCCTTCAGAATTGATTCTTGAGAGATATGTTGGATATTCCTACTGAAAAAACTGACATCCTGGAGATAATACACTTACGACTTCCCATGAGCCATACCACTGGAGTCCCTTAATAGTCAAGTCCAGGCAGCCATAGTTCATGAAGAAATATACCTCAGTGGCTGCTTTCTATTCAAAGTCATGATGCTCCAGGGTTTAAAATGTGGAGAGTTTGAGACACTCGATCAATGGAAAAATTAATGAGGGTGTGCACCTTCAAACTATGTAATTGTGAGACTTCCCTCATGTAACTGTAACTCATAAAAACATCGCTAAGTGACATACTTTGCCCAATCAGTGCTTAGATGCTTATGCATTTCTATGTACTATTTGGTCAAAATATATCACTTAACGATTCCCGTTATTTAACGATGTCGTTATGAGTTACAGAACAAGGGGGTTAACTTCTTAAATGGTGAAGGTGAACGTGATTAAAAGAAACTCGAAACAAATGCGAAGTTGGAGAAGTGAAAATAATCTCAGGATAGGAAACAAATATTTGGATGATATTTCAGGAGATCCTTTTGTAAAAACCTATTTCTGATTTTCTTCTCCTCCTGTTTAAAACTGTGATATATTTACATCTTTGAGATTATAACTTATAATCTTTCTAAGGATATAAATATCTCCTTTTTTATTTATTAAATTGAGTAGATACTGGATAAGTTGTATCAAATTTTTGGACTGGTTTTATGGGGAAATTAACATTGCAATGTATGTTGAAAAGGATCCGTCTTCTTTGGTTCAACAGAAAAAGACCAATATTGATGCTGGCACAATTTTTTTTTTGAATCAACTCTCCTTGAAGTTGGGAATATTGCATTGTGTCTTGTGGATAAAAGGAGGCGTCCTTCTACAACCGGAAAATTCAGTTAATATTTAATGTGTAATAAACTGAAAACAATAGTTGTACAAATATATAAAACAGAAACTGATTTCGGAGCTTTGAAATGTGCTTAGTTTCCCACGTGCAAATTAAACTTTCCGAAATAACAAATCGAGAATGATCCGATACTGATGCGTTCGCATTCGGAGAACAACAAGCAATAAATAAGTGCGAAAAAAGGCCTCACTTAGGCTCCCCACGCTGGACACCCTCCATTAGTCTCGCTTTCGGGAGGGTCAATTTAAATGAGGCCACGAATAAATAAATGCAAATCGTTCTTGCGACAAGAGAGAGAAAAAAGAAGAAACGTCGAAAACGTGGCGAGCTGCACTCATCTGTATGCATTATTTGACGCTTCCGAAGCGTTTTCATAAAGTACGGAATCCAGTTCTCCATTCGAAGTGTGCTTCCAAACTTTTTTATATTGCTCACGATATCACTGATGAATTATAAATAGTAGACTGTTTACAACGTTGTATTTAATACAATCGCCTGAATTAACTTTCCTTTTTCACATGGCCTTCCCCTTATTTAAAATCGAATTAAATTCGCAGCTATTACCATCATACCTTTCTCGCCTTTAGTAATTATTAGTAATTATTGATTTAAATGAACTGAAATTGGATTACACTAGTTGTGTTAAAAAGGCATAAATAACCGTTAAATTATGTGCTCTTGAGATAAGTATGTGATAAAAGCTGCGACGCTTCGTCGCGTCGTTTGTTGGTTAACACATTCACAAGGTGGAAAGGAGGGTCATATATCAGTCTCCTTAATAATGGATGCGCTTAAGTGAGATGGAGACATTCTTTAGATACAATTAGTCAGAATAAAAGCCGGAAATCTCGATGGACACATGTCTGTACTTAATATCTCCGGAGGGTGCAGTTAATAGGGGACAATTTTTTTACGGTAATCTCACCCCCCCAGAAAACCATTTGTTCTCATACTCTGGACGGAATAAGTTATAAGTTTTCATTATACTTACAGAGGCAATTCATTTTTAATTGCTCGTTTTTCAGTGGTAGCTCGGAAACTGCTTGGTGCCGCCGGCCTTTCACAATCGATTCCGCTCTTACATTATTGAAGAATAAATTTACTTGGCAAACTATTTGTGCATTAATAGTTGATTTATGTGCTTTATTAAATTTTCCCCTGCGCTATTTATTGGTGGCGCACGAACAAATATTCGCATATTACAGCTTGAAGTCATTAAATTGAAACGCGTCAGCTAAAGCTGTTTTCCATTATTATTTTCGCCAGTTCTTCAAGTTGTCGCGAACTTTTGATTTGATTTTATAAGTCAACAAAGTAATTACACTTTTGTTTTTTGGAAACTAAATTATAAACGAAAATATTCCCTCTAAAATGAATTCGAACGTATTCTTTTTTACTTGTATAACAATCAAATCTCTTTTTTATTATGTTTCTGTTTAAATTTGGAATGGAATGAAATAACTAATTTACCTTTTATTTACAAAAAAGTGTTTTGTAAAAAAAAAAAACGGCGAAACAAATGGAATATAAATATGTTTGAAAGCAGAAAAACTCCTTCGTAAAACGACAACACGAGTGTCAGCAGAAAGTGTGAAACAAGGGATGCCTGCAAATCGGCAAACAAAACAAAGCAATAGAACGGTTGTCCTCATCTTTGCTTTAGTAGTCCCGTGCCGGTCACATCCCGACACCCACCCCCGATTTTTCCCCGCAACGTTTTTAAACTCCCATCATCGTATAGCTTGAACCTCCCTACAATTTACATCAGCTTTTTTTACGCGGCTATAAGTATATAATTTATGCATTCCGTGCGACTGACCTACAAAACCGAATTCGAACCGCATTAGAATCCCCCCGGTCGATACCGAACCACCGGCACGCGAAGATTCAGGTGCGCGAACACGAATTTTTCACCTGCTTGTGTGTACATGGGAATCCCGGGTGCTGGGAGTTCGGCTCGGAAAATTTATGACCGGCCCCATGGACTTTGTAACAAACATATTATGATTTCCTATATTGCCGCTGGAAGTTTGAATTGTAGTCGCTTAAACTTGCTGGCGCATGCCATAAATCATTTGTGCTTTATATGGTTATTGCAATATTCACCTCCGAGAGATATGAAACCCCCGAAAGTATGGCATAAAATCGCTTATCGAACTGGAAAATCCACTTCTGTGCAACGCATCTACATAATATCGAACGACCAAAAAATTTGTTTCTCTAAAATCAATATTTTTCATCTACTCACTAAGTAATTTAGTGACGAAACGAAAAAAAAAGCGAAGCTGAACGACGTTAAAAACTTTATCTGCAACACGAGAAAAAGAAAGAAAGATATAAAGCGGTAGCAAGCTCGAATGGAAATTACTTTAAAAACTGGAATAAATCGCCGATCTGCTTCAAATTACGACACGTTCTTTTTATAGCGCCGTGGCACGAACGCCTTTGAAAATTATGTGCCATTTAACGCTATGCCTTCAGAAATTTTAACGGTTATTTGATTAAATCATTCACAAAATATAACTTGCCTCGCATTTACGGGAGATTATATGCAGTTACACTGCAAAGTAAGTACAATTAATAAAAATAAACAACCATTTACACAATCACACGTGTGCCAGATCTAAAAGACTTTAGCCTATTATTAAATGTAAAACTAATGAGTTGATTCTGTTCATCTCTGTAAGGATCATAAAATCTGTAAGTCAATTATTAAAAAATGGAATGTTGAAGTTCTCTGTAAGATATGATTTCTCCTTAGTATCTGGGATTACTCGTAAGTCTCTGCGGTATTATCTTAAAGACTTACAAGAAATCGTATTGTCACGATGTCATTATCTGGGAAAATAAGTAAATTTAAATTCGTTTCGTAATTATTGCAATTATGTGCATTTCAAAATTATGCGGAATCAGCACCCATTGAAGTTAGTAGGACAAAGCCGCGTTACACATACTCGCATTTCACTACGCATAAATGCAAGCTATGCGGAATGTGAGTATGTTGTTTACATTTAATTAAGATCGAAGCAATTAGAACGTTTTAAGAAAACAAATTTGGCAAGGATCAATTGATGCTGACACCTTTTAGAACTTTGTACTTTGGACCGAACCCCAGCCACCAGAGCGAAGGAACCAATTGTGACGTAGATTTAGGAAGTGTATAAAAGATCGACTCGCAGATATTAGAGATTATTAATTAGTCAGATATTAAGTAGTAGCAGTATTATTAATTAGATGATTATTAATTAATTAAAGAGTGGTCATGAAGTAGTAGTCAAGAGTAGAAGTAAGAAGTAGTAATTAATTAAGTGTCGGATAGTGATTAGTAAATTAGAAGTGCCCGAAGCCAAGCGAGTGGACTCTACGAGCGCAGGGCTGGCCGCCGGGCCAGGCCCTTCCCCCTAAAGCAACGTAAAGTAAATTCAAAGTTTAAAGTTAGGGTTAGGCCAATTAAATTCGGTAATCAAGTTTAAAATAAGTGATTAAAGTTAAGATTAAATTAAAATATAATTTAAAAAGACGTAGGATAATTATGTTTAAAATAATTTAGCTAAGTAAAATTTAATTAAAAGACAATTCACGTAATTCCTAATACTAAATCTAATTTTTTCTTTTAACGCGACATGGTAGAGACGCCAAAAATCTCGTGCGTGTCACCATACGCGCAAAGTGAAACCGCGGGTTAAAAAATATCACATTGATTTTAAGAAACGCTAGGCAAGATTAAAACCACATCACAAAAATTCCCGAAACTTATTTGATAAAAGTGTCCGTCCCGTGATTTACGCGAGTGCCAACCAGAAGAACCGGACCAAGACTGGAGGTACGAGTCAGGATCACGAGGACTCTCCGGATTCCATGGGCGATGTTTCCTTGGTACTGAGGAGGCGCGACCCAACATCTAATGGAAAACATCGTCTGAGAAGACGGGGACACAAATTACCAAATTGTTTTCTGCGAGGGACTCTGAAGAAACCCAATGCTGTTGAAGATTTAAGTAATTGAAACGAGTATAAGTAGAAAGCATGCTACGAAGGTATTCTACGAAGGAAGGAAGTAGTGGACAAGATTCAACCCAGCATCTCTTCGAGGACAAGACCCTCTGGATCATGCCATGTCACCCTCAACACGGAGATGGGGAAGAATCAAAATTAATTAAAGTTTTAGTCATACCCAAGGTGGGATGATGTAGTTGAGACGCAGGGCGTACAACTAAAAAGTTCGACACTCCAGGATCATGCCAAGCCATCCCTGAGGGACAGGATATCGACAAAGCTGCAGGGAACCCAGAGAAGAACGCCTTAGGGATTCTGACTAACGTCTCTGGGAGCAGCCGGTCAACAGCAATGGAAAGGGTATCAGACAAGACGTCAACTTTCGAAAGACGACGGTGAGAGTAAAAACATCCAGACTTAGATTTAATTTTTTTTTAGCATTTTGAAATTCAAAATCAGGGAATTAGGACATAAGTTTTTTTTTTGTAAACGTCAAATCAAATCAAATCAAATGGTTTAGTTGACCACGTTATGTCAAACATTTGTGGCATGTCAAAATACAGAGTATAATAAAATCACAGTGTATAATACAATCACAAAAGGGATCAAAGTTATCACAGTCATTACTTATAATGTTATAATAGTGTAGGTATACTTCGAAAACAATAACAAATAAACAAATACATAATAACCCCATAACACGTTAAAAAGTCGTTGTCGTGGCGCATATTCGGCTCAACTTAGGTCTTTTATATTTTTAAGAAATACTCAGGTATAGAGTAGAAGCAATGTTCTGCTAGAAAAGAAAAAATTGTTTTCGAAACATTTAAGATCAAAATTTCTTGTTTTACAAACACATAATAACCCCATAACACGTTAAAGGTCGTTGACGTGGCGCATATTTAGCTCAACTTAGGTCTTTTATATTTGAGAAATACTCAGGTATAGAGTAGAAGCAACGTTCTGCAAGAAAAGAAAAAAAATTGTTTTTGAAAGATTTAAGATCAAGATTTCTTGTATTATCGCTTAAGGCATTGTACAAGTTAATTTGTAGCGAGTTCCTCCTACTTTTTGTTAGACGATTAAATTTGGGTACGAAATGACTCGCATTTCTAGTTTGATGATTATGAATATCAGAGTGTTTATTATATTTACTTCGATTTTTGTGAATTTCTAATAGATTATGAAAGATGATTAATGAGGGGAGTGGCAGAATTTTTAAACTTTTAAACAAAAGTTGACAGTGATCATTTCATTTCGCATTAGCAATTATTCGGATTGCCTTTTTTTGTAATTTAAAAACCTTAACAGCATCAGTGGAGTTACCCCATAAAACTATACCATAAGAAATAATACTATGAATTAAGGAGAAATATGAAACTCTTAAAAGAGGGTCACACTCGGAGTATAGTTTGCTCTGGGACGAGCAAATTTGGAGGGGAAGGTAATGTCACGATGTCATTATCTGGGAAAATAAGTAAATTTAAATTCGTTTCGTAATTATTGCAATTATGTGCATTTCAAAATTATGCGGAATCAGCACCCATTGAAGTTAGTAGGACAAAGCCGCGTTACACATACTCGCATTTCACTATGCATAAATGCAAGCTATGCGGAATGTGAGTATGTTGTTTACATGTGCCAATTAAGATCGAAGCAATTAGAACGTTTTAAGAAAACAAATTTGGCAAGGGTCAATTGATGCTGACACCTTTTAGAACTTTGTACTTTGAACCCCAGCCACCAGAGCGAAGGAACCAATTGTGACGTAGATTTAGGAAGTGTATAAAAGATCGACCCGCAGGTATTAGAGATTATTAATTAGTCAGATATTAAGTAGTAGCAGTATTATTAATTAGATGATTATTAATTAATTAAAGAGTGGTCATGAAGTAGTAGTCAAGAGTAGAAGTAAGAAGTAGTAATTAATTAAGTGTCGGATAGTGATTAGTAAATTAGAAATGTGCGAAGCCAAGCGAGTGGACTCTACGAGCGCAGGGCTGGCCACCGGGCCAGGCCCTTCCCCTTAAAGCAACGTAAAGTAAATTTAAAGTTAAGATTAAATTAAAAAATAATTTAAAAGGGCGTAGAATAATTATATTTAAAATGATTATTAAATTAAAATAAGTTACTTTAAATACAAATTAAATGAAAGACACTTCTCGTAATTTTAATTCACGTAATTATTTCTTTTTTAACGCGACAGTATCTTATTGAGAACTACAGAATTCCAGTTTTTATAATTGACTTACGATCCTTACAGATTTTGAGCTGAATCGGTTCTTACAGATTTTGAGCAGAATCGACCCATAAAATGTGATTAGCGATTAAGTAACTGAAAAGCACTGAAAAGCTTTAGGCACTGTAATGAGTTCAAAGAAGTTAATCAAAATATTACATATTAAGCAATATAATTGTGAAGAACAATATTAGTACAATCAAGAAATGCATGAAGAGACTCCATTAGCTGTTTGTAGTCGTGATGAATAGACAAATGAAACGCCAAGACGGACTACAAATTTTTATTAGGTCGGGCGAGTTTCGCCAGTAAGACATTATCAAGCCCTTATTTACAAAAGGTTCTTCCTTACAATTTGGTCTTAATGGGAGCCATGTTGTAGAAACGTTGTAGAACTCGTTTGTAGTCCGACTTGGCGTTTCATTTCTATATAAAAAAATGCAGTTAGGAATATTGTTGTGCCAATAAACAAGTTAATGAAAAACACTAAAACGAAAATTTATAGAACAACTAAGCCAATAGGAACATAAAAGCAGCTTAAAAAGTGGAAGAACAGTTTAAAATATTCGAAAGAACAGTTATTAAAATCATAATTGAACCAAAAAACCAAATCACTGATGAACTGTTAAATCAACACTGTTAAAATGCGAAAATTTATTCAAAATATGTAAGTAACAAACAATCAGAAACAATAGTATTTAGAATCGAAAGAAAAAAGACTTGAGAGAAAGAAACCAAATGTACGACGAAAGACATATAAAGGCAATGAATTTAATTATTAATTATAAGAATGAAGCCAAGATGATACACTAGGAAAGGAAATGGGATATGTAGATTAAGATTAGGATTGCCAGATGTCGTCTCTTTTTAAGAGGCCATGCTCTCTTTTCCATCAAAAATTCTCAAAAGTCCTCTTTTGTTCTCTTTTTTATTCAACAAAATATTTCTTTTTTTTTGTCTTGAACGTGCAAGTGTACTTTATTTTGTCGCTTTTTAGCGTTCAGGGCGTTGTTGTTTTCCTATAATATACATATTATAATAAAGAAAGTATTTTCATTTTATATTTTATAATCGTGTATTATCTATTATTAATGTCCCCTTTTCTTTTGGAATTCCATCTGGCAACCCTAAGTAAGATGAAAGATAGAAAACAAAGCAAGGAAAATAAAGATTTGGAAAAGATTTCACGGAAAAGGATAATGAAATGCAAACTGTAGATTAAGTCATCACGACAAATTGATCAACAATGTTCAGTATAAATGCAGTACAATTAAATGAACAACAGCAATCAAAAGGAACTTTTATACTTCGAATGATGATGATTTATGATTGAAAAATACCCTGAGCACTTGAGAACCTCACCCATGCAAGGTAGCGGAGCCGGTCCAAAAACATCTCACAATCCCTTGAGGTTAGGCAACTTAAATCACTCCAGTGACCTAAATGAACGGGATCAAAAGGGGGACTCGCACAGATGCCGCCACCTCGCAGTCGCAAATTACAAAAGAAGCTCGGGTTTTGAAAATGTGAACAATACGGTTTCGCAGGGAGAGAAGATTAAAAAAATTAATTGATTTTCACCCAGACATTTTCGCTAACGGTTGCGTTTCCAATTTTCACATTCACATTCATGATACATTAACTGCCTATTTGCCTGCCTAACTCAGTGCCTAAAAATCCGGGCTATACTCATCACTTATCATCAGATACAACCAAAGAGTCAGATGATAGAATTTCATGTTCTGCATGTCAGTTTATAAATAACGAATTTCATAAAGTGATACATAATTCACAATCATTCTTTTTTTACTTGTTTTTCTTCTTCTGTTTTAACTATTCACACAATTATAAACTTTTTGGACAGTACTATATATAATATATTTCCTGTTAGTTTTTATATTTATCTAGAATTAAAATGTACAGTATTTCGCTTAAAACATTTCCGAAAAATAGGGACTGCAGAGTCGGCCAAACGTAACAAAATATTCTTGATTTGTGCTTAAACAATTATATTTATTGTTTTTACATATTTTTTTGGATAAATATTGTACAGACGCCCTTTTTTCGGGTGACTCTACACTGTTTTAAACATTTTTACTTAAGACAAATGTGCTTATGTGTTTACAAGATATTACAGAAAAGAAATGTAAGGACCTAAAATGGAACTAACTTGAGAACCGCATCAATTGATACGGTCGATTGATTAGGACAGTTTTCATTTAAATAATCGTTAGGTACTTTACTTTGCAACCCAGTTCCTCGAGAGAATTAGAAGAACTTCGTTTAAAATTACTTTCGGGAAACTTCTCAGGAAATGAACCTAACAATCACTCCCTCCCTCCCTTCATAAATAATGCGTGATTAGATGATTCTTTTCTTTCTCCAGAATTTTAGTCAAATCATTTATTTTTGCTATTGTTTACTTAATATATTCCTGTTTCAGTTTATGAAAATACATGTCCGAAAACGATACCGTGTTGTAGGTGAATAAATTTGTGAGTAAGAAAATATAATTTCCAGTAATCATCTAAATTGAGTATAAAATAAAAATTGATGTATTGCTTCACGTACTTACTTACGTAGAGAAAATGAGTAACGTGATTATAATCTTTATAACACAATTACGGTCTCACACATGCGAGCACTTTGTAAATGAACCACCGCTAAAACACAATTCATAACAAACTTTACTTCACATTTCGCCTAGAAATTTATAAGCACTTCGTTATAATAACTTCTAATTTCGCGAGTCACATAAATTCCGTAGTTGCGCTTAATATTAGTAAGGGATTTTATTGCCGGCTCTCGGAATTAATTAAAAATACAAACACTTGCGGCTAATTAAAGTAGGCACGCTCTCAACAATATTTTAAAAGTTTGAAGTTTCAGGCACTACACCCATAAAGCTTTACAATATCTCTCCACCGGTCGCTTTCCCCGCCGCCTTCGGAGCTCAGGGGCAATTTGAGGAGTTTATAATTAATTCGCTTAACCTGCACGTGAAACTGAAAGAAACCCTTAATATAACTGGAGCGCAATAAGCTCGTTCGGTCGCACCGACTCTTAGTTTGTCGTAAATTTCGCGATATTACTTTAGCACCTGTTGTCTTTGTAGACATGTCTTTTAATA
The DNA here is from genome assembly GCA_033060865.1 of Dorcus hopei. Classification (NCBI taxonomy): domain Eukaryota; kingdom Metazoa; phylum Arthropoda; class Insecta; order Coleoptera; family Lucanidae; genus Dorcus; species Dorcus hopei. The sequence continues at coordinate 44,541,936 of CM065426.1, read as the reverse complement.
TTTTAATTAAATTGGTACGTCTCTACTAGAGTTACGGCCAAATTAAGAAATTACGTCCGAATTAAGAAATTATGGGGTTTGGCTCTGTCATTTTATTTCTACGTATTTCGAACACAGATTCAGGAGACACTATTAAATATAATTAATACTTGTCTGACACTCAGCAGATTAATAAATGTTCAGAATTTACTCGTCTCAGAAACTAAATAAAAGAAGAAGCACCACATTAATACAACTGCTGTTTCTTCAAGACTCATTTTGTATTTTTTTTCCTATAATACTAAAATAAATTTTTCAAGTCATTAGAGTTCACAGTTACTTTTACAGTTATCGGAATATTTTTGCAGATTTGACTTGGAGAAGATATTTGCCGAAGAAACCCATCAGAAATCAATTAAAGGGGGTCCCAAGTTTTTCAGAGGATGGTGTAAGCACTGACCGAGAGGTCTTCAGGTAACTTCTTCAGACGTGCAAACAATACCGGGAAGTCTTACGAACGGATAAGGACCAAAACCTTTAAACGGGTAAACTATTGAAAAACACAGGTTCTTTCTATTTTGGACAAATGTACTATACACGGCGTTTCTGGATTTCACTGAATCCCCGTGGATTCAAGACAAGAAATTCCGTAGAAAGTGAAAAGTATATAAACTGTACCTTTTCAAAAGCTTCTGATCATTGCCCATTTCTAAGACCTTTTAATATTACTGAAGAAGTCATCTGAAGCCCCTTTAGCTATTGCTTCGACACCCTGCCGAAGAACTCAGCACTTCCCTTTCTTTACTTTGTTTTTTCGGTTGATACATACCATCCTAAGTCTTATTAAAATCAAATCTGTTATAGTTTTCCAGTCGCTATACAACTTGTGTGGTTTGTGTAAACATATTTCGTGCAATTATAACAAATGGATCTATGTTTTAATTAAGACTATGAACAGATCATCCTCGTTCTGTTCTTTTCTTCGGATGACATTTTATATATCTGACATTAATGAAAATTTTGATCCCGGATTCGGTTAAAACGTTGTAAGCATTTCCTCTATGGAAGTATAGATATGAAAGTACGCACTGAGATGATCGAATTTGACCTCAACATGATCCCTAAGAGTTAATAATAATTCAGAAAATGTATCATGACGAATTTTATTATCCTGCAACTTCAGTTGATGTATTACTAATCTGAATACTCACCTCCTCGAACTTCGCACGTTAACACTAGGTCAGATCCTTCCTCCAGAGGTCCAACTGTTCCAGTAATGTTACGTCCGGAATTATCAAATAAGATCAGCTGGTATGGAGGCACTAGAAATAAAACAAACGTAAGTAAAGTTAAACATCTTTAATAAGTTCAGTCAAGTGATGAACGTTAGAAGCCTTAGAACATTCTACCAAGAATTAATCTCAATAAAGTGTGACACTGTAAAGATACGTTTCGTTATTAAGACGAAAAAAGACGCTTTATCTTTCTACAGTAATTTAAGTTAGTCTAACATAATGTGATTGTTCCATTCTTACATTCTTTTAATTTTTAAAGCGGCACAGCGACGTTATTTCTGACTACTTAACACAAGTCATTGCTTAAAGATGTCAGTGTCTATTTAGAAGAGAATAAAATTATTGAAGCAGAGGCAAAGCCTTTATTTTTCTTCTGTTAAGGATGAAACATCTGTGGTCCGTTACAGAAAAAAACATACCTTTACAGCTTTAACCTTAATTACATTATCATTAACATTATTTATGTTTTATGACAAAAGTCACATAGCTCTTCACACACGTTCAGTCTTTTGGGAAAAAGATATAGCAATTTATGTCTCTGTTGTTTACTAAACATGTCAATGCCGGTTTATAAGAAATACCCAAGCTGAGCCCAATGCTCATTTTTTTGCTCCAATATTTCAACATATTGTAATGATTTGCCGACAGCAGCCAGCGTCCGTCTGTCTCTCGCGTCAACGCCGTCTAGTCGACGCGCCTTGGGCCAGAGAATTCTGACGGCGGAATAAACTAGAATAGACATTTCGGCGCGTTCCAGGCGATTCCCGAAGAAAGAGCCAGTTTATAAAATGTACACGGCCGGAGGGTGGAGTAAGTTCGATTAGAATGCAACGTGAGACAGTTCGAAATTAAAGTGGCCTGATAAACTTTCGCTCGGCTGTTGAAATAAATTACGTATAAGTCTGTAAATAAATTATTGTTAAATGTTAGTGTTAAATTAGTTTGCTTGTAAATAAATTAGTTATTAACTATTTCGTGTTTTGTTTTAAAAATTAATGAACCTTTAAAAATCGTTACAATATGGTACTTGACAAAAAGTTCACACATGTTGAGACTTTTGGGAAAGAGATATAGCAACCGATGTCTCTGCTATTTACTAAGCATGACAATACTGGTTTATAAGATGCACATATGCTGAGCCCAATATTTTTGCTCCAATATATGATACTTTTTCTCTTCGCTACCAAAAAGGATATCTTTGAAGCCCTGGTGTGAAGAAACCTTGGTTGATTCCAAGTCACCATGACCATTTCATTCGTACTTGAACTTATAAATAACAGCAAAACCATCACGAAACATCCACAAGACAATTTTTTTTTTACTCATCTTTGTCAATTGTAACAAATTTCTCAGGAATACATTCTTTGAAGTCTGCTTTGATCATGCTGGTATACATCAGTGACTGTATTGAACATTCATTCACATAATGGTGATCTTTGAAATTCATACAAAGTATGTATTTTAAAATGATTGGTGGAAGCACTCAATCTTTTGGTGAATTCCTGATCACTTGTACATTTATCTTCATATACATAGGTTTTGAAAAATCTGTGCACGTCTCCCAGTTACTAAATCTACAAATAAATTGCGTATCTATAGATAAGATTCTATCGAAGAGCTTGAATCTATCGATCAATAATGTCTCGAAAAACATCATGTATGTACCTACATGAAGTAACAAATTTATTCGTTCAGTAAGGTTTAATTCTTTTTTTGTTAGACATGTCTGCTATTCTGGCAAAACAAAGAAAAAACAACTTTTACAATTTGCTTCAATCAGACTTCGCTTTTTTCACCCAAAACAAAGCATTTAAGCAAACACAACACGATATTTTTTCCTTCATTTCGCGTCCCCGTCCTTAAAACAGGCGCTCGCTCAGTCTCGATACATTTCTTCTTTGATACCTAACCGAACGTTTGTTCTGTAGAGCAAGTCGTCGTCGTGCTGCGAACAAAAGCATCGCTGACTCCTTTGTGCTGTTCGACTTTACGAGCTGAAAGAGAAGTCGTCGCTGTCTTCGTCCCCGTCGCTATTATAAAACTCCGAACACTAGTCAATTGGAAGCTAACTGAAGCTATTTCATGCAGGAGCTTGCAAGTATTAATAAAATTAAAAATCGATGCACAAGTCTCCATGGCAACATTGAGGAAGCCCCTTGAATCCCAAGTAATATTAGAAATTCTTTGAAACCTTCAGTTTACAGAAAATGTTAATCAAACTGAATTATATCAAGGGTTCATGAATTGTTTGATTGTTTCTAAATTAATTCCAAAGGAATGAAGTTAGATATTAGAAAAGATTGAAGATGTATAATTTAGTGACTTGTAAACTTGTAGTATTGCAGTCTGTTCATCAGACCATGAACATTTCACTAGATGATCTGAAATTACAAAAGCATTTGTTACCTCACGAAAGATTGGAGATTTAAATAGGTATTGTGAGAGGTGTGCAATTAACCGTGCCGCATTACGAGAGTTAAACGCATATGCAAATACGCCGCTAATACGGCTTATCGGTTGCAGAAGGCTTTGGCAGTGCAACTGTGCATTAAAGGCTTAAAACGATCCGATCAAGGCAGATCAATATTACTACCTGTTCAAAATCGCTTCATGATAATTAGCTAGAAAGCAAATCAGCATGAGTAGGAACAATTAATCACGTATTTCTATAAGTAGGGTTATTAAATTGTGCTGTATTTATAACGACCTTGTGCTTCAATAAAAAAATGACACTTTTTTGTGTGTAAAGTCAAGAATTTTGTGCCGATGATCTTCGATTCACTTGCCTTTGATTTTTTTATTACTGCTCAAACGGTTTTTGTAAAAGGGGATTTTGGTCAATTTGAAATAAACCAATCTAATCCAATATTGAATAGCACAGTTTGTATTCTCATCAGTTGTCTGAATTAGTAATATCATTAAGAATCTTCAATTAACTCCAGAGACAACGACTTTAATCTCAGAAGGCAACTTATACTTTACGAACACGGAAACACTCGTGTATTTATTCTTGCCATTGCAAAAGTTATTCAGACATATTATAAACTAACGTAATTAAACAACTCGCTAATTGGAATTACGTTAATTCTGGCATGCAACCCGCAAAACCCACCTAACTAGAAATTGTTGCATCCCATTTTAAATTATGTAGGTAGGTAATGCATGTGTACACTCTAAAACTTGTGAACTTCAGAATTACAGCGTATACATAAGTGTCTACGAATTAAACGAATGCGTGCTTTGCTGAGATGGAGGCTCGCCGATGTTGAGCAAATCGAGTTTAATTGTCGGTGCTAAATTCAGGTAACATCAAAGCTAGAAGGCGCCTGGCGAGGCGGAAATTGCAGACTAGATCTGCGAACGGAAATTAAGTGGCCGCATGCTGAAAATTCCTAGGCGAAACTAAAAGGAAGTATAAAATGATGTCTAGTTGATTACGTCGAAAATGAGTAAGTACTTCACATCTACAGTATCTGAAGTATACAATAAAATGAGTACTGAGAGGCTCCCCCATACTAGCAAGTTCCAATGCAAATCCTCTTCTCTGTTATAAGTTGTGGAAAAAGCTCTCAATAAGTTTGTAGTATTATATTTATGTTCTCAACTTGATGTTTATTTTTAACGCAAACTGTATGGGTTAAATCTGTATATTCGAAATTAAATTCGAAACAACTCAAAATTTGTTAATATAAAGATCGCCGAACAATTATAGAATGTATGTATATACTCTGAGGTCGAAATTTGATTATTCTTCCTATGCGGACACATAAAGATATCATTAAATTATTAAAACTCATTACCGAGTGCAAAACCACTTTTCTAAAAACAATTACCGGACTACGTGCGGACCGAACGGCGACAATCTCGCTTAATTTAATTTGCAATTACGGGGCATTACCGGCGAAGAGGTCGATTATAAGACTTCGACCCAACAGGTTGTGCAATTACTGCCACTTATGATCCGAATGTCTAACCATTAGGGGAGCCAGATAACACTGCGGTGTTTGCTTCGATTTGTTTAATGCGCGTATGTGGAGACAGTTGTAACGACGAAAATAACTGGAAGTAAAAATTAATGTCGTGTATTTACTCCACGCATGCGTTTATCATCGGGGAAGTACTCAGTTTTCAATTATTAATGATTTTGTAAGTGGCGGTAATAGCACTAAATTAATGTTGCAAGTTTTATGCTGCAAGCTGCAACGAACTAATGGACCATTCCAGCTGAAGCTTATTAACTAATTAATTCGAATTATTTCAAAATTCTTAGATTCAATATCTCGTTTACATAACTCTTAATAATAAGGAAACAAGAAGAATCAGTATTCGGAACAGGGCCTCGTTGAAAGTGTTGGTAATCTTTTTTTAGGTCTGCTGTGCTTGCAGAGGTTTTGACCAGTAGGTAGGTGGAGCTTCACGGTGTCCACCGCTGTTGGGTTATTTGCCAGCTTCATTTCTGGCCAGAGGACATTTAGATATTTCGATGAGTGCATTGGTCGTTTGCGACGACCCTTGGTCATTCTTATAACTTTGTCTGGGCTAGTTTAAGTCATATTAGTGTTCTTTGAATATCTGCTGAGGAAATTGTTTCGGGAATAACAAGACAACTTTTAATGATTTTTCGCTAGCATGGTGATATGGGATGTCATTATTGTCAACATGTTTTGAAGAGCTTCTGAAATCACAAGAGACGCATGTCAATCCTTTGTATGTTGGTGCTTCAAGGGATTCAGGAACCAAAAGATTCGATAGGTTCCATACGTCAAGTCTTAAGCCATATCATTTTTTGGTATGACCCGTTAACTCATTTTACAAACGCAGTCGTGATTCTTGGAATTCTGGAGGTTTTTCAAACTGAAACAAATCTCAACGTTGAAATGTTTCGATAATTTGTTTTAAAAATAAAAAGTGATTACTGCATGTTTGATTTCAATAGAACACATGTTCGCTCTAGGACTTGCAGCATTGAGTTGTTGACCAAGGCGCTGTATGTTTCTAGGCCACCCAAGTGCAAAATAAATAGATCATCGGCACATGTGGTGGAATGCTTTCTAAATTTTAAGTACTCGCCGGAATCACAAAGACCAGACTTCAGTCATTTTGAAACATGTCACTGTCCGTTCCGTCGGTGAATTGGCGACGTCCACAGCAATAGAGTCATACAAACACCATAAACAAATCCAGCTTGACATTTCAAATTGCTTTTCTAAAACTTTCATGTATAGATTGTCGAGTCAAAACTGCAAACGTGCGAGTCAAATGTGCGGGGATATCACGTTACATTTATGAGTTTCGTCGTAATTGTGACCTGGTTTGTCTCAGCCAGGAAACAGACCTTTTAAAAACGTCCACTTATACACTTGGATAAGTATAATTTATAGATGTTCTTGAGACAGGAACAAAACACCCCCATGGAGTAGTAGAATGCTCTTAATTTTTCTAACATCTGCAAAGGCAGCATGTGAACCGAAAGGCCACGAACGAGATTGGTTAAGGTGATTTTTGAATCTTCGCTACAAGTCCGGGGGCGGAGCTTAATTGTTTTCATGTTAAGTAACAAGACGCGTAGAAAGCAGATAACATTTACGCTTAAACAGACACGGTCGAGATTGAATTTTCTTTAGTTGAGTTTGGCAGTTTTCTTAGGCGATTGTAGTCTTGATCCGAATTATATTCTTATATAATTCGGTTGTTGTTAAATCATTTTTAACGGTCGGTCCGATTAAGCTTAGTGACAAAGAGCAATTAAAGTAACACACGCGTTCCGCGAGTGCCGCGAGTGATTAAAAGAGAGTTGTGATAAGGTGCGTGGGTGAGACGGATTAACGCGTATTGGTAAATTTGCATGTATTTGTATTTTCTCCTTCGCATCCTTGGTGGCATAAATAGAGCAAGGATAATTTAAACTGTATTAATTAGTTGTCGAAAGATTCAGTAAAGTTCATTTTTATCATTCCATTTAGAGAACTTTAATCAAACTATTTTTATTCACTTGACTGCGAGTATTAAAACGCTTTAGTGATTTTCATATATAAAAGCTTTGATTGGTCAGCGTTCGTAACTTGTAGCCGAGTTCGTTAATTTAATTAATCAACGACCATTTGTCATTCCCTCCATCTATTTGGGACTTTCCATACAGTGTACGTTAGAAACCACGACACTCTAAGGGGATTTCTCTCAAGGAAATTATAATCTAGACAATTTGTCATACATCCCTGACAATTTTCTTGATCAAGGTTTTCACACCCTGTATATGTGGGAGGGTCAACCTGTTGTCTTGGCTGTGAGATTTGCGGGTGAATGATAAGCGACTACCTCGAGACTGTAAGGTCAAAAACACCCATAGTGTAGCACCAGGAAAAAAAAGTCGAAGGAACCCTGCGCAATTAAGGGTTAAATAGGTTTAGCCGACGTAAAACGACGAAGAGAAAAAAGGTGCCAAGGGCCACTCTCTCAGGGCGATCGGAAGTAGCTGGGAAAGTCCCCTACCCATCGACCTGAATTAATTAGGTTAATTAGAGAAGGGGTTACTCCAATACCTCCCCAATGGGGAGTCCTTGAAAAACCGGGTGATTGCTTTTGATTTACCTGCAGATTGAGTGCTAAGGCGGCAGGAATCACATACTTTGCCAAAAACATCTGACTAATTCATTAATTAACCCCATTAATTAAGTACACTGTCGTCCCACCAAGACACTTTGGGCGTTGGTTTATTAAATCGAACAAGTCCTTGAATACCAACAGAGTTACAGACGCTGTACTAAGACTCTAACTTTGAATCTCAATTAATTACTGATAAATCAGGATTGGAACGCTCCGATAAAAACATCGGTGTAACATTATACCACCAACGGTGTGAATCGGAAGTAAAGAGATCGCGCCGATGCCCGAAGTCGAAAACTACGACGAAAGTCACACTGTATTTCCTGAAATCGTAATTTTTTGATTAATTGTATTTATTTCAAACAACCAGGGTTTTTACACTCAATTTCTCTGATTCTATACCGGGTGTTTCAGTGAAGATGCACCAAACTCGGTATGTTGGTAGATATCGTGAAAAGAAATAAAAGTTTCCTATAATATTTTTTTTTAAATGAATAAGTTTTGAGATAATCGAAGGGAAAGGAGAATCGTATATTTTTAAAACGTACAATAGATGAGAGCGGCCCGAATTCTTAACCTACCTTAACGTTCGGTTTTTTACTTTATTACCTCATAAACTGTCGCGCCTCAGATGATATGATGAAACACATTTAGTTCGTTCACTCCGTTCGTTCACTAACGTTGTAATGGCGAGTAATTAGTTGGTGTAGTTTATGCTTTTCATTTTTAAGTTTATTATGTAAGTGTGTGTGTGGGTGTGTTGGTGGTGCGATGGGCAATTACACATTTCGAGAATACGCAGATTATTCGAACACATGTTGTAAGGTAATTGCCATTTGCGTAATTCGCCCGCTTCCGAAATTGTTTCTTCCTCATGTGATCAAGTTCAGTCTGATAGGCAAATAATTTAACAGACCGGCGTGGCGGAAGCAATAATTCTATTCAACAATTCCAATTTATTAATTGTACATAATTGTAGTAATTGTTGGATACAGAAACAAATAAAAACGTTACAAGCGTTAATTATTTATCGTACATTATTAAGACTCGGCAAATTTGATGTAATTACGGTTTGCATAAATGTTAGTGCGATGAAAACGCACGCTTTTTTCAAAGTGTTCGTCTTTAACACGTCTTGCGGTCAAGGCCAAACTTAAAAAAGCCTCTCATAAATTTTTTCGTTTACGATAGTTATTTACTGTCTTCTTGCAGGCGCGTGCCATTCATAAAACAATTTAAATCACTCGTCTTGTTTCACGGCTGCAGAAATTTAAATCGCTACGGTATTTCTAAAAACATCGGCTCCAAATTATGCAAATTTCAAGTTGCACCGATTAAAAAATTTTATTAAGATATTTTGTTTGAAATAATGTCAGAAACGTGTCCCTTAAGTTTGGTGCATCTTCAATGAAACACCCTGTAGAAGAGGTGAAGCGGAGTTTTTTCCCTTATCAATTTTATTACAATTAATTGTTGCATTTTCATTATCAACCTGCCTACTTCCTTACTAAAGCTAATTGTACAGTCGCACCAAACAAAGAATCTGGGGAAAGCATAACGTAGGGTCATTTAGAATTGATAATTGGATCATAATTAGGTCATAGCGAAAGTAATTTCGACACAGGGTGCATTCCTTCGGGTTATCCACCCGATAATACCATCTGTTGTATTGAACGATTCGAGGCGCCCAGCCGTTAGCAGGTAAGCGTACTTGTAAATTCCCGTAGCCTATATTTATTTACTTACGCAAATTATTTGTCTGTTTACTTGTCAGGATTAGTTAATCACCAAGCAATTAGTGAGCGCGTTACAACGTTTTGGATCTATAGAACAGACATGGAAGAAGCAGTACTCGGAAGAGGGGTCTCGTGAAGATATTGGTTTTCTTCAAAGTCGCTGCTTGAACCAGGTGAATACTAGAAGTACGTGTTCAATTTTGCAGTGTATTTTTGATATCAAGACCTCCTCTTGAATTTACTCAAAATATAGCAACTATCCAAGTGGATTCTAACCAGGTGCTTCAGGCCTTAAGCTGCAGCTCTGTGACATCCATTCCGATCTAACCTTCGCAACTGAACTTGTTCTTCGAAACTCATAGCTATTTCAGATAGCAACAGTGCAATTTGGATTACGAATGGAGACTCTTATGGTTTGATGGAAGAATCGCATTTGGCAAGTCTCTTCAGATCCAATATTGATCTTCTTTCCCCTCACTGCTTAAATGAGGTGAACACTACAAGTGCAAGTACAATTTTGCAGTGCGAAAACACCTCTTGAACTTACTCAGAGTAAAGCAACTATCCAGCTGCATTCTAACGAGGTGCTTCAGGTCTTACGCTGCAAATTAGTTTTTATTCGATGGCATCTATTTTGCAAACGGAGCTGAACAATCTAACCCTCGAAACTGAACTTGTTCTTGGGAACTCTTAACTATTTCGGATAACAACAAGTGCAATTTGGTTCACGAATGGAAAATCTTATGGTTTGATAAAAGAATCGCATTGGGTAAACCCTCTTCAGCTTCAATCGAAGCAAATGCCACCCTCTGGATTCTTGAATGGATTAAGCTGGGTTTTGGTCCTGGTGGAGATGTTAATACCGTGTCTTAAAGCATCTCTTGGGAGAAGTTCTAGTTCTGCAGTGCATGTCACCTCATGCTCATAATTCAAAATATTTGACGCTCACACGTGTTCAATCTGGACTCCAATTAAGTCAACGTCGTTGCTTGGTTTAAAATTGTCCGAGCACTGTATATTAGTCGATTAATTTTTAGCACCCCGAATTACTTTTTTTTCCACGAACGGTATCTACGCATTCGTTATTCTATATTTATAAAAAGAAGCAACAGCTTATGTTGCACAGAATTTAAAATTATGTATTTCACGTTTATTTTTATAGAACGTTCAACGAATTAATTGAAAACTCTGTTTTGAAATGGATATGAGTTTGAAGGGTTTTCAAAACCATTTACTAGCGCTAGCATACCTGGTAAACAAAAACTCTTGATATGTGAAATGTGGAATTACTGGCGAGCTGTAGACATGCAGTTCGATGGGAATGTTTTGTATGTACATACGATCTCGTTACTGATCTAGGGATTACAAATACAAAAATACGTTTTTAAATAAATAATAAATAAATTCACCGAAAAACTGGATTTATTAAGCAGAGTGTATCAAACAAATTAACTCACTTAATGTAAACGCATTTATTTACTTTTATATACAGGGCGACAGGGTGTTTTATTGGTGAAGATTGGTAGAAGGCTTCATAAAATTTTAAAGCAATTTTAACAATAAGAATATACGTCCTGTTTCCATAACTTGAGCGTTTTAAAAATAAAAACTTGTAAATATTATGAAGCATTACCTGCGGAATGGATTTTCTTAGACGTTTCCTATAAACTACTTTAGATGAGGCTTTACCTTCACTTTAATGAGAAACGAGTTTACAAAAACAAGCTACACCAAAAAGCAGGTTTGAAGTGTTTATAGAATTGTTGTGCATTAAAATAAATGTTTTCCTCTGAAACTGGAATACTCGTATAATGAAAAGCATTTAATTAACGTGACGCTCGTAAAGCATTTAAATTTAGGGAATGCCGTGCGGCATCGATGGAAAAAGGAACCGGAAAAGGAAAATATTTACCTTCGAACATAATTAAAAAAAAAGGAAAAAAAAAACTTATTAAGTATGCTCGAGGGAACAAAGTTGAGGAACAAAGTCCTAAAAGCAACATTGGACTAGCACCTCTCTTGCCCAGTTCCTTTATGCGAGACGAAATTAACGGGCCAATTAAAAATAAAAACGAGGCCGCCAATTGAAGTGCCTCCTCAAATTTCGCGTTCTGTCCCTCTCGTTACGTGAGAGTAATTCGTCGGGAGATTACCTATTTCGTTTGAGGAAGGCAGCGACCCGCTGTTTTGTATTTACGACCGCTTTTAATATTTCACAAACAATTTTGCGCTGGAGAGAAATTTCCTCTTTTGTTTTTCTTGTTAAAATTGGGTATTACAATGAAAAGAAATCGAAATCGTTGTCTTTCGCAGTACAAAACAATTTCAGTTTAGCTCCGCATGTGACATATTCTCAATGTCTAAACTTAATCAAGGTTGCTTCAAAACTAAACAAAAAAAAACGTATTTCTTATTTTTCTTCTTCTACGTTGTATTCAATTCGTAAATTCAAAAAAGAAATATTGTGTCTGCATCTGTTATTCTTACGAGAGGATTCTATGGAACACTATTTTAGAAGCCGCCATATCATTTCATTCTTATAATAGCTTACGTCATCTATTGAAGGGTCGAACCTGACGTGGTGATATAATGAAACTTACTTTGCAGTTATATTTTATGTGTGGATCTTTCTAGGGAATAATTATTTAAATACTATTACGTTCGAATCTCGTTCTGATTCGTTAAGAGGACTCAGAAGTGCAAGGATGAAAATAACCTCCTTGTCAATTATGTCCACCCCCTTCTTGCTACACTTTCACTTGATCTTTAAAGAAAGAAGTTTCGTATCAAAGCATTTTAAGACAAAGTAGAAAAAAGCTTGATTTCAACATGAAAGAAGAAACGGCATTCAGTACATCAAATAAAGCAATTGTTACAAAAGACGAAAAAGTACATTACACCTACATATACGATAGTTTAATTTCCGGTTGTTCGTTCTCATTTCTTTTTTATAAGCAGACGTTAGAAATCCATAAATATCTGAAATGAAAATCAACCAAAAAAAAAATACCCCACGCGATGGTTTACAAAAGCGTTTACTTCCCTCGCCGGTACAATTGAATAAGTTTTTGATTAACGGGGCGGCGGTAATAATTATTACTTTATGTTTACACTGTAGCCCTGTAAATCTCCGTACAAATCCGACTCGCTAGATATAGGTCGTGAGGGAGCGATGCGTTAAAATACTCCAATTATTTTGTCGCCGCGGGACGAAAACGCGGGATTATTCCGCAATATGTTAAGTTTCCGACAAAGGTCCGGAGCACCGCTACACTTTATTCCTGCGGTAAATTGTTTTTAAATCCGCGCGCGATTCATCCGGTTCGGAGTTGGTACTAATTAAAACTGTGGATAAAACGCGTCTTTTTATATGTTCGTTTATACAAAAATGACACTTCCATTCGTAGACTTAACTTTAATAAATTATATCGAGGAAATGGATATGAATTTATTTATAGCTATCAGAGGGGCGTAGTCAAGCGTAAGCTTAGATGAAGCAGTAGACAGCATTTTAAAGCAAAGTAGAAAAAACTTGATTTCAATATAAAGGTTGAAAGAAGAAACGGCATTCTGTACATCAAATAAAGCAATAAATGATTTGTTTCTAATAACATAACTAGTTAGCAAATAAATCCATTTTTGCTCACCAAACCATGGTACAGGATACAGAGAGACAAACAGGATTTTCAGAACTTAATCACACACTATGACGTTATTCGAATACCAATTACCCGTTCGGGCTGTTAGTCATGTTTGTTACCAAATTCTGAAAAGAGCCGTCTTTTAAATGATTCAAAAACCCTGATTAACTACCAACAAAAATCTGCAACTTGGATCAAGTTGTAACTTGTGTTCCAGGGTGGATGCAGGTGTTTATGAGTTATCGCGACGCGTCTCAGATCGTCATGTTTTATTTATAATTGCATTCTATTTAAAATAAACAAACTTCTGTACAGAATACCAGCTTCTTAGGGCGAATGCAAGCGTTCACGATTCACATCAGCGACCTTTTTGTTTATAATTGCATTTTATTTAAAGTAAACCAACTTTTCTACAAAATCTCGGTTTCTTACAGTATACTATCGGCATTCTAAGCCTCTTTCTTAAGGAGTATTAACTTTATATATTAAATGTGTAAGTATGGTTGCATATTGTCACCTTTGCTAGGCGTTAGCGGTGACATTTCGCAAGGTGTGTGTCTATTGCCTAAATGCAATAAACTGATACCTGTTATTTATAAACTGGTACATGTTACTTGAAAACTGTTACCTCTTTTTACTTGCTATTTATAAACTGCTGCTTGTTATTTAGATATTATTTATAACATGCTACCCATTACTTCAAAACTGCTACCTGTTATTTAAAAACTGCCCCTGCTTTGAATTTTGCGCGCGGTTCTGATATTGTAACGGGGAAATTAGAACCTCGTACTATCTACTATCAAACAGGCCGCATACCCTCGGCAAAAATCCAGGGAAAAATAGAGTTGATATAAACAAGACGACGTAATGATAAAGAGTCACCGAAACAACTTTCTACACGATAAATACTCCACAGATTACATAAACTCTCCTGTCGAGCTTTCTAAACTGAACATTCAAATGTACATTCCTCTCAGAAGGAAGTTTCCTCTTCTTGTAACCTAGCGTAAAGAGAACCATGTAATTTTATTACTTTTAATAAATGTATTATTTAATCTGACTATGTTCCTTAATCCAAATTTATCGTAACAATATAAAAAAGGAAAACAAAAGGTTTAAAAATTAGATTAATTGTATAGTTTTAAATTTTACTTAAAAGGAAAAAGTTGCAAGGTGCTTAAAACTATATAATCAATCCAATTTTTAAATCTTTTTTTAATATCAAAATTAAGAACAGGTAGCAGTTTATAAATAAGAGGTAAAAACACGTAGCACTTAAATAATAGGTTGCAGTTAGGCAACTTCTTCATCAAAAGTAACGATAAGCAACCATACACATACATTTGATACGTAATGTTAATTCTCCATTTTAGAGTTGTTTAGATCTCCCATAGCACATCTACTCTTGTAAAAAAAATCTTCAACTGAATAATGAAAGTTTTCTCTTAGATAGGATTTTAGATTTCTTACCATTATTATTTCGTTGCTACCCTGCCGGTCCCTTGGAAGTTTGTTAAAGAGATAGGTAGATTTATTAAAGAGATAGACATCGTTTTGGTCGAAGTAAGCCTATGGAATGGCACTATTAATTTATGACCAGATCTGATGGGGAAATTGGCTTTTGCTGTGGCTTGTTTAAAGTCGCATTAAATCGAGTATCGCTGTCATTTGAAGTTTAGAATGTGGTATTTGTCCGCGTACGAAACCGACATGCGTTCCAAGTTGTGCAAATCACTGATGAAAAGAAGGGATCCTTGCAAGTAAGGATCTTTGCACGATTTCACAGGTTACTTTCATAGGTTCGTTGCAACGGACATTATGATATATATAATTGGTTTCCTCTTTTCTGGATCTCAGTAGTTGCAAAGGAGTAATCCCCTAAATTCCAGCCTTTTGCAAAAAAAGCTGGTGATTCATACAAACAAAAGCAATCGCAAAGCTGAGCCTTACATTCTGCATGGTTTTCGAAAGCTGTATAGTTGTATGTATGTATGTAGTCAAAAACGCCTGAACGGTCCAAGTGGTAAGGGACCGGCCTTGCAATCGCATGGTCATCGGTTCGAACCACGCTCGGGATTTTTCTCGGGAGTGGTCGGTATCGACTTCAGGCACCGTTCAGTGTTGGGGATAAAATTCGACACTGCTTCCCCTTAAACGGCGAGGAGGTTTGGAAGTAACAAAGCCATGGAACACTTTACACACACTCAAAATACACTCCCGCTCCTGAGGTCCTGACAAGTCTATGACTTAGGACCCCGTTGGGCAACCACCACAGATAAAAAAAAAATATATATAGCAGCATCTGTGGCGCGAAAACGTAAATATTTATCTAATGCGGTCGGATTGGGAATTAGTCTAAAGACTAGTCGTAAGTTACACATTTTAGTGCAAGAATTTATTCGAATTTGCAAACAATCTGACTTGAGAGAAACTCGTGTCAATAAATAATAGCAATACAGCGTAGAGGCGACATACCAAGAGACAACTGATCATTTGGGAAGCCTCCAAAAAGATAGAGACAGTTGGAAGGGAGAATACTCAGCATATTCCTAATAACCTAATCTTCAACATTTGCTTAAACTGATGGCCTAATTAGTTCGCCAAATGTAGAGTCACTCCACCTTCTCCCCACAGATTTCATTCTCCTTCTTCTTATCTACTGTCGTTGAGGTACCAGTAGACAGCTTAAGAAACAATAATAAATAATAAATTTCGACTAGAGTAGTTGGGCCAAATAGAGCTTATCAGAAAGAGCTTGCGCCAAATACTTTCATAGCCTTAGGAACACCATAATTTCACTAAAAATTAAAAAAAGTGCACAAATTTTGGGAAAATTACAAGGTGGTTAAGTTAAAGAGAATTTGAATGATTACAATCATGTAGAGGGTGGGTTAAGAAAATCAATACACGTAGAGGATATTTCAAAAAAGTATTGTCCACGTCATAAAATTTATGTTACTTGAAAGATATACAAAAGGTTGTTGTGAAGAATAAATTCTTGGTAATTCATCAACTTTAAAATCTTCTTTCCTTATTTTCGTAAGTCTCTTTTAAATTTATTATTCTATCAAGGGAAATCATAAGCAGCACTGCATTATAAAAATTGTATATATTTGTCATTCTTTGTGTGATGGATGTAATAAGCTGCCCTTTTAAATTATTCATCTTTAAAAAATTACAGATGCGATGGCGTTTCAATTATGATTCACTTCTTGCGATTAGCGAAAGAGGAAACGGTTAGATCGTAATTGGACAATATCTTAATTAATCTCGCCATTGATAAAAATATCTGCTGTGCATCAGAGCAGCAATTAGGAGAGCGTAATTAAAACGTCTCCGACGAATTTATGGCCCCCCCGCTTTAAACTTTCAGACAATAACAACGTCTTAAATTATATCGCCTCATCCACCTTCCCTAATTTTCGGTTTTCATCGCCGATTCTCATCTATCTGATAAAGCTATTGATTTATTAGTACGTCTCACGCGGCCGACCCAGTCGTCGTAAATTTTCCAGGAATCAAAAGAACAACTCACTGTTTGCCAATAAGATACATTCCGCATAATCCTCCGGAAGGACTTTACTTCACGGCTCCGCAGAGACGATTTCAGTTATATTTACTGTTAGTGCAGATTTGGAGTTCGTGGAATCCTGGAAGTGAGTGAAACGATTCTTTGGATTCGTCCGTCGGTGCTACATAAGCGGGACGCTTCCAATTTACAATTTTCTCCAGATTTCCGTCGCAAGTGACAATTACAAAACATAATAAAGGAAATCTCCTTGCTAGAAAGCTTAATCTCGTTTCTTTGCGCCCGTCGTGTTCGTAATTATATTAGTTTTTGGAACGTAAAATGAACTGAAAGTTACTTAAAAAAAAAACAAAACGAAATTAAACTTGTCGACCTGATGAAACGGGGTTTATTAATAGTGAGTTCGATTCTTTTCCAAATGGAAGTATGAATTCATCTCCCGTGACATGGAGAAAATATGAAAGTCAGTTTTACAATGCCAGTTTATATTTAAGTTTTGGCTCAAATTTAAGCTGGCGTTGTAAAACTGGGCCTTAAAGGGTCAAACAGAATGCAACGCCGCCAATTGTCACTTCAAAAGACATGCACAGATAAAGCGGCGTGGAACAACATCAATCCAACCGAAAATAAAAATAACTTGTGCCACAAAGAGATAAATTTCAACTATTTATAGTATTATGTATACTGTTACACCTGATGTATTGTATGTTGTATTATTCACATATACAGTTCTTTCGCTCGATCTTTGCAGTTACGTCAGAAAATTTTCGACTCAAAATGACAAATTTATAAATTCTATCATTGTTTTAACATACGTATTAGATAAGGATAAAATAATATGTTGATTTCGTTTCTCGAATCGGTAAAGTGTGACGTGACTGCAAAGATCGAGCGAAAGAACTTTACAAGAAATTACCAGATGGAAATGCGATGGTGGGACATATTTGGTTACGTATTTTGACGTTTGTCGCCGTCAAAGTTGGAAGTTGACCAACTTTTCGCGTACAACGGCGCTTGACGAGGTTCATTCTGTGCAAGGACATTTGAACCTTGGTATTTAATATTCATTTGACAGATAACGAGGCGTAACGGCGTTGCATTCTGTTTGAACCTTAAAGAGAGATGTTTGTTTGTTTCAATTAATAATTTCAAAATGATGATAATCATTCATGTTTGCCATAAATTTGCATTTCTAGACCTGTGTGCACCAAATGTCAACTTGTGGATTTAACATAACAAAGCAGACACGTTTTGTCATGTATATATCAGATCTGTCAATATGAATGCATTCGGTTTACAAACAAACCAAGCACCTCCACTAACGTCCATCATTACGAGACTAATTTAGATCAGGATACTTATGCGTCAAACCGCCGATGACCATATAGACTGGAACTCGATAAGCTAGAGATGTGTGCTGGCCTAGATCGAGTTCCCAACTAAAACATGGACCGGTTGATTGACGCAGCAGACATTTACACTCACCAATAACTGTCAGGTTGATGGCAAAATTCCGGGTCGGCGATGTACGAAAATCCACCCTGCAACGGTAGACACCCTCATCGTCCAATTGGACTCCATCCAAGTTCAGGGACGCCGGCTTTGATACCGTCACGAAGTAAGCCCTTGGACCGAATATTTTCGGATCGGACCAATGTAATGCTTTACTGAAGGCCCTTCCACGCACGTCAAAGCTGAAAATAAAATAAAAATTATTAATTTTTTCATTCGTTCTATTTTAATTATACTTCGCGATGATAATAGACATGTAATAATTCTTTACATCATATTGAATTCAATCCACCACATAAAATAATTATCTGCACACCATGTGTCATGCGTTGGAGTAATTTGTATACACACATCTAGGAGAAATGTTTAGCTCGTGTTGTAACATCGTGAAATTAAAGCAGAATTCTTGATTAAATATCGATCGTGGTAATAAATTACCCATCGTTTTCCGCACGTCAATCGGAAAAAAAGTGTGTAACGTCGCACCTACAGGCGTCAAACACACTCGACTCCCTTTACAACCGGACACAATGTAATAACCAGTACATTCTATTAGGGTTTTGAATTGTAAAAGCCCAGGTCGCGTCGTAATTACACACAATTAAAGTTAGCGCAATCTATCATGACGTAATCTAATGAAACAGACAGCGGGGGTCTTCGGCGCACCTGGTATCCACTAACAATGACTAATGATTTTCTATCGCTACCTAGGCGCAAGCTTGCAAAGGCACCAAAATTAAATTGCTCCGTTTCGAACAGAACCAAGCACAAAAAAATTATGAAAAGGAGTAATCGTGCGACTGCAATTATCGACTCTAATATTGTATTGGTAGTTTTAATCAATCAAGGTTTTCGTCGACGAGTAGTGATGAAAACATCTCAACTTGTAAAGGGAGCAACCCTAAAAGAGCAAAACGTGTGACGCGTTTACCTCGGGCACCTGATCCCTATACAAATTTTACGGATGCAGCACGTCAGGAGCCTTCTTTACGATAAACACCGACAAGATTTGGCATGTGCACGGCACTCATGATGCAAATGATACTTTTCAGTGCGGATATGTCGTATTCAACTAAAACGTTTTACTTCCTTATCGAGGCAGGGAAAGCGCTTTGACACCGGAAAATATATATTCACGATACACATAACCCAAATTGCACTTGAGAAGTTGACGCTTAAGAAATGTTTTCTCCGTCAGGACCACTTAGAATAAGTTATTTAAGTGTAGGTAGTTAATGATATCATTAGGAATTTTGCAAGTTATTAATGTCCTCTTGTAAAAATGGCGTTAGAAACAATAACGCTTCATATTCATGCTACCATAATTTCCGTCGATTATGTCCGTTGTAAATTAGTTCTTTTCTTTATTTATTCATCATTCAAACTAGCCTTGTCCATATATTTTAGCATTTCAGCTTTAATGCCACCATCCTACTTCAAGTTTCTTTAGGGTTTTGAATTGTATATTGACTCTGTTATTTGCATTCTACTATCTTTGGTTTCGACATTCGAATAGATCATTCATAGCATCAGCTTCTTACCCCTTCTTTTGATATTAATATTTATCCCTGATTACTTCTGATGTTTTACTGCCTTGTTTTCTTCTGCTTCTTAAAGTTTTCCATGTTCTACTGTTACAGTTCCAAATTGCGGAAAGAATGGGTTGGGAGTTTACGGTCAACTTAGAATTTATTGTGGCAACCCTGATACTCGAACGTAGGCATACGATTATGGATCATCACTACGTAACATGTCCTTACATGGACATTTTCGAGAATAATGATTTCTGATTGGTCGGAGTTGCCTGCATCCGCGATCATCTCGCGT
Organism: Dorcus hopei; assembly: GCA_033060865.1. NCBI lineage: Eukaryota > Metazoa > Arthropoda > Insecta > Coleoptera > Lucanidae > Dorcus > Dorcus hopei. The sequence continues at coordinate 44,521,814 of CM065426.1, read as the reverse complement.
CACCCGATTTAGCTTGTTGTAACGTTTCATTACTCATTTAACTTTGGCTATATTTGTGTCATTGTGATTAAGTTATCGGAGTTTTTTTGCTAAGCAATTTAGAAAAACTCAAAATCGACTTGGCCGGAAATTTCTTAGTGTATCGTCAAATGAGTTTGAATTGATTTTCACTACCTTGCCAGAGCCTGGTTTTGCTAAAATCCAGGTAATATTAGAGAATCGGCGTAACGCCATCTTGTTATTAATTCTATTGTTTCTTCTTTTAATTCAGGCTTTTTACGTTTCTTACTTTGGGATAGCTTTTGGTACTTGGTTATCTAATCGATATTTTGGAAGCTGTGCTTTCGAAACTCATCGTACTCGTCCCGTGGTTGTATACTGCCGAAAACGACGCACGTGCCCGGCTTTGGACTTTATGCAAAAGAAGGCGTAAGCGATCTTTACCCATAGGACATATTTTTGGTTGCGTGAATTTAATTAATAACTTTTATTAACTGTCGCGTGACGCTGCATTACATTGAGAGCGAGTTTTCGGCAGATTTTGTGCTCTTAGTTGATGACAATTATTGTAATAGTAATGAGGCAGATTGATCTGATATATCGAGTAAATAAATAAATAAGTGTACACTCAGCTAAAACAATTTTGAATCGCTTTAGTTATGGAATTTTAATCGACCTTCTGTCGCATCGAATTAACCGTTTGTAACTTTGCAACTGTTCTTCTAATTAGAGCAGTTGCTATTGTAGTTGTTTGTATATTTATGCCAGTACCTTCGGCGTACGAGTGAGTACACCAAATCTCCTGTGATTGTTGCGAACGATCAACTGAAAAGCCGAGACAATTTGGGAACACTGTCGAGGCCAATTTCGCATCAGCTGGGTATTTTGTTCACCCTGGTGCCTACTTTAACATCCCCAGTCGTAACTGTTGCTAGTCGAGCGCATACTTCTTACCGATCCAAGTAATTAAGTTAGAAGTAATTCATATTAGAGTTTTATGGTAGCACAATTTAATAGTTTTGAGATTCCTTCTTATGTCCTGCTTCCGAAATCTTCGAAGCCTTAATCACCTGTTTGTTTCTTTTTGTATAGGGTCGCCAATAGAGAGTTCATTATTTTAAAATGAAACTATAAGCAACAATCAAGTGATGTCTATTTCATTTTGAAGAACAATCGCTGGCATTATGTCTTGAAGATGATATTATTCAAATGGTCCCCACAGTCTGATTGCTTCCATTCTGAAGATCCAATTTTCGATCACTTTTTCGAGGTAGATTTCCATGTTAGCTTTGAGGTCACAAACCGTTTGTGGTTTATTCTCGTAGACCAGGGATTGAAGACGTAAACCCACAGAAAGACGTCTAAGACCCGGTTTTTTCAATATCAAGTTAAACTGTAACTTTCGGTTTATTTCCATAGCTACAATTGTGTTCTTATGGGAGTAAACTGAAGGTTAAAGTTAACTTGCGATTGAAAAACCGGGCCTAACTGGGTTAAATCGCATGATCTCGATGGGCAATTAACATCAACATCATTTCTCAAATAACGCGAACAGAAAACTAACATAAATCCATTGTTTGACGAACTGTGTGGCAAGTTGCATCATCCTATTGAAAATAGACATTATCTGAATCAATATCCTCCAGTTGAGGTTAAAAATATTTCCTCAGCGCTCGCCGTTAACAGTAAGGACATTTCAGTCTTTGTTTTCAAAAAATACGACCAATCACGCCTTGAGCCCAAAAACAGCACCAAACAGTATTTTTTGAGAATTCGTGGATTTCGTGAGGATTATCTTTGGCCCAAATCCTACACTTCTGCTCGTTTACAAATTCATTAAACCAAGAATGCACTTCAACAGAAAAAATATTTTTTTTCCGATCTCAATTTGCAAAGTTTCGATACAAACCATAGTCTCCATATTAATTTGCTAAACATTACTGAGTGCAACTGTCCAGTAATGACACTGACATTCCGATCGGTGTTGCCACTGTAGCATTTTAAATTCCTGAACTCCTTATTGGTAGATCCTATACTCCTATAGATTTGGCAATCACTGCCATTTCCATCCTGAAAATATTCTTCCATTTTCCTTGCCCTTTTAAATTCCTCATTACACCACGGCGCACATTTCTTTTTCTTTGTACGCAGCACCTCTCCACATATCGTTGTGCATCTTCAGATATTTTCGGGATGCCGAGATTTTCCTTCAGTCAGTAATCCCATACTGTTTTACTTCATTTTTAATCATATTTCGAAATCTCTTTATGAATTTTTTTCACAATCATATTCGCGAAATCAAACAAAGTAGGCGATCTCTGCTGATACCATCGAAAGGGTGAACAACATTTCACGAATTGGTTTAACATTGAAAACATCAGAAAACATGCACCAATCAAACTTCGCAACTGCAATGTTGTTCACCCTTTTATCGGCCATTTTGCGATTAACAGAGACCTCTCGCGTTGACAATTAAGTCGCGAATATAATTCTTCATTTCTAATTCGTGAAGACTAGTGAAAGTGTAAAGGCCGGAAGGCTTGCAAAGAAGTCATTAAAAGGGGATCCAAGAGATCGAAGTTCAAATAAATTTCAGATTTCGTACAAAGCTTTTGCTCTATAAACAAGAATTTCCTTTCCCTTACTCTCTCTCTTTCTTTGCAAAAATTTTGGCAAAACCATAAAGTACCCAAATCGAAATTCCTTTGTTTTAGCGTTTCCGCTCTAATATTAACACTACGAACGACTTCTGGAAGCGATAAACCGAAAAATGGCCATCAGACTCACCTCTGCTTACAGTACGGTTGCTACTGACGCAATACTTGCGATTGCAGCAGTGCCTCCAATAAGGGCAGAGGAAAGAAAGAGTAAACTCCTAGAGGGTAGGACAACCACCCCAGTAACCCAAGAATTGCGAAGTGGCAAACATGCTGGGACTCATATCGAGGTTGGTCAAAAACATTCGTCAACGACCTACGAGAATGGTGCGTTAGGAGGACGTTGAACACTTCATCACTCAGGCGATGACTGACCATGGAGTGTTCGCGAGCTACCTGCAAAAAATCGGTAAAGCGAGAAGTGATTCCTGCTGGTACTGTGAAGAACCCGACACACCGGAGCACACGATTTTTGTGTGCGACAGATGGGCCTAAATCAAAGACGTAGCTGAGAAAAAATGTGGAAAAGCCATCACTGCTGATACCGTGTCAGACATCTTACTAGAAAGCGAGACTCAGTGGAACAATGTCACTGAAATGCTACGAATAATAATGAAAACCAAAGTCGAAGACGAAAAAACCTGGAAAGACACTAATAAAAAATACGAAAAAAATAAAAAAAACTACTACCGCCAGCGCGCGAATTTTCTGGAATACCAGAAACTAGCAGCTGAACACTAATAACGAGCAGTGCTAATTTCTGATGCCTAGTGCCCAACGGTGGATTCCAGAACTTAGCAGCTGCAAAAGAGGATAAGGAGTTTAATTGGTAGGCGCTCTTGTCAATAGGTCCGTTCCATTCGTCAGGATTTCGAGTTCTGAACCGTTCAAAATCGTACTGAGCATGAGCAGTGCACAAAATTGAACATAAATATCATAGTGCGCATGACTTGAACGGTTCAGAACTTGAAATGTTAGGTCTGTTTGTTATCCTGAACTGGTGTACACCAATGCATACTTTTTCGCAAAATACGCTTTAATGCAACTTGAAATGTTTGTGTGGTATGTCACTATGGATGTGTATGATTCGTATTGACACATTAGTAAATAATTTAGACTTCATTAAAGCTTATTTCGTAAAGAAAGTGTACACTAGTGCAGGATAACAAACAGACCTTCTGTCAAATAGAAAGGACCTAATATTCCAATAATCCGTGGCTATACACTCTGTTGTCGGAGCCACGTCTGCGTCTAATGTGCTGCCTAACGTGATTTTTCACGTCTAACTTGACATTAATTGTAAGTGTAGCAACTGATTAATGTCAAATTAGACGTTAAAAATGGCGCTAGGCGTCACATTAGCTGCAGGTGTGGCCGAAGAATTTGAAGGAACGCGATAAGAGTAACATACAATAGTCGCCTGTTCGAGTTAATTGAAAATTATTGCGCAATATGACATGTTTTGTTTTAACGTTGATTCAGACTCATACGTTTAAATTCCTTTCAAACATTTTCCAATGTGTTGTCGTTGTTTATTTTATCAAGTTTAGAATTTAGAAAAGTTTACGCATTTTCAATATATCCGTAAAACACGAGCAGGTTTGTTTATTTTATCTTATGGTTTGGTAATATGATACGGGGCGCGTCTGAGGCAGAGGGATGGAAGAAAAAATAGCGGCAGTCTCTCCGCGTAGATGCAACAGGGTAAACGTGTGTTGGTAAAATGCGCTAATTAGGCGTACAGGCTCGCGAGTATTGTTAATGAAATGTAGTGTATGTTTGATAAGGGTTCACTGTGGAATATCGGCCTTGGAAAGGCGATAATTTGCCAGAGATAATATCGACCTGGAGATGGCGATATCTTGACAGAGGTAGTTTGTCAGTACCTCGACCTTGACGCGGCAAAGTGTAGAGACCGTCGAGATGGGGTCTAGGACAATTCGCCGTCGCCGATTCGCCGTCGCCAATTCGCCGTCGCCGATTCGCCGTAGGTACAATTCGCCGTAGGTACAATTCGCCATAGGTACAATTCGCCGTCGGTAAATTCGCCGTCGCCGATTCACCGTCGATAAATTCGCCAGCGGTTAATTCACCGTCGGTAGTTTTAAAATCATTTTAAATCATTTGCCATTAATGATGCAAGTATATATTATTTACATTTCATAATTAATTAAAAGAAGATATAATTTTGCAAATACGGTGATGAAAGATGAAACCTCGTTAAATTTTTAGGCCAGTCGGAATGAACGAAATAATTTAGAAACAAAGAAGTAAGATAGAGAGGAATGAAAACAAACTGCGATCGATTTCAAAAAGGAAAGCGAATGACAAGGAATAAAGGAAGGTGAAGCAAAAATAAAAACAGACAATTTCGTAATGAAAACTAATAATACTGTAACGATTTTAAACGTTCTATTAATTTTTATTTTAAGGAAATTATATTTACTAAAAACTTAGTTCGATTTATCTAAGGAGAGTAAAATAAAAACACGAAATAGTTAATAAACTAATTTATTTACAAGCAAAATAATTAACACTAACATTTAACACTAGATAATTTACCAACTTAATCCTAATTTATTTTAACAGCCGAGCGAAAGTTTATAACGCGACTTTAAGTCCGTCTAACGTTGAATTCAATTCGAACTGTCCCACTCCCGGCCGCGTGCATTTTTATATGCCGGAGTTGTTTCTCGCGAACATTCTGGAGGCGACGGACTGTCTGGTCTAGTTTATTCTGCCGTCAGAATTCTCTAGGCTGTCGCCTAAGATTCGTCGACTAGACGGCTGTGGACGCAAGAGACAATTTGGCGCCGGCTGGTGTCGACGAATCATTACAATACAATAAAAAAAAACTTAATTTAAGAATGAAATAACTTTTGAGAGACCAAAATATCTCTGTAGTATCTACTAGTGACGGGATAATTCGAATTAAAAATAACCGGTCATTTGATTATTCAAATAACCTGTATAATTCGATTATTAAGTTACGTAATTCCTATTAAATATAATCGGTAATTCCAGAAATGTGGTAGAAATTGGGTTCGAGTTTCGGTTGTACAGAGAATTCAGAAACATTTAAAGAAAAATCAAATTAATTAAATAAAATTTGCAAAAATGTCAGCTTCCATGCATCTGTCCCCAAATATTTGGAGAATATGTTCAGGGGGGTTTTCAGAGAGAAAACTAACCCAATGTTCATACGGTAATTTTTGTTTATATTAGTCTCCTGAATACATTCTCCAAATATTGATAAATTTTATGATAACTAAACGTCGTTAGTAAGTTGAGTTGTGAGTCCGACGGCGAATTGGTCCGACGGCGAAGTGACCCGACGGCGAATTGGTCCGACGGCGAATTGGTCCGACGGCGAATTGGTCCGACGGCGAATTGGCGACGGCGAATCGGCGGCGGCGAATTGGCGACGGCGAATCGTCCCTTCCCGTCGAGATGACGGGTCTGGTCGACCTGCCGGTTATATTTTATTTCACCAGCAGTACGACATCTCCGGGGAACGGGCGCAGTAAAGAATACTGATAGGTAACCGGTGATGTCGGAAAAACAACTAGTTGTATACCTGACCAGGTGATTGCCTTGTGCTTTCAAAACGGTCATGACTTGGTGTTGACTGTGCTCGGGCGGGTGTAGCAACACCGTAGGAGGCAGTAGCACTAATGATTCTGAGAACGTACGCTCAGAAGGCAAGGTATGCTAATATCCACCAGGGGTTTGTCGTTATGCATGCGAAGTACGAAGATGGACATTCGAGGATACCTTTCCCGTGAATTCGCATTCCAGCAGGGAGCTTCCGCATCTAGAGTCGCCGCTGGAAAGGACGGGGCCGGGAGAGGGCCCCAGTGAGTAAATAAGTCCTATAGTCTTGAGTAGATACTCGTAAATGGTTATTTGTAATTTTGCATGACATCCTTATCGAATCTGAAAGCGAAGCCCAAATGTTAAGACGTTTACCCTCATCTCCGCAGTGGTCGAGAAAGAGAGGAAGAAAGCAGGGAAAGAGAGATCTAACCAAAGGGTGAGTGAATGTTTAATGTAACTCGGTCCTCTGACATTATTATTAGTCTAAAATGTTTAACAAAAAAAAAAAAAACTATCCAATAATTGTATAAATCAACCCCTTTCAAAATATTTCGCTTGAGCATTCCTTTTTGTCATAAAATTAATTTGGTATTATCTGCATTTATTTGAAGAACTGTGCCAAAACAAAGTCACAGCTCCCCATTTTTAAAGATAATATTATGAGAAAAACTTTATATTTGCTGTTTCATCCAATATTTATTTTGAATACAGGCAGAAATGGAAAACGTACAACAAATACTTAATCCAATATTATTCTCACGTATCTCATTCCTTCATACAGACACCAGAAATAAACCAGAAATGCAGACTGTTAACAGCTCTACGTGTAAATACTTATTTAAGTGAGCAAGTTCGTTCTTGCTGTTTCTATGCTCACCGTTATCTTGAATATTCTCATATATGTGTGCAGTAATGACGTGGCGACTTAACATCCCTGACGGCAATAAAGGTATAATGCAGTGGCATTATGCAGTTCTAGGTAGTAAGGACAAAAGATGCGACGTGCCGGCATACGTTAACTTCACGCGATTTACTTATTCATTTCTCCACGGTGAAATTTGTGAGTAATCTTGTCCTGTAGTTATGGGAAGTCAGATAAAGCGTTTTCCGGTTACGACGATGCCACCGCGAAATGAGCCAAAGTTTCAGGAAAAATATCTTAAGTCGTTAATAAATGCGGCGTGAGGATTCTCCCAGGACCAACAGACGATATCCCACATTGTTGGTCGAGTCTATGAAATATGTATTTGTTTGGAGCTGGCGCCCTCGAACTGAACTCATAACTTGATTACAAATTGCAAAAAGTACAAAGCGATTCGCTTCGCTTCGCCTATTAGAAAATCATTAGCGGATTAATCGGAGTAAAACACTTTCTGCGTATAAAGCCGAACTCAGGAACTTATATATCGGAGACGCGAGATTAAATTCACTGCGAAGCAAATATAATTAGGTATGACTGTAACATGTTCCATTAGAACGTAGTACGTTGGATTTGAATCCTAATTCTCAAATTTATTCCCTTAATCTCGACATACTTAGTACTTACAAGGTTTTAATGTTGTTTTAGTCTTTATTCTTATATTATAATTTACTATCAATTATTTTTGCCCTAAGGTGTACGAACAATAACTAAAGAGTTATATTCGATATTCTGTTTTTACCATCGGCTCACGTGTTTTGGTTCACAAAACAAATGATTGTTGAATAACAACCCTACCAAAAGAGAAAGTGCGCTCATAAAAAAAAAGAATGAAATAGACCACTTCAACACTTATTATGGCATCCATAATTTTTATTGTAAAGTCCTAAACATAAAATAGGAATTGTAGAGGTATAAACGAAAACGATAAAGTTTGTAATACATTTATTTAAAATTAGATCAAGAAATGTATCACTTCGGTTAACCGTTTGCCTATTAGAGGCAATAAATAAATTATGACGGATAATTTCCTGTAATTACATAGCGGAAGGCCTTAATTAATTTAGAAATCAATTTGCTGAGTTTGGTGAAGTTATAACATTAAAGTGTAATTTAAACTCTTTGCTTTTACAACAGAAAAGGTGTAAATCTGTAATTGCAGGTGAAAAATAGACCCCTTCAGATTTATTTGATTTTTTGGCCTTTCAGGAAATATTTTTTACCGCAGGTGTTTGCAAAGAGCTACTTTAATAAACTGCTTGAATTTCCCGCTCAGCGCTACTTTTATAATAGAATTTCTTCGCCTCGAACGATCTAATGCCGACCAGTAAGTCCGTGAAGCTTCTAGAGTAAGTAGGCAATTCTATATACGTCAATTTCCATGTGATGTGGGTGGCCTATACATCACTTTTTCATCTCTCTTCTCTTTTCAGAAAACACACGAAGCTTAAAGATCTTTAATTTGCATTTTTGATTTAAGTGAAAGAATAAATATGTATTATATAGTTCCAAGTCTAAATATCTTTTAAATAGACCGTTCTTAATAAGGGGTGAGAGAGAAAGTACATACACAAGCGGGTAAGTTAAGATAAATACCCCATTACCCCCGTTAAATGCGTTACGTTATTCTGGCCATTCAGAATGAAGCGGACACAGCACCGCACGGAGACCAGTACAAATTGAACTGTGGTGAGGGTTCACCTCCCGACGTCCAAATTATTTAACCAAGTTGGTACAAAGTTCAAATATGTGTCAATGTGTCAATTACACTGTGCCGAATTAACCGCTCGCTAGTTTACTAGCTATTGTTTTATTACAAGCGGAATCTATTGTGTGTACGTGCATTACATCTTATTAGAAAATGAATGAGGGTCTGCGAGTTGGAATAGCATCCGGGTAATATAATATGAAAGTTTAGATTAACCAGGATATAGCCAGCCCTGGCTAAGATTTTATGGCTCCCGTGCTATAGTAATTGCATACGTACGCCTGCTTAGCGATGGAGGTGTATATTGATGGCTTCGTGATAACTATAAAACTTTTAATTTTGTTGTCTGTCAACGAATTAAGTCCAACGTGCCGGAGCGAGTTATGACCTCGTAAAATAAGCACGTCCTCCGTCGACGAGCTTTTTAATTGTTCCCCGCTTCATTGGAAAGTTGATTGATATTAATTGTGCCAGGCTTTTACGACACGTGTAATTTTATTTTATACGTGTGTACGTAGCTCGACTACATAAATTATGTTTGCCCATCGTAAAAATAGTTTGGCCTTTGTGAGGCGCAACTTTACGTTAATATCGGCGGAAGGGAAAATGTGGCGTCGACGGAGGACGAAATTGGTCATATATTTTTACGGCCGAATCTGCACGTACATACATACTACACACAACGTACGAGATGAACGATTTTCGAATGGTGGATAAATGCTGATGTGATGATGATTTATTTCAACCGTAAAATGATACGTCGCCATTTTACATTTCGAAAGCATTTTATGGGTGCCAAACTCATCGAATAAATGGAATCCTTAAAAATCCTTTTCGACATTCATATTAATCAACATATAGTATTTGTATTCTATAACTAATTGACGTACAAATTTGTTTGTGTCAGATAGAGAGACTCTTGGTATTATTTATTTATGTAATATTTACATGAAATATGAAGAAGAGCAATAAGATTATTTACCATAACGATACAGGCAAAAAACACTTATCCGTATACTCCTCCGAATCTGGAATTTAATATAGCGCATTCGGGTCGGAAAACAGTCAAGGAAACGAAACAAAACGAAACGAGATAAAATATTCAAATTATCCCGGGACAATGGAGTAACATTGTGTATTTTATTCCAATCCGCTTCGAGTACGGCAAGAAAAGCCGCCGCTGCACACAATCCGTCGATATTGCTGCTGCACATATTAAAGCGTCGATAACGTACGCCCATGGAATTCCAGCTGCACACGTACATATACATACATGTGTATGGTGGTAACACTATGTATATCTCAGCCATATATTCGTCACCGGACAAACCAGTGCATTTCCTGCAACCGCTCACCGGAACCAAGATTGAACAGCGCACCATTTAGTTTTCTGCTTCCTGCTTTTACATTTATGTGTGCTCTTTCAACTTCTGTAAGCAAGCAGATAGCAAAATAAAAAAAAACCCAATCTCTGATACGAAGACACGATGAAAGAATGTTGCTTCTTTTTAGATCTTTCATGATTTAAAAGTGTAATTCCTGTACCTTTTTCTAAATTGCTGCCCATAGACGGCTTTAATTTTCAACAAAACGTTGAAGTATTTTCATCTCTCGAAGGTGTATTTAACAATAACTTTCTTGGGAAAGTGCAATTTAGAGCGAGTCGTCCTTTTTTCTTATTTATAACATCAGATGAATCAATTTCTTTGAGTAGAAGTGAAATCCCTCCGTAATTGCTGCATTTTGTAATAACATCCTTTATATGAAAGAGGATAATTGTTGCTTGCTCTCGATTCTATGCTATTTACTTCGGTTTCTATGCCCTATTCATCATTCAAAGTAAAACCTCATTATTATCCTTGCCCACATATCTTAACAATTCAACTTTAATGGCGTCGTCCTACATCTTTACAGTTTCTTTAAGGTTTTAAATTGTACATTGAATGTAGTATTTGCGTTCTGTTCTCTTTGGCTTCCACTTCCGAATAGATCGTCTAATTTACTCCTTATTCTCATTAAGTACTTCCGTTGTTTTAAGTATCTGGGTTTAATAGTATCAGAAGATGGAAAATTAGATAAGGAAATGTAGGAAAAGTCAGGTATAATCGGAAGACTATTTCATGCAGTAAAGAAAAAATAAATAAATAAAAACAGAAATAATGTTTAAGACGATCCAATTTTGATTTTTGGTTCCGAGTCGTGGACCTTAACACAAAGACAAAAAAGTAAAATTCAAAGTACTGAAATAGGTTTCTTAGAAAAATAGAGGCAGTAACAAAAAAGGATTTTAGAGAAAAGCTGAAATCGATGCCAACCCAACATATCATCGAAAAAGGACAAACCAAGATGGTTAGATTGGGAGAAAAAAGGATAGCGAGGATATAAGAAGCAAAGCCATACAGAAGGAAGAAAAAAGGAAGACTGAGAAGGATCTAGACAGAAACTGCAATTCAGAAGCGAGACGTGAAATGGCAGGAAGTGAAAGACAGAAGCATGAAAGAGAAAACTGTATAATAGCTCAGATCCAACAGGCCTTACACCCGAGAGGGTAAAAAAGCGCTGGGATTAAGTAAGTAAGTATTTTTCATGTACCATTATCTCCTTCTTCTGTTTCCTTAAGTTTTCCAATGTACTATTTAATAGATTTAAGTTTCCTTCTCCTTCTGCTTTCATTCTCTTTCCAAAATCTTTCCAGGCTTCGAAGCCTTAATTGCCTGCTATCTTTTTGTTTGTAGATTTGGTAATCATTGCCATTTCCATCCTGAAGATATTTTCCTCTTCCAGTGCTCTCTTAACTTTCACACGACACCATGATGCATATTTTTTTTGTTATATATATCGTCACGTTGTATGGGAAAACATAGTTATGTTATAAGGGGGTCGGCACCACGTTACGTTCTCCCTTATATCGAGTATCGCTTGCAGGGCAGGATATTAGCGAACGAAACATAATAATTAATTTGCACTCCTCTTTGCACCTCACCAAACGCCGCCTCTAAGGACCGATTCAGAAATCCCAAAATAAAAACTCACCAAACACATTAACTAATTTTATTAACGAATACTGGAAACTGCCTGTTGACCGTTTTCCGACTATACAAGTCCTCGATTCATTTACGACTAATTCACTACACCCTTTGATTTCCCAATTTCCCTTTCTATTCCACCCGTGCCGGATGCCACAAAGTGCGTTTTCAAAGGTTCGGGTCCAAAGCTCGATGCTTCAAAATTGTCAGCGTCACATTTAATGAGCGATCACTTTAATTGTTTTGACTGAAAATACGAGCTGTTGTGTAGCATTCTCAAGTAAGTTCAAATAATTTCGTTTTCATTTGTCAGCATGGAATTCCCTCTATTAAAATGTTAACTTTGTTAAGTTTCACTGACCTAAAAGCTAAGCAGAGGTCGGTCATTCATGCTAGGCAGCTTCTGCGGATGACTTAATTTTCTATTAAGAATACAGTGAGTAATAAAATGGTAACCAAATGAGTGCTTAAACATTAAAGTTCATATCGCCTTTAACATTCATACACATTTAGGCATAATTGGGATAATTTATTATTCATTTGAAAAGAAAAACTTCCATGGGCCATGGAACAATAAATATATGCTCGTTAATGAGTGTTTCAGAACTCGTTACGGCACGCATCCATTATTCATGGTTTAGTCGTAATATCAGATGAAGCAATTCAGAACCAAGAACCAATAGAGTGTGTACTTATGTAAATCCGCGGGGTAATGATCAACAAGTTCATGAAATCAATAGAGGAGCGCTTCTAAAATTGCGCCGTCTTCCAACGAAATCAGAGAAGAGATTTCGATCAGTCGTAATTTGTAAATAACTTTGCACTAAAATAAAAGTTATTTGCGAATACATCTTTTTGTTGGAACTTAAACTGCGTCTGGTCCAAGAGAGCAAGGGCCCCAGAACAAAAACCGCGTATTTCACCCACAAAGAGAGAAAGAGATGAGGGCAGCCGAGTTCGAACATGTGTTTCGCGACCTGATATATTACGGTCAGCGCAGTCTTTGAAAGAACGGCGATCGCCGAGAATGTCAGAAATATGTCAGAGGTCTCAAGAATACACAGCCTTTTGTATCGCGAATACAATTGAATTTCGGTATACCTAGACAGCCATATTTTTCACGAAAGAATGGACTTCATCACCGCACATACACTACCAAAGCTCCGGGATTAATACAATAAACTTAATAATACGTTGCTATTTCAGCTACAATGTACTCCCGCGTATTTCATAAATCATTTCGCGATTGAAGCAAAGGACGTGATTTAATTCCAGGATGATCTTTGGAAATATTGTTATTATTGTACATAATTTAGAAGAGTTGGTTCTCGCACTTAATAAATTAGAATTAAAAAAGAATCATTTATTTAAGTATTTTAATCCTGTACGAATGTATAAATGCATTGTTTTTATTTCTCATAAATTTTTCATTTTACATTTGGAAGATGATTGATATGTTGTCTGTCCACCAATCAGCGACAACAATCCACCGAGGTACAATAATGTGTCCCTAGCTTGCAGTTTGAACTAATTTAATTATATGCGCCTATTGACAGGGACTAATGATTATTGTGATAAATTTCCTGCTGATTATATTCCCAACGTAATCGAATGCCGGAAAAGTGAAATTTATTGTTAAGTTTGAGTATGCATTTTCTAACTCTGGCTTAGGGAACGTTCGGTTAATGATGATACCTTAAATGCCTCTGGGCTTCTGAAGAAAGTATTTTAATAAATTAATTAAATAACTTTGAACTTCACTATCTTATTCAAACTGTAAATTAGCTCTATTAGAAATAGTGTCTCTCTGAAATTTGTTGTTTGTATGAGCTCTGAAAGCCTTGCAACACGAGAACATCACTTTTTTCAATTTATATAAATGGTGTCAATAATTATAGCAAATTGCTTCAATAATGGAGAAAGCACATCGATGTTCGAGAGCTTCATAATTAATTAGGTAATTAGCTAATATCGGCTGGGTATCTCTAGGGAAATATGCAACAGCATTTGACGATCAGGATGACGATCGAAATTTCTAAATCATTAAATTAAATATAAGTTTATATAGGGCAATCTGGAATGAATCAATCTTTGTTTTGCATGGATCTAGAATAACAAAGTTCAATTGCACCAAGTTATAATGTTGGGATATTAGGGATGAAAATTTGACGTCCTGTATTTCGGAAACATAACAAGTTGCGTTATTTTTTTAAACCAATTGTAATCACTATAAGAATTAAATTGTATCTCAATTATTTTCTTTTCCAGTATTATTTTAAATGACATGTGGAATTTACTTAATCGAAACCGCTCTCTTCCCCTTCATTTGTATTACGTTTCGTTCGAATTAATAATTAATTAAAGTTAATAAATCAAGTGAAGTTAACGAAAGTAGACCGTTACTAACTCTGACTTTTTTTGAAGTCGTAATTTATTATAATTCCTTACGATAACCAAATAAATAAATTTGAGTGGAAATTAAAAGAAAAGTATTGCCACATATCTTTCATGCTCACAAATGTATTTACAGCAAAGACAAGTTGAAGACAACAAATTCAATTTATTTTGTTTTATTTTATTTGTATCATTTATTTGATTTATTAAGGGTTTTATTCATTTTGTTAGCGATCTACACGGAAGTAAGTAAGTATGGTATTTAACATTCCAGTCGGCCTTTTATATATCGTCGGTTAGATTAGATTAATAAAGGTTCTATTGCATTTCATAACTGAAATGCTCGCTGAGAAAATGATGAATAGCCGTTTAGATTGCTGCAATGTTTACATTACTTTTCGCTCATGCCACTTTGTCTTTCCTCCGCATCGATTTTTAGCGGCGCTTCTCTCAACAAAACATGCTCCAATGAGGTTTTTCTCTCAAGATACTTTTACTTCCGAATCATGAAATATTTTAACAAAAAAAAAGCAAAAACCTCGGAATATTATTAATTTATAAAACCGATGAAAGCAATCGTAAATAATTTGAATGGGTAACATGTGCAAAAATATTATATTCATAACATCCAAAAAGGTAAGGATTAAATATTTACTTCGAAATACATAACTCCTTTCTAAATGTTTGTGACTTTTCTAAAGTCATTTTTTCTGACCTGTATCTTAGAATAATTTTTTGAATCTTCGTCTTAGATTTCACATTCATAGAACCTGCGGTTTCCAATCTGGTTCATCGTTTCCAATAATTGCCAATAATCTCCCACAATTTAACCCAGTTCAGTCCTCATCCTCGAAAATATCGACTTCGTATAGGATAACATTCTCAAGAAACCAGGAACATCCAGAACGAGATGTTCCAAAAGAATAAAGAAGAAAACTACCACTTCGTTTATAAACTTGTGGAAGATGAAGCCCACTCTCACTTAAAAAGCTTTGGAGAACAGCCCTGGAGCATCAAATTCTCAGGCGGGAGTTGTATCACGTAAAGTAAGTAAGTCCCCTTTTTATAAAAAGAAAGCTAACATGATAACAATGTTATTTAAACTACGTCGCACCACCCAGAAGGGGTCAAGTTAATTTTTACGAAATAACTATCCACATCTTAGGAGTTGATGATAGAAACGTCAGAATTAAAAACGAAAAACTTTGTTTTTTTTGTAATCTATAATAATCTGTATTTTCTGCGAAAACATAAAGTGTTGATTGTTAACAGTGCCAGAAGATAGCGTTACCAGCAACTATCCGGCTTTGAAAGGGGGTCATACTGGTGTGCTTAGATCACGGACATCACGGTTTGAGGAAGGCATCCAACATCGTCGACCAGGAAGTGGGTGTCCTAGAAGAACTAACGAACGTGAAGATCGACGTCTCGGTCAGCTGATTGTAAAGGATCGGTTTCACCTTTCACCTCCAATTAGAGTAGATTGGATAAGAGATTTAAGACAAAGGTTGTCTAATCGAACCATTTCCCGACGGATTGCATCGTTTGATCTTCACTCCTCTCGGCCGTGTCGACGCCTTCCACTAATACAATTGTATAAGGCAGCCAGAGTTCAGGGCCGTCAAGAAAGGCAAAAGTGGGTCATTGAATGGGATCAAATCATGTTCAATGACATATCCCGATTTTATCTGTGGCAAAATGACGATCGAGTAATGGGAGAAGGTACCGTGGAGAAAGACGCAATTTGGAGTTTACAGTACGGGGCCATGGCGGCGTAATGGAATCGAGTGCAGATCTCCTTCGGTCTTCAACAGAGGCAGATTAAATGCGCATCGATATGTAGACGAGACCTTAAGACCCGTTCTGTTACCTTTGACAAACGTACACGCTGGAGTTGTTTTTCAGCAAGATAATGCCCGACCCCATATCGTACAAATTTGTAAGAATTATCAAGCAGAGGTAGAAATTCTTCCTTGGCTAGCTCGTTCTCCGGATTTGAATCCCATAGAACATATGTGGGGTACCATGGGTCAATGCTTAAGATGTAGGCAAGCAAACTGGTTGGAGGAGCTACGTCGTCATCTACAGCAAGACTGGGATGAGATACCTCAAGAAGATGTAGATCAACTTTCGGAGCGTGACCTGGCGAGTTAGGGAATATATCGTTAACCGTGGTAACATGACACATTATTAATTTTTTCCCCTTAATTCCTGTTATTATTTTTTTTTTTCCAAAGTGAAATCATTTACTTCTTTACCTAAGAGAAATAATCGTGAACATTTTAACCTTGTAAGTTGACTCCTTCTTGGTAGAGCATTTTTATTGGCACCTAGTTTATAACAATGGATAGCCGATGTCGGTGGTTGTTAGAGAATGTGAATTCGTTCTGCGATGGCTAGCAAACCCATGACATGGGGGTACCACATTGCAGTTGATAAGGAAAATTTCCGGAAGTAAATAGTTTTAATTTACTTGACTATATTATGTTCGCCCGATTTGAACGCGCCCAACTGTTTCCTTTCTAGTCTTTTGAAAAATTCGTTACAGACAAGTTCGAGCTCAAGGACTGTATTCATCAAGAAATCCAAGCTCTGGATAAAGAGGTTTTAAGAAGTGTGATGGCAAATTGTTACGTTTTAAATTTGCGCCAACATTTTTGGAGTATATGCCTCGACTTTAATGTTGTTTTGTACGTACTCTAGGGCTAGTAAATCAAACCTTTTTCGTATGAAAGCTTTTGTTAAGTACACAACATCCCGTGACCGCTGTTTGTGTCCTTTCCAATTCCTACGATATTTCGACTATAGCTTTTACTTCTAGCCTCTAGCTCTAGCTCTGAATAATCACTTCTCGTTTTGTCAGGTTGATTCGTCAAGAATCTTCTTTGAAGTCGATCACATGATTTACTCCGTTCCGGCTTATTGTTCGTAAAGCGGAGAAGGAGCCATTAATTGCATTACTTCGGTTTGGGAAGCGACCTTTTTGGTATTGGTCAATCTGCCGTATCGTGATACTTTTTTGGAAAAGGATTTGTCACGCCTTAAGGGGAAGATCTGAAAGACAATAATAATAATAATTTTATTAATCCTTCCAACCTTATAAAGGTATAGGACAAGTCAAGAAGCCTAAATACTGTAATAACAATAATAATTCATACGACATCGGACAAATATTCATTAACAGAATAATAAGCTTTAGAAATTAACAAAATTTTCAATTCCTTCTTAAATAACAAAACATTAATATTCTTAAATCCAGCTGGGAGCTTATTATATAACATAATACCTTGATACTTGGGGCTGATTTTAAAAAAGGATAAGTTATGGTGGGGAATCTCGAGTAGACCCTGATTCCTAACATTATAAGAATGATTAGAACCAAGGGGTTTATATTCATTAATATAAGTAACAACATAAACTAAAGTTTCATAAATATACAGGCAGGGAAGTGTGAGAATTTTAAGTTCTTTAAAATGTTCTTTACAGCTTTCAAATCTTCGTAGGCCAATGATATTACGTATTGCTCTTTTCTGCATTCTAAATACTTTAACTGAGTTAGTGGCAGACCCCCAACATATAATCCCACAAGATAACACAGAATGAAAGCAACCACAGTAATACATCATAAGTGTGTCTTTGGGAATGATTTCTTGAAGTCTGTAGATAACAAAGCAAATTGTGCAGAGTCGTTTACAAACCTGTTCAACATGCACATTTAAGGTGACTGTCGAAGTGGACGCCAAGGAATTTTGTTGCAGAAACTTGTGCAATTGACATTTTATCAATTTTTATTAAGGGACTTTCATTGTCAAACTTAGATGAAGGACAGAAAAGAACGCTCATTGTTTTACTAATGTTAAGTTGAAGTTTGTTGGCCAATAGCCACTGATGAGTGACGTTAAGAGAAAGGGAACTATTTGTAACAAGATGTGATTTGTTTCCTGACGAGTTTACTATTGAACAGTGGTTGGCATACATAAAGACTGCAGACGACTCCAAATTTGATGGTAAATCGTTAATGTACACTAGAAATAAAAGTGGCCCTAACACCGATCCTTGAGGCACGCCTACGTCTGAAGTACGTGTCTCAGATAAAATTCCATTAATGGATACTTGTTGAATCCTATCAGACAAAAAACTGCTGATGATGTCGAGAGCAGGACCCCTAATGCCAAAGCAAAAAGTTTTTGTAGAAGTAATGAATGATCAACGCAGTCAAATGCCTTTGTAAGATCCATAAAGGTAGCTAGCGTAATGTTACCATCATCTAGGTTATCAATTAAGGCATCCGTAAAGTTAATCATACCGATATTGGTGGAGAAACCTTTATGAAATGTTGGCAAGTGGAAAAACAGTTAATTTTGTTTAGAAAATGATATATTCTATTACATAGCAATTTTTCGAATATTTTTGATATATACGATGTGATCGCGACAGGACGATAATTTGACATATCATTCCTGCAACCTTTCTTGTAAATTGGAACAATAATAGAATATTTTAAGCTGCTAGGGAAATTGCCAGTTTTAAAGGTTTCATTAATAGCGAAGGCTAGAGGATCCGCGATAAGAAAAGCAATTTGTTTTAGGAGTTTAACTGAAAAACCGAAGTAGTCTGAGGAACTGCTATTTTTGAAGCTGTATATAACATTTATTACCTCATTTGTAGTCACAGGAAATAAAAACATGGATTGATTGCTGAATTCAATGTCTTTATTAGATGACTCAATAGGCCCGCTACTATTCGTGAAAATTTTGTGAGCAATATTTACGAAAAAGTCATTGAATAATGTAGCTATGGTGAAGGGATCAGAGTACTTAACATTGTCAATGATTAATTCACTGGAATTATTAGACACTTTTGAAGATGTACATTGATTAAACTGTAGACCATGCCGTTTTACCAATACAATCGGATTCTGAAATAATTTTTTGATAATGCAATTTCTTAGCTGCCTTAATCACTTTTTTATAAATATTTTTATACTTTTTGTAGTAATCCATAAAGTAAGGGACACCAGATTTGATTAGTTTAAACAACATCTTTAATTTTTGAGATGAAATTTGAATTCCAGTAGTTATCCATTCGGGAGATCAGTTCGACAGATAACTCCTAATAGAAACAAAAGGAAAAGAAACATCGAAATAAAATTTTAAGGTTTGGAAGAAAAAACTGAATTTCGTAGAAGGATCTACTCGCAGGTCATACAGCTCCAGCCATTGTTCAGTGTATAGATTCTCCAAAAAAGAAGTAACATTTTAATAATAATAATAATAAATATCTTTATTACCTCAGAATACAGAAAATATTATGGGTACGTCAGCATATCAAAACAGAGACAGGACAAAAAAATACAAAAAAACAGAAAAAAAAAACAATAGTATAAAAGAGATTACAGGTACAGTAGTGAGTGAAGTTCACAAAAGTGAAAGAGTGGTAATCACTACTCACGCACAAAAAACGTGTTAGATTATTTGTCACTGAGAAAATCGTCCACTGTGTAGTAGCACCTTTCTATAAGAAACTGTTTGAGTTTTTTCCTGAAACGAACACAGTTGCTTTGGTCACAAAAGCCGGAGTCCAAAGACATGAGTTTGTTGAGGAACTGTAGACCAGCATATTGTGGGTTATGTTGGAAAAGAGATATTCTAGCTTTTGGTTTGTCTATTTCTCTATTAAATCTGGTATCATGATGGTGAATTTGGCTTCTTTTTTTCCAGGTATGTTTTCCAATTACTTGTAGGGTAGTGAGGTAGATGTACAATGACGGCAGTGTCAGTATATTTAGTGATTTGAAATGTTCCTTACAGGATGTAGTGCTTGAAATGTTTTTCATGTATCTGATAGCCCGTTTTTGTGTTTTGAAGACTCTATGTGTCCCCGCAGCTGAGCCCCAGTAAACTAGACCATATGACATTATTGATTGTATCATGCCGAAATACACAAGCTTAAGAATATTTAGCGACACCGTGTGTCGGATATTTCGTATGATGTGGCAGTGGGAGCTTAGCTTAGGTAAAATTTTTTCAATGTGAGCCGACCAGGTGAGCTTTTGGTCGATATAGAGGCCTAGAAATTTAGTATTTCCAGCGTTTTCCACAGACTTGTGGTCCATCCTGACGAGTATGCTGTCATTTATTGTTTTGTTTTTCGTGAGAAATTCAATTACCACTGTTTTTTCTTTATTCAACTTTAAAGCATTATCGTTGCACCACTTCAAAATAGCAGTGGCGCAATCAAGTGATTTCTGAGCTAGTTCTATCCGATTTTGAGCTGATATTAGAACGCTAGTATCATCAGCGTAAATGACAGGTAAACCGAATGATTTCAAGTTAGCAGGTAAATCATTTATATAGCAGTTGAAGAGTGTAGGCGACAAACATGAGCCTTGTGGTGTGCCTTTGCTCACCAAGCACTTGTCTGAGAGCGCGCCATCGATCATAACTCTTTGATGCCTATTTTTTAAGAAAGAATTGATCCAACTATTCGCCTGACCTCTTATTCCCAAATTATACAGTTTGTTTATTAATATCTCATGATTGACGCAGTCGAAAGCTCGACTCATGTCGAAAAACATACCCATACTTTGGTTTTTTTCGTTTAAAGCATCGTAAATATGATTTACAGCTTGATCTATAGCAGTCTGTGTGGACTTACCATTGCGGAAACCGTTCTGAGCATCAGACATTACGCCAGACTTTTCAAGGAAGGAAGCCAGTCTCTTATTGTAGCACCAGTCAAATATCTTGGCAAAATTACTTTGTAGGGCGATGGGTCGGTAGTTCATTACTTCGGTAGTAGTGCCTTTGTTCTTGTAGATAGGTACAATTTTGGTTTCCTTTAGCGCTTCTGGATATTCTCCGTTTTCAAAACTTCTATTAATGATATATGAGAGGGGCGCGGCTATATCATCTTTAAGTTCTATCAGGATTGTTCCTGGGATTTCGTCCAGACCTGAGGAGTGCTTCCGACAAGTTTTATTTATGGCCTTTTTTATTTCAAGTTCATCGGTGGGTTCTAAATATAAAGATTTCTCATTCATGTCGATGTTATAGTTTGCCGTAGTTGGGGTATTTACATCATTTGTCGCATTGATAAAGAAGCTGTTCATCATGTCCGCTATTTCTTGGTGATCTGCTAATTTGTTCCCTGCTTGGTCGTTCATTTCTCTGATCGTGTTCATGGGTTTTGCATTGCAATTTTCGTTGACTATTCTCCAGCTTTCTTTGTTTATGTTGACCGCCTTTCTGATTCTTTCGTCATTAAAAGATTTTTTAGTTTGTAGTATTTTTTGTTCATAGTATTTTTTCAGTTCGTTATACCGTACATTATAAAACTCGCTTCTAATTTGCTTTTTTACGGCATGCATTTCCTTCAGCATTTTTGACAGCTCCGCTAGTTCTGGTGTTATCCAATTATTTGATTTTTGTTTCCTATCGTTTGGTCGAGCAATATAGGGAAAGCTATCGTTAAAGTGTTCTTTCACAGTATCATAAAAGTGATTAAATAAAGTGTTTACACTGAGTTGTGGAGTTAATATATTTTCCCATTCGATGCTTTGGATACGAAGTTTGAAAGCATATTTGTTTCTTTCAGAGAATTGTCTTATTGTTGTTGTCTCTCGGCAGGCTATTTCCTTGTCGATGGAGAAAACTTGGTATGTGTGGTCAGAAAAGTGGCAGTCTTGTACAGAGACAGTATATTTTCTGTAATCCGAGAATATGTTGTCGATGCAGGTGGCACTTGTTGACGTTATTCGCGTGGCTTCTAATACCGTAGGCATTAAGTTGTATTCCAGGAGCAGGTTTCGCAGCTGTTGGGCGTTCGTACTATTTTGAAGCAGATCGACGTTTATGTCACCTGCAATTATGTGTTTATTTTTGGGGTTATAGATTTTTTCCATTAAAGTGCTCATTTTTTCGATGAAGATTTTAAAGTCTGAGCCTGGTGAACGATAGACTACGCATAGGGTTGTTTTTCTTAAGCCGGAGCTGGTAAGCCTTACGGCGCACACTTCAAAGTTCTTTTCCTCGCTGATGTCGAGCTGTATTCGTTCAATCTCTAGATTTCTTCTGCCTATTATGCAGACTCCTCCTTTAAAGGGCTAAATATGCGCTTCCTTCGTGAGACCTTATCAACTAATTGATTTTTTAAACAATCAACAACAATTATTTGGGCGCAGTGATCGCTCAAATTAGAATTAATAACATTAGATTTATAATGGTCATTGAAGTTAACTAGTATATTATCTAAGCAGCTATTTTTAAATATGCCTGAGAATTTCGTTGAAGCATTAATTGTGAGCGTAAAACCATAAGAGGATAAAACAGTTTTAAAATCTGTAGTGATTCCATCATTGCTTAAAACATCGACGTAATGAAATCGCCGCATATAATGATTTTATCAGTAGGTTTGCTATATTGTAATGAGAGATATAAACATTGCTCAAATTTATCTAAGAAATCAGTGAAGTTAGTAGGAGTTGGTGCGCGATAAATACAAACAATGAAGTAGTGACATTTATCATTAAACCGAACTTTTACGCCGCAGCACTCAAAAACACTGTCTACACTAAGTGATGAAATAAACGAAACCGTTTTCACGCATTCTTGAATGCAAAGTCGCCGTTTTTGTTTGCTCATTGAAACCGTCAATAATGGAGTAAGTGGTCGATCTTGTATGCGTACTCCATATTTCGCAGACCGCATTGTTCTATTTTAATGTTTTCTTCAATAGCAATCGCAGCGGAGGATTCCGGCTTGTAGCCGCCGAACATCTTAGAGCACTCGCCGAGAGCTACATCCTCTTTCCATGGACGAACAACCTGGTAGATTGGTGGAGATTCAATGATATTGTTAGATTTTAACACATGATTTCGATTTGATTAATGTAATTGACGAGTTTGGGCAGTGTACATACATAATTGTAAAGAAGTTATATTTCGCGTTATTTTGGCATCCAACTCGGTTTACATTAAACGACATGTTCTGAAGTGTACGTCACATCCCACCAACGTTAACTGATTCATTTTATAACACGTTAATAATTCGAAGCAGCATTTTGTCGCTTCATGAAATTCGCGATGCACTGTCACTCTAATATGAATAGAGCGTAATCTGAAAATCCATATGCGATTTCATTTCGTTTAGTCTCACGGATATGATGTACGTTTTACCGTTTTGCATAGCATCGAAATATATTTTTTTTAATTGGACGTGCAGTTTCTTTTTTATTTATTTAATATAAGTAGGTATGTTCAGAAATAAGTGTATGTTTCTAGATGTGTTCCCTGCTCATTTTCTGTTTAATAATTGTATCGTTACGTCGAAAATGATTTTGATCCAATTAAAAGAGCCACGAAACTTCTGGAATCACGTAGACTATTCTAGACTGACTATCGTTCCGTGGTATCTGGGTAGCCTATATATCAGGATGTAATAACGTAGATGAATTTGCTACAAAATATTGTAAAACCTGTAACAATTTTTAAAAGTTACTTTGTTCTCAAGAGGATAAATGGAGAAAGTCAACTTGAAGTCTCTTTATAAAAAAAAATTAATTAAAGCTAGCAAATTTAAAAAAAAAAACGGAAAAATAAAATTGCCACAAACTAAATTGCAAATGAGGATGAATTTTGCAAGTGAACGAGCCAGAATGCCCACCGCCATCAACATGTATTCTTTCATTAAGTCCGAGCAAATAATAAATGGAAAACGTACGCCCGCACTATCGCCGCATATCTACCGCTGAAACAGAACGGCTTGATGAATAACGCGGCGTTTCATTTCCGTCTGCTTTCCCGGGCACTCCAAATCGCCACCGAGTATCGAGAGAGACGGAGGCGATACATTCGCTTTTATCACTCGACCGCAATAAATTACCGTTGAAAAAAAAGATTAGATTATAACCTGCACATAAAGAATATCCGCGGAGGGTTTGATGTTATTACTTCCGTTCTAAATAGTCGGTATGTTTATATCTAGTTTCTGTACGTGGTATGTGGAAGTGATAAATTAGTATTTCCCTTTCTTTTTCTCTAAAACATGTATGTACGGAACATGCAGGGTAACACTTAAATTCAAATCAATAGAAAGTAGTGTTCAAACTGTTCTATTTAATGCATGACCAATTATAATAACATCCGCTGTTACGAATGAACGACCATTTCAATTCAACAGGTCCTCCACTCAACATCATCCCACCAACGTTAAGTAACAACTATAATCGTTACAATAATAGGTATGAAAAGTTGATGAGATGGCGTTGAGTAGAGGATTTGGAAAAATAATTAACCAGAAGCCATAAACAATTGCAATTTGTTTCTATCAATATTAGCCGACAATGTTTCAAGTAATTATTAAATTTCTTTTTATTGAAGATGTTAAAGCAACAGAAATTCAGAAACTTCAGAGGCAGTTTGAAGGAGAGTGTTTATCTCTCAGATCAATCTTTGACTGGTATACATCCTTCAATGATGGGACAAACTTGCCGCCTGTCCAACGTCTGCTGGGAATCCTGGGAACATTCAAAAAGTTGACCAGCTCATCCGGAATAATAGGAGAATATCTGTGAAGGAAATTGTTACAGTTTAATTTCCGTTAGACGCTGACTTGGCGTTCCGTCTTCATGGTGCCTTTGGTCTCGTTGATTTTAGGAATTGGTCACTTTGGATCATGTGACCCTCCTGCGTACCGTAATTTTTCTTGGTCACGAGTAGACTCGCTCAGTATTTGATTAAACGTGCAAAAATGCACATCGTTTATTGTGGGCTGTTGCCATTTTGTTTTTCCCTCTAACTGCTTTTGTTTGTGTGAATGTCGAACGGAGAGATTTAATCCGTGATCTGGAAAGATGCACTCTGCGCGTAACACAAGCATCCTCAAGTGCTTTTCGAAGCCTGACCTCTGCAAATAAATCAGGTGGTTACTGCGAGCGAATTTTGTATGAAAATTAGAACGTAACGTTGTTTCGTTCTTTATTAATTAGGTTTTTATTTGGAGCTTCTTGGTTGGTTTGGTGC
This sequence comes from Dorcus hopei, assembly GCA_033060865.1. Taxonomy (NCBI): domain Eukaryota; kingdom Metazoa; phylum Arthropoda; class Insecta; order Coleoptera; family Lucanidae; genus Dorcus; species Dorcus hopei. The sequence continues at coordinate 44,496,493 of CM065426.1, read as the reverse complement.
CGCATTAGAGAGCTCATTGGAACCGGTAAATTTCCACATCCGGTGTTTGGACTCGACTCCGCCATCCAGTTGTGCGATACCGTACGTAAACTAAGGCAAATTCAGACAGGGACGTTGGACGACGCAGTGACGCCCGTCTTCTAGGCCGTTACACACAGGACCGAAGTAATGTTTGGGGTATGATTGGACAACATAATGCTGGATGTTTGCTCATGATTCTTATTGTTTGATGATGAGTTATCGCGACGTACCAAGTAGCCGAGCTTTGCATTGAACTGTTGAGCACTTATTTAATTTATTTATTTTCTTTTCGTAACGTTTGTGAACGAAAGACTGGCCCCGTGCTTCGTGTTTGCAACTTTACTTTACGCGCAGTTTGTCTTTGCATACTTAATTTGATCTGATTTCATCTAATTTTTCCTGTATTGAAATAAAGCCAAGTGTGCTTTAACCGGTGACCTTTTTTTCAATTTAAATTACGTTAGTTTTTTAACCTTGTTTTGAACCTGTCCATTCCATTGAACTATCCGGCAATGGGACGTACGTTAATTTCTCCTCCCACAATCTTGTTGCAGAAAGGTAGGTAGCAAAATGGCTGGAATTTTAAATATTAGTTTTGGAAGTATAGAAACGATTGTCATGGAATGACATCACATAAGCTCACCTCCACCCAAAAAATTAAAGCCCAACCAAAGTTATGGCGAATATATTCTCGGATGCCACTCATCTCTTTGGGCCACTCAAGTTCTTGAGAGGCAAATGATTATGTGGAATTTACGTCGTCAACCGAAAGAATTTTGTTCAGCGGGAATACGAAAGCTACCAGAGAGATGGGATAGTTGTTTTTTAAAGAGGTTTCATTATTTAGAAAAAACGATATATTATATTTAAATAGTACATAGCGACATAACATACATTAGGGCAATTTTCTAATCAAAATTCTCATCCATATTCGGTGAAAACGACATCGACACTATTATTGGTTTAAATTTAGTGCTATATTTAATAATCATCCAGTACATCAGGTTTGAATAAATATTGGTTATATTTTTTCGTAGCACATCAATTAAGAGTAGTGTGTAGAAGTTGGCAATATCAGACTGTCTGACATCACTCGCTGCTCAGCATAGTTGACGCCGTACAGAACACATAAGGAGGTTGATGATGTGTTATTCGTGAGACGGATGAACGAGCACAAGGTGCAACGTTTGTGTGGAAAAGCGCATCCATAATTAAATGTCTACAGAAGGAAGGTGTTACACCATTGAAAGTCTAAGCATAGCATAAACAAAACTTATTATTAAAACCTCTTACAAAGTAAGTACTTTGAGTAACAGTCTAGTCTTTGTAAAAGAATGGCATACACGTTCTACCTCTAACAGTTCGAAGTAAAAAAGTGGATAATTTTATCGACTTTAGTTGAATCCCAATGGCGTAGCGAAATGTGGAAGCAGGGGATGTAATTGAACCAGGGCGTAGCGGCCTAAGTGGCGACTCATTTGACTTATCACTCATCACTATTTAAAAGCGCTTTATAGATTGTGAGAAAGAAGGCGCTGAAAGAAGATTCCAAAAAAGAAATCAAACAAAAGACATCAAGTGAAAAATTTGATTACTGCTCAAATCCCGACAACCCGAATAAGATTGGGGCCTTGGGTGGACATAAAAAATGCTCTGAGGGATGTTTAAATTTGTTACGTTTTGTATCAATTAATAACATCATCACTGTCTCGGGAAAAGAAAGATTATGGAATGTTTAATTATTCTCTGTTTGAGTCGTTGCTAAAAGTTGTATTGCAGCGCGAATTCCTGTTCTATTTTTTTTTTTGTCGAATAGCTTTAGAAATCGTTACGCGCATCTACAAAGCACGGGCAATTGTTGTATTGTGCACTTAATTGAATGTAATTAAACAAGGGAAGATTTCGTAGGAGTAAAGGACTTCATTAATTTAGAAAGCATAGTTCGCGTAATCCGGTGTAGGAATGCCGCAGAATCTGAAGCAGTCACAAGTCTGAGTCCCCGCCAAAGTTCGCCTGCCTCCGTTTAAGCTGAACTATGCGCCGCCATGCACATGAATGCCAATTCACGGAGAGACTTCGCCATCTGGTTATTTGTGTAGAACACCCAGACGTGGCTCAATGAGCACGGTAACTTCAAAGGAAAGGTTCACGTTATTGTTAATTTCCTTGCATCTTGTTGGAGTATTGTCGACCGTTTTCTTACGGCAAATGGCAATTTCCTTTATTTTTCTGTGAAAGTTTAGATGTAAGGGAAGCATGAAATGCAATGCAAAATTTAAGTAATTGCACCATTAATAACCCACCGTTACCAACTATTTCTGTCCAGTTTTCAATTCCCTTTCATTCAACTCGAGGATCCATCTTCGTCCTAGACATCATTTTCCTCTATTTAGGTCCATTACCATTCTCATCTCGTCACAATCTTCCATCAACTCTGTTTATCCCAATTTCCCTATCCTTTAGTTCTATACGTTTGAGAATTTTCAGAATTCCTATAGGGCGTCTAAGTTCTTCACACAAAGTCTCTTAATTCGAAATTAATTACCCCCCAAATTCCTGTTCAGAAGGTTTTTAGGGTTGGACACTGAAGTTAGTTGACACCAACTCTTATTAACACTTATTCTTCTTTGCTCCCCATATACACCTTAAACGATCCAAATTGCTAGTAATCAGTAAAAACTTTGACTTAAATCACTTTACACTTTTACCTTTTTTATCCTTCTCTCCTCGTGTTACACATATTATTAGGGATAAAGTTCCTTGTTTCCAAAGGAATTAGTTTTTTGATGTGAAATGGTCCATCAACTTAATTTTCGAACCAATTTAATTATAAACGTAAATAAATAATGCCCCAAACAAATATTTGAACTCCACTTATGCGTTAGTAATTTCCCACCGCTCGAATTTTGTACGTTCCGTGTTCCATCGCGTAAAAGGACACATTTCAAAGCTATTACACACGGTGACTGCGCCAGCGTATTCATCAGATTTAATTGTATTTATTACATAAACGTTCTCTGTCTAATAATGCGGGTTTCAGACGGAATACTAATTAGCAGGTGGAGGTGCGCTCTCCCAAAGTCTTATTTTCCGAAGCGTCTTCGTTCGCGTGGAATTCGCTGGAGCGGAGGAAGCGGTTGGAATTTCAATGGATCCGTTTTGAAAGCGGTAATGATCGGTTTTCGTCAAAGATTTTATTTGATGTGTAAGCAGCAACAAGTAGCTGTCAAAGGGGGGGAGGTACATTTTTAATATGAACTTTCGAATAAACAGTTTTGCAAAGTCTGATCCGTTTTGAAACACCTCAAATGATAAAGTTCGTTGCAAAGCTATTTTGATGACATTAATATTGCATTCACAAAAAAGAGAAAATGTTCACTTGACATCCAATAACGAAACCTATATATAATCCCTTTCTGCAATGCAGATAAAAGTAACGGAAAGTTAGAAAGTTTTCTTTTTGATTTCTTTCGCTCTTAATGTAGGAGAATAAGAATAATGTTGGGAAACAGGAATTTTTGAAGAAATACCGAGGGAAAAATGAAATGATGAAAGTTACCTTTGGAGGGAGAAGGAGGGAGAGACCAAGTAGTCTGGTTAAAGAAAATTTCTAAGAGATGGAGATTCAGAAATCGGAAGGTTAAAAAAGAAGTAGGGAAAGATATGCAAAAAGGCACATACGAGGTAAGGAAATGGAGAAAACGAAAGCAAAGATGTTTGCAATCAAAATGGAATGAAAAATGAAGAGTAAAGACAACTTGCAACCTTGTAACATTCTGTAAATACAGAAGAAGACCAAACAAGATATAAGAAAGAGAAACTTTAGAGAGAGAAAAATAGGAATAAAATGGAAGGAAAGACTAAAAATATACTAGTTACAGGCAGTGAGAAAGTATATCAGACAGATATTGGGAAGATGAAAGTTTTAAGAGAAACGATTGAAGCCATTGGTCTGTAAAGTTTGTATAACAGAGGGCGTCGATGAGAAAACGTAGATATTTTGGTTTTCAAAGAACGTAGTCTGTTTCTGCCTCGACTTTTTAAAGTTACTAATCTACTTTTTCCTTTAATTTCATCAACGAGTTCAAAATTTAATTTTGGGGAGATGTTCTAAAAATCACGTTTTTGTCTGCAGGCACAATACGAGGTAAGGAAATGGAGAAAACGAAAGCAAAGATGTTCAAATCAAAATGGAATGAAAAATGAAGAGGAAAGACAACTTGCTGTAACCTACATATTTACAGAAGAAGACCAAACAAAATATAAGAAAGAGAAACTTTAGGGAGAGAAAAATAGGTATAAAATGGAAGGAAAGACTAAAAATATACTAGTTACAGGCAGTGAGAAAGTATATCAGTCAGATATTGGGAAGATGAAAGTTTTAAGAGAAACGATTGAAGCCATTGGTCTGTAAAGTTTGTATAACAGAGGGCGTCGATGAGAAAACGTAGATATTTTGGTTTTCAAAGAACGTAGTCTGTTTCTGCCTCGACTTTTTAAAGTTACTAATCTACTTTTTCCTTTAATTTCATCAGCGAGTTCAAAATTTAATTTTGGGGAGATGTTCTGAAAATCACGTTTTTGTCTGCAGAAAGATACTGGACCATTCGAAATGTTTCTTCATCAAATGTCGCAAAACACGAAGCCATAAAGTTGTACCGTGCACGCTATCTGTCAAGTACGTGCATGGCTCTTTAATGCGCGTCTTTTCACTGCAACACGGAAGCGTCACCTCAGGGCTGCAGTCCGCCAACCGACCTGTAAATGCACCAGAAGGCCAGGCGAAAAGAAGTGCAGACGCGACAGATTCCCGTAAAACTTTATAAGATTCGCATTTGCAATTTAAACCGAAGAGTACGAGACACGTGCCCAGCTCGCGTGGAATACGTATCAGTGTTTTATACACGCCCCGTACGTGAGTTCGACCCAAGGAAGACCGAACCCCTCTGATAAAATATAAATACGGAAGGCTAATTAGAGCTTGTTATATGTTTCATGCGTTGAACCTATGTTGTCCGGAAATTAATTAACTTCCCTTAGTTGCTGGAGCGAGTTAAGAAACAATTAAAAGTTGCTCAACATTTAATAAGATCCAAGATATTTAATGCAACAAAGAGAATGACAGCAACTCATTATGTGAATTTAAATTCTCCAGTTTTTCTTATTTCCTTTAAAATCAATATAACAATGATAATAATCTTAATTAATTTAGATTTGTCTTTGCAAATTTTACCCAAAGTTTCTTAAGTAAAAATATAAACGAAAGATTGATGTTTTTTTATCAGAAGAAAAGATTCTGGAAATCAGTTATTTTTAAGGTACAATAGTTAGATAATTATGTTTTATATCAAGATTTCAATTCGCGTTGTCACAAAAAAATTGTTGTTCATCATTGTATGACGCGTTACAGTTTTTTTAGACAGTTTATAAATATGAGCGACGTTCAATTGGGGTGGAGTCAAGCAAAATACACGAGTTTGAACGTATCTATTGATACTATAATTTACAATTTAGATTAGAAATACATAGCTATTCATTCTAGATCAAGCACGAATATGTGGGATAAATAATTAGAAAACTATTTTTTGTATCTGATTTAGATTTGCGTTTTCACAAAAAATTATTGTGCATCATTGTATGACGCGTTTCAGTTTCTTTCTTAACACAACTTATAAATATGAAGACGTTAAATTGGGGTGGAGTCTAATAAAGTACGCGAGGTTGATTGTATCGAAGTCAAGCAAAATACGCAAATTTGAACATTTCAAGCGACGCTAAAAGTTAATGCAATTAATTTAAATTATATAAGGTGAAGTGAGAATATACATTAGTTGATGTATAAAACCGTAAGGAGCTGAACAAATTTTTATTTTATTGTAAATAACAACTTAAATAAACTTTCTTTTAAAAATAACAATAATAATTACACTTTTAAATTGTTTTCAACTGTTTTGTGATATACATACTTAAACAAATGGCCATTACTGGAACTTAGTTTATATTAAATTCAACTAAACAAACAGTCACTTTTGTTGCATTTAAAGAAATTGTTAATAAAGGACTCAAAAGCGTTCAAAGATTTTATTAAATTAAAACAAAACAAAAAGGTTACGCCATGAATCTGGAAGAATTCTTAAATAACGAATAATGTAGCAGTATATCTGATGAGTTTTGCAAACGAGATAATATTCTCTTCTTGTCAGTCGCATGTCTTTCAGTAGGACCATGTAATTGTATTCTTCTTCTGCCGACGTTTCGTTGTTCGTTCGTTCTTCTTGCTTCTTGTCGCGCGACTGCTGCTTCGTAACTCAAATAAAGTTTGTTCATTTTTATACATCCGAGCTTGGGGAAGGTAATGGTGAAGGCCCAGTCTGCTGCGTACTATAATGCTGGATCCGAAAGGTAGCGATGTAAATTAGGAGTAGCTTTATGGAAGGCACAGTTTTATCCATGGTCCAAATGTATAGGTATGCTCGGTTCGAGGACCAAAATATGTCCTTTCCGCGCAACTCCGAGACGCGACATTATGAACGGCAATTATGAACCAAAATGCGTCTTTAATAGGGCCCATGTAAAATGTTATGTTTGTTTATGTTCTCACTCATACACTCATAGAAACTCTCTATCACGTGTCACAGGCATGCGCATAAGCATACCTCATATATTTATACCATGGTTTTATCATTTAGAATCACTGATGAAAATCTAGGGATCGACTTTTTACTGCTGATGCAATGATTATGCAAAACGTAAATCGATTTGTGTGATATGCCCTTACCTGGTTACAAATGTTGAAATGTGCAAATTAAGTTCATCTTACGTCCGGTTAACTCGTGGAGATGGGGTGGATCAAACATAATCCCAATACAAAAGTTTGAATTTAGATCCAAAAGAAATAAAAGCCACCAGTAATGCAGACTTGTTTTTATTTGTGTCCCAAATCAAAAATTTTACTTAACAACCTTCAAAGATTGTATAAGTACACAAACTGGGAAATCAAGTCAGCGTTAAAAATAAACTAAACTGCTCTTTTACGGATCCGTTTATAAAACGCATTAAAATGAAGGCAACAATGCGAAAACAGAATCGTGTATCAACACCGTTGACGAAAGAGGCTATGAGGTCGAAGACCTCATAAACGAATTACAGCTAGCGGGAGCGCAGGTAACATAGATATCATCGTAGCCAATATGAATATGGTAGAAATGGTTGACGGATGGAAAGTGGAGGATGGGCTGACAGTCAGCGATCATAATTTAATATGGATGCGAATTCACAACAAGGAAGTGAGAGAAGCAGAGCCTGTTGTAAACAGAGTGCGATATAACCTCCACAAAGCTGACTGGAACAAGCTCAGGAGAAGCTACGTCTCCCAACCTCCTGTAGAGATGGAAGCTAATGACACACACACAATCGCCAAGTTGATAACCAGAAAAGTAAGATCAGGAATGAACCACTCAATTCCGAGGATAAAAGAAAAGTTGGTAGTCAACAACAGACCTTGGAACGGGGAGCTAACGGAGTTGAAGAGAGAGGTTAGGAGGCAAAGGAAAAGGTACCAGAGGGCTGCTGCCTACGAACAGAGACAAGCATTCTTGCAACTGTACCGGCAAACGAAAGCAACATATAAGCAAAGAATCTTTCAGGTCAAGATGGACAGCTGGGCGCAGTTCGTAGAACAGAACATGCAAACAGATATGTGGGGAATGCCATACAAAATTGTCACAGGAAAAATCAGATCTCCAACACTTTTCTCAACTCTAAATGCACAGGATGGAACGAGAACAGCAAACTTTGTGGACATAGCGGGTGCCTTTGACAACCTATGGTGGCCTGCTTTATTTGCAGAGATGAAGAAAATCAACTGCCCAGTAGAGATATACAGGCTGTTGCGGAGCTACTGTCAAGACAGATATGTGACAGTGCACAGCCCTGGCGAAAATGTCTCCAAGCGCATAACGAAAGGTTGCCCGCAGGGCTCCATCTGTGGACCAGTATTCTGGGACATAATGATGGATGTCCTGCTCAAGGAATTAAAAAATAACAGAAATGTAGAGGCAACAGTGGCGTATGCAGATGACCTCTTGATACTTGTCACGGGTGAATCTAGAGCCGAACTAGAGCTAAAGGCTACACAGATCATGACAGAAGCAAGTCGGTGGTGTAAGAAGAACAAAATGCAAATTGCGACAACCAAGACAACGATGTCGTTACTTAAAGGTAGCCTGTCCAGGAACCCGGTGGTCAAAATGGAAAATAAGTCAATCCGTCGAAAAGAAAGCAACAAGTATCTTGGTCTAATTTTGGACGAAAAACAAAACTTCCTAGAACATATACAGTGGGTATCCATGAGGACGACTAATATCATGCAAAAAATAATGAGCCTTTCGACGAGGCAGTACAGGATACCTCTCCAGGTAGTGAAAGGCTACATGAACACAGTTATGGCCACCATGCTTGGATATAGAGCCAGCGTCTGGGCGCACCGACTCTTGCTAATCAAACCCAAGAATATCGTGAGAAGAGTCCAGAGGGGTGTTCTCCTGAGGGCAACAGGAGCCTTCGGAACCACCTCATTGGAAGCCCTTGCAGTGGCAACGGCAACTCTTCCCATAGACTATGAAATACGCCGAAGGGCAGCTACTTACTGGCTGAGGCGGAGAAGGCAGGACTTAGTGCGGAAAATAGTGGGAGAACAAGCGGGAACAAAACGGGAAATAAGAGAAAAGATAGAGGTAGCATGGCAAAATGATTGGGAATCCAGTACCAAGGGGGCCAGGCTAAAGACGCTGTTCCCCACTATACTACACAGGAACAACCTCGACTACATTCAACCATCGAGAGGTATGGTACACTTCCTCACGGGTCACGGGCCATACTCAGCACACTTGCACCGAATGGGAATTAGAGACTCCCCGGTCTGCGAGTGTGGATACGAGGAGGGAACGCCAGAGCACAAAGTTTTTGAATGCCCAACTGCGGCTACTGATGCTATCACAGAGATGCGACAACAACTTACTGGCAAAACCACAAAAAGAATACTGTCAAGCATACAGGACGCCGAGATACTGGATAGGCTTGCCGACGCAGTATCTCGGAAGGAATTGGAAATATACCAGAACAGAAGGGAAGAAAGATAAGTACTGCGGCAAGTAAATAAGGTAACAACTAGGACTGATGCCTGAGCGCAGCTGGAGAGCCAGCGGCGAGCAGGAATTCCAGCCCTAATACCTCTCAATATCGGAATGGACTACACCAGACAGGAACGTCAAATGTCAATAGGCTCAAACAGTAGCAAGGAGAAACTGGGAACACCAGAGCACAAAGTTTTTGAATGCCCAACTGCGGCTACTGATGCTATCACAGAGATGCGACAACAACTTACTGGCAAAACCACAAAAAGAATACTGTCAAGCATACAGGACGCCGAGATACTGGATAGGCTTGCCGACGCAGTATCTCGGAAGGAATTGGAAATATACCAGAACAGAAGGGAAGAAAGATAAGTACTGCGGCAAGTAAATAAGGTAACAACTAGGACTGATGCCTGAGCGCAGCTGGAGAGCCAGCGGCGAGCAGGAATTCCAGCCCTAATACCTCTCAATATCGGAATGGACTACACCAAACAGGAACGTCAAATGTCAATAGGCTCAAACAGTAGCAAGGAGAAACTGGGAACACTAGAAGAGGAACATCAGGGGCTGTAGCCGACACTCAGCTGGATGGCCAGTCGAGGGCAAGGAAAACAGTCTGAAAAGCATTCTCCAACCAGCAGACCCTTAAAACCTATTGTGCATAAAAAGTATGAATGACAAGAAAGTGACAGTGCGCGATAACTTGCAACTAAGTATTAAGTGATTAAGGGACATTTAACCACGGACTAGACTAACAATAATTGGACAACTTTAATGGACACTAGTGTACACATAAGCTAGGATAAGTAACTTGTAGGAAATTGTTAATAATAAGGCAAAACAAGCAACAATTGGACAATACTAATGGACATTACAACTAAGTTAGGATAAATTAGTTTGTAGAAAAACTATTAGAAGTAAGGAAAAACAAACAAATAAAGAACACACGAAGGAAACCAAATTACAAAAAGAAGGATGTGCCACCCCCTCGCGATAAGGGGCGGTAACGAAGCGGGGGTCCGGCACCTTGGCCGTAATAAAAATCCCCCGCACGGCTAAGCGCACCTCTCCTTCCTTGAAACTACGGCTAGGATTAAGTTAGATTAGGCGCCTAGCTAGGCATAATTGTGGTTGCAAATAAATAAATAAATATCAACACCGTTTGTGGTGTAAACATTTATTATTACAATATGACAAAACCAAATAGATAAATAAATAAAAAACAGGAAGATCCAAATCCCCAATCCTTGGATATCCAAAGAGCAAACCTCAAAGTGTCGTCCATCGAGGTTAGGCGTAACAGGAGCGCCGCATAATTTCAAACGACATCTTGGTTTCAGGCCAACAAGATAGGAATATGATGGGAGAAATGCTTCCAGTTACCACTTTCGTTTCTAAGGAGCACGCCCTCTCGCGGTGTCTGACGTGATGAACCACCGAAATCCAAGATGGTCGGCCAGAATCCGACGCCATCAAACCTATCAGCAAGGGCACACCACGAGGATGATCGCCAGGCAGCTCTTAGTCAATGGAACTCGGGTGAAACGTTCGAAATAAATATAGAGGACCAAATAAGAATATATAAAAAAAAATTAGATAAAAGAGAACACGAATTGCGAACCGACCGTCGCACGATGTATCGCTAAAAACGTACCTGCCGGTAGATACAACGGAACAAGCTTGGAAAAGCCTCGAAGAAGGCTTGGGCTCGCCGCAACCAATTTCACAACCGGGCAGTAAACCCATTTACTTTTCATTTCAAAACAAACACCGTTTAATGAAAACTTTAAACAAATCGTGGGGGTCTGAATGCGAGAGAATAGCCACAATGACTGAAGAAATTTACATCGGGGCGACGTTCAACGCGAACGGTTTGCGGGCAGCGGGAGAGGGGGCCAATGATAAGCCTGTAATGTATCCCACTTTCAACATGGAATAGTCTCATTATCAAAGAATAGGGTTGCCCAGGCTTGTTAAACGTTCTAAAGCGGACTTTTAGGACCAGTCCAAATTCCAAAGGTCAAACTTCCACGTAATTACGCTTTCGTCAATATACAGGGCGACTCGAAAGTTAGAAAATATTTGCAATGAAATTTCTCACCGTAACAGTGACTTAGCATTTTGCGTGATAGGTGAGATAAAGGGGAAAGCGTGTTAATAACAAAACTGCAGTAGAGCGAGATCGCCCACTCGTCTAATTGATATGGCCCAGTTCACCAACTGAGAGGGTTGGTCGAGGGATGAACTAAATACTCGACCTATCTCAAAATAACCATTTAACTGCTGTCACACAAATCGATTTACATATTGTATAATAGCTGTAGATTTTTTATTACTTCAAATTCAGAATGGGATACAAAATTAAATAAAAAGGACTTTTTCTGGATACCCTGGATTACACTGAGTATGAAGAGATGAAGGGGTTTTATTCTAAAATGTTTCTATTTGGAATAATTAGCGTTTATGCACCGTTATTCTCACTTTTATACAAAACTGTATAATAAACAGTAGTTAAATGTGCCATGTGCAACGAGTGTTACAAAATGTTCGCGTGGTGAACGAGAAAGGTTAATAATGCAGGGACAACAAAGTGGAGCACTTAGAGCTCGGTATGAGCACATGTACTCGCGTCCTGTTATGAACGCACAAAAACATTCAATTAGTCCCGGCGAAAAAAAAAACTCCTGTGCTTACCCCATTTGGAGCAGCGTTCTTATGCTGTCCCGTACAAACGTATTTGCTGTTGTGTATGCGCGCCGCAGGATACGTGAAATTTATTGAATAGTGGGGAAGCGTGACCTGACACTCAACGCCATTTACGAAACGAGATTATTTTTTTGTAATTTCTTTTTTTGCTGGTGTTGCGTGCGTGCATCAGAAATGTAATTGAATGTTCTTTCGCCCGGAATTTAATATTATTTTTTTAATCTCTGTGCTGATGTTCCCAACGTAATTATTTATTAACGTGACAAATACAAATTAATTCATGGAAAAAAAGACATTTTTCCGAGAAATCTGACAGTTTTCCAGGAACAGAATAGAAACTAGTCATTGTCGTAATTTAAAATGTTTTAAAAATTCATTGCAATTAGCTTTCAAAGGGCAAGAAACCGAACCATCGCGTCGCCATATTTCAATATATCTCTACCTGACTTTCTTCAGTCCTAAAATGTCTTAGGAAATTAAAAGTTTTCTATTTCAAATCACCGTCACAAAGAACGTATTTTATGTGCATTCAAAATCGAGAGCTGTCGAAGTAGTTAGTCTGTGTGCGTACTGATACTTAACTTGCTTAATGTTTAGTTATGTAGGCGTCTTTAGGAAACCCATACTCCCTTTCAATCTCGTAAGTTTTTATATTTCATAAAACTCAATCAATTAGAAGTAGACCAACAATTTTCTTTAAACTTGGGGTGCAACTAAGGTATGTATGTACGTCGTCTTGTACCTCGATCTCTCGATTCCAGTACATACGTAATTATTAGAAACAGACCCTATTCGCTCATGTGAAGCACATCAAATATACATGCACACTCAAATATTGATTCCACATTTTAGCAGTTGAAACCGCGGAAGCGAGGTGTTTTTGCGTCGCAATAGAGCGGGGCATCATTAATTTCGATTGTGCGGAGCGGCGTTTGAGCGAACGCAAAATTGAATTCTGGCTTGTATAAATTATTGCCCAGATTATTACTACTTTGTAACAATTGAGTTCGACGCGTACCAAACGAGATTAATTAAAGTAACTACGATTGATGTCACATGTTCGTTTGTACGTAATGAAGTACAGCCGTGTGTTAAATGAACGCTATCGCTTTACGACGATAAACAAGCACGAGTTTCATAATCATGGGTCAGTTGAATAACGTTACTAATGAATATTGCACATATACGAAGGTAGGCGGCCATAAAGTAATGGCCAAGTAGTACCCTGACTGTCAATGAAGTTTGATAGAACCAACGATATCCAGTAAATTGGAAAGAAACTTCATGTAATGAAAGCAGTCAAGTTTTAAGAAAGAAAGCTTGTACCATCTGTAAAGAGATTTATGTAACATATCAGTTTGCACGATGGCCAATATAAAGAAGGAAGCATTTAGAGTAACGTGTTAACGACAAAGACATCCTAATGTAGTCTTTCATATTAAAGTTTAAAAATCACGATAAGCTTAGGAAACATTCAAACGAAAAAATTTCAGCAAAGAATTAAACCCTCGCCTTAAACTCGACGATTTCAGTTGTCATTGGGAGTATAAAAATGGCGCAAGTTTGCGCGCGATTCTCATTCTCTAAAGTGGAATATAATAACGGAGGTAGTTCCAACTTAGAACTAGTTTCGCAAAGTTCGGTTTCTCTGGCTTACATTATAAATGTAATGCAGTTTATTCCTAGTTTTATCACGAGAGAAAATTAAGACGAAGTGCTGCACGGGGAAAACCGGAATACTAAGCAACGCAGGTAAAAGATAATTCCGATAACAAATTCAGGCTTTAACAACATTTACTGCGGGCGTTTGAATAAAATATTGCAAGAGGAACGGAAGGTGAATTTTTCATAACATAAAAACGTTTCAAAGCAAAACATAATTTACAAACTACTAAATAAAGTTTCCTTATTTTATGACTAGAGTTTAAAGGCTTTAAAAGGTGCGTGTAAAAGTGACATCGTGAGGTGAAATACAAAGTCTCATATGTAGCTCGTCTGGAAAATTCGGGACCCTTGTACGAGGAGAATATACGACTGATTCAAACAAAATTATTTTTCCGCTTTCATTTATTAAATCCTAACTCTTCACTTTTATCAATGGTTTTGTATCACAGGGTGCCTTCAAATTGGAAGGAATAAGTGAAATCAAAATGATGGAAACAGTGAAAGGAGGCATATCGAGTTCATATAGATAGAAAGCGTAGAACTCAGCTTATTTATTTTTTTTTTAGAAGAATTTTTACTTTGTTTTATCTCATCGGGCAACAAAGGCGAACAACACTTGAAGTTCCAGCCGATATTATGTCAGGCCAACGACACAACGACGCAGCATTCGAAGTTTCCCCCGGAGCCGATAATCCCGCTATCTTGTCCTCCCTAAGAGGGTCTGTTCTCGAAAGTAGGCATAATCAATTCCTAGGTAAGTGGCCCGAACTTCCATCTATACGGCGTGCGTGTACTTTGGAGACAGGTCAGCTTTTCTCTTGCAACCGAAATCGCGATCTCCAACTTTTGGACGGGGCAAAGTTTCCCGAAGAAGTAGATTACGAAAAATTATGTTTATTCAAAACAGAAACGCCACGTTTTAAAAACTTCTGTGAGATAACATAAATTTTTAACTGACGTTACGTGAGAGTGATTAACCGAACTACCCCCGAAAAAGCGTGTGGTTAACGCTTTATGCCTTCATGCCTTCATAAAGTGCACAAAACGTCAGCATTGATTGATATATAAATAACTCTTTCGTCGAGAAAAATACAAGGTATAAAAAGCTCGCAACAAAGAAATTGGCAAAAATCTGTCCGATAGTGTCGAAAAGTGTTAAATAATGAAGATATATGTGACACAAAACTTACGTTCATCTTTATTTCAGTGGCTGGTGTACGTCAAGTTCGGCATTGCAATGATGTGGCTGGAATTATTTAATACCTGGATTGTGTTTCGATGTTGTTTAGCGTGGGCGTATTCACTCACCTATTTAGAGACAGGTCGGAAGTTTATGACCGATTGGGGACAACCACCTACCACGGAGGGTAGATAATATATTAAATATTAAAGTTACTTCAATAAAACTGTTCTGATGGCCGTCACCAATACCAGACCCTATAGTTGGGAGTTACAACCCAACTTTGCGATCTAAAATTGTTTTATGAACTTGTAGAAAATAAAAACACTTTGTAAAATTAAAGTGAAATAAACATCTCTTCTTTATATTCTTACTTTCACACTTCAAAATAATAAAATTTTCTTACAAAAACAAAAATATAGTTTATCTCCAGAGAGAGTTACAAACATCTTCATGATTCTGATGTCCTTGGACACGTCTGTAATATGATTCCGTACTATATCAGATCATCACCGTAAGAAGTGTACATAACGTTTGTTTCTCTCCTCATTGCGCCTACGCAGCGGCGGCGCTTTTGTGTTTAGTTGCAGTCTCAGCAATGTTTCACTTGACCGAGTTAGTTGTAAATCATTGCACATTGTTTTAACTTGAACGATAAATCGGTCCATTTTATTTACGTTTGAATTTTATAATTGCATATTTACAGTTGGTTCTTGTCCGATGAAATTTGTATCACAAAATCTTCTAAGCGGACACTAAATCGCACAACTATACACTTTACGTTTCGCTGTCGTTCGACTGCTTCGTCAGAAGTGAAAAATATGTTGACAACATATTTTGACAACATATTTTTCACTTCTGACGAAGCAGTCGAACGACTGCGAAACGTAAAGTGTATAGTTGTGCGATTTAGTGTCCGCTTAGAAGATTTTGTGATTTATAATTGCAATTTATTTTGCAAATTCTTTTCTAAAATTTCCTTCTACGCTCACTAAATTCAAGTTTATCGAAGTCAGTACAAAGCCTTCCCCTTCACGTTAACAAATTAAAGAATAATTTGAGGCGCCTCACTTCGTGCGGCACAGAGAAACACTAGTCCGACCTATTGCTTTGCTTTGCAAACTTTCGGCTAAGTGATATAGTGAAGAGCCTGTGTTCCGGGTTTGTATCTCGGTAAAGGGTGTGACGCATGTCAGGGCGATTTATTTTAACGTTCATCGCCTGACAACCCTCCTCTGTGTACATCGTCGTCGCGCCTTGTTTTAAACTTATAATATACATCGCTTGCAACTAAGATGGATGCTGTAAACGCGGAAAACCCTAATCGCACCCCGCGGAAGAACGAACGTTCCCCACAGCCTAAATTTATTCACCAAATTCCATCTTAAATAGTCCTGGAGTAGAAACTGTTGTTTCAAAATTAAAAAAAAAAGTAAAACATTACGGTATTTAGAAACAAGAACCTATGGAGCGATTCTGCTCATATCTGTAGCAATCGTAAGATCTGTAAGCCTGTAAGTCAATTATTAAAAGGTAGAATTTTGAAGTTCTCTGTATGATACGATTTCTTGTACGTCTATAAGATAATAACACAGAGACTTACTAAGGACCTAGGAGAAATCATACCTTCCACAGAGCTTCAAAATTCCATATTTTAATAACAGAGTTACAGGTTTACAGATCTTACGGTTTCTACAGACACGAGCAGAATCGACACATAAGTTTAAATAGCAAGATCTAAATTGATGTAATTATTTTTAGGGCTTCAAATGATTTTGTGGTTGATCTTGTAACTATGACATCTGTTATGTAAAAAAGGAGTTTTCGACTTTCTAAAGCCACACATCTCCAGAACTACGTCAACTAAATACACGAGTTTTAATCGTAAGAGGAAGTGAATCGCCACGTGCTTAATTTTTTTTTAAATTTATGAAGCATGAATAAAATTAATCAAATCCGTTTCATGGACCTTTTTAATTTGGGTCGTCTTTCGACATTCTCGAAAACGCCCCTCCCACACGGGTTACCTATGATATCGACCGTGCGTTTCGGTGCACATATAACATGCGCAGGTGGAAATGAACGTCGTAAAACAAGAAACGCTTTGTCCTTTTTACGAACAAAATTTGATACATCGCCCTGCATACGGGTAACCTGTTCCATCGAACTCGGCTGGCTCGTTACCTGGATTCTGGATAAATAAATAAAAGTTTCTTTTTATTTACAAACGCAGCTAACTTGTCGATTTTTTTTTGTGAATGGATTCTTTCGACTTTAACTGATCGATACAGTTTGATCGAACCAAAACAAACAACCGTTTATGGCGTGAGGTTGGTTTCTGTAATGTGCAAAGATTGAATGTGTTGATAGATTAACCCGCAGCACGATCGCTTTATACTGCGAATATACAGAAAATTTAACAGATTATGAAGCACTAGAAACATACATTTTTTTAATCATTTCAACGTAAGAGTGAATACTACCGACACAAATTATTATTAACCCTGTACATTATACAGGGTTTTACAAAATGTTTACCTTTGAAAAGCGAACAAAATTAATTACCGATCTGATAAAAATGGAAATTCGCTTTAGATTATGTGAAAACTAACAAACGAGGTTCCTTCTTGTCACTTAAAGTTGTTAACCGTAAAATTATTTATAATACTTATCAGCTATACTTATGACTTGATTGTTTACGTTCTCATTTCCTAATAGGTTTAAATAGTATGTATAGTCGTTGTAAGCTCGTGAGTATTCGTAATTTCCATTGCATAATTTACTTTCCACAAGGAGGGGTGTAAAATCTAAAATCGCTCCTGCTAACACCCTATCTACCCACCACCGCTAACGAAGGTGACTCTTGTCTAACCTGTTTGGTCGAGATTAAAAGATACGGCACGCTGTCAAGCTAAGCGGAGACTTACAAGCTTTTGAGAATAGCAAAACAGGCGATAAATTACGCATTATCGCCCCGTGACTCCTAATATGTACACCAGCATCCTATTATATAAATATCAGAGCTTCCTGATTGCTTATCTGAAACGTGGCTCGGAAAAATATCGGATAACCTAGCGCTTTCAGCCGAGCCACATGTAGTAGCTGCAAGTATTTTATGAGTGTAAAGAGTTGAAAATGCGCGATCTCATGAGCTGATAGGGCTGACGTGTTTTATTGACTTCCCGGATGGATTAAGCGACGAAAAAATTAATGGCGAATGAAGTAAATAATAATTATTGCAGCTGCTTTCGTTATTTTCTTTTTACCTGCACTTTATCACTTTGAATAATTACAAAAAAAAGCCATTAGGTGCAATTTATGGTAGTTCTTGGCTCTAAATCAAAAGGACTGCCTTTTGAATTATAGAAATTAACTTTTAATCAATAATAAACAATGTCAACATCTACATCCTTTTCTATATTTTGCAAAGGATATATAAAAAAAAGAGAATAGCTCAAGCTGGTACGGTGGGGTAAAGCAAAACAAAAATAATACTACAAAGAAGTCTACTGTAGAAGGGAATGATGTTGACAACACTACAGCAAATGGAATTAAGCAAGAAAGTAAGAAATAGACTCTTCTATAATTTTCCCTGTTACCCGCGCCACTTTCAAAGAAATAATGGCCATGGACAGATATGGACACCTCAGAAAAAATGGAGAAAAAATACGGAATTATACACAGCGCAAGAAAAGTAGGCCATAAGAAACACGGACGCAAATGTATAGGAGGAATTAGGGGAAGAAGAAAAACGGGGCAAATTAGATGTACTGATCTAAATCTATATACGAATGTAATTGTATACTTTCAGTCTTTCTTTTTCCAGCGCCTTATCCTCTTTTGGAAGTCGATCGCCACTCTGTAGAAACATTCTGAAAATATTTCTGACTACCTCTTAAGTTCTAAAGCCAGGCGTCAGACCTACTTCCTACCTAAACTTCTTCCTTTTACTTTTTCTTGCAAGATTTGTTGTAGTTACTGGTTTCATTTCCAGTCCCCTCAATTCTCCCTCCCTAAGATTTGTGGTTTCATTTGGTCCTGTCAAATCACCCTCCCCCGCCACTGTCTACGCATGACTTGTAGGCTTTGCTCATCAGCCCATCACTAATCTCGTCAAAATTAGCTTTACAAGATAAAATTAAAAAGGTCCTGTTTCAGATCAGTTTCCGTTAAGCGCAATAGGTTCCCAAGATGGCCCCGTTTCGCTTTCACGACGCCGCTGGCCACGTCGTTTGTTAGTATCGATTTTCCCAAAAGATTTTGCGATTGGTCAATGTGGATTAGGTGACCCCCTTCGGCTTGTTTTTTGTCAGACGCATTGGAATGCTGTTGCTTCGTTTTTGGCTCGTGGCTACTTTGTTGCTGTTCCCTTAAGTGATGTGTACTCGTGAGGGAAACCGAACTTAGATTTAATCCGCGATCTGGGAGGAAGCACTCTACGTGTAATACAAGCATCTTCAATTGCTTTTCGAAGCCTGACTTCTGCGAATAAATCAGGTAATTTCTGCAAGCACAGTTCTATTCATAACATTGTTTTTGTTCTTTTATTACTGCCGTCTTTTGGGTACCACCACAGTACCATTGTCAGACGCGTTGGAATGCTGATGCTTGGTTTTTGGCTCGTGGCCACTTTGTTGCAGTTCCCTTAAGTAATGTGTTCTCATGAGGGAAACCGAACGTACATTTAATCCGTGATCTGGGAAGAAACACTCTACAGTAATACAAGCATCTTCAATTGCTTTTCGAAGCCTACTTCTGCGAATAAATCAGGTAATTTCTGCAAGCACAGTTCTATTCATAACATTGTTTTTGTTCTTTTATTACTGCCGTCTTTTGGGTACCACCACAGTACCATTGTCAGACGCGTTGGAATGCTGTTGCTTTGTTTTTGGCTCGTGGCTACTTTGTTGCTGTTCCCTTAAGTGATGTGTACTCGTGAGGTAAACCGAACGGACATTTAATCCGTGATCTGGGAAGAAACACTCTATATGTAATACAAGCATCTTCAATTGCTTTTCGAAGCCTGACTTCTGCGAATAAATCAGGTAATTTCTGCAAGCGCAGTTCTATTCGTAACATTGTTTTCATTCTTTTGTCACTTACGGCCTGCCTTTTGGGTACCCGCGCAGTATCGACTTAGTACCATTGTCAGACGCGTTGGAATGCTGATGCTTTGTTTTTGGCTCGTGGCCACATTGTTGCAATTCCTTTAAGTGGTGTGTACTTGTGAGGGGAACCGAACGCAGATTTTATCCGTGATCGGGAAGAAGCATTCTACGTGTAATACAAGCACCTTCAATTGCTTTTGCGAATAAATCAGGTAATTTAGTTCTATTCGTAACGTTGTTTTCGTTATTTTGTCACTTAGGCTTTGTCATTGGGGTGCTTTGATTCCTTCTGTGCGAAGTTAATTGGTATCGGCAAATCCCGCAACGTTTAGGGTGGACCAGACCCCTTGAGAGCACATTGTCATCGCGCTGCCTCCTTCCTCCGTGAACCGTTGAACCTGGACGTCATCTTAGTGACAGAGGACGTGAATCGCCCTACAATAGTACACCATCACGTCGGATTTTAACAATTGCTGCGTTCGGCGATAGAGTTATGAAGCCGTGATTTACGTATTGATACGGAATTTATTTATCTTTTATCTTTATTTATGTAGGCAAAAGACGAGCCCCATGCTTTGTTGATTTAGGCCCAGTTTTACAATCGTGGAATAAGAACGGAATAACTGTTCGCCAAATATCCTTTAATGTTCCTCCATATCTACGTCACACCTACGTCACGTTATACCAATAATAATACTTATCCGACGATTGTAAAATCGGGCCTTACAGTTGTAACTTTATGCACCGTTTATTTTCCTTTTGCTCGATTCTTGTAATAAAGACACGTGTGCATTAACTGGTGCTTTACTTTTTTTACAAATTCGTTAACTTTTATTTCAACCTGCCCGTCCCATCGCTAGCCGGCATGTACATACGTTAATTTCTCCTCTGACAATCTTGCAGCCTATAGGTAGGTAGCAGCCCTTGTTTTGTTTTGGAAAATAAACATATTTCCAATACAAAAAGTATTACTTTTATAAAGCTGTTCCGAAAACTTCCAGGCCTCAAAGTAAATCCCTTGGTAAAAGGGGTAAGCTTCGAAGTTAAAACTGCTTTACAAAATTCATATTTTGCAGTTTATTAGACCAACAATACTTTATGTGGTACACCCTGTATAATTCAGATTTTTTATTAGTACGTTGGAGAGAAAAGTGTTACATACAAAAACTCTTTTGCATTGTTTGATTGTTAAAGTATTTTTTAATAATACGTAATTATTTTGAAATTTGTAGTCGAGTTCATTGAATAAAATGATAATACATGGCTCATTTGCGTGTTATTATCAACAATAAATGAATTAGTGTGTCATTATCTATAACTGCACATGAGTTCCTACATTTAAACAATATAAACCAACGCAAAATCCGGTCGATCTCTATAGCAGTAAATATTTTGCCACAAAATTATTATTATGAGGGGAAATTCATTTGTATCATATTTCGTAGCTTAAACGCTAGAGCGCAAAGTATTTTTTATAATAAAAAATAAAAATGTTAATATTCCCGTGCAGGTTAGCAGATGAAAGACTGGTTTTTGAAAAGCAGTACAGTTTGCAAAAAACAGTTTGTGAGTTGTCCTTACATTATCCAGAAAAAGAATAAATAGGCCTTGACCTATTAATATATTACGAGGATTAGTGAAAGCGCTCGCCTCCTAATCTCCCTTAATATCTGGACTAAGAGGATTTCAATATTTCATTTTGTAATGGCACATCGAGATTAATATGAAATTCCTGGATTATTTTTTTATCTCCCGTGTTGGTTTTTCAATATCAAAACATGAATTGCAGGCGTAGCACTCCCTCATCGAAACTAGTAAACCCCCCTATCAAAACAAGCACTTACGTTTAAGCTATCTTCGATAAGCGGAATTATTCCACCTCGAAGCAAATTCGAAACATAATTCGATTCACGGCTCAGATAAACATTCATAATTAGTGTCCGGGCACTTGTGCGGCGATGGCCTTTATCTGAAATTGCTGTAATAATAAAAGCACCGTACCGTAAATAAAAAGGTATCACGTAAGCCCCCGCCTTGAATCGATAGGTGGTGTGCAGATACATTGTTTTATTTTTACCCCCGTTTAATGTTCCATATTGCGATTATTTTAGGGCGTCGTAATAACTCTATCGCATGTCGCTTGTGCGGCAATTTTACTACCAACCATCATGAATAGAGTTACACCATTTTAAGAGACGACTCCGTATTACAATAAAAGAAAATACCACTTCATTACATTATAATGACATAGTACATAAAATAAAATTCTTACTTCTCCTCTGAAGTTATCCAACCTAAGCTATTTGGGTTGCATTTATGAATATGTGGAAAAAGAATCCAATACTTTATACCCATCTGTTTACCTCTAGAAGCCAAATGGAATACCAAATGCTTTTTGGATGTCGTCCTCTTGCTCTGGTAAAGGTCAAGAATGGACGCCTTTTCATGAAGGAATGTCCTTGAAGTAATTTAGAGTCATACTTTAAATTATTTTAGCATCTTTTGGAAGGATATACGACGTTTGGATGAAGACAAAAGGATGTATGATGCTTGGATGAATAACAATTACATGAATGCAATAATTAGGGTGCACGTAACGAAAAGTTCAACAGGAGTTTTCTTTTCAAGAGGCCGCCGACTTTTTTCTGTTACTCCTCTGGATATGTAAACTTGTTTTTATTATCTGTATCAGTTTATATACAATCTGGAGTTGATAAGTGCGTTAGTTTTATTGCCGTTTGCTTTATCCTTATTAATGCAATGTGGAGTATTCGAAACCACTCAACAGAAAATCCGCGAAACGCACCCATATTCAACAGTATGCAGAATTCCTACTGTTATCGATCCAAATTACAGTTGGAGTTCTCCGCCAATAAATCATGCCCAGACAGGTACGCCGGCATAAATTACGGGCAAAATATAAATCTAGCAAACTAATCCGTATTGTTGGCGTAGTTCGGGCAACGGCTCAATACTGCTAGTTTAAATATTGACAAAACGAGACTCCAGCTAGCATGTCAGGCCTTATTACGCAGATAGTTAAATATAATGCCGTATTCATAACAAAATTAGACCGCGGTAATTCAATTTGTGCCGAGCCGGGTCGCACGCTAGTCGAAACGCGTGATTTTGAGGAATGAATAATAACATTTTGTCATAGTTGAATGTGTTGTGTTTTTGTTCGCAGATGTCGAGTTTATCTTTTCTTTCAAGCCATAACAATGTACAACATCTTTTTAAACCACTAGTTAATTAATCTAATAAATTTGTACATCACTGTGTATTATGTTATAAGGAGTAAAACACAATCATTTTTTTTTCTGACGAATCACTTCTTGGAATTATATACTATATATTATATTCTTCAAGTAACTTTTTTGTTCTCGAGGTATTTTAATTGCACGTTGCAAACTTCTTAGTCTTAATTGTTCCACGATTTAGTGATTTACTTGTTCCTAGATACATGTTACACGATAGAGTATTACGACGAACTAGTGCCTTACATACACCATTGCATAAAACCGCCCTTCTCGAAAGGTCCTTCTCGTATAACTCGTCGTATATCTATAACAAGATGTCTCATGAGCTGCGTCTTTTGCCGCTCCACTCCTTTAAAGTAGCCTATCGGAATCAATTACTAATTGCGCAACAGCGACTGTACTTATAATATACATACACCGTCTCGCATAAATCTTTTTAATTTAGTTGTAGGAAAGAATTGTTTTTTGTTTGTTTTTATGTCATATCATGTCAATCTTATCAACGTTGGTTGGGTGGCAGAGCAGCTTAGGCTGAACCCCGCCAACAAAAATAAAGACATTTTATTATTATTATTATTATTATTATTATTTGGGGGAAATGTTCTAATTTTTTCTCAAAGGACTTCAATATCCAATATTCAATGTCCGCCATCAAAAGCAGTTTTCAATGTTTCCGTTTTCCTCTTAAGGGACCTAACCTACTATGATCTGGCTGAAGCAATCAGATAAACCATGAGTGGTACCTAAAGGTGGATGCTAATTGAGACGAGGATGGAATATCAGGAACAAATGGGCAATAAAAAGGCAATAAAAATTTGGTAACCTGTCAGGCTTATCTTTGTAGGGAGGACAATGGGCCAAGAAAGCTTGGAAATCTACGAGGAAACTTATGTCCAATAAGCCGCTTCTTCCGTAACCTATCGTTATGGAACCGCAATTCACTTTTTTATACTTCATTGGATGATGTGATCTCTTTTTTTCCTGTTACCAGAACCCATTGCATGAATTGTACCGGAGGCACCGCGGCCATTTTAGCTCATTGTGCTCGACCTGGTTCTATTAACGCAACCATTCATTAAGGCAGGTCCCTTTTACCAGTCTGTACAGGTCTTTCACTGGTTGCGTACTGAAGTCTTCGGGAGCCTTCATAAGATGTCCCAATATCCATTGTCTGCGATTTTCCAGCGCATCATATCTGCACGAAATGTGCACTGCTGTTTCTGGTTCTCTATTGCAGAGTCCGCAAGTTTAGGCTATCTTTGAATTCACCGATCCTCCGCAGATTCTCCTTAATAGTCAAGTGTCCTTCAGTAACCCAGTGGTGGTCATGAGTTGCACCCTGCTCAAAGACAGTTCTCTTTTGTAAGGACCTCTAAGGAAGGTTTTTCTATGATGATGTCCTGGTATACTTATCCAGTATCTGTATCCTCGCTAATCCAGTTACTGTCAAACCCTCGAAGCGCTCTTAGTTACAGCTAGAACAGGTTCAGGATTAAGGTATACCATACCCGCACTCTGCCTGGTTAGTTCATAATGGCCTGGAACCCACACCAGCGTAACGCAATTGTGTGCCGTCATGTCATTTTGTTCATTTAAACATTCTCACGCCAGTTTAAATATGAAATATTTGAGCTTAATAAAGCCTTGAAGCTAGAATGAAGATCCGCTTATTAGTGTAACCCCTCCTAATATTTTCCCGCGCACGTTATAATATAGCGTATATTTCTGCTTGAAAAACAGAGGTAAATTGGCCCAACGGAACGGGAAGCATAACTTCTCCTTAGGTCTATGCCTGTATATTCCAGATCCGGCACCAGCCTCGGTTCTGGAGTCATCCGTATACCAGATCAAACTGGCAGGAAGAATGTCCTATTCAAGTTCACGATGCTCAGTAGATTCATTAATTTTTACCTTGAAGAACAAGTTTACGTTGCCTTTGGGAGCCATATAGACACCCTCATATCCTCTTATGCTGCCAACCATACTTGTATGACCCGTACCCATGTTAAATGGGTGACGTAAATTCTGCAGTCTGTGAAGTCCTCGGCTTTCCTCTCACATTATCACGATGTGTAAGAGAGGAAGGTGTAAAAGAATTTTCATTACAGCGGTGGGGG
The DNA here is from genome assembly GCA_033060865.1 of Dorcus hopei. Classification (NCBI taxonomy): domain Eukaryota; kingdom Metazoa; phylum Arthropoda; class Insecta; order Coleoptera; family Lucanidae; genus Dorcus; species Dorcus hopei. Next base: position 44,471,302 of record CM065426.1, on the reverse strand, counting down.
TTGTGCACATCGCCACCGTTATGCTTAGACAGGCAACTCTTTGTTCCTCGTCCAGTCTAAGTTTCTGGGTTTTGTTTGATGGCAGAATCCACATACGTTATTGTAGGCCTGACCAATGGACCATATCTGGTTTTAGATACCACGTTCTGTCGTTAGCTCGTCTGGCCATCGCAAAAGCGGTCATCGATCGACTAACTATTTTGTCTAATTGTAAGTATTGGTTCCAGGTAAGTCTGAAGTTAAAAATTACTCCAAGTTAATTTACCGCCCCCGACAAGACTATCTCATTTGCATGAAGACGCAAAGGGCCTAAACTCTCTCGGTTCCACCTTCGTGTGAATGGCAAAATGTTGGTTTCTTGAGAACTTATCCCCAGACGTACCTTTTCAGCCTATTTTGTTGTTACATTCAGGCAACTTGCATTCGCTCTCTGACAATGATATTGAATTTCCTCTTGACGGGTATGACTAAATCGTCTGCGTACCTTTAGGGGGTCCGTTAGCTCCATGACGAAATTCCACAGCAGAGGGGATCGCACTCGTCCCTGCTGACAGCCTCCCGTCACCCGCGTTACCAGAGTATGGCCCAGCAGTGATGTATAGACTACTTACCTACTACAGTCAATCCACCTAGAGCAGATTTCCTTCACCCCTCTACTCCTAACAGACGAGGTATTGGAGTCGAAGGATGTATTGTCGAAGCCCCCTTGGATGTCTAGAAAAGGACCTTTTTTTATTTTCCAGAGATATCTACACCCTCCAAGTGAGATGGTGGAGTGCTGTCTCTGTACAATTTTCAAGCTGGTTTGGTGTAAAGGTCTCTCGACCAGTACACTACCACTCATATGCCTAGATAGTAATTTCTCCATTGCTTTTTTAGTACTAAAGACATAAGAGTGATGGATCTTTTAGAAGATCTCTTTAGGAAACACCTAATATCCTTCTCAAGTACCTTTGAATTTCTATGCACCCTAGATTGGGTATAATTATTGTAAAACACTTCCAAGACACCAACTCTTCAGCTTCTTCGATGGCAACATCTCCGAATGGCAGCACACCCATGCTATTGCGTAAGTTGAATCTACCTCCTTGTAATCGTATACGAAGTCTTTTATGTAGATTAAATTGATTCTGCCATGTGGGTCCAATATTTCGACTACTTATCATTGAAGAATTTATGAATCCTCGTACACGAGCGTGTGGATACATATTCGCTAACTAACCTGTACGTGCGTCTGAATGTTCCGTAAAGGTAGACTTCCGAAGCACGCGACACGCGGCAGACGGCAGCAGCAGACGGCAACTGCTTTTGTCGCGGCAGCAGACGACACTACTTTGCACTATTATTTTAAATTCATGTACTTCTAAGACCGGAAGACATTAGTCACGCGACAGGTTATGAAGTACATTCATTTAAAATAATAGTGCAAAGTAGTGTCGTCTGCTGCCGCGACAAAAGCAGTTGCCGTCTGCTGCTGCCGTCTGCCGTCTGCCGCGTGCTTCGGAAGTCTACCTTAAAGTCTTTAACGAAAATTAAAAATACTCAAGTCAACTTTCCAATAGTTAATCAAATTAATGACAAAGAAGTCTGGCAAACATCACAGAATTAATTGCATGAAAACTAGAACCCAAAATCACCCGTTCAAACTTAATTCAGACCTCATTTGTAACACGGACGGGGCATAATAAATTTTGGCTCAGGCCTCGAAATTAGCAGTCTCCGGCGACGGTATTCGAAAATTTGCACGAACTTCGCAACAACAACAACAAACAAATTGTTGAGCTTACGCGGTATTGCGCTGCGCTTATGTACACGCCTCAAATATTGTGTTACATGACACCAGTCAGATACTTAGTGTACACATTTTGAGCGCCATGCCGCTGATAAATTGTACACACCGCCGACGTTCAAATATTCGTACGGGGTTTTGCTTAACAAAACGCAAAGGCTGAGGGGATGGAAACGGCGATTTAGCGTCAGATTTTGAAAACAAGATTGGAAACATCTCAGAGTTTATAAAATACATTAAAAATTAAAAGACACAGCCACAGCAGTCTTTTATACTACTGAGATAGAATATTAACATTTATTTGATGTTAACATGAAGCAATTCCAATTGCTTTTCTTCGAAATCAAGTAAGATCAATTTTTTTTTTCAATAAGTCATCTCAGTAGATTTATCTCTGCGAAAACCTAAGGCCTAAAAGTTAGCCGACATGTGGAGTTATTAATTTTATTAAGCTGAGTGAATAAACGTGCGACCTCAACGTAAATTTACTTTGCGTTAGACAAGCCACGCAAAGTTTCCCGTCGTCCACTTTACCTCCCTAATTGGCCACTTTCGTCCCTTTTTGTTAGCGGGATGCGAAAAGAATTTCTGGCAACCGCCTAACATTTACGTCTCTTTGTCGCCCGACTTGAGTTCGGCGTACACAAAGGAAAACCTTCAGACTGGCAAAAGTAGAAAGGAAATTTTAATTAGTGTTTTGGTAGGAGAAAGACATCTTTTGAGTATAATATCTAAAATCAACTTGTAAACTTGTGTAATTTTTGTAAAAGCACAGGGAAAAGTTCCGGATGAGTTACCGCGTAAACATCACAGTTTAACATGTTCGGGTCTTGAGGGTTCCTTAGGGATCACATGTCGAGTCTGCTGCTATGTATACATAAAATTGTTTGTGTCCGTTATTCTTGATTACTGTAAGATCTTCCAGAGTTATGTTAGACATAACCACTTATTCAACTTCTTCACTGATAAAGAAATAAAGTTCGGCAAAACGTTTTACTTATGGTGCTGCCCATTATAAATTAGCTTTAAGCTCCTAAGGTCCTACTTAAATACAAGGTTATTTCTGTGCTAATGATTTAATAATTAATTTACAATCTTTTTATGGAATTCGTGTAGTATTCGTTTTGTATCTGTGTACAAGTTGATTCCCTTTCGAAAAACATTCTCGACGACAATATGAGTTTCACGTGATTCTTTAGAATCGACCCACGCTAATAACACGGAATAGAGATCGCACGATACTCGAGTGAAACGTGACCCCGTTCTGTACCTGTGTGCCCGGAAAACTATGCAATACCTGTCTCGAGTTATTAAAACCGAAGAATTTAATTTGACGGAGATAAGTTCGTGTTCCGGAGGGGTAAATATTTAACACACGCCGAGGGCATGTAGGGGCGAGCCTAAGACGGGTCTCTATCACCAAAATCACGCGGTGCAATTATTTTCGCATTTGTAAGTTTCGTTTCCTACGGTTTTCAACGCCTCCACCTAAATCGATGCATATCCAAGAGCGTGGAAGGTCTATAATTAGCGCCGTTTTACATAATGTTACTGTGACGAAGACAAATTATATTTGCAAATTCAATTTCCTTTTTTTTTTTTGAAGACTCCAGAATTTTATTTTATTTTTATTTACTAAGAATTTGTACTTCGGTTTTTGCAAGTCCTTAAAGGTTTGAAATACTCAACGTAGAAATCAAAACGACATAAAATACTAAAATCAGATTAGGCATGGTATAATGAAATTTGAATTTCCTTTCATTTTGTTGCAATTTACTATCGGACAAAATTGTTACACCGATTACACATGGTGCGGGTATTTGCAAGACCCTATTCTTTGTCATGTTATCATCAAAGAGGTCGTTAAAAATAGCATGTGCACAGCTTGCTGTTAAATCCGCATAAAAATGAAAGAAATGCGACTTTACGTGAGGTAGCAGAGTTAGGAAGTGATTTCTTTCGAATAATTTCTTGCAAAAACATCGAGGTGGTATATTATTGACTAACTTCGAGATACGTACTGAAAGACAGTGTCGCGATTTAGCTTTATTACAACTACACGTTCTGGTATATTTTTAAGTGTAACGAGAATTCTTTTAAAATGCTTTCCTATAAACTTCGCCCTCGTCTAGAAAACCTGGAGTTCCTCGTCAGATAAATTAAAAACTCCTTGCCATTTTGTAAACTAACACCAACCAGATTCTAAAAAATAATTAAGTAAATTGAGGCACACACAAATTCGTTACAGAAGAATCAGATCTACCAAATCATCTTTACTATTACGATTTGAGATTTGAAATTTTCTGCTAGAACTAACAAGCTAACTAATATAGACGTCAATTACCTACATACGTTAAGTATTAGTATAAAAAGTATTTTAATAAAAACGTAACTGCTTACACGTCTAGTATAACAAGAAACCATAACATGCGAACGATTGCCATAATATTTTTACGAGCTAGTCTATGATTTTGTGGACTATAAAATATTATATGTTTATCGTGTTTTCCGTGTTAATTCTATTTACGATCAGGTAATGTTACCAATCTTGAGATAATGCGAAATAAATTCTAAAAGATGTTATACGCGAAACAGAAATATACCAGAGCACAATTTAAAAAAAAACCTTGGAGTAAACATATTCGTACAAGAAGAAACATATGGAAAATATTATTCAAGCTCGGCCATTGTAAAAGAACAACGTACGATGTAAAAAGCAATGCACCCTGTTTCTTTTCTCAGAAGTACAAGATTACTGAAAGCTCTACAGTTAGAAGGCATTGTTATACATAACAGTGTTTGCTAATTCTTTCTCTAATAGCGTTTTTCACTGGGACTAAATTGTGCACTGAGTGGGCACTCAGAATATTCTCCTCTTATTTTAACCTCATGTACTGAAACGGGATGGAGATATTCTGAGTGCGCACTCAGTGCACAATTTAGTCCCAGTGAAAAACGCTATAAGGTTTTAGTATAAGAGGTTGAATCGTGACGATACCTCTTCCCACACTGCTGTGGCAATAAATTAAAAAGCTGTATTTTTTCGATAAAAAACGTTTATGCCTCTTTCTAACACTTGCATTATCTATTTTTTTAATGTTGAATCTTTGTCTGTTTTTCTTTTTACATTTTGTTTTGATCTTCTTCTGTCTGTTGAAGAGGGTGCGACAATTGTTTTCAAAATAAAAGCGATTATTACATGTCTAATTTCAAATAGCAAACAAATGGCCGGCTTCTCGGAGTCTGCGAGCCGGAGGCCAACAATTCGAGGCGCCGCGTTTTCCTTTCAGTGGACCACCCTCGGCTGGTTGTAAATCTGTCAGAATAACCTTTATCTGGGTATTTCTAAGTTCTGTACAAAATTTAGTCACGCTGAAATCGCAGTTACTTGTACGTTAGCGGAAAAACCATATCGAATTACTCATAAGTTAAAGAGTTTCTTTTCCAAAGCTGGCGCCTTCAAATCCACTCTAGATGCACAGACGTCATAAAACAAATCTATCTGACGTTTAAATTGGTTTCGTAGATTTTGGACACATTCTGTCGCGTTAAAATTGCAGATAAATGGCCATGTGTTTAAAGATATCAAATTACATGGCGAGTTGAGGCCTTCGCTGGAGTCTGGTCCTTTTCAGTCAGACAACAGATACTTTAAAAAAATGTCAGCTTTTACACTTGTATAATAAAAAGTATGTGGGCTTCCTTTGCGACAGACAAACAGCGAGCATTTCCTGATTAATTAATGGGGAGGTCTCCTGATATGTTTGTTGGGCATCTGGAATGGGCGTGCGTGTGAAAATAAATGCTACGACTATGAGTGGTCGAAGTGGTTTCAGAATTTCGCTGCAAGGTCCGAAGGGGGGTTTCTTGAATTGTTTTCGTGGGAATAGGGGACGCGAAGAAACGGCAGATAGCATTGGCGCTTTGACGAGAACGGTCGAGTTCAATTCTAATTTGGCTTAACAGTTTTTCCTTAGGCGCTGGTAGTCTTTATTCATTTTTTGTTAAATCATTTATTTCGGTACGGTTTAAGTACAGTGTGTTAAGAAAGGCAATTAAACTAAACACCTAGGCGTCGCGACGCGAGTGATTTAATCAGAGTGGTAGTGCGTGGAAGTGTATACGGCTTAGGTAATTGACATTTACTTGTATTCCTTCAGCGCACCTCTGATGGTAACAATTGCGTAGGGATAATTTGATTTGCAATAACTACTGACAAAAGAGTCTGCCAAGTTCTTATTGACATTGCATTTAAATAACTTTGATCAAATTATTTTTTCTTATATTTCAGCGAATATTAAACTCACTAGTGATTTTCATCTTAGAAAAATTGATTGGTCAGAATTTCTTTAATTAGTAGACAAATTCTGTAATTTAATCAACCAACAGCAATTAACTATTTCCCACATCTACCCGGGCTTTCAATACATTGTACTTTTAGAAATCATTCTACCCTTGGGGATTTTCTCCGGCAAATTGGAAACAAAACAATTTGGACTACATTCCTAGCCATTTTCTTAACAAAGTTTCTTTCACACTCTGTTTATGTGGGAGGATCAAACTGTGGTCTTTGCCGAAAGATTTGTCGGTTAATTAGAAGCGATTGCCTAGAGACTGCAATGCCAAAACTATCCATAGTGGCGTGTAAATAAAGCAGTCAAAAAACTAATTTCTTGCGCTATAATTTAATTAGCTAGGTTAGACGGCGAAAGAGCGACAGACAGAGGGTCCTGAAAAAACAGGCAAGTGGATAGAGCACCGCCCTCAAAGCAATTAATTAACGCTCTGGTGACGTAGTAGAAGAAGTTCGGCTCACTACACGCACCATATTAATCAGGTTAGTTAGAGGTAGGGTTAAACCACCACCTCCCACGGGGTCCCTGAAAAACAGGTAGTTGCTACTGATTTACTTGCAAGTTGATCGCTGAAGGCGGCATTTGTATCACATACTTTAAATCATCGGATTAATTCATTAATTAACTCCATTAATTAAGTACACTGTGGTCCCACTGAGACACTTTGTGCGTTGGTTTATTAAACAGAACAAGTCTTTGAGTGCGATCAGAAGTGACGAACACTGTACCAAGACTCGAGCTCAGTTGAAACTCAATTAATTATTAATCTAAGTGAGGAGCAGAGCTCTCCCACAAACATCTGTGTAGACATTAAACCACCAACGGTGTGAATCGAAAGAAAGTAGATCGCGCCGATATTCGAAAGTGAAATCTGTTAAACGATTTATACTGTACTTTCTGAAAATCGTAATTTTTGTTTATTTGTATTGATTTCAAACGCAAGGGTTTTTCGCTCACGATCTCCGATCCCACAGAGGCGGATATCAGGAGTTTTTCCCATTTTTTTTCTTTTTCAATAAATAATTAATTAAATTTAATTGTTGCGTTTCATTTTTAAATTATCCGCTCCTTGTTCATTCAAGAGTTTTACTGCTCCACCAAAAGAACCAGGTTATCACGACGTAGTTTCCTATTAACAAAGATCACGAGCCATAATTAAGGGTATTATTCTTTATAGCGGTTTCTCCGGAGGGTCGTTCAACTGTAAACAGAGATCGAGGGCAGTAGAAAATAACCCTTAGGCGGCCGCTGTAGACAACAGCAGGTAGCGGTAGCAATCAGATAATATTAACAAACAGCTGTGCGACCTTTCGGAAGCCACGAGACAATCATTTAAATTGGCCATAAATCTCAAGTGGGGTTTGTTTGTACATTTTCATTACTTGTTGACTTGTAAGTAATAGTCAATAAGCAAGTCTAATTGGTGGACGCGTCACACTATCTAACAAACTTTGCCACTACAACATAGTGATGCGATTCTATATCAGTTCCTCTTTCACTTCCTGTGAGCATTGCTCCACGCAGCGCTTATACTATATGTCCAAATACATTTTTGATAAAGATAGTCAATCCTTGGAAGATAAATTACTGTGCGATCCAATATTTATATTCTTTAGATAAGGGGAGGCTATGCAAAATGAAATCAAAGTCTTAGCTTGCTTCAAAACTTTTAGTCTGACATTTGCTCTCTGACTTCTGTCAAATCTGTTAGTTGTTTAAACGCTCTCGAACACTCCCTTGGCATTTGAAATTGGTCGTTACCATATTAAAGAGTTTTAACAAATCCTTATGTATTCAATTAAAAGATTTAGGAGATATATCTTGACGTATCAGTTTTGGCTGATGGTCAATGGGTTAATTGGATCAATTAAGCTAAGACTGATTTTATTTTTCATAGGCACTCCTTATCTAAAAAATATTTGATCGCAAGGTATTACATTATTTACATTAAAATATTGTCTGGTTCTTAAATAGTTAAGTAAAATTGAAGTTTAATTTTCCAAATCAATTTACAATTTACAGCTTGATATGTCACTAACTTCAAAAACTGCTTGTACATTTACACTTCCATCTCCTGTCTTTATCAAAAATTTATTTGGACATGTGGTACAAATATGGTCCATTTGATTTACATTTACATTTCTTAATGAATAGGATTCATATCGGCGCGGCGTTCTCGAGCTATTCTTCTGCCGAAGGGACCCCAAAAAGGGACGAAGCACCTGTTTAGAGGTCCATTGCAATTAAAACGGAAATGCAACAAACTGTACATTTTAAAATTATCTACATTATCGCCTTGTATGTAATGACTTATTAGGCTCAAACTGGTTGCTGTTTGTTATTTTTCACACAATTTTAGGTCGAAAATCAGCCACGAGATGTCGCAACCTAAAATTATGCTCATACTCATTAGATTATTCAGTGCGGTATAAAACGTTTCTTTAAATTCAAATTCGGCTACTCTCTTGAGGCATCTAATTGGATTATCGCAAGCTTGTTTACTATTACCTTGATCATTCTAACTTGTATTCACAGTTTTCTTTTTCTGAAACTTGTTTTGATATTTAATACAACAATTTGAAATAATATTTTAGATAAAGAGGCCGATTGAGGAAAACATGAAGTTGTTTAAATCAACTCATACGTACGTTTTGGTTAATACCACTGCGAGAATATGGTTCAATTATGAATACTTTTTGAAGTTTTGTAAATATCATTTTGAATAAATTGTTATATTTGCTAATTTACGCCATACGTTTTGCTTTCACGGCCTCTCTTTATCTAAAATTTTAAAAATCGTACTGTATTTGGTGAATGTAAATTTTTTACCCTTGTCCTTTTTCTTTGGTAGGTCTATCTTTCCTGGTTCCTCCTTGTTATATTCCATTTTACACCATCTATACACATTTCACATATCAAATTTTCCTTTGTTCTTTTCAATGACTGCCTTTCCTAACCCCTTCTGTAACTCATAAGGACATCGTTAAATGACATATTTTGAACAATCAGTACATAGAAATGTGTTGTTTCAAAATTATTGTGTTGCATCAAAATATGCCACGTAACGATTGTCGTTATTTAACCATGTCGTTATGAGTCGGCTTTCACACCAAAGTAGCAAGCTGCATGCTACTTGCATCTTTTGAGAAGTTGCGTGCCGCGCAGCGCATCTTAGAATTTTGCGTTCACATCAAGGTAGCATAGCAAGCTGTGCGATTCGCGAATTGGCAGTGTCTTGCGAGTTATTATAATCAAGATGTCATCCGAAGATGAAGCTATGGCATTAATTGCAGCGGTGGTTGTTAGGAGGAGAAAAAGAAAGAGAAGGTGTAATTGTTAAAGACATCCATGCTGTTTGTAGCACGTGTATGAAATAATGAAAAAGCATCAAGAACCACAACATTGTGGTTCCTGATGGTTTGGTGTCAACATGTTGTCAAGAACTTGTCCTATAAGCTAAGCTGCACGTCGCAAGCGGCAGGCGCATGAATGCTACGCTCCACCGGTGTGAATATTATCAATTGTTTACATAGATTCTAAAATTAGTAGTATGCAGCGTGCATCCAGGGTGCAAGTAGCATGAAATCTTGCTACTTTGGTGTGAAAGCTGACTTACAGAATAAAGGGGTTAGTTTATTTTACGTCCCTCGTTCCTTTGAAGCGAAGTCACAATTTATGAATACATTTTGAGATTTTACATTGCATAATTTGTTCTATTTTTTTTTAATTCAATGATTTAGTTTGATTATACACATTTTATCGTTCATTTCATATTTTTTGTTTAAACCCAACCCAATCCAATTCATTAGACACCCCTTTTTCGCTTGCGCCCGCGGCAAGTGCCCACCTACGCCACGTCCTAATTACGTCCCTGATATGTGAGCTAAAAATATTTATGATTTAAGTACATTTAAAAAGATAGCTGGGTTGGTTCTAGTGAAAACAAAAGAAGTTTGTAATTACTGGAGGCCCAGAAATGCGCTCCATTATGGTTTTGTATCAGCGTACTTGTAGCGAGCTTGCAACGCCGCTTGTATATATACCTTGTTCTGGTCGTCTGACAACACTGTAACTTTCGCCGGAAACGATTGCTTACAAATTCTGTCTTCGTATTGGTTCCTTCATTTGAATATCTTTACATCATAATTTTCCATTAGTCACGCCATTTTGTCCCGTTAGAATTTCCGGAAGTGTTCAAGCTCCAAGCCATGTTTGATTTCACGACTTTTGTGCTAGCAGTGTAGTGTGATGCACGTATCGTATCGCTCTCGTGAATTGTTGCTAAATTAGTGCAAAATTCAATCTAAATACAGTTTTTCTGGAAGACTCAAGTATCTCACACTGCTTTGTGAAACGCAAATCGCGTTTTAGTCCAAGGACCTCGTTAATTCGCAGGTATGTTCTAATATTTCCTTCAATGGCGTCGCAGTAATTAATGGGCATTCTTGTCCTATTAGGATCGTTTATTTTTTTTTGTTCTTTAACTACCCTTGATGGTATGGCGTAACTGCTTTGCCGACTATTTGCTGGTTTTCCTCTTGTTTGGAGAAATTTACCGAAGAAATTCGCATTAGCCTTGTGTGTCGCCAAACGTGAGTCCACGAAGCGCCGTTTGCAGTTGCAGTGAACAAATACGTCATCTGTACGAAACGGAGTAGACCAGGCAACAAACGAACGTCAAACAGCAGAGTGACGTATAATACATTTATTTTATTTACTTATCATTCTCGTTATTTGTCGTTATCGCGGCCCGATACGGTGCCAATATTTTAATTCAAATTAAAATTTGAATAACAGGATAATCGACATTGCCATTAAGGCACCTTTTGTGCAATCAGATCTGATTAACCGCGTACCGTGTGAATCAATTACTTTACTTTTAACTGAATGCATTTAAAATTAATCGAGTTGAGACAACAATAATTATTTCTCTTGTTGTGCACAAATATATTTGTTATACACTGTGTGTGTTTTGTTCATGTCTGACCCTACGCTGAACGTATCTAGTGAGACAAATCTCCTGAAGGTTAGTCTTTACCTAGAGCGAACACAACTAGACCTTGGGAACGGTTTCGAAGTGAATCCCTTAACTGGGGTTAATTCCCTGGTGCCCTGGTTTATTTTATTTAGTACCCCTCCCTTCTACATTGAGCTAGCTTGGGAAAAGTTGTGGGAAAACAACGCTTACTTGTCACCAGGTATTTTCAAGTGTTCAGGAGTATTAGAGTTTACAATTTTTGGGGTAACAGTCTTATTATTTATTTTTTCTCCTTATTTATTTTTTACCTAAAACAGAATTAACGTGTTTGCCATTTTCCTGCAGAAAGAGACAGGTACTCTATAAAAGAAAAATTTAAATGCGTTCAGATATTTGTACCGAACATCCGAACTGTCCCCAAGAACGGTGCGATGGTTTTATCATGCTTTATACATGTAAAAGAGAAACAGATAATCAAAAAGTGCGAAAAGAGTAAATAGAGTAAACGGAGTTGAATAAACGAACTCGGATATAGATTACATTTTCAAAAAGCGATTTTTATTTACGGAAAATTTGTCAAAAATACTTCGATGTTGGAGGAGACTACTCTGAACAGTCATAAAGTTTTGTGTTTCCAGTGTATAGGTACAGTTTTCCTGCGTCTCACGGTGCGTAGTAAATGGTGAAAAGTTTAGTAATTTTTTTTTCTACAATAAAAAATTCACATATGTAATAATGCCAATAATATTTTAGCATGTACAAGGGAAATATCTCGAAAAATATGAGCTTGTAGCACACGCAAAATTTGACCGGTGAGAATAGCGTGTTAGGCTTATTGCTGGCGCAAGTTATGAATAAGCCTTCCTCAATGAAGTTCGCATTTAATTCGGGGCCATTTATTCCCTTTTTTTCGGACCTAAACACTTTTTAGCGTTGCTCGTTCGCTTACCGCTTTCACCTCGCCCAGAAAATTAGACGTAATATATCGCGCTCTGTTCGAGCTGCGGTATTTATTACGTCGTTGCTTGAAATCCCTAATTAACTTTATGAAAATAAAAAAAAGGAGCAGGCTTTCCATCCTCGCCTGTGACGTGTGAATTACAGTTAAGCGAAAGCGGTTGTTTTCAAGAAAAATACGTTTAAAATTTTATGGCGTGATACGTTAACGCCGGTCTTGTTTTTCTCTTTTTTTATGCTAAAGCGAAAATGTGAAATACTGAGTGAGTATATTACACAACAAGAGTTGAAAAAAGCAATTTATACACGAATAGAGAAAAGTTAGGCAGGAGCCTCGTAGTGATGAATTTGGTTGTGCATTATATTTTTTTGTATAAAAGCGAAAGAAATGTTTTATTAATCTATAAAATAGGTAAATTAATGCCACAGCTACCACAGGACTCCGAAAATATATTGCCTCTTTCATTGAAACTTGAAAAACGACAGAGATAGAACAGGTTATATTATAAAATAAACCGTTCGATGTATACCCTAGACACAAAGTTTACATAAAAATCAAAGGATTTAGACAAGAGCTAGCAAAATGTGCCTGTATATTTTCAAGTTGAAATGAAACATACGGTATGTTACTGTAGTAACTTAATATGCGATCGAATCATTTTATACTCGGCTGTGCGTAAAGACACGCTTACTTAGTTCATGAGTTCCACAATGATGAAATGTTTCGATAATTTGTTTTAAAAATAAAACGCGATTGTTGCATGTCTTATTTCATAAAACACATGTTCGTTTCTCGGACTTGCAGCATTGATTTGTTGACCGGAGGCGCCACCGGTACCGACGAGCTGTATGTTTCTGCCCACCAAGGAGCACAATAAATAGATCATCGCCACATGGGTTTGAATATTTTCTAAATTTTAAGTACTCGCCCAGGATCACAAAGACCAGATTGCAGGCAATTGGAAACATGTCTCGCTGTCCGTTTCGTGTTTGAAAACTGACGACGTTCGCAGTGGTAGAGTCATAAGCCAACCTATCTTGACATTTCAAATTGTTTTTCTAAACTCTTATGTATAGATTGCTTTGTCAAAACTGCAAAACGTGCGAGCCGGGTGCGTGGGGATATCACGTTACGTTGTGAGTTTAGGCTTAATTACAGTCTGTCTTGTCTCAGTCCGAAAACAGACCTTTTAAAAACGCCAATTTCCACACTTGAATAAGTAAAATTTATAGATGTTCGTGAGACATAAACAAAACACCCCCATGGAGTAGTAGAGTGCTCTTAATTTTTCTAACATCTGCAAAGGCAGCATGTGAACCAAAAATACCACGAACGGGATTGGCTGAGGTGATTTTGAATTTTCGCTGCAAGTCCGAGGGCGGGGCTTAATTGTTTTCGTGTTAAGTAAAAAGACGCGGAGGAAGGCAGATAATATTTACGCTTAGACTAAAACGGTCGAATTGAATCTTTTTAGTTTGATTCTGCAGTTTTCTTAGGCGCTTGTAGTCCTTATTCAAATTTGTATTCTTATATGTGTAACTCGGTTGCTTGTTAAATCATTTATACCGGCACGATTAAGTTCAGTGACAAAGAGCAATTAAAATAACACACAGGCGTCGCGGGTGATTAAACAAGGAGTGTAATTAGTGCGGGAGTGGTTCACAGATTAACGCATATTGGTAATTTGCATTTATTTGTATTTCTCCATCACATCTTTGGTGGCATAAATAGAGCGAGAATAATTTAAATTGCATTAATTAGTGTCGAAAGAGTCAGTATCATTACATTTAGGGAACTTTAAATCAAACTATTCTTATTTACTTTACTGCGAGTGTTAAAACGCAGTAGTGAGTTTCATGTTTAAAAGCTTTGATTGGTCAGCGTTCGTAACTTGTAGCCAAGTTCGATAATTTAGTTAATCAGCGACAATTTGTCATTTCCTACATCTACTGGGGACTTTCCATACAGTGTATGTTACTACCACTCAAGGGGAATCCCCTCAAGCAAATTATAAACCAAACAATCAGTAATACATTCCTGACACTTTCTTGACCAAGGTTTCCACAACCTGTATTTGTGGGAGGGTCAACCTGTTGTCGTGGCTGTGAGATTTGTTGGTAAATGATAAGCGATTGCCTCGAGACTGAAAGGTCAAAAACACCCATAGTGTAGCACCAAAAAAAACAACATTTAGTTAGATAGGTTTAGCCGACGGAAAAACGACGAAGAGAGAGATTTGAAAAAAGGTGCCAAAGGCCACTCTTTCAAGGCGATCGGAAGTAGCTGGGAAGTCCCCTACCCATCGACCTTAATTACTTAGGTTAATTAGAGATAGGGTACAATGGTGTCACCTCCAAAAGGAGTCCGTGAAAAACGGGTGATTGCTTTTGATTTACCTACAGATCGATCGCTGATCACTAATTAACTCCATTTAATTAACTCCATTTGTTAAGTACACTTTGTGCGTTGGTTTATTAAATCGAACAAGTCTTTGAATACCAGCAGAATTACAGACGCTGTACTAAGACTCGAAACTTTGAAACTCAATTAATTATTGATCTAAGTCAGGAGCAGAGCTGTCCAATAAAACATCTGTGTGACATCTGAATCGGCGGAATTTAGATCGCGCCGATACCCGAAGTCGAAAACTACTACGAAAGCCACAGTGTATTTCTGAAAATCGTAACTTTTTTTATTAATTGTATTTGATTTCAAACCATCCGGGTTTTTTTATGCTCAATTTTTCTGATTCGACAGAAGAGGAGAGACGGAGTTTTTTGCCCGATCAAATTAATTATTAAAATAAATAATTACTTAAATTTTAATTATTGCGTTTTATTAACAACTTGCCTATTTCCTTGCTAAAGCTAATTGTACTATCGCACCAAACAAAGAATCGGGGAAACCACAACGTAGGGCCATTTACTTTCGATAATTGTGTCATAATTATATAATATCGAAAGTAGCTCAACACAGGACGAATTCCGACGGGTCACTCACCCTGTAATAACATCGGAGGGATTGCACTGTTAGAGTCGACGAGCGCAACGCAGGTAAAGGAACAGGCTGACCGTCCTCGGTCATAAATCTCAGTTGGAATTCCGTTGACCCATATTTATTATTTACTTATACATATAAATTATCTGTCTGTCTACTTATCAGTATTAATTGATAGCAGTAATCAGCGGGGCGCGCTACAATATTGATCGTTTACTTAACGTTTGTTGAATTTTTGATGACGATTTGCGTTTTTGAATTAGTTTCTAATCAAAACAATAAAGATTCTAAGTTGTCTCCTTTTTTTTGTCAGAGGTGATTAACTATGCAAATAACTATCGCACTTGCGGCCAAGCCACCGTTGGCTTATTGCTTTAGCCTTTGTTCAAATTGTTTACATTGTGTTTTTAAAGCCTTCGCTCGGGATAAATCAAACGGATAAAATTAGCAAAGTTTCGTTTGTAATAGCAGCACCAGCGCCAAGGTTTTATTGGGTTTACATACAGTGAGGAACAGCGGTTCCCGCCGCTTTTATGAGGTATTTACTGCAGTTTTATCGTTGATTAAATGGCCCAGGATATACTATTTCCCGCTGCGGTCCGACCCCGAAACTTGCCGAATGTAACCACCTAGTTTATTTTCCGGCCGCTCTCTTTTTTGTTCACCCCGGATTTATTGTGTTCGTTGGACGAACGAATGCGCGAATTTATTCGCGTTGCTCCTCCTCATTGTTTTGAACGCCCAAGTGAACGAATTCTCTATTTTTTTTAATTACTTTTGTTTTTATATGAATTTCTTTGAATGTATTGGATATATGCTTCCTCGTCAGTTTTTTTTTCTTTTTTTCATTGTGTGAATGTTGCTTTCAATATCACATCTTGAGTGAAAAAAAGTTAATGACTAAGGGGGAGGGGAGGTATAATCTATGAGAGATCGTTCACGTTACTGGCATGTCTATAGGGAATTCAATATCATACCCTTTTGCACGTACTCGTCAAACCCCATTTTAATTATAAATCCCTAATTCAACCGCAGCTGACAAGAGACCAAACTTTTGCTCGTCGAGGTTTTGGTATGCAATTAAAATGTGGCAGACTTCCTATTGTATCACGTAAGCGCGCAGTTATACACACAAAAATGGCACGAAATTAAAAACCTTCTCTTGTTCAAACATTCAAATTTAATTTCTACGGTATAATTAAAACTACGTTTTGCCATGTCCGGAGAGATGGGGGCTGCACGGAGACAATCCACTGCGAATAAGTAAGTAAGGCGTTTGCCCGGACACAGCTTGCAGTTATTCCCGTCTTCAAAACTTTCTAATTACTTTTGTTATTATCAGATACTTCCCGCCTCTGCTGCTAGCTGCTGCATTTTGATCTTATTTATTTATCTCATCAGACGAGTTACAAAGTCGACTCTCTCTCGTCTTAACACAATCCACTCGAGTCAATATTTGAGATCACGTCTCAAGATGAACAAAGAAATTTAATTATTTTTAATTTGCATTGGATTATACTCCAGAATGTTTAAAATCTTCCTTTTATATTAATTAAGTGAAAGGAAATTAATGTTTTTCTTCTTTAACAAAACTTTACGTTTGTTCCCTTTTTGGCATTTCGAGCTTATTATCTTCGTCTTCTTGTTTCTTTTCTTCTTTTTTTAAAATTCTCATCAAGTTTGAAATAAATTTTATTAATGGCTGATAAATTTATTCCATCCGCTAACTAGGTACCTCATTTCGTAGCGGCTAAATGCAGCGTGTAACAGAAAACGGCTCCTCTAATCAACGTACTACGACCGTTGTAGTTTACCTAAATAATTAGTTGAAATGAAATAAACTTTACTGCCGTCTACTAAGCCATCAAAAAGTTTCCAGTTACACGCTCATTTAAAAGAATAAATTCTGATGTTTAATTAAAAATTTCAGGCAGTAAATGAGAAATACTTTTCAGAGCACGAGCGCCCGGAAGACGGGGAGAGAAAGTCCGGGGGAGGGATTATTTGTTTTATACGAACTTTGCTTTTCGGGGATGCAATAGGATTAGAGTCAATAAAGATTATTAAAATTTCGCTGATCTTAGCTTTGTCTTATCTTTATTAAATCGATTCGTACTCGTTTCACGGCCGATTTCGCCCGCCGCTGAACGCTGAATATTTAAATGAAATTAAACTCGTTAAGGGCCTTCGTTTTAATTACACCCGCTTTGAAGTCGGTCGCTACTCCGGGGCGTGTAAATATTTTCTGTAATCGTTCCGCCGAACATTGCCAACGGATCATTGTTATACACGGGTATCGAAATCGACTCATTACGTAATCAATTTATATTAAAAGCTACGTTGCAGTTTAATCGAGCACAAAACAGATTGCATCCTCGATGCCCATGAATATATAACCGGCCATTCAATTAATTTGAGAACTGAGAACCTATGTTTAATAAACACGACATCAAAGCACTACGGGATTCATTATTAACGGCCAATGAAAACAATTTTGCAAATCGGACGTGTAACACGATATTTTTTATCAAGATCATCTACTTTTATGACTTTCAGTTTTCTAGAAACATTCATTTTATGTATTTTTTTAAAATAATTGAAACATTCTTTTTAAATTTTGTGATATCAAAATCACATTCTATTTTTATTCGAAAATAATTCTTTTAGAAAAAGGTCTGAAGATGATCCCATACTGACATTCTATTTTCATTCTAAAATACTTCTTTCAGAAAAAATCTAGATATAATTAGATAAGAACAAACAAGAGTGGCTTGCTAGCAATGTGCTGGAGGGTTTGATTTCTTTCCTCAGATGCAAGCCCAATATGAGAAATACAATTCTTTTATCTTGGATTGTGATTGGATTTACATCAGCTCCTTCATATTTCGTTGCCTATGTTTCACTTGACACTTGGCGAATATTTCACTAGGCGATTTTCGAAGAAGAAACAGCGATAATAAGTCGGTCGTGCCCAAAAAAAGAACCTCAAAGGGTATCTAGCATCCAAGAATTTTTCTAGCCTTACTTGATTATATAAAGAAGATATTTCGTAATTAATTGTAAAGGCCCGAATTTTTTTAAATTAAAATAATTTAAGGAAGAAAAATAGGAGCGCACAATTTTAAGTGTACTTTTTTTTTAATGGAAAAGTATTGCCTTCCAAAATTTTTCACTTTCGTAAACAAATTCCCAAGCATATTAATTAACACAGGGTGACCGAAAAATATTAGAAACGAACGTGCACTGGTGAGAATGCGACAACATTGCCAATTAAAATTGTGTAGCAGGAAATGTAGCCGCCGTAACTGTCACGAGTAATGTCCCACTACATTCCATCTGAACTGCTGTACAACATATATCTAAGGCGTCTGCTTCAAATTTATTTTATAATGCTATGCAGAGCAAACACAGTCCGAAAGCGAATGCACGCACATCGGAATTTCATAATACGTGCTGCATGTTAAAACTTAATATGTCAGACGTATGACGTATTGTGTATAATCTAAATCAGGCGTCGGCAACCTTTTTTGGCTGTGAGCCAAAATGTGACTGTTAAGAAAATGGTTCGGGTCAATGGGTATTTTCATTTTAAAACAGTCCGTTAGTGAAAAATAAGATAAATTTTATTGAAAAAACTATTACAATATAAATATGCTTTTAAACTCAAAACATTAGCGTTCTCTTCTTTATCAATGGCTCCCCTGATGCTGAATTTGTGACGTCAATTTAGTCAAGTCTGGTTCATACTTGGTCACCTTAAGACGAATACAAGTGTCTGAATTTTCAGTAGTTAATCTGCTCCGTATAATTTATTTTTATATATTATGCTTTGCGGAACTCAAGTGGGTCACTTGAAATTATTCAATGGGTCACTTGGTGACCCGCGGGTCATAGGTTGCCGACGCCTGATCTAAATGAAAGTTAAGGCTAATACAAATGGAAAGGCGAAACAGTACGTAGCACCGAGACATTCTATCTTTGAAACATGTATTTGCAGCCTAGGCTTTAAAAGCTGTGATAGCTACTTTAAAGGACTGACACTGTTTATTTTTGAATAGTATCATCTTGCGACCTTCATTTATAAAACATTTCTAATTATAATGAATAATGTAATTTTTTTATTGATTAATATATCGTACACGTCGCAGATAACGTCCGCTGTGAATAAAGCAGGCATAAAATTGTAAATTATTTACGAAATTATGTTGAAATGAAGTGTACAAGTATATATGTTATTGATCGGTATAAACATATGTAAATGCACGTCCGCTTTTGAAGACGATTTATTTACGTCAGTTCACAACATTAATTCGATTTAGGTTTTTACAAACGATTCCTGCGGAAGCGTCCGGTTACTAATTTTTGTAAAATTACTTTCTCGGTATTTGACTACCAAAACAGCAGCAGCGCCGAAATGAAAAAATCCGCCGGCGAGCCTTAGTTGTTTTAAGTTATTCTTTATGAATTATTTATGAAAAAGAAAGCACGAGGTAATCATTTTTATATGGTAATAAATCTTCCACCTCCATAAATTTAATTCTTACGTAGCGATTTTATTGTTCAAGGACCTTCACTTTTATTGCCGTTTTTTTTATTTTTCTTACGGTATTAGCGCGAGTAGTGATTTACGACGGATTATGGAAGCTAAGCCCAAATGAGGCACTAAATCGGATCTACTCAGGAACGGGTACTGTTTTTAACACACTGTATAGTAAATTTTGAAATAAAATAACTTCAGTCTTTTTATAGGAAACTTTCATACTTATTCATATTTGTTTTTCATTGACTCGTCGTGACAGTAACTTAAGGGATCCATTCTTCTACCCTAGGGGGTTATCATACATCTGAATTTCTCAGGACTTTTAAGAGTTTTGTTAAGAAAATATTTAAACGGGAAAATTGAACCGATAGTAATTAATACAACGTGATTGTGTACTTGACGGTTTATAGATAATTGAAAGCTGTACCAAGCGTTTCCGATAGAAGCTCATCGTTGTTCAGACATTGTTAGGAACAAGATTTTGAGGAGTTTAATTACCTGGACAACACGAACACCGTGCTATTACACAATACATGCGCATGTAAACGCAGTTGTAATCTACAAGTAAAAACAAATTAAGCCGGTTATCCATGTTCACAGCACGTAAGCAATACTTTCCAATTATTTCATATTAATCCACAAATACATAGAAGAAATAATTAAATATCTTGCTACTTTTTTTTAGCTTCTATTAGGAAGTGAAAGTAGCTACTGTCCCACCCTCCTACTGCTAGATCTTTACAAAAAAAAAATCTTTTCAATTTATAGAAAAGTCCAAGATTCTATTTTTGTTCTTTTTAAAATTTCGTGCTATTTAAACAAAAATAGTAGCACTTACCTGTAAATTGGTTTGGTCTGTTTATCCCTAAACCATAGTACCATATACACTCTGTCCCCGCTAAGGTAAGGCTCCACATCGCAAGGGAGTGAAGCACTCTTATCCAAGACGGCGTCGACGGACGCATGCCCAACTGCAACCAAACCAAACAAGAAGACATCAGACTCGACTGCTGTGCATCCACGTCAGAAATCTCAATTTAACAAATTTAAATTCAGCGGAACATCAATTCGATTAAGGACGCTCGAATCCATTTTTCCAGTCATTGATTACGTGACGACTTACCCGCACTGCGACAAACATCCTCAAATTGACGAATTTATATTCTCATTAGCCACATATTCATTATAAGTCGCGGAACGCCGCCGGCTCCTTTGTAATAATACGCATGTAAAAGCTGAATAAACGTTGCTCTTCAACAACCCCTACTATGACTGCCATTACGCCCTATATATTATGCTTTAATTGCGTCGACGAAATGATGCATCCATTCGGATCCAGTTTAAAACAATTCCCGGCTAATTCCCGGACGTCGAATTAAAGAAGGAATAAAGACGATCTTTTGTCATCGCTTCCAGACTGCATTGTAACAGGAAATTGCGCGAGATATTGCGAAATACAATGGCGTCGTAATTAGTCGAGCCAGTCAAAGATTGTGTCGTTTTCAAGCAAAGTTTTCACAAGAAATGAAGAAATAACAGCTGTGTATCTTCAAGATACATCACAAGTCTATTCTTGTCATAATTAAAGCCAAATAATGATTCAATACAATTTGAAGTGTTTCACTAAGACGAAAATATTTTTTGTCGAGTTAAAAAGCTTTTTACTTTACATTGAAGTGGTTTGTTTCATGTATACAACCGGAAAAGTGAAAGATAATTCGTCCGGAAAGATTTATGCATTACCCTCCTTTGATTTCAAACAAACGCATTTGTTTAACAAGTTTTCATCCGTAATCCTGCGACACGCAAATGGTGCTTTTAAGGCCCGACAGAAAATAAGAAAAATGTATTCATTTTTTTCATTTCCAGTCGCTTGTTGTGGCAGATAACCTTCGGGGCGAGTATCATTGAACTTTTATCAGATTTCTCGAAAGGGAAAGAAGCCCTTGACTTTATGCTTTTTATTCGCGAGAAAGTTACCGTCTCCATTCTTGAGAATATTACGCGAGCACCTAAGGCGTCTTTGGGCGTAATAAAATATTTTTTGCCGCCGTTAAAGGTACGCGACGTTTTTCCTCCTCGAAAGCTCCCCCGGACGTTCGCCCGTACAAAACATTCTTTTATACAAAAAAAAAATATTTAATTCAAATGCAAGGAAACGTAATTTAAACAGCGCTTGCTGTCACATCGGATTTAATACTTCTCTTTCTTTATACGAAAATAAATAACAACAACGTAAATGAAAATCTAAAAAAATATACTTTTCGTTCGTGTAGGAGTTTCATTTTCAAACAATACTTTATACAAACTGACCCAGAAATGTCAAATGCAAGAATCAGTGTACTGAGTTTAAAAATAAGAGTGTTCTACTCTTCTCAGAAGCAAAGCATTGCACCCTTACCCTGCACACAGCACTTAACAGCTATCAGACTAAAAAGCCATTTAAAAATATATTTGATAATGATTGTATGAGTCAAGCAAAGAAATTATTGCATTTGCATTCCACATCAAAAACTTTAATGATCGTGTGGTATATTAATTGTCTCTAGTCGATGCAAATAAATAATAAATGACTTCGCAACATAATATTTTTCGAACCCAGATAAAAATTTGGCATTCTTCCTCATATTACGAAGCAGAGAAGTGGAATCGTCGAAAACTCACGTCAGAAATTCTCGCAGTGGGACCTCCTGCACGTCTAAAGCATGATCATCATCATCAGAGCTTTGGCGTTTGAACGTGCATAATTTAGGCGTACACGACGGCACAAACAACAACGAACGCGTTTAATCAACGTATTAAGCCTTCCAGTTCAAAATGATTCATTAAATAATTTAGAGTCGCCCACATTGTAGGAGGAAGATCTGTTATTATTTCCCTAGAAATTAATTAAATTCAGGAAGCCTGTCATATAATAACGTACCTTGAAAAAGTTGCTCAAAACGGGAAATTCTAAGAAAATCTAAAGATCTATGTAAAATACGAAAGAAATAAGCAATAAATTGAATCAGTTTGCATACCCAGAGTCTGTGAATAGTCTGGCTGGGTCATAATTGGCAAGAAAAGAGCTGCTCAAAACTATGGGAAAAATTGAGAGGGGCATCAAGGAAAGTATGATAAGATATCGAGGGCGTCATATCAGAAGGGCGTATCAGCATAGGATTATAATGGCGCTTACGCCCTTCTAATATGACGCCCTCGTTATGTTAGATCTAAATTTATAAAAACAAGAATCAACAGAGAAAAGATTTTCAAAGGTTGATTAGATTGGAAGAAAAAGCTTTGCAAAACGGAAGGGAATTGTTTGCTCATATCATAATCATAGAAAATTAGTTTTCCTGTTATTCTTTGCAGTTGAGCTAAAGACGTATTATTATTTTTGCCACATGAAGCACAATATCCAAGACAAAGCTAAAAGGAAGGAGTCAAAGAATATTTAAAAAGACTCTATTTTATTCCCCTTCGATTCCAAAAAGAAGGAAAGCCTTTTAGTCTTTTCTACCTCAACAAAATACTATGCTGATCCGAAAAAGCCTCGACAGTGTTCCCAAATTGTCTAGGTTTTGCAGTTGACCGTTCGCAAGAATCACAGGAGATTTTAATTTAAACTCACCTGTACCCTGCTGGTAGTGATGCAAGTACACAAACAGCTACAGTAAACAACTGCTTTAATTACACACACCATTACCTGGATTTTTAGATAAACCAGGCCCTGGCAGGGCAGTGGTAATATTCCCTAATCTCGTTTAGCATTGCACTAATGAATATTCCGACCCCGTCGATTATGAGTTTCCTTAGCAGAACTCCGATGCCTCAACACGGCATCACCAAAATTAAAAGAGTAATGAGAGGCTTCGACAATGCTAAACAGGGTGACGCGAGATGATCGCGGATGCCGTCAGCTCCGACCAATTAGAAACCGTCATTATCGAACATGCCCATAATAGGACATGTCACGTGACGATAAAGTTATCAGGGTTACCACAATAAATTCTAAGGGCCAGTTTCATAATGGAACTTATAGGAGACTTTAAAATTAAAGTCACATTCTAATGTGTAAACAAATGAGTTTTCATATTTGTTTTGACATCCGAAAGTGACTTTAATTTAAAGTCTCCTTTAAATTTCATTATGAAACTGGCCCTAAGCTGAGTAAACTTCGCGAATATTGCCAACCTATTCATTACGCCATTTTGGACTGTAACAGACGTTATTTCTCATTGCCTTCGGTTATGGAACATTTGTATGAACTTTATGGGGTGAAATTCTTTTCGTTTCTTTTTCTCTTGTTTTAAAGCTCTACAATGCAAAGTGACGTTTGATTAGCTCATCTATTGTTACGGTTGAAAAATTCATTTAAGTTATTCATAGTTTTTCCGAACGCCCGGAATCAGTCAGTGTCGTGAGTTGATACTGTATGCGTATCGCCTTGTTAAGTGGAGAAACTAGTTACTTCTACGTCATATATAACTACCGATAAACATCTGAAATAGTGCGTAATATGACTGTAAGTCACTGTTAAGATTTACATTAAATTACTACAATATTAACTTTTCGTGAGTGCCTAATTTCGATAAATTGTTTTACTAATCCGAATCGTGTTTGCCCCACATTGACACCTTTCTCCCAATATAAAGAGCTTCGATGAAAAACGAACAGATAAAATACCTGTATTTTATACAGCAAATTATATAATTCCTAATTATATTCCACGAAATAATTGAATTATGTATTCAAATACAGTTATTACTCGCCAACAAAAACAGAAAATCGTTACATGCAACGGTAAAAGCAAATCAAGTAATGCAAGTGTAACAAAGATAATTAAGGGAAATAATAGTTACAGAGGTATAATCAGCGATAAAGAGAAATGCGAATTAAAAGACATCATCAGTTCTTTGAGAGTGAAACTGTCTTCTTCAGAAAATCAAATAGAAAAAAGTCACGCGCAAAATGATGCACTTCTCAAACAAATACATATGCTTAATCAACAAAATCGGCAGAAAGAAACTATTATTTCTGAATTAAAATCAATAATCGATAAATTAACTCAAAATGTTTCAAATAAAACATTATGTGATTCTCATACACAGACAGATCTTAGCGAATTAAAATCAAGCCATTCTCAAACTTACTCCACAAATTTCAGTGTTTCTACCGGGAAAGCTGCACCAATCGTTACTCCTAATGAAAACCATGAAGCCACGATAGAGTCGGATACATTGCAAAAATTGAAATCTAAAGTTTATTTGTTTGCCGATAGCCATGGACGTAACGGCTACTATAATTTGAGGAAAAATTTACCTCATAGTGTCACGACCCTTAAAAGTTTAGAGGGTCGCTGGGGGGTTGCTCAGAGGGAGCACTCGCTAATTGATTGCGGAGGTACCTTAAGGACGTCAGAGTTAATAAAATGCATACGTACCAATGTATCAGTTTATAGAGTGAAACCAACTACTTCAGCTTCTTCAGCAGGCAGGATAGAAATTCCCCTTGTTTGAGACCGACCGCTGGACGCCCCGTACCAAGTCCGGAGACCCAGGAACTGACCACTATCACTCCGTGTCCACGCTGAGTCTTGGATTGCCCCCCTGGACTGCGTCCCGCGTGCCTCGCTACACTCCCTTTTATTAATCCTGCCTGCTGAAGTCAGCGATTCCTTCTCCTATCGTTTACATGATTATTTATAATAATAAAAACAAACCCCGGTAAATTAAATAATCCACCTTAGTATCATTTGTGGCAATAGTAACTTTGAACCAACAAATTTCTTTAAACCAAATGCTAAACTGAACGAAGTTATCTCAAATATACCAGCCATGACTAATCATCTAACAAAGCAGGATTACATCATCATCATTGGAGGCATAAATGACATCTTAACGTGTAGTAACATCTCTACGAATGTATTCTTAAGAACGTTGAGACAACTGCGACATACAAATGTTATTTTGTCTCAATACAGTACCATCAGCGACGATCCATTCTTAATGACATAATATATAAACACCAATTTAGAAATATACAACACCATGTTTGGTCATAGAAGTCATTCATACTTTATCAGCTCCAATGGTATCCTTCGATCCACAGATTTCACTGCACGAGGACTTCATTTGAATTCAAACGGAAAATTAAAACTATTTAATTATATTGCGAAACTTATAACTGGGAATGGTAACATAAAATTTTCATCGGTCAATCCTCTGGATACATCGAAACATTCTGTGAACTTGATAGTCAATAATGATACTACCGAAATTTTTGTAAATAAAACTATTGCTACCCATGAGTTAACGCCGAACAGCAACACCAACAACACCAGAAGAAATCAATCCAGTGCAGTACCTCCTTTAGTGAAGATACAATTCAAATGCGACAACTTTTTTTAGATCAAATAACGGACTAACAATTTTTAGTCTTAATATACAGGGTCTCGGTTCGAAATTAAATGAATTAGAAATATTATTAAATGATATTAATCCGGACGTTGTATGCTTATGTGAGTATTTTCTTTCTAGCGAGAATATAATGGCAGCTACTTTGTTAAACTTTAAATTATGCGCTCATTATTGCCGCTCGAATTTTAAATGTGATGGTGTCTGTATTTATGTAAAGTCTTTATATGAAAGTGTGTCAGTTATCGATGTTCAAAATATGTGCTCTGAAAAAGACTTTGAAATATGTGCTATAAAATTATTAATTTCTAACAAATGTTTTACAATTTTAAGTATATATTGATCTCCCAGTGGCTCACTTGATGTTTTTATATCGTCTTTACAAGATATTCTTGTGGGTATAGGGAAAAGCAAGTCACACATAATCATATGCGGTTATTTTAATGTTAACTTTTTATTTACAGTTGGTTCTTGTCCGATGTATCTATCACAAATTTGTATCACAAAATCTTTTAAGCGGACACTAAATTGCGCACTATACACTTAACGTTTCGCAGTCGTTCGACAGCTTCGTCATCTTTTTAGAACAATCACACGCCAAAAACGATATTATCAATTTATTACTTGAATATAATATTAAGCAAGGTATTTTTGTTCCAACAAGAGTTATGTGTCATTCCGCCACCTTGATTGATAACATTTTTCCTAATGAAACAATATTGCCAGATATAGCGAGTGTGACCGGCACACATCTGTCTGACCATTCATTTCTTTTATTAGATGTATTAATTTCACCAGAGAATATTACTCATCAACGGTTCTGTAGATCATTCTCAGAAGCTAATATCGAACAATTTCAGAATCTACTGAAGAATGAAAATTGGCAAGATATGTACGAAGCAGTTGGTTTCCAAAATAAATTTTCTTGCTTTTATAATCGGTTCCTAATGTACTTCAATTCCGCTTTCCCCGTCCGTAATTTAAAAAAGAAAAATGGATGCCGTCAACCATGGTGTAATGATGAATTGAGAAACCTTTCAAATTTACTAAAAGAGTTAAGTGAAATATGCAAATTCTGTAAAACTGATGCGTTGAAGGACAGACTGAGCTATGTCAGAAAAGTATACAAACGGGGAATAGAGAACGCAAAAATGCAACACCACAACAAACAAATTACAACGTCAAATAACATGTCAAAAACTTGTTGGAATATAATCAATAATGCATCAGGCAAAGTTTCATTTGGAATACCCAAAGAACTATATGTTAATAAGGTTGCTATAAAAGATACCCTTCAAATTGCTAACACTTTTAACGAAGCATTTTTAGCTACACCCACAACTCAAATATTACATCGCGAAATTAGTAAGTCTCAAACAAGTAGACTCTCCATCTTTTTATATCCTACAATGCCTGCAGAAATTTCAAAAACTATCAATAAATTTTCTACTCAAAAGTCGTGCGGCTCAGATAATGTTCCCGGTTTTGTATTAGGTAGAGTTAATAAACTCATATCAGCACCACTGTCATATCTCATTAATTTATCATTTGAAGGACATTTTCCCAGCTTATTGAAGAATTCCAAAATAATTCCTCTTTACAAAAACAAAGGCGAAACATCTAACTGTGCCAATTATCGACCTATAGCATTACAGTGTTCCACTGCGAAAATATTTGAGGCTGCTTTTTGCGACCGATTAGTAAATTTTTTGGAAAGAAACAACCTTCTTACTCCATATCAATATGGTTTTCGGAAAGGCCGCTCTACAAACGCCGCAATATCTGATGCACTGGATTTTATTTTGGACTCCTTTAATAATAAAAATAAAGTTTCCGCAATATTTTTTGAAATGTCAAAAGCATTTGACATCGTAGATCATTCGTTACTATTAACTAAACTAAGGCCCGATTTATTCACCTCCAAGTAAATTTATCTGGTGATTTATTCCTATAGTAACTATTGTGATCACAATTGTTTTGTTGAGTCATCCGCGTACAGAATGACTTTACTTGGAGTCGAGAGTGTATGAACTATCTCATTAATAAAAATAAGAAATAATAGTGAGCCTAGTAACGAACCCTGAGGTACTCCCGTTGGATTTTGCTTTAGTGAGGATTGCACATTGTCGATTTGTACATAGTTGGTTCGGTCGTTTAAGTACTCTGTGATCCAACAGAGTGCAGGTCCGTGGACACCAATGTCATTTAGGCCCGATTTATTCACCTCCAAGTAAATTTATCTGGTGATTTATTCCAATTGTGATCACTATTGTGATTACAATAGTATCACTATTGTGATTACAATTGTTACTATAGGTAACAATTAAAGTCATTCTGTACGCGGATGACTCAACAATGTTGACCGCAGCTAAGGACCTGGAAACGCTAATTTATAATTCTAACAACATCGTCAATGAAATGTACAATTACTGCTGTGAGAACACTCTAGTCTTGAATCCATTCAAAACAAATTTTATCAATTTTGTCACAAAAAATGTCAGTGTCAATAGTAGTTTATTAATTAGATTACAAGGCAAATCAATTGAACAAGTACACAACACTAAATTCCTTGGTATCTATATGGACGAAAAGTTAACTTGGAACAAGCACATCGAATATTTATGTGCCAAAATGAGTTCGGTTTGCTACATATTAAAAGGATAAGTAAGTTTAAATGTTCTGCGGCTGGCCTACTTCGGCCTTTTTCAATCTATAATTTCATATGAAATTGTATTCTGGGGATGTTCTTCCATTGTAAACATGCAAAAATTATTTACAATTCAGAAAAAAGCCGTCCGTATTATTTGTGGTGAAACTCATAAAACCCATTGTAAACCACTATTTTCTAAAACAAGAATATTGACTTTACCTTCTTTATATATCCTTCATTTGTGCCCGGTTGCACCAACTTTTTAAGCAGAGCTTAAATTTAAGTGGTGTTTAGACTATGACATTATTTATAGATTTAACAAAATGTTAGTCACATTCTAATTGATACTTAAGTTGAAGTTTAAATGTCAATCAGAATGTATTTGACATTATACTGACCATACCTAAATGTCCATTCTAAACATAACTTAAATTTAAGCTCTGCTTAAAATGTTGGTGCAACCGGGCATTGGTGACCTATGTAAGACAAAATTTTACAAAATTCCCAACCAACTGCTCTATACATAATTATGAAACGCGAATAAGCAATGATTTACACACACCATATAATCGATTGTCAATATGTTGTGCCGGTCCCCTGCACGCTGGCACAATATTTTACAATAAACTTTCTCCAAAAGTTAAATGCTCTGATGACTTAAACACCTTTAAACGATCTGTAAAGACATTCTTGCTGGAACAACAATACTATACACAAGAATACTTAGACAATCAGTAAATACTGTGATATATTATTTTAATTTTATTTTGATTATATTTTTACCACTACTTTTCTTATGACATATTCTCTTACCCAGTAAGTATGTTCTTATGTACAAAGCAGAGGTGATTAATAAAATATATTATTATTATCAACGACCTACGTGCCGGTCGCCATATTTCTCAATATTTCACAATATTGCATCAGCTAGACCATATGCTGTTATTTAGTCTTACAGTAGATCTCCATTTCACTCTGTCGCCCGGCTAAATCTGATTTCATTCGTAACGACTTCCGTCGTAGCGATTAGTGGGAAAGTACGCCGTTCTCGTTCTCGCGGTCAGACTTGCATTAACACTCGAGCCGTGTGTATAGTTTATTTGTGTCTTCAATCTTTGAGTTTCTTTCATGGAGTTTTGTGATTGAAACCTGAAACGAAATCTTCTCCGAGATCTGTTAAAGCACGCCGAAAGATTTTCAAGCTTGTTAAACAGCTTTTCGAAAGCCTGTCGTCGAAACAAGGAACAGGTATGTCTAGTGACCATTTTGTGCAATTGTGCTGATTCGTAACGCGCATCTTTCTTCTATTAGGCTTTTAGTGGTAGTTTTACCCATCAAAGAAAACCCTTAGTCAAACCTTTTTTTGGGTGAAGGAAAAGGCCGGAATCGGTATTTGGAACTAGTTGAATCCCGGCAACACGGCTCACCCCCCTCCCACCGCTGTGAAAGTGAACCTGACCCCTTGACTCGACGTCACTTGATAACGTAACATCGGCGTTGAAGTACGTGACTGACTGCACTTACCTTCGTTGGAGGGCGCTCCCTTACTCTTGACAGCTGACTGTCATTATGTCGGATCCTGGTACAAGGTCGGAATTACTTTAATTATTTTTAATTACTCTTTTGGGTTGATTCACCTTTCCGCGGCGCGCGGCGTTGTAATTTTTATTCTTTATTTTATTTTAATCGCCTTAAGCGATATTTTTTGTAAACGCGGAACAGATCTGTTGATCGGATATCTAACTTGTTGTTTACTTAATTACATTTCGTGATTCTTCCCATTGGGACTCCTTCTGGGTCAAGCACGAATACTTGTAAATTATTTTTCTTACTCGTTAACTATTTTTGAGCATTTTAAACAAAAACAACTGTGCTCAGCTGGTGCTTTTTATTTTATTCACTTCACCCACCTTTTGCTGTGGGGTTTCGTCGAACCCTCCCTTCTCCAAGAGCTTTGCCGAGCGGTGCTGGAGAAACGTCAATTACTCGCACAATTTGCTGGCCTTCAAGTAGGTAGCACTATCACAACTATGCACCAAGTAGACTACGTCCATAATTCGGCGGAAATATTCAAATAAATTTAATAGATAAATTTAGTAAAAATAATAATTTGTGGTGATGAATTATTTGCAAATTTCAAACAATGACTGGACAACATTTAGAAAACATTGTGAAATGTGAAAAATTAAAATTTTGTGTGATTTGCAGGTAATTTGCGTTTTAAAATTATTTTATAATTAACACCAACCGAGAGTATTTCCGAGGTAAACAAGTACATCTTATTTTCTTCTACCTACTCAATAAAGAGCTGTAGAAAACTGGCGATCGTTATGTGATATAAAATTATTTCAAAAGCATTTTATTAACTTCTACCCCACAAAAATGTTAATTAGATTTGTTTGAAACGCTAAATTGAAAAGTGGGACGCCGTAACTGTTTCTAAGGTAACCGCTTTTAATTTACTTTCAGTATACTCGACATTATTTGTCCTTTTTTGTGTAGCGATTTTACCGCAGCTTTTTAATAAACATTCATTTCTGAACGAGACGAAGATTGCCCGAAACATTTTAAGGTAATTAATTAATTTTAAAATTATACGATGCAGAGAGGATTCCTCGGAGTATGAATGAGGGGTGGAAAAAAGGACGTGCCCACGTGGGAGAAAAAGCGCCGGATCTGGGTGATCGATTTGCACCCCACCGTCGAAACAGTATCAGTCGAAGGAAGGCGTAATTTCGAGCCGAAACGGATTTTCAGCGGTTTCGTTCTACCCCCTTCCTTTCTCGAGATTGCAGGATATACTCGTGCTGACTTATTGGTTGACAGCTGTTTGCAGTGGCATTCCTGAAGCACATTCCTTTTGTTCACTCTACAGTGTTATTTGTTGCGAAATGTGTATCGACCTTGCGGTGCACTCACATATTACATTACAGCGGGGGTTTTTGAAACGTTCGTTGGTCGGCGAAACGTGGAAAATATGATTTTGCGATTTTTCGAACGTATTGTATTAAGTGTGATGCAGACATCAAAGGTATTTTCTTTTCAGTTCGAAAATAATTCGTTCCATATGAGCTGCGCTTATTCTTTTGGAAGAATTCAAAGAATGTTTTTTTCACGCATTCTCCCACGCAATCCTACGAAATAGTTTATCAAACCTATCTCTTCACACAATTATGAAATTCAGATTTATTCATAATTGAGATCAGAACAACGTCGCTCAGTAATTAGTGAGGCACCTTTATAGACTCTTCCGATACTATTTAAACTCACTCTTTTTATTTGTTTTAAGCCAGATTTTACAATCGTCGAATAAGGATTATTCTTAGAATAACGTGACGTAGGTGTGACGTATATATGGAGAAACGTTAAAGCATATTCAGGGAACAGTTATTCCGTCCTTATTCCACGATTGTAAAACTGGGCCTTAATGTGATAAATGAGTAAAAAAGAAATCCTCCTTAAATAGTAAGTTAATGATAAAAAAATACAACACTTTCAAGTCTAGAATACAAATATCTATTTTTCTTTATATCACAAACTCTTTTAAACGGACACTAAAAGAGTTTGTGATACAATTTTCATCGGACAAGAACCAGCTTTAATTATTTTTCTTTAATTGAGAGTATTTCTTTATAAACCAAAATGTATCACATTTTTCTTGAGAGACCCAACAATGGAAACTGTAACAGAGGCCTCATTTGCAATCTATTTAGCATATCTATCTTTTTTTTTTGTTTTTATTGACTTCCATGAGAAGAGCTTTCGTAAATTAAAATT
Organism: Dorcus hopei; assembly: GCA_033060865.1. Classification (NCBI taxonomy): domain Eukaryota; kingdom Metazoa; phylum Arthropoda; class Insecta; order Coleoptera; family Lucanidae; genus Dorcus; species Dorcus hopei. Next base: position 44,438,860 of record CM065426.1, on the reverse strand, counting down.
TAAACCCCGCCCTCTACATACAAACCATTTAATGCTTGATCTTTCATTGGAAGTTGGGGCGTATAACCACCTTCTTACTGAGTACCGTTTTAAAAGATTCACACCTATCGATTCTCTGAAGTTTAGGAACGGGTGGAGACAAGACACAAATGGGTTTTGGCTTTGGAACGTAAGCTTCCTCAAAAAAGAAAAAACAAGGAAATTAGAACGCCACCAATGCAAGAATTGCAAAAATCAGTCAGGCAAAGCTGTACGCAAACAATTACGTAAGTATGAATCTTTGGGAAATGTTAAGGCAGGAATACGCAAATTCCGAGTAACACGCTTTCAGTTCTCTATGAGTCATATGCCAAGGCATATTTACATAACTCTCCTGGAAAACGTTCTTGGATGGAACCCCTTTAAATAGACGACGAGCTGATCATTGGTTCATTAATGTGATAGCTAATCAAATGGGAAGTGCTCCTTTTTGTTTTATTGTGTAAGTGACCAAACCATGTAAGTTTCCCTTAATTATTTTATCAATCTATGACCCTCATTTATGTTACCGCATAATGTGTCCGTAACAGTACTTTCACAAATAGATCGGCGATGAAACGAAGAAACGAAACTTCAGTCTCAAAATTCGTAAGCTACTAAAAAGGAATGTAAATTTCTTGGATAAGTGCATTCGGGAATTGAAATTTCAGCCCCGCCCCTTGGAACGTCCTATTTACCGAGTCACATCTTTCACTGGCAGGTGAAAACTCCACGGCGATTCAATTAAAAGATGTACACCAATCGCAGTGGATTTAATTGAATGTAAACATTAGTTGTTTTATTCCATTGTTGAAACATACATAATTGGCTACCTTAAGTACCTCCCACTTACTTAGTCGTTGATTTTTGTACGGTTGAGAGTTATAATCGAACGTAAACGCCTCCCTCTCCCCTCTCTTTTACTTGTTTTAACCCATAGCTGCAACATAATTGGCTGTCTTAAGTACCGCCCACTTACTGAGTCGTTTATTTTGATACGGTTCGATAGAATAGTTCTTACTTGTGTATTAGGTTTAGTATGATAGGCACTGGCTTCTAATACGTCATGAAGTAACTGCAATCTAATTGGAGGTTTTTAATAGGTGGTAAATGCAAGCAGAGAATAGAATGTACTGTAATGTTACACTAGTACTGGTGTACTGGTGTAACATGAACGTTATTATTGTGCAATAACTTGTCTGACCACAGTAATAACGTACACATCGTAATGCGGCCGACGTGCCAATTTATCAATGAAAATGAATTATATGTACGTGCCCGGATGAACTAAGTCTATTTGGCGCGGGACGCGCAAAGGGGCAGAGCCTCTGAAGTGAGGTCTGGCGCTATTGTGCGAAGACTCTTCACGGTAATTGCTCGGAACGTTGTCTTCTTTGTATTCCCTCGATTGCCCAATTCCTGAATGCAATAGATTGAATAGGCCCTACTAAGTGTTCTATTTACTACCGAATTGTTCAAGTGGTGCGCCGATCTCGGGTTTTGTGATTTTAAATAGTTGTTACTCGCCGAATTGCCACTCGTAATCGCCGTGTTTATCTAAACGACCTCTCTTCGGAAGGAATCTCGCCAGATTTAATCTTTAGAATGTATTATTGGATTAGGTGCGCGGATAAAATAGTTTGTCGCGCTTGAAAACATAAATCTTCCTGTCAGTGCAATAAATATTGCACGATTTAAATTGCGAAATTTAGAAAACGTTTTCTTGCCTTCGTTTAGAATTTCATGTTTTCCTTTTTCTATAAACGAACAGTTTTGATGAGGCCCTCGAACAATCTTACAAATATGCTCATGCGTGTGTCGAGGCCCATAAGCATAAGACATTGAAAGGTCCTTGACGAACGAGGAAAAATATATATATTCAATGCCTGTAACAATGAACATTTATTTAGCTGTCTATAACTGATACCTATTTCAATATTGCATGTAACTTGAATTATAAATTCGTGCAAAACTTCTGCGAAATATTTTCCCCGGAAAAACAAAGAACCAATTCAAATAGAAACATTTGAAATAGGAATGTGGTACGTGTTAGATTCAATCCAATTACATACGAGAATTGAAAATGTATCACGCATACCAATCCCCGTTAGTTTAACCGAGATATACAAGACAAGAAAACTGTAATTGCTGCAACGTTAAGTAATATCATGAACAATTAAGTTTTATTAACGCTCGATTTAATTATGCGCATTTTAAGTAGGGTTTTTATGCAATACACCCGACTTTCCATAAGATAAAGTTTGGCCATGAGTAGTATCGACTTTTATTAACCATTTAAGGATCCCTCGTACTCTCTCCTGTTTTTTATAGACATTACGAAGCAATTATGTTTCAAACTTCATCAATGAATTTTTATTATAAAATCACGAGGTATTAATGTTTTCAACATCTACACCACTGGGAATAAATCGTTGTTGAAAAAAGACAGAAGAACTGAAGCATTTTTATTTGAATTACATACTTTTAAATTTTCAAATACGTACATGGTGGTTGACTTCGAGTGCTACAACTGGCAAAGGATTCCTATCCCTATATTTTGTATTTCATAAATGAACTCATGCACGTGTTTTAGTATCTAATTAGCAAACGTAATGAAGCGTATTTTCTTAATTGAAATTAGATTCGGTTCTTAAGACGACGAAATGAGAGTCGAGGAGCGACGACCGGTGCCCGGATAGGAATCAATCTGTCGGCTTCCGTGCCTTTCCGCTGGAGGCAAACGGCGTAATTAACTAACTCGGTTACAATAATTAAATTTATAGTAAGGAATATACCAAAAATAGCTTTCGGCGCTCCACGCTTTGCGGAAATTACAGAGTCGGTTGGTTAGCCCGGGACGCTTAAATGAAACCTCCACGAGCCTCTCGGTCTCAAATATTAATATTTAACAAAAATATTTTGTTCGCTCAGCCCAGAGGCACACCGCGAATTCTCGTGTATGAACTGTCTTTACGATCTCCAAATTTGATACTTATAAATACACACTCCTGTTTGGTTTTGGAGGAAATTTGCTGTGCTCGAGTTTTCCCCCCGTGCCTCCGCCAAAAATTAATTGAGTTACATAGATACTAAAATCTCTCATTATAAAAGAATAACAATCTTTTTTTTTATTAAATAACAATATCACAATAAACTACAATCAATGTAGAGATAGAAATTGTTAGGAGAGAAACCAGACAGACATAAAATAGAACCATAAAAGAACATATTTAAAATTTATAAAATTTGCCCTGAGTATGAGTGTGGCCCCAAAGTACTTTGATACAAGAATTAAGAAAATAGTTTGCTCTGGCTTTATTTAAACTAAACTTACTTCATAATTTATTCAAAATTTGCTTTACTAGGTTTCAACTTTTCGACCACAGTTTATGTATTTAAATCATTATACCACCAAGTTGATTCTGGTTGCTTCTCACTTTTAACTCTCGAATTTTAATTACTTCCTTTACAATTCTTAGATTTTGCAATTTCTTTTAGTGTTTGCGTTTAAAAAGGAGTAATTAAACTTAAGAACTTAAAATTGCATGTGGATAAGCGCGCTGAATACATATAGGGATGGAAGTAATTTAGCGTGTTATCTATTTATTCTCAATTCGCAGCCATTACACGGTCGCTGGATACGTTTATCATTTCTGTTTACTCGTGGTCTGTGTACATTTAAAATGTACATTATAGTTCTGATTTCCATTTTGATTCGTGCGCACACGACCGCAATATTATGACATGTCCTGATGAATGTGTAATGAAATTATTAAAGTGCCGCATTCCAGATACATCTGTGACAGCATAAATCAAACTCTACGAGCACCGGACACCATAAACAGGCGGAAGCAACCGTCCACAAGTTGCCTATCAATAGAAAACGTATCCCTGATTGTTCCATGGGCGCGGGAATTGCAAACGGAAAGAAGGCAGATGTGGCACGAGGTGAGGAGCCGCAGAATTATGTAGATTTTTTCGACGATGTCACAATGCAAGGGAAAGTTTTCCTGTGCAAATATTTACGCTTTTTGTCCTAAATAAACGTTAGATTTATATGTCGGTGCGGACGTGAAATTTTCCTGTTTACCGCCGCAGCTGAATGTCCTCGGTTCTGCGAATCGAACGTAAACAAAGTTCCAATAATATCAACAAACTCCGAGTTCCATTAATGCTTATCATGATGATATATTGTGGTATTTTCTTGTCGCAGAGAGAAAAAAAGAGGAACAAAGAATCCTCTGGCATCATTAATTGACTCCGGATGCAAAAGAAAAATACGCCCGGACGTGCAACCTACGATATGTTTCTTATAACAGTTTCAAAATTTCGGGAAAACAAAGTGCGCCGACCTTTTGCTTATAAAAGTCATTTCATATTTTGCGACGAATCTAGAAGTTCTAGAATTTTTTCTGCGAATTTCTTCCTTTTACAACCAGGTGACATTTATAGATTCTTTAACTTTAAATATTTAAAAGCAAGAGTAAATTCTAGACATACATTCATGGTTTATTGATCTTAAGTAAAGAAATAATATACTGCTCTTAAAACTGAATAACAGAAAACAACTTAATAGAGAGAAGACTGAAAAATTTAGGACGAGGAAAGCAGTCAGGCAAGGTGGTATACTTAATCCTCTCCTGTTTCCTTTTTTTTTTTTTGGTAGTAAAGAAATCGTAAAAATGTACAATATACCTACAGTCGAAAAATACAGGACATGGCTTTCGCTGACATTTTCTTAGTTATGATGAAGAGTGAGGAAAATATACAAGCTCTAAATTTCTGAAGTGACATATTCAAAAAACGTGACATGGACATAATTTGCAAGAAGACTAAAATTGTGGTCGTATGTAGATAAAAGAACGAACGTAACTCTGAACAATAACATCGAGGCCTGAATTCCAAAACTAAGGAAAATTTGAAACCAACAGGAAATCTGCAGAAACGACTAAAAAGAACTATAAAATTAAACCGGGGTAGATTATAGAAAAGCTTTAAATAAGAAGGTAAGTTATGACATGCATTTTTGGTTCGAGCTTGTTAATTTCGGAAATAAATTGTCCCTTAACTTGTAACTGCGTACAACATTAAGCAAGAAGCATTTTAAAAATGACCTTTGGAATAATCAAAATGTTGATGTTATATCGAAATACATTAAAACTGTTTGGAAGAATTTACTATTTTAATTCATGCTGTAGGGAAAAGAGAGAACATATTATGACACTATTGTAATATCTGCAAAGAAATACCCTGGCAGGAAATAAAATTTAAAAAACAGTGAGGAATGTTGAGGATGACTGTATAATGTAGCGGTCGTTAGAGGCCGATAGTTGGATGGAGGCAAAAGTTGGAGTTCGGTCGTTGAAGGAAAGATCTGACTGCTTACGTTGCTTGCTTAGGATATACAATGGTCTTTTTATAATAAACGTTATAAAACGGTACGTGTCTTTAAGGTACCGTCCTAGGCTACTCCAAAGCCTCCAACCATGATGATTTTAATAAAAAGAAATCTCGTCCAAAAGTAAGAGAAATGAAATTTGTAAAAGCCATTAAGGAAGTAAACACATTTGTCAAGATATCTTTCTTCTTTAGCTTATGTCTTATGTCGTTGGCTGAAGTGGAAGCTCCACACAGTTCTTCAACTTTATCCTATCTCCTGTCATCCGTTCACTGACTGATTTCCCTATTTTTTGACATAATTCTTCAATTTTTTGTTCTTCTTGGTCTCTTTCGGTATATCTTTGATTCTGTTACTCTCTTGGATAAAATAAGTGGAGGCGTGCGCCCACACCATTGAAACTGTTTTTCTTTTGTCTGTTGTCTGGTTAATTGGTTTTTGTTTTATGTTTTCTATTATGTCATCGTTTCTACATTTATCCCTCAAAGTTTTTCCTGAGATAGTTCATTTCCGTCGCTGTTAGCCTGTTTTTTCTTGTTTCGTTGTTAGTGCTCAGGTCTTCCGTATACCATGGTTGGTACCACAACAGCATTATAGATTCTTGTTTTAGTACTTGGGTTTACTTCCTTCGTGCCCAGTATTATCTATTTGGCTAATGGTACAGTTGTGCAGGTTTCCCTATTGCGTTTAGGATTTCTGTATCCACTTTTCCATTGTCACTAATTTTTGTTTCTGGATCGTCGAGGCATCTTCTCCTCAACTAATCTACATCTACATCTTTTCCACAACTAATATTTAGTTAGTCTTACGGTCCGTTTATTGTCAATATTTTAACAGGTTTGAACACGTAAACAGAATGGACAATGAAAATCTTATAAATCGATGGAATAGACAGAGAGAGCAGTATTACTTGGAACAACAAGATAAACACAGCAAAACAATAATTTGAATTGGCAAAAAGAAAGACCTATAATACAAAAGAGGTCAAGTATAGCAAGGACTTGTTGGTAAATGCGAATAACTCTTAACCGTCGGTCTTAAAATTGGATGCAAGGTACAATGATATTTTTAATGTTATTTCCTATAAAAAGAAATGAGAAGAACTACTCGTACTTGTCCAGTGTTTTTGGTAATTTTGTATTCGTTCTGGTTTCTTTCTTAGGCCCAGTTTTACAGTCGTTCAATAAGGACGGAATAACTATTCGCCGAATATCCTTTAACGTTCATCCATATCTACGTCACGTTATTCTAAGAATAATGCTTATCCGACGATTGGCCTTAATGTTCTTGCTTAATCAATTTATCGATATTTATTTGAAGACAAATTCTAATTTAGTTTAATATTTTATATAAGAAACTAATTTTTATTGTTATTTCTTCATGTGCACTTAAAGTTTCTCAAATTAAATTTAACAAAATTGTAAACTAGTTATTTTCCAAAGTACCACATACACAGCGTGATGCAATTACAATACAAGACTTTCGCGAAATTAGAAATCTCCCAAAGGAATTCACATCCAAGTCGTGGTTTCCGAGACGGCTTCGTCCAGGCAAAACGCCAGCTGCAGTCTAGGAAGTGTCCTTTTTGTCCTCCTTTGTTGAAGCCAGCGCTCAGCAAAAACTAATATTACCCAATACTCTGCATCACTTAACTACCAGCATATGGCCAAAGTTTCTGCGGAATAAGTCCGTCGGTGTAAGTTAGTCCACGGCTTCGCCGAAACAAAGTTCTGCGTTTAACGAATATTTACGTAACTAATTCTTAGCCGGGGGATTCGAAAACCGACGCTGAAACAACCAGAACTTATTCACAGTCTCACATACGTACAGCGATTGCTTTACAACGCAAAGTTTTCAATCAAAATTGTACAGATATAGGAAAAATAAAATGCCAAAATGAAATATAGAAAGGCTATTCTTAAAAATGAAACTTTTTTCATTTAGTTAGTTCGTTTTAAATTTTTTAGAGGCCACTACTATTATTTATTAATGCAATAAAAGAGACCTCAATTGATTGAGGTATAATAGCTTCACGACTTAGTTACACTGCGAATGATGCCTTTTTAGTCAAAAACAAAAATTTTAAGAAACACTGTAGATGTTGCCCCTGGCAGTAAAAAATTTACCGTTGCCTTGCATTTTCATATTAAAGTGCGTGTGTAATATTAGGAACAAGTCAACTAAACTTGGTAAAGTCGGTCAAAACCAACAACCATAACGACAGTCGGTTTAGTGTCTTTTTGCGAACCACCAAGCATACAACAAGGGCCTTTGAAAGAGGCTTTGAATATACGGGAGTAAAATTGTTTAATAAATTAAGGGAAAATGTAAAAACCTACCAGTGCAACTATTTAAACGTGAAGTTAAAAATCTTCTCGTTAAGAAATGTTATTCTTTTCAAAAATTCTTAGGCGATAAAGAACTAGGTTAATTTAGAAATGTTCATTTTAATTTACCAAATGTGTACTGATTATGTAATTCTGACGGCTCTATCGATTGAATCAATGACAACAGAGAGGAAATATATTACTATTATTATTAACATGTATATTCACTCATGTGTTTCATAATAAGACTCGACATTCTCTAAATATGAATGTGTATCATGCCGCATCCAGACGACATGGCCAACGTCAGCCAACGTTGGTGAATGCATTGGCAACAACATTTTTAACCAACGTTGGGCAAGTTTACCATTTGCACATTGCCTGTCCATATGATTGGATTTGCTTGTCAAATTTCAAAGATAAAAAAGTTCCGCCAATGTATAGCGAATAGCTACCAACATTTGTCAAATTAAAAAGATATGGAAAATCGAGAATATGATACGGTTGTTGCAAGTGCTTGTGAAGTTCTTTCGAATCCTAAATGACTGGGTATTTTTCATAAAGCTGAGGAATTCCAAAATTAACGGGTTACTCAATTCGGTCTCTGATGACGACATTTTTCTGGTCAAATTTAAAAAACAGTAAACCGAAAGCAGACCCACTTTGCCATCAAGTTAATACAACTCAACGCGCATAATATACAAAAATAAATAATATTCGAGAAATATCGTGTGCAAATTGTTCAAGTCGTCTGGACGTAAAAACTAACGTGATGGCATATGAAGGCCAACGTTGGTTAAACTCTTTGATGTGTGTCGGAAAAACCGCCCTCATAGCGAATGCATTCCAGTGCCAACATTGGCGATTGGTTGGCGGTCATTGGCCATATGTATTTCGTCCACACAGCATGGCAAACTACCCAATAGCCAACACCGGCTAACGTTGGCCATGTCGTCTGGATGGGGCCTCAGTACCTATTTTTCCCAAAGGCAAGTGAGGCACCCGCCTCAGGGTCTCCAAATTTAAGAGGCCTCCGTTCGATCAAAAACCAGCGATAAATTGGAAAAAAAGGCTCCCGAAATTCTTAAAACGGCACTGATAGATGTGTACATAATTTTGATACTAGACATAAGAAACACTTCTACGAGCCCATCATCAGAAAAAGTTCGTACCCCTTCACATGAATTTTTAATTTATAGGTAGCAAAAGAATTGGGGTAAAATGCAGGGTATTTGAGTCCTATTCACAGCTCCCAAGTTGATGAGAGGTCCTTGCCTTTATATAAATTACGGAAATTTGCCAAGGTCAATAGCAAAGATCATAATTAAAAGACGACCGACCGCAAAATAACTCAAGGAGACTTGCCAGAAGCAGATTATCTTTGGTCCGGCTCAAGTTGAAGGAGTGTTTGTCAAAGCAGTGAAAAATTTTATATTGCAATTTTCTCTACAAGCAAGGGATTTGCCAGAAATATGCAAGACTGAATGGCAGCTCGTAACATTGGCTCAGGCAGTCTTGCATATTTCTAGCAAACCGCTTGCTTTAAGGGAAAGTTACAATATAACATTTACCAATGCTCAGACAAACACTCCTTCAACCTGAGCCTGACCAAAGATAATCTGCTTCTGACAAGTCTGTTTGAGCTATCTTGCGCTCGTCTTCTTTGGTACCGACCTTCGCAAATTTCCGTAATCGTTTTATACATAAAATTAGAAATTCATTCGAAGGAGTACGAACTTCACTGACGATGGGCTCGTATACTTCATTCTGTAAATACCAACGCTATTGTCTTTTTAGTACAAAAAAAAACAATCCTAAGAAATATTGTAATTGTTTCCCCTGAGTACTTATTGGTCATGTTTTCTTGTTATCCAAAAGCATAGTTTCAAAGCGTTGGGCTTATCCTACACACACATGCGATTATTATTATTAGTTTATTACGTACTCTTTTTAATAAGCCTCGTAGATAATTACTGATTTCACGATAAGACATAGTAGTTACATATAGGCACACGCAGCAATGTGTTTATTAAGTAAAATCTGCTTTAATAAATTCGAAATACAGTATGATTCAAAAAGACCGCATATCACTTTGGGGGTTCTTTAGAAGCATTTATTTGTTCTTGAAAATGTAAAGAAAGAGTTTTTCTATGAGCTTTCTTTGAGGCCCAGTTGTACAATACCAGTTTAAATTTAAGCTGAAACTTAAACCCATAGTAACGATTATTTCAACAAATGTTGTTAAGGTTTTAAACTTTGGCTTAAAGTTAAACTGGCATTGTACAACTGGGCCTAATAAGAAGGTATAGGCCTTGAAAGATACGAATTTGATGTTGATTTTGCCCATTAATCAGATAATGTAATTTTATGTTTTTATTAATGAGAGCCGCAGACACAGGCATGTAAAATTTTCCTTGTTATTAAATATAAATAATATTAAGACCCAGCTGTACAATTCCAGCTTAACTTTAAGAGCCCGCGCACACTGCAGACACAGTATAAAGATTACACAGTAGCGCGACTCTCATGAAAATATTCAGTTCGCGCATAACATTCCGCGCAAGGTCTGAGTCACAATCTCGGGATGCAGAGCTCATTCATTCACGGCTCTGGTACCGAATGGATCTTTATAATTATGTTAATACACATTATTTATGCCTTGTTTTTTTTTTACCACGTCCACTAAACACTACAATCCGGCCCTGGTGTGTGGGCACGTGTAAATTTACAATTTACAACAAAATCGCTTACACGTAAAGCAGAACAAACAGTTCGACACACCCCTTTAATCTACTCGAGGTCAATGAAAATCCAGTAAACAGATCAAAGTGCCGACAAGCGAGTTGCGCTACTGTATTCTTTATACTGTGCTGCAGACTTACTATCGGCCGATAGTTTATTCTGCATCAAGCTACGAGAAATGTGATACGTGGCTGTACATTAAATTATTAGAGGCCACGTAATCATACTCCTCGTAACTTGATTCAGAACAAACTATCGGCCGATAGAAAGTCTGTAGTGTGCGCGGGCTCTAAGCCAAAGCTTAAACCCTTAGCAACAATTGTTGAAATAATCGTTGTCATGAGTTTAAGCTTCGGTTTAAATTTAAACTGGTATTGTACAACTGGTCCTTAGTCATAAAGCAGCAAAAACTCTGTGAAATATTAACATTATTTTAGATGTAGGTCAGCAACGGTGCAGCAAGGATAGTAGGTCAGCAACGGTGCAGCAAGGATACCACAGTCTGACATGTGACCTTAAATGAGCGTTTGCTTCTTTTAATTTCTGATTTTTCTAAATTCTTTGAAATTTTACCGTGTTTTTGGCAAGCGCGCCTCGAGCTACTCCTTGATTTTTTTACTTAAGAAAGTTAAGAATAGCTAAATAAAATAAGGTATTAAGAAGTGACAATTATTATTGTCTCAAATTTGATTTCCAAACATTTCGGTGCAAATTCAGGTGTCAACAAAAATTAGGGTACCTGCGATCTATGGTTTCAAATTAGCAAGTGCATCTACAAGGTGCAGCTTTGCCTATTTGTGATATCTTTAAACGTTTAGGAAAAGTTGAAGATCTAGCAGGATAGCAGTCAAAAGGGGGCAATTAAAAGTTTACTCTTGTTTGATTGCCAAGCTTTCGGAAAGTATTTATTTCCTTCATCAGGGCGGCTATAATGTTAATATGAACGTGTTACACAATTGAAAATGATGATTTTAAAATTCTACTTACATCTAAGTGAGGTTAAGAGAGCTAAAGTTGTACATGTGAACAAGCCAGGAATAAATTTCTTAAGTAGTAACCATTATTAACAATTCATAAAGTTGTGTTGTAAAACAAATTAAAATTTAAAAGTCACAGTTTAAAATGATGGACAAAACATTTAAAACGTTAACGTGCACAATGGCGCCTAACTGGTAACGCTTGTAGGTTAGATTAAACTCATTTGGAGGGAAAAGATCCCGGCGGGAAATTTGAAAAACAGACTGTAATCCTGATAGAGTTAAAGAGAACAAGAAATTCTTAAAATTATTAATTAGATACAGAGATTGGTGTTGGCACAAAATTTGTGGAAAATAAAGGGACAAAAATTAGTTATACGTTCAAAAATGTTAAAAAATTAAACTACTCAAGTTTGTATCAGAAGTATTGTGTGTGTTAATATTTGTTAATAAATTATGATAAATTAAACTTAAGTTTGAAATATCAGTTTGTTTATTTATAGTATTGTTATTTATGAGAATGTGATACATTTCTAAGAAATTACGTTTGAAGTAGTTGGGTTCGATAGTTAAAATTTCGGAATTTTCATAATCGAAATTGTGTTTGGTTTGTTTGACGTGGTCAGCAAGGGCACAACAACCAATTTTTCGTTCATTGTGAGAATCACTTTTGTGTGACGAGATACGAGATTTTAGATACCTACAAGTTTGACCTATGTAGACACTCTCACACTGTTCACAAGGTATTTTGTAGATCACATTGGATTGGTCAAATTTATCAGTAGGGGTTTTTAGTTTACTGAAAATAGTTTTAAGGGTTAAAATTTGTCGGTTGGCTATTTTTAAGTTAATGAAGCTCATTGTGAAACTGTTTTTGGGGAAATTTTAGTCAATTTTTAATTGAAAATATTTATTAGATTCTACAAAATAACTTATTATTTATTTGTTACTTAACAGAATACTCACAATGAAGCTGGATAAGAAAAATTAATAACTTGTTAAAGTGACTTTTGATTAAAACGAAAGGTTTTTAGTGTTGCCACGCATTACAACTAAAATTCCCCATATACCAAGGAGATCAAATTTTTGACAATATTTTTCTTTTTTTTGTTCAATAAGTGACGCAAAGTAGAAAAAATACTATATTTTACACGTTTCACAAGAGGCATTGTAACACTCGTTCCGTTGGAGCACTCCGAGCTTGCTATGCTTCGCTCGTCGTACCCCAACCCCACTCGAGTTACAATAAGCCCTCTTGTGAAACTCGTAAAATAATATACTATTATGCTCATATTAGCAAAATCTACCACTACCTAATCGGTAGTGCAACCGTTTTGAATCATACTGTATAAATAAAAGTTCAGAATGAAATAAATTTGAAAAGAAAATTTGAATTATTGTCAGAGTTGTGAAATCTTTCTATTATTTTTGGGGTATAAAATTCCGTTTAAAAATAAAAAATTATATTTTATTTAAACCAAGATAATAGAGACATTTTACCTTACATTAAAATAGCACAACATGGAACTCTTATAAGCCCCTTTCTCCTAAATAGGTTCCCAAGCATTTCATGATGCCTTCTCGCTGGGGTCTGGAAACAACCTACTCAGCAAAATCTTCGTTATTTATGCAAATACTGCGCGTCAACTCTAGAAGAACATGTAAAATTATTTATCAAATGATGTTAAAAGTTCACTTTAGCAACAACTAAAACCCCATTTTTCAAAAAGGAATTTTGCCACAAAACGAAAATCAAACTAACGAAATTTTGAGGTTATGTTATATAATTTCCGGCGAAAAACCGGCTTTCACGCATAATTCTACATTTACCTTATTGTTCAGCCTTCCACAATCGTTATCAAGCAAATTTTATCTAAAATAAATCAATTATATCGATTTGCTTTGTACGATAACCGGCAGCCATTAAAACAGTGACGCAGTACTGCCAACCGCTTAATTTAAAACTTCCGAAATCGCATAATCTAATTCTGCTCGAAATATAATTTTGTTTATGTTTTGGGCAAAATGAGGTTATTTAAATGCTAATTTAAAAGATAGTCTTTAAGTTTACAACGCGTTTGTTGCCTTTTTACATTTTTTTGAACATTTATTTTCTTCCGGAGGACCAACGTGCTCTGCAAAAACAATTGAGCGGCGGCCATTCGTAACACCCAACGACCTTGTGACCTACTTTTTTTTTCTAAGAAATATAGTAAAACGGCTCGTGACGTCAGAACGGAATCCCCTTTCGTAGTAAAATATTTTGAAGACGATTTCGGCGATTTCCAGGCGAGTTTCAGGGCTGAAATTTCACAGACGTTTTATGGAGGCCCACAGAAATGCTATGGTGATAGGAAATCGCTTTTATTTTTCCGGGGGGGGCTAAGTGGTGTCCAAAAATTCGAAAAAATTTTTAATTTAAAAAAAATTAATCTCTACTTTAATAAAGTGGGATTTTTTCATTTAAAGTAAGCAGACTTGAAAACGTGAAATAGTATATTGTAGACCGAGTCGGTAAAGTGCTTGTTTTCCAGGTCGAGAGAAGATATGGACAGGCGAGGCGGAACCGAGCCTGGCCACTTTTCGAGACCTCGAAAACTGCTTTACCACCATGGTTTACACATTATTTTTTTTCCTACACAATATTATAATTAATTTTGTTAATATCACACAAACGTTCTTTTTCTCGAAGTAAAAATATTAAAATTGAGTTACTATTAAAATTATTATAGATGTTTTAAAACACGGTGTTCTATGTACTAGCGTGGCCGAGCGTGGTCAAGACGGTGGTTTAATACACCAGTCTCTTCGGAGGCATGGGTTCGAATCCCACCGCTCCCGAGTTGTTTTTTTTTCTTGATAATTTTAATCCTTTTTAAAACCAAATACCAGTGGAATTAATTTAAAAAAAACTTACATTTGTTAATTTTTTGTTGTCGATGAGAATGCATTCCAGAAATTATTGTCGCACCACCTAGTGGTAAAGCCTCGTAAATTATTTTTTCGGCTAGGCATTTATGTTTTGCCGGGTTAGCCGTGGAAACGTTTGCTTTCTCCTCTCTAATGAGCCGGTAAAATTGAATTTTCTACTAGTGTAGGAAAAAAATATTTTTTTACTAAATAAATCGCATTAATTTTTAGTGGAGTGACCAAAAACGAATTGTTTTAAAGTTTTCGTTGAATTTGAGAACTAGACCATTACTCGAGCCACTACATGAAATAAATCGGTTTCTAAATTGTATCAGAGAAAACTCGGGTCGGCAAGGAATCCTGAGAAATTGTACAGGGAATACGCATGATAGCAGATTTCCACAAAGATGGAAATAAAAAATGAGCGAGGAAAATCAAGAAAGGACTGATGGAATAATAACATAATAAGTAAAGTGCGTGTCCTTTAGCATACCGGGTGTTTCTTAAATAAGTGCAGAAATTTGAGTCCATAAGTAAATGATTTTTTCTATTTTGGTGTCATAACAACTACATTTGGGGTGTCATAAAATAGCTCATTAAAGCATCCAAAATTTTATTTTATTAGGTTAGCGACAGCATATACAGCGACGTCTGTTGATATTTCAAATTACAAAAATAACCTCCAAATTGACAATACTTGTATCTGTTGACCATATCATACCATTTACAACTTTATTTCACACTTCTGGGACCTGTTTCATAATAAAATACAAGCTAATAATATTAGTGTCGAATAAAACGTTTGATGATTGAATTAAGGACGAAGTAAAAAACTATTCGTTCATTCAGCTGACAGTTTCGGTTTGTAAACCGAAACTGTCGGTTCACAAACCGAAACTGTCAGCTATAGTTTTTTACTTCGTCCTTAATCCGATGATCAAACGTTTTATTCAACACTAATATTATTAGCTTGTATTTTATTATGAAACAGGCCCCTGAAATCAAGTTTCAAACTACCAAGAACCAATTTCACACAAACGAAATCTAAATTCATGGCCATGAAAATAGTTTTCACACAAATGAAAATAGTTTTCAACATAATGAAACTATATTTCAAACGGACTTCGAATTCTGGCAAATAAAACGATTAGCAAGCTCCGGATATAACGAGTGTTCACTTGAAAAGTTCATTAAGTTGGTTTTGATTCTTTGTTGAAAGGAGATAGAGCGAAAAAGGGATAACTTCCTAAACCGATTGTCGTTTAAGAGATGACAGTTGTCAAACAATTGTAGTGTTCTGCTTGTCACTTGTTAGCGTTTTAGTTTGTGCTGCATTAGTGCGTACTATCTTCTTATCATTAAAGCTGGTTCTTGTTCTTGTCTTCGTCGAAGCTGTCGAATGACTGCGAAACGTCAAGTGTTTGTGCGCGATTTAGTGTCCATTTAAAAGAGTTTGTGATGCTATCTTCTTATCGTATAATGTATGAGGTAAAAACAAGATGTGAATACTCTGAATGCACTTTAGTGCAGCAAACGAAAACACTAAACGTCAAGTGACACTTTAATCTAATTCAAGACTTTCAATCTGTTTATGAAAAATTCAAAGGCTACTTGATGAACTTTTCAATTGAACCCTTTATACAATTGACGTATTAATGTCAAATTAGTTTTCACCACTTATTTCTGTTTATGGTTTAAATGAAAAATGCCTCCTGCAAGGAGATATAATAAAATTGTACCTACTAACAGAGCAAGAATTGTAAAAGCATACGAAGATGATGAGGATTGACGACAAACTGCTAGAGTCTTGGGAATAAATATACGTACTGCATATGAATGGCTAAAAGTAAGCAGCCACTCCACAAACCTAAAGGAAGAATTGGTTCTAAAAAGAAGACCCCCTGCAATAGAAGGGGCATAAGTGAAATGGATAGTAGAGGATAGTACCTTAATCCTTAAAACCTTGGCTGACCGTATTTGTAATGAATTTGAAGTTCGAGTTTGTCATAATACCATAAAGAACTAGTTGGATGGAAAGTTATTTTCACTCAAATCAATTAGATCACAAATTGCAAATATGAATAATGACGACAATAAGCCAGAGCGCAGAAACCACGTCGAAAAAATTTTGGAAAGCACAGAAAATGGCAGAACTCTCATTTGGATAGATGAAAGTAACTTTAATCTATATTGTCGACTAAGAAAAGGCAGATCCAAAATTGGCCATAGAACTCATATAATTGTCCTCCAAGTAGAGGTCACAATTGGCACTGTATTGGAGCAATACCTTCAACGCAAATTATATCCTTCGAACACAGAAGGGGTTCATACAAAGCTGAAGATTGTAAAGCTTGGCTCCGGCGCTTGATTGAAACTTGCAATAATAATGGTGTTTTGCATCCTACTTTCATTATTAATAATGTACCTGTACGTGCAAATCTTGAAAGCGTTTTGAATCCTGAAGAAGACATCGAAATTGTTCGTCTTGCGCCATATTCATATTTACTAAATCCTATTGAACTCTTATGGAGTTCCTTTAAATCCAAAGTCAAGAGACAACTACAAAAGAGAATGCCAAACATTTTGAATTACGTCCGTTTCAATAATCAAGCACCAACTAAGGTATATCGGAGCATCGAATGCGTATTTTGGAGAGCATTGTCGACGCCGCTATAAGAGATGCTCTACAGCAGCATAATATACTATTAAGAGAACGGCATACATTATTTGCTTCATGTGGCCCAAAAAAAATCACAGGAATTTAAATCAGAAAACTAGACAGGCCACCACATGAATCCGTTTCGATTAATATTCACTGTTAACACATTAAGGCCCGATTTTACAATCGTCAGATGAACTGAGTATAACGCTATCCTTGGAATAACGTGACGGATATGAAGGAAAGTTAAAGGATATTCGCCGAATAGTTATTCTGTTGTGAAAAGGGGCGCTAAATTGTTTGTAAATTAAAACGAGAATTGTTTACTATTAAAGCAGTTTTGCTACATGTATGATTCCAATAACAAATGTAGGTCCGTATCCTGGGTAAATGTTTTCTTTCTTTCAAGTGAAAAGCGACGGGTGACGTGCATTCCTCCGGCTAGTCGTAGACCACACACACACACACAGCGATAAATCTGTTCCAAAAAACGTACTGCTCTGGACACCCAGGAAATTGCAGATGTTTAAGTGCAAATGGGAAAACTATGTCCATACGTGTCATTTGGAGCCTTATTTATAGTTGCAGACTTAGAACCTGCGATATTCGACGAAATGTCGCGACGCAGGCATCATAGACCAATCTATCCTGACGTTTTAAATTGTTTTTCTGAAGTTCTCTATACATTACCGTGTCAAAAATTGCAGACGAACTAGCCATGTGTACAAAGATATCGAATTGCATGACAGGCCGGAGTCTGTTTTCGTTGCAGGCAGATAACGAAGACCTTAAATTTGTCAACGTACACATCTGAATAGTAATTTAAGGGCTGTCACTTTTGGGGACATTCCTATGCGTTAATAGAATTTATCTCTTGATTTTGGCTGTGGTGTGTGGCGTGTGAACGAAAAACTAGAGTTGCGATTGGACGGAGAGATGGACGCACCCTGTTAAAAATTACGAGGGGCGGTCTTTAATTGTTTCTTGGGAAGTTGCATTTGAAACGAACGGCAGATAACATTTACGCCTAGATGCAAACGGTCGAACTGAATTTTTAGTTGATTCCGGAGTTTCTTGCAGTCTCTATTCAAATTTGTATTCTTATATAATTCTGTCAGTTATTAAATCATTTATCCCGGTACGGGTTTAAATTGGGTGATCATACGAGCAATTAAAATGTAACCACGGGCGTTACGTGCCGCGTCGTGTGTGTTTTTAAATCAGAGTGTGATAAGTGAGCGCGAGTGTTCCACGGATTAACTCGTATTGGTAATTTGCATTTATTTGTATTTCTCCATCGCATCTTTGGTGGCATAAATAGAGCGAGAATAATTTAAATTGTATTACTTAGTTGTCGAAAGAGTCAGTAAAGTTCATTATTATCATCACATTTTAGAGAACTTTAATCAATCTAATTTTATTTACTTTACTGCGAGTAGTAAAACGCATTAGTAACTTCCATATTTAAAAGCTTTGCTTGGTCAGCATTCGTAACTTGTAGCCGAGTTCGATAATTTAGTTAATCAGCGACAATTTGTCATTCCCTACATCTACTTGGGACTTTCCATGCAGTGTACTTTAGAAACCACCACACTCTAAAGGGGCTTCTCTCAAGCAAATTGTAAACCAAACCATTTGCAATACATTACTGGCCATTTTCTTGACCAAGGTTTTCACACCCTGTATTTGTGGGAGGGTCAACCTGTTGTCGTGGCTGTGAGATTTGCAGGTAAATGATAAGCGATTATCTTGAGACTGAAAGGCCAAAAACACCCATAGTGTAGCGCCAATAAAACAGTCAATGGGACCTTGCGCTTTTTTAATTTAATTAGACAGGTTGTCGGCGGACGAGCTATACACAGAGAGTCCTACTAACAGGCAAGGCAACGGGCAAAAGCGCCGCTCTCAAAATAACATAAAGCTCGGGCGTGGAGCGGCAGTAGTATCGCATCACCGCACGCGTCCATTAATTAGGTTAATTAGAGATAGGGTACACCATCACCTCCAAAAGGACTCCATGAAAAACGGATGATTGTTTTTTATTTACCTGCAGATTGATCGCTGAAGGCGACAGGAATCACATACTTTGCCAAAACATCTGACTAGTTCATTAATTAACTCCATTAATTAAGTATACTGTCGTTAAATCGAACAAGTCTTTGAATACCAGCAGAGTTACAGACGCCGTACTAAGACTCTAATTTTTGAACCTCAATTAATTACTGATAAATCAGGAGTGGAACTCTCCAATAAAACATCTGTGTAACATTATGTCACCAACGATGTGAATCGAAGGAATTTAGATCGCGCCTATACCCGAAGTCGGAAACCACTACAAAAGTCACACTGTATTTCTGAAAATCGTAAATTGTTTTGGTTAATTGTATTGATTTCAGACCATCCGGGTTTTTTACGCTCAATTTCTCTGATTCGACAGAAGAGGAGAGACGGAGTTTCTTGCCCAATCAAATTAATTATTACAATAAATAATTACTTAAATTTTAATTGTTGCGTTTCATTATTAACCTGCCAATTCCCTTATTATAAAGGATTTATTGTACTGCTCCACCAAACAAAGAATCTGGGAAACCACAACGTAGGGCCATTTACATTCGATAATTGTGTCATAATTAGATCATAGTGAAAGTAAAAGCAGTGACTGGGACGAATTCCGTCGGGTCAACCACCCGGTAATAGCATCTGGAGTATTGAACTACTCGAGTCGACCAGCCGTTAAGTAGGTAAGGACGAGACGACCCTTCGAAGTCATAAATCTCAGTTGGAATTCCGTTGACCCATATTTATTATTTACTTATGTAAATTATTTGTCTGTTTACTTGTAAGGATTAATTAATAGTTAAACAATTAGTGGGCGCATCACAGTTCTTATTCCAAGATTATAAACTGGACTTTAATGACTCAACAGTGAGTATTCACAAGGCCTCCGTCGCGTCGTACTAATCGCTACATGCTAATGCCAACACACGAATCGCTTCTTCGCCGTGTTCGTCTGTGTCTCGCTAATGATGGACGTCACTTCGAACACTTGTTTTGTTATAACATTTTTAAATCGCTGTGGTGAACGTTTGTTTGAGAGTACGGTATAGTGATCATCCCCAGAGATAATATTCGCGAACCCACCGCCCTTGGCGAAGATTTTTTTATAATACTCTCATGAGCGCCGCATAAGGGGTGGATAAAGTAATTTTCTGTTTGTGATGACAGAGTTTTTTTTAATGTTTTTCCGTGTTCTATATGCTCTCACAGTAAAGTGGTTAAAATTTCCGAACTTATTTAATTAATATAAATGCGAACTTTGGTACGTGATAATTCTCATCTTAACTATATATTTAACAATTTGTAATGAAAGAAATTACTACAACAGGATAGAAAAATACGTAAAATAAAATAAAAATATTTGATTTACACCCTCTCCCGGCGGAGACTTTCCTCTTTGATTTACAGGGCTCTCACGCACTTTATATAAGATTTAATCAACAACTGTAATGTTACGAGCGACGTAGGTATTCGTCCCTTCTCTCACAAATAATAAAAGCCATGCCGGGCAATATAATGCACATGTGAATGCGGAGTAAATGTCATTTCCAGTAAAATAGGATTTGTACAGTGGTGCCTTACGCACGTGTAATCCACTTTATTCCCGGCTTTATTGCACTGCTGCGGCTCGGACGATAAATATCCAGTTGTAAACGACGTCTCACCTAAGGGATACGCCGTTAGGTAAATTCTGCGCGCGGAGGGTTGAGCAAGAACATTAATAAAATCACGTGCTTGCAACTAAACAACATGTTCGAGATGCCAAGAGGCTTCAATTGTAAAATAATTTCACTGCTAATTTACATAAAACAATTGCATTGAAATCAGGCAAGTTTACTATTGTATTCTCATTAGTGTTGTAGGTGAACAGACTGAAGCCAGCCAGTCTTCCGTGTAACACATGGACGTCATGAAGATTAAGCTCAATATTGACACATACTGGCAATTAATATCTGTGTAATTTGACTAGGGTAGAAAGCACCATTATACTGCATCGTTGATTAAAGGTACTGACTGCATCACAGCCGACTTATTACTGCATTAGTGATATATGAATATTCATGAAGGACACTATTACTTATACAGGGTGTTACACGAAGTACACCACAAACTCAGTAATCATAGAAGAATCTATTCTCCACACTTAGAAGAATTCAATTGTTAATAGATATTATTCGTAAAAAAGCGTTGCTTTCGTTCAGTAAAATATAAGCTTAAGCATCTCTCAAGTGTGTATACGTTATCATATTGCACTGTGCTAAGAAGAATTTTATGTTAATATGGATGTGATGGAAATTTACAAATAAGTAGGAGGGTATCAAATTATTCGTGCTTTGACATGTATGAAGACTTGGTTCATTTCTAACAGTGTCCACGAAATGTTGATATTATAAAATAATATTCCGAAGGAGCAACATTTCTCATTACTCTAGTTAACCTTAAAGTATTTAGTTCATTATTCGATGTGAATTGCGAACTTTCATGTGGTGAACACAGCAATTACAGCAACTAGTTGTTTCAGTAATTGTAAGCTGATGAAACTCTGTATTACAATTTACTATTAAAATTACGAGTCGCTATAAAATTTCTGTATTAACAGCACGTAACCCTCGTTTTAATTAAAACTCGTGCAATTACGGATACAAACGTACAACATTTACTTAAGAAAATTACAAGATCAGCGAAACAATTGTGCTACATCTGTTGAATAGTTTTCGATGTTCGGGCTTAGCGCGAAGTCAGGAACATGTTGTAATAAAACGTGGATGAAATATGCGTGCACGAATGAGCGTGCTCACGTCTCGTAGGGTTGTTCTCATCACCAGCACCGGCTTTGATGTGAGAAAAGCACGGAACTGTACAAGCCACCCCATATTGGATTCGAGATTAAAATGCCAAAAATTGCTTTAATATTTAGTGGAAGAGAGCGCGCGCGCGTGCGTGAAACTTTCGTTAAATTTTAAATGCCACATTAAATTTGAAACACGTAAAACGCGGAGGACGGTCTTCGCGTGCTTTACTCCATGAAGCAATTTGCTGGGTGCCGTGGATGCAACGACCGGTTGATTTTACCTCGAACGTCGCTTTGTGAGCTATGTTATTATTTAAATTTTGTTTAAATAGTGGAGCGTGACTCGGAACACTTGTCTTCAGAGAGGCGGTCATTAATTTCAATCTTTGTAATTCGCAATTCTCTAGCTTTTAATTATGTTAAATAATGTCGAGGGTTTAAATTTATAACTCCTTGGAAATTTTTAATATTAATGTTGGTAATTCATTGTGCAACGTAATTTATTAACCTGCTAGAATGAATATTACCCCAATAAGTTTATTATATTTTACCATTAAGAGGTAATCGGGGACGGTTATGGTGTTCATAATAAAACTCTTTTACAAACTTTCGACTGGAAATAATAACAGTCAAGAGTACGACACGGACGTCAAACCACATACATGTCGTTGCGTTTGGTGGGACCTTTTCTTTAGATTTTATAGTTACGTTAATGTGGGGTGAAATAGTATAGTAGACATACGTTATTATAGGTGGTAATTACATTAGTCATGTCAAGTGTAACATCAGTGATATTAGCACTACCTTTAGCAACCACCCGGACGAAGAAGTTTTATGGAGTGCCGTAACAAAGAATAAAGTTTAAGCTCCCTTTTACGATTTGCGCTAAATCGCAGGCGTATGGTCGTCGAAGGTAATTTTCTCGTGTGCCTGAATTACAGGAAATAGTCGGAGCGTAAAATACGAC
The DNA here is from genome assembly GCA_033060865.1 of Dorcus hopei. Taxonomy (NCBI): domain Eukaryota; kingdom Metazoa; phylum Arthropoda; class Insecta; order Coleoptera; family Lucanidae; genus Dorcus; species Dorcus hopei. The sequence continues at coordinate 44,416,013 of CM065426.1, read as the reverse complement.
GAGGAGCGATTTTTCAGTCTCGAAGCCCGGAGCCGGCCGCCAGTGAAATTTCCTCGGAGTTCGTTCTCTTAACGCGAAATTAATTTGCTTCATGTACCTGAAAGTTGCCGCTGCAAGTCTCGGTTATTTTTTATGAGTGTCCCAACAATGCTCCCGTTCTCGTTCCTCTCCCATCCGCCGGCGCTCTCCTTTATTATTGGATATCCCGTTGCGAGATGAAGCCTACGCACTCGAGCGCGCAAAATTTTAATTTGCTTCCGTTTTTAAATTAAAAGACGCGCTTTAAGCACAATAAACTGCGTTTCGTAATACAAATAAAATGCTATAACAATTTATAAACGAGTTCTCTACCCTTCATATTTAATATCGCGTCATAATGCGACGCGAAATTCACATCACAAAAGCGTTCAAATTTTCTACATCTGTTATAATGAAAAAAAATTCCTTGGTTAATAGCATTTCCTTTACAAAGTGGTGAGCAAAAGAAAGGTTTTCGATTGAATACATTCTTTTGTGCCAAGGAATTACTAGAAAGTTTTCAGAGAAATACAATTTCAGAACCTTTTTATAATTTACTGCCAGAAGAACTACTTAATTTTAATTTAACTATAACATAAACATTCTACAGGATACTACAGGATTCTTCCATAAATAAAGCTAGATTTACATTGGTATACTGACAGTAGCTACTTTCAATTGCCTAAATAGTTGGGCAAGGATGTGCAGTTTAGTAGAATTTTGATTGTAGAATGAGACTACCTCAATCTAACCCAATTCAAAATTGGGCACTTATTAAAGATAAAAATAAAACGTTGTAAAGTTAAGCACTCTAAATGTTTGTGTATCACATCCTAAGATTCTCGTGAAATAAAATAATGGTTTTCGATGATTTTTTGTGTTTTGCAATTAAACTGTCGCATAATAAGGAATTACCATAGCGTTCTAGGAACAAGTCGGTATATAATTACGATGGCCTTCTGCTAATGAACAGCAGAATGCAATTATTACTTGGCCAAAGTTTTATTGCTTTGTGTTTAGGTATCAAGTGATTTGATACTAGTTTAGCGTAAACTTGTCAACTAACTGCATGCGGTAGGTATGAGCTGGACACAATATTCAAGTTTACAACTCCGTAACAAACTATCTGTTTCCCGTAAATTGGAATAATAATTTTGCCCCGGTCATTTTCGTATTAAGCAACTTTGATTACACATTTATAAATCTATGTGTATTCATAACCGCCCTCAATATAAATAATTTAATTAAAAAAGAACGCCCATGAATATACAACAGTTCACATAAGTTTTTTGTAAATATCGCTTTTGTGTCGGGAAAATGATTAAGCTTTCGCAACACCCTATATGTGATCAAAATAAATGTTTGTACACATATAGGGTGTGTTGATATACTTGATAGAAATTTCATACATTCTTAAAATTAAAAAAATTGGAATGTGAACAGTTATTTCAAACACTGCATTCAACTTAAGAAAAACAAAACAAAAAGACTACGTGCAATAAATCCTGCAAAATCCAACTGAACTGAACTTTCCGAAAATGTTTTACTTCCGGTAATATTTACAGTGGGTGTATTTGATTTGCTCTTATCGCGCTGCGAAATAATCGCTTCACCTCGTAATTTATATAAAGTCCTTAAAACTAACTTCTCAAATCCACTTCAATTCGTCGTGACGAGTAAAAACGAATAAACCGCGGCTGCTGAACTGCTAGCTAAAATAACTTCCGAGCGACGCGGAATCTGAAATAATGCTCTTTAACTGGCAGCTGTCATTTTCATTCTACATTTTATATCCAGCACCGACGACGGAAAATCGATAAACCTTAAGCCGAGAGTACACGACTTTGTGGCCTTCCAGTTAACGAAATTAGGGCTTATGAATTGTCCATCATACATAGAAAAAATTTCGAACAAGTCCATTTCTTTTACTTAAATTGGTAAGGAATGAATATAAGAAACACTTTGAAAAATAATGGTTACAATATGTAATAAACACAAATCGTGGAAAGAATTGTTTTTTTTTAATATACATACGAGGCGTGTCCGTAAAGTAACACGTCTAACAATATTGAGGATGAAGTACTGATACTGATTGAATATGAAAGTTAACATCTGTAGTTTGTTGCTAAATATTTTAACAATATTACGACCTCTTCCTTCACATTGTCATGAGACTTTTTACCTATCAAATGTTTTTAGGCGAACAAACTAGCAAGTAGATACGGCTTTTACAGTCGATGGTATAGAATCTCCTATTTGGAATGTCTCAACACTATGTGCAGTCGTACGATGCCATGGAAGAAAAAAGCAAGAATGTGTTTGTGAATTTCCGTGGGGCCTTTACCATTACATGAAGAAAATGTATCAAAAGCGGGACCTCTTATATGGTGGAATGTTAGATCGATATTTCCATTGTATATCTTGGTGACTCACTCTCAGTTTGAGCAACATCTGTTCTCATATTGGTGAGTACAATGATGTGATCAAAATTACACCATTGGTTTGGGTCTTGACTTACGTATCTTTACTTTTTGGACATACTTCGTAATTTACACAAGGGTGGTCATTGTATTATTTGAGAATTTAGTTTTTAATTTGTTTTTATAATTAGGAGTGTCCTCTTTGCCTATGAAATGTAATACCAATCGTATTTTTACTTTTTACTTGAAAGTATATTGATTAATCATTGTTTGAAAATTTAGTCATAATACCGAGTTTATAGCTGAAGTCGTGGTAGTATAATCAATTAACTCAAAAGAAAATTAGTAATTTCACTCTGCCTTTTATCTACGGCATTTCAGCATTCGGAGAAATTAAATTAATGGTCTTCGGTTGCCAGCCGCAAGGTTTAAAAGCGGCGGCGGCGTCGTCTTTAATTAATTATTTCTTAAAGTCTCGGAATTAATTAGTCATAGTTTTAATGCGGAAATGATATGTCACGGTTTTCGTGGCCTGCGCGAAAACCAGCGAGGGGACGACAGAGGTAGGAAGAAATCTTTAATAATAATTAATTGGAACGGTCACGCGATACTCTTGAAGCACGCTAGTTTTTTTTTCTTCGGTCTTCATTTTCGGGAGAACATTAACGCTGTCGTTAGTTGCCGGTTCCGGTCTTTGTTTCTACTGACGTATAATCGGTTTCGCAGTGCGAACTTCGACGCCGAGCAAATAAGGAGTAGTGGGTTTCTATGTTTTTTTTTTCTTTCTGCAGGCAGTAAATCGTACGCCACCTCAAAAAGAAAAGAGACAAAACACTCGAACAGTGACAAATGACCTCCTTCTTTGCACTCTCTGCGTCTCCTTTTTTTTCCTTGAGGCCGAAGAACTTAGCGTGTGCCCTTGCAAAGAGAATCAATTTTCTAGGCACTGAAAGGATTGTCCCGAGCGGGTCAGTTTTCAGAGGAGGGCCGTTATGACAAACACGGCAAATTTATTGCGGCAACGGTAACATTAAGCAAACAAGTTTTGTTTTCAATTGTTATATGTTCGGCGGGTGAATTACGAGCGGTTCTAGAACGACATACTTTACATAATTTTGAGGGGGTCGCAAGTTCGATAAAGTATTGGTTTCGGAGGGCTTTTCAGAGTTCGCCGTAATTCGAGCGTGTCGGGACAAAATAAATGACCGATGCATAAATGCGTGCCTGGCGAAACTTGTTCAATGATCATAAAACCACACGAGGCAGTGCTACTGCAAATGGCTTTATATGTGCAAATTATTACAGTAATTAAAATGGTTTTAATGAGTGACAGTCCTTCCTGTAAGAGTAGAAACAACCAGGAACATAACAAGCTCCGAATCCGAATACAAGCCAGAAAAATAACGAGCACTACCAACTTTATTAGATCATTAATTAAATTTTAAGTTTAGCCAAGGATTATTTAATTCGTTATAGCTACGAGTACATACATAAAATTCTGATTTTAAAACATAATAAATTTTTAAAAAATCAATAATTTTTCACTGGTTTCATAAATTATCGAATAATTCTATAATAATTATATGTAGTGGTTTATTGTGTATTGTTTGTCCGGAAAATTATATGGCAATGAAATAGTAGGGTTGAATTTATTGGACCACAACACGGTAATCCAAATATTGATTTGGAAGCTAATCTGTCTGCGATCAAACATTGCACACACAACTGTTCCATGGCGTCGGGATTTCCTAGAATTGTGCTGAAATAGAACCACCTCGGCGCACGTCTCGCTCGTACAGGAAACGGCACGCGCATTCGGTGTGAGAAGGAAACCATACGAGGTGGAAGTTCGAAAATTATAGTATAGTTTGAATGTTGTGGTCAGCGGGAGGAAGTAATCAGACTGCATGTAGAAGCGCTCTTTGAGGAACTTCCGGCCTGAGCACACAACTCATTGTGTCTCCGGGGTGTTTGGTCACAAAGGACTATAAAATATCACCCGGACAAACACTTATCAACTACAATGTGTACTTTCTACTTACGTTTGAGCTAGTGTTACTGAGCACCTATTCGTTTTGTTAATGATAAAGACGAATACGTCTGTATTTATTTAAACTTGCGAACTTTATATATTTAAACGTTATTAGTTTATACCATATGTAAATTCTACTCCTACTTATCATGGAAGAAAACAGGTGCGTTTCAAAATACTTCCTCAACTAATTATTTCGTGTCCATGAGAAATCAATGATGGTGACGAAGCTAATAGTCTAATTTAATAGTTAAGGGAGAAACTGAAATAGTTAATCACGTTCTATTGTTACCGAAAATGATTTATTGCCATCAAAAATTATTAAGTTCGTGATAAATACAAAGAGAAATTATTGCATGATTACCGATAATTACGACGCTTCTTTTAAAAGATGTATAACATAATAATAAATAAGAATTTTTTATTGCAGTTTAAACAAGTAATCTTTTAAAAAGTATCCTTTCTTTCCTAATGTATAAATACATACAATTTGTACTGCTCTGTCTCTGTATACTGTGGCACAAGCCAAACAGGTACTAATATCACCAATTTACTCATTCATAAAGATTTAAACACACACATATTCTCTACTATGAACTATTCTAAATACAGGAACATCAGAAATAATTTCAACCCACGTGACCCCGCCGTATAGTCAAAACATTGGACATTGGACTATGTTGGTAATAATGCAGTGTTTTGTGTAAAATCGTTGGAATTAATGTCTGCAATTTATAAAGTCATCGTAATTTACATCAGTATCTAGAAATGTTCAGTTAAACACAACTGAACATTTACAGCCACAAACGTCAATATGAAACAACGACCTCACTTTTCTCAGTGTTGCCACTTCTAAGAAAACAAAAGCTCATTCAAATTGGTCTCGTGGGTTGAAATCATTCCTGATTTCATTGTATAATTGCAATAATGATTTAAGGAAGATCTAGGCAGGCACGGTTGCAAAAATACGAGATAATCATAGCAAGCAACTACTACTTTGAAAGAATTTGGTATTTACTAATTTTATTAAAAGCACGTGATTCAATTTATCATTACCACATATCTAATGATAATTTGTATTCCTGAACTACATCATACAGTTCATTTTCATTACTAAGGTGGAAGATTTAACTTTTTCTTTCGTTTATTTGTGTTTCCGTCTTCCTCTTTCTCCAAAAGCCAGTTCTTCATTTAGGACTCAGCGATAGCTTAGTGGCGCACCCAGAAATTTGTCTTGGAGGGGGCTTAAAAATAATAATAAATAATTGTAAGAATCACGTAAGAATATATATATATTGCCTTCACCGGGTCCTGTAGGCCCATGGCATTGAGAGTTATTAAACTTCTCCACTTTTCCCTGTCCTTGGCTGCCGTTTTCCAGTTTCTTATCTTACTTTTTTGCAGATCCTCTTCCACCGCTTCCGTCCACTTTCTTCTCGGCCTTCCCGCTCTCCTATTTCACGTAAGAGTATACAAGGATATATTAAATAATAAAGATACATAATATGAACTTATACAGAAATAACATTACCAAAAGAAATTAAGTCGGCGTGCTCTTTTTCTTGCAAGATTGAAATTATTTATTAAATTCTAGTACCACATAGCTGCCTCTTGGGGGAGCTTTAGCCCCCTTAGCCCCCCCGTGGGTGCGCCACTGGATAGCTTCAGTATTTGCTTTCGAAATACTATTGTTAGAGATAATTCACTACATCCACATCCAAACCTCATCCAAAATTTATTAAGAGCGCTTATCTGGGGAAAAATTCTTCGTTTCAGAAATGACGGATAAAAAGAGGACTACTCAGAAATCAGTAATACTTTGCACGAAAATTGTTGACATTAATTTCGATCTTCTCAACTCGCCCGTAATCGTCTTATGTCTATTGGTGGGTATTATAAAAATGGGGTTTAGAATGTTAAAAGTATCATTCATAGCATATACATATAATCACCCGCTTCTTTGTGGAAGATGATTAGCTTTCTCTCCGAGCATTAAAATTGATTCTAAGCTCCGATGTTTCCACAACTCACCCACATTACTGTTGACGAACGATTGATTTGCTGAATTAGGGGTTAAAGAGAAGGTTCGTACCCCTTCGCTCTTGCAACTGAACCAACTCCTCGTGTCTAGACTCGTAGAATCATCCTGTATTTCGAAGACTTTGGACGATGTAAATATCGCTTTCGTTTTAATCCTCACTTTCATCTTCATCTTCTTTTTCAACTTTCATAAACCTTCCTCTTCATTATCTTCTTTAACTTTTGTCTTCTTCTACATCTTCTTTTCACAGGAACCCAGTTTTCACGTGTGTTTTCGTTCCGTCCTCTATCTCTTTCGTATTTCACGACTTTCTTTTTACTTCTTGCTTTCTTAACCTTAATAGGTACGTTTCTCTTTTCTGGAAAATGATCAATTCCCGGGAGAAAGTGAGTAAAGGCTCTTGAAGGACCTCCATAATGTTGCATGTACCACATATTTATTTGCGTGTTGACTCCCAGAGCCTCTTTAATCGTTTCCTTTAAATTATGAGTTTGTGGCGGTTCGTCGCCAATCAAAGTTGTAATGAAACGTAGAAATACTTAAACTTTTATTAACGTTTTATATTACAATCTAATATTGCATCTAATACGATTTATTGCTGCGTCAGTTGCTGCATGCGGAACGCTTGTTGATCGGTGAAACGGTGCAGAGCGGTGTGGAGGTGCATCATCCGGTATTACTGTCAAACGGCTCGGTCAGCTTGACAGTAAAAGGGTCGTAGCTTATAGGAGCGGGACCGTCTATATGGTATTGTTGGTGTCAGTGACAACTGTGAGATACAACGTGGTACTTCACGCAAGTACGGCAACGTATAGGAGCGGCCCGTAAAAACTTTACGACGCAGGTTGCGCTGGAACCCATCGATAGGCCTTCCAGGAGGAAACCCTGGGGGTTCGAGGTGGTTCTTGGTAGTCGTCCGTGATGAAGTCTTTGTAAGGTCGACTGCCAGTGGTGTTTATGTGGGACATGTCTGTGGGGCGCTTCGTGGCTTGCCCGAGTGTGTATATTTGTGGGGCGCTGCGTAGCTTGCCCGAGTGTGTATGTTTATGGGGCGCTTCGTGGCTTGTCCGAGTGTGTATGTTTGCTGACAGCGCAGACCTGCCCGAAGTCAGAAAGCAACTAACTTTCGATGCTTCGGTCGCCTTCTTTTATATGGTTTACTCCGCAACCGTCCCCGTGATGCCCGGTGTTCCTGGGTGCTTCTTATTGGCAGTGGGGTAATTAATTTAGGTGACATGATCGCATGTGATGGTGTCGCCTCATCGTCACTTGATGCCTATTGGCAGGCTGTCTTACGTCAACGCCGTGGCCAATCGACGTTTTCTTACGTCACTGGCGTGGCCAATCAGAGTTATCTTACGCCACTGGCCGATTTTGTGACGTGTTTTCCAAGCGCCGCCCGTTGTTGATGACGACATCGATACTGCAGCCAATTACCGTCGTTTCACGTCACTGGTTGAGTTCGTGACGTGTTTTTCTGCTGTTGATGACGATAATGACAAGTTCTTTAAACCTACCGCTGAATGAAAGAGTTTTTTTTTATGAAGACAAGGTCTTTAAAATTTTTATGTAAGAACACTTAGCTTTACTGGTACTCTCATTAACTCTCTCAACAGCAAGAGAGTAGGGAATTAGGTAATTAAGAAAGGAATACTTAATTTAAACCATATTGGCTTAATGACACTCTGGATTTTAGCTTAATTTGTACTTCTACATGTGATTTGAAATATTTAGAAAGTAGTTTGACTTGGAATGCTATTATCAAGTTCTTGGTTTCAAATCTCGTACATGGGAGCACTGTATCTGTTCGGGCGATGAACATAGATAATTAAAGCGACTAAGTTCTAGATCATTTAACCGTGGCGCCCGGACTAGTCCGGGTGGGACCGCGGCCAGGAGCAGCTAACAAGTCAAGCCGTCACCTCGCAACAAACGACTCCGGGAACATCATTTATTCCAAGCCTAGCGTGTAGATGCACCCGCTGCTAAATGGACATCATTATTTACTGACCCACTAGTTGATGCTGAAGCGGAATAACGCTGACACGGATCCCCAATTAGTTTTAGCTTTTAGAGGTGCTTGCAAAAACGGATTTTTCTACATTTTCACCTAGATATATCTCCCTTCTCCAGCTGCAGTGAACTCCATTTATGCACACTCTTAATATACACGAATGTTTATAAAACTAACTCTTTGACCGACTGCAATGCAAAGTTTCACGTTTGCTTATTGAAAATAAGTAACACTCAGACTTTCTTAGCTTTGAATTATTAATAATTGCAAACTTGATTATTTAATTTCTAGTTTGTTAATTAGGATGCTGTTATTCCTAGTTACCCTCGGCGTGCACCGAAACAAGAAAGATATATAGGGATTGCCGATTTCATTACGTTTCGAGTTAATTCAGCGCCGTGCTAATTAAATTTATTGTATTACTCGCGGAACACAGAGCCGAAGGAAGTTTGAGATATTAATGCCTAAATTTTATGTACGTGTCTGGAAACTTTCCTTGGCATTAGCCTGTCGCAATTACTTTTGTTTGAGCTCTCTATTTAGACGGAATATGGGTTAGCTTTGTAGCACAAACTAGTGCTTTATTAAATTATTACTGCTTGAACTAGTTTGATTATATTATTCAATATTTTTTTGTCTGTTAAGTACTTACGCTTTGAGGTAACTATTACTCATTACTTATTATTTTTATTATTTTTGTATAATACGATCAGAATAACTTTTACCCACAAATTTTAATGTAAATGAAATAATAAATTACCTGAAAATATATACGTGTACATTCGCTTACTTGCCATTGTAGTTTCTTGTGGTAGAATGGAAGCCACCACAAAGGCTGGCAAAATCATCACTGATAAGCCCATGACAACGAACAAGAACTTGACCCATGGCATTATTAAAGCGAGGCGCAACAGTCCACCGTACCGCAGTTACACATACAAGTCAACACTAAACAAGACTAATGTGTACAATGTGAATAAGTACCCTCGAAAACATTTTAATGGTTTGTCGTCATCATTTAAAGATAATTTAATTCAAAACTGGCAGATAAAAACAAGTGCGCACAGCATTTCCGAGAATCATTTACAATCTAATCCTTTCAGTTTCTTTCTGCACTGTTTTTATGCACCGTACCGTATGTAATCAAACGTTTCTTAACGCAAAAATCCCCCGGGGGTGTATGCACTGGACTAATGAGTGCATCGGGACAGTGTGTTTGCCCGGAGTTGGGGTGTGTAATTGTTTCCATTTGTTATTCAATGCGCTAATGTATACACAGGTGCCTTATTGCAGCCAAAATAAACAAAGTCGGCCACGTTTGTGAGCAGAAATATGCATCCAGTAATTACTAAATGTGCCTACAGTGTGAAATACATCTCCGTGCATTAGCAAATACTCTGCGTTTGACGTTTTATAATTTATCATGTACTTAAGGAAAGTTATTTTGCAATAATTGATGGGCCACAACGAAATAGTTCGTATTTTATAAACTATTAACATAAAGCGTTAATGGTTTTGAAACAATTTATTTAAAATACTTTGTCACAAAATGCTTGCAATAGACATTACTTTTTTGCTTTCCATGGCCAAGTCTTATGTAATTACTTTCTGAATACACGGTATTATTATAGTTTCATTGTTAAGCAAGTAAAGTACCAACGAAGATGGTATTAAAAAATGAACAAGCGACGACAGTGCAGAGAAGAAGACCCAAGCACCTACTTCCTCTTTCCATTTTCAGAATTAATGTATTCTTTCTGCTTTACTTAAGACACTTTCCTGATAAAAAGATATGTGAAAGAGCACACATAGTGTATATAACTCGGATAGCATAAATATTTTTAGAACATATTCCACTTAATTCTTAGCCTTTCTCTGCTTCCCAATCTTCTTCAACCCTTTCTGGATTTAAGCGCCTTAAGATCCTTCTATGTTTCTCGGTCTAACTTCTTCTATTCCATGATACTTCTCCGAATTGTTTTATACTGGTTACCATCTTTGTTGTGGCCTACTTCTCCATTGTCACCAATGCATTGTAATTGTATTTACCTCGCATTATAGTCTCCATTTGAATTCTGTCAGAATTCTGATCTTATTCAAGTATAACTCTTTTTGTTTTCTTTTTCGTGTTGGCTGTTGCCAACTCGTCCCTATTTACTCTATATAGAGCACTACAAGGACATTCGCCCAATTTTTCTGGCCTTATGGTTACATGGGATGTTTCTGTTTTTCAATTTAAAGCTTAATTGACTCTTAACTCTTTTTGTTTTGCTTTACGTGTTGGTTGTTGATAACTTGGTTGTAGATAAATCCATAGTTACTCTAATAAAAAGCACCACAAGGACATTCGCCCAATTTTTCTGGTCTTACTTATATGGGATGTTATTGTTTTTCAATTTGAAGCTTATTTTCTTCAATTGTGTGATTTTATTTTATATTATAGGTATTCGATATTTGTTCTATCTGAGATCCAGAAACACGTCTGTTTATCAAAACTGTAATCATCACTTTGTTTATTTGAACACTAACTTCTGCAGAGTTGTTGGTGATTGCTTCTGTCACAGAATGAAAGTTTTCTTAACCATCAGTTGTTCTCAGCGTACTTAAGGCTCAGTTGATGGAGCGATGTTTTCCATCACATCAGTTACATTGACTTTGCTGAAGTTCTTCCAATATGGCTTAGGAATATGAACTCCTCCCATGTATTCCAGTATCGTGATGAATAAGTCTTGGTGTCTTTGTGTCTGATTTGTATTGTATTTTCCGATTATGTTTATTTTTTTATGTTCTGTCGTCCACTTTGACGTGTCTTGATGGCATTGGGTCGTGTTGACGTCGTCTCTTCCATCTGATATCGTTCTAATATTTTCTTATTCTTCTTCAAAACGATTGAGTTTTGAAGAAGAATAAGTTTGTAGCTTAAGTTTGTAGCAAATCGAGGGCCTCTTCGAAATCTTCGAAAACCACGCGTAGATAGAGATGGGATCCATCTGAAATTTTGACCATTAACCATTAAGATCCAGCTTAGTCTATGGATTGAAATAACTCTTGTCGGAAGATATATAATCAAAACGACGCACAGTATAACAGCTACTCTACAAATAATAAGTACAGAGATGAAAGAAGTATAAATGTTTGTGTTCCCTTATTTTATGGAAACTCGTAGTCGAAACGATGTGGAACTTATCTGAAAGTGTTTCAGATTAAGTGGAACAGGAAAATGTGGTAAATATAAGTTTATGCGTCGTCATGATTCGTACGCTATTAAGTTTACGTCTTGATTCATGGACTGGGCTGGTAATTTATCCATCGACTGTCAAAAGCGGTCGCCTAACCTTTATCTGTCTTAATCCGTCCGTCGCGGTCAGAACGTCTTATCTGGTCGTATTCCCGTCGAGATAAGTCCTGAGAGATGACTGTGGAGGCCAAAGTTCGACGTGGCACTCTTTAAATAACGATAAAGCCGCCCGGCTGTCCGAACGACGTCGCTGATATTTTTCCGTGTTCGAAATGCGGCTTTGGCAGTCGATAAATGAGGAAACAATAGATGATACCCGAATTCGGGGACAAAAAACGACGGGGATTTATCGTTCCGTATTAGATTGGTTATCCAATATTTAATGGCTTGATCTGTGATGCGATCGCGTAATGCCAGGACATTGGCCTGCAATTACTGAATGCGTAATTAATAAAATATTCAACGATTACGGTCACGACGTAATGTGGCAGATTTTAATAAATTATTCAAAAATTGTAGCCCATTTAGAAGTAAATAAAAGCTTTTTATTAAGGCCTTTATACTTATTGATATGTTAAGATAACTGAAATGAATGAATCATATCAAAATCACTTATAAAATTTTGTTAAAAATTATATACAGGGTGTGGGTATATTTATGGAAAGCTACGTATGATATGTTTTGTTTTATTATTGGTTTGTGGCTTATCCTTCTGAAATCTTTAATGCTGATATGAATATGTAGATGAAGGTCCCTTCAGAACATACTTTTGTTTAAGGCGATTTAAAATTACAATACTAAATAGATAGTCAAATGTATTTTTGTATTACACAATAAGTAGTAGAAGCAGAAAATCTTTTGTTATACGTGATGCAGGTAGTATACGAAGTTTCGAAGACAAGAGAGTCAGTAATAATGAATGTCCCTCGAATGCAAAAACGTCACATTCCGTGCAGTACGTTACTATGTTGGAAGATTTATATTGACGTAAGGGTTTACTCAATTTAACAGATAACTCCCAAAGGCTATAAAATTGTATTTAGTGCTCGTTACTGTGCAATTAATAGTGTTGGTTACCTCAGAGGGAATGATTAATAGTTAATGTGCAGGTAGCTATAATTGCGTATAAACTTAAGACTGAAAGAGGAAGATAGTTACGAGTATCATACGTGGCCATGTACCTACGTATGGTTCCACACGTCAGGTTTTATTTATATGACATTAATTATTTATTAATTAAACTAACAAAATGTTAAAATATTTTCTTGAAACTGCTAGTTCACGCCTTCCAGTTTTTATTGATCGTTTCACTGTTACATTACAAGAACAATAAGTTAATTAGGTACTCATATGTATCTATTAGTCTTGAAGTAATAATAATCTTTCTAAAACAAACGATGCTAATAAATTATATGCTGACAAGGAAACATAATAAATAATAAATAAATGCAGAAATATTATAATAATTTTCTATACAGTATAGTTACATAAAGTATAGATTGCACGTAATTATGGCTACTGTGGAATAAAAACTCTCATAAAGCGAATCGCTTCTAATTATTGTAATTGACAGACTCTATGGAAGTTCTAATTACTAAATGGGCTAAATGGTAGAGAACGGTTGTACCTATCGAACAAAATGCCATTTCAGTTCTGCAGTTAGTTAAAATTGAAAGCATTTTATCAAAGTGTTTGAATGAATAGTAGCTACAAGCACATTCCATTTTCGTTAGCATATCCAGCATATCGATTTGTGAGGAAGTTCTGTGATATGCCATTGGAATTAATGTTTGAAAAATAAAGTAATTTAATACGAACACATGCATTTCAGTTATAATCCGAACTTTCCTCAATGATATGAATAGTCATCCAATTTTTTTTCACAATCACCACCAATACACGCCGATATGTCCTTATATGTGTAAGTATCTCATCGTCTTCCTTTATGACGAATAGTCAATGGTGAACGGAAGAAGTTTGCTTCATAAAGAAGCGCTTTAACGTTAATTGGCGTCAAAAAGTATGGCGTCAGTAAAAACAATGAAGAAAGAAATGAGTTGTTTTTTTTTTCATTTTTATATCCATGTATATGTATACTGGGTTGGCCTGACCACCCCTGGCTATGCGTTTATCATGAGTAAATGAAGGATAGAATAGTAGAAAGCGCATGAGTAAACGAAATAGCTACATCAATCGACGTTGCCGATTGATAACGCGGGCCACGCTCCGGCCGCAGCATTCCTACCTTCGCACGCAACATTGTAATATCTCTGTTTCATTTCCACACAAGTTTCAATGAGCCTCTCCTTCATTTACTCACAATTAACCGTATACCTAGTCTTAGTCAGACCAACTGTGTATATCAGTACGCGTTAATGTACGTACTTAATTATTTTTCAAACTCAAGTAAACTATTATTTGATAGTTTTATGTTGTACAACAATGTTGTCACAATTTTATTTACGACCCTCGTATATACATAAATAAATTTGATTGCACATTTATGTTTTTAATTTATTTCCAATGCAAGTTTCTCATGTAACTGAAGATTAAAATTGATTGCCCCCTCTAAAGTTACTCAAATTGATGATACTTGCTAAATTAATTACGTGAAAAATATTGCGGTGTAATGAAACAAGAGGGCAGCAAAAAAAAAACTGTAAATTGTTTAACGCCAGCAATACGATCCCTCGCACTATTAGTTCAATCACCCAAAGCCACGAATCTGATAATGACTTTATCTAGATTGATAACGACCGCCTTTATCGGTTTTCCGCTGAGGCAGCGTTAGAACAGTGTGGCAGATATCAAGTGCGCAGAAATCAGATACCCAGGCCATAACAGGGGGTGAAATCTTCCATTGTCGTCGGAGCCGGAGGGACCATCATTATCATCGTAGAACGACCAGCAGCATGAAGGCTGTGCATTCTGCCGGACATTGCTTTAATTAACTAACATGCGACATTTGGTGGGCAGGGAGGTTTTCTGCGCAAAGTTCAAAGGATGACACGCGAACGGGATAAAGCACCTTCCTGTGAAGGGTTGTTTGCGAGCGGTTGAAACTCAACTTAATTTGAATGTTTCGCATCTATGTGGTTACTTGACCAATTTATACAATATTTGATAATTTTAAACTTACTGGAATTTGATGACGTGGAGCAAATCCCCAAATTGTTGGTATAACTTTGCAAACTCTTTTGGTACGTGAACATTTAGTTTAAGAGCAACATTCCAAAAGGTGTTCGGGAATCCCTAACCGAAAATAATCTTTCACATTCATTTACTGGTCGAGTTTAATATCAGGAGACAACTACCCCTGAAGCGAAGTTACCCGCGTCGTTTCACGCATACATAAAACCTTTGTGTCGTGAATAAGTGCAATTACTTTCACCGTCTTGTTCAGCTCCTTCCCGAAGCCCCGGCATTAAGCTCGCTGCTAATAACGATGATCTTTATTACCTCTATAAAAGAGACTGAATCGCTGAACTGCTGAAGATTTAACGCAATATTAAAATATTTGCCCTTAATCTCGGTGTAATTGCCTCGATATCCTTTAAGTAAATCGGCCCTTTCGTAAAACTAATTTGCATTTTGTACCCTAAATTTCAGGAATTATTTTCTGTAAATTATGTAGTTAAGATTATAACAGTAGAAAATAATTTAATTTTCTTCTCAAACATTTACCGATTCTCAAGAAAACAAAACGCAAAAAAAATTCGGACAGCACAAACCGCCCCCGTCTGCAAAGCGTCAGAAAGTAATTATGACTTTGCCTTTCCGTCCCGTTCAAACTTAAACCTGACGCCGTTAAAGTAAATTGCATCTTTAGGAATGCAAACTCTTAATGCACTCGTGTAAAGAAGAAACTAAAACTGGAAGCGGGTGGACGGGATGGTGTCGGCGGCAACTTGAGGGAGTACGGGTAATCAACGTCCTGGAAGTTGGCTGATGCCGGGATACCCGCAGGGAGTCTGGCACAAATTGAACACCGAAAATAGTGGATCTGCCTAATACCGGTGAATAAAATTCCGAACGGCGAGCACATCTTCGACCTCAACACCCTAAAGAGTTTTCAGGCGAACCCGAGTATCAAGATTCGCGATAACTACGCCATAGTGCTGTTAAAATCAGTTCGTGATCAATAAAAATAAAATTTCATATAAAACAATATACAATTGAAAGAACAATTTCATGTAGGTTCTCACGTAAATTCTCAATGGAATAAATCCATTAACATTCTATTACGAAAGAAATTTTGATAAAATGTTTTGTACTCTTTAGTAATGTGTGCGTTACATTACTAATGGCGTTTTTTTTTTCAATAGTTAACCTGGATCACGCGCTATAAAGAAACTATCGGAGATAAATACATTAACATTTAATTAAATTTAATTAATTATATCCACGACAACATGAAGGGTTTCTTCCCTTTATGTAAACAGCGTAGGTGTGCAGCCTTGGCCTTGTTTACCAGTATCATATTTCGTACGTACATAACTTGCAGCTGCGCAAACCTTGACCTTATTTACTAATTACATGAGTACATAAAAGTAATTGTCGTCTTGCTACAACACTTGCATTATAACTATAAAGTAAGTCTAGATAAAATTTGTACTTATCAATAAATAAAGTTATAATATATTTATATCATTCAAATATTGTTTTGTTTTATTTTTTTTACTAAATTACTATTTATTTTAAACAATAGATTTAAAAACATTGAAAGTAATTCAATCATTGAAAGTAATCAATAGAAAAAGATGAAGGAAGTAATAGCTGAAATAAATCTATTTAAATACAGTACAAAAGCATAAGAAGTTAATTTTGGACCGCTAGTTGTTTGAATAGAAAAATTCACCATAAGACCATTGTTAAATACGTGATATTTTCATGTTTTCATTAATTTGCTCGTTTCAAAACAAAATAAAAAATAACTCTCACTGGAAATATACACCTACATTTGTCCGCACTTGATGATCATTTATGTATTTTCACATACCGGTAGTTAAAAGCTCGTTAAATCAAATCGAATGGAAGCTTAAACATTCATCAGCGCAATTTTGTGTGCCATGAATAAATAATTGCGCTTCTAATTCTATATATAGGGTGGGCCAAAGCGTGTAGGTGTAATATATGGCTTAAACATTTTTAAAATCCATTTGGGCATGAACTTCAACATGAATTAGATTAAAATTAGTTAGATACCAAGATTTTTTTATTCATAATTAAATAAAACCTTATGAGCAGATGAAAATGATAGTAAAGAAATGACAATGATAATTACATTACTGTAGCATAAAAAACACAATGTCTGTTAAGATATTGTACAGGGTAAAGCAAAGCATGACTTTTCTAAAAGCCTTTAAATGTAACGATGACGTAGTTTTAAATCCTTTTATTCATTTTAATATTTAAATTTGGATTTGGAAGGTTTGTTTCTTAACGAGTAAGAAAAAATAATTCAGTCTTCATTTGAATTGTGACCGAACGAAAAACTAAAAATCCTGTTTGGGAACCCTGTATATTTATTTACACATTATTTATTTTCGTTCAAGTACGTAAGCAATATTAAAGTCAAATTTGATAAATCAACTAATGACAGACGAATTGAATTCCCTAATTAACACGCTAGTTTATCAACTAATTTATTTTGCATCGCACAAATGGAATTCTATGTTTAATTAATGCGATTTTAATTATTAGATTTATCTTTACTCGCTTGTGAAATTTGTAACAAATTTGCATGGAATTAACAGCGGAACATCTCCTCGACGTTTAATTTGCCTAAATTTTAACTTGCACGCCTGTCTACATAACGTCCAATAATGCTTAATAGAAGTGAGAAACAAAGAGAAAATCATTATTTAAAAAAAATATGTTTTTACACCAAAACAAAAATAAGAAATTTACCACAAAATTTGTAAATATAATTTGTTGGACAGTTGAAAAATTAGTTTTATGAGATATTATTGCCGCGTTAGACTAATTATAAATTAAAAACTTTAATCGGAAATAATTTATTAGGACAGTTTAAAATTAATGTTGTAATTGCATTGTCGTTTTGAAACCACAAATTCAGCGCTTAGCTCCAAGTCATTGGGTCACCAGCACAGATGTATATTTCCACCGCGTAAGCATTGTCTTGTAATTATTGTTTACATTGTTCGATTTATGTTCTTAATTAGGAAATCATAATGCAGACAATCCACTGTAATTGTTGTCCTTTTAACTTTTATGTAAGCAAAACCTTGGTTTAAATAATCTGGGCTGGATGTTGGAAATCGGAAGAGGTGGGTCGACCTCATCTTCACCGAGCGACTGACGTCATTAGGCTGCTGCTTCAGAACAGTCTTCTTACACCAGGCTGCTCCTTGAACGATTCTTACACTAGCCCGAAGCTTGTTATGGTTGAAAAATCCAATTAAGTTATTCATAATATTTTCCGAACGCTCTGTATTAGCGTGGGAATCTTACGACCAGGCTGGCGTACGTGACTTTTGTCATATTTGTCAATGTTGTACCATTAGACCATACGCTGTTATTTAATCCTACAGTATATCTCCATTTCACTCTGTCGACCGGTTAAAAACTGATTTCATCCCGTAATGACCCCCGTCGCAGCTATAGTTGGAGAGTACGCCGCCCTTGGTCTCGCGGTCATTGTTGCATCAGCGCTCGTCGCGTGCTGACCTTTTGTTTTGTTGGTGATTAAAAATGTTTGTGTTTCTCTCATGTGGTTTTTGTGATTGAAACCTGAAACGGTTTCTCCGAGATTTGTTAAAGCACGCCGAGTGAATTTCAAGCTCGTTAAAAAGCTTTTCGAAAGCCTGCTTCTGAAATAAGGAACATTGGCCATTTTGTGCGTATGTTCTGTTGGTAACGCGTATCTCTCTCTTCTACTAGGCCTTTAGCGGTAGTTTTACTTTGGTTGAGAATATCATCATCCCTTGGCTGGAAGAAAAGGCCGAAATCGGAGTTTGAAACGTATAAAACCCCCGGCATCCCGGCCCATCCTTCGTTCGTAAAAGTGGACCCAACCTACCTGCAAACGCGACGCCACTTGATGACGTAACACCGGCGTCAACGTGCGTCAACGTACGTCATCGACTGCATTTACCTCCGTTGGAGGGCGCTCTCTCACTACTGACAGCTGTCTGTCATTATACTGAATTTTGGTTACTCGGTCGGAAATATTTTAATTATTTTTACTGACTTATTTGTGTTGACTCACCTTTCCGTGGCGTTGTTATTTTTATTCTCATTTAGTTGTTAATCAAGTGAATTTATTTAATCACCTTGTAACGCGCCCGCTTCAAACATTATTTGTTTGCTTTTACTTACAAGTAAACACTTAATAAAAACTGTCCAAACACGACGTAAATTTATTGCCAATTTAAATAACTTGCCGACCGTTTACCTAGATTCCCGAGAAAAAGCCATCCAGATGTTTCTTACTACAGCTGGTCATGCGTCCCTATCTACCTACGCTAAGTCTGCTATGTAAGATTTATTTTTTTGCCGGCCAGCCTTAAGAGGGATGTGGTTAACCCTACTGATTGTGTTACGGCTGAATGACCCTTGCGGGAATCCGCTATAAATAATAATACTTTTAATTCCGGCTCGTAATCGCTGCTAACAGACATCTACGTTGTGATAACCCGTTCTTCTTGGTGCATCCGGTAAAAACTCTTGAAAGAACAAGACGCTAATTACATTAAATAACAACACGAAATTAGATTTAAATAATTATT
Organism: Dorcus hopei; assembly: GCA_033060865.1. Taxonomy (NCBI): domain Eukaryota; kingdom Metazoa; phylum Arthropoda; class Insecta; order Coleoptera; family Lucanidae; genus Dorcus; species Dorcus hopei. The sequence continues at coordinate 44,396,499 of CM065426.1, read as the reverse complement.
TATTGAAAGAAAAAAAAGGTAAAAACTCCTTGTACCAGCCACTGCGGGATCTGGTATAATGAGTGCAAGAACCTTGCGTTGAAATCAAATACAAAGCAACAGAAATTACGATTCTCAGAAAATACAGTACAACTCGCTTAACAGATTTCACTTTCAAATATCGGCGCGGTCTAATTTTTTTTCAAATCACACCGTTGGTGGTTTAATGTCTACACAGATATTTGTTGGAGAGCTCTGTTCCTTAATTAGATTAACAATTAATTGAATTTCAACTTAGATCTGGTCTTAGTACTAGTGTTTGTTACTTCAGATCGTACTCTAAGACTTGTTCTGTTTAATAAACCAACGCACAGTGTGACACAGTGGGCCTACAGTGTACTTAATTACTGGAGTTAATTAATGAATTAATCAGATGTTCTGGAGAAGTATATGATACAAAATGCCGTCCTTGGCGATCAATTTGCAGGACAATCAATAGCAATCACCAGTTTTTCAGGGACTCCTTTTTGGAGGTGATGGGATAACCCTAACACTGGCTAAACTAATTAATTAATGTCGATGGATAGGGGACTTCCCAGCTACTTCCAACCGCCTTGAGAGAGTGGCTCTTGGCTCCTTTTTTCAAATCTCTCTCTTCATTGTTTTCTCGTCGGCTAAACCTATCTAACTAAATTATTGCGCGAGAACCCAGATTGACTGTTTTTCGACACTACACTATGGGTGTTTATGGCCATTTCAGTCTCTTGGCAAATCGCTTCTAATTACCCTGCAAATCTTTCGGCAATGACCACAATTCGGTTCACACAAATCGAAAACAACCGTTAGCGAGTTTCCAACTTGCCGGAGAAAATTTCCAAGGGTAGAATTATTTCTAAGAGTACACTGTATAGAATTCTCAGGTAGAAGTGGGGAATAGTTAATTGCTGCTGGTTGGTTAAATTACAGAAATGGAAATTAAAGAAACCTGGACCAACAAATTTTTCTAAGATGAATGTCACTAGTGCGTTTTAATACTCTCTAAAATGTAAATAAAAATAGTTTGATTAAAGTTATCTAAGTGCAATGGTAATATGAACTTTACTGACTCTTTAGCCACTAATTAATGCAAATCAAATTATCCCTACGCAATTGTTACCACCAAAGGCGCGATGAAGGAATACAAATAAATGTCATTTACCTAAAAACGTGTAATCCGTGTAACATCCGCGCACCTCATTCAGATTTAAACACTCGCGTCGCGACGCTTACGTGTTTGGTTTTTTTCTTAATTGCCCTTTCTTAACACACTGTATTTTAACCGTACCGAAATAAATGATTTATCTAGAAAAATGAGTTAATGACTGCAAGTGCTAAAGAAAACCGCTAAGCTCACAATTTAAAAATATTCGACTGCTAATTCAAGAGGCTCGAACGTTTCTGCCCGTTTTCCGCGTTACGTCCTTTCCGAGTAAAAAATTATTAAAACACCCCCCGGGCTTATTACGATCAATTTTGAAATCACTTCGACCAATGGCCATCGCTTCTTCGAATCTCAAATTACGCCTATTCCAGATGCCCGCATGTATCAAGAGACACCCCATTAGCTTAACAGGAACACTCGCTGTTGTCTGTCGCAAATGAAGCAACCATAACTTAAACTTTACAAGTGTCCAAGCTGACATTTTTAAAAGTATCTGGTGCCTGTTTGAAAGAAAACAGACTAAGGTGAATGCTTCAACTCGCAATGTAATTTGATATCTTTACCCAAATTGAACATGTAACATTTTAACGCGACATATGTATACAAATCTAAGCGACAACGAATCTAAAATGTCAAGTAGATTTGTTTTATGATGTCTGTGCAGCTATAGTGCATCTGAATGGCACCAGACGTTATGGAATTTTAAAGCCTGGATGGTGTATCTTTTGAACGGGACAGGGCGTCGCACTTAATTACCCCGGGTCGCACTTTTACAGCGTGCAGTTTTCGAACACGTATTCGTTATCTGAAATTAAACATGCAACCATCGATTTTGTTTTGAAAACAAATTCTGCGTACATTTCAACCTTAAGCGTTAATTGTAAACGAAGAGCAGATCTGCTGATCGGATAAAATCTAACTTGTTAGTTTACTCAATTATGTTCTTTTCATTGGGACCCCTTGTGGGTCGCACTCGATATTTGTAAATTATTTTCCTATTCAGTAACTACTTTCGCTTTGCGGTTTCGTCGAACCCTCCCATCTCCAAGAGTTTAGTCGAGTGGTGCTGGAGAAACGTCAAAGTCACTCGCACAATTTTCTGGCCTTCAGGTAGGTAACAAGACATCCCTTTCTACCAACGCACCCAAAAGGACTTATCAGATCGCCACAGCATCGCTGCTCCTGGACGACTCTTGACCCCGAGGTCGAAGACATCCCTCGTTGTCATCTCCATCACTTCACTTGATCTACCCAACCCCGAGGCATTCATTGAGGTCCAATTATATCTGCACTGTTGCTGAGTTTCCAGATGCGTTCGAGAAGAACTGAAATAGACATAAAGGTTCGGCCCGTCGCGTCGGACGGAGGGACAGTGACGAATTACAGCGAACGACGCTACCGGTGTGTCTTGTAAATAAATTGCGTCTGACATAAATTGTTTAAGAATATAAATTAGTTATATGTAGTATTAAGTAGATAAGTGTTTGTTTAATAGTTCTTAACTCCTTACTAAATATTTCTTTTATTTAAAATTCCTATTTTACATCGTCTTAAATGAAATAATAATATTGCTCTTCTCAATTCTGAAAGGTATTGTCATATTTGAAAATACATACGACTTGCACAAGTAATTTTTTTTCTTTGGAATCCATTTAATATTCGCCTTCGCCAATGGAAGCGAACAATTCAAAACGTAGGAATTATATAGTCTCAAGCGATAGTTTCTATAACGATATGGTATTATTCACGAGGCACGAATTCTCTGTAATTGTGTGTACTTCCAGTAAATTCCATTACAATAATTAAAGTCGCTATTGCCACGCCAAACCACATTGTGGTAATTTCTTCGACGTCAACAATGTGGTAAGCCGCGCTCCAAAGCTCTGCCCTCGCCTGTCGCACGGCCCTCGTGTTCAACTAACGTTGTTAACCGAGTTCGATAGAGGCGCAACATTTTGGTACTTGAATTGACTGCATACTCTCTCTCTGAGCAGTCCCAATTCAAGAGACACTTAACGCCTCGAGTGGAAAGGGCTCTGAGGTTATTACGTTATTAATTATTTTATGACAGATTGTTATGTACAACACCCACAACAGTTCTAAAAGGCATTTGAATATTCTGTGAGTTACCGGAATAACTAAATTGTTTACCGTCAAATACACACAAACATACTTGTAGACCACAGTGTTAAAGCCGTCCCTTCTTCTGTCTTTGCCTGTCTTGTCAGTGTTCGCAGTAGCACTGAAAAAAATTGCTTTGAAGTATTGTCCTGCGGAAAATACGTGTGAAAGACAAAGGATATTACAGAAAATAGAAAATCCTCAAACCCACCTACCTCTCAATTTAATTCCTCGAGTATGTCTACGAGCTTGTCTACACGTGTGAAGAGGCTTTAAAAAAGCCCAGCGTGAAATAATAATGAGAATAATTTCTTGAATTTTTCTTCTTAATTACCCACTTTTTATCTAATTTAAAACGTAAAAATTTGTATAATTTATTGAGCCAGGCCGCAAATGAAGAGGGCTTTGCGAAGTTTGTTTCTGTCAACAATACGTCTTTTAAAAAGCACGCTCGTTCTCCACTCGGGGTGACTTAGTAAGAATGCAGCAATTTAACATCGCGACCCTCCGCGATTAACACTCCGACTCAAATTTGGAACTGTATATTTCAGGGAATAATTTCCTGCTGGGTGAGATGACAAATAGTCCAAGTTTAAATGGCTTCAGTAAGATAGGGTAGTAGGTTAATGCCTGATTGCACCGAATTTTTAATCATTGATTAAATTTAAGACGTGTTTAGAATGTGACAATCATGAATACATGACAGCATAATGTCAATCACCATCTAATTGACGGTTAAACTTCAACTTAGGTGTCAGTTAGAATGCGCCTGACATTATACTGGATCTACTTCAAATATTACATTCTAAACACGACTTAAATTTAATTTCTGCTTAAAAATGCGGTGCAATTGGCCATAAGTAATAACTTTATGTAGCAACGATGGAAATTTATTACTGCGCGTGGAAGGAAAAAATATCATCCGTATTCCGTAGTTTACAATAAATTTGTTTAAATTCTAAAATAATCGATTCCAATCATACTTGTCTGCAACAATAATTAAGTAAGAGCATTTTCGCACTCCGCGCCGTCTTCGTATAAATTATTTTTAAATTCACATCCATCATTCTTCTATAATAAAATTGCTTTGTCTCGAGCGACGTGGTGTCTTGGAAAGTCGGCGAAAACTTCTGGGACATATGGATTATTCTAGGCCCCTCTTATGTGGATGGTCTCTACATTAAGGGTATAACATTGCTTCCTCCTTAGTTCTATTAATCCCGAGCAGATTCTTTTAATGTAGGACTAAACGGTCTCTATGAGTTGTCTTCATTCTCTTACGTAGCGGTTTTCATATCTTGTAAACCTTTTCATTACTCTTCTTAAGGCATCTGCAATTTTGATCTTCCACAGACAGGCTTGAAGTTTTATTTTAAGTAAATTGAAAATTCGTGTATTGTAGTTTGTAAGTTGTTTTTATAATGGTGAAGCATTCAACGGTTTTCCTCCTGATCTAATGCTTTTAGAATGCGCCCAAATAAATTTTGTGTCTACATTCACGTTAGAGGTTAATCAAATAATTATGAGAAAAAGGAGCACCGAAAATTATAAAGTTTGCTTTCGAAATTGCGTACTGGAAACTTAATTAATAAATATTTGTGTTTACAGAACTCCGTAAATTTCAGAAATTAATTACCGGAAATATCCGAGGCGTGACCTCGTGAAGAATTCTGCGAAAATTAGAATAGACCACGGAGCTGCTAGGGTTCAGATCGTTAACGTGTTAACAGCCAACCTCTTCTTATTTCCTCGTGTAAGATCCTCCACGTAAACTCGGGGCATTAACAATTTTATCTATAATAATGTGGATTAAGAATTCTGAAACCAATTATCCGGAAACACTAATTACGGCGGGATAATTCTCGGGTTTATTTTCGGATTCGGGTTGAATCGTTAAAAGGGGATTTATTTTCGAATTGAAAAAGCAAGTGTAATAATATAAACGAATCGGTAGGGTCCAAATATATAAATTGCTCGCCTTCTCACATTTCCATTTTTAAAATCTTGAGGAATAAGTATTGTAAGCACGCACTTGCTAATGATAGCTGGAAGATACATTTTCCATTGAAGACCAAACAGCCAATTTATTAAAATATTTCTGCAACTTAGCGTTTAATAAGATGGAAAACAGTTACTCGGAGATTTTGTTATCATCCAATTCTATTTGTTGTAAACTTTAACATCCACTCAGAAAAGATACAGTGGCAACAGAACGTGTACTTCAGATCTTTACAATTACCTCCATCTGCTGACTGGATTCGACTCAAACGGATCAGTTGAGGATTTCAAGTTTGTTACAAAGTCGAGACGATAGGATTTTTGAACGTTATTATTACATATAAATTGCCAGTTGAAGGCAAAACTTAAATAATACAAAACTCACTAACTCAGGATGTACTCAGAAGACTGTTAGAATTATCTATATTACCGACTGCATTTATTTACTTTAGGACTTAGGATGCAAAATTAAATTTTCCTCTTGCATTGTAACGTCAAGATAAATTCGTCCTAAATAATTAATTTATCAAACTAGGGATTATTTAAAAAGCGAAGCAATTTAATTCGTCCTTTCTTAGTTCTCAGCGATTTCGCTGTTGTAGATGCGCTCCCGGGGGTAGACTGAGGGTGAGTTTAGAAAGGTGCGATAGGAGAGGGCTATTAGCAGTCAGATTCTAATTCTGTTGCCTTAATTACATTGTCGCCGGATTCAGCCGTGCATCGGTACAACCTTAATGCGACCTTTCACATGTAATTAGAAGGTCCCATTAGTGATGTAATTACATACCTATATGTCGATATTAAACCCCATCGCCCACTTAAAATAACAAAAGCTGCACGATACTTGTTTGATATTATTGTTGCAAATCAGTTTTTATTGATTTAAAACTTACATAAAAATTATTTGTAGTTAATAATTGTAATGTCTGTTTTGCTTCAATGTTTCAGAATTTTTTAATCTTGGAAAATGAAGTTGGGGTGACAACATTTACACAACAGGGCTGCAGCTCATAAGCAATTCTGAAAAATATTGGATTTGTTTCGCCAATGCTAAGCTTTCCTTGCATTTGCAGAATATATCTCGGATACACTTTTCTTCGGACGCAATAAAGTGTTAATATTTTCTTTCCTGATATTACAGAACTTGTAACATGAAAACTTTACGTTTCGAAAACCAGCTGGATCTCATAACATGTTGTTTGATGTGAAAGTCACGCGTTTACAAATCAGTTTGATTAATTTAATAAATGATGCTAAATTTTAGCTAATATCATAAATATACTCCTGGTATTATGTGTTATTAATAAATAAAGATAAATCTATCTTCGTGTCAATAAATAATAAAAAATTAAGTACCTCAAAATAAAGTGCAAGGAAGTAAAAGGCGAACAATTTCGGTATAAATCCCCTTTGATTCAATATTTCACCCTTACGAATCAATGAAAAAAATCGCCGAGCTCTAATCGGCTTTCAAAGCATGATTTATCTGAATGTTTATACGTCGTACTGACGTGTACATAAATCTCGTAAATCCCCTTTTCCCCTGACTTTTTCGGCGTTTTTTACAAATTGAAAGGATAACAATACGATTCCACAACGTATAGAAATTTTTCGTAAGGCTATAAAGTACCAGAGGAATGCTTATTACACACTAATGATATTTGCTCCTGGTTAATAATTCCTGATTACGACAACACAAATTTTCCCTTATTATCGATTAATAAATGCACTATAATTATTGCTACGCATATATCCGGTCTAATGACGTTTACATATATCTTCTGCATATTTCATTGCCTCCTATATTTACACAGACAGAGTAAATACGTAGGGATGGTTTACTCAGTGAAATCGACCTCGTCGCAGTGATACACCGTCGTCGTGGCGAAGTGTACAAAATCAAACATTCATGCGAAACGTTGTCACTCAAAGCGGAAGCCCCTGAAAACCGAATCAAAATTTCAGTTAACAGTTTATATGTAAATTAATGCAGATCTGTTTCTGAATCTAACAAGCGCACATACATATTCAAGAGGTGGGACAGCCTTTGCCATGTAAAAAATCGCCAAGCCTACGTGTGCATATATTTATAGGTGGTTTACATTTTTACCTCCTCAGGGGCAGACTGGACTTTTTTTTATTGTGCTCAGTGTCACATATATCCGCCCGTTATCCTATTGTTACCTAAACGTAAAGATCACTTTTACTGTCCATCCTAAGCTAGTACATTTTTAATTAAAATACAAGCGTTTCTTTTCATTCGAACCAACGGTCAGGTGTACATCAAATTTTTATATCAGAATCTTTCTTTCTCTTACTGTAACATAATGATTGCTTAAAATTTAGACGATATTACAATATCAGGGGAGGTGGAAGTAATCCGGAATCCATTAAACATCAAGAATCTTGACCTACTACTTTTACAGTAACTTTAAACTTACAAGAATCTAAAACAGTGTTGTAAAACGTTAAGCGAAACATCTCGCTTAAGTAATGTAAGAAACTGGTATCCTGTAGGGAAAGTTTATTTTAAATAGAAAAGAAATTATAATTATAATATTGTAGCAAAGCGATCGACGCGGCGCCAGTGCATAGGACCTTCAAGCATCGGAAGACACCCGCATCCAATTGATGAAACACGTGTGCAATAATGTTGCATCTTAAACTTATCCAATGTGCACACTTTATCGTAACTAATCGGAGCTCTTTGGTTATAAAAGGTGGCTAATGCTGACAATTAATTGGTGCCACACCGGCGCGGTAGCATCGACATTCCACTGATACTGTTACACTGACAACAAAGTCACACAAGTCATACGGGACATAAATACTGCTACTACAATGATTTGGTAAGCAAAAACCAATTTAATTGACAAATAGTCACTAGAAACCAGTGTTGCCGAGTCGCCCGTTACACCTCCGTTCGATTGAATTTGGAATATCGGCAACTGACGGTCCTCGCAACGCGCCAGCCAAAGGCGCCAGGTACGAAGTAACTTAGCTTGGAGGAAGAAGTAATGGAATTTTTACAACCCAGTTGACAACTCTGCTGGAATTTAACACCTGCTTTAATTATTGTACAGAATGCCGTTTCTTCTCTTTACCATAGTGTCTTAAATATTTTTTATATACGAATTATTTTGGAAGAATTGAATTTTATTTTAAATTTTACCTTATTATAAATCTCCTTTTATTAATTTGTAATTATTTTATTCAATGTACACTTAGAAAAAGCATTTTTTTATTGATTTCTACTAAAATCAACTCAAAAGAAATTTATAAGAGTAGAAGAGGCGTTGTATCGATAATCCCGAAAATTATTAGTAGCGGCGGGCAAGGGCCAAATTTAATTCCAAGGAAAGACGCTGACAACAGTTTCTAGCCACTCAAAACTCAAACCAAAAGCCTACAAACAATAGAATTACGACTCGGGCTTGATTAGATATTTGGTTAAAAAAGGGGGAGAAAATACTTTCTTTATAGTGTGTACATTTCTGAAATTTAGTCAGAGGTCTTGGACCTAGAAATTCGGATCTCTTTCTCACCCTCATCTTGACTTCTTGACTTGTGGTTTGTACTACCTGACTAACCCTTGTAAATTGATAAATTGAAAAGCATTGGATAGTTTATAATCCCCTTTCCTTTAACAATTAAACCCCGTCCGTTACATCGACAATAGCCAGTTTCCTTTTTCACAGAAACCGTTTGAGTGACACTATACTCGATTCAGAGATTCCTGGACCATAACCTAATCACAGTCCTCGATTATCTACGGGCGACAGTGCTGACTTATATCGTTGCATTTTCTGATTATACGTCTTGTCATAGGCTGATCAAGTTGGCTCCAAAGCTCCTGGAGGTTTGAAACAAGAAAATTGTTACGTTCCGCGTTTTCGCGTTAACAAATTCTTATTCTATTGGATCTATTTCGGCTTCAGTGTCCACTTTATCTGCTTATATAATCTAAGGTTAATTTTTCTTTTTCTTAAGTTGTCTTGTCTTGCTTTTTGCTTTGCACAGTACCCGCCAACTTCTGCCGAGCTACTTAGGCTCATTTTGCCAGTCACATAAGTGTGATAAAGCTGGGTCTCAGCCCTTGCACAGCACAAACATCCATGGCTAATGGTAGGATTCGAACCTACGCCGCCGAGCGACACGACTTTACAAAGTCGGCTAGGCTAGCGCTAAGCCACCCGGCGACCCCTTTTTCTTAAGTTGATTTCTACGTCAGTCGGGGACACTGTCGGCTTTCCAATTCCAAACGGAAGGGGCGTGTCTTCGATATCCGGCTTGCTCGCGTCTAGCGTCCTTCTTAGAGTCATATCCTACAAACACATTTCACGAATAGTGGTCACATTTTTGTTGGAGCTTATTTTGGACCCAACATTTTGAGTTTGACCACCCAAAGGTTATTGGGGATCTTATTGTTTGTGAACAACATCTGGAAATGTTAATCCAGTGCTATTATAGCAGATAAAGCCCCTGTTTGTTGAATCAAGGCGCCACGTGCTATCGAAAGTCGACGCGTCGCAATTTCTTTTCGCTCTAGGCCCTTTCTACTCAAGGACAATTACGTGAGGGTTAAACTGTGAGAGTAGCCCCACTTCTTCGTGACCTTGTCGTAACCGTTTAGTTCTTCCCGAACAAGTTTTGTCGTGGATACCATCGTTTCCGTTTTCTTTTCTACCACAACACCATAGTTCGCCGTTCAGGTAGGAGCTGCCGATCTATGTAGAACAGGCTTAATGTGGCGCAGCTCTTCCAGGCCGAACATAGTGTAGAACCTGGTGGAATTCAAGATTGGTATCGTACTAACCCCTTTTGTATATCAATCAATCAATCAATCAATCAATATCTTTATTCACTTTTGCTAACAACAAGTTAGATGTGAAACGTCAAACATATACATGTGTATATAATAAAAATTCATTACAGTTCTTATGATACAAAATAAAGTACAGTCACAAATAAAAATTGTATAAAATAGAGGTTTATTTTTAGTTATGATTGTTTGAAAAATCTAAAAATTCATGCAAACTATAAAAAGCATTTTGTTGTAAATAGCGCTTTAATCGTTTCTTAAATACGTTGTCATCAGTGATGCCGCGAAAGTCAGAAGGGAGCCTGTTATACAATTTCTGGCCAACATAAAAAGGTGATTTTTCAAATAATGTTGTTTTGTGTTTCTGAACTCGAAATAAGTTATAATTTCTTGTTATTTTGCCGTGAACATCTTGGTTTGTTACCAATCTAGTTTTGTTATTTAGAACACTTAAAATGCATCTGTAAATATAAATTGACGCTAGAGTCATGATATTATACTGTACAAAACGTTTTTACAGGTTTGTCTACGTCCTAAGTTAAAAATTAACCTTATAACGCGTTTCTGTGCAACAAACACTCTATTGACTTCACGTGCACCATCCCACAACTCGCAACAATAAACTAAATTTGTGTGTACTAAACTGTAATATGTTTGCATTAGGCAGTCCAGGTCTACACATGTTTTAAGCTTTAACAACGCGTAGTAGGCATTATTAATTTTGTTGCAAAGACTATCTATGTGCATTGACCAATTTAAATTACTGTCGATAGTAACTCCCAGAAGACGAACACTTTCCGAGAAATCTATCGTGACGCCATTTATTTTAACTACCATTTGAGGCGGTAATCGGCGTTGATAAAATTTAATACAAGAAGTCTTTGTACCATTTAAAATAAGATTGTTTCTTTTGCACCATATACTGAATTCACTGGCAACGTCATTGAGTTTAGTTTGTAATTCTGAAATGTTCGAGTCCGATAACACTATTGATGAATCATCAGCGAAAACCACCAATTTTCCTGGACATTTGAGATTAGCTGGTAAATCATTTATAAAAATTAGAAATAGCAACGGTCCCAAAATTGACCCCTGTGGAACACCAAGGTAGATGTTCGTCTCTTTGGAGAATTTACGTTACCTTGCGTTACGTTAATTTTTTAGTACGATATTCGATTTTTGCCTGCCGTAGATTTTGGTTACTTCAGAACCTGCGTTTAAGTTCTTTTTATTGTAAATTTTTGTTCGAAGAGACGTTTACTCTCCTTTTGACAGAGTTTATTGTACGTTATTTTGTAAACTGTACAGGATATCCTCGTCGTGCCGCGTATTTTACTGTACTACTTGGACAAGTTTTCGCTAGATAGGGCCCTCTTTTACATCCAGGTAACGAGCTACTGACGATCTATTTGTAGCCCATCCCGTCTCCACTGAGCTGGGCGTAATTCCAAGTCGATTTTCCTTTAATATCAATGATTTTCCTCCAGCGTTCGCAACATATACAGGGCCAACTATTTGTGGGCAAGGCTGCTATTAGAAAAGGACACGCGTAGGGATCAATTAAGATATTCTCCTGTAACCCAACAGCACTAAAATTCTTGGCAATAAATAACTGCGCATCAGCAATGGTCTCGGGTTGTCTAATAATACTCCTCCTTTTAAGTAGAGTAAATGAAGTCTCATGTGGGCAACAGGTCAGGAAAAAAATTAACGGACTCATTTAAAAAAGAGCTACTAACTAACGGCCCCTGCCGTAGCAAAAGCAGCGTCATAAACGTGTTCCAAAACGAGAACTAAATCACTGTTGGAATTAAGCAGCAAGGATTTTGTTCTCTAACGACCCGATTTACATATTATGTGGATTCTCAGAGTTTGGGAAAGCACAGCTGCGACCAATGGAAATGGAAAGTCTCTAGCGTTCTTTTTGGAAACAGCCTGCGTAGACTCTCAGAGTTTGAGAAAGCACAGCTGCAACCAATGGAGCCAGAAAGACTCTTACGTTCTTGATTTCTTTGGAAAAGATGGAGTTGGAAGGTGAAAAGCAGCACGAACTGTACACTCTAACCGCCCGATTTACATATTACGTAGGTTCTCAGAGTTGAGAAAGCTCAGCTGTGATCATTGGAGCTGGCAGTCTCCAGCATACTTGACTTCTTTTGGAGAAGTTGGATTTGGAAGGTAAAAAAACAGCAAGGATTGTGATCTCCGACCGCCCAATTTACATATATGTTATGTTGACTTCTTTTGAAAAAGATAGATTTGGAAGGTGAAAAATTTACTATCGGCGTAAATAATAATGTCATAGGAAAAGTTAAAAGCACAAAAATTAATACTACAGTATATCTCCTTTAAGAAATAGTGAATCGAGAGGGCGTAAATTTTACAGCCGGTGGACCTCAATAATAATTATTGTCCGGGTCGTAAAAGACACCAACCTTCGTAATAGATAATCCCAAAATAAATATCAACCGCAAACCACGAAAAATTTACCTGCACTCGCAAATAATTTATTTTTCTAATGAAAGGTATCAATACTTTTCCTTAGTTGAGATAATATGGTTATACATCTTACAATCACAGGGTTAATACAAGATTTGTGTACATACAAACACAAAATAAATACAGTATGTCCTAGGATTGAGTTTACGAGTGGGAAAATATAATTATTTTTAATTTTACAAAAAATGCCAAAGGAAAAAAAAATTTTGCTTTATTTATAACGAATAAATCTATAATTAAAACTTCAACATTAATACAGTGTATTCTTAAATTTTTATTTTTTTTTCATTTTTCTCGTAATTACAACTTTTGATAGATTTTTATAGTAGTTGGCGTTAAGAGAAAAATGTGAAATAACAGGGCTTTTCTTTTGCTCCAAGTGATGGAATCAAAGCTGTAAATTTTAAGCGAATCATGTTCTTTTCAACTGTGATTCATTCCGCCTGCTCAGAAATTTGTAACATGATCATGATCAGTAATCCCCTTTCCCCTCTGATAAATTAATACTAGTAAGTTTTATTGAAATTATCATTACACTTTATCATACAATTTAGGTATTTTAATCATGATACAAAACGTGCTGTTCTTTCATTCTATTAATTTTCTGATACCTGCTAAATTTAGTATTTAGTTTGATTCGACCAGATTGAGAAAAAGAAAAGCCCTAATAATTAAAAATCAGATGAAATTGAAATTTAAATTAATAGCGTTTTCGAATCACTTGCACTGGTTGCACTCAGTGTATCTGCATCTTCTTTTAACCTCGTGTAATATCACGAGATGAAGATATTCTGAGTGCGCACTGCTGCGATTAATCGAAAACGCTATTAATAAATAACAGACGAGTGACATTCTTTGCCAAAAATGTTAACGTTGCAACAATGTTATGACGGGAGATAAAAGTTACCGCTACATAACAGAAGAATTTATTGCATCTTTAACAATTCAGGACATCCGTAACAATTATAACGAGCTACGTCGTAGACTTGAATTACGGTGAGTTAATGAAATACTTTAAAATGTTGATTTTGTTTTTTTTTTTATTATTATTTTAAGAACACACTGTATTAATGTTGAAGTTTTAATTACAGATATATTCGTTATAAAACAAGAAAATTTTTCCTTTTTCCGCATTGAAAATGCTCACTCGGTATATTTAGAATCAAAAGAATTTCCTTAAAATGGAAAACTTACTTTAGCGTTATCATTTCAGACATCTTTGGATAGCTTTAATAATAAATATAATTAAGAATTCAATCAAAATCAAGTTCCAAAATAATTCTATTGACGTTTATTTTTTACAAGACAAATTTTATTTACGTTTGCTATTTGGTTGCTAAAGCAACATTGAAATTCTGTGTTCATTTGGTTCAGATTACACCTCGATTTGTTGATTCTCTAAGACGACCAACCCCTCCATATTATTTGTAAATATTTCAATATGTTTGACATTCCTGACACAAAACTCCAATTTTGACATAAACTTAAATATTTCAAATCTTATTTTAAACTAAGTAAGTATGTATACACATTATAGCGACGGGTATGAACATACATGTATGACGTCATAAAATGATTTCATTATTGTTTAGGCTATTTTCGCGACCCTCCTTTAATATCACTGCGACCCCCAGGTTGAAAAACGATGCTGTAGATGGTAGAGAAGACCGCCGCACTCGGTGGACACCCTGTATAAATGGTTTCTAAAAATTCTAATCTACTTTTACTAATGAATTACTTTCATTTGAGAAATTTTTCTTTGTTTAGTTTACGTCTCGGATTACACGTTCAAGTCAACTAAACAGGTAGAAAAATCTTCTCATTTAGACAACTGTAAAAACAACTTTTACAGGATTTTTTAAAAGTAATTCATTAATAGAGTTAATTTTTTGAAAAATCAAAAATAAAAATGTTTTCCGTTTGATGCCGACTTTTTGACGGTAACTGTATATATTAATTAAAATAAGAAACGTATAATGCCTTTCAAATAAATGTAACATTCAGGCCCAGTTTACAGAAAATTTAATTGCAATCAAATTTTAATGACGTTGTTAATTTGACAGTTCGCAATGTAATTCTTATGGCAACTTAACGTGATTAGTTTAATTCGAAATTAAATATTTGATTTGCTTTCTGTAAACCCACCCTCAATATCACTTCCTGCTAAACCGGAAGTCCTATGAGGTTCAATTGTCTTGTGTTCTTATGTTTAATTTATTTTTTATCAACCGATTGAATACGATCCCAGCTTAATAACAACACCGAAACTCTTTTCCGAAAATCATTGTATTTGCTTGTCATAAAATTTACGTAAGTACTGCAGGTGTTACATTTATTGCGGTCCGATCTTGTTGCGTAAACTTTAAAGAAGATAGGATGTTCCTTATAAGCTATTTTCCCTATGACATTATTAGTTACGCCGATAGTAGATATTACGTAGGTTCTCAGAGTTGAGAAAGCTGCAACCAATAGAGCTAGGAGTCTCTTTTCGAATAGATGGTTTTGGAAGGTGAATAGCAGCAAGGACTGTGATCTTTGACCGCCCATATGTAAGTTCTCTGAGTTAGAGAAAGCACAGTGCGACCAATGGAACTGGGAGTCGCCAACATTTTTCACTTTTTTTGAAACGATGGATTTGGAAGGTAAAAAATATCAGGTTAAAACCAAAATACATTCTTAGAGCTCACAGTGAACACTAGAGGGCATCAAACGAATCGAATCTTAACTTTAACTAACTTTAGGATTATTAACTATATTTGTACCAAACAATGGATTTGGAGGGTGAAAAATAGCAAAGGCTGTGATATCTAATTGTCCAACTTACATATCACGCCGGTTCTCAGAGTTTTGGGAAAGAACAGTTGCGACCAATGGAGCTGGGAAATCTCCGACGATCTTGATTTGTTTTTCTTTGAGGAGATGGATTTGGAACATGAAAAATAACAAGGACTGTTCGTTCTAACCACCCGATTTACATATTACTTAGGTTCCCAGACTTTGGGAAAGCAAAGCTGTAACCAATGGAGCTGGAAAGTCTCTAACGTTCTTGATCTTTTTTGCAAAAGATGAATTGGGAAGGTGAAGAATATCTACAATAGATTTTTAGAGCTCGCAGTAAATAGTAGAGAGTACTAGACGAACCAACCATTTTTAATCTAAACCTCAACTAACTTTAGGATTATTAACAATATTTATACTAAACACGCAATTATTTGGCACATGTACAAAGTTCTACGAATAAATACGACCATTAATGGTACCTTTTTTTTAAATTTAGGAATGAACTTAATTATACTCCTAGAAATATGAATTTGTTTGAATGCTCCTTGATCTTAGAAATTTGAGGCCCATTAAAACAATATGGCTATTGTAATATAACTTGGTAACCATAAAAACTCCCCCATCGTATTACGATTTGCACACGTAGCGCACATTAAATGAAATAAATTCCTCATTATGATGACTGGAGCACTTCTCCCGGCCGCTAAATCATCTAAATTTGGTCGTCGTTGCGTGCGACTGGGGTCGGCAGAAGCTGGCGAAATCAATATTTATATTTAGCAGGTAATTAAGAGGTGCAAAAGTTGCTCCCTTGTTACTTGCGCTAATTCCTGTGTCAGCTCTCAATCATCACGTGATTAATTCCTCCTTCTGGTGGCAGGGCCTCATCGGGAGCGACAAACTCAAAATCGATAGCAACGCCAACTTTTACCTTCGAGTGGTTGAGTTCAAGGGCGGCGCGAGCGGTAAATTAGATTTCGTGCGACGCGTGTGTGTGCAATTATAACAGAGTTTGAACTGTGCATGCGGTTTTGTTGGGGATTGCGGTAACAATTTGTTAAAAAATTCATGCTCTCCTCAATCGGGAATTAATTTGTTACAGAGGCTTTTGTGGCATATCACGCACGTCGTGTAAAGGTTAATAAACGTGCTTCCTGGTATCAATTCATTGTAAAAAATGGGGCGCAATAATTTGGAATGTTTTAAAATTACTCTTGGTATAAACCCTTTCATTATTATTTTGAAAAGATTGTACAATTTTGATACAGTAAAACCTCCCATGGCGGATACCTCTCTTTAGTTTTTCGTAATTTACATGCATTTTTACCTCTATTAGGCGGACACCTCTAATAGGCGGAAAGTTTGCTGGTCACGGTCGGTGTCCGCATAAGAGAGGTTTCACTGTAGTTGATAAAATAAAAAAAGTCAAATGGATTGATGGTCATGCAGTTGAAAGATGTGGAGTTTCCACGAACAACTATTGCAAGTTTATTGGCTTTCATCAGCAAGACGCAAGCTATGAACTTTCAATTTCCTTTTTCTTTTATACTATTACTTAGGATAAAAGTAGTCATCATGATTTGGGAGAATTGTAAAATAAAAGTAATTTTTACGAATTGTCCTGCTGCTTTTAATCCTGTAGAGAAGAATTAGTTTTCATAAAATATCTGAGAAAAAAATGGTCGAAAGTCAAGTTCGTCCAAGTTGGAACGCGTTCTGCATTTCCGGCATTAATATCCATCGGGAAGACAATTTAACGTAATAAAATTTAAAAGAGTGAAAGTAAATTTAGGCGTTCATAACTGCCACGGCGGTATGTTACCCGGCATCTCCAGAGAAATTTCAGTCTTTAAATAAATCATAGAGCGCGAATGAAAATGAGTTTTTGCTCTTAGGACTTCAGCGTGCTAGGATCTTGATTTACGTCCTATTACAAAGACACGCGAACCTATTTAAAAGGACGATGATATTTTTCTAATAGTAACCGGTTACTAAATTAGTCCATAATGAAGATACTTAGAAGATTCATTTTCGGTTTTAATGGGTAGATGGTAATCCCTATATTTTTCCAGAATCCATTCTATTCCATTGCGGGCGAACAGAATGAGTAGTAGCTTCACAGGCATTCTGGAGGATTAGTAAATTCTTGATCGACTCTGGAACATTCACCGTCTATAGAAGCAGAACCAAGACCGCGAAATACACCTTTGAGTATACGTCGTTTATTCGAAGTTATCGGCTGACGACCATCCCGTGTATAGTCATTTAATTAATTACGACATGCTTTGATGTAATTTATTAAAAGAACGTCAGAAAAAAATGAAAATTAATAACTCCTATAACAGTGAACGTTTTAAATGCCCGCTGGCAATATTAATATCGATTTTAAATTTGAATATTTTTCAATGAAAATCGAAATCCTATTTACGGTGGGCTCGTGATGGTGCAAAGTATGATGAATGCTTAATAGAAATTGGGAAATTAATAATCGACCTGAAAATTTGTGCTGCCTCCCGTCGTGCCGACCTTCCGAAACGTTCGAGGTGGTTAGTATTTATGACATAATTTAAGACGGGGGAGATTTATTTTAAACAAGATACACCTCATTTTCTGCTTAATTTAATTTCCCGTTCGCATTCAATTTGTGGTTATTTGTGCTGGCACCCGAAGTTTTTGAATTAATTCCGTTATGCGGGATTATTTAAATTCGCATTTTTATGCCGGAGAAGATTAATGCTACTTAAACTAAATTATTCGCATCATTTCGCAGCCGATAGATCCTGGAAGAGGATACAGAAAATTATTTATCCCTCCTTGTTATATACGAGGGGTCTATACTCCCCTGACTTGGACTGTTAAATTTCTGATTGGTAACAATGAACAATATCCAGTAAAGGTGTTTGTTACCGAAATATGAATTTCATCAACTCATTTAACCCAAAAATATCATTGTCGCATTAAAATACAAACCTATATATGTATATATAATCGAATCGTTACCTGCTCCAAACCATATACAAAAACTAATTTCATTTGCAAATGTTCATGGACATTAAATGGATTTCTCTTGTACCAATTTTTGTAAAAACAGCTTTCCAGTCAGTTGAAAAAATGCGCCGAATGAAATATTAGTTTTTTTCTCCGCTTTAATGTTGTAATATACACCTGACACGGGTAAATTAAATTCCGCCCAAAAATATTTGAATGCGGTGCATGCATAAAAAAGCGAATCGGTCCGGTACTTTAGGTCCAGTAATTATTGTACAAAAGCTGAAATTCATCCGCATTTTTTTATTATTCGTGCGAAAATTGGTGAAATTCAAGTGTGTACCGAACAAGTTGAGCATTTATTGCTGTGCTCCATAAATTTAAATGTAATTTGAATTGTTCGAAATTTGTGTGTGAATAGGATTTTGCAAATGTGCTTTTATAAATTCATAATTTTTTCTTTTCCACGTTGTGCAATTTAATGAAATAATAAAAGAAAATACGAAACATCGTTTCCAAAAACGAGAAACAACTAAATTCTAGACTACCAATTTTTTATTTTTATTTTGAGACACAGTCGACTACATTATGTTCTGAGTAAGTGGCCACCACGGCTTCTTCGTCTACAGGAGTGAATTAAATCAATAAATCAGGCCTATTTTCATAAATGCAGTATTCGATATTCAATTTTAATGCATTAAGTGCTCGTGGTTTATTCACATAGACCATTGATTATAAATAACTCCACGAATTTGTCATTTCACCACACCTAACTTTTCTTGCAATAAATCAATAGTGATATCAGTTCTTGGATCAACATAAGCCATCCTCCATTTACAACTTATTTGAACGCGAATCGATTCAAATTCACTTAAAAATCACTGATTGCATTCCATTTGCAGTTACTTATTTGGCGATCAGTGATGAGGAAGTGATCGAGTTTCCCCTCCCGCACCCCGTACTGATCAAGCTGGTTTTCTAAATCAGTTCATAATCAGTTATCAGTTTCATGTGATTTCATACGTATTTTGAGGTTATGTTAATTTTAGTTCCAAAACGTCATTCCTTTAAGAGTCTCTCTGTTCACTTTGAAATCAGTTCAGTTCAAAATCAAATTGATTTGATTTTGGCTGAAGTGAATGTAAATGGAGGATAGCTATAATCTTATAAGAACGTAAATATCATGTATTCATTTTATATTCCGGTAGCATTGGCTACAGAAATATTTTGTTTTCGTAAAGGCATCCCGTAGCGGCTAACAGAATTGTCACTAGTGTCATTCGTCCTGTCAACTGTCGAGTAAGTGTTTTCGTGTTTATTTGCGTTGTTTGTTGGTTTATTCAAAAATAAGTTATTTCCAGGACTCATTGAGAAGAATTGCTGCCCGGTGATCCCATACAGAGATTGTCTTCCTGTGAATCTTATAAAGGGTGTTTTTTTTTAGAGATATAGAACTTTAAAATGAAATAAAACAGATAAAAGTCATAGTAATGGGCGGTGAACCTTGGCTTCCCAGTGGTCCAACGTTTGTGGTTTATCGGCGTAGGCTAGCGACTTCACATATCCCCACAGAAAATAATCCATAGGTGTGATATCACACGATCGTGGGGAGCAATAATTAACAGGTCCATTACGCGAAAACGTACTATGCGCGCTATCGAAAATCAATTTAATGCAGAATTGCGCTTCATTCACACCTCTATCCGCCCATATGAACAAAACCATATTGAAACACTAATGGCATAAAATTATCTTTCCAATAAAGCCAATAAATACCATGCCCATTACCATAATTTTTATGTGTTTTATTTTATTTTAAAGTTCTATACCTCTAAAAAAAACACCCTTTATAATGTAAGTGAATAGTATAATAATTGTTATTTTATTATTTATGTCATGCTGGCATATAAAAGTCAGGTTATGATCAATTTTAAGACTACAACATACATTTCCCAATACAAAATATTTCCACAGGTATTACCATCGGATTATTAAATGAACACATGTTACATGTCTACAAACTACGCCAAGTTGTCGTTGTTGAAAGGCCTAAAAATCTCTTATGGCAATAGTATTTTCTTCACTTCTTGCAATTCGTTGTCTTGTCATCAACACAACCTTAGAAGAGCATATGGCATGAGAATTTTCCAAAAGCAGTTCAAAACCCTCCACAGAGCACGATAGCAATGAGCGAACACCCCATCGATTTTTAATTGGAAAAGAAATGCGTTTGCCTTTTTGCTTAAAATTTGAACCACCAAGGAATAAGAGGCTTGAGCTTTCTGAGGACTTGAATATCCCTTGGAAACCACTTGGCCTCCGCTACGACTAAAGATCCAAGAATCCGAAATTGCATGTGTAAGTGAATGAACGGCACGAATTATGTATGTGTATTCAAAACGTCGCGTCGTCATCCAATCCAACCGTTTATATTATTACACTTGCTTCCCAAACTTCAAAATAAATCCTCTTTTAACGATTTAACCCGAATCCGAAAATAGACCGACGGGCTCGGCGTAATTAGCGTTTTGGGATAATTGGCCTCGGAATTCTTGATTCACATTATTATAGATAAAATTATTAATACTCCGAAATTACGCCGAGGATCTTACAAGGAAATAAGAAGAGGTTGGCTGTTAACACGTTAACGATCTGAACCCCATAGCAGCTCTATTTTGTGAGCTCTAATTTTCGCAGAATTCTTCACGAGGTCACGCCTCAGATATTTCCGGTAATTAATTTCTGAAATTTACGGAGTTCTGTAAACACAAATATTTATTAATTAAGTTTCCAGTAACGGTCCTGTAAGCAAACTTCGTAATTTTCGGTGCTCCTTTTTATCCATGTTTCATTTCATATTCATTTAAAGTAGGCACAATATTGTCATATATGAGTGAAACGCGGATTCTAAAAGCATTCGATTAAGTATAATGGATCAACTTTTTTTGGAAATATAAGAAATGAGTTTGTTAAACCTTCACTATTATGGAAATATATTGGAAGATACGAGGCCATTTATGTAATTATCGACAAATATTTACTTCCTCATTCAATAATGGATAATGATTTTTTATTGGCTGAGGTGAATCTACGAGTATTCTAAAAGATTTGTCAATAAATTGAAATCCAGATCATCTAATTTTTTTATTAATTTTCTTTCTATTCACAGGAAACACAATCATGCATCCCTTTCATTAATCAGGTGGCCTAAGCACTGGTTAAGGTCACACACTATTTAACAATCAATTTGACGCTAAAGTAACAAAGATGCTAGGTACACTCATAGCCAACAATTCTGTAATTTCGGTAAATTTAATGAAATCGTAAAGATGATGAAGAGATCGATAAAACTCCAAATGTTAGTATTAAGGTGTAAGTCTCCTCCTCAAAGCAGGATAATTTTTATTTATCAGGTTACGTGCAAGTCTTTTGATGGACGTCAAAGTCTGTCACAATTGTTCTAGAGCACCCTCAGAATATCTCTATCTTCTATTATTACATGAGACTAAAGTAAGTTGAAACTACTCTAAGAGTGCTCTAAAACCATGAATCAAAAATGTCATATCAACTGAACAAAATAAATATCTGTGTCGTAGTCTGTGATGGTGTGATTAATGAAAAAAACAAATACATTCGGCGGTGCTACTCTTCTAAAGGCGAGTGATTCTGAACTAACTCTATTAATGCGATCTAATTTCTTGTATTGTATATACGAGTAGATAATTCGCTGCATTCAACCAACTCTCGACTAGAGTTCGAGCAGACGTACCGCACAAACATGTCAAATTTAGCAACAAACTTCGGGTGCACTAAACAAATTATCATAAAGAGTAAACTTCAATTAATCGTTCGCAAATTACGACCAGCCGTGTTTGCGTTATATCCGTATGCAAAGCGGCGGATGAGACTTGATATCAGACACGAAATTAGAAAGCACATGCATCAGACATTAACTCCGCATCGGCGACAACTATTAGTTCCTAATTAAAAGTTGAACTGTCAGATCGTTTGGCAAATTGATCGTAAACATTTAACGTTTCCCGTCAAAGCAGATACGTACGATGTCATTAAAGTTCGGCGTGCATTTGTTGTGTTTCGTTTAATTGCAGGCCTCCTGTCAGGTAAAGTTTAATTTAATTTTCTTAGGGATTATGGCGCGCACACCGGAACTGGAAATTTAACTCGCTCTATCTCCGTCTCTATCTGTCGCTTTCTTAACTCCTTCGCGCTCCTCGCATGTATGGTGTAAAAGCTTTCCAAGTTTAAGTGAATTAGAGCGTTAGGTGTACGAGATTTACAATCATCCGAAAACAGTTTCAATTAAGAGCGCAAGAACACATAACCTATTAGGGGTTACTTCTAAAATTTGGACACTTTTGGCATGAAAACTTTTGCATATGTTTTCTTTCTTTGTCTTGACTATTACTATGTGATGCAAATCGTTTTCCAAATTGTATACGGTAACAAAAATATGTTTTGCTAAAGCGACTCATTAATTTGAGCAATTTCATTAACAAAATTCATTTGTCAACAGCAAGAGAAATCTTTGTCGTGCTACATTGAAAATTTGTCTTTGTTGTATTAAAATAAACGTCCAGATTAATCATACAATAAGGAACCGATGAGAAACTTTTAAATACGAAAAAAGCCGCTTGCGAGACAATGGACGTTTAAAATTCTCTACCCTTCGCCCAACTGCTTCAACAAGGGAAAGTGTCCGCCTGTTTAATCCTAAAAAAATCAATTAGTTCTTGGAACCTATTCATCAAAAAGCACGCAATCAAACCAAAAGTTTACGATATGCAAAAGTTTCATTAAATTGTGAGAAGATATGCAACATCAATTAGAGACAGAGAAGTGCGCTCAAGAGACTATTGAGTTTAGGTTAAGTATTCAGGGATATAATTTTCGAACCACCCTGACTTCCTTAAATTATTATCGGATAAATACCAACACAATGCACGTAGTTAAACGAACGTGCAAAGAATATACTAAAATATAGTTAAAAGTATATCAAGCCATTGTACGAGGGGAATATAGATACCGAGACTTTTTAAATTTCTGATTGATAACAATGGACAATAGCCAAATTTACTTCATAATAATCAAGACACTTATATAAACTTCGCCGCAAAATTAGAGGATAATTAGTAAAATACTAAAAATGTTTGGTTAACATGGCATTATAGCTTTTTAAATCTTAAAATAAGTTATTTCAGACTTTGTAATGCAAACAAAACAAAATTGAATTCAATAACTTTTATACCAACTCTAACATTTCATCATAAACAAGAAATAGTAAAAACGAAAAATTAAACTTAAAATCAAAACAACGATTAATAGAGGGTGTGTCCACCCCTTGCTGCTATGCAAGCTGCAATTCTTCTGGGCATGCTCTCTATTAAGGCGGCAATCTCCTCTTGGCCGATTACTGCCCAAACCTCTTGCAAATTATTGGAGAGCGCATCTAATGTTTGCGGAGGATTTTCAAGACCCCTAATCTTTCTCCCGATATTGTCCCAAAGTTGCTCTATGGGATTAAGATCAGGGCTACGTGGTGGCCATTCAAGAACATTGATATTGGCGGCAACGAGTTCCTGCCGTACAACATTGGCAATGTGCGGCCGAGCGTTGTCTTGCATAAAAATAAATTCTGGTCCATGTAGAGCACCAAACGGTTCTACAACAGGGATTATGATTTCATCCCTGTATCGTACACCAGTCAGTGAACCATTTATTCTTAAAAGATTGGTGCTTTCAGCAAGGGTTATTCCACCCCACACCATAACGGATCCACCACCATATGGCTCGACTTCTCGTATGGCACACTGCGTAAATCGTTCACCTGGGGCTCTCCAGACTCTAGCACGTCGATCATTTGTCGAAAGGCAGAATCTGGATTCATCGGTGAACAAAACGTGCCTCCAGTCTTCAATCTGCCACTCAGCATGCCTACGAGCAAATACTAAGCGGTTTCTCCTGTGGGCTGCTGTTAAAACTGATCCAGTAGCTGGTCGGTACGGCTTCAATGCAGCATCTTTAAGTGCAGCATCTTTAAGCCTCCTTCGAATGGTATCCGTACTGACTGCTGTACCAGTGGCAAGCAGGAGGTCGTTTTTTAGCGCTCTAGCAGTAGAAAACCGTCGCCTTTTTGCACTTATTCTGATTAAGCGATCTTCTGCAATTGTGGTTTTCTTTTTTCTGCCTTGGCCTCGTCGCCTTTGATAGCTACCAGTTTCGCGGTACCTACGCAAAGCTCTGCTGACCACAGATTGACCCACCCCTAATCGTCGGCCAACTTCTTGCTGAGTGTAGCCTTCTTCCATCAGGGTCACCAATTTGACGACCTCAGTTTCAGATAAGTGGCGTTTTTGTCTATTTCTGTTCATGACAACGTGATGACAACCACATCTAATGACTTTTTCAAGCTTTTTGACGTTTTTTGTTTAAAAAACAATTTTTGTATTTATGATTTTTTGATTAAATTTTGATAAAATTTTGCGTTGGAATATCGAGAATATATGTAAAATCATATTTTAATTGTAATATAAGTTGATTTATTTTGAAATATTCAATTTATTTACTACAACATTAAATATCCTCTAATTTTGCGGCGAAGTTTAGTTGATAAATACCAGACTTTGTTTTGTTTCCATAAATATTGACAATTGTATCAAGCATGTTTGTCGGTGATGTACCCTAGCTCTGTTACACCGCGAATGATCATTAAATTTTTATGTGTTAAGGTTGAGAAACCTGGAACGAATTATTACCATTGAAAAATCTCGGGTGCATAATTAAATCCCAGAAAGCAAACAGGGTGGTATGAAATGGCGTCACTCAAATTCATCGCCGCCAAAAAAATTCTAAGCTGTACCGTCAGCAAGTAACGTGATGGAACGGTATTTTGGGATATTCACGGTCCAATTTTAATAGATTTCCTAATTGACCCATAGACTATAAATTCAGAGTTTAGGCCTCTTGAGACACTACTTGAGACACAAGAAATTTATGTCGAATGAATAGGTAATATAAAAAAAATAGACGCGGTGTAAAATTGGCTTTGCATAAATTTTCTCTGTCTATATTTGCAAGTTGCCTATTCGTTGGGATTAAAGAAAAGACATTATTTTGAAAAGTAAAATTTGTTTCATTAAGTTTGTGTTATTATTGTCAGGTCTAAACTATACTACCCTCATATTGGCAACCACTTACTGAAAACCGACAATATAATATAAATAAAGGTAAAAGTAATTTAGTTTAGACAAGGAAAGATAACATTAAAATTACCTTTGATCCGGACTATTTAAGGTTTGTTTAAACAATTTTTTTTATAAAATGGCCAGGTGAAATGGCTTACAATTACAATCATAATGTAAATGAGTTTCAACTACGAAGATAATTTCTTAGTTTTCTACTTCCTCTCTGTGAAATTGATTCCTTCGAAGTAACAAGCAAAATTGACGTCCCCTACTGACCTGAGTAGTATAGGGGAGAGTGGGGTAATCACGGACGGCGAGTAATGGCGGACACGCCAGTTTAGCTGTGTTAGAAAAGGATTTTAGATATTCCCAATGACGCAATCGCGAGTCGAGCCTGAACATAGTGCCGAACAGTGAGTGGTGAAGTGAGGCCGCGCTCGCTGTACAAGGTATATTAACTTGATTTTTTTCTACAATTTCATCTAATTTTAGAGTAAAATTGAATAAGTGTACAATATTTTAGCTATAACATAAAAATCCGGTATCTTTTAAGTGAATTAACGTCTAATGTCAAATGTAATATATGGGCCCACGAAGACTGCACGAGTGGTGCCAGCACATCAAAGGGATTTCTCTGTGATTTCTGTATTAATTAGACTATGTCCGTGATTACCCCACGCGCTCTGGGGTAATCCCGGATCACTAAGGTTTGTTTTTTGTTAGTACTTGATTTTACTTTGAAAATTTATCTACGTTGATTATGGGAACTTAAGATTGATTAGTTTACGTAAACTTTCAGTAATAAATAGCATTCGTAACTTCATCTAATTTTGTTTTATTTCAGTTTTCCCTTAAGTGTTCGCAATTACCACAGTCTCCCCTACGTTCCATATTTGACCAGTTAAAAAACCCAATTTATTCCGAAACATTGAAAAAACTCAACTAAATCAAAAGCGAATTCATGACAAAGGAAGTAGAGACATCGTATATACTAAAGGCGATCCAGTTTGGGTAAATAATCCCTTACAAAAAGGCTCATCTCCCCGAAGAATTATAGAACAAACCGCACGTACGTCGTACATTGTGGATGTAAATGGAGCACCCAAGCGAAAACACGCTGATCAAATGAGACCTCGCAAGATCACGACAGAGCGTTTCATCACACCAGAGGCAGAAACTCCAATTCTATATCAAACCCCACCAGCAATAACCATACCAGACGAATCCCCAACAGACATTCCATCAACTTCAACTTCATCTACGCCGATGCCAGAAGGGCAAGATGAAAGGTTGTTGGAGAGTCCTAGTACTTCTAAAACACCTACTCCTGAAGTTAGAAGAAATCTACCAAGGACTAGAAGACCACCTATCAGGCTAAGAGACGAAGTTTTCTTTCGGCGAGGGGGAGATGCGGTATGACTGAGTTAGGTTAGGTTGGCGACACTGTATGCACAAGTGACAATTTGTTTATATTCATATTTGAGAGTTTACTAAACCGAATAAAGATTAAGATTTGTAACCATTTTGTGCCTTATCACTCGACCATACCACAAATTTGGCGACGAGGATGGGATTACACACATTAAAATTACATCGTATCACCCAAAAACTAATGGACTTGCGGGACGCGCTGTAAAGATTTTTAAAGATAGAATGTGCGCGAGTGACTCTAAATTAAATTAAAAACATGGATTGCAAAAATTCTTGTTCTCTTACAGAAATACAATCCAAAGATCAACAGGACGTACACCAGCCGAGCCCATTTTTGGCAGACCATTATATATTTAAAATAAGGAGAATTCATTAAATTCTCAAAATAACAAATTTGTAAAAAGAAACTTCCTGGTAAGCAATAAATTACTGGAAAACGATGTGGTTACTAATAATAGAAGTTGAATATCATAAAAGAAATGAAAATTAATAAGAGACGGGAAGGAGTAGAAAAAAATCATTCTTAGATGTTCGAAACGATTAAAAGAATGATGATAAAAGAAAACAGTACAGTAATATACATATTACTGTGTTATTTTAGCTTTGAAGATTGAAAATTGTTGTAAAAATAGTAGATTATACATCAAGGGAGTGAAGTGTATGATTTTTACCCGAGGTGTAGTTTGTAGCCCGAGGGTTCTACAAAACACTGTACAATGGGCGGAATCGCGAATCTAGTGTACCTGCCGGATCTCTTCCCTACTTATAAAATGTATTGATAACCCCCTTAAGTCCGCACATGTAAAAACAGTTAAAGTTGAGCACGGTATTATGCGCTTTTCGAGTGTGAACAAAAGTGCTTTGTTTTGGATTAAGTTGCAATATTAATTTTTTTTTTTTCAGAAAGAATGATGAATCTAGTAGTGAGTATCAACGTTCAAAATCTCGAAAATCGTAATTTTAGTTTAGAAATTTAATTTTATTAGTTATAAGAATTTCAAAATATGTATAATTTCATGTTTGAACCAACGTTCACAGACGTCAATGTGGAAAAATTGCAAGCGAAGCACCCGGAATACTGCTCATCGTTTAAAGTATCAGTATTGGAGAAGGAGATCGACAAGGCAACGGATCCTGGTACATGGCCCGCTGGAACACACATCAACAAGTTTTTCACTTCAGAACGAAAAACAGAAATCCGGAATAGCATCTCGTGGCAAATTTTTGCGCGTTTTTATGTAAACATACAGAGCTTGTTGAATAAAACAGAGGAATTATTTTTATATGCCGAAAAAGAAAATTACGATGTGATTTGCTTATCGGAACATTTTCAGACTATTAATAAAATGGAAATTATAACGGTAGGCGATTACAAGCAAGTAGACAGTTTCTGTAGAAAAAGTGAACCGCGTGGCGGAGTGGTTATTCTAACAAAAAAAAGAAGTACTTTATAAACGTGTAGATGTTTCTCAATTTTGTGTGGAAGTACATACGGAATTCTGTGCTTGTGAAATAATTTCCACTAAACTGTTAATTGTATGTACTTATAGATCCCCTTCAGGGAATATGTCAATTTTTTTAAAAAACTTAGAAGAATTACTATCGACTTACTGTGTTTATAAAAATATTGTTATTATCGGAGATTTTAATGTAGACTTTTTGCATCCAAATAATTGTTTGAACGAACTATCTCTTGTATTAACAACTTTTGATTTAAAAATAACTATTCATGACTGTACACGAGTGACAAAACATTCATCTTCCTGCATAGATAACACTATAACTAATTTAAATCCGATAGTCTATACTAATGATATTGAAGAACCATGCTTATCAGACCACAGACAGGGCAGTAACCATAAAAATTAAAATAGACAACAGCTTCCACAAACCACTATCGAACGTGAGGCTAAAGAAAATCTCTTCAGCTCATTTACCTATCTTTATAAGAAATTTAACAAATGAAAAATGGTCGATCGTGGAGGATAAATCGGCGACGGTGGATGTTTTAGCGGATTACTTAATAAACACGTACAAAAAGAACATCAATATATGTTACGTAAATAACAAGAGCCAGAAAAAGGCACCGGTAAATGGTTTAATCAACAATTAAGGACCATGAGAGATACATTAGCAAGTTTAAAAACAAAATATGACGTCACAAAAACCGACGAGGACTATAACAATTTTTTGACATACAGAAACTTATATACAAAAAAAAAAAAACATAATTACAACCAAAAAAAATGCTTACAATTCTTTCATCGCAAATTCGTTCAACTTGATGAAAGACTCTTGGAAAGTAATAAATTATGAAAGAAAACCAGTACGGAACTTATGAGCGGTCTTATTCAACCAAGGCGATCCTTTTTTTTACAACCTGTTCTAGAAAATGACGTGCACAGCGCCATATGTCAACTAAATAATTCAGAATCTTTTGATGCGTACGACATGAGCAATAAAATGCTTAAAGTCATGGTGCAAGTTCTGGTGCCATATCTAACTGTTTTAATAAATAAATGTTTCTCCGAAGGATGTTTTCCAGAAGCCCTTAAAATTTCAAGAGTAACTCCGATTTTTAAAAGTGGTGAAGTAAATAATCCAGGAAATTACCGACCCATATCCATAGTCCCAATAATCAGCAAAATAATAGAAAAAATTTTCAAAGACCAGCTCATAAAATACTTATCGAAAGAGAAATTATTAAATTCAAAGCAATTCGGTTTTTGCAAGAATTCAAATACCACAAAAGCAATGTTCTTAGTAGTCGAAAACCTAATTACGAATTTTGAAAATGGAAAAAAGACAGCGGCCATTCTGTGCGATCTGACGAAAGCATTTGATTGTGTTTCACATCCCGTATTAATAGAAAAATTAAAATTTTATGGAGTTCGTGGTTTACCTTTAAGTTTCATCAAAAGTTATCTATCAAACAGGAAACAATTTGTAACTTACAATGGGAAGACGTCAATGGTAAGAACAGTTAAAGTTGGAGTTCACAAGGCTCAGTTCTGGGTCCGCTACTGTTTATAATTTATATAAATGATCTTACGCACCATC
This sequence comes from Dorcus hopei, assembly GCA_033060865.1. Classification (NCBI taxonomy): domain Eukaryota; kingdom Metazoa; phylum Arthropoda; class Insecta; order Coleoptera; family Lucanidae; genus Dorcus; species Dorcus hopei. The sequence continues at coordinate 44,366,417 of CM065426.1, read as the reverse complement.
TATCACCTGCTGAATGTATCCTGTTTGCGGATGATACAACTATTCTGTGCTCAGATAGATCACGGGAAGAACTTGATAGCAAGATAACTTTTTTAGAAAAGAAAGCCGAAGAATGGTTTACGATAAATAAATTAAAATTAAATGTAGAAAAAACACAATAGATACAATTTTCAAGAAACAAATCTAACATCACACCAAACTCCGCAAAATTATTAGGTTTCCATTTAGACGAATCTTTAAACTGGAAAACGCATATTGAGAAGTTATGTGCAAAGCTGGCTTCAAAAATGTTTGTACTAAGGAAACTACGACTTTGGTTGACTCCCGGACTCCAGAGATCTACCTACTTTTCACTTTTGCATAGATTATTATCATACGGAGTAATGTTATGGGGAAATTCACACACGCCATAAAAGCCTTCAGATTACAAAAGAAAGCAATCAGAGTAATTACAAATGCTAATTATAACGAACATTGTCAAAGACTTTTCAAAAATTTAGAAATTTTACCGTTACCGTCATTATACATCTATTAAAATCTACTAGAAATACATAAAACAGCAAGAAGTCAACGTAAACATTCGGACGTTCATACACATGGTACTAGACATGCCAATAACTCAATATTAAAAAACACGCGTTTAACAACAAGTCGGCGAAATTCTCTACAATTAAACTTCAAATACAATGTTCTAAATAATAGTATTAAAAATTTAGATTATAAATCTTTTAAAACAAAAGTATACAACTTTATGATAAACAAGTGCTATTCTATCCAAGAATATTTAGATAATATTTATATATTAACGTGACACTCTGAATTAAAAAAAAAGTACTGCGGAAATGTTTGCCATGATACCACTGGCTGTGATTGTTTTTTTTTTGTTTTTGTTTTATTTTCCTTCTCTTCTGTTATTTTATTTTCTAATTTTATTGTAATTATAAACCGATTATGATGTAAACTGCTTCCTGTTTTGTACATTGATATATTGACAAATTAATATCTTAATTACAAAATACATAATGTACCTGACCGATTACAAATGTACTTTTATATACATAATGTGTAGTGACAATAAAGTATTATTATTATTATTATTATTATTATTATTTGAACAGCTCTATAACACGTGAAGGACAAAGTAGCACTTTCTTTTCTATACTGTGTCTTGAGCAAACTTATAAATTTCAACTTCATTTTTGTTTCAAAGTGCAGAAATGTGCGGAAATAAAATTATGACTTTTTTTGTGCTTAAGGTACGTTGAATGAAAGAATACGGACAGGGAATTATATGAATTACTAAGAGGAGATTGGACGAAGGAAATATCGCTCTCGGACTTTGTTATACATAAACTACGAGTATGTCTAGAAGAATGTACAAGAGCAAACATATTATACTGGTTTTAGTAGTCTTAAAACGTTTCACGAGTAATAGAAATCTTATAATTATAATATTTGATAATGGCAGGCTCACGAAAAGCAATATAACTTAAAGAAAATAAGTTTTAAAAATAAAAAATAATTTTTTTTTTCCTACACTATTAGAAAATTCAATTTTTACCGCCTCATTAGAGAGGAGAAAGCAAACGTTTCCACGGCTAGCCCGACAAAATTAACATAAATGCCTAGCCGAGAAAATAATTCATGAGGTTTTACCACTAGGTGGCGCAACAATAATTTCTGGAATGCATTCTCATCGACATCAAAAAATTAACAAACGTCTAGAGACAGATCTATAGTTTTGCCTCCGCATGTGCACTGCGAACTACAAATAGATTCAACCCAACTCTTAGGAATAATATTTGAATAAAAATTAATGCCCCCTAACTAAATATGGTGCGCATACGGAGGTAAAACTATAAGTCTGTCTCTAGACGTTTCTAGAAATTATCTTCCTAATTTGTTTTTGCAGTTAATTCTTTGTGGTTGACAGTTCGTTTTTATTTCGTGTGGTTTTTGATAAGTGTGAAATGGAATCTATGGACCAAGATTCCGGAGAGGTTATGGAGTATTCCTCCTGAAATAAATGATAGGGCGAAGGAGGTTGTACTTGATTTATTATTACCTAAGAAATCAAAAGATAAATATAACCTCCAATACGGTTAATTATAATGTTGTGTAGGAAAAAAATAATGTGTAAGCCATGGCGGTAAAGTGGTTTTCCAGGCTTCAAGAAGTGGCCAGGCTCGGCTGCGTCTCGCCTGTCCATACTTTCTCTCGAGCTGGAAAACAAGCACTTACCGCCTAGGTCTACAATATACTATTGTCCGGCTAGAATCGCGATTCCGCCCACTGTGCATTGAGGGGAAAAATCATTCACTCCCGAGGTATATATACTATTTTTGGCATGACCCAATGATTTTAACTGAAAAAAGCTTAAAGTTTTTAAATTATTTTTAACTATCAACATGACATTTTTATTCTGAGTTCTGACGGATGACAAACGGAATATTAAATTGGCCATGCTCTTTTGCCCAAGGGAGTAAAATTGCTCACTACATAGAGGTCGTGCAAGAATAGCTATTTTAGTATTAAGGGTGTGAAGGAGGCTATTTTGGCCCGCGGCGGAATTATAAGCCCGAGGCTCGAGGGGCCGAGGGATTATAAGACCCAAAGGGCCAAAATCTTCGTTCACGCCCGAAATGCAAACAAGATTTTTTGTAATAGTATATTACATAACGGGAGTTGTGAATAGCATATTACGCTCGGTGGAAAAGTTGCGCATGAGCCGCGCAGCGTCGAATGCAAATAATTCCATAATTGCTTTACAACTCGAGTTTTGTACTATACTTTATCTACGACCACAAAAATTACCTTATTATTCAAGTTCAAAATAATCAGCAATGACACTTGCAATTTCGACGATTGTCAATCTAATGTGATGCGGCTACGTAGATCTAACTACAACGATAAACGATTTTATCTACGACCACTACTGTAAATGACGAATTACGTACAACACATAAATTAAGTAAGCGGGTGCTTACAAACGTCGTGCGTAAAGTAAGAAAAACGCACAACGCACCTACTTTACGCACATTTGCAGTTAGATCTACGTAGCCGCATCTCATTAGATTGACAGTCGTCGCAATTGCAAGTGTCTTTGCTGATTACTTTGAAGGTAATTTTTGTGGTCGTAGATAAAGTATAGTACAAAACTCGAGTTGTAAAGCAATTACGCACTTGTGGAATTACTTTTCCACCGTGGGTAATTTGCTATTTACAACTCTCGATATGTAATATACTATTAAATCCACCTTAGCTTTGAAAAAATAAATGGCACGATTCGTTCTCAAAAATCAAGTTACGTTGTTGGTTGCTAATGTGATGCAAATAAACATGTTGGTTTCTTATGTTTTAGGGCGCAAAAGGCACTATTTACGCCCGCAAATTATTGTATAAAGACTTCATTTTGATACGATTTTACAAAAATATTTTTGTATTTATGATTTTGATATATTAATAATAATTTAGTTCGGGATTTGTCACACATCAATTAAATTTTGCACATTAAAGGAAAAATTATGATCCCAAGATGTTTCAACACAAATGTTGCTATTACTGAAACAAAAATTTTTGTTAAGAAAAACAAACATGAGGGAAACGATTAAAAGATGCAATCGTCATCACCAGACTGACACACACACCAGTCTCAAAGCAGTTCCGATGTACACCATCATGGAGGTTTTGCAGTTCTTTGAAGGCAGTTCCTCTTAAACCAGGAAAAAGTCCAGATTGGCCGATTTAATGATTTAATGACATGTACGGAGATTCATTTAAGACCAAGCACGAATGTATTGGGCAAAGGGTTGAAAATTATTTTTTACAGACTTAAATTCAAGTTTTCACAAAAAAAAATGTTTTTCCAGATTCCTCAACGTATGGGGCGTTTCAATTTTTTAACGCAGCTTATAAATACCAGCAACGTTAAACGAGTTTAATAGAATACACGATTTTGATCGTATGAAGCGACATCTATTAATGTGCAATGATCGCAAATCAATTAAATTACGCAAGGTGAAGTAACAGTCAACTTTAGTTTGGTGTATAAAATCGTAATAATTCATATTAAATTCGACTAAAACAAGAAACCAGTCACTATTGTTGCAAACAAAGAAATTGTTAATAACGAATTTTAATTCGAGCAGTGTTCATTTTGTTTTATTTATAAGCATAAGTAATTATCTATGAACGTGCGAAGCGAAGCGTTCATAGATTTTATTAAATTATAACAAAAAAAAATGTTACGCCCCGAATCTAAAAGAATAAAAGAAAAAGAAGAAAAATAAACAAATGAATTTCTCAATAACGAATAACTTAGCAATATATCTTATAACATTTCGCAGAAAATTTTTTTATCACGGCCGACGCGCCGCTTATTTCAGAAATTAAAAAGATTTTGCTTTTTAACAAATGGAGGCGAATTTAGATTCGACTTGCGTGGGCGCACTGAAAAAGCAGTGAACATGGCGACCATGGGCCCTCTGTCGGTAGCTATTTCCCATTTAGAAGTTTAGTGCGGGACAGAAATATTCAAATTTAAACGGCTCGTGTGACGTTAGCCACTCACCCACTTATAAGACCTGATAACAATGTTTTAAATACTGCCACTCAGGGGAGAAAAATCAGTTCCTAGTTCCAGTTCCGTCAAAAATTTTCCATCTTCTATCTGCATGATCTCATCGCGAATTTTCTTCAAGTTCGATTTCCATGAAAGAATCAACTAATTTACAGTGTCCGTTCAGTAGTAAACAAAAGAAATCTTTCCGTGAGTGTTTTAATTTCGTTATAAAAATTTAAGTAAGTCGTAAGTGAAACATCTTGAAGTACACCAGAATTTTCGGGAAGATAAACAGATTCCACATTTGGTGAGCTTAAAACATTATTGTATTTGCTTAAAATTTAGAAATTGATAAGAGCTTTAAATTTGGTACAGAAATCCGTTTCTTCTCTCTTCGAGTTAATATTTGATTTTATTGTTTGTATTTACCTTATTAATTTTTGTATAATTTTATATTTTATATTTCTTTGAATTTTCGCATATTGTTCCTAATACTCATTTTACGAAACGTCCGTAAAGTTAAATATATACATATAACTCGATTCATATCTCTTTTTCTTTTTCAAATACTATTTTATTTGTAAAAATTTATTTAACTTGCGAAATTTTAATTGAATATTTCCAAAAAAGCACGGTATTTCATTGAAATACAAAATTCGTAGACGTGAAAAAAGTAAGAGAGAAGAATAGTAGGTGGAAAATTCAACAATCCCGAAGTCATATTGGTAGCGGTTACGGGAAGGGCCAAATATTATATCCCGTAAATAAAGGGCGTTAAGAGCGATTCTCAGCTAAAAACTCAATCCAGACACACTACAGCAAAGGACTTGGGACTCTTTTGGTTAGTCAAAAATTTGGTAAAAAGATTGAGAAATGTATTTTATTTCGTCTTTTTTTTACCTACTTGCTTGTTTCTTATCCGTTTACTTATTCTAATGATCAAAAGGTATTAGGTCGAAACTTACATTTATAGGGGAGACATTACTTTTCTTTCTCTGGGTACCTTCAAAGCAATAATAATTATTTTAATCACTGACTTTTAAAAAAAATCAATCGCATTAATTGGTCCACATAGGATGCAATTAACAGTTTCATCGAACGTAATTAGAAAATACTCGCAACTATCGATAATAAATAACAAAACATCAGAATAAATAGGAACTAAAATTGAAAATATTTACTCATTACAAAATGCAACGACCGATTCGTAATTAACAAATATTAACCTAAACTCGCATTTATTACTGTAAATACTATTTATTTAGTAATTTTTACAGTGAATTTTGCAATATTACGCAGGTACATAAATTAAATATGGTAACATTTAAATTGTTGTTATTTCAGAACCTTCTCTATTCTGATATTGTCAGACGATTTAAATAATTATAAACAGAACGTTACCATCTTGATCTGGATTCTCTTGATTTTTATTGCAAGATTAACTTTGTCATTCTATTTGTACCTACAGGATATACTAGCTAAGTTTATTTATTCTGCATGTCTATTAATGTTTAGTCTCTATGTATACCGGTTGTTAAACAAAATGAAAACACAGAAATTCAATAAGAACAATAACGAAAATAATTGAAGATTGAACTTTATGAATTGCGAACGGGATAGCACTTTCGTTAAGAGAAGGGTAAGGCTAGAACAAACAAAGGCCTGCTCCATTTTTTTGCGTGCTCATACCGCTTTCTGTCAAAAAGGTTCATAAATTGACCACTAATACTTATACTTTTTAAAATACAGGGTAATGACGACATGTTTGATGTATATCTCTGTCTGTCGTTTTATTTTAATACTGTAATGCTTGTAATCTTAATTCACACTATTAAATGTATTACAGAATATAAAGTGTAGTGACTTTGCTTGAAGCGATCTATAATATTTAAATCGTACAGTATAACATAAGATCACTTCATCCTCGCTAATTCTTGATAAGTTAAATGCAAATTGTGACTTATAGCAGTGGTACAACGCAAAAGGGCCATCGAACACCATCGAATCGATTATCGCAGGTGGACACAAACGACGTCACTCGGGGACGGTTACATTATGAGAGGTGGTCAGGTGGAATATAAAATTTTCTAGGGTGCACACACTTGCATAAGCAGGATCTCCGATATGCACGGCCATGGGAGTTGTTGAACTGCGGTGAAATATGATGTATCTTGATATTCATGTCCGAGTTCGGGTTACAACACGCCGGAATATCAGATTTAAATTTTATGTATCAAGTTTATAAAGTTTTATGGGCGTGTATTTTAAGCGGTTGAATTAACTTTAAACTCCAATAAAATGTTTCCTGAATGCTGCCATGACTTTATAACTTTTAATGCTCTTTTTTCCGAATTTATTTGATTAACCATAAAACTAGAAGATGAGGTATTTAATTATGTGTTTAAGAAACTGTTAACTATAACAGTATTTAATAATCTTCAGGTAAAATTTAAAAAATACTACTAATATCTTCTACGTTTGAGGAAGAAAACTTGGAATAATATTACAGGATGTAATTAATTAAGTTTCACATACTGTAACCACTATCAGTACACAAGAAAAGAAGCGAAGTTATGACATACGATTGGGAAAAATGTCAATAAAAACTCCGGAAAAATATATCTTTAGTTTTTACATAAAACGTTTGGCTTAGATTTAAAGCCCTGGCTGAGCGAAGTTTACTGTTATGCGCAATAAATGATAGGGCAGTAAAACCCGCAGATGCGGGTTGAGGCAGGTCATTCATTCCTTTCGTACGAAAGAATACGGCGATTCCCAGCTACTTTTTAAATTAATATTTAAGTAATAGAAATGCAAATTTTTCACAAAATAATTCTTACATAATAATACTAATTTGTATCCTTAATTTAATATAAAACAGTAAATCATGAATCCTACCTAACAATAAGTTACAAAAATAGTAATTCAATTCTAAAAGTATTGTTGGAATAAAAAGCACGCCGAACTAGTCATCCTTTAATTTATGATTCTTTATTACGTTCAGACTAAACAAACAAAATTCCGAAATTATTCGATAATTATTAGACGTAATCGATAATTATTAAACGTAATCGATAATTATTAGACGTAATCGATAATTATTAGACGTAATCGATAATTATTAGACGTAGTTTACCATTTAATATTCTGAAAGCAAATAGTGATTTATACGTGAATTAAACAATAAACGTTTGTACTGTTAATCTCGAGCGATAAAATTGCACCTTATTACTTTATTATAGTAAATGGTTTAGGAATGTTCTTCTCAAAACTTAGGCAAAGCGTTAGACTACTCAAGTACGGAGTATCATGATGTAATTATTATCGATTATCTTAATGAAACAGATGGATGAAGATTTTATTGTCGAATTGTGTTGCGGGCAATACTTACCCAATGACTTGACATTTGCGGAATTTATCATTTTACGATGTGTTTATAAAAACCGCAGACGCACTGACGAATCAGCAGAGATTTTCAAACAAAAGGCAATGCGCTCTTGTGGTAAGTCAGTTTTTAATTCTTGAGCAAAACCATTGATATTAGCTCGCCATACATCAGCATTCATTCATGCCATTCTTTCCTTCGACAATCTTTTCCTTCAAGAAATTGAAACGAAGCAAATTCTGTTCTAACCCACTAAAGGTGCAGATAGACATGCGAGAAAACTTGCGCGAGTTGCTGTCCGACAATGATGTCGCGAATTACTTGCGACAAATTTCGCGTAAGTTACTCGACTCGCAACTCTATTTATATCAGCGACATCAGTGTCGGACAGTAACTCGCGCAAGTTTTCTCGCAGGTCTATCTGCACCTTAATACAAACTGAATCTTGGAAATAGTGGAAGTATAAACAAGTCTACACGAAACTAAGTATTTATCGTGTCGGTTAGGAACGTTGGAGCATTCCTAACATGATTCCAAAAGGAAGTGAGAATGTTGTCATCTCGTACTTCACTAACGCACGTTCTCTCCTTCACGATTGCACTTTTCGGAGGGAATGAATGCTTGTTTATGGTTAGCTATTTGCAGAATTAATTCCTTATGCAGTATGTGATGATAAGTGAAACTTATTAGATTACGCCCTGTATAATAACTGCAGATATTGTCTTTATTAGCACAAAACATCATTCTCTTGCATTGTCTGTCCTCTTTAATATTTAGGTATAAATAAAAAAATGTAAATATAATAAATGTATATATAACATTTTACAGTTTTAAAGCCTAGCTAGATATTTTACGATCACATGATATATGAGTTCCATAAAAAATTAAATTTGCAAATTTAACGACAGCTTAATCGATTCACTGTGCAGGTCGGTTTTTTGCCAGCAGTTTCATCTAGCACATGGAAATGCTACAAATGTTCCCCGAAAGTTAGAATTTAATTAATTTAGTAAGTGTTTGGGTATACTTAGTTACAACGTTATCACAGAACGGAAACAATTTCGTTAAATGACATAAAACAAGTCGAAAATTTACTGGCGTTGTAAAAGAGGCCGAACAGTTTCGAAGCGAATTAATATTTCTGCGTAATACAATTTAGTAACTTCCTCCTCCTGTGGGGAGAAACAGAAGCCGTCGAGATTGCGAACAAAATCCGCTTAATTATTTGGGAAATGTAAGCAGATGAAATAAACGTTTATTTGCAGCAATTAAAGCGAGAAATAAGGACGAACGGAAATGGAAGGAATCTATCGCCGCCGCGCAAAAATAGAGCACAACGAAAGGAATTAGTTCCTTAATCGGAGAAATAGAGCCGCTTAACAAGATTTATAGTGTCGAAGGAGAGGATTTTTTAGCGAAGCTAATCAAGTTGCGATACAGCGCTTAATTCCTATGTAAATATCGACAAGAAAGTATCCCCTTTTTGATTAACAAAGAGGGACTTTCCTCCCGTCTTTGTTCCGGGAGTTCTAAATACGATTTACGTCTCCTCCGCATCACATATATTTCTGGTAATCTAGCCCTCGTCAGATGCCATTTTTCTCAATATATCTTGGAGCCCACTAAACATCTGTGATATATTCCATTAAACTTTTGGCTAATAACCATCTGGCTCTCTAGATTTATAAGACGGTCGTTTCCTCTCTCACTTCGGTGTCAGTAGACATATTACAGCGAGCATTCAAGGCGGCTGGCACATCGTTTCTATTTTTGAAGGCTGTTTCGCCTGCCGCGGTGATTATTATCTCTCGTGTTTTTCATAAAACCAAAGGAAAAAATTCGCGTTTTATATTTAAAATCGGAGCCTCTACCCTTAATGTAGATAAACTACTTCACACCGCCACCGGTAATTTAATACATAAAATATGAAATGACGAAGCGCATCAAAGAGTCTGCGATATTAAAATTTCCACTCTGAATAAAAAAAAAATGTAATAACTATTAGATTGTAAAAGTTTGACACTCAGTTTTCTTCAGTAAGGAAAATTTGCTCTTTCGATCTTTTTGCAAACGAAGTTTTGTTTGATATTTAGAACGAGGGAATAGCACACTAGATGCCTCCAGATACACTAGTAACTAGTACTAGATACTTTTGGCCCGAGATAAAAAGTTTTTCTCTAACTAAAGCAAATTATCGCTTTATCTTCCTAGTTTTAAAGACGATCTACTGAACGAACGGGATCGGCCAGTTCTTAAGACCAGGCTTTACAAAGTTTTCTCCGTATGACACTACCTTTGGTTCTGACTATACATTGTACGAAACTTTAAATTATAATGTAGGCGACAGTGAATGAAGAGGAGGAACACAGTTTGCGACCCAAGATGCTTTTTGTATTATTTAATAGAGAATCCGTTAAATCTGTAGGTAATCTAAAAAAAGTTCTTTAATCAAATTAGATGTATTCTGTAAGCCTACAATTCGGTTCTCTATATTCATCACTTAACAAGTCAGTTCAATTGTATTTCATGTCAAAAATAGCCTTTTGATGATACCGTTAGTGAATAAATGATAGGCTGTTTATGATATACGAGTTCATTACGGTCTCAAATATCATCATCGAGTTACATCGTTCTGCCGCCGGCGATAACATTATTCTTCACGACCATTTGCGTAAACTAACGATAAAACTAGAATCGAACGAATTTTACGTTTCTACTATGACATCGTAGAACCCAGTAAATCAAGCGGCGAAAGCGTGTTTCATCGCGTGTTCGCTCGAATTGGTACTCGCTAATATGTCTTCTGGATGTATGGTTCAATATTTCAATATTTATCTCCGCTGCCATCACTTTATAGTCCGAGCATTCTGCTTCTTTTATCGCGTATGCAATAAATTGAAATTCGAATGCGCCATCAATAACGAACAAACGTCCAAATTTTTCCAGTCTCAGTTCGCGTTCGGTTCGATTTTATGGACTCACTAACATTTGATGTTATGACACTCCCTCAACATATAGTTACATACACATTGTAGTATTTACTTAAAATGATAGTGATATCCCACTTACTAAATTAGAATTTTTAATGCACCTCATTATTTGTTCACCTTTAAAAATGTGTAGTATAATAGTAATTGGCTAAGGTAATATGAACATGCAAAATTATAGATACGTAGCAGCCATTCAGAATATCAGTTCGATTGATTCCTTTACCTAGTAAGTCACTTCAATCTAGCAACTAATTCTACGAGTTGTGGATTTTCGCCCTCCATTTCTTTTTACTACCCAGGACTTGCTTCCTCCTACCTTGCAGGACTGTTGTGTTTATTAAATCTCTTCGCACTTGATTTATCAAATTTAAAACTAAATTGTTCCAAAGTTCGGATTGCGAGAGAATAACCAGCCTCAACGTTTGGTGAGCTAAAATCTGCTTAGAATTCAGAAGTTAATAAAAGCTTAAATATGATGCTGTAAAAAATCGGCATTTTGTAAATCATGTAAGTTCATTCCATAGGCTACAGTCGATAGAATGTCGCCAGCGCGACCTTGTAAAATACACCTATCTAGTAGAATGTAAACAAATGTTACAACGACTTCCTTTCAAAGACTTTACCGTCTTGATAATGAGGCTGACCTTTGCAATAGAATTGCATTCAAAGAATACCGAAAGACAAACAAACCAGCTGTACATTACGTCATCGAAGAGTCACCCGAGGTGACTCATAGAAAAGGCCGCCATTATGTAAAGAAATTTGTTTATTTTAAATCAAACAAAACATGACTAAGAGCGGCCGATGGAGGGAATGCTTCGATGGTTCATGGAAAATTGTACAACTTGATCCCATGTGCAAGGTTTTGTTCATAATCGGAATTTCCGGTATGAACCGTATAAAAACGTAGGTATAACCGGGACTAGACATCGCACATCCGGAAGATGGGTGGTCGTAAAGTCATCGGCAGAAGTGACAAATGTCTTATTATGATCACAGATAATAGATCTCCCAGGTAACCAATGATATAGGAACGAACGGGCGCTCTAAGAATAGTAGTGACATCTATTGAGTACCCATTTAATAAAATTCGAAAACTAACCATTAGTCGCAAACCATTTGCTAATTCCGAAGCTCAATTGGTTCTCAGATGTCTCTTTTCATAACAGAGAAATGAGTGCATAAAGTAGGGCTAGGATGCGAAAATGTGACGTATGGTATGCTGTTCATTCTCCTTTTAAACTTTGCATTGCACCACTAAGGGCCAGTTTCATAAAACGTAGTTAACGCCTCGATCAAGTTAATCGTGTGGTGGAAATTTAAACTTTCCTCCAATGATATTGCTTAATCACACGATTAACTTGATCGAGTGATTAACTACGTTTTATGAAACTGGGCCTTAGTTATAGTATTTGTTTACATGTTATTTATATTTACAGGTTTCGATTTTCCACTCTGCTACTGTAGCGGTAGCGCTACCACGTATTTGGTGTGTCAGTTCCTAACCGAGTTTAATCATGGCCAGCTACATTAACATTCACTGACGTGTATGTATGGCCGTTTCAATTCGACTTTTAAAAATTTTGACGGTACTCCACTCATCGCCTCTTGTGAGTTTTTAAGTAATTGCAGTTGTCATTAAGTTACTGTCAGTAGTTTTGTAGTATCTTTAATAGGGAGCGCTGAGGGGAGTACTCCACGGCATGTTTTCTCGGAACCGAATTTTAGGCGAATTGAAACGGCCATACATACACATCAGTGAATGTTAACGGAGCTGGCCATGGTTTAATTCCTAATTTATAGTCCATTCACTTTAAGAACATAGTAGATGGAGCAACGACCTGAGGAAGAATTACACAGGAGCAGTTGTAAAAGGGCTTGCAATTTTAAAGCTATGATAAGAACTTATTTTATTGGAGTATAATTGTTGCTCTATGTTATAAAAACCCCGTCAACAAAACACGAATACGAATACGAAATAACCTAACCAAATGTTGTTTATATAATTTTCGTGCTCTTTGTTTCTGTGTAAGTGCAATGTGTTTCCACCAATCACAATCGTAGGAAGTTAAGTCCTATCTTTTCCAACGCTATATTCTTATCGTGAATGGAGTATAGGACTTCACATATCGTATATGACATTAGCTACCTGCAATGCTCTTTTATGTGTGGTATGATCGAAATCGTGAGTTCCGACTAGAGTCTGTGCGACTGTATCCAGTACCACGGTTTGGTGAGGGAATATTAATTTATTTCTGTTATTAGAAACTAACAACTGCTTTACTTGTTATACAAAATGCCATTTCTTTTTTTTATAAAATTATTTTGAATTTGTTTTGCATTGTTTCGTACGATGTCTTGAATTGATTTGTGTGATATCATTTTTAATTAATCTTTAATTATATTTTGTATTTGTCTAAAGGTATTTTAAATTTCATTTAAATATATAATCTCCTCAAACCCGAAAAATATATGTAGTGGCGGGCAAGATCTAAGATCTCATTCCATATAAAAGGAGCATTGAGAGCAATTTCTTGTTAATTAAACTTCAAACCAGGCACGTATACGTTGTTCACAAATTAAAAAACCACCACCTGCTGCATTATGTTGGTATAAAACATAAGTCCCCTATAAAACATTATCAAAATAGCAAGGTTGGCAAGGTATTTGAAGTTTCATGTCAAAGTAATTTGTCAAATCAATTTTATTATTATATTGTTTACATTTATATTCATTTTAACAAACCATTTCAATGCCTCGAAAGCAGAAAAATATTTTAAATGCCAAAATGTTATCAAATTTCTAACTAGGACACTGTTGCCGGTTGTACTTTTCACAAGGCAACATCGCCAGTGGTCTTTTAATTTGTGAACAGAGTTTACAAACAAAGAAATTGTTACTTGAGTCCTTTATTGTTTGATTAAAATTTTGGTAAAAGAAGAAGTAGAAATAATTTATTTTGTGTAGTCTGAATTAAGCCGTAGATTTTGGGCATAAAATCTCTCTCTCTCAGTCTCGTCGTGACATCTAGAGGAACCTAGTATCTCGATGAGATCTTATAAAATTGATTAATTTGAAAGTAAAGGATAATTCATCCCCTTTCTTGTATCATCATTTTTAACTATCCGTCCCTCATAGTACAGAATGCCTTTACTTCTCTTTTCGAATTGAATTTTTTATTGTATTGATTTTTTTTATCTGCGGTGGTTGCCCAACGAGGTCCTAAGTCATAGACTTGTCAGGACCTCAGGAGCGGGAGTATATTTTCAGTGTGTGTAAATTATTCCATGGCTTTGTTACTTCCAAACCTCCTCGCCATTTAAGGGGAAGCAGTGTCGAATTTTATCCCCTGTCGATACCGACCACTGAAATCGATACCGACCACCCCCGAGAAAAATCCCGAGCACGGTTCGAACCGACGACCATCCGATTGCAAGGCCAGTGCCTTACCACTTGGACCGTTCAGGCGTCTGTGTTGATTGTGTATTTATTTTGGTTTATACTTAGAATTATTTGCTATGTTTACTTTATCAATTTTCTACACATTAATATTATAAATTTTTCATATACTTCTTTATATTATTTCATTTCATAATTTTACGTACGTATAGTGTATTTCTAATGTTTCCATTGTTATTAATCTTTTGACAATTACAAACTTATTTCCTATTTCTACTTAATTGCTCATGCATTTTGTATCTTCCTGATTTATTTCTAATACTCTTTTACTTGCTTCTTCTGTCCCTTACAATTATTGCTAAATCATCCACGTATGCAATTACCTGATTTGATTTATTTGTAATTGTTCCTGAGAGGTCATATTCCTTCATTTTCCATTTAGAACTACATTACATAATATATTTATTTAGAAGCATCCTCTATATGAGGCAACGATATTTTTCTTACTCAACGGTTTGGTTGGATCTCTTCTTGTAACGACTAATCGAGAGAGCAACGCGCTGTATATTTCTATTTCATTTTCCTAATTAAGGGTCCCATGAAAAAAATGGTAACACGATGTATTCCTTTTATTTTTTTCAATTGTAAGGTTTAAGGATTGTAAAAAGAAGTGGTCAAAACATAAAGCAGGAGTTCAAGAGGTAGAAAATCTAAATCTTTGACTCCAAACAAAGCTTTACACAATTTCTCACTCTTTTTATCCAAGATTTTTACAAACCAAAAGAGACACAAGTAGCAATTCTGTTTTAGCATGTCTGGAATTAGTCTGTAGATAGCCAGGAACCGCCCTCAGTGCCTTTCACATATTATATGAATTTTGGCCTTTTCTTACCATTACTTTGTAACTTCGGGATTGTTGAAATTTCCTCCTGCTCCTCTCTAAAAAAATTTAAAAATTAAAAGTTTTCTAACTCTACCTTGAAATTCAATAAAATTACTGTAGTTTTAGTCAATATGAATATACTACGGAGGCTTTTAAAGCCTTCCGTATCAATTTTGAAATCCGCGACATGGCAGGTAGGTGTGGTTTTTATTATTTTTTTCCGTCTCACGTAAGCAAGCTAAGCTGCTCTCTTTTCCATTTGATAATTCTACAAGACAAGTACTGAATTGTTGATGCAGCAGTTTCTGTCGGCGTCAGTGGAGATAAGAGCGAAGCGTAACTCTATACTCGCCACATTTCTAAATCACGTCGGAATTTTTATCTCTGCGACCTGAGATTTCTGTTTTAACATTTTCTAAGGTACAGCCTTCTTTATTCCAATTCTTTTCGTGCGAACTTAATTTTTATGACTTTCAATTTAAAAACAGAATACATTTTCCTTACAGCATTTCCGAGTTTTTATACAATCAAACTTACATAAGGGTGGCCCGGAGAAAGTGAATGAGTATATTTCCATTTTATGATTTCAATGAAACTTAATTATCAAAAATTTCTTGTTCCAAATATATTTATTGTAGAAATTGAACAAGGAATAGTAGTCTAAAACGGCCTTCTTACTTTGGTTTTTTGTTGCCTTTTGTTGATTTTCGTTTGTACGTAAATGAACAATCTAACGTCACACGTCAGGGATAACGAATATTTAAGCACAAAGATAACTTTTTAGAGCAGCGCACTCTGGTGCGAATACTCATGGTCTAGGAATATTTCAAATCTATGTCAGCTCGGTACACTGATGTATTATTTAATTACGAATGGACCGCGCTGGCGTTGCTCGACGAAGTCGAACCCAATTTAAACTGTTGCCGGACTAACCACAAATATCCGGCAAAATAACAACGGGTTAATCAAGTCGAATTCGCTGAAATTGTAGCGAGTTCTGTGTTGCTCAAAGATTTAACGTCGACGTCAGTTTCCTCTCCTGTATAATCTTTCAAATATCGTCAGTGCATATTCTAGTTCCCAAATTAATTCCCATGGAGGACCAGTAAAATAAATTAATATATTTATGAAATCTCTGAACAAAACTACGATTAAATTGCATTTAGGTACTGGTACATTTTCTCTATTTATCTGATTGATGAAAAAATCTGATTTCTGCTTTAATGAAAGATGAGAGTGACCAGAATATCAGTTACGTTGTGAAATTATTAAATCAATTTATTTAGATGTTTAAATTTTCATTTCAACAGATGTGTTCGATCATACAGATCATACAATTTTCGATTATTGTTTAGTTTAAGTTCCATTTCGCAATCAACCAAGCAATATGTTATTAGAAAACTATTCCATTTCAGTTAAATTTATATGTGGATATTTCACACTATTTATTTGTGCAGGAACGTCGTAGAACGACGACGCGATCCGATCTTTATTATAAACTTTGTTTTTTGTTAGGTTTGATGTGTCGCTCGTTTAGGTCTTGCGACCAACCCCAGTGCCATTACATTTATGTAAATACAATCATTTAATTACGAAACTATAAGTGTTCTTTCGCGAGTTAAATTAGCAGAGATTAGTTTCTGATGAACAACATGTATTGTCTATCGGAAATATCGGAAACATTGTAGATTACTATACATACTAGTTAAATTACTTTTAATAAAGTTAGTCGTGTTTAACTTTAGTCTTGGTCGCAAAATTACCACAATTATATGCGTATATTATACATAAAATATGTGGTGTTAAATTTTTGGTAATTTAATTTGAGAACTTATCTTTTCTGATCTATTTCTATTTCTAGTATAGCGATGATATCACATAGGTAAATATATACAAACTGTTTTCTGAGTACAGTACGTATAGTAATAAATCAGTCTTGCAAAAAAATAACATGTTACTTCTTCACGTATACTGCAGCATAATATCTTGTTGTTGCATGTCACAGCAAAATTCCATATTTTTGGAATTCCGAAAATAAGACCTGATACCTTATTCGCATGTGACATGGCGTCCCAATGGGGTTGTATATTAAAATCCCAAGTAGAGCACCACCGTTCTGTCAATATACTGCATTACAACATCTGGGCACAGCATACGCGAAACATGAATCATTGTGCTACATTCCCGTGAACCTAAAATAACACACCCACGACTGACCCGTCCGCAGGAGCGAACATGCACTGTGGATAAAATCCCTATTTTCCTTTTTTGTTTATGTTCTGGAGAGCTTAAAAGAGCTTAAACATTCGAGTGACACGAGCGGACGCAGCGGATGGCCATCGATCGGTGGAAATTGTACGCCGAAAATGCAATTTTTAATTTGCTCTATTTGCCAACGGAATATGCCACTGCAGACGGTTTTCGATGCACTTCAAATTCCACTGTCCGAACAATAATTAACGGATATTTAATGATTTTTTTTCATTTGAATTTGGCTGAAGGGGAGACAGCATTTACAGTGTTACATCGCGTAAACGTGCAGTTGGACTTTATACGAGATCATTTTCATTCACTACTTATTTCAACATTGATGTAGAGGAAGGATGCATTTGGTGTGTAGAATTAATTTTCACTTATTCGACCAAATTATTGTATTAACCAGGTTATTTAATGGAATGGAGCAGTGTTCGCTTTCTTTACTTTATAAGAATGAATTAGTAAATGATGTGTGTGCGTGTGGCGGTAAAAAAAGAACGGAGTGTTCCTAAATGTACTTTAAAGTTGTTTCAATCGATTTAACGTCACTACGCTTCAAAACCCACTTATCATACAAGAATAAATACCGCAAAGTTTAAGGCGTACGATTAAACTTCAGCCTCAGGTTGCAGCCACTTGCGAAACGCGTGGAACGCATAATGACTGCTGTCGGGATGTATTTCACCACTGGGAATTTAACCCTCGCGGTGTATATAAAAATGATCGAGATAAGCGCGATTGATTCGCCCAGGAGTGGTGCGGCCCATGTAAATTGCGAAAATGAGATTTACGGTTCACTTAGCAAGTGCGCGTTAAGATAATGAAGGCGAATAGATGAGAAAGCGCAGGGTGCGGAAGAGTTTACGTGTAAATTCATAAAATGAGCTGAGTTTTGCCAACAAAAGTTCAGCCATAAATACTAATATCAATTTTGTTCAAATTTACTTTCCAAAAAAGAAACACAGGAATTTAATACAAACCTATACCGATTGTTTCATTAAAATAAAATAAAAAGGCAGAGAAACAGAACAGAAATGGCCAGCTTGATTGTATTATTTAGGCATACAAGTTCTCTACAGACAGGAAATTTAAAATAATCACCTACGCATAAGATTAAATTCAATACAATTCAAAATGAAACATATTGCGGTGTTCCTTTAATGGAGAGTGCTACCACAAAACTTTAGTGTGAATTACTGCTGACTTAATTACTTAGATCGACAACAAGTCTGCGCTGTATCTTCCATCAGCATTCCTCGACTAGCAGCAGTGAAGAGTAGGTGTGGGTAATTAGATGTTAAGGAAGGCGCCAGGGTGAACAAAATACACAGCTGATCCGAAATTGGCTTCGACCTTGCAGTTGATCGTTCGCAACAATCACAGGAGATTTGATTTACTCACTCGTACGCTGAAGGTAGTGGCACAAATATACAAATAGCTACAAAAACAATTGCTTTAATTACACACACAAAATAAACACACGAACAGTTACAAACGGTTAATTCGATGCGATAGAGTATCGACTAAAACTTTAACAATAATAATAATAATAGTAATAGTAATAATATGCCTTTATTTTAGTTGGCGGAGTTCAGCTTAAGCTGCTCTACCACCCAACCAACAATACACAAAAGAGAATACAAAAGTATAGCATTTTTTTACCTAAATAGACACAATATGTATATCAACATGAAGTAGATAATAAAATAAGTATGAGCAGTCACAGCTGTATGTACAGAGAAGAGTTGAATACGAAACGTATTCTTGAATGTTCTAAGTGGTGAAGACGGAAGCTCATGAGACATCGCGTTATAAATTTTTGATGAATTATATGAAAAGGACCTTTCGAAGAGAGCAGTATTATGCAATGAAGTGTGTAATCCACTGGTATGCCTCAAAAGTCTGTCATGTAATGTAGATCTAAATAACTAATAACTAAAACGATTCAAAATTGTTGTACTTAAGTGTACACTTATTTATTTATCTACTTACTCGATAAATCAGATCAATCCCCTTCATTACTATTACAATAATAGTCATCAACTAATAGCGCCAGATCTGTCGAAAATTCACTCTTAATGCAAAGCAGCGTCTCGCGATAGTTAATAAAAGTTATTAATTAAACTCACGTAATCAAGTATGTCTTCATAGGTCAAGGTCGATCACGTCCTCCTACGAGTCTTGTGACCTATGTGGTTGCAAATGTTAAAATGTGCAAATTAAGTTCATCTCACGACCGGCTAACTTGTAGAGATGGGCTGGATCATACGCAATCCCAATACAAAGGTTTGAATTTAATTCGAAAAGTAATGACAATTACTAGCTTTTATTCAATGCTCAAATCAAATATTCAAATTAACAATCTTAAGAGGCTTTACAAGAACTCAACCAGTACACGAACTGAGCTGTCAAGTTAACGTTAAAAATTAAACTACAGTCTTTTTCTTTTGGTTTTCCCCTTTTGTCACTTGTTTCCGAATTTGTCAAATGACTTTCCAATTCGCAAACTATAGGCGTTTGATTTTTAGATCTCAGCGCTACCGTGGATAAATCTGAACCTCTGTAAGCTACACGGAATTTTTGTAATGCACGTGTTTAAGTGCGTACTAATACAAATACACAAGTTGATTTAATGTGAATGTCACATATAACACAATCCTGATACATCATACTCTCAGGATCGACGCCAAAACACGATTTGTTGTGTAGCATACAAGGCTTTGTTTAGTTGACACCAGGTGGCGAACGCTTAGCTGCAAACTCCAATACTTTGAACAGATTGGAAAGTCATTTGACAAATTCGGAAGCACATTTGACAAAAGGGGAAAATCAAAAGAAAAAGACTGTAAGGTAGTTAAGTTTTGGATCCGTTTACAGAGCGCATTAAAGTAAATACAACAATACGAAAATAATAGGAGGTGTTTTTTTACTGCATCTTATACCTTCAGCGCTGAACCTTGATGACGTCAGGCTGCAGCTTTAAAATGACAATTTCCATCTATTCTTTCAATGGTTAAAAAAACACCTAAAATCGGTAGGAAATAAAACTTGGGCAAAATTGCTGATTAAAGAACTTGTGACAACGTACAGTAGCGGACAATAAAATCTGGGCAAGCCATTTGCACAATGTAAATCACACTTTAATATTTTTGACGTTTAATGCATGTCACTAGTAATTCTGACGTTTAATTCATATTTTATTTATTTATTTTGACAGAAATATAACCTCAATAAAAGCCTGATTTACCAAATTTGTCGAAACATGCACGACATGTCAAATTCTTGCCCGGATTTTATTGTCCGCTACTGTACATAAAAAACGCATAGTGGCAATAAACTACATAGTCCATGTTAAAATGTAAAAAAACGCTTTTGGTTTAATCGCTGCAACGGATGACTTCATCCCGAATAAAAAAAACGAGCCCATAGCGTGTATCAATGCCGTTTATCCTTTTAAACACATAATATTAAAATGTAACAAAATAAAATAAACAAAAAGAAAGGTTAGATCCAACCTTCGATTTTTCAAGGAGCAAACGTCAAAGTGTCGTCCGTCGTGTAACAGGTGTAACAGGAGCGCCGCGTCATTCCAAATGACAGTTTGGCTTCAACGCAACGAGATAGAACTATGAGGGAGAAATGCTCCCAGTTACCACTTTAAGGTGCTAAAGGTGATGTCTTCTAGCGGCGAATTGATTAGTATCCATAGCGGTGACCCTGAGAGGAATCGTCAGGTCGCCTCCGGTTACCAAAACTCCAATAAAGTGTCCGGAATGAGAGAGGGTGGACAGAAGACGGAATAAAAATAATATGTAAAACTTAGATAAAAGAAAACACGGATTACGCACCGACCGACGCACAACGTGACAACATTCCTGCCGTAAATTCGATGGACAAGCTTAGAGAGGCCTAAAAGAAGGCCTAGGATTCGCTGCAAACAATTAACAACCGGGAAATATACCCGTTTACTTTTTCACTCCAAAACAAACATCCTTTAATAAAAAATTACACAGAAGCGAGAATAATTCTTAATGCGGTCTGAATGCAAAGCGAGTGGTCACAAGACTGGCGGAATTTCCCATCGAGTCGGCGTGCAATGTGGACGGAGAGGTTTATTGGTCAATGACAAACTTTAATATATCCCATTTTCAACATGGGACAGTTTCATTACCAAGGAAAGGGATTGTCCGGAGTTGTTTAGTGTTCTAAGCATCGTTTTTGGACCAGTCCAAGTTCCAAAGGTCAAACTGCGACGCAATTATACATTTGCCAAGATACAGGGTGACCCGAAAGCTGGAAATTATTTGCAACGGATTTTCTCACCTTAACAGTCTTCTGTACGCTATCCGTCGCGATTGATGAATCAACTGCGTCAGGCATCTCTTTCGCAGTCAGGTGCGCCTTCCAATTCGGTAGTACGAGACAGCGGGACACAAATGTTGAGTTCCGGTAGCAACAACTCCCAAGCTAAATACCAGAGTACCAAACAGAAAATAATCCCGAACGAAAAAGTACCAAAATTAAAAGGTATGCAAACGTAAAAGCCTAAGTTAAAGAAAAAACAATATAATTGGTAACAAGATTGCGTCATGCCGTTAGCCTAACATTACCTGGATTTTTAGATAAACCAGGCCCTGGCAGGGGAGTGGAAATCTTCCCTTATCTTGTTTAGTGATGCACTAGTGAGAATTCCGACCACGTCGATTAAATTGTCTTAACGGAACTCCAATAATTGTAACCATCGATCTAAGCATCACGAAAGTTAAACGAGTAATGAAACGTTATAATAAAGCCAAACAGGATGACGCGAGATGATCGCGGATGCCGATAGCTAAGACCAATCAGAAATCATTCATCAATAATGCCCATACAAGGACATGTGACGTAGCGATCGATAAACGTATGTCTACAGGTATCAGGGTTGCCACAATAAATTCTAAGTTGACTAAAAGTACCAAATGCTACCAACCTAGTCATTACGCGGTTTTAAACTATAACAAGAGGCCCCACGTTGGCCACCAATTTATACAGTGTATGACTGTGCCTTGGGCGCCAATTTATGGCTCCTCGTTGGCCGTTAATTTAAGCAGTGTACAGTTGAGGATGCCAATAAACGTAAATGGCATTGATATCCTGTCTATTATTTATTATTGAGAGTTTCTTGTCGGCTAGTTTTCTATTTTCACTCATCGTTAGATTTTTATTTTGACTTGTTTCCTCTCTCTCATTGTTGTGTTTTCATCAGTAATGAGGAACTTTTTGGTCTCGTTGTTTGTGGGTACATCTGTTTCTGTATGTAGAGTCTGTATTTTTCTTAACGTTAGCCATTATCCCAGTTGTGCTCTCATGCTAGGCAGGTTTGTTAAGTTTTCTTTAATTTGGAAGAAATTAACCTGTTTTTTTTTTGTTTATAAGTGAATTTAATGAATGTAAGTATCTCTCACAATTGCGATAACAACTCTAATTGCGCTCACATGCTAACTAACTAATCGTGAAATTATAGAAATTAATCTCCGCCCACAATAATTTTATATCCGTAGATACGTATTTCGGCAGCTAAGCTGCCGTCTTCAGTACACACGCTACCAATTTAAAATCACTACATGAAATTTAACAGCTACCTAATCATACTAATAGTAATAAAAATATGTAATTAAATAAATAAAAATTATACCAAGAATACTATAGAAACTAATATGTAATTATCTAAAATTAACCGTCAAAACCTACAAAAAGAGCAAATCAAATAAAACGGAAATAAGTATTGGTCCAATATCCTGAAAAAGGTTCTTATTCTACCAAATAAAGAACTTTTGTAAGCCCTGTTATTTGATACCGCTTCAATTTATCCCTAAAAAGAGATAGATTAATTTCAATTATTTCTTAAACCACAGTGTCCTTTACTATTTTTTAGTTTAACTAATCGC
This sequence comes from Dorcus hopei, assembly GCA_033060865.1. NCBI lineage: Eukaryota > Metazoa > Arthropoda > Insecta > Coleoptera > Lucanidae > Dorcus > Dorcus hopei. The sequence goes on along the minus strand of CM065426.1, from coordinate 44,343,016 downwards.
GAAACTTTACTGTGACTTTCGGGATTAGTCAGTTAGCGTGTGAGCGCGATTAAAGTTATTTTATGAATGCCTCTGAATCTCTGAATCAATTGTGATTTCAACTCTAATTGGATTCACATGCTAACTAGATTTACAATCGTTTTAAATTTGATTGACCACGAAATGTTTTTAATGTCAGTCACAAGACTCACAAGACATATGAGCGTAGACACATCGGCAGAATTGACATTCAAAACAAAGTCCTAGTATGATCGTGACAAGTTCCAAGCTCAGTTTCTCTCTCTGAATCCAGTACCACGGTTTGGTGAGCAAAAATTAATTTATTTGCCAACTAGTTATTGGTAACAACTAACACTGCTTTAATTGATGTACAGAATGCCGTTTCCTCTCTTTATAAAATAATTTTGTATTTGTTTTGTAGTGTTACAGCTGAAAAATCCAATTAAGTTATTCCATAATAATTGGCAGCCACCCTGTATGTATAACTTCAGGATGCCTACGTGATTTTTATCACATTCCCCAATATTTCATAACCAGTCCATACGTTGTTATTTAGTCCGACTGTATATCTCCATTTCACTCTGTCGTCCGGTTAAACACCGGTTTCATTCGTAACGACTTCCGTCGTAGCGATAGTGGTAGTATACGCGGTACTCGTCCCGCGGTCATTGTTGCATCTGCGCTCGTGCGTGCTGTTCCTTTTGTTTATGCTGGTGATTAAAACCTTTGTGTTTCTTTCATGGAGTTTTATGATTGAAAGCTGAAACGGAATCTTCTCCGAGATTTGTTAAAGCACGCCGAGCGAATTACAAGCTCGTTAAACAGCTTTTCGAAGACCTGCTTCTGTGAAAAGGAACAGGTATGTTTTGTTGGCCATTTTGCTGCGCAATTTTGGTGTGAGTAACGCGTACTTCTCTCTGTGAAAGTGGACTCGTCCTGCAAGACGACGCTACTTTGGTGGCGCTACTTCACCGACTTACGGCGCTAACCACCCTGAGAGGGCGCTCCGACACTGTTGACAGTTGACTGTCACTGACGCTGGATGTTCAAATTACCAGGTCGGAATAACTTTATTCTTATTGATTTATTTTGTTGACTCAACTTTCCGCGGCGTTATTATTGTTTTTTTTTCTGGTTAATCACTTTAAGCGATTAATTGTAAACGAGGAACAGATCTGTTGATCAGATAAATCTAACTTGTCAGTTTACTTATTTACATTTCGTGTTCGTTTCATTGGACCCCTTCTGCGTCGCACTTGATACTTGTAAATTATTTTCCTTATTCGTTATTTATTTTGTGCTCAGCTGGTGCTTTTTATTTTATTCACTTCGCCCACCTTTTACTTTGGAATTTCGTCGAACCCTCCCATCTCTAAGGGCTTTGCCGAGCGGTGCTGGAGAAACGTCAGTCACTCGCACAATTTGCTGGCCTCCAGGTAGGTAGCGGTAGGTATCACTAATTTTGAATTTTACAATTGTCTAAACTGCCTTCATTTATCTAAATTATTTATTTATTATTTTTAATTTTTATTTATTAATATATGATATATAATTTGTGTAAGCCCTCGAAGACGTTAGAAGAGCATAAAAAAAGTAATTGTTATAAAAATATAGTTTCTCGTTTAAACTAATGAAACTTTTGCAAAATCTACAACAGTGAAAATGTTGAAAAAAAAGTTATTAATTTAATGCTTCTCTAACGAAACAATAGTTCGCGGCCGCATTGAAATTTGCATCAACGCACTTAAATTTAGTTAGCAATTAAACAACTAATAATTTTGAAATTCGATTCAAGTTAAATAATACTGTATTTCCGGTTGACAGCTTGCGCTTAATTGAAATATAGGGATATATTTGATTACGTTGCTATCCGGAGAGCCGGACCAAAACGTATAATACCCGAACGTTAAATAATTCCATTCGGTCGTGTTACTTTATTTTGCTAATTCAGTTTCTGATTCCCAGTGAATTATTAACAGGCACAGTTTTGTCTCTTATTAATGCAACGTGATTTATACGTTTCAAATCAGAATCTATTCATAACGATGAAAATAATCCGTTTGAATTAAATCAGGAATAATACTGATAATAAATATAATTAAAAAAGGTATCCTGTATTGAATTATTTCATGAAATATAATAAAATTCATATATTATTATTTGTTGAACCATATACTACTCACTCATCAAACAGTGATGTGCAGATGAGTTTTAAAGTAACTCACCATTTATCGTCTAGGTAACGTAGTTGTTCATTTAAGAGGTAGCACACCAATATATAAAATATTAACCAAGATTCAAGATACGCACTCGCCTCAATAAAACTGCAATTATTTCCATCTTTCCAGCCTGCCATAATTTCCGTTCCATTATTTCATTATTCCGGCATATAATTAGAGCTTAACTTCCCCAATGACTATAACTCTAGGAGCGATATGGGGGCACGTCTCCCCCGGCTATTACGAATGACAGAACGTTCGAGGCAGCTCGCTATACCGTCACCGTATACTTATGGCTGCGTATTAGTGTCACATATACATGTTTAATAAAATTCAAACGCACACGCGCACCTTGAATTATTTACCACATCATTTAACAGGATGGGGGGGCGTTTAATTTTGCAAATTAAAAAATAACAAGAACCTCAGTTTTCTGAGATGTCGATTGATGAAGTGAATCTAATTTATTGTTCATTTCAGGGTGTTTATACTGTTATATTTAATTGTTTCCAAATATTTATTGATACGTATACAGGGACTCCCAAGTTGAGATCCTGTGGAGAAGCTTCTTTACATTGTTTCGAACACATACTTTTTTTTGTTATTTTAACGTTAAATGATAACTCTTTGTTAACAATGGTTATACCATCGTAACTGTTTTTAATATTTATGTTTATTACAAAAGCAAGTGGGTACGTAATGTTAATTTCATCTGAAAAATGCAAAAGTTTCACTTGCGCATAAAATCTTATTTTTAAAACATTCGCCATTAGCAAAAATGTAAATTAGGTTGAATTTAAATTTAATGCATGTTCCGTGTTTATCTCCTGCAGTTGCATGTTACGCTGCAGTCGGCTGTTCTTTGCAGTAGAAGATATGAATGTTTAATCATTTCTACAATACAAATAATTTACAACACTATTATACCATACATGTTGATCATTTTTGATACATATTTAAAATCGTAAAGGTATCTAACGTTTTTAATATTTGATGTGCTCGGCCTGTTGCATCTTTCAGGAACTTTTATTGCTGTATGTGATCATCAATGTTAACATTGTTTCAGAGCTATCTTCTTAAGCAACAAGCAAAAATTATTACACTTACTTCACAAGCCAGACCGAAAATGCATTCAAACAGAGCGCAGAAAAAAAATCAAATTTTATCGTATCTTTCAGCACAGACACATTCTGTTGTATTCCTCCGGCAAGAATTCGCGGAATTTCACTTTGTTGACGTCATGCATATCTTTTCGACTTGTCTTTGACTTTCGTACAACATAACTGACTAGCAGCGCGCCAATAAAACTCTCAAAGAATTCACTTCAGGCCTCAATACCTGCAGACGCGATATAAAGCTGATGATACAAGGTCCCTACAGGGACACGCGATGTTTGTATCAAGACATATCTTAGAAATGTCACTTATGCTATAACAATTTAAATAAAATTACATCTAACGTATGTAGATATGAATCGATTGAAGCTTCATCTAAAACATAGATATGTAATCACCACTAACTTTTACTTTCTTTACTTGTCCAGTAGTTAATAATAATGAACTTTGTGCTCAAGTAAGATAAGAATTAATATAAAAGAATTCCACAAGTAGAAACTTACAACTGAGGAAAAAGACTAGAAATGTGCAAAACTGGACTTTATTTGATATGTAAACATATATTTCATAAAGTAAGGGACCAAGTATTAATCCTTGTGGTACACCAAACACTGATAGGGATAGGTGACCTTTTTACAATGTACTATTAATGTCATTACAATAATGTTTAAGGCGCTTACGAATTTGCTACAAATAACTTATTGTTGAACGAGAAAAGAGCAATTTACAAATGTTTTTTACCAAATTCATTCATATTCTGGCCATTTCGACTGTGTCGTCGCAACACTCGCCGGACTTTTTAAAGAATATAATTTATTTCGTCGACGCTGTCGAGAAGAATTAGCTAATTAAGTGTACAATAAAATGCCCCGGGCGAATTTTTTACCCGAAACATGCGCCCGAACGTACAGAGGGAAAACAAATTACGTTCACAAATTTGACAGTGAATAAATTAAATTACGAAATTGGGAAAGAGTGACAAATTTAATTAAAATCAATTAATCATCTGCGAAACAAATTTCCAGTTATCTCCGCGCTTTACCTGCGTGCGCAAAAAAGGGGGAATTTTAATACATTGTTGCGCCCTAAAAAAAAAAAAAGTGACCGGTCATATTTCATTTCATAAAGGCGACCGAAGTATAACGAGTAAACGCGCCTGAGGTGGCCGGTAATTGTGTTTGGCTTCTGAAGGCGTTCGTATATAATTAACGGCCAGCCAGGATCGCAGGTCATTCTTTATGGGTTGGCTGGCGTGGTGCATTATCCTGGCCACAGTTCCGGCACCATCCGAGTTATTGTCTCGGCTTCGCGCGTCTTCACTCCCTCTTCTTTTGTGCACTTTTAACTTTACGACAGATTTAAATAATATATATTCCCTATTATTTATCGCTTAAAACATTTCAGGACAAAGAGGGCGCATTCATTCCTCCGTGTGGTGCCCTCAAACGTGCCTTCACGTTTCATAAACAGCCGAGCTTTATAACAACGAGGAGTCCTTGTGTAACGACGCTCTAAAGCATTACGGTGCAGTTAGCTGCATCTAAAAGCGCGCGTTATAATTATCACTGCGGTAAATTTTTTAATGCGGAAGTGAAATTTTGTGAACGGCGAGCTGAGCAAACTAAATTTGCACTGCGAAGCGGGAAGTACTTTGCAGCAAATTTTGCTTATTATCTACTAGCACCACGACAGGAAACAATGCTGGTGTTCAGCTTTAATACGCACAAATAAATGAAAGAGCTTTACGGCGGACGCAAATGAAATAATCCTTTCAAATTTACCAAAAAAATAAAATTCATTTATATAATTTATCGTTTAAAACAAGGCAGACGTATAAGAAATTGTTTTTGATTCGTTATAAGGTACTAAATGTAGAGGATGTTTGTAATTCGGATGTGGAACTTGGGAAGAAAGCCCCACACCAAAAGAAACTTTTCGAATTAGTCGTTCCATTGAAGATAAGGGCATCTTCACTTTGCTGCGTCGATAAGTCATTTTCTATCATCAGCCATAAGAGGTAGTTTAGCAGTTAAAGAAGGGTTTTCATAGTTAAAAGTCCATCGGGCTTGAAGGACCCACACATTTGAAAATGATGGAGTTTTCCTTCAAGATCGAAAGATTTCAGAACACTTTTTTTGGTCCTTCGAACCGAATTGGCTTTCTCCTGACTTTCCGTGAATCATTCCGTGAGTAATCGTGATTGTTGACATCGCAAAATTTTATCCTCGCGTCGCTAACACACTGTCATTCCGACATACTTGAGTGAACGTATCCGCAGGCAGGTGACGCCTCGTTTCATAGTATAGTGTCACTCTGTATATTGTGAAAATTGAAAATAAGTTACTGGTTTCCCGTCATTTCACAAAATTAAAAAATATTGCCAACAAGACAAATGCAATAACTTTCGCCTCACGGAGATGCTCTATCTCATTTACTCTCCTGCGTAATCAACCGTCATCTCTTAACAATCCCCCCCCCCTTCAGTGTTCATTCCGTCAACTCTACTCGTGAACGACCGTGCCAATTTCGTTTTTTGTTCCTCGCTTAGGCGCGTTAAAAAAACTTAATAATTACGTGAATTTATGATTATGATTATGTGACTTAAATTACGAATTAATAAGAATACGGCAATGTCCTTTTAAATTATAAATTATTCTAAGTCTCTTTATATTATATTTAATTTAATCTTAACTTTAATCACATGTCTTTAAACTTTATAAACTTATTTGATCTAATCTTAATTTTAACTTTACATTACTTTAACTTAGGGGGAGGGCTTGGCCCCACCGGCCAGCCCTGGCTCGTAGAGTCCACTCGCTTGGCTTTGTTTACGCGCACTAATTACTTCACGACTATCACCTGACTAATAATAACTTCTCACTAATGAATAATACCTGTCTAATTCATATCTGACTAATTAATAATGCTTGTCTACCTACATGGCTGTTCTTAATCACTTAACTATCTATCAACTAAACAACTAACTATCTACCTGTGGGTCGATCTTTTATATATTTCTTAAATCTACGTCACAATTGGTTCCTTCGCTCTGGTGGCTGGGGGTTCGCTCCAAAGTACGAAGTTCTAAAAGTGTCAGCATCTATTGACCCTTGCCAAATTTGTTTTCTTAAAACGTACTAATTGCCTCGATCTTAATTGGCACATGTAAACAACACGCTTACATTCCGCAGAGCTTGCACTTCTGCGTAAGTGGAATGCGAGTATGTGTAACGCGACTTGTCTTACTAAACGTCAAAGGAATTTAAATTTACTTATTTTCCCAGATAATGACATCGTGACAGTATGCCTTGTGCTTTTGGACTCTTCAACCATAGTGAGAAATTCACCAAACGATTTTGTTTAAAGTGAAGTACAAACGGAGGATATTATTCCGAGATTTGATTAATAAGCTTTCCTCTAGCCTGATTTGTACATACAATCAGGTAGGACTATACCCGATCGCACCAACTTTTTAAGCAAGGTTTAAATTTAAGTTATGTTTAGAATATGAATGACATTTACGCATGGTCAGTATAATGTCAACCAGATTCTAACTGACATTTAAACGTCAATTTAAGTACCAATTAGGATGTGACTGACATTTTGTTAAACTTGCAAAAAAGTTCATAGTATAAGCATATCTTAAATTTAAGCTCTGCTTAAAATAATAGTGCAATTGATCATAAGTGCGCAGTTTAGGCGATAACATGTGTTTTTCGATCATTTATCTAGGTTTCTATTCCGGACGCTTTACTGGAGGTTTCGTTTGGTCCACCCTGCTAGGCTATTTTTGGTACTGACGAAGCGACTCAATGATAAGCGGTCTTGACGACTTGATTTAGCCACCCATTCCCATGATGGTGTCAGTAAGCTAAAGCGTGTTCGCAAGAAGCCGCCTTACATCGCTTCAGCAACTCCCTCTCGTGGCCGCGACTACTACATTAATTTAGCTGGTGGAAACACGACATTAGATCGCAATAAGGTTGGAGCTTTTCGATTTATTTTTGAAAAGACGTTATGGATGACTTAGATAATTTTAACGTGGCACAACCAAGCATAGTTTGAATATTTATTTTGTGAGCGAAAAACGGATCCGTACTTCGTATTTTCACGTTTCTTGTCATTTGTACTAGTGCTGGCAAAAACCGGAAAAAATTTAAACCGAATAATCGGTTTCTTTAAAAACCGGTTTCGGATATAATCGGCTATCCAAATAATGGTTAAAACCGATTATTCGATTATCCAAGAAACCGACTATTCGGATATCCAAAAACTGACTATTCGGATATTTGAAAAACCGATTATTCGAATATCCAAAAACGACTATTCGGATATCCACAAATACGTTATAATAAAAGCAATTAAGTAAATAAACATGTAACTATGTGTATGTACTTTTTTCTAATAAATACTGAATATCTTTAACAAACAAAACCCATTCTGATATCCAATTATTCGAATTTCCAGTTATTCGGATATCTGAATATCCGAATAACCTGTTATTCGAATTTCCGATTATCCAAGAAACTGATAATATCCAAATATCCGGTTATCCGAATAACTGGATATTCGAATAACTGGATATTCGAATAACCGGTTTTCCGTATAACTGGATACTCGAATAACCGAGTTATCCGGATAACCGGTTTTCGGTTTTCTCCAAAACCGCGAATATCCAAAACCGGTTAACCGATTATCCAAAAAATCGATTTCGGTTGCCAGCACTAATTTGTACCACAGCTTAATCTTTATAAAAACAATTCAATAACTTCATTTATAACAAAACTGACTTAATTTTCCTTACAAATTGGACATTTAGGGGAGACCTAGCGTAGTTTTTACAAATGTAACGCATACAGATTAAAATCGGTATTAAAATCTATGGGGTTAAGTTTGGCCCTGCCAATTAAATTAAAAAATAATTTAATTGTTTATAATCGTATATAAAATAAATCCCACAATAATTCAATAAACATTCACACTTAAAATATTTCGCCATATTAGTCCGCGTATTAATGGTCGGATGAAAGTGTTCAAATTTCTCGCTCATTTTTGCTTTTACAACGTGGATTCCCTCATTGGGAATTTGGAACAGTCAGAAGAAGGAAGGGAACGTCAAGTCAACTCAACTCAAGAAAAAATAATAAATTATGGATTGTACTCGCCTCTATCCCAATATTATAAAATATATTGCTTTTAGTCATATTATAGGCAATAAAATTTGAAGGTGATTCAAAACAGTTTTGCTATTCCCAGTCGCGATCACAATTCATGACATAACCTTTACAGAAAACTCATCGTGGACATTTTATTTGTGGTTTCCAAGCAAAAAATAATTTACGATATCCCCGGATTCACTTTTAAGAAGTAAAATTTGATTGCATTCGACGTTCATAGTTGCAAAGGAGATGGGTACAATGTTCTGTAAGCTTTCTGTGAGCGTCATGAATTATGATCGCAACTGTACGTACCGTTGTGTTTAACAACGCAGGAAAACTCTTGCTAAGGTTGAAACATTGTAATCTTAGTAAAGCTTTATTACGTAACTAGAGTTGTTACATTACATAATGACAATACGAAATAAATAATATGTATATTGTGAATTGAAACTCGACGGAAACTTCTAAGACTTGTAAGTGTAACGAACATGTACTTAAAATAGTTTTGGTTATTAAAGTTAGGGCAAAGATAATGTAATTTCGTAGTAGGAGTTTCAAACTGAATTTATAAGACATTTCCTGACCTGATAAAAATTACTTAATATCGTCTATGTGATTTAGATATTTAAAAATTTGTTGCAACTCGGTTTTGATTGGAAAGGATTCCTTTTCGGTCAAAAACTTAACTTGTAATAAATATAATTGTTTATCAAAAAAAAGTGTTTTTAATAGTCTATAAAAAGCAGGGTACATAAATAAGTGCTCCCCTTAATGTATGGAATTGCTCCTTTTTAACTAAAGCGCCAGAGTTCATACCGTTAATTAACAAATCGCGCAATCTTGTGCTCATAACTTGAACGGAGCTGGAAATATATTAGCGCATTAATTAAGACATTCCGCGTTAATCTTCATTATATTAAAAGGCAATAAATCTAGCATTTTTCGCGGAGCCATTAAGCTCGAGGAGTCTGGCATTTTTTTCCGACCCCCCCAAGATAAGTGAATGTGGCACGAATAGTTTCCGAACAAATTACTGTTAAGAATGACAAATACGCTAAGCAGATTTAAAACTCCCTGAAAAATATTTTCATTTAAAATTATAATTTATTTCTCGAAAAAGAAGAGTGTTTTTACATTAATCAAGTAAATGTACTGCGCCGCCTTTCTTTTTCCGTTCTTATTTTCGAAGTTCCGTCGGGTACGACGCAGTTAATGTAATGAAAAATAAAAGTAGGTAATCACGGCGTGATGTTGTATGAATAACGTGATACACGTAACACGCATTCTTTACTTCGTCTAGACCTAGACTCATGCATATTATTAATATTCATTTTTTAAAAAAACGTCATTCAAACAAGTATTCCTTGTAAATACATCTCTTTATATGAATGCAAATGAGAAGAGCTAAACTTTTAATGTCATGGACATAGTCACAGCGAATTAGGATAAGGAGAATTAATCCTCATTCTATTAAGAGACTATTAAAAGACAAGTATTACTTCTCTTTATATGAATGCAAATGAGAGAAACTAAACTTTTAATGTCGTGGCATGGTCATAGTATCTAACACGCGAAATAGGACAAGGAGAATTCAGGTGTTACCAATGTAGCAATCAAAACGCAATTTACAAAATAACACGCTCAAATCCGACCAGTCTGATAGAAATTAACGTGAACAAGGTTGCGTGGCATGTTCACGCGCAGGATTATTATTCAGTCATAACCTAAAACAACAGGCCGTCCTGTGCAAAGCAGCTGCTGCGGCGATAATCAGCCCTGGACATGTTTAATCCCAGCTAAGTCCTTCCAACACCTGGGGTTCTCCTGCCTGCTTACCAGTTTACAAACAATAATCAACTCATTACGCTTAACTTACGCACACACGTACATGTACGCGCCCTATCGATTGATTTCAGTTAGCAAACTGGATTTACTGGCTTTAATCCTGTAAATTATGATGTTTGCGTTGGACCAATGTCCCGTCCCTAATTTTTGTAAGCCGTAAAATAGATAAGGCAAAATGATAATTTAAATTTTCATTTAAATTGAATTTGTTGTGGTCTTATGTCCACACGCAATGTTTGCGTAAGCCTCTGCCATGATCCAGATTGGCCAGTTTAAATTGAGAGTGTCAATGAGGCATAAACCTCCGGAGAGAGATAATTCACCGTGCGTCATAATAGCCGTTATTAAGCCATCAAATATTTATCGGTGAATGCCAATTAGCTAACTATATTCACGTAATTTAGTCCCACGTGCCCTAATTAATCAATAACTGTAATTTACCCCACGGATTCGTGAGAGTAAATAAATTACGCCCCCGTAATCAGTGCGTAAGTTCCAACTAAGTGACGAATTTCAATTTTCGTCCCTGCAGATACCTTCCACAATTTCCTGTACGTTGTGATGAAGCTATTAAATAAAATCTGACGTATTGGAAATGAAGGGAGAGGCAAGTATAAAAAACGTGGCCACTTCAACAACAAATGGGCAACAAGTGTGGCAAAAGATAGGAATAACAAAAGGTCTTAGTCAGGGATGCGCTATTGTAGTACTTACATTATTCAACATCTACCTACAAGAAATATTGGAAAAATGGAAGAACTGTGGACCCTGGGTAGAATACTTGGAGAGTAAAGGCTTTATGCGTTAATTGAAAAAGGTAATCTGGAGCAACCACATCCGTCGGAACACTAAAATAAAAATGTGTAAATTATACTACTAATAGAAAGCCTTGCGACACAAGGAGCTGAGCAAGTGGATAACTATTGAAAAAAGAATTGAATGGTCCATTTTCAAGAGGCAAGAAAGAAGAGACCAAATAAGAAACGGAGAAGACGTATGTTGTAAAGAATTGACGTACAAAAAGTGGATAGTTAAACGAAGAATAGCAATGGATTCCCACAAGTGCGAAAAAAATACAAATCGGGGAGGATTTGAAAGGATAAAGTAAATCCTACCCTGAAAAAAGAGGGGATTCCAACAAGGCGACTAAATGGATGGGGCCATAAGAGCCGAAAGCTAGGAGGATTTAGAAGGATGAAGTCTGCCTTACCGTAGAAAAGAAGAAATTAAAACAAGATGGCCAAGCGGATGAATTATAAGCGCTGGATTTCGAAAGATGAAATAAATCTTAGCATGAACAAGAAGGAATTAAAATAAGAAGACTAAATGGATAAGTCATAAGCGTTGGAAGGTAGGTTCTAAGAAACGACAACATCCATAAGAATTCGCATTTTATCTCGCACATAATGGGAGCAGTTATCTTTTCAAATAAATTAAAATAAATAACCAGTAATAATCCTACTATCACAGAAAGGTCATGGAAAAGAATTACTGACACAGAATAAGAAAAGAGGATACTACTAGAATATACTTGAAAAAAAGATATAGTGAACCTTAGATGATAAATAGATAATTAGAACAGGATCAATAGATTGACTGCAAATGCAGTCATGAGGAAGCTCATGTAAAAAAAGACGTATTAGACACATTACCAACTCGCAGATAATGATAGCCTTTGAACAGTATCTAGCAGATCTAAATCTGGACGAAAAATGCTTTTTGAAAAACGTTATTTATTAAAGATATAAAAATATGCTTTTATATATCTTAAAAAATTCTTCCTGAGCCTTCTTATTCAACATAACCACTCTGCATCACAATCACCACCCTAAAGTGTAAACAGAACACGCCCTCTTCAAATGGCTGCAAATATCTCGCTAGCGTCCCTGAGGGAGGAAACTTTGTACTGTTGGGTACCTGGACTTGTTAGTTTAACTGTCGATTATGATCCAATCGAGAGGGCTTAGGCTGGGACGCCGGAAGTCCTTCGACCAAAACACATCGATGTTGTCAAAGAGTCAATTTTGGATTAAATACGAATGCTGGAAGATTCTACGGCCGCTTACTTCCAAGACGGTACCCAATTTCCAGGTCTCTTGGGCAATCATATCTTTGGTTCTCTGAATGACTTTTGAGGTCCTTCTTCTCTCTAACGTTAATCTTCCTTGCCTGGGTGGAAGAGCCCTCCTCAGACTTCTCTGAAGCCACATACTCTTCGCTATACAGTCGACCTTGGGTATCCAAAGAATGTCTCGTCCGTTGTTCATCTAGGTCGAAGGTATTTTATAATCGCCACCCTTCTCCTCGTATTCTGAGCCTCAACCTTGCATTTAAATATTCAATTTTGTCCGGATTTAAACAACCCACTCTTTAAACAAATTAAATTTTTGGTCCAGCTTTGGATTACTACTTGCATCCAACATAAGGTTATAATTTGAATTGTTAACTAGTTAGCCAATGTGAAAAATAGAATTTGAACCAATAGAACACCTTCCGCGTGAAGCTTCTTTATTTTGACGAGAAGATTGCCCAGTACCGATTTTATCACGATTTCAATTCATAGTTAAACGGTTTCCCAAAAATGCAAGGATAGAATATACTGCCCTCAAACTGCAAGGCTTCGAACCATGGAATGTTATTATTATTATCGTGGTTGGTACTACTGGCTTTTAAAGCCCCACACCAAATATTCGCTCCTCCATTATGTTTTATGAGTATCGGAGTTGATACTCTCCAACTTTTTCTTTTGAAAGCAAGAAGTCTTCAAAATTGTAAATGTGGCTTCTCCTTCGTATTTTGGCTTCTTTAGGATTGTCAGACAAGCATCAGGAGGTATTTTTCTTTATTCCAACCGTAACTGCGTTGATGTATTTCATGCAAAATAGAATTTGCTAAATCCAATTGTAAGTACTTCCTGTAAATATTCCTTAAGTGATTGTCATTCTTTACCACAACTTATCTAATCTCTTCCACATTTGATCCACACTTACTTATAACATTTTTTTCATATTTCTGTCCATCCCGTCGTATTGTGACCATGTCCAGGATTCACAGTCGTTAAGCCTTTACTTTTGACGAAAGAGTAATATGATTTATTAAATATTATGTATTTATCATTTTGTATCTGAAGATTATTCATAAGTATCTTTTATCTGGGATTGAATGAAATTAGAGATATCTGTCTTGTAGAATTTGAATTGAGAAATTTAACAGAAAGGTATTCAATTAGACTGCGCGAATAATTTAGCGAGCTCTCTTTTCCCGTCGAGTTAATCGGGTGAAAAGATTGAATGTATTGAAATTTACGTAATTTAATAGAAACGTTCGATATGAAGCATCAAAGAAAACCTCCCTTTTTTTGGTGATCATAGGAATACGTAGATGAAAAGCCAACGTCTTTAATGTTATTTATTGCAATATTTTATAACGAGTATGTATGTATAACCAATAAATAGAAATGTTCGTTTAACTTTTGAATAAAGTGCCGTCATGTAAAGTGACTTCGTAATTTGAAAGCACATTTCTTCACAAAATGTTAAAACGCTCAGGTAAAATACTTCATCTTTTGATGTCAACTTGTGCGCTCTCGCCGACGTGATACGTCCACGTAAATAAAATATTCAATGCATATGCAAGCGCGAGGTTCAGAATAAAATTAAATTTGAGAGGAAGTCATAACCGTTTGGAGCGTCCGAAGAATGGCCTGCATTTCACGCTCTCCTTTTTGCCTTCCTCCGAGTGCACTCCGAGACGCGACATCGGATAATGTACCCTCATGCGATATCGTGCATTATTTCTCTTTTAATGGATCCTTACGTTCTTTTATTTCGTTCGCGATTTCCTTTAATGGCTCCGCCAAGAATCGATACTAAAGGTTACGTGTAACGTTCTTCGGCCGATTCGTGAAGTGTATGTGCTAGCAGACTCCACAACTTCAATTAAATTCAGTTATCGTAATTCTGTTCTGTTCGTAAATTTTTAATGCAGTCAAGTCCAAGGAATTACTGTTACACAGTACCAAACCAAATAAGTTTTTTTCTAATATAATGACTGATCTTTCTAAGGAATTATATTAGAAATGGTTAATGATAATAAACATGTACATAACATTCTTGCTTTAAATTATCTATGGACTAAGAAATCTGGAACAGTATTAAAAAGTTAAGGAAATTTATTAAGAAGAGAGGACAAGAACGGAACAAGAACATCAATCTAACATACCTACTACAACATTGATTGATTAAACGCAGAGTATTACCAAGTAGACCTTCAAAGCTGTGAGACATCATACTCAAATATAAAAGAAGAAAAGGAAAAGAGAAGAGCACGAAAAGATAGAAGACGGAAAAAGGGAGCAAATTGTTAAAAAGAAATGCTAAAGTCTAAATAACTGAAAGAGAAGTAGTAAAAGAGGAAAAAAATAAAGAAGGAGTAGAGCCCAAAGAAAGACGAAAAAGATGTTGAAGAAAAAAAGAGAAAAGACAGAAATCTTAATAACAGAGAAACCAGAACGGCTACCTAAAGTAAAAGTTACTTTTAAAACTGGAAAAGGAAAAGAGAAAAAATAGAGAAGTGAAAGAGGGAACAAAGCGTAACGACTAAGACAGAAGTCTAAATAAAAAAAAAGTTTGCTTTCAAAATTGTTGCGAAATTTTAATAGATATATTCTACTGAGTGATTTTTTTTTCTGAAGCATCTTTGAAACTACAAGATTTAATTGTCGACGTGCAACAATGTTATAAGCATCAGAATGTAGATCTTGTAGAAATTCGCCGGAGCTTTAACGTAACCTCCGAAGTTCCGTCAGCTTTTGCTCGAAAGCACCGTTCAATGCAGTTATCTAAGATGCTCTCCAATTATTTACCGAAAGCTTTCTATTACCCTCCGCGTTGTGCGACTTTAACTCGACCGTTTCAATCTGACGAGCAGCACACTTATAAAAACCCTATAAACTCGAGAGAGAGAGAGTCAGAGAATGTGAAAATTTTGCATGGCGTACGTACGTGATAGCTTTTTACGAACTGATCGATTTTTCTTCTTGAAAGGCGCAGAGTTTTTGTGTGTATGAAGAAATAAAATAACGAATTTTTAAACTAATTAAGTATTTACCTCTCTCCTTTCCATTGTTGATACTTTAGAGGTGACACACTCAGACTCACCTGAAAGAAAAAAAAACTCATATTAGGAAGTTAAAGAAACTCGTACAATTTGAAGTAGTTAATTGTGTAATAAGTGCCGAAAACACTTTTTTATTACTAGTACGAAAAAGAAACCATTTGGAAACTGAAATGTCAGCATCAGAGTGCGTACTTCTTTCTAAGTTAAGCGTTTTAATTTATAAAATACTTGTTGAGGCTTTTAACTACGAAGAAATGGGTTTTCTACCCAGCGTATTCTCAATTAATCTAAACGCCATTTTCAATTTCCTATGCACTGCAAGTGCTTACAGCAATTTAAAAGCAACGGATCGTATAACCGTAACCGCCAAGCAAAACAATAATTTAAAAGTCGTTACTGCAGAATTGCCGGGACGCATTAGACGCAACTGCTGCCGTCGATCCCTTCTCAAAAACGAATTATACTTAGAAGGAATGCCGCGTTTTATGTGGTGACGGGGCTTTTTGCATTCGTTCTTGGCGTATTTTTTCTTCGGCTCCTCCTTTCAGACGTGCAGAAAGTATTTACACATTTTTCTGTGTAATGAAGTTACGATAGAATCACCTTCATCACCGATAACGTCACGATAGTTCTCGATGTTCCAGATGGTTCAATGCGCACTCTACATGGCAGTCGAAAGTTCTCGAAAGATGGAACCCGTGTAAAGACCGAACCAAGGCAAGGGCAAGATTTCTATTCAGTAAGCGAAGTGTGCGGTTAATAGCAATTCGTAAAATATTAAATAACGTAAGTGTTAACTAACAGAAAAGTTGTTTAGTATTTTTTATGGTTTAAGCCACTGTGGACACATTATTTTTATTTTATGAAACAATTATTTCGAACCCCGAATTCGGGGTTCCACCTTTGTAATCACTTAACATTAATCTGAACATTCTAGTTTTGTAACCATTCTCTGTATTATATTATTACGCTAACATAACTGTTAACGTTATTGTGGCAGGGCAGTTTTACGTTCATCTAAATATAAGTTTGTAATTATTATTTATAAATCAACCTTTTAGAACGGTAAGATCTATTTATATGTATTTATTGATTTAAACGACGTTCTACGTTCGAGGATTTATGGTCATCAATTCTAGTTATTTATAGTGCTTTTGAGTTATATAGTGATTTTCTATTTTATCTATTGGCAGTGCCTTGGGTGCCGGCACCGGTTCCCGTAACAAGTGCCGGCACCGGTTGCCGTAACAAGTGCCGGCGCCATGTCTTGTAACGATTCTCGCCTAATATAGTAATAATCTCAGTTTTATATTAGAAATGTATTACAATAATTGCTAGTTAAATATATTTTTTACTATAACTGTATTTCCTAAGCCCTTGGGTCTACCCCGTTTTTTAATCTTTGCTGGCATTTTGATATCTTGAAGGGCGATTTTGTAGTGTAAATTATCTTTTCCTAGAAAAAATTACGAATAAAAATAATTTCAAGAATAATTTGCCAACCACTGTTTTATTAAAAAAAGAAAGTACAGAGATATTCAAAAAATCCAGCTGTATTTGTTTTTCAGAATAAATTGTATCTAAATTATCCGAATTCCTATTTGTATCTATTTCTGCATTTTCTTCTCTTCAATACTCTCTTGATGATTGTCATCTGGTACTAAATTTCTAAAAGCATTTATCAAAACACTATCTTTTCCTTCAGACCAATATTTGATTATCCTTTTTATAATGTCGATTCTTTCCAAAAATAGCGGTGTAGAAATTTCACTGCATAACTGCGCCGTCATTTTTCCTTCATCATCCATAAGTTTAAATTTTTTATGATTAGTCATACATGTATACAGGGATATCCACATAAACCGTTCGTTAAAAGTTTTCAAGGTTGCAGTTCACGTAGATATTTGAAATTTAAGGAGCAATGGTTTTCCGTCGAGATCTCTTTAAATAAAATAAAATTGTCTTTGTATCACTTCCGGTTGTACCGGAAGTCGCTATCAACTCGCTTATTTTAAATGGAATGCTATATTTTTTATCATGCTCTTGAATTCTACATGTAAAAATATGTAAAATTGCAATACATTTCCCTATCTCTAAAATGCATCGTTTTTGAGATATTTTGAATTTTCTTAAAAATTTGGATTCTGCAATCTGATTTTCAAAAAATTATAACACAGCTATGATTGAAGCAATTTTATTTGTAATAGCTGATATTGTACTTGAAGCTTTAAGGTTCTTAAAAATTCCATAAGCATAATCTATTAAGCTACAGGGTGTCCTAAAACGCACCGCTCCACTCGAAGATATTCAAACACAGAAAAATACTTTTTTCAAATGGAACGACCAATATTTTAATACACCATAGTATGTGGAATTAAATGCTATGTCGAACTATACTAGCATTCCCTATACCTAACTTTAACAGTTTTTCAGTTATAAGATATTTTTGGTTTAATACATAAAAATGTACATTTATTAGGTTAAATATTTCTAATTTTGTTGATATAGTTATGAAAACAACAAACAATTGCATTTAACGTTTCCTGTTACTACAAATTTTAAGCAAAAGCAAAAAAAAGTTGAGAATCAAAATCAAAATTATTCAAACGCTGATATTTTAAATCTATTTTTTAAATTCATGAAGAATGATCTAAAATTGTTCAGAGCAGAGAATGTGTGTTCAATAAAATGTACCCCTCTTGTCTCCTATGAATAAAACACAGTTTGGAAAATTTGAACCTAACTTTATACAATTTGGAAAAATAAAATGTACGAAGATCAGTAACAAATAACGAAGATAATTAGACAATGGTTTTAAAAAACTTTCACGCTAATCCAGAAAATTGCAAACAAGCAGCCATTTTATTCTTCACTTTAAAGTAATGAAATTCATATTTTTTCGTTTTATAAGATCACAAGCGTCCTAAGAGAAGGATGATTAAAGAACTATTAAAATTTGTGAATTTCCACTTGCCAAATTCTATTTTCTTTGCTTGACTACAAAATTTGTAGTAACAGTAATCATTGTTATAATTTCCATGCTATCTTAATAAAATTAAAAATATTTGACCTATTAAAATTGTAATTTTCTATGAATTAAATCGAAAATGTTTCATAACTCAAAAACTGTTAAAGTTATGTATAGGGAATGCTAGTACAGTTCGACGCAGCATTTGATTCCACATACAATGGTGCATTAAAATATCGGTCATTCCATTTGAAAAAAAGTATTTTTCTGTGTTTGAATATCTTCGAGTGGAGCGGTGTGTTTTAGACACCCTGTAGCTTAATAGATAATGCTCATGGAAAATTTAAGAACCATAAAGCATCAACTACAATATTAGCTATTACAAATAAATTGCTTCAATAACAGTTATAATTTTTGAAAATCAGATTGCAGAATCCAAATTTCTAAGAAGAAAATTCAAAATGATGCATTTTAGAGATAGGGAAATGTATTGCAATTTAACATATTTTTACATGTAGAATTCAAAAACGTGATAAAAATATAGCATTCGATTTAAAATAAGCGAGTTGATAGCGACTTCCGGTACAACCGGAAGTGTTACAAAGACAATTTTATTTTATTTAAAGAGATCTCTACGGAAAACCCTTGCTCCTTAAGTTTCAAATATCTACGTGAACTGCAACCTTAAAAACTTTTAACGAACGGTTTATGTGGATATCCCTGTATTGCGGCTCTGAAATTTTTGTTCGACTTACTCCTATATCATTTGAAATTTCATCTACATTTTTATCTTGTATATTTCCTTGATCTGTCTGTGTTCCTGACTTTCTGTTTGATTCACACTTTTCCAAAATCTGTTCACAATAATTTCTTGTCCATCTACTGAGACATAATTTTTCATCAAATAATGGCACAGAAAGCACAGACCTACATTCTGATGTCTCAACCAGAAATATGTTATTGCCAATAGGTGTTAATTCCTTGCAGAGTGTAACGTCTCTAAATTGTCTTTCAACTTTTTCCAAAGCAAAATTTGTAAGATATTTGCGATATAAATGTTCGTCTGAACTACAGTTAGTTAACTGTCTATTGAGCATCTGAAAATTTTTGACATCTTTTTCTACACGCAAAGCGTTCACTAAAGTAAAGAAGTTTTTTAAAAAGTCTTCCAACGTACTAAACCTATTTACAACACTTTTTAATTTAGAATTTAGGCATTCCAGTCGATTATTTGTTTTATTTGCAAAGCACAAGTTCTGTAAAACTAAATAATGGACCCATTGATGTGTAATCCCACCCCAGTTAGAGACATAGTAATGTTTTACAACTTCTGGAACTTTTGCTATCATCTCATTATATATTTTATTGTATTCTGATTCAGAAGACGCATATGCTAAATTCTGCAAATACATTTTACTCATACACGCTTCATCGGCAGTTAAACCCATTTTTCTAATAGAAACTTCTCTATTAAATATTTGAAATACATGAAAAAGACATATTATCAGTTCAGAATTGGGAAAATGTGCACTGAAAACTTTTCGTTCTGTTTTATCTTTGTCAGACATAACAACCTGAACCTTTCTCCAATAATCATTTCGTTTTTTAAACGCATCGATAAAAAAATTCAGTGATTCTTCATTTTCATTAATTAGTAAACAAACTACCACTATTTCGCTTAGACCATTACCATCTTCTATCATTATTAAGTATGTGGCAGCCCTCAAATCAACTAAACAATACGTTCCAGCAATAAACAGTATTTCTGGAAAAGCTTTAAAGTATTTTTTCATTCTTTCATCCTGGAAAAATAAGAAAGTTGCCTAAAACAGGGAGTGGCTTTCAATATTTAACTTTACACTTTTTATGATGTGGATAGGTTTTCGATATGCCGCTTTTATCTCCTACCTTCGTTTCTGAAATATTTATACCCTTTTTGTAGGTGTAAACGACCGAAAATTTTAAACTCTAAACTATTAAAAATTTTCGGTCAAAAAGCGATCGCAGAATGTCGCGATTTAAACTTTTCATTTCTAAATTGTTAAATTAAAATAAGAACGGAATCGCGTTTAATTATATTCACAATAGAATTTCACACTTTAATTTTTAACGTAAACAATTCCCAGACGCAAGGAAATAGACTAGTCAAAACACTGACTCTCCTCCAGATAAGAGACCATTAAGATACGTTAAAGTAAATAATCATGTTGATATTGAACCCTTAACGCGTGAGAATGGCTAATTGGCACCCACGCGCTACGAGTAGCAATCGGTCCAAATTGTCCTAAGGAGTAGGCAACTTATTTCATCCCCATGACCCATGACCTTTTTGAACAGTCCACCAGGAGAAAATGCCAAAGAGGTTAGCACCTTACCAGGGAGTGGCCTCGTTTCTTTTGAATGTAAACAATAAGCCGTCGCGGCTCCGGAAGGACTTCAAAAAAATTATTTGATATTCACCAAACCATTTTCGCCCTCTGATTTCCTCTTATTATATTTTTATTATTATTAATTTTTTTGTTGTTCATCGTCAAAAGTTTTTATTTAAAATAATCGCCAACCCCTTTTGCGACTTGAGTTCAAGTTCTAAAATTATTGGTGTGGGTGAAATGGCGGCGTAGAGAAGAAAACCCTTGCCTAGAGCCCAGGGGGCGATCCATAAGCCCCAAGGAAACGCCGAGAAAAGAAGTCCCCTTGTCCTTAAAGATAGGAACCATTTATACCTCCACTGTATGAGTTTTTTTACATTTTAATTAACTTTCAACAACTTTTGAGTCCAAGGACAACGCTTTCCGACATTGAAATTATAATTAAGTAAATGAGGTTAATCTTTAGCAAATGTAACAAGCCATCAATATAAAAATGAATTAGGGTAGGCGTTGGACTTTAAATGCATGTCTTGGATAGCGTCATATTAATAATAATTGTCAATCAATTGTAACACAAATAAAACTATGGAAATGTTCTTTAACGTTACTTACTTATTCATAGAGTTCAAACGTGTCTTGATGCAGCAGGCAGTGGTCATTTTACGCATCTGCTTTATTTGATTTTTTTAATAAAACTGTTTTCTTGCTTTCTGGAAACATCAAAGTGACTGAAGGAACTTTCGATGAACTAAATGCACACATGCGTGTTTAGTTGCATCGCCAATTCTAATTAATTTTTATTTGATCACTTCTTATAAGGGTCCGCTGGTCCTTAAAACTCCGGTGGTGGCTGCGTAATTAACTTAAACATAATAAATTCTTAAAGGTAAAATGCTGAGTCTTCTCTACAAAGTTTTATTGAAAATCTCCAATAAAACTTTGTAGAGAAGACTCAGCATCTTACCTTTATCAAAAAACTACAAAACAGCAATGGAGTTCATTAATAATAATAAATTCTTCATTACTATTTCTACCAATCTATAAAGTTCCTCATGTTAGAAATTGGCCAAAATTTCTCAGTAAATTCCGTAGCCACAGTAAGTGGAGTTAACTATGGGGAAACTCTTTATCTTTCACCCCTACAACCCTGCCTGCATAGATCTTATAAATACGATGTCCTATGTTTTTTCGGTTTGGAGAAGTACTATTTTTGCAAATGCAATATCCCCACGTTGTTTGAATCTTCCCAATACACCGAATAACTTTTGTATTCCTTCGTTGGCAAAATAGTAAACTGTTTCTGGTTTACATGAACTTTATAATACATATTGGCAAATCCTTCTACCTAGATGTTTCTTTTCTAGATTATTACCTACAAACGATTATTAACTACCATCAAAAATATTGTTAAAACAAACTACGGAAACAAGTTGTTGTCTTGGCAGCATATCCTCCTTGCTTTGGTATCCAATTTTTTTATGAAAGTTTTAATTAATTACCGATTAATCTTTATTTCCTTCTTTTGTTGACTGATGTTTCGATCTTGCGATAAAAGAACTTCTTCAGATCTGAAATCTCTGCGAAGCAACAGCCGCAAGAAGAAGAACAGCAACGACCCTCAAAATGTTTTCCGTAATAAAAAACGTTGGCTAAAAAAAATAGACTGGAAGCGCTAGTGAAACCTTTCATGCCCGTTATTCATCCCGCTAGCGATAGGTGGCGCATTCATACCAAATTTCTTAGACTAGAGCAACTTTTAGCAAGTTCTGTGGTAGTCCCCATTCTTTTAATTTAAAACATGTAGAGCAAACATCTCATGTTTTATTGTTAGGCTCTCCAATTGTCTATTCTTAACCCCGTCTAGATCTATAGTAGCTATAGTTCTTGTCTTCTGGTCGCTATCGACTTTGCTTTTTTTTCTGCATCTTGCTTTTCTTCGCTTGATCCAATCAACTTATTCTTTCTGCCTTAGAAAGTCTGTGGTCATCTCTTTTAATATAATCACCTACCTGTCAAAAACTGATTTCAAGAAAACAGCCTGGGAATTCCGTTCCCCAATTCGAGTCGAATTAGACATTGACAAGAATAGCGAATTCGACTCGAATTGAGGAATGGAATCAGCTTGCTGGTTTTAATGGTTGAGGCGTCTGGGAATTTGGATCACAACACTAAACAGGGTTTGGATTTTGAATCTTTTGGCAATTGATAGTAATGGGTTTAGTACTTTTTATAAATGAAGAGCAGTATAGTTTCCTCGTTGACTTACTTTTCTTTAACCTCGTTTTCTCTCTTCCTAAAATTTTCGTGAGTATCTTTATTTCCAGCATCTCCACGTCTACTTACATCGCACATCCATAAATTTCCATTATTCAACCTCGACATCACTCGATAAGTTGCTAACCCTCAAATCCTGGATCGTCTTAATTTTCTCATAATAACTTCCGCTTCCGTTATCCAAGTTCCAAAATGTGTGAAACCCTTCGGCCTCTCTTTTTATATGTAGATCGGTAGTGTTAACTGTATTTTATCTTTATTTATTTCCAGCTCTACTTTTCTTTCTCTTAATTGAACTACTTAATAATTTTTTTTTTTACTTAAAATCCTAGAACGCAGCAGCTCTCTTTGTAATTATATGCCGCGCATTAGGTACATCTCGAAATTATTTCTTGGTGCTTCTCATTCATACATTCGGAACGATTATAAATCTTTTCTAATTACATGCCATTAGCGAGACACGTCGTATCAGACTTTGTTCACCACCAACAAATCGTGATATTCTGATATAGTCGTAAATTAAAAGGAATTCATTACAGCCAATGTTATCTTAGTCAAAGTTCACCGCGCTACGTGCTTGGCGAGATAAGTTTCATAAGCTCACCGTAAGATCCAAATGATTTAGATATACGTAGGTACCTATAAAACATAGCGCAGTCAGTGTTGCCAACTGGACCGAATTTTCCCTCTTTTGGGGAATTTTTATGGCTTAAAACTGCAAAAAGGGATTTTGAAGAAAAAATTACTTAAATTTTTAGACAAATCTTGACAAAAAAGCCTGAAGGTAACTTAGAATTGCAATTTGAGGGAAGAAACAGTCTAAAAGGGAATTCTTGCACCGATGTGAGGAAGAACGACTGCTGATAGTTGGTAACACCGATCGCAGTACCCGTTAGGCCTCAAACGAGGTAAAAATTGCATTTTTATATCACAAAGGTGGCCTAGCTACATTAATAATCACCGAGGTGTTTGCTTGGTCGTTGTAAAAGGTCCTCCGCTCAGCTCCATCTCATCGACCTTTTAAATACTGGCTATAATTTTTATCGACTTCAAAATAGGCCTTTATTGGCCCTGTTAGGTTTGAGGTTTGAGTTTGAGCATTTATATCCCGTCAACTCCTTCCAATAACCCTGGAACTATATTTCCTTTCATAATACCTTCCCAACTCTGACAGTTTAACCAAGATATTGCCATTGCTCCTCGGGGTTCAACATCGAGTTCGTCTGATCAAGACTTGGATGTACCACTTTCTATGTTTTCAATTTATTTATAATTTGTATTATTAAGTAGCTTGAAGCCCTTCGCGGCCTTCGCCTTGGGTTCTGGCGGAACCGCATTAGTATGCGATTATTCTTCTAACCAAGTATTACTCTGGCTTTTGACCTTTAGGACTAAATCGTCTGAGAAAGTCTTTTGACTCCTGCTCTTTTATTCTGGACCTTACTAATCGTAGGATTCATTAATGTATTAAATATTAGCGGAGAAAAGAAATTACTTTCACATCTCTTCTAATCTTTATCTCCATTTATGTTCATCTTTCTCTGTTTTGTTGGTCGTTTTGCAGTCTGACTTCTCCTAGTCTTTTTAGGGTAGGTTTTATTGCTACATTCAAAACAAGCTTCGGAAATGTCAATGATTGCGAAGACTTTCCTTTTCTCAGTCTGCTTCAAGAATCAATGGAAGGGCAAATGTTATTCCAGCGTCGATATTCATCATTACCCAACACTGTGCCAGTGGAACTGACTTTCATTGTTCTACTTTGCTGGATTCTTGCCTCGTTTGGGGATTAGAATTGTTCTGCTTCTTCTCTAGCAGCTGTGAACATTTTTTTTAATAACAAAATGTACATTGGCTTTGCCAGAATTATAGACGTCTGCTTTGTCTAAATCCTTTGCACTAATGTCGTCTATGTCGCCTAGAGGTTTCTCTTTTAATTTTCCTTTATTTACCTCTTTTACAGTTATAGGGTCTACTTTCTATACAATGTGTCTCCTTCCTCCTCCTTTTGTTTCCATATAACTTTAACTTCGAAACTTGTCCCTAAATTTATTTACAGTTGGTTCTTGTCCGATGAAATTTGTAACACAAAATCTTTTAAGCGGACACTAAATCGCGCACTATACACTTAACGTTTCGCAGTCGTTCGACAGCTTCGTCAGAACATATTTTTCACTTCTGACGAAGCTGTCGAACGACTGCGAAACGTTAAGTGTATAGTGCGCGATTTAGTGTCCGCTTAAAAGATTTTGTGACCTAAATTTATTGTAATTTTGTCTTTCTTAGATAAGTTCTTTTCTTGCTTCTCCTACGCTAAGTCTTTCTTTAACAGTAGTCGTTAATTTAAATGTTGATGATATGGCATTGAGTAGAGAATCTAATTGAACGGTTCGATTAATGTTAATGTAATAAAACAGTGAATTTAAAATACGATAATTTCTTATTTATAATACAAAGAAATACCTACTGATTGGAACTAAATAAAGGAAAGTCTATTCAGTTTATGTGAAGTACTGCAGTAATATAAAATATACTAAATTTGTAAGAAACTCTTTTCCCTATCTGCCTTTCTAAAAAACATCAAAAGATCAAAGTCGATTCCTTATCAACTCCAAACTCCAGGTTAGTATTTGTATAAACTTACAGTAACGCTCTCTTTTATTGCATGCGTGTAGCGTTACGATGGGCCGGGAATTTTGGAATCTGAATCCATTCCTTAGGGCGTGCATTCGTTTAGAATATCTCATCCATTCGCTGTCTTTCCCATTCCATTTCATTTGTAAGTAAACATACATCTCAATAAGAATAAAGTAACTCGTTATTTAGTTTTGTAAAAAAAAATAACCGGTGTGTCTCCTTGAAATTAGCAATAAATTAATCTGACGGGCACAAATTAAGCATAAATGAAACGTTAATACGCAGAAGAAAAATTCTACGTCTCACTGGGCCGAATAAAAATTTCCATTAAAAGGAACGGCATGCTTCTTTCTCCGGTGATAGCATCTGCGTATTTCACATTCATTCCGAGCGGAAACGCTTAAATATTTTCACAAAGATTTTAATTTCCGATGAACTTGAACAAACTTAACGTCTCCGTCAAACTTCTTCTCAAAACAGAAAGCGTGCCACAGTATCTCGAGGGGGACGGATCGTCGCGTCTCGTGGGGCATTTAAATGCGTTTACGAATGCCGAAGGATTTATAATTTCGAAAACGGAATTTTTCTTCGAACTTCCGGAACGACGTGAGTCGGTACAAACGCATGCGAAATCTCTGAGCCGTTGAATTAAGATTTTCGTAAGGCATTTTACGTCCGCCCCTTAATTTCATTTCCAGTTTTCACTTCGGTAGACTTCAATTTCGTTCCATGATGAAATCAACACATCAGAAGTATATAAACTTGTATGCGCAATGCAAATGCGCAAATGAAACATTTCCTGTTATACTACAGAGAAAGAGGGATCGATTTTTTTTTGTTAACGCGAAGTAAACGCGTTGAAAAAAGAACTTAATTAGGTTAAAAGGAAAAGGTTTTCCAACGTAATTATACGATCATTAGACCGAGGAACATTAACAATCTATAATACATATAACGTTGTATTGAAATCCGAAAATTCCATTCACTTGACTTATAATACATATGTGAATAAACACTCCTTTCAGTTATCAGTTTCAGAATGTTGGATTGTGCGTTCCCTAATTGAACTCTTTCCATCCAGATCTTTGAAAACATTTTCCCCAAAGTTATTCCTCTACTCTTTCCCATTTCCTGTCCATAGTCTTCTCCTAAATCTTCCTCTTTTCCCTTTTTTGTTCCATTTCTGCTTCAATTAACTTGAAGGCTTCCGCGGCCGCTGTCCTTGTTTGAATTGGCTTCCGGTTGAAGCCGCGTCACGTTGACTTCTTCTACTGCCAAGTAGAAGTAGTAGAAGCAGTAGAAGCCGGAAGCCAATTCAAATCTGCTTGAATTACTTTTTATCCTTTTAAAGATTTCATTTTCGACAAGAATATTCTTGTTCTATATTTGTTCTTTTTTTACATGCACGTGATAATTTGTAATTAGCTCATTATTAACTCTTGGTTTCTTGCAACTTATTTGACTTTTGCATCAAATGCAATTTGTACAGGATTTCATCATTTATGCTTGTTAATACTACTCATCCATAAGTCTTAAGATACAATGTAAGTACTTCTGGTTTTTTCTATAGCATTGAAATATTTTTAAAATGAAGTCTCTTTCAGAAGCTTTAGAGCTCTCTAAAAAATCAAGTTTATGAAACGGTACAAGTTAAGCACTCAGACGTTAAACAATCTTCGTGATACATTACACACAGAAAACATTAATTGCGTGGTAACTATTTTAATGAGACTAATCCTGCTCTATTATTAAGTATTCCTGTAAATAACTTAACTGACCTTTATCGACACTGTCATGGCATTTAAATATTCTCGTTGACCTGGACAACGTGGGGTTCTGAACGCACGCAGGCATTGCCACCGGAGATCCTTATCGAGGAAAATTGGTGGCCGTCATTTTTTATATTACGCTGGTAAATAGGCGATTCCTTGGAATAATTTTTCGCTCTCCGGCTAGTTTTTAACTCGGAGCAACTCCGTGAAATGACCTTCCGTCATTTCGCCGGAACTTTTTATCCGCTTTTCCTCAGATTAGCGTTCTTTGTTTTAGTCGTGGCTTCTTCCTCTGTAAAACTCCTGGAATAACTTTTCTTCGTCGCGGATGTACTTTCTCCATTATAAACTTTATTATTATAAGTTTTCACCGGCGATCTGTTTGGGCAGATAGTTTTAATCGTTTCAAAATTAAATTACATGTACCCTTTTATTAAGCTTGGTATTATTTGGATGGAGATCATATACAGGGTTATTTCCGATGTAAGAAATCAGCGTCTTGTAAATTGTTAAGTTCAGTACGTAAATTAAAGTCAAAAAACGTCGACTACGCGACCTCGAATAATACGCTCACCTAACAAAGCTGCCGAAGTGACTCATGAAGGAGGTCGCCTTATGTAAAAAGATTTGTTTATTTTAGATCAAACAAAACATGACTAAGAGCCATCAGTCCATCGAGGGAATGCTTCGATAACCCATAGGGCAAGTGTGCAACTTAATTCCACGTACAAGGTCTTGTTCATAATCGGAATTTCCGGTACGAGCCATATAAAAGACAGCTGATTATCATGAAACACATTACACACAGCCACATCACCCACAGTCCGAAATTAGCATTCACAGAATATCATAGCGTGTGATGAAATTCCGAAAATCCGTCTATCTCTCTGAATTAAGTACCGTGGTTTAGGTGAGCAATTAGTTATGTTATGAAACTGACAACCCCCTTATTTGATGTGCAAAATGCTGTTTTTTCTCAATTTAACTTGAAGGTTTCCGCGGCCGTCGTCCATATTTGAATTGGCTTCCGGTTGGAACCGCTTCATGTTGACTTCTTCTACTGCCGACGTTTCGTTTTCCATTCCAGAACTTCCTCATGGCGGCTGCTGGTTAATCGTGAAGACTGACGAGAAGTATGCCTTCATTTGATTTGTAATTGCTTTTACCTACATCGAAAATATACATTTATATATATGTTCTCTTTATTTTAACTAAATTTCATTTAATAGAAGAAACATGCAAAAATAGAACAAGGGGCGCCTAGTTTGTCAATTCCGAACGCTATTTGTAGTGACGGGGAATGGTTAAAATCTCATTCCATGAAGAAGGGGCACTGAGAGCAATTTCTGGCTAAATATAGTTCAAACCAGACGCGTACAAACAAATAAATTGCTATTTGGGTCCTTTATATTTTGATTAAATTTGGTCAAAGAGGGGAAAAAAGTTAATTAAGACATAGAGTTTGGTCGTAATAATAGAATTTCTCTCTCACTCTCGTCGTGACATCTAGAGAAGCATAGTCCTCAACGAGGCCTTGTAAAATTGATAAATTTGAAAGTAAAGGATAATTCGTTTCCTTTCTTTAATCATTTTTAACCACCCGCCCCTCACACTGATATAGCAGTAAGCCCTATATTTGACGAGTGAAAATTTCTGTAATATTTTTCCCGTGGTTTCAAAAAATTTTATGTTAAACGATAATGCGTGAGCCACGAGCCAAACACTAACCCTTTCAACAAGCTTTCATTGCCTAAGATCAGCGTTTACTGTTATGCTATTTGCCAAGATCCAAGTTTCGTAAAAAAAAGGACCATTTGGTTCAATTACTAAGTTTAGAATAAATTTTCAAGCAGGTCTACTTCCTCAGGTCATTTAAATCAAATTGTATAAATTTGTTGTATACTGTACGACTAATTTTCTAAAATTCATAAATTATAGTTCTTAATTACAAAATTTGGAAGGAAATTAAACCAACCCTCTTACTTCACGGAATGACTTTAAATATCAGTAGCCTCTAGGCTCAACATTGTATTGATTGGCTCGGTGAAATTGCGGGGTATTTTCCATGCACAAGTAAGAAGCAGAGGTGGTGGTTTTCGCCTTATCTTCGGCCACGTGACCTCAAAACAGCTCGCCATCTCGCCTGGAACGAGGTGAACGTGACTTCCAGACTAACGCTATCTATGCTGCACAGCCTAGGGGCATAAACTCACGACTTGATTTTTTTGTCGTATAGTACCTGCTTTTGATCGAATGAATTTCGAATATTTCAATGAAATATTTTGCATGGGGGAAAGATGCCGCCGCGCGCGAGCTGAAAAATAGTAGAGTTTGTCTTGCGTGTTTGTGATTAGAAGTATTAATAGCGCTTATTGATCGGGTAAACTTTCCTTGCAGAGTAATGGTAATTCTATTCCAATTAAAATGCGATTACGGGTATTTTCTTTGTGTATCTGTGCACTTTAATTTATATGAATAAACTCCCAGCAATTACATTGATTTCATCAAAACGATCAAAATTTCCCTCCCCTAATAAATCATTCCATAAAACCAAAACGTTTACCTTCCCATTTGAACCCAATTATTTTTTGAGCATTTTGTACGTGTCTTTTATATGTTGCACTTTGCCTCAGTGGAATCTCGTCCTTAAATCTCCGGCTAGGCTTAACTAAAAAC
The DNA here is from genome assembly GCA_033060865.1 of Dorcus hopei. NCBI lineage: Eukaryota > Metazoa > Arthropoda > Insecta > Coleoptera > Lucanidae > Dorcus > Dorcus hopei. The sequence continues at coordinate 44,312,867 of CM065426.1, read as the reverse complement.
GGCGAAGTTTGATTAATCTAAAATATTGACAAAAACCAAAAGGTATTTTTATGGTGTACCGAGCGAATAAAATGTGCACTTGAAGTTCGGAATATTGCCACGGCTTTTCATTTTTCATTGTCACTTTGTGCGGCAAAAACAGCCTCGTCCCTCCTGAAAATTTTCATACTTGACGTTGACATATTAGCCGGTACTTGATGCTCTTAAGATGCCAAAAAATACGAACGCAAAACAAAATTTGTTGCCCGTTATTGCCGTCGATGAAACGGTGCTTACCAGCAATGAGATGAGTGATGAAACATAAAGCTCTCTCTGTATTGCATGCAATCACTAATCGCCCCATCATAAAAGTTTATCGAGACTAATTCGGCGTGCTTAAGCAAGATGTCAGTATTATTGTCTATAACGAGTTTCGTTTAGAAGCAAACATAAATCATATGCTGACACATTACTTTAGAGCAATTTGCTTTCTACGAAACGTCGCGTCGCGTCGATACTGATAAAAACGCGAATCTCGTTTATTTCTTTACGTTTAAAGCATAATCGCAGGTTATTTTGCTGAAAACCCGAGGCTGGTAGCCGCCGTGCAGACGCATTTTCACAACATATGATAAGGGTACATGCTGTAGATGCAATAGCCGGTTATTGCCCCTTAACTTTTATCGCGTGTGCATCTTTATGAAAAATAGTTCAGCATTTCCACGTGAAACATCCATGACGATGTAAATTTACATTAACTTCCTGCATTTTGCTTGGTAAAATATAATAGGGAGGGAAAGGCGCCGTTACTTCCGTTACATTCGAAATGAATTCGGTACTTTGCGAAATTTAAGAGAAGTTTCCTGTGAAACAAATTCTTTTCTTTTTGACGTCTTCTATTGCCGACGTTTCGTTCTCCATTGCAGAAGAACTTCCTCAGGACTACTGCAAGTGGTGTTGCTACTGCTTGTCGTTAGTCGTTGAGACTGAAACACCACCAGCAGCAGCAGCAGCATTGAGGAAGTTCTTCTGCAATGGAGAACGAAATGTCGGCAGTAGAAGAAGTGAACGTGACGCGGTTCCAATCGGAAGCCAATTCAAACATGGAGGACGGTCACGGAAGCCATCAAGTTAAATTATACAGAGAGATCAATATTAATAGTAAAGAACTTAATGAGGAAAAGACTTAGATGGTTTGTTAGCAGAAACGATGAAGCGTCTAGAGATGGTTGCTGGAAAATATATGCGTAGTGTATTTAATTGGTATTTGCTTGAGAATGTATTTCAAAGCTTATGGAGAAAGACAATGAAATCATCAAAGGTTTGGTTAATCCTAAATCTCTAAATCTAAGGTTGTGGAACATTTTTTAAAAAGAATGCTGAACATTCTATGTCTGAGAAGCATTTGATTGTAGAAGGTGTGGACGGGAAAGTAATAATGGTAAATAGTCACTCAAAGCCTAATAGTCTCAGATTATAGGAGTGAATCTCAGCTACTGAAATATAGGAAGAAGGTTGGAAACTAAAACTAAATTATTGCTGTAAATCAGTTTAAAGTACAAAGCTTTCTTTCCAGAATCTGTCTTCTACTATATCTTTTAATGACATGTGACATGTGTATGGAACAACGATGCGCCGGATTATTGAGATTAGGTATAATACTCGTTGATTTTAAGATACAATTTATAATTTGTCTGGATGAGATGGAAGGCGAGAAAATAAATTTACGGAAAAATTACTTTTGAGAGCAAAAAGACCGCATGAAACCGCACAGTAAAAGTGACTAAAGGTGTCATTCGCAGGATCCAACACGTGGGTAAATTATTTGAAATCTGATTATTATTGAATAGATTAACTGATGCTGAACGTAGTGTAGCTGCGTATGAAGACGAAATTAATAATCCCTTAGTTTCTATAAAATCTATTGGCCACCAATGATATTGATCATATGAATACACAGACATTAAAAACATTGAATTTGATTCTTATATAATTAAAATTGAAGATGGGTCGCCGGGTGGCTCAGCGGTAGCTTAGCCGACTTACTAAGTCGTGTCGCTCGGTGGCGTAGGTTCGAATCCTACCATTAGCCATGGATGTTTGTGCTATGCACAATTAGACCCAGCTTTACCAAACATAGAAAATTGTCTGAAATGGTGATTACCGTAAGACAATGAAGCAGCATTGCTGCGCAAAGCGAAAGGGAGGAAGAAAATTGAAGATGAGATGACCATTCGACCATAAGAAATAGGTATATCGTACAGAGATTTGTTTAATAAACATGTCATAAGCGAACTAATACGCTCGACTTCGTAATGGCCGCAAGACTCCCGTGTCCGTTTTAGGAACACGTGTGCGATGAGTAAACTGCTTGATTCAACCTGCAGATGTTGATCGAAATTAATCGGAGCTTTTCGGTCTAAAAACTGAATAAAATATGTGGCTATTGTCGAGAATGGATATCACAAAGTTAGAAGGCTTATGGCCGTTAGAAGGCTTATGGCAAAATTGACATTTGATTAATGTTATCGTGACGAATCTGAAAAATCCTGTTTCTCTCTCTGTATTCAGAATAAACATATGGTGCCCAAAAATCAATTCAATTGCCATGTAAGAAATCGGCAATTTGTAACTCATTAAGCTCATTGCGTAAGTTAAATTCGATACGTGGAAAATTCGCCCACCTAAAAAAAAACCTAAACAAACAAGTTGCTTTGCCATCAGGAATCATGACTGATCTTTGCAATAAAACAGCATTCGGAGAATTTCAGTTGCATAGGTGACTCAACAAAAAAAGCCGGCGTTTTGCAAGCTAAGGAGCTGAGATTTAGAAACATCACGATGGCAAATAGCCCACATGTAAAGTTTTTCATAATCGGAATTTCCGCTATAAACGATATAAAAAGCGACTAAGTTTTACGATAGATATCATACAGCTAGTAGCTGTATGGTTGTGAATATCCCGAGTCCAAGAGGCGTAATTAGCATTCGGAGAATGTCATAGTGAGTGATCAAAGTCCGAAAATCCATTGCTCTCTCTGTACCATGGTTTGAGTGAGAAAACATTAATTTTATTTGTCAATTAATTATGTTATGTTAATAGAAACTAGCAACTGCTTTATTTGATTTGCAAAATGCTGTTTCTAAGTAAGGTTAATTTGAATTGGCTTTGCATTGTGTCGTACGATATCGTTTTGAAGTAATTCAATTACATTTAAATTTTTCGTTTGTCTGAATTATGCTCTTTAATAATTTAACTGAATTATTATAAGTATTCATTTTTGTTCTTTCTTAAAATTGTCTTAATTGTTATATGACTTTAAGTTATTATTCTTTAGAATTTCGCTTTATGCTGAATTCCTTGATTAATAATAATAATAAGGCCTTTATTCTCAAAATTGATGTGTAATTGCTTCTATCTATTTTGAACATATATATTTATACATACTTTTTCTTTTAATTACGACTAAAATTCCTATAAAAAAAGAACGTACTAAAATTTCTACAATCCCGAAAAATATATGTAGTGGCGCGGCGAGCTAAAATCTCTTCCATATAAATGAAGGCATTGAGAGCAATATCTGATTAATTTAATCTCAATCCGGAAATGTACAAACAAAGAAATTGTTACTGGGGTCTTTTATGGTTTGATAAAGATTTTGGTAAAAGAGTGAGAAGTGGAAAATGTTAAAAAAATTGTAAAATGAATTAAGAGAATTAATAGAACCTCTCTCTCGCTCTCGTCGTGACATCTAGAGGAGCATTTTATCATTTTAACCATCCGTCTTTCACAACCAAGTAACTAACAACTGCTTTAATTGTTGTACAGAATGCAGTTTCTTCTCCTTATAAAATTATTTTGAATTTGGTTTTGTATGGTATCAGTTTGAATTAATCTTTCTTTTGAATTTTATACATTTGACAAATTCTTATTCATAATAATTTGTCTAAATTCTTATAAGTATTTTGTTATTTTCCACTTAAATCTTTTTTAATTGTTATTTAGTAAAACATGATTTTGAGTTATTTTTTTAATACAGTTTTAAATCTTACCTTAACACCAAATTGCTTCGGTTCTTACTTGTAATCATTCTTATTTTATTTTTAAATACACATTTTTCTTAGAAAAATATTTTTATTTTTCTATTTCCAAGTAAATGTTGTAAAAGGGCGCTGAGAGCGATTCCTAGCTATTTAAAGCTCAAACCAGAAACGTACAGAGGAATTGCGAGTTAGGTCTTTTATGGCTTTACATGAATTTTTGTAAAGTTTGAATTAAAGCCAAATATTTTGAGCGTAAAAATCGAATCTCTTTCTCACTTTCGTCGTGGTATCTAGAGGAGCTTAATGTCTCAACGAGGCTTGTAAATTGATAAATTTGAAAGTGTTGGATAGTTCATCCCATTTCTTTTATTTCAACTGCCGTCTCTTACAGAGGAATTTGTGGTAAAATGTGGTAAGTTATGCAATGAGTTGGTGAATGAAAAATATGAAAAAAAAATGTAAAATAATAAAGTTTTGCGATTAAATTTTGAGCTAAAATCTAGAAAATTAATTAATATTAAGAGAGAGATAAATACGAAAATAAACGGAGATTTGATGGGAGAGCAATCAGGCCGTATATAACGCTAGCTATTAAATATGGAAAACAAGTAACTAATGAATACGCAAACAATCAAGAAAACGCTTCGCACGTTTATAAGGACAGAGGATAGTTTCCATTGAAAAACAGTTACCATGATATTTAGGTTTCTCGAGAAAATATTGGAGTGGAAGTATGTTAACGAATTCGTTAATATACTTCCACTCCAACGCAACGTCTAAATTGCAGGTATGCAGAAAACAAAATATTTGGACACGATCTAGGAGAACGATTTAATTTTAGACTCCCATCTGGTTAAAAGTTAAGAGAAATTGAATAATCGCGTCAAGACACGTACTGCAGTGTGTCTAGGTAATAAGCGTCTAAATAAAAACCTGGTCAAGTAGGTTGTGATCGAGAATTTATCCATTGCATTTACATAACAGAATTACTAAATGTAGCCTACTTGACCAGGTTTTTATTTAGACTCTTCTTATTTAAAACATTTTTGTAGTTACTACTTGCTCAAAATGTCTTGCCATAAGTGTATGGGTGTAATATAATATCATTTGGACATGAAAACCAACTAACGAATAGACATCAGGAAACTGATCCACCGAAGCAGCACAAGAAGTTTACCATGGGATCTAAAAGTTATGAAGAGAAGAGTTATATACGGGTGCTATTGGCCTGCGTTGGTCATGAATTAATTCAGAGTAGAGAGATTCAAAAATTGGACTGTAGAATATATCTAAAATTACTATATGGCTGTATGGCAGAAGGTAGGTTCGAAGGAATAAAGATGTCAGAAGATGAACAAATTGTAAAGTTTGCTGAAGAAAATCATTAATTTTTGCAATCTATTCAGTGAACATTTATGTCCACTTGGTTATTTGTTTATGATTATGTTTGGTGGGGATAGGAAACTGGAAATTATGAAAACAATTGAAGGCTGAAAACCTTTGATAGAGAACAAACATAAAACTGACAAAATAAAAATAAACAATCAATTTACTGGAAATGTACACCTTTGGCAACCAGGCATTTTCCCCCTTTTTTGAGTCCTTAGAAAATATTTTGCAGTCAGTAATCTTGGTGACATATTAATTTCATGGCATTTTTCAGTTATTCCTTCCATTAGCACATTTAGATTATTTATCAACGGAGGTTTTGAAAAATTGAATTTTTTAGATATGGCCAAAGCAAAAAAAATCTACTAATTACTAATTATCCTATCATCGAAAAGTTCACATAAAAAATCCAAAGTAGCCCTGAAAGATTGAGCGGCTGCTCCATCCTGTTGAAAGTAACCTTCCTTAAGTTCCTCATCCTGTAATTCATTCACAAAAGAAGTAATATTTCTGTACAGTATCATTCAGTTATTAATGTACCTTGAAATAAAATTGGCCCTATCAGCCTCCTTTTGCTTAAACTTACCCGAACTCAACTTTCTGAGAATGTAATGGGATTTCTGTAAAAAATGTGGATTACCGCATGCTTTTAAATATCAATCAAATCTAAGGACCCTAGAAGCAGCCTGATCGGATAAAGTGCTTAATGTTAGAATAGGAGTAAATTGTGAGTAAATGAAGGAGAGGCTCATTGAAACTTGTGTGGAAGTGAAATAGAGATATTACAATGTTGCGTGCGAAGGTAGGAATGCGACCGGCGCGGTGCCGGCGGCCGGAGCGTGGCGCGTGTTATCAATCGGCAACGTCGATTGATGTAGCTATTTCGTTTACTCATGCGATTTCTACTATTCTATCCTTCATTTACTCACGAAAAACGCATAGATAGTGTTGGTTAGGCCAACTGTGTATAAGGATTACATCCGTCTTCTGATGTGGAAAGTAGAAATGCCTACAATGGAGGGCTGTCATGTTCAATTGGGTAGGTTCGATAACTCTTAAGGGTTCCAATGATTTAAAAACCAAAAAAGCAATTAATATACAGCATGGGGTAATCTTCCTTTTACGCCGGAAAGATAAGGGGCTCTAAATACTTAAATATCTAATCTGGAAGGGCGCTAACCAGTACTATTGGGGGTGCTTCAAAATCTTATGATTCACTATAGCCGAGGTGAGGTAATTGCTCTTATTTTATGGATTTTATTCGTAGTGGCAGAGGTTTGAAGGCCAGATACTAGGTTAGAGGTACTTTATTGCTCCGATGTGTGAGGTACGTTTAAAATCTAGGCATTAACTTTGCAGTTGGTAGAGAATTAGGTGGTCTCATCTCCGAGCTAGAGGGATAAGGGGGCCGATGAGCGTGTGAACAAGTCCTTTGTATAGATGTAACACCTAAAATTGTAGATACACGCTACTTATACAGGTTGTTTCAATTAAAGCGGCTCTTTCATACCTCTCTGGCTTTTCTTGTCTCTCTGTTCTTAAATACAGGGTGTTCCTTTAGATTGTAAACTGCTGTATTGTAATATTTAAAATTCTTTAAGGATAGGCAAATATAAAACCAACCGCAAGGATGTAGTTTCTTTTTTGTTGAGCTTTGAAAGTAGGTACGTTAAAGTCAACGACCAAATAATTTAAGACGGAATTCACCGGGTTCGCCGGTGGTATAATTAAGCAGAATAAATACATCTTTCACGGACGAACTAGTAATCTGTGGAAGCAAAGAATCGCAGCGGAGAGGAAGTGCCGCTCTGCTCGCACGCGAAATGTGCATCTAGTTTAAATTTATAATGGCAGCGGCGATCGCAAAATGGCCAGCGGTGAGTTTGCATATCGTTACGAAGCGACGGACGTAACTCATTTTATTGCCAACCCCGTAAAACAAACAGGCACGGCGTTTATAATAATACAAGTTTATTCTCCCTCTGACGGAGATGTATTATGGTCATTTTTATTTAACGACTTGGACGACGGCTTACAGCGTATTCTACTAAATTTATATAGGTCGCAGATACAATTTTACGAGGAGTTTATTATCTACAAACCAAGTATTCTTCACATTCTCGTTCGCGTATGAATTTAAACTACATCATAAAGTAACTACTAAAACTGCTAATTAGAATATATACCTATGTATTCATTTCAAATTATTTTTTTGTATGTAGAAAAACGAAACATTGCATCCTTTTTTAATCCGATTTGTTAGCCAATCGTATGGCACGTTGATGTCAGTAATATTTTTCCGACCAATTACGCTTTTGCTGCGCGGAACGATGACGTTAGTTGAATTGTAACGGCGAATGAACACGCCCTTAAAGTCGTGTCTTAAATAAATATGTAGATGATTTGTTGACATTTTTCAAGATATCGAAAGTTGAAAACGCATTGGCTGACGTCAAATTTTAACAATCATTAATAGGTGAATGTCGGAAGCAAGTTATTAATATGTAACCAATCAAATACATGAGGCGGAGCGACGGAATTAAATTCATGCCAATAGCGTAAGTGTAAAATTATGTCACAAATAATATAACTTGCTCACAACATTCAAAATTAATTGACGCTGGGGAAGCGAATATAGTTCGTCTAAATTTAATATACCAGAGCAAACTTCAATTTTCTATTCCTAATATTTTTATTTGCATCCCCTTGAGTTACGCCGTGAATATGCAGCGTAATCGTTACCATGTATGTACGTTCTTATTTACGTACAGAACAGAGTCGTTATCATTCACATACATATTTTAAAACAAGCGGAATATCTGAGCTCAGAGAGTTTATAAAGTTTAAAATATTACTCTAGTTTTATCTGCGAAAGCAACGTTGTATATCAAAACATAGCTGCATGTGAAACGTCTTCTAACTAAATTCTTGCTTTATTACCGGCTTTATTTTTCACAAAACAGGTTTGTTACTTTTGTAAACTTTGGGAAATGTTGTCAAAAAAATTAACTTTTACAGAAAGGGATTGAAAAAAATATCTATTTTCATATTATTGTCTCCTCTCAGTGAATTTAGTTTTCTTTAATCAGCAGGTACATTGCAATCTGAAAAAATATTGTATTAGACAACTGAAAAAGTTAAAAATAAGAAAACTGACACAAGGACAAAGACAATATTAAGAATTTTAACGAGTGTTTAAGATTTTTAAAAATATATATACATAGCATCTACTCTTGTATAAGAATGTATTGGAAAATAACGTAATGAATATTACATTGAGGAAAGAATTTAATCTGAAACAGGAAGGTATGGAAACGTTGGAACGAGAATGTTAACGAAAAGGACTAGCGAAACTACATCTGCGACAGGTAATTGCAAAAATGTAATTTTAGATACGATCGGATTTAAATTGCACGTAACAGATCCGACTTTACGAGGAACGTATTGTTTGCATAAGATTCGTAAATCACGCGCCGCTATTCGCAGAATTGGAGATACCAATTAAAGTTTCCTTTCCTTAATAAATCGCAGCTGCAGGATGATTTAGAAGATGGGAACAGAAATATGGTGAATGGAAATAAACCGACGGATATTCATGAATTTTCAATTTTCCGTTTTCAGCAGAAGATTCATTTCTTACAGCTACTCATATACGTAAATAAAAGAACAGCTGTAGGTCCTTTATCATTTTTTTTCTTGATATTGCTATTATATTACACAGTGGCGCCGAGGTAAATCAATATCACTTAAAAATTTGCAACTTGCTAACCAACATAATGAGTGGTATGAGGTATCTACTTAGTTAAACCCAGTTGTACATTTTTCACCTGAAGTCATTAAAATCCAATCTATTTACGGAACGGCATTGAGAGTATCGTTTACGACTAACAAATCAATATCATGTAAAAAAAATGACTCGGGTGAACAATCCTCCAACTTAATTCCTATTAGATTCTCTTATTCTTAGACTTTCTTCCATAATACCGGTAGAAGAGAATATGTAGTGCAGAATATCAAAGCATATACAGAATATTGTAACTCGTGTCTAAATAAAAACCTGATCAAGTAGGCTACATTTAGTAATTCTGCTATGTAAATGCAATGGATAAATTCTCGATCACAACCCACTTGAGCAGGTTTTTATTTAGACGCTCGTTGTAATGTGCAGTAGACAGAATCATTTGTACGGCTTGTCTCCATTCCAGATTTCTTCTCCTCAGATTCTCTTGTATGGTGTAATTGGGTAATTCTCTTGTAAGGGTGTAACCTTTGTATTCCTTATTTTCTTTGGTAACCTGGTGTGTCCCATTCCTACTAAAAACCCAAACCATCTCAGCTGTCCCTATTCAATAGTTTCTGTTAGTGCGGTCATCTGAGTACTTTTCCTTATTTCTGTGTTCTATCTCTTCTAGTGATGTCCTCAATACTTTGTAAGTATTTAATCTCAAATGCCTGCAGTATGGATTTCAGTTTATCCTTAAGGGTCCATGATTTGCAATTTTAAGTTGAGTTGGAATGTATATTGTCTTGCATACTTGTAATTTGGTGGCCTTGGATATTTTCCTTTTGATTAGTAAGACCTTCCCTAAACCCTTCGGCATTTCGTACTCCAGTGGAAATTTCTTGATGCGTTAGCCCGTATCAAAAATTATCTGCTTGCTCTATTTTCTTATTTCCTATTAGCGTACTAAAAAAATCAACATGTTTACATTGATGTTAAGGCTTCTCCTGTGGAGCGCGTCTACCAATGAGCTGATGTTCTGGTTTAGAGTAGGTTCCTATTGCTACTAAGTCATCTGCGTAAGCTAAGGTTTTTATGGCTATTTTCTGCAAGTACCTCAAAAGGAGTCAATTTTGAGTGACACACCTATGGCCAAAAGAAACAGTAGGGGTCTTAAAATACTACCCTGTCGTACTCCATTTTTACTCTCGAAATGATCTGATATCTTGTGAGGGACGGATAGTTAAAAAATGAAAAAGCAAGGGGATGAATTATCCTTTACTTTAAAATTTATCAATTTTACAAGACCTCGTCGAGACACTATGCTCGTCTAGATATTACGATGAGAGTGAGAGAGAAATTTTATTAATTTAGGTCCAAACATTTTCTGGATTGACAAAATTACGTCTTTTCTTCAAAATGAAATTTATGGGTCGAGTCTGCTCATAACTGTAGCAACCGTAAGATCTGTAAGCCGGTAAAAGGTGGAATTTTGAAGTCTCAGTTTGATACGATTTCTTCTAAGTCTATAAGATAATACCACTTGTAAGTCTATAAGATAATACCACAGAGACTTACGAGTAATCCTAGAGACCTAGAAGAAATCATATTTTCCACAGAACTTCAAAATTCCATATTTTAATAATTGAGTTACAAGTTTACAGATCTTACGGTTGCTACAGATAGGAGTAGAATCGATACATTAGTTGAAATTAAGAGAAAATGTCAAAAATGTCAATACATATTTAGAATAGGTAAAAACAAGTACAAATTGAATTAAGGAATTTGGCATAAAACGAAATTCTAAATAATAAAGTCATGTAACATTTAAGACAATTTTAAGAAAGAATACTTATAATAAATCAGTTAAATTATTGAAGAGCACAATTTAAACAAATGTAAAATTTAAGTGTAATTGAAGATTACTTAAGAACGACATAATGCAAAACAAATTCGAAATAACCTTGCAACGAAAGAATCAGCATTTTGTGAATCAATTAAAGCAATTGTTAGTTCTTAATAACATAACTAATTGACAAATGAATTAATGTTTTCTCACCCAAACCATGGTACTAGATACAGAGAGACGGACGGATTTTCGGAGTTTGTTCACACACTAAGATATTCTATGAATGTTATAGTCTCCCACTGGGAGATGTATACGATCATACGACTACTGGCTACGTACCCAGTCCCTTTTGATATGGTTTACACCGGAAATACCGATTATGAAAAATCTTGTTTGAAATACTTGTCCTATGAGTTATCGTAATTTTCCTGGATCGTTCGCTTTTAGTTATGTGTGATAAGCCGGTTGCTTTGATGAATCACCTCGGCGATTGTTTGATATTGCAATATGCAGCTGGTATTCTCCGAACGCAGTTTCATTTTAAAGTTCGGTCATGTCTCATGACGGCAAAGCAAGACGTTATTTTTAGGGAGGCGAATTTTCCGCTATCACGTAGGCGCCGTACTGAATTTAATTTACACAATGCTTATGTCTAACAGGATTCAGCGTTTCAGCAATGTGACTTCAAGCGGCAACTGACTTGTTGCAAACGTATTAGACGGTATAAGTGAACGCTGACGTCACTCTAACCTTATCAGATTAATCTGAAGTTTCAGTAAATGGTCATTTCAAAACTTTACAAGAAATTAAATGATCATGTGATACTAAACAACACTCTGGTACAAAACGTATTTAAAAACATAACCTACAAATTTGTTCCTCGAAAGCGCTTTAACATCAGTCAGTGAAAAATTTTTGGCTGCAATTTTCTGCAGCCGCTTTATGCAGTCGCTGTATGCAGCGCTATCGTCTAACGTCAACGCTATAGAAAAACATGCAGCCGCTTCAAAGGCTGGATTGTGTTAGACACGAGTATGAGCAATGATTTACGAAATGTTAGTTTCGTACAATCCTATTATGTTGTCTAGCAAAATTCAGCGTCTGCGTATATAGGTTTTTAATTCCTCCAATTAGCCATCTTGGTATGTTTCTGTCCTGAGGTGCCAGTCAAATTACCCACCTGTCTGTTTTATCCAATGCACTCTCCTATAAATGCTACTAAGTATGTCTTTCTCCAATCATATGCTAGTCGTCGTTGTTTAGTCTGAATCCTCCTTGCTCATCCTCTAGTTCAGTTTCAACGCATCTTCTTAGTCTCTGTTCAAGAACACTTTCAAATACTTTACAGGCAACACGTAGCAACGGGATTCCTCTGTAATTTGTGCATCTTCTGGGTCACTTTTTTACAATAGGAATCAACATAGCCTACCTTCCAGTCATACGGCACCTCCCTTGAGCCGTGTTTACTATGTTAGTCAGAATTTCTCTCCCCTTCTTTTGGTAGAAATTTGATCGCCTCTGGGGATAACTTGTCATACCTAGCTGCTTTACCTAATTTAGTTTTCCTGAGGCTAGGGCAATTTCTTCTTCGGTTATGCCCTGTGGTTGATCTCGTTCCTCCTGGATTACCTGTTTCCTTCTTTGTAAATCGATTTCCTCAGGTTTCCGCAGGTGAGGTTATCTTTTTTATCATAGAGTTCCTTTATTGTTGTCCCTTTTTACGCTCCTTAAAACTTTGTAGAATACTCTTTGGTTTTCCTCCCTATTTCGTTCCATTCTTTCCCCAAATTCCCCTCATTCCTTCTTCTTCGCCCTGTTTAACTATTTTCCTATGCTGCTTGCATATTTTGTGGCCTTCTTCCTACTTTGTTTCTAAGTAGTACTTCCATGCTTTCTTTTAAGTTTAACTTCCTTCTTAATTGTATCAAACCACCAGGCAGTTTGTTTTAGTCCAGGTCTGGATCTGAATACTCCACACACTTCCTTAGTAACGTCAAACATGAAGCTTTTAATTTCATTCCAAACATCTTCTAATGACGTCGACTGAAGCACATGTTTCCATTCCTCCAAGTCTCTCTAGCTTGAAGCCGAGTTCGTTGAGTCCGCTGGCAACGTGCTTCACGCTTACCCGGACAACTATTAGGTGTGGGTTCGAATCCCCTCCTGGTGCATATGGGTTCTATGTGAGAGGTAGAGTACTTAGGTATGTGTCGGATTGTGTTTCGGATTTATACTGGCTCCTTCGAACTGGGTTTTCTGCGTTTCTCCAGTTTGTAAGGCGAATGCCGAAGGAGAAATTAACATCCAAGACGGTCGCAGCCACCAACACCCCTCCCTGACAAGCTGTTGAGCTTGGGAAATTAGTTAGGTTTGAAAAAATTATACCGACGGTCCAAATAAATTTCTGATAAAGGAAAGGTTCTTTCACTTTCTCATTTATTTTTAAAAATTGATTTAATTTGTTAAGGAAGTGTCTCGTGGCCTCTAATTGACGGACAGTAGTGTAGGTATATATTTTTCACTAACAAATTATGGAGTGAAAGTTTTAAATAACATTGAGGTGTAAAGTGCATTCTTTGTTCATTGCGGTTGGAAATTTCTCCAGGAAAAACTGGTCGCGACGGCGATAATTCGGAGTCAATACAGTAAAAATATTTTCACAGTGAAGGGAGTGAGTGTAAAGCCGAAGGCACATAAATCACCAGGTATGAAATATCGGGCCGCTATTATGGCGGCGCCTCGACTCTATGGGTGTCATTTAGTTAATATTGGTCTGGAAATAAAATATACGAGTCCGATACTTAATAACCCGGGCAATCTGTTATTTTCTAAACCAAAAGAGTACGCGCCATTGATATTACGGACGGGAAATTGATTTTATAAATTGACTGCGATATATTTTTACAATACCGTGCACTTTCCAGCCCAATAAAATAACGGAACTTTATCTCATTTATCTGCTGTTTCATCTGTGATCCGATACTAGTGGATTTTCGTTACTCAGTTTTGCTTTATTTCGTTTATTTCGGTTTGTTTGTCTTTGACATCTGCCCTTTCTTGACTTCAGTGTCTTGACCATTACATTCCTGAATTAAGGAAAATCAGTTTCAGTTTTCTCTGTTAGCCACAGTTACACTATCATAAACAAGAAGTGTACTAAAATCGATAAAAAGAAGTTATATAAATGATTAGTTGAGTTTTTATAAATTTAAATAATGTGTCGTGAAACGCCCTTAAATCCGGGCAAACTGAGTTCTCGTTTCCTTCCTAAGAGCGACTCGTGTTTTATTCCGCAAGTGATCAGTCTGTATTAAGTGCTTATAATAAAGCATAAAGATATTAGGCGAAGTTTGTCTGCTTGCTGGTGCTGATAAAGTTTTAAACAAAGCAGATATTTACATTGTGTAGAAGCGGAGTTTTACGAGAATTGGAGGGGAGCCGGCGGCTATTTAACCTCAACGGAAACAGGAAACTCTTTCGGAATCTACGAACAACGAGCTTCTTCTTCACTCCGATTGTGCGAGAATTTCGACTCTTGCCCCTCGAAATTCGCCCGGAATTGACTCGCTCGCTCGGTTATGATTGCGTCCGAAATAAACTTGCAGCAATTCGGCAGTTTTGATGGGAGAGAATTAATCGAGTCGCAGTAACCCGAATTTTTCTCGGTCGACAACAAGGAAATGGAGGGAAAGGCAACGCCATAAAATTAGAGAAATTTTAATTAAGATAAAAAATTAATTTCGCGTTTTATTTCACGCGCGGAACGCTTCGGGTCCCGTTTTAATCTGCCGGCATCGCTTCCACTCGGGAAATGGACTTCTGTAAACCACCACCTGCATAAATGAATTTTGCATTGCCCATCAGAATAAAAGTGGTCTGATCAATACTGTCTGAACAAATTAAAAACTCTGCTCCTATTGCAAATATTAAATCCTAGTTTAATTAAATTATAACATAAATAACTAACATTTACACATTTACAATATTTAATAAAAATCTCACTTGTGTATATGTGCATTCTAAAAGTGAATAGTAAAATTGTATGCCTTTACAAGACTCTAGTAACACAAAAGCACGTTTACTAAAAACCGCTTTTAGCAAATTAAAGAATGTACTAGAGGTACGTCGCTATAAAAATTTAAATATGCCAAAGACTTTCAGTAACAGCTCTTTTATTGTCACGATTAACAGAAACCTGAAATTTAAGGAGAAACTGTTAAAAAAAAGTGTGATATCTTACGGCCCTAACAGTAACTATGGAACAAAAAAAAATAGATTACGATGTACAACAGTGGAAGAAAAAAATTAATGTTGGACTAGGAAACTAATCATTCAGAGATTAACTTGAAGGTTTCCGCGGTCGTTGTCCATCTTCTTTATGGTTTCCGGTAGAACCGCTTCACTAAATTGGAATCTGTTGACATTCCAAAATACCCTAATGACCACAATCGAGGACTTAGATGACCTCACGATTTAAGCCAGTGCAAAATAATTCTGTGTTAAAAGTCTTCAAGAAATTTGGTCTCCACGAGCGCGGTTCTCATAGATACTCTTGAATACTGTTGCGGATTATGTAGATAATAAACAAGCTGACTGCATAAACAAGATATACAAACAACCACGATGGAATTATTTGTATATCATTTAGTACCTACTGAACATCAAACATTGATATTGGTAGATGAAACTGGAAGAGAAAAGTTGCTTCTATACTATATTTTGAACTCCTTTTAGGATATCGACAGCACCAGAAGAGTTTTAGAGAAGGCAACATTAGGAAAGTTACGAGGTGCTCAACTGATTGCAGATAACTATATACATGTTAAAGTAGAATAGTAAAAGAGGCAAATTTAAATCAAGAGTAAGACATTAGAAACCTATTTAAACGGGTAATAGAGTAATAGAATATGAACTTGAAAAAGGTCACATTTAGATACACACTTGAGGTAGTACCGTGGTATATGAGCCATATGTATGTTAACCTCTCAAGGAGTTAAGGCAAATCCTAAGAAAATAGCAGCAATTCTAGAGGCTCCTAGACTACTGACAAAGAAGGAACTTCAAAGTTTTTTTTTTACGTTTCATTACATATATGGGAAAATATTTGCCAGGTCTAGTAGCAGTAACTGCTCCGTTAAATGAAGACGGGAAATTGAAAAAGTATGAAGAGATGGCATGGAAAACATTAAACCATTAAACCAATTATTAAGTACAACACTAACATTAAAATATTATGGCTGACATAAGGAGACAACAGTACACTGCGATGCTAGTAGTTATGAGTTACCTGCATCTTATGCTTCAAAAGCTCTTAATGAAACAACAAAACGATGTGCACAAATCAAAAAAGAAAGTTTGATAGTCTTATTTGAGATTTGCACTGTACATAGCCGATAATAATTAGTGACAATTGAAACTGACTACCAGCTACTGTCTCTAAGAAGTCTATTTTATCAGCACCATACAGACTACAGCGAATGATGCCACGACAGGCAGATTATTTTATCAAGAGCACCGTCAGAATCACACACTATAGAGGAAATAGACGAAGAGTACATTTTTCTCCTTCAACAAGAAAAGAATATTTGGAAGTGAATAGAAAAACTAAATACATCAGAATATATTAACATAACAGATATGAAATTGCAACATACAAAGAGCCACAAAGATGTGCAGCTATTAAAGTCTATCATTGTAAATGGTTGGCCCGATACAACAAGGGCGTCCCGATAAATATAAGACCTCACTGGCATTTTCGGGAGGAAATATCAACTCAAATTGAGATCATATACAAAGGTGGAAGAATAGTAATACCGTAATCTATGAAAAAAGGAACTTAGAAAGAATTCAGGAAGAAATTCAAATACAGATAAGTAAAGCTCGTGAAGTTCTATATTGGCCAGGAAAGGAAGAGGATATAGTTTTAAAAAAAGTGAGTAACTGCAGAACATATCAACAATTTGAAAAGTCAATGATAGACATTGAGGTTCCACAATTACGTTGGAATATTATAGCTATGTATATATTCACGGTAAGAGTTGGAATATGGAATACCAAGACAAATAATAACCGACAACGGATTACAATTTTAAAGTGACGAATGTAACACTCTGGCTGCTATGTGTATCGTTTACGATACCCCCTGCCCTGATTCCACAGGCCACGTGTATCATAAATGATACAGCAACTTATGTTTGGGACTCGAGTGTGTTGATGATGATACACGCTTACAGGATTTTATACGAGGTATCGAATTACTAACCTCAGTAGTGTAAAAAGTCTGCCTTGCGAGATTTATTAAGGCCATATAACACCATACCAATTTTTAAGTAAAATTTGTTACAAAGTGATAGAGGCAGGCCACCACGGTGTAACGAGATTTGTTGATTTGGTACTTGTCTCTCATTTTGTGAAATATTTTTTGGCTATTCTAGTTTAGTCATTTACACTTTTTCACTGAAGCATTTTGTAACCGTTTGAAACTCTACGAGGATGCGCAGTCGATAAATTCAAAGGCACATACATATTTGGGCATGCTCCGTACAGATTGTAACGGTTACAAACCGTTGTAAGAGGAAACCTAATGATCGAAAAACCTATATCACAAATGATACACGTGGCCTGTTCCACTAGGTAACAGCACCAGGCTGAGTGTATCAGTAGTAATACACCGTTCAAAATGTGAAATAACAAAAAACCGTAACATCAAAACTGAAAATAATGCAACGAATTGTCCTTTAAATTGGTTCTTTAGCTTAAAACATATTTGGCCCGGGGCAACAATTTTTTTTTCGGCATGTATAAAAGTGGAAATTCAGTCATACAACTTATTATTACAGCCAAAAGGCAATGGAAACGCAAAGACGACAGTTAAGAGAACGAAAAGATTACATATTTAAGAAAACAGAAGAGAAAAAGGAAAACTTATGGATAGCTTTATTGGAAGTAAAAAATATGTTTACAGAAGAAATACATTTAAGTCCAGTAATTAATGGGGCGAAGGACAAGAAACTTCTACCATTAACAAAGGAGTATCTCCCAAGCTATACTCTAATAACGAGTGGTTTTCTAAATCCGACGTCAAGTTAGCTGTGAAACAATTCATTCATAGCTGTGAAACATTCACAAATGCCTCTTCAAGGCCTACTTTGACGTCGGATTAAAAAGAACACTCGTTATAAAAAAAACACTCGAGGACAGAAAGAAAAGTCAAAAGCAATAATATGATAAAGGCTGTAAACAACTTTCTAAGCTTGAAGCAAAAGATTTAGTACGAATGAAAAATAATCGTGGGTAGTGGATACCCGTGGATACCAGCAAAAGTAAAAGAAGAAATAACGCCAGGATTATATGTTGTGGAAATAGAAGGATCAATTTATAGGCGAAATAGAATAGATTTAAGAGAATTACCTGAAATGGAGAGTACAAAACATTCATGAAAGGAAAATCCCAATGAAAAGAAAATACACGAATTACCAGAGCGATCAAAAATCTAAGAAGAAGAAATGAAGGAAAATTCATTAGACCAAAAGGATAAGAGGAGTGTCATTCAAAAAGACAGAGAAAGAGAAAAATTATTAAATGAAGAAGACAAAAAGATAGTGACTCAAAGAGGAAAGGAAACTGGAAGGCCCAAAAGACTAAATGATTTGTGGAAGAAGTTTAGTTTGCAAAAAATGTTGTGTTATGTTGTGTATTGAAAAGAAAAAGAAAGATAACTTTAATTGTTGTATGAAAAAGGATATGTTGGGGATTGTATAGATAAGAATGAAGCTTCAGCATAAACAAGATATACCGCGTGATTTTTTAATTTTTTTAATAACTCTTGCCATGGAGTTTGGACGACATGTCGTAGCTTCACTGTAAAACATCATAAAGGAGGCAATGACGTACTTTTCATTTAAGCCAGGCATGGGCATGGTAAGGGGAAGTATCTCCCACTACGCTAAGCAATAGCTCAAACGAGTGTCGATTGCAGCTAGCTTGGTCCCACGAAATATAAAATTGTAGCGTATTCGTTTTGATGCTGTTCATATTGAATTAAACCGAAAATTATTATAAATATTGTTTAAAAATGGTTTGTTTTTCAATTTAAAATGGTCTTGAACTTGTACGACCCTATTAAACGCTAATAAACAAACATGAACTAACTCGCTCGGCGCTCTCTGTTTTTGATTTCGTTGATACGACTGAGTCAGTTATGTGCCGGCGCTTGTTTGTCTGAAACATCGAGATCGTCGCAAATAATTGGGGCTGGGGGTCGAGCTTTCGGCGAGCTCGTGCCCGTCCCTGATTTAAGCTAAGACATGCCGTCCATATCTCATCGAAAGAGTTGATAAAAAATTTAAAAACAAATGAAGTCATTAATTATTATTAATTTTTCTATCATTCCAAAATTGATTTTGTATCACAATAAATAAACGCAGAATAATAAACGCAATGAAACAAATACTATCCTCAGAAATAAGTTTCAAATCCTCAGAAGCAAATTAACCACGGAGATCCCATGATAGAAGAAATTTTATTAAACTAAAATACTTCCTTCAGAAGCAAGCTGTAACTCTCCTACAGTGTTGTAACAGATACATTTTTCAAAGTATCTAGATTCAGATACAGATACTTATCCTAATTTGTAACTCGATACAGTTACATGTACTTCTTTCTTAAAAGTAACTAGATCCAGATACAGATATATTATAAATGTATCTAGATACCTTTTAGACACTTTTAGATACATATTTAAATGTGTTACATAATAATAAAAATAATAATATTTTCTATTTCAATAAAAAAAAATTGACGAAGCATCAAAGTTTGAAATTGAAAAATGTGAAACATAAAGAACAATTATCGTTTTGTGACATTAATAAAATTACATTGAAAAGTAGTACAAGACATCAAATAAACAAATTCAAAGTAGATTATGTTGCATATATTCTTGTACTAAATATGGCTCCAAAGTTAATAGCAGTCGTTATACAGATACGGTAAATGTTCAACTGGACATCCTATTATAATGCCTGCGACAAGGAACGCACTAGAAAAATAAAGAGAGAAATTTGAATAATCACGCCCACTTGTGTTCGTAGCTCAACTGAAGAGTCCAATGCAAACACCGGCTATCTCCATTTCTTTCCCAAATTGAGTTATGCATACAGACAAGTCCATAACATGATGCCTCATCGTCCAGTGCAAAAATTAGGTTTTGTACTGCGTGACTTTTTAAATTTTTTATCAACTCTTGCCATGAAATTTGGACAGCATGTCGTAGCTTTACCGTAAAACAGCATAAAGGAGTGCAATGAAGTACTTTTCACCTAAGCTAAGACATGCCGTCCAGATTTAATGGCAAGAGTTGATAAAAAATTTAAAAAATCACTCGGTATTTTCTAGTTGGGCTGACACTACCTTATACAGTTTCAGTCATAATTTTGAATTTTGAAGAACTGTGTAAATGACATGTTTTTTTGTTCTCCTGTAAAAGTGGAGATAGCCGGTTTTTGGACCCTTCAATTGTGTTCCATGCCGGCGACAGCCTGCCCCGCCGGGCCGTATGCAATTAATTCTCTGCGAATCGAATCGAAGCAAACTTGCTATGTCCACTACCCAAATTTCCGATTCTGTATGTATTTCCGTGCGAAAACTTCTACTGCTGGTTAAGTTACGTACTCAGTTAAGTAGAAAGTGTTTTGCGGCTCTCGTGCAGTATTTGTGATTGGCCCATTCAAAATCATTTAAAATTATAACCAATCACAAATGCTACACGAGAACTGTAAAATGCTATCCGCTTAGCTGGGTAGGTAGCTTTACTGATTTATCCGTTGTGGAAGTTTATTATAAAAAGACATTGCACAATATAAAGGAGATCTTTCCAATAACGTTTAACCTGTGTATTGGAAAGCTGTACTTTTAATTTCTTGTAACATAGTGTGAGATGGCATAAAATAAATATTTTTATTTTTATTTAAAAAATGTATCTGTGTATCTAAGTGCTCAGATACGTACATATATGTAACTAAATACAGTTACAGATACCAAGTACCACAATGTAACTAGTTACAGATACAGATACACTAAAAGTATCGAGATACTGTATCTAAATACTTGTAACTCGATATATTACAACACTGCTCTCCTACATAGAGTAACAATCCTATTACGAAACTTTGAACCTCTGCACAACCGCTCAATAAAATGACATTAGAAAAGCAGAACGAAGCACTTTGTAGCCCAAATAAATACATATATGAAAGTAGAGAGCCTTATAACTATTTACAAACAATATTAACACGAAATCAAGTAAAAACTACCTTAAGTATGAGTCAAGAATGAGAATTAGATGCAGGTGATGTTTCAAAACATTTGCCAGAAGACAATTTAGCTTATAATTTCAAAATAAACGTCTGTCGATTCCACTAAGTACAACTAAAACTTGCGTAGAGTCACCATTTCACAGACAGCAAAAATTCGTTATGTAGAGACTGAAGTATCAAAAAATCAATTTGATCAAATATGCTCGTAGTTAATAAGACAGAAAAGAAGAAATTTTGGTCAATGTTGTTTTCCAAAATTTCAAGAACCACCAAGAAACCAGTGAGCATGAGTTCAGGGAAAGCAGTGGAAGCAGGATGCGAAAAAGATAAGAACGTCATTAGAGCGGTAGCTTTCAACATTAAAAACTATACGATTGCCAACCTCCACATCCTCTCGATAGTAGCATTGCTTAATTCTCTCGCCAAGAACTTAACCACCTTTTGTGATCAATAAAGCGCAAATGGCTAGAAATGGATTTTAATGGAAAGACTTCAAATAAAATTCATTCATTTTGAAAAGCAAAGATTCCAGAATATCAAAAGTCGGGCGGAGCTTGTTAATGCACCAAAATGATTGTACCCAGACTAAGAACGAAATCATGTACCTAAAAAAATTGTTAGCAGCAAGGTAAAGGCTGATTTGGGAGAACGGACTATTTGCTTTTCATTCGGAACAGCTGTATGGAGGCATTTTAACCACAAAGCTGGTAGTCTACAGGACTACATTTGCCAATACTAATGAACGGATGCGAAAATTGGATACTTAACAAAAAGCAAAATAGGGTGCAATCAATAGATATAAGATTCTTGAGAAGAATATTGAGAATAAAGAGAACCCGTAAATTGAAAAATACAGAAGTAAGAAGACAAGTCACTGTACGACCTAAGAACTAAGATGGTTTGGGCACCATGTAGGATTAACTATCACCCGCAAGTCAAAATAGTTTGGGAGGGGCTAGACTATTAGACTTTGTTAAAATATGTGAAAAAGTAGAACTTCTGAAGCAATTTCGTTTTCAAAACATAATAGCTATACCTACATGTCAGTATTGATCAAAAATATAATGATTTGATTATTCAACGCCCTCTCGTTTCTCTTTGAGATTGGTTTCTATTTAATTTCGGAGACTGCTGCTAAAAGCTTCAAACCATACGGTCTTAATTTAACTTGAAGGCTTCCGCGGCCGTCCAGTTTGAATTGGCTTCCGGTTGGAACCACGTCACGTTAACTTCTTCTACTGCCTACTTTTCGTTTTCAATTGCAGAATAACTTCCTCAAAGTTGCTGGTGCTGATTTTGCTGCTGTTTCTCGTTAGTCGATGAGACTCAGTAGGTATGTCCATTGTCGTGGTATATGTAGTGGTCGATGGCGGTAGTGAATCGGAACGGAGAGCGGATTGGTCTGTTGGGGCGAGACGGATCGCTAATAAGCAACACCACCACCATCACCACCAGCCCTGAGGTGGTTCTTTTGCAATGGAGAACGAAATGTCCGCAGTAGAAGAAGTCATCGTGACGCGGTTCCAACCGAAAGCCAATTTAAACCGACGGTCTTTCTTATCCTACCTAAATTTCTCCTTTCCTAGATTATCCATCATCTGGAGAAAATTCTCTTGATTGTTTTTACAAGTGATACATTCAAGGTTCTGCATCTCTACCCCTTAAAGAGAACCAACACTCGAATCGAAGTTCCATTTTGATAAAATTTCCTTTCTTTCATCTTTATCCTCTAAAATATGAACAATTATTATAATTTGTATTTCTTAAATTATTTATTCTATTGAAATAACGGCGACAAAAACTAGGAAGATACTTATTCTATGTGTAGTACTGTTACATACCGATTGGTTCATGAAAATTTGAGAAAGACGGAGAAAATTATAAAATAAAGAAACATTAACTTACGTTTCCAATTCAAAATGAAACAAATGACGTATTGTTAAACTTTCCTGACGGTGGTCTGTAACGTACACAGTATCTTTTCTGAAATAATGAATGAAACACACGATTATCTTAATCGCCCTCAATTACCTAATAAAAACAATTTACCCGACAAAGTGATTAATTTCGAACGTTTAAATGAATTTATCTTAACTGCGAAGATAATTGGCCCGGACTAGCAAGCACAATTGCGGTGAGCAACAGGATCAATATCAGAATCAGTATTTTATTTCGTAGCCGCGGTCGTAATTCCATTACGGCCTGGTATTGTAAGCGCGTTATATAAAACTGCTCAGACGAATAATCGCGTTTCTTCCTGTTCTGTGTTTTTCAGAACTGACGCAGCACGTGAACCTATATAAAAAGAATTACGTCTGCCTGCGACGAAGCATGAACGCCTTCCAATAACAAATCCGAAATTGCAAGGGCTTTATATATATTTTTAAAGTTTTCCCAAGCAAAGTTTTCCAAGCGAATTAACAATCGAATACCTCACCTTCAAGAACGTGCAATTATAAAAACATTATTCTAAGAAAACTAATGTTATTGTAATCATTATGTCAAACGACTTTTCAAATAAAAACAAAATGTCTTTACAAGTGCTGTGTAAGTATTATGTATGTAAATAACGTAAAAGTTATCTTTTTACAAGCTTGTTGTGATGTTCCTTTGGACTGTGTAAATTTTCGAGCATCACCACAAACATGTTACTACATGGGAGGCCTCACATTTTTTTAACATTCACTCTCAAGATTTACTTATTTTATGTTCTTAAACTCGGGCAAAACAGATCAAACCTTAGACTTAGACACTACATCATGTCTTCCTAATATTTTTATGGAGTGTTTCCCAATAAGAAATAAGAATGCGGCAAAGACATTGCCCACTTACATAAAATGCTCCTTTATTGTTTAGGGAATGGATTTGAAATATCCCGAGCACAATAAAAGCTTCCCAGGAATTTTTGCACGGCATAAAATCCCCCATTTGAGGAAATAAATTGCGTGAAATATTCCGCGCGTAAAAATAGTTTGAGTGCACATTGTGCCACAATGAACATCCGGGCGTTAAAGCCCCCATAAAGGGAGAAGTTTCGCAATTCAGATGATTGGAATTACGAGGAATTATCCCGGATATTTTTGACTCGAGAGAACAGAATGCATTATTCGCGATTGAGACGTAACAGTGCAGAGGAAAAGTTTTACTTCGACCTGAGTGTAAGAGCTGAGCGGAAGCGCTCGCATACTACACATTTTATGGCGTTAGAGTTACGTCATCGGAATAGGAATGCCTTTTACTTGCAGCCAAATCTGGAGTATATGGAGGTATGTGATATTCTTTCAACGTGTAAGTCTGAATTATACAGGCGGACGGGAAATTCTCCACACTCTCCCGTAAACAGTTTTACCTCAATCAGAAACTCGAAAGAATCAAAAAAGAATCACGTGTTATTCTCACACCCCGATGTCTTATTGAAATATCATCATTTTCGAAGAAAAATATTATTGATTGGAATTTTCTATAACAATGTTCAAGTACTCAGCAACATTTTCTTCAAAAATGTCAATTATAGACCCTCTCAGTAACTGATTTATTCCTTTGGGTACCTAGTTAGAAAAAGGGTAGAGAAGACATTACTTCGATTAATTAACTTATACTTGTCTCAATCCACTATTATACTACAATCCAAATTGTAAAGAGAACAAAAATAGAAAAAGATAATGGTTCTGATTGTATTATTAAATTCATTCTTGTTTTTGTAATTAACGGAGTAAAAATACAAGACCGTTTGCGTAAATATATACACACATGCATCTAAAAATTAACGCATTTTATATTCACCAACCTTCACGTTCTTCCTGTCCTTCGCGCGTTCAAAGGGAAAAATTATTTCACCGCTCTCTCTCATCACGTAATAAATGTTTGCATGTTTCATATATTGCATGCTTGCGGCTCATATGTAACGCTTAACATCTGTCTGTAATTTTTTACATTCTATTCCGTTTTTAAACTCGCATATTATGCGTGATGCTGAGATAATAGAGGAACGGCCTCGATGGCAGAGCTAAAAATGAATCAGCAATATTAGAATGATGAAAACAATTATTGTAATTGTGAAGAATTATTTTTAAATAATTTTTGTATAAAAAAACATTAATAATTGAAGCAAAGGTCTTGTTCGAATGAGTCTATACCCAAGTAATTAGAGTGTTTATTTATTTAGGACTTGAAACAACATAATAAAAGACTGCCAAGGACGTAAAATACTAGCCAGGTGAAACACAAACACCTAATTTCATCGCGTCAACACTCCCCGAAGGTATCGCCCGTGTTTAATATTTTCTATAAATATTTTAAGAGCCGCCGGTATTTCATTCTCCTCACAAAAGGAATACGTAAGTAGTAATCGCGCCGTTTTTATTGCGGCGTAAAATTTTCTGGCCCCATTCGTCCTCGTAAATATCACTTAAAAGATCAAATTGCAAATATGCTCCGTTTCGCAGGCCGAAATGGTTTATGTCCGAATGAATACACCTATCGCGATAAAAACCGCCATGGCGAACGCAAATACACCCACGTCAGATAACTCCGGCGGGCTTTGAATTTTTCGGCTTTATGTTCGGTGGATAATACGGAAAGTTTGCGACCACAGCGCTGGACACGTATGTGTGTGCTCTGTAAATGTCCTCAAAAAAAAAAAAAAAAACGCCCCGGATTCTGCGGGCGAAATTTTACAGTATTTGAATAAACGTTTGTAAATTGCGATGTTTTAAAATAATTTTTATAGTAATTTGGATTTTTTTAAAATCACTATTCATTCGTTTATCAAGTCCGTCTACGTACACAAAATCAAAGCTCTTTAATAACTTTGAAACAACCCCCCTGAACGCTTTCGATGTCGTGTCGATAAATTTGTCTTTTCTTTTTCTGTTAAGAATAAGTGTTAAACCTAAACAGAAAATTGGTTTAGATACTTCGAAATAACCCACCTGTATTAAAAAAATAAAAACACAAAAGGATGACACGCTTATTCCTTACCCTATATAAGTTTAGATTCGTTTCGAATTAAAATAGAATCCCCTATATTTAATCGATGTCAATCAAATATTTACTCCCTCGTTAGATCAACTAATTTTGTTCTAGCTATCTCAAAAGTTATTTCTAATCCCGAGGTGGTCGTACCTATTTATTTTTAAGGCAATATGTGCAGCTACCTAATTCAGCGAAACGATGTTTTAGTAGCACGAGTTCGGGTCCTTTAATCAGTTTCTGCTGTGAAGTTCCGCTCGTGCCGAGATACGAAGCTGCAGTTTAAGGATTCACGTTCGAATCATTTGATGAACTGATTTGTAAAGTTAAATTAGAACAGTCGAGTGATGTTTCGTTTCCGCCGCTCTCTATTATAAAATTTGTTGCGAGGAAAAGCCGAGCGCAAAGAAATTAAAAATTAATCGCTCCTCGTTAATGGCACGGGATAAAGAAAACCAGCTTTATTTCCATTTTAATTTCGCACAAGATTTAATTTGCGTAATTAATGATTGTGACGTTCTAAAATAACTCATTTGTAAGCAGTTATTTTCAGGAAATTAAACTATCACAGTTATGTATTGCCTTAAAAAAACAACTATTGTTAAATAATCCCTAAGTATCTTAAAAATGTTATCAAATGTGGTCGACATCGACGAAAAAAGAACATCTTTGCTTGATGAACGACGACGCAATCCAATAGAAAAGAAAGCAAAGAACCGCAACATTAAATTGCCCGTCCAATATCAAATTTCGCCGCTGGGCGCTGCAAAAAGAATTACGCCACAAAGTGGTGCTAAAAATGAAAATCGTATTCCCAACATTATTAACAGCGAAATCATATATGGGTGCAATGCACAAAATTGCACGTGTCACTTTTTTTTTAATAATTAATCTGCAGGACATCAAACACCGTCACATACATGCTGTTTGTTGCTATTACTCGAGTCATAAAAAAAGAACTGTATAAATCTGTGCGTTAAAAACCGGGCGCTCTGCAATAATATGAAATTATTGCCATCATCTAACGCGTTTTATGTTCTGTTTACCATTGTGCCAAGCAGAAATATTTTTTTATTGCCTTTAAATATCGAACGGTCTGTCTATAATTTTTGATCTATTCACAATTTGATAAACGCGAGCACAATATGATACCCAATATAGTCAGTCGAAAAGTACTTCCTATTCTAAAGTTATTCACAAAATTAATTTAGTATTTCTAACACCATACGTGCAGACGTGTTCGCTGTGACGCTGGTAAAGACAGAGATGTTCGCGGTCATGCTTGAAAAGGCAACCTAAAGCAGGAAAGAATTGCGCGGACGTCTGCATTTGGTTCAGACAACTACGCATCTCGTATTTGTTACAAAATTTGAAGGACAATTATTCGATCATCACTAGGACTTTTTCTATTATTTTATATCCTGTGCAAATTTAGATTATTCTTAATAAAGAAAAACTAAAAAATGAAGTATCTATTTTGTTTTTATGCAATATAAAAAAGGAAGAATAAGTAATAGAAGTAAAAAAAATATCTAGGATAGGTAGGTAAATAATTTTGTTTGATTGATTTATTTAGTGTACGAAACTAAGCATACATATTTCCTCCAGTATATTTAGGTACAAAACAAACTTTCGTACGTGGTTTGTATTACGCGGTATTAAAAATTGAGTTTTCCGTCTGTTCCAGGAAGAATTTTCTTTTGCGTGTGTTTTATCTTGAACGAGAACAGGAATCGTAATGGAGCATGCAAAACGCAATGGATCCACGAAAGGAGACCGCATTATAAAACGCGACGAGGAGACGCAGCAATATATAAATATTGTTTGGGCAATAGTTTTAGAATAAGGCCAATTCACGCGAGCTCGCTGGTTGAAATCTTGTTGAGGATCTAAACCTCCCCAATATCGCAGGAAACGCGGCGTTAAGCTTCCCATTTATTTCGAACGAGCCTCGGTAAAATCTTAACGAAAGCCGCAATTAGTCAAGAAATTTCGAGGTCAGCGGCGGAAACTCTGCGCCCAAATTGTTATCTCAGGAGCGATTAAACTAGAAACAAACAGGCTATCACCACCGACCTGGTTCTTCCTCTTCCGGCGTGTCGGTTTGTGCGTAGACACTTAAAAATAGAATAGCCATTGCGATCACGAAAGTGTGAGGCATTTCACTTCACAGAATGTAACAACAAGAACAACAACAATGCCACAGTTGCACTCGCCCTAGTTATTTTCTGGCAGTCAATCAAGTTTTTTTTTTGCCCGTTTCACCCAAGTGTGAAATTTTCAACCGGTGACTCGAGACAATCGCGTAAGCTTCGTGACTCGAGTCAAAAACCCACCCCCTCACATAACCGGAACGCTACTGACGCCGAGCTTTCTGCTATAATGGGGAGGAGATCCCGTTTCGTGAAAGCTCCGAACTGGCGCGATCGCGCACGAAATAAGTTGAATCGCACCTGAAGACAAGTTTTAATATCAATTCAGAAACATATAACTATGAAGCGGTGCATTATATGAAGCTTTAGATGACTCCTCTCCATGTTCATGGAGATACGCCATGGATGTACACGTAATAAAAGTTGAAAGGAACGCCATTTATGAACGACTACGTGTGTGCGGGAAATATACTTAATCGCCAAGTTTTTTTTTCCATACCGAGCAGATGGTCGATTCGTTTGGCACGTAACCAAAAATTTACTCTTAGGGGGAGTTTTATTTCAATCTTTTCGCATTATCCACCGAAATACGCGCGTAATTAAAATGGTTCCGTCTGGAATATTTCCAACTTGTTCGTAACTTCTTAATTTAATTTTTACTTTAATCACCACAACTATCAAGCGATTCTGTTCTATATTGTCTGCAATTGTTTCACTTCTACTAGGGAACTCAGAGTACGAACGAGGATAATTAAATTTGCTGCGCAAAAATAATAGGACACGAAACTCCATTCAAATTTTTTTCTCCGGCAAGACATGATTAAAAATTTAACGAACTTGTAAGTCGCGACGTTTTTCTTACTGTCACAAAAAAAAATTACATTTGCTTAATTTATAAAAGTTTCTACATTGTTTCTCATAGAGCTATGGTGGATGCGCCGGCTACTTCAATGTTTAATACAAATTCAGATTAAGCTTCATAACTTTTTATCGCCGTAATCAACGCGCTATTATACCGTGTGTTAACTTTAATATGCATGTTTCGAAAACTATGATTTAAATTTGATCCAGCCATATCACTACTTTAATTTATTTTATCATGCTTGCTTTTGGGTCACATTTATCTTGACATCAGTGCACAGAACTGCATGTTTCTAGAGCTGTTAAATCTCAGTGGCGTGTCGGAGTATGTTTAGCAAGTCTGTAAAATCGATTTCTCGCATGGTAGCTCACAACTGGCAAAAGAATAAGTTTTATTAAGAATATAAGGGAACATTTTCTACATGGCTACATCAATTCTAAAATTAGATTAATTTAATACTGTCGTGACCAGCTTCACTTAT
Organism: Dorcus hopei; assembly: GCA_033060865.1. Taxonomy (NCBI): domain Eukaryota; kingdom Metazoa; phylum Arthropoda; class Insecta; order Coleoptera; family Lucanidae; genus Dorcus; species Dorcus hopei. Next base: position 44,283,105 of record CM065426.1, on the reverse strand, counting down.
TCCCTCAATACTAGGACGACAATAGAGTTGTGGCATATAGCTTTTCAAATTTGAATTTTACAAATTTTGAAGGCAAGAAACTAAGTGAGGCGAAACAAAAAGCAAGTCGTTAATCCTACACGTGACATTTCGCGAAATGATAAAAATGTAATTTGTTAATAAGACGTGTTACCCTCGTGCGTTTTTAATATTTCATGCGTGAACGAAAAGAGATTAGAAGCTGATTAATTTACGTTCATTAACGAGAAAAATTACACTTGCTTTTTCTACATTGCGATTTGTAGGTGAGTTTTAATCAAGACTCGCTATAACTACGGACATGACACTCTTTCCATCTACCCAGTACCATCACATTCACAATTTTAAAGAATCAATCTATCTATTAGTTTCCTGACCCTGATTGATCTACATATATAACCCTCCTGTAACTGTAGCAACATATTTTATGCAATATCATGTAATGAATTGAATTTATGTTGACACAGTATGGTATATGCCTAATGTAATATTTGCACCAAAAGTTTTTAAGCATATTCTTCTATGTATGTGATACGCAAATTGCAAATTGAAATTTTTGATTTACGAAGGTAATTTATGCGCGCAGAAATTATCATTCTAAGTTCTAATCTAACGCCACAATGTCCCCTTGATCTTGTGTATGTAATCCCGTAATCAAATCACGAGGGTTAACATATCATAACAGCGGATCATGATATATGTATCGTTTGCGGCGAACATGCGTGTAATTACTAATTACTAATGTCGCATCCCCGCCTATCAGACAACAGGGGCAGCAGACGCTCCTCGTGCGGGTACATTCACGCACACACCCGCCAAACAAACAGCACAAAGGATCCATTGCTTCGAGCCGATACCTATCACCTACCCCTATACACGTCGACCATGATACTGCTGATATCTGTTTGGTTGATCTGATGTTGCCTGCTCATCGTCGGCATTCAAACTAAAACGGCACAAATTAATCGAGGGCCATTTCGTAAATTTTAGGGGGTAAACATTTTTTTATTATTTCATTTTAAAAACGCCCGACAATTTAATTACTGACACTGTTCGTTTATTAAAGTCGGCGCTAACGTAACAATATATTAACGTATTCACAAAGAACAAAGGAACTTTTATAACGGGTTTAACTTATCACAATCAATTTTTGATTCACACGTTACTTATTAGAATGGAAATTATTATCATTCTTTTTTGATTCTTATATAAAATATATTTCAGTTTTAAAACGAAAAGATCTATAAAACGAATTAAATTGTCTGGATTGTTTCCATAGACATTTCGTATCCTGTAATGAAGGGATAGATACATAAAGAGGCAATCAACAAGTCGTCAGCCATCGAATAACGCATAGCATTTCGGTGCTGTTCCTCTGACCTCTCGCACTCGTCCCCATGGTAGCCAAAACTGAAACTAATGAAGTGGGTTCGAAACAGGTCGTCCCGACAGCGAGATGTGCCATCAAATTTCGCCCAGATTTGCCTCATCCATCCGAAACGATGCGGATGCGATCCAACTCTAGCACACATGCTCGAAAATCAAATAGATTTCTCCGCGCGTAAAGAGTGGAAGCTGTAAATCACATCTTTCTGAGCATTACTTTTACGTATACGTTCCATATTCCGGGCATTCTGCGGAATACTAAAAAGGTTAATATTATGAGTAACCCTCCCGGATTCGTACGGTCGTGAGGGTATGTATTTTGATGTGCGCCTCGCATCCAAATGCGGTTATGGATGATGATCCTTAGTGCTGTATTAAATAAGCAATTAGAAGTGAAGTATAAGGTTACGAGGAATCTCATTATTTATCTAACCCCGTTTGGGCACTGTTTTGTATTTCCAGAAACGTACAAACGTCTCATACATAAATAGTTAACTAAAACAACTTGTACTAATTTTTATAACCCTTACAGACATAAAATTTAAACTAATTTAGATATAAAAGACTACGCTTCTTGTGAATTGGTATAAGTAATTCTATTAGCAAGTCACGATGGAAGATCTTTGAAGTTAACTTATAAATAAGTCTCTTTAAGAAACGTGCTTCAATAACTTCAGGCTTGGCTAGACCCTTTCTTTATTACAAGAGAATAGATATTGACTGATTCTTCTACTTATGACATAACTTCACCTCCTTCCAAAGACAAATATTACCTCCACGTTGGTTGTCTTATTGGTGAAGGTCTATTCAGCAAAGGATTTTTTATTTTGCTGTATAGATCCAGTATTTCTGAGAATACGTGGCATACTTGGCAGTCGGTTTTACTTAACCAAATCATCAGTTGGTGCCAAAGTCCTACTTTTTCTTCAAAAGTATAGAAGTAAAGTTTCTTTCTCGGTCGTTCGGATCGAAAAGGAGATTATTTTCCAATTGTAGGTCCTTAGCTTCCACTAATTCCTCTGTTGAAGGGTACATGATCCTAAGGAAGGATCGTCAGGAAGTCAGTAGTCCAGGGCAAATGAATTCATATGCCAGTGAGTTCTACTTTTCGTAGGTCGTTATTTGTTAAATCAATGCATACATAAGCCGGAATTCTGAGGAGAGAAAGAGATATCCTCTCTTGTGCAATTTGTAATCTGGTTGGGGGCATTGGAAAAGTACACACCAGAAGATGCCACACTGCTATTAAGGGAGAAACTTTAATGGTCCGAACAAAGAGGGCGATTTAGTTGAGGAGGCGTTGGGGTTTTTTTATTGTCTTTATATTCAATTTCTTCATCCATTTTCTCAATTGTGTTAACTGCAGCAATTCCTAATTCTTTCAAAATTCTGTTTTCAGTATATAGTTGTTCTGATGCTTTTGATTTTAAACCAACTTTACTTATGGGATCCAGTGTTATTGGTAAAGATTCTTGTTCTTCAGTCGAGAGAAAATTGGATAACTTATCTTTTCTTGTAACTTCGAGGATTCTGATAACCATGGATATTAAATTCTAGAAGATACTGGTTGCCAATAGAATTACTAGGGTTATGAGAACGAGGCAGGTGATACTATAATTCTAAATCAGGAGAGTAAACTTAATAAGGTGAATGCGTCATATTAATTAACCTACTTCAAAGTTTAAAAAATAATAATTCACCAAAAGTATTTTTTAATATTGTAAGAAATCTCTACCATTCTGAAACTCTGCTATGTTGATACGTAACCAGTTGCCTTCTTGGGTTCGTAATTTTAAAAAAAAACATAACACCTTTCCGCCAATATCTTGAAATAAAATAAATATCTCGAGAGTAGTTTAATTATCATGCAGTTTCAGTTTCAGCGCAGTTTATTTCTCGGTTTCGCCTTTTTACTCGCTGCATAAACAGAGCCAGACGGCTTTTACGTCCCAGAAATAAAATCCTAAGTCCGTTTTAATTCCATTAAGGGTCCTCCTTCATTAATTAAACACGGCCACGTCGTCTCCTAATGTTTCATCAAGATTCGGTTTTATTGTATCAGTGCAGTGCGTTAAATAATTTACGCTTTTAATTAAGTGTTCGGAAAAGGCTTGAATTTCTAAACCGGAGTGTAATTGATTTGATAATACATATTAAAATGAGACCTGAAATAAAACCCAATACTCAATTGACGTTGGGAAAATGATTAAAACCATTGCAGAAAATATTTAAGCCAGGATTTAAATTTAATCTTTTCTGCAACTCAGTCTACAACTGTTATACAGAGTGTACATTAATGATTGAAGGGTGTTTGAATTTCCCGCCCATTAGATTATTTGTAAAAGTTGGTACTGCATACTATTCTGTTTTACCATGGGCGGCACATAAAATTATATATTATTAAAACAATTTATTAGTGATTAGAAATTATTTTACGTTTATTAATTACATACATTGATATGGAGAATATAAAAAGTAAAGCAGATATAAAATAAAATTATAACATCTGTTCAAAATGTCCCCCATTTGAATCCAAACACAAATTTACTCTTCTTTTCATGTTTTCGAAAACTTTGTGTCGTGTTTCTGGAGTGATGCTGTTGACAGCCTCTGTAATAGCATTTTGTAATTCTTCTAACGTATGGAGACGTTCTGAAAACACTTTATTTTAAAAAACCGAACATGAAGAAATCAAGTGGGGTTAAGTCTGGTGACCGAGGAGGCCATCTGTCCCTACTTATTAACCTATCCCCAAAGAACTGTTGCAAATGATTCAACGTTGTCAGTGCAGTGTGGGCTGTAGCTCCATCCTGTTGAAAGTAACCCCGTTGTAATTCATCGTCATGAAGTTCTTCAATGAAAGGATTTAAAATTGTTTCTTGATATGCAAGTGCATTAATATTGTGTTGAAAAAATAGGTCCAACGATCCTCCTTCTTGACATTGCCAACCACACACCGATCTTCTGAGGATGTAATGAAGTCTCTTCAAAATATGAGGGTTTTCTGCACACCATATTCTACGGTTTTGCGAATTTACATAACCGCTGAGATGAAACCATGCTTCATCACTGAAGAAAGTTATGTCTAACATATCGTCATTATTTAAGAACTCATTAAACCATTGGCAATATTGCACTCGACGAGGCAAATCAAGAGGTAGCAACTCATGAGTTTACAGTTATCTTATATGGATGTAAATGTAGAACCTTCTTGCAAGCCTTTTGACATGTACCAAGTGATAAATTCGTTTGAGCCGATAAACACCGTAAAGACTTCTTCGGACTTACATCCATTCTTTGATGAATATCTGCGATGACTTCTTCGGTGAGAACAGTGGGCCGGCCTGTAGATTTTCCTTTAGAAACACTGCCTGTTTCACGAAATCTCTGAATTATACGGCGGACGTGTTGCATAAAAGAATCATATGTGAATACCACTTCAGGGAACTGTTCTTGAAATTGTTGGTGACAACTTTGATAAGAATAATTCCACACATTTTGTTCATTGCGTATCCCCGACCGAAAATAGGCCTCAACAATAAATTTATTGTGCAGGTCCGTGAAAACCATCGCTAACCTAAAACGTTTGTGTGTATTTTTATTTCCTGTTATATGGCTGTACTTACCAATGAAAAATGTCTGACAGCAAAAGTGGAAATAAAAATAACCTTTTCGTTAATACTAACTCAATAAAAATAAAATAAGGAAATCAAAACGTAAACAATACAACACACGCACGCTACTGACGAAATTCAACATATCCAGCATGAATACCAATCTTGTAAGACGAAAATTACTAATTCGACAACGCGCCAAATTCAAACGCCTTTCAATCATTAATGTACACTCTGTATTATGCTAGTACTAATTCCAAAAAAAATGGTTTTCTTTTGAAACATGTATCACAATATCACTGTACACAGAGTTTAGAGATACTGTCACAAAATCAGCGACCTAGCACAATAATAATTTATTAAACTAACCTGCACGGTAGCAAAAGCTGATTGATTTTGCTTAATTTATTTGGCTTCCTTATTTACATTCATTTGGCGCAATTAACATGCAAAGCGACGGGCATATAACTCGCACCAACATATCCAACGATGATATGTGACATGGCGCACACACGTGCCAACTTTTTCATATAATTTGTGAAATATATTTTAATTTATTGCGCGGAACCTGTGCCCGCCTATTAATTTATGCGTATTTTATTGCAGCAATAAATCTGATAAATAATATGAACAGCTAATAAATTTTATTTAAATACGTTGTTTATAAATTGTTAATGTTTGCACTGACGTTACATGCAGTCGTTAACTGCGTAATTGAAACGTTAGCACAGTTTTATCAGGCACTTTTCCTGGGGTGAGATCGCAGATAAATTAAAACATGTCGACAGAGAATAGTTTAATTTTTTTTTAAAGAGAATTATGAAGTAAGTGCGGAAGAAAATTTCTCAGCATTTTTATTTTTGCACGGCGAATACAATCAAGTCAAGTTTGTAACGAATAAGGATTTGTTAATTAAACCTGCAGGTATCAACTTCATGTTTATTGTTTATTTTAGAAAGTATGTACTCATTCCGTTTGCTCATCGCAACTTTAATGAAACTCTGCATTTAAACGTGTTTCAGATTTAAGGACTTGTTACCTCTAACTTTTGTTAGTTACGCTTGTTATTTAAAATAATAAATACAGAAAGCTCAAGTTTGGAACTCGCTGGATGTATACGACTTTTCACCTTCAAATATTTATTTATTTCATTTTATTTTCTACATGCATTCACTACGTGATTTCTTTTCATGATACAAGATCAGGTATGCATGTTGAATTAATTAATTAAGAAGTACAACCAAGAAACTGACGAGTCTTGTAAAAATATTGAATTATAAAGGGATTCTCCTTTCTTGTGTTACAGGTTTACATTACTGGCTCATTTTGGTCCATCTTATCAGTTGCCATTGTGTAAATAATACTTCACGTTTTTTTTTGCTTTCTACGTGTCTGCAATGAATGCTTTCAGTGTAAATGACGTCAAGTTCAATAACTCTTTCTCTTTCAACCTTTTATCGTGAACATCAAGGTTTCATCATTTTAAGTGCTGAAGCCTCACTGCAATTTCTTGTTTGTTCTGCGCGTGTTCGTTTATAATATTAATCAGAAACGAAATGCATTATGTTATTATCAATATTTACTTTTTGCAACTAATTGCATAATTCCAAATTTTTCTCTACGTTTACAATTCGTTGAGATGATCAGGCTCGGATATTTTACGATAATATGAAACAAGATGATTATCGCAGTGGAGCTTAAAACGGCATAAATAATGCTAATGCGGCGATATTTTAAAATCGCCGTCCAGTGCGCATCCCTTAATGGAGCAATTATTGGTCCGGAACGGGGAATCCTTGATTTATTTTCATAGACATTCCGCTTAACTTAATTTGAATCAAATTAACAGTGAGTTTGTAAATTAGTTTTCTAACTGCGAGTAAGTTACCAAGTGAAGCGTAAAGAATTCAGTCCTAATCTGATTAGATGGATAATTAAGTATTGTTTGATAATTTAATTAATTTTGTACATTCCTGTTTCTCACGTTAATTCCAGTTAAAGTTTGTTTTCTACTGTGCGCAGTCGGTTAACGAGCTCGTTGTTAAAATTACAAGCAATTTTTAATTACTCGGCCAAACGGGGAAATTGCTGAAATAAAAACGTAATAACAAGAAGTACTTGGCAGTAAACTATTGTTCTAGAAAGTTTTCTCTTCGACAACTCCCTTGTGCCGTGAGGGCAAGTAAGACATGTCATTCAAAAACTTTATTGAAAATGAAAGTCTTGAGGGATTGAAATTGCAAGTTCAGAATGGAATTTGCTTTGACTTTAATATGTAAACTAGATTTGAGATATGACGCATCTCTTTAACTTTAACTTCTTCAAATGATTAAAGAACTTGGTAATAAAAATAATCATCTGTTATTATGCTTCAGAGCATTCTGTAATGAAGTTGTTAATGTACCTCAAATAAACAGTGCTTTTGCGTCTGTCATAACTAAAGACTCCAAATGAAAGTTCCATTTGCCCGTCCAGTTGTATATTACTCGCTGCTCGCGCCGATGCTGCTGTAAACCTCAACGGTCGACTGGCCGTTTAGAGCAATATGATACGTACGTACCTATAACGTATTTTATCTAAACGAGTGTTTTCGTCTTTTTTTTTTAGTTACATCGTATATTCAAAAATACATTCGAACCTAAGAGTTGGAGTCTTTAGTCATAATAACGTTTGAAACTCGCCATTTCCTCACATCATCTTCATCACTTAGATGTGGTTGGTACTTTTGATCCACTTTTCTACGTTGATTGTTTAACTTTTCATCAAGCATATCACTACGCATAAATAAATCATGAAATATCATATGAATTCATTTAAGGGTCTTTACTACATATTTCCATAGAATGACGAATCAATGAGTAATGAAGGGTAGAGCATAAAATTGTTTTATGACTATGTATATGTACAAGGAAAGGACGGGCGAGTTAATTACACAAAACTAATGGATTGGTCCCCTCCCATGCACGCATTCGTAAAAGACACCCGAGAACACCTGTACTTTTTGACAGCAAAATTAGTCACGTCTCACTGTTTGAATATCCGGAGCCGGGGAAAAAAAAGGCAACGGTTATCTCATTCAGTTTTAATAAACACATAATGTAGTCCATATGGCACGAGCAAATATTGAAACTGGTAAAAATCGTGTGCTCCGAAACGAGTCCGAAGCCGTCGGCGGTTTCGTGCGCTACGTAATTTAATTACGTCTTTAATTTGTATTTGTATGGGGTGCAACGCGTTTATAAAAGGAGAACCTACAAACAAACGGCGATGAAAAGCGAACGAGAAACGGCAAATATTTGCCGAGTATGCTTCATTTCGATTTTATTGATATTATTGAGCGCACAACATTTGCACTGCTCCACCGAAACAATACGTAATAATTTTTGTGATTGTTACGCTTTTGGAAAAACAGCATTCAGTACATATTTGTATTATTAAATTATACGAAACAAATCCATTGCGTGTATGTCAATTGAAAAAATCTCGAAACTATTAAGATAAGTCGTAAACCACAAGGGATAAAGCGAAGATTCACACCGATGAAGACTATAAACGAAGCTCAATTAGCAACAAATCACAGATTAGTGATGGCGGATATGCAATGGGAAAAAATCGAGAAGGTAGAGAACGAAGAAAGAAGATAATCGTGCTGGAGCTTGAAGGAGGGAAATTAATAGTAATCGAAAGAAAGGACGAGATTGAAACGCAGACATACAGTAAGAGGTAAAAAAGACAAAATAGAATATCACAGAGTAAGGGATACAGTTAAAACAATGGTACAAGATTCAAAACGGAAACAATGGGAGGAATTTTGGAAAGAATTGAACAAAGAACATGTTGGCAATAATGAAACAAATATAAAAAAAGACAGTTGGCAGAACTGAAAAAATAAGCGGGAGAGAGTGCTACTCATGTGCGAGTAAAGAGAGGTTATAAAAGTGAGAATATAGCAAAAAGCAAGTGTTTTATGTTTATACGTGAGTGCGTTAGCAATAGCAAGTAGTAAATTAATTAGTAAGCAAACGAGTGTTAAAGAAAATTGTAAGAGAGTAATAATACATCTAATATCTAAACAGATTACAGTGTGTGTTATTTACGTAAAGCCATACGTGACAATTAAGCAAGGAAACGAACAGAAGTTCATGCAAAGGCATAAAGAGAGAAAAATAAAGCAAGAAAAAGTTAAGTTAGTTAAAAAGTTTATAACAAACAATAGAAAATTTTAAAATAAAATAATGTATCTTGGAGGCAAGAAGAAAAAAGAATTTAATTAAAAGTATAAAAGATAGAAGCAACGAATTAAAGGTACAGATTGATGAAATATTGAGAACATGAAGATATTAAGTCCCCCAAATGAAAAAAAAATCGAGGAAATTAGCTGAGAAGAACTGGAGGAAGCTGGTTTGAAGAGAATTACAGTAGCCAAAGCGTGTAGAAATGATAAAATTGACAGTAATAAAATTGGTAGTAAAGAGTCGCTGCTGGAAACAACAAAAGAAGCATGGGAAACAAATACAATACCAAAGGACTGGAAGGAAAGCTTACCATTATACAAGAAAGGAAATGAAACAAAATGTGGAAATTATAAAACCATATGCCTGTCCTAGGTAGATTTCAACTTATACAGGGATATCCACATAAACCGTTCGTTAAAAGTTTTCAAGGTTGCAGTTCACGTAGATATTTGAAATTTAAGGAGCAAGGGTTTTCCGTAGAGATCTCTTTAAATAAAATAAAATTGTCTTTGTATCACTTCCGGTTGTACCGGAAGTCGCTATCAACTCGCTTATTTTAAATGGAATGCTATATTTTTTATCACGTTTTTGAATTCTACATGTAAAAATATGTTAAATTGCGATACATTTCCCTATCTCTAAAATGCATCATTTTTGAGATATTTTGAATTTTCTTAGAAATTTTGATTCTGCAATCTGATTTTAAAAAAATTATAACACGGCTGTTATTGAAGCAATTTTATTTGTAATAGCTAATATTGTAGTTGAAGCTTTAAGGTTCTTAAAAATTCCATCAGCATAATTTATTAAGCTACAGGGTGTCTAAAACGCACCGCTCCACTCGAAGATATTCAAACACAGAAAAATACTTTTTTTCAAATGGAATGACCGATATTTTAATGCACCATTGTATGTGGAATCAAATGCTGCGTCGAACTGTACTAGCATTCCCTATACCTAACTTTAACAGTTTTTGAGTTATGAAACATTTTCGATTTAATTTATAGAAAATTACAATTTTAATAGGTCAAATATTTTTAATTTTATTAAGATAGCATGGAAATTATAACAATGATTTCTGTTACTACAAATTTTGTAGTCAACCAAAGAAAATAGAATTTGGCAAGTGGAAATTCACAAATTTTAATAGTTCTTTAATCATCCTTCTCTTAGGACGCTTGTGATCTTATAAAACGAAAAAGTATGAATTTCATTACTTTAAATTGAAGAATAAAATAGCTGCTAGTTTGCAATTCTCTGGATTAGGGTGAAAGTATTTTAAAACCATTGTCTAATTATCTTCGTTATTTGTTACTGATCTTCGTACATTTTATTTTTCCAAATTGTATAAAGTTAGGTTCAAACTTTCCAAACTGTGTTTTATTCATAGGAGACAAGAGGGGTACATTTTATTGAACACACATTCTCTGCTCTGAACAATTTTAGATCATTCTTCATGAATTTAAAAAATAGATTTAAAATATCAGCATTTGAATAATTTTGATTTTGATTCTCAACTTTTTTTGCTTTTGCTTAAAATTTGTAGTAACAGGAAACGTTAAATGCAATTGTTTGTTGTTTTCATAACTATATCAACAAAATTAGAAATATTTAACCTAATAAATGTACATTTTTATGTATTAAACCAAAAATATCTTATAACTGAAAAACTGTTAAAGTTAGGTATAGGAATGCTAGTATAGTTCGACACAGCATTTAATTCCACATAGTATGGTGTATTAATATATTGGTCGTTCCATTTGAAAAAAGTATTTTTCTGTGTTTGAATATCTTCGAGTGGAGCGGTGCGTTTTAGACACCCTGTAGCTTAATAGATTATGCTTATGGAATTTTTAAGAACCTTAAAGCTTCAACTACAATATCAGCTATTACAAATAAAATTGCTTCAATCATAGCTGTGTTATAATTTTTTGAAAATCAGATTGCAGAATCCAAATTTTTAAGAAAATTCAAAATATCTCAAAAACTATGCATTTTAGAGATAGGGAAATGTATTGCAATTTTACATATTTTTACATGTAGAATTCAAAAATATGATAAAAAATATAGCATTCCATTTAAAATAAGCGAGTTGATAGCGACTTCCGGTACAACCGGAAGTGATACAAAGACAATTTTATTTTATTTAAAGAGATCTCGACGGAAAACCATTGCTCCTTAAATTTCAAATATCTACGTGAACTGCAACCTTGAAAACTTTTAACGAACGGTTTATGTGGATATCCCTGTATACTAGAATGATAGAAAAAAGAATAAGAGTCATATAGAAGAACCACAAGTCTGCAGGACGTGTGCTCAATTCCCATCCCCACGGTCGGCTTTTCAATTATGGATGAAAAGCGTACACGTGCCTTCTTTTCTTGAGTAGGAAATAAAACCGTAGACCCTGTGTCAATTTGATGTTTGGCACGTTCCTACTGAGGCGTGGAATTCCCCTAGTAGAGCTGGCCATATGACCTTAGTAGTTGGAACCAAAGATACGAGGAGTATTCTGCAACCCGGCATCTTGCCCGTTAAACGAAAAAACATGGCAATAGAAAAGAAATTAAAGGAAGAGCCAAGCAGCATTTCAAAAAGGAAGACAGACCCATTGATAATATACTTTTATTTAGAAGCTTAACCGAGAAAAAGACGGGATCGGTGGAATTTGAAATGACAAGTTATAGAGCAAGGGGATAGCTTCAGTAATATTCTTTATCCACTATCACATTATAATTGGGCTCTTATCCACACTTATGAAGCATTTAAAGTGACCTATTATCCACTAGTGGAATAAAGTTACTTTATTCCACCAGTGGATAATAATAAACAACGTACCATAGCAACCAGTAGGTATGACAAAGCCTGTCACGTTTCATTTTACGAATAGGAATATTTTTTAATTGAATTTCGCTCATTCTGATTTCATAAATGTGGCGATTCTGGATAAAACGTTGTATTGCATGCGAATTTTAGATGCATTTTATCCACTTATGCAATAAATTACAGGTCTCGGACATGTTCGATGGGGTTCATGTCGGAACATCTTGGAGACCATTGCATTCGATTAATACCAATAGCGTCAAGGAATTTATTAATAACTCTGGCGACATGTGACCGTGCATTATCATGCAGCAATACAAAATTGTCGCCAATAAAAGAGTCTTGAAGAACATTTTCAATGTACCTTTGCACTTTAATAACTCCCCTATTCATTACAACAAGATCTGTAAGCGCGTTTGCATAAATACCGTCCCACACCATAATTGAACCTCCGTTGAAAGATAGTCTACTTACATTGAAAATACCGTTCGCCGTTCCTTCTCCACACTCTTCCACGACTACCTGGCGCTCGTAGGCAAAAGCGGGACTCATCAGTGAAGAGGACGTGACACCACTGCTCCATATTCCAATGAACATGTTCACGGGCAAATGCAAGTCTGGTCACTCTATGGTGTTTGTTAAGATCTAGGCCATGTGCAGATCTTGCCATTAAATTAGCTTCATTAAGGCATCTCCTAATCATTCTATTTCTGACTTGAACAGCAAGCAGTCAAGTTCCAGTTGCGAAGAATTGTTAGGGTAAGAAAATGGTCATATCTAGCGCTTGTGCATCTTTGACGAACTGTTCCAGGGCGTCGATTGTAAGATTCAGTTTCCAAGAAGCACCTACACGTCCTACAGACACATGATTGTGAAGTTCCAAAAACTTGTGCAACGTAACGTTGAGACCGGCCGTCCTGAATCAAAGCAATTATTCTTGTTTGCATCCACTGCATTAATAGCCATGAAAACAACTTATTAATGACAAAATGTAAAGAAATTATTAAACGAAAACGCTATAAGTCTTTAGGAAACGTTTGGAAAACAAAAAATCAACTGCAACACAATATTGACAACGGGGTTGGTACTTTCAATAATACATTTAAACAATTACTACGACGACTATAATGGCTTTCCCGTCTGCAGATGCCTTATTATTGAAAATGTCCCAATTCACTGATGAACCGAAAAGAAAATGGACAAAAATGTCGCTTTTTGCGTCGCGTCGGTAAGTGTAGAAACAAAAATGAAAACCAGAAGAGAAGAACAAAGACACTAAAATGTAAAGAATAAAATCTCGAAAGGTAACAACGTACGAATTTTTGGGAGTGGTATTTGCGAATGATGGAAAATAGAAAAGAAATTACAAACAGATCAAAGACCACCAAGATATACTATGCGTTAAATGATACAGTATTTGGTAAGAAGAAAAACCAAAATACGAGAGTATTTTATGCAGGAAGACTTGAGTGGTAGACAAAAGATTTAAAAAGCAGAATAAAGCGGCTGAGGTGAAACCAATTGTTGGAAAGAGTTAAGTACATAGGAAAGACATGAGGTTACAAAAAAATAGCTGAAACGTGTACTAACATTACAAAAAATCAAAAAAAAGGGACTAAGTTGATATGGAGATGTAAGGAGAATGGTGCGGATCAAGCTTGTGAGAAGGTTGATGGAAGCGAAATAATACAGCGGAAGAAGAAGGGGAAGGCCACGGAAGACTTAGATAGAACGGATAGAGGAAATTGAACATGAAGAAGATGCAGTTTAATAAGGCTAAGATATCCAACACCTCAGAAGATAAAAAGAGTTAGAAAAGAAGAACAAGAAGAAGCGAACACCGCTAAAATCCGTGAGGTCTGGAGCAGATATTCTGGTTTCTTGGAATAGGGGTCAAAATCAACAAAAATATGTATCCGCCATATTTTGGAAGTTGCCGTATTTCCTGTGGTAAAAATAACTTCAATGATTAGGAAGTAATTTAGCGCAGATCCAAGCAGTGCTAAGGACGGCTACTTCTGAACCAACTGGCCATATCATCAATAAAAGTCAATTTTATTTATTCATTGTTTTATTTTTAACGTCGCTGCTAAATAAAGATTAGCTGATAAATGTTTCAAGTTGCTTTGGATCACCATCATTGATTTGCTCTGTAGACTTTAAATATCAATCAACTTGTATAGGCTTGTCTTATAACAAGTTCGCGAATATGGTCAGGCATGTAAATACTCTTCTAACAAGTATATGAATATGTCCAGGCGTGTGTATAACCCTTTAAAATAATAAGTCATAGTCATTTTATAAATTTATGTATCAATTAATTATAAAGTTATAAAATATATAATATCAACGATATTACAATGTATACTTTATTTCAATGCAATTGTTCGGCTCTCAGGTACTTTTTTTTAATTTCAACGAAGCTATATCAGCTTCAGAGAATAGATAACAGATACGGTGGAATGGTAGCTCCTTTGAAACACGCTAATTAAAACCTGTTTCTTTTTAACCTCTTTTCGAATTTTTATAATTCATTGTTACGCAGCGCTTCTTTGTTCGGTGCCGTTAAGTCAGCGAAAACGTTTAATTAAGTTTTTGCGCTTCTCGTTTCGACTAGCAAAACGTTGCCTAGTGTTGCTTGACGTTGTTAAAACTCGCAGTCTTCCTTTACAATTTGTTTCGGCGAATATTATTAATAACTTTAATAACAGAGGAACACAAATTTTACATAATTGCAACACATGTAAATGTACAACTCTCCGGATCTCTGTACAAGAAGCAAGTTGATTTTGTTGCATACTACTACAAACATCTATCTGTTAATTAATGTAACCAACTGCTTTTATAAAAATGTAATTTTTAATGGCACCGAAGACACTGTAGTAATAATTTTTTACTTTTAAAATGTATGCAGCTCGTGCATGATCGCGAAGGAAATTTTCCCGAAAATCTGCAAAATTGCATTACGTCTAATGCATAATTTAGTTTCTATTTGTTCTGCACTTACGTGTTACTCGCGCAGTGTTTTCAACCACTCGGTCACGAAAACCAAATTTACCAAGGCTTCACAGGATACCGGAGTTGCTAAATATTTACTAGTTGGAAACATACCGGCTTTCGCCGAACGTTCAACTTAAAATTTACACCAACTCCAGACGTGTTTACAACAGTCATTTAAAATTAAAATTAGAATTAAATAAACTTGATGGTCACCCGTACATTCAATTCTAAATCAAAGTGAATAACAAGAAACATTCATTTAATATACAGTAGGATCTCTTTAATCAGAGACAGTTGTGCACTTTAGTAATATAAAATATGTATAATTCACCGTGTTGAGTTAGTGATCTTGTATTCCGTTGAAAAGAAAAGAAATGTATTTTTTGGGCATCACATATTCATTTTGGTTAATACAATTGGACGAACTTGAAATCTTTTCAACAAAGTTTCCTTTTTAATATTGTTACTGTTAATGATCTGGGCTTAACGAATCCTGTCGCCACAAATCTAAACTAACAGGATTCATGTCAACTTTTAGCTGTGCTGCGTTTTAAACATGCCGTGCACTCCGGCAACTGTTTGCCATCGTTAAAGTACGGCATCTTCAGAATAATTAATGCAATTATTGCACGCTTATCCTGCTCGCAGGATCTGGGTTCATGCAAAAGTGCAGCAGCACCGCCGCTCGATGCATACCGTGCTCGCCATATCGCATCTGCAGTGTTTCATTTTGCTTGGAGTCCGTCCAATATTTTAGTAACGCTCCAGACTAATGCGATTACCGGATCCCTCTCAAAAGTCCATGTGGCTCATGCAATAATGCTTAATGATATAAGCGGTCAATTTTAATGCACCTAGACGAGTCAGTTTGCTAATCTTTTCGGAATTGTTTGGGAAGTTGATTATTTAATTGCGGAATTCTCTGCGATTGAGGTTTTATAATCCGACCATAGGGTTGGCTTTCTCGTTTATTACAGACTCTGTAATAGTAATGGGCTTTCACTTCAAATTATAAAGCCCCGCATTACGGCAAGGATATTTTTGTTTCATTTTATATTCTCCTCGAATTCAAATTATTTTCATTTTATAACTTATTCAAATAAATACATACAAATCAGTTACGTTACTTTCTGCTTCCTTCAAATGTGCATTCACCTTGAATTGTTTGTACTTTCTTATGTCTCCGCTGCACTTCATATTGGATTGTAATAAATAAGCCCTTGAGGTGAACGAACTGCCTCCGTATTGCTAGAAATATCACGGTATTCTAGTTGGTACTAGATTGTTCGAGATGCAGGGATCCAATTATAAAAGAAGCGATGAGTGCGATGTATATGACATGTACGTCTAATATATCAAAAGAACTGCAAGATTTTTTTAATGCCATTTTTGAGTGCAGCTCTATTTTACTCTACCCGCGAGTGTATATAATAAAATTAATTTAATTAAATTCAAATTTCTAACAATATTTTTTATTCTCATTTCCACGTTTCTTTCGTATTCTAACTATTTCACCTCATTCAGATATTTTCTGCATATGCAAGTATTTGGATTGTTTCATTATTTATTATAATCTTCTTTATTGTATTATCAAATAACATCGGTGATATTGAGTCTCCTTTTCGCACTTCAGATTGTTCTCTGTTAGTTCCTCATATTGTTGTGTGTTCATACAGTATCACACCTGTTAAATTTATTACTCTTTGTGTCAACACTGTCAACTCTGCTAATCTTTGTTTGAATTTAATCATCATCTGCAGGACCAACTGTATATGTTATTTACAACGTTTCCCTAATGTATGAGTTACTATTAATTAGACTGTGCAATATTTCAATTTCACCATCCATGAAAAACAAAAAATATGATCGGCGATTTCCTGGCAGAACACTAAACAATTGAAAAACTAAAGGATAGCAAAAAAGAACGAAAAATTAAGAATTAAGGACAATAAAATATGAAGAAAAAGATGAATAGAAATCCTAAAATTTGTAAATATACTTTGTAAATTTACTATTTATTTCGCTGGTTCAACAGCATTTTCGAAAGTAGAAACCTCTATCAAAGCAGAACTGGATGCGAGATTTAAATTAGTTTCCTATCCGATAGCGAAATGTACGAATATAGCAAGTTCCTTCCTTAAAAATGAATTAAGTTAACTACTTAGGGGTCAAGTAGACAATTCAATTAAATAAATATGTAATTACAATGTGTTGGTTAGATTGTAAAATCGTTTTAAAAGTCAACGTTTCGCTTACGATTCAAAATAAAACTGAACTGAACGAAAAAGTCGTTTTATTATGACTTAGATCATTAATTATGGACAGAGAATCTCTACATTAATTCAGTCGTAAAAAAAAACGAAATTGCCGAAGAATACAAAATTGGTTTCAGGTGATGAACGATTTCGATTTTTATTTTCGTCTGGAACCGTCGTTCTCATTAACTTCCCCGCAATCAAACAAAATTAAATAGCCCGGAGCTAGTGCGAGTGTAGTCAATGGATACGAAATCAGTCGAAATAGTGTATTCTAATGATGCTGGCGTTTTAGGTACGGATCAGAAAAAGGAAGTATGTAAATCAGACGAACGGCGGAATTAAAGTGAAATTTCGTCGGTTCCTTTTCTATTTACATCGAGTACTCTTCGCTTTTATTGGATCGCTTTTACTAAGGTGGAATGTCTTTTTACAAATGAACTCGTTTTATTTTATAGTCCCCAGCTAATTATAATAAAGAAAGAAAAATAGAAGGAAATAAATTTTTATTAGTTTAAAATCTTGCAAATTTTGATTCCTGTAAATCTAAATAGATCTTGAAGACGCCTGGCGTCCAGAGTAATCGGGCACGAAGAGAAATACCGATATGGCGATATTTTAACGATACATTCCGCGCCGTCTTCGATCCACGAAGAAACTCATAAGCACATTCATGCCGAATTGGAAAGCGAAATTTCATTACGACAGCGAGCGCGCATTTCGGAATTCACACGGAGCAGGAAGATTTATATAAATATAAGTTTTATTATATCGAGGAACGGAGAAATGAGAATTGTGTTTGTTCCTTTAACATTTCGTCGCCCGTTGTTTACTGCCGTGAATATTGCCGGCGCAAAAATATTTAACAATAGAACGGGAATGTTCGCGTAAATCGGGATTTAAAATCTCCGGGGTGAGCCCGTCTCAAAGAAGGATGAACTTTCTAATCTAAAACTTAATAATACCACTCATCGTGGCAAAGTGGCAACATATTAAAATGGAAACTAAAATTTCCTTTATAAAAATTCATTGGCAAACATAACTGGGGGATCCGTCTCTTTAATGTTGATTTAGGACTTCCGGTAATGACCAGGGGATAATTATACTAGCTCAAACATAAACGATGGAGCATAGTGAATAAACACGGCTTCCACCCGTTTATAACCTTTCCGAAATATTATTGTCCTCATTGGGGTGGTTCTAGATGCAAATATTAATTAACAGAAGTGAATCGAATACGCTGTCTTGTGTTAATGAGAAATTATTTTCAACTTCTCTTAATTTGCAACCCCTCAGAGAAAATTCATTCGCAGAATAACAAAAAGGTCGACGTATTACTATAATGTGAAAATCTATTACGAAACAAAAGTGGGATTTGATTTTTTAGGGAACTCCCCGAATAGTCAATAGAGTTGGATAGGTTTCAAAGAGAATTATTTTACCTTACGCAAAGGGCCCCTCCAAAACCTGTAGCTCGAAGCCCCGCAATTATTAAGGGCGCCTCTGCTTCCCCAAAACTATATCATACTAGCCAAATAGCAAAAGGCGAGAGATGGATCCTATTCGAGATGAAACGAGTGTCATAGAATCTTTTTAAATAACCTAACATACTGTAGCTCATTAAATTTAATTTTTTATACAGTAAATTGATAAGAGCAATTTCGAGCACAAAGGAGTTGCACGCCAAAAGCTTCAAATTTGTTTTTTAATAAGCGAGGAAGTAGAGAACCAAATGAGTACCTGTAGGTACACTAAGATCAAAGGGATAGGGTTTATAAATACGTACACCTTTTGCAGAAGCGTGAACAACTAAAATTGTCTTTTAATACTATTTGTAGACGACCAGTAAATTTTAATTTCTAATGCTTGCATTATTTTTTTATTCTATTTATTTTGCTGTATGTGGTTTTGAAGAAAATTCATGCGTGTGTCCTTTCTATCACGAATGTGTATAACAGGAAACAAATCTGGAACATCTAAGCGACACCCTTAATAAATAATTTATGTTAATACAGGCCCTCGCAATAATCTTTACCTAGCAAAGGTCTACTGAGAGATGAAAGCATAAACATAAAAGCTCCACCCGTACAGATGCGCTTTCTCTTAGCTTAAAACGTGCAATCGCTGCGCCGCAAAAAGTTCGTCCATTTCGTCTTTCAACCAACTCTGGCTTTTGCTTCTGTATCTGTACCGTACGAACGCCAATAAGCTCACACGAGTTCCCCTTGAATATTCAATTACATTGCCTGTTTACATGAGTAGGCTTGGTTAGATCAAAATTTGCTTGAAAATATTTGTTTTTATTTTGTTAATTAATAATGCGTGTAGACTTACACATATTATTTGAACTTCGCCTTGGAAAATGTCTACATACATATATAGAGGCCAACATGTGATGGAAATAAAAGCTTGTAATCGAGTACGTAACGCCGAACAAGAACGTAAAACCGTATAATATCAAGGAGACCGGCCAACTGTTTTCTAATAAAGTGGCCATTAAAAGACGGAACCCGGAGAAATATATGAATATTGTTGGAATACCGTCGTTATATAGCGTCACGACATGAAGTATCGCGGAAACATAAAAGTGGAGCGACCAAGAAAGAGTGATGGTAATAATGCGTTAGCGGAATTAAACGACAATGTTGACGGCAATGCGAAAATATTGCAGCTTTGCGCCAAATGGTGGAAATCTTCGCAACGGGAAATAGAATCCAGTTTTGTAATTCATCATATTTTAGACTTATAAATGTTATGGAAATTGTGACGCGGGATAAATTAGAGTGTCCACATATATTTTAGTTTGTATTATGACATAGAAAAATATATTTTAATTGCCAATTTTTGTTAATATGAAAAAAAAAACTAACGTGAGTGGAATCTACCTTGCTACTTTTTAAAGCTTTTTAAAGTATAATTATTTAAATCCAACAAACAACTCACATGATCAGAAAAAATGGTGTTAACAGCAACAATTTGGTTCGAATATTACTTTTCATAATGACTGACTCTTAAGAGTTTACCCAGAGCACAATTTATTTCCTTACCAAACTATATACATGGCGTTAACCCTCTTCCGGCTTTTCTTTATAAGACCATTGCACACGACATGACTTTGTCCCTCTTCTCCACAGGACATACATATAATAGCTATTGGTATTCTTATTCTTTCTATTTACGACACCGTCCTTAACAAATTTGCATTCCGTTTTAGATGATATAAATGACATGCCTCTGTCAAGTGCACATGTCACAGAAAATAAATTTCTGCGAGCTGTCGGGACGAATAAAACGTTTTCCATGTAACATGCCAACCATTTTCCGTCAACTAATGATTTAAATTTAATTCTGCCTTTTCCAAGTGCATCCATAGTCGATTTGTCACCTACGTGAACTTTAATGGGAGTCTCAAAATATTCAAGCGATGAAAACCATTCTTCATGATACGTCAAATGATCAGTTGCTCCTGTGTCAACAATCCAAAAATTATCTTCTGCTTCTGTGTACATAATTTCCCCAATAAATGCTTGTTTATTACTGCATGACAAACCAGTACTATCTTCTTTCTTCTTTCGCTTATTTATACTTGGACAATTTCGTCGAAAATTCCCTTTTCCACCGCAATTATAACATTCAAATTTCTGTAACTTATTTTTGTCAGTGTCAGATTCCTGATTTGTTCGTAAATGCTTATTTTTCCAGTGACGGGCTTGCTTATTCTTTTCTTGCACTTTTCCCTTAGAAGCCGTTAATGACACCAACTCATCATTTCTTTTCGAGTGTTGTTGCCGACGCTTTTCATCTGATGTCAAGAGACCTACCAGATTTGAAACTGTTTGCTGTTCCTTAGGTCTAGCCCACCATGCTTGTCGTAAACTCTCATAGTCATCCGGTAAAGTATCCAATAATTTAACCATAAGAGATGACTCATCTGGCTTTACAATCTTAAAACCATTGTTTCAAATTTTGCAATGTGCGTCACCATATCATCTGATGGATTCATGGCAAAACTAAAGAACTCAGCTTGAACAACATGAGCAGCTTGTTTAGTTTGTTGCTCGAAGATTGCGTGTAACTTGACCCACATACTTCTAGCAGAATCGCATGTAACCAGTAATGATATTATTTTGGCATCCAACGTCTTCACAATAATTTGACTGGCAGAACGATCGGCTTTGTCAGAAATTTTAAACTTGGCATTATAAGCAGCAACTTCTTCTCTTAATGCACCATTCGCTAATTCTTGTGGTTTCTCAATGTCACCAACACATACTTCATACGCATTTTCTGTTCCACGTAGTAAGTTTCCAGATGCTCCAATTTTCAGCTCCTCGTAACTTTTCAATACTTTGGAATTTCATGCTTATAATAGATTCGTCGCAAATTTCTAGTAATATGTCGAGTTATCAATAAATCACCGCCAATTTCTAGTCCACAACGAACCAACAAGCACTTTCCAGGATTTTATTGACGAGAACCGCGCTCTGCTACCATATTGATGTTTCCGTGGTTCATTTAAGAAGAGAAAAAACTCAAAGGAGAAGAAACATCTATATGCTCTAATTAGAACCTTTTATTGACATGTATATATGTTTTGTTTTACATAGAAACAAGCGACTGAATGTTTTTCTTCAACATAATTCAGTAATATTTCATTAATGGTTCCATTCCATGTCTGAAATCTTCCAATTCTCCTCTTAATCTACACTCTGATTTCCCAAACGTTCTTTTACCATTCTGTTGGCATGATTGGATCAATTTCCAATGCTCTCTCATTTCTGCGTTTCTCTGGTGGTTAACTTTGCTCAAGTATCTACCCCTTTCAACTAGTTTGTACTCCATTTTTTGGGGAAAGATCTTAAGCGTTCATTGGTTTAGACACAACTCTAATTCCTTTACGTTTACTTTTTCTCTTCCTTTTGCATTCTCGGGTTTTTTAAACGACGTAATTTATTTAGGTTGTTTTCCTTATACTGTCGCGCTAACGTATAAGCGGGAAACTTGGCGTCGAGATGTCGGCTGAAGGGTGACGCGGCGCAGATAGGGTTGCTCCTTGGGGTTGATGCGATGGGTGGCAGTGGTTCGTGGATCCTGCCGAGTCGAGAGATATCAACAGCAACAGAGCGAATACGTGGACCTCAATGAACGCCTCGGGGGTTGCGTAGATCCAGTGAAGTGATGGAGATGACAACGAGGAATGTCTTCGGACTCGGGATAAAGAGTCGTCCAGGGAGCAGACAACGAGGAATGTCTTCGGACTCGGGATAAAGAGTCGTCCAGGGAGCAGCGATACTGTGGCGATCTGGTCGGTCCTTTTGGATGCATCGGCAGCAAGGAATGTCTTCGGCCTGGTGTAGATGACTGATCTGGAACAGCGGAGTAACGACGTCAGTCGTTCGGTGAAGATGAAGGTGACGCACCTGTTCTAGTGAATCGGAGTACCGATTGTTTTTCAATATCCAGCCCGGATTATTTATACCAATATGTTGCTTACATAAAAGTTAAAAGTACGACGATTACATTGAATTGTCTACATCATGATTTCCTAATTATTATTGGGAACATAAATCGTGACTTAACTCGGACAATGTAAACAATAATTACACGACAATGCTTACGCGGTGGAAACATACTTCTGTGCTGGTGATCCAGAAACATACTTCTGTGCTGGTGATCCAATGAGTTGGAGTTAACGCCGAACTTGTCGTTTCGAAATGAGAATGCAATTACACATTAATTGTAAACTGTCCTATTAACTTATTCTCGATTAAAAACTATACTAGATTATGATTCTAAAGATGTGATATTACTACTGTTATTGCTCATCCTAATCTCATTCTCTTTAATCATCTCTATTTGTCCTTTCAACGATATCCTTCTGCTCATCAGTGATCCACTGCATTCCCTGAAGAGTTCTATTAAGTCTAATCTCTAGTTTCTCAAAAATTAGACATATCTTTAACCAACCACTTATTTCTTCGTCTGTTACTCTATGTCTTCTAATAATACTCAAATAATTTCATGTAGATGAAGGATTGTACTTTATATAAAACTTTTGCGGATTTCAATCGTAGATATGTTTCCACATTGTCAAAAATTTGTTATTAGTTCTGTGCCATTTTGTTTACTTTACCTCTTTTTACTCTATCTCGTTCTATTTTAGAGAGATTGTGAGCTTTCATAATAGTTTTGACTATTGTGTTTCGTTAATGTGCTGAAATCTTCTTATTTTCTTCAACAATAACATCAATACAATTCAAAAAAGAGCTTCTTGAAAAAATCCAGTCTCGAAAATGTTTTCTTAACTTTCTGTGAAACTTTTGTAACTTACCTGACAATACTCTTTATTCTCTTCTGTTATTACAAGAGCACAGATCACTGGGCCCATAACCTGTTATTTTTTATTATTACTAGCTGAACTTGAACTTCTTATTTAAATTGTTAGTTTACACATACAAAAAAAAATTAGCATTGCTAACTATTTTGCTAACTTCTATAAAACACCTACAAGCATTTTCTTCAACACTTTCAACGCGATTTTAATCATATTTGTGTTTCTTCTGTGGAAGACTTTCTCTGCTGCTATTAGCCTTCACTTTTTACATTCAATTGTAAAGGCTGTTTTACATTATACTTTTTTCGTCTAGAAACTTGAACAAGTTTGAATACTAGAATCTAGTATCTAAATTCAAGGTTGTTTTAAATATTAGTTCATAAACCGATCGCTGGCGTCGCAGTGGGGAAAATTTAAACGTGGAGCAAAACTGCCAACATACAAAATTAAAGAGAAGTTAAATGCTCAAAAATGAATTTTTATAAAAGAAACCAAACCAGATTTCAGAAAATTTCAAAAATTCTGCATATTTATTATTTGCAAAAACAAAATACGAAACCTAGAATTTGGCGTCAGGACTGGTTATTGCGGAGGTACTTCGAGGTTATATTTTCAATCACAGTTATGTTTATATTTTAGGATGTTGGTAATACTGCGTCTTGTACTTTATGCGCAAGTCTAGTTTGTAAACTTTGACGAAAAATAGTTTGGAAATAAGTTTCTAGACGTTTCTAGTATGAAAACTTGGATGACTTTTTCTGATTTACATTATTCAAGTTAGTTCTAGTATTGAACTTGTCAAAGTTTCTAGACGAAAAAAGTATAATGTAAAACAGCCTTAAGAATTGTGTCTTTATTCAATTCCTCTCTTATGTTTTGTTTTCGATTCTGTCTTTACAGGTAAACCTATAATTTTCGTCGTCTATCTCATTTTCATTTCTTACCTTGCACTCTGTGTAATCTTGAGCTTCCACCATTCCAAATGTTAACTTTGGTATAAATGCAGTTCTAAATATTGTCTTTTTATTTACAGTTGGTTCTTGTCCGATGAAATTTGTATCACAAAATCTTTTAAGCGGACACTAAATCGCGCACTATACACTTTACGTTTCGCAGTCGTTCGACAGCTGTCGATATTGTCTTTTTAATTAAGCTTTTGTGATTACAGCTTTGCAGCCTATTCTTCTACGTTTGTTTCTGCTCTTCTGTAATTATTCATACTGCTATATAAGGCTCCACTTTCAGTGCCATTGATATTCGCTACGGACTCTTTCTTCTTAATTTTATAATTTTTTTAGTGTTATTTATATAATGTTTTGTAATTTTGAGGCTTGTTTAGTTTTTGTTACGGGGTGTTGGATTCTTCTTTTTACTTAAGAAAGTCCTTTTCTTCCTTTCTTTAGTTGTGTAGATGTTATTTCAGAAATTTATCAATGACTTTAAATGAATTGTTTACGATCCTAGCAAATCGTCTTCAACACATTCCTTCATTGAAATAAAATTCCTATGTGTGTATAAATTCGTCAGTAGGTCTAAATGCATTAATTACGATCCTAGCAAATCGTCCTTAAAAGCATTCATTAGGTAACTGAATTAAAATCGTTATGTTTATATAAATCTTACGTCAGTATGTTTAAATGCATTAATTACGATCCTAGCAAATCGTCCTTAAAACATTCATTAACTGAATTAAAATTCCCTTGTATGTCTAGATATCTGTCATATTTTAATAAAATCATATACTTGTCAATATTCCTCTCTTTTATCTCTAATGTCAAAAAAACTTTAAATATAAAAAACTTACTGTGACATTTTTTTAAAACAGAGTTCTGGATGTGGTCTTCTTGTTTCAGGGTTCAAGAAATTCTCTCTATTGATAAATAAATATCTGATATGTTTTTAAAAATTTAACGTTTATTTTGTCAAATTGTAAATTGTGATTTTATAATAAAATGAATTCAAACATTAATTAAATTTGTTTTGAACATTAGAGTAAATTTCAACGCTGATTATTTTTAAATAAGGAAAAGAATCTAATTCGAATTGTATTCAATTTAGTTTAAGTTGAAATAAAAAAAATGTACCGAAGGCAAAGATTCAAGTTTCGATGTCGACTGCTAGAGGAGCAAATTGTGAATGAATCGATTTTTATTCGGTTCTGTTATTTAATATCATATCCAAATTTTCTATTTATTCTCTATGCCAACCATCCGTATGGCAACTGTAAGTTTTCACGAACGCATATACATTCAACGCCTCCGTTTTACTCTACTACCAACTTTGACCTTTGCTTCACGTTATGTATATTTTTGTGCAAATATGGTAGTTTAAACGAACTTTCTATATTCTATACATTGTATACAAGTATTCCAAATATACATATCTAACAATATTTACAAAACTTCTTTCTAGGTATGGAATTTCAAAAATAACAATTTCTTCGAAACACAACATTTGATGTATCTACTTTCAATAGTAAAACTGCTTAATTATTTAATTCTATGTTCAGAGTTCTTTATCACTTTTGACTATTTACTAATTTTGAATTTATTTTTAATAGTTCTTCATAATTTACCTGCACGCAAAGGATATTTTTACTCGAACTCGCCTTCCATCTTCCAAGTAGACTAGTCTCCTCTTGCGATGGTTTTTGGAAACACGTACTGACCAATTCTTTCTAATAGGTTTAATTTTTGGCTTACAATTCTCCTATGTCTTCATTTTTATGTCGTCTACTAGTTACTTCTCATAGAAACATTGAAATTAAAATCTTAAAATAAAAATAAAAATATCAAATAAAATAAAAGAAAAGAAATGAAAACCGATTAAGCTTAAATCTTCGTAAATGGCTTTCATAAACAATACCGAACGTATTTATAGCATCCAGAGCTGCGCTTATCAACTGAAAAAATAATTCTCTAATAATGTGGATTCAGTGTCTCTTAAATAGTTTAAAAGCAGACACTAATCCGACATTCCAATTCGTGAAATTAGCAAAGGGACCGTGGCAGCTTTATTTCGGCCTTGACCTTCGCTCAAGTCGTTTTAACTTTTCAAATAAGCCTTTTTTAATTGCTCGTGTTGACCCTGCATCAATTTACAGAGAGCTTGAAAATCGACTTTGCAAAATTAGTGAGCTGCGAAATGACACGCAAAGGGAATTCCTAAAATACATTCAGTTATTATAGGGGGGGATTTCTTATACCATTACTAATTTTTTGTAATTAAGAAAGGTATTACGAAAGCATTCATTTAAAGTTAAAGAGGAGATATAGATGTTTTAGTTTTATTAATATTTTTTTAATACCTTTAAAGTATGATGTAAATTTTATTGTAAATAAAGAGAAATATGCAATATATAAGTATAAATCAAGGAAGAGAATGCTGTTTCATTTAAGGAAAATATTTTAGATGGTGAATTCCAATACATGTCAGATGTCCTCTTTGGGACTCCTTTATTTTTACATAATTTGTAGTACAAGTCCGGAAAATATTTCATGACATCGAATGTATACGAGGGCGCAGGCATTATCCGGAAATTTCCAATATGTTTATCAATTACTTTCCAACAAAACGAAACCAATTTTAAAAATGTACCGCCGTAAAGTTGAAACATCAAACGGCAAAAGTATACGGAAACTTGCAACGGGATTTCGTTCCACCGAAAACGGAAATCTGTTCACGCGGGTGTAAAAATACCCCGAAGTATTTATAGAATTCAATATTCCTCCTCCGGAGATAATTTACGACTGGATCATTGAGAGCTTTTTTTTTTTCTAATGTCTTTCATGTTAAAACATCTCGCGTTTTTATTAACAAAATTTAATTTCGTTTGTAGCGGTCCCTCGGACGGGAATCATTTCAGACGGAACGGAGAATGTTTTATATTTGAATGCAAATAATGAATTCACGGAAAATGTTAATGGGAAAATAGAAAATAAGGAGAAAGAGAACGAATACATTACAAATTTCAACAGAATATTATTCTTAATTATTTTTTTAAGTGTGATATTATATTCCTTTCTGTTACACTTCATGCTTGCCACTTTTTAATTTTCAACTACATAATAATATTCCTTAATATAATAATTATAAATCCGTGTATATATAGATTGCAAATTGATGACAAATTTATTGAAAATTTAATTGAAAATTGACCAAAGAAGATGACGGTAGTATCATCCATTACCTCGTCTTTTTCGTTATTAAATTTTTCTTCGGAAGTTCCCATCACATTTTCGAAAAAAAAAGGGTTGGAACTGGTGATCCGAAACACCCAGTATATTAACTAATTCTCTGAAAATCTCTTTCGATTTCTCCCAACGTGGACGGTGGTAATATTCTTCATTCTGGTGTTTTTCTCTTATGTAATCTGCTTGACCTCTTCCTCGCTATTCTTCATAAGTAATGTTTTCTCTTCCACTTCGTTGCATTTTTTTCTTAATTTATTATTATCTTGCCTTTTCCCCTTTAATAATTTTAGTTTTTTGTTGTTAGTTTCTTTGGTTTTACTTTTCAGCTCGGTAAAGTTTTCTGTTCTTCGCAGTTTCTTTTATTATTCTCGTCAACGACATTTTCTCTTTGAATTTTGTTGTTCCCCAATTCATTTCTGAAAACTATGAAATTGAAAAACTTAGATATGTATAAAAGAAAGACCAAGAGAAAAGGGTATGATGGCACACAAAGACCTCAGAGGAAAGGGGAGTCCAAATAGGAGAGACAAATCAAACAACTGTGTGGATAAGATGTTGGAATATTTGAAAAGAATTTCAGGCTGGATAAATGAAAAACGAAAGAAGAAAGCTCAAGGAAAATGTGGTAGGAAAGAGTACTTAAAGACCAGAAAGAAAACAATTTTGAATTTCATTTTGAAATTTTTGCACTTTGTTCCTTTGGAAATTTTTTTAACTAATTCACGTAGCGTTACATATTTGGGTATTTTGTTTCTTCTTTCCTCTTGGATTAAATCTTTATATTAAAATAAAATTGCAATTGTAAATTTGCCTGTAAACACGGATTTTCTTTCACCTGCGTCCTAAAAATTCATGATTCTATAATACACTTTCACTGTGTATGTCATGTCAAGCAAGGCAAACGAACAAAACATTTTGAGACGTAGAAAGCAAGCAAACGAATCCAGTTTCAAACAATGCAACAACGAGCCACATTTCAACCGTGAACGGCGAATTCCGGTCGGATGCACAATTGGCCCTGTCAAAATACTTTTCGTTTTTATACGGAAAATTCAAATCAGATACGCCTGTCATGGATAGTTTCGAGCCGACGTTGTTAGCCAACGGAAACGTTCACAAAGTCACGAAAGCCACAAGCGTACTGCCGATATTTGTACGTTTGTGCAAATATATTAAGTCCGGAAATTTATTTGCTTTTTGTCCTTTAATACGAGAGTCCTTGCGAAGCGGAACACATTACGTCCATCCTCTTTATACACGCAAGTTATAACGTGATACTTTTTGATTCCAATCACAAATTTTTATTTAAAATTTTCTGTAATTGTCGCAATTAACTAACATAACAGTTGATCGAATTGAATACTATCTAAGGTTTTGTCTCCAAACTTCTCTTCATCGTTCCTGCGGCACCCGAACTGACATTCTCAGTCCTTTCCCTCGTCTTCCCCTCATTTCCTTGGACTCCTTTTCTGCTGTTCTTGCGTGTTAGACTCATTTCATTTGATTTTCTTCTTTTTTACTTTCTGTCTCTCCCCCTACGAAGAGTCTGCCTTGTTGATCTTGGTCTTCCCATTTATAACAAAGCTGTATGTATGGCTTCCAAATCATGTGTTTTTATGTGAAAGCCAACACAGGGGGCACGTTGGTTTTCAGTAGAAGAGTGAGCTACAGCCTTCAAAGCAAGTTCGAAGATCTCCCTTCACCAAAGAGGGCGATGGAACATGCTTGCCTAATTCTTTTAACCAAATTCAATTCTCTGGGGTTTACGTCTATAATCGATTCGAATTCATATCATTCATATTACAAAATCCTGCCATCTTGTTACATTCCAAAAATCTCGCACGAAATAAGTTGGCAACATTTGAGAATTTCGGCCAATTTAGAGATCATTGTGACAATTGTAACCATCCCAGCGCAGCGCAAGCTCGAAAGTATTGATTACGAAAATTGAGGCATTCTTATTCGTCAAAGCTGACTCTCGCTGCGATCTGTCCGCGCTATTTCATTCCATTTTGTTACACGGCGTTACTTCTCGCATAGTCGCGGTTGTGTTTGTATCGTGTCTGTGAATTATCGAGGTTTCTGCCGGGAAATATCAGGAAAATTTATACCGACTTTGTCGGAACTCCACCAGGCACACAGCCAACGCTGTGTGCCTGGTGGTGACTTCTTTTATCCTGTTCAAGCTTGGCTTTTCATTAAAATCAAAGCAATACGCGTTAACGGATGCCGCCGGCCAACAGGAGGCGTTACCGCACTTTTGCTGACTTCGCTCCAGTCGACGTTTGACAGGCACACCGCAAACTGACAAACAACTTTCAACCACCTTTGAACTTTCTGAACACTTTTCGAGGCCATGAGTTTGTATGATTTTAATTTTATTTTACTGCTTCGACGCGCGCATTTTATCAAAGAGCGAATTTCCTTTCGACGATTCCTACGTTTATTTAATAAAGTGTTTAAAGTTTGACGCGCTTTGTTGTGTTTTTTGCTGAATTGTTTTAGTCGAAATACACTTGACGACTATTGTCGTACATGTTAGGTTAATAATAATGAGTAAGATAAAATCTCCTTGTTGTTGCGAACAAAGGCGGTTTCGAACGCTGTCAAGGTTACTACGGATCAGCTGGGTAGCTTAGTTCACCCTGGCACCTTCCAATAACATCAAATTACGCACGCCATTTCTTCATTGTTGCTAGTAGAGTGGAAAGCTGGTGAAAGACTTGTTACCGATCAGAATAAGTAAACAGGATTATCTCATTTAGAGTTTTATGGTAGCAATCTCTTAGATTATTTCGCAGTTGGTGAAACGTATGCGATTAGGATTTTGCAAGTATCATTACGAGCATGTCTTTCCATGTATAGACGGCCTTATGGCTCGACTGCTACAATTACGGAAATAAAAATTGTTTCAGCAATAAAACTGCAATCGCATACCTTTTTGCATATTCTCATCCGCACGCTGTATCGGTAATCAGAGAGCTACCTGCTGTGCAATCCCGAGCACGTGCCATGTTTTCCATGCCATTTGGCGGGCGCATTACCATGCGAGGCGCGTCCTACTACATGGTATTTGAATATATCAATTAGGACCGCTCTGCGCCGCGCTAATTCACTTACGCGCTACACATGTCTTAACGAATCTGTGTAATGCATGTTCGTGTACCGCTAATGTTCGACGCGAAGGGACCGAATCCGCTAAACACGGAAGAGGGATGCGCCAAGAATCGAAAGCTCGGAGCTTTCCTTTAAATTTAAGTTCTTTCTCGCGGGAGTATCATGCGAACGTGATTAATTTTTAATTATTCATAGTGTAATAGGATTATTTCAGGAGGTTCCGGGATGAATTTTAGCCTCGGAATAATTAAACGTTCCCCAGAAAGTGAAACAAAAGTCTTCCAACTGATATCGCTAATAAACTGATAATCGCTTACTTCTTAAGAAAATATTTTTACTGCAACTTACCCTATCTTCTATGTCAGACATATCATAAGTAGATAGCATGCAAGCTTTCTAATAAATACTGTATTTTGTTTTAACCAAAACAATTTTTTTGCAACTAATGTGTCATCAAGAAAATACCTTCGTATGTACTAAGAACGTACACTTTTGGTTCAATTTGAAGTTCTTCCTCCACAAACTCCTTTTCTTTGTTTGCAACTGTATGTTGTTCTGATTCAAGGTCCTCAAGACTCACACACATTACCATTGCACGTGCAAACAGGGTGGTGCTTTTCTCATATTGCTATTCCTGTTCGAAAATTACTGAATGAAATATACCCAAACAGATCAACTGGAAGAAGAGGTCATCTCAAATGGTCTTCAGCTTGCTCAATCTTTTTTTGATATCTGAAAGGTAGGGGTTTATGCAAAGAAGCCTGATGATTTGAATAAGAGAAGCGAGTAGCAAATGTAATAAGTACCACAAAAGTTAGTGTAGATCATCACATATACATATAGCTAATCCCCTTGAAGTGGCTTCTGTGTGGCTTTTTTCGTCTGTCAGAAGTTTCCTACAGTCTTCCCATTACTTTAATTTAGTTCTTTATTATTCTGTTTTCTTCTCAGCAAGGCACGAATTCGGTTTTAAAATGAATAGGTAAGTGGTAAAAACAAAAAATAAGATTTGTTTATGGTGGCAGTAGCCGACAATTTATGAAGAATGAGGAAAAATGAGAAATAGAAGGAAAACTAAGAAAGAAAAAAAAGAAAGATAAATCAATGCAGCTACTACGAGTCGTCACCTCTTTCTTTTCCAAAGAGATTCCTCCATTTTTTCACTACTTTAATTCCTCCTGTAATTGCCCAATTTTCTTTCACTTCAGTTTGAGAACTATACCGTTTACTTGACTAATGTAAACTAGCCTTAAGTCACACTAGCAAGAAACTCAATAGCAAAATAGCAAAAAATAAGGAGACATCAAGAGAAGGAAGAAAAGGAAAGACCAAGCAAGCGAAACTTGTATGACTCAATGCAGAATGGTATTTTGACAGATTTTGTGAAATAACTGTGAAAACAAAATCGGACAATTTCATAAGCATAAGCATTTTTCACTATTCCTTTTCTTTTATTGTTCTTTCCATCGAATTCATCATGAACTAATCTCTTCCCACATTCTTTCCTGTCCATTCTGAGCTTCTTCTTTTCCAACAATCACTTCAGTACCCAATCTTTTCTAGCATGACCATATCATGATAATTGTTTTCTTTCTATTTCATCTAAAAAAATACTTTTCTCCTGCTCTCGAAATTCTTATTTCTTTTTTCTTTTTTCTTTTCTCGTCTCCTCGTCATCACAATATGTTAGTGGTGTTTGTACATCCTCGAACGTTTTTTTTTTATTCTTAACCCGGCGTTAGTCGCTATATGAGATTTTCTCTAACACTTTTACTAAAAGATATTTCTGTTTTCTACTCTCATACTCACCCTTCCATTACTGCGCGATGGTGAGACGTTTTGTGCAGTTGTGAAAAATTCCTTATTATAATTGTACATTCAGAGTGAGATTTTCTCTCATCGCGCGGCCATCCACGCTCATATTACTTTTTATCATAATCCTTTTGTGCTTGTTTTCTGGAAATGAGTTGTGGGCGAGAACTAGTGGAATTGGCTCTTCTAAAACTGCGCCAAGACAGAAATAGAGGTAAATGAAAAATATGCCAAACCTTTTGAAAGCTATATGACTTTACTTTCCAGAATTGCAGCAAGATAATGAACCATTACCTGATCAAAATGAAAGGCAGGATGATCCAGAAAGTGATACTAGAAGTGAACATAGTTCTCTCAATACCGAATCAGAACAATCCGACAATTCAATTTGTGATGTAATTGAAGAAGTTGATTTGTCTTTAAATGTCCCCTTGAAAGTTCCAATATTTCGTGAAAGAGACAACGTAACACAATGGTTGAAACATGCCTCTTCTAGAGTAGAGTAAGATGCGAGGAAAATATAGTCGTGAAAGAGATTGCTTAGACACATCCTTTGACGAAATAATGGCTCTTATAGGTCTATTTTATCTAATTGGGGTAAAGAAAAGTAGTCATGTAAATATTACAGAAATGTGGACCGACGATGGTATAGTCCCCGAGTGTTTTAGAGAAACAATGTCAATCAGGAGATTTTATACATTATTACGTGCGTTGAATTCGATGATATCTCTATCAGAAATGAACGAAAAGCAGTTGATAATTTAGCTCCAATAAGGAAGTAATTTGATGAATTTATTGACCATTGTAAATCAAATTGGTGAATATGTCACAATTGACGAAATGCTTGAAGGTTTCCGAGGGCGCTGCAATTTTCAACAATATATTGCTAATAAACCCGCTAAGTATGGTATCAAAATATACGCCTTAGTTGATGCCAGATCTTTCTGTACCTCAAATTTGGAAATATTTGCCGGAAAGCAGTCCGGACGAGACCATATAAATTGGATAACAGAGAAGCAAGTGTAGTGAATAGGATCATCGCTCCAATCCTCACTATTGTCACTATTGATAATTATTTTAGTTCAGTGCCTTTAGCTGCAGAACTTTTTAGAAACCACAGAACAAACGTTGTAGGCACATTACGAAAAAAATAAGAGACATTCCACCTGAACTACTAAAAGAAAGACCAGCTAAGAGCAGCATGTATGCTTTCTCAAAAGAAATTGTATTGGTTTCCTACGTTCCTAGAAAAGGTAAAAATGTGCTCTTGCTTTCGACAATGGATGACGATGACGCTACAGATCCTGAGACAAGAGAAAACACCGAATCCGAGATCATTACATTCTATAATAAGACTAAAGGGGCAGTGGATGTTGTCGAGAAAATGAAAGCTCTGTATTCGGTTGTGAAAATTAGTTGTCGCTGGCCTCTGACAGTGTTTCAGTGCTAAATATTGGTGGAATCAATAGTTATATTCTGCATAAAGCGAACAGTCATATCAAACAACGACGTTTATATACCTGAAGGAATTGGCCTTGTCCCTAATGAAGCCACATCTTATAAAATTTATCACTTACATTTCGCACCACAATAGCGAGAATAACTGAAGTGCCACTTGAAAATATGAACCAGCAACAAACAGAAAATATTTCATATTGCTTTTTGTGTCCACGCAGGAAAAACCGAAAAACCAAGAAAAGTTGCAATTGTTGTAATCGTCATATTTGCCCAGAACACAGCCCTAACACTTGTCCTAATTGTTTGGGTACTTCTGGAAATTCCCAAAAATAAAAATTTTGTGATAAATAGAAACATTTTTACATTAGTCGTATTTGTTCGTATTTTTCCTGTATAGTTTTTACAATTTTATAAATAGTTTTTCGTTTCAAAATTTCGTTTTGTTAAATTTTTCAGTGTGTGTTTATTTCACAATTTTAAACTAAATACAAAATATATTATGTGCAACCTATAAATATGTGTTTAAGCTTTGTTTATCAACCATAAAATATGTTTAATTTCAAAATGTGCGATGTAAGAAAAAATCTCACGCGCGACTAACGGCGGAACTTTAATCCTAGCGACTAACGCCGGATTAAGCATTCATTTTTGATTCTCTTTCTATCTCTTTGCAGTTCTTCGATCCATCTCTTGGTTGTTATTTGTTGCTTATTCCTCTCTGTTAGTCTAGAGTTTACATCTTAATTTTTCTTATTCATGTTTCCGTCCTTAACAAAAATTGGTACGTTTAGAAAAGCTAGGAACTCTGCGTCAAGTATCCCTCCCTCTTTTTTGAAGATACTGTAACGATTTTCCAGGTTCTATTAATTTTTATTTTAAAACAAAACACGAAATAGTTAATAAACTAATTTATTTACAAACTTATGTCTGATTTATTTTAACAATCTAGCGCGAACTTTTAATGCCGAACTGTCGATGCTGAATTCAATTCGAACTGTCCTCCACCCCCGGCCGCGTGCATTTATAAACCGGCTCTCTCTCTCCGAGAATGGCCTGGAACGCAGCGGGCTGTCTGGTCTAGTTTATTCTGCCGGCAGCACTTTCTCGACTGTCGCCTAAGGTGCGTCGACTAGACGGCTGTGACGCAAGAGACAGTCTGACGCCGGCTGGTGTCGGAGGATCATTACAATACCATGTGTTTCTACCAACCAAAAATAAGCCAAAAATCAGTTTTATCAACTTATTTTCATGTGGTCTATTTTTCATGAAGGCAAAAGTAATAGTGTCATTAATTTAGGGGATGATCGTGAAACTAGCAATAGTAAATTGTAAGAACTTTTAGAAAACAGATATACGGATAAAATTCATACGAAAACGTTCTGCGAACAAAATTTGATACTTCCACCAGACCTTGGAAGGTTAACTTCATCTATTTAATATTAAATTCATTGTAACGTGTCAACGTAGAAGTGACTGCTTCATTAAAGTGAGTAGCAACGCGACAAACAAACTTTAAATTAAATTTTCTATTCGAGGCACACAGTTACAATTCATTTCAGCCCGCGATTTATACAAAACGAAATTCATACGTTTATTAATTGGATTTATATTGTATGAAAAGTACGTTTCCGAAACCGATGGAAAACAATTTTAATGCCCCGGATTTTAACGCGGTTTTATAAATTCATTCATATGCTAAATTATTTCGGGCTACACTCGCAAAATGGTTTAATTTATACTATTATTGGTTCGTACTAATAATTTCGCATAATAAAAATTAATATATAGAATATTAATATAGATTTAATAATTTTATATTAAAATGAATCATTAAAGCATTATTTTCGAACATCATTGTAAAGGATAATGTATTTTGTGATATAGGGTGTTTTCATATTTTCTGACATAAAAAGCGTATTCCCGTAAACTTAAGCATTCCACAATTATAATTAAAATTAGCCAGATTTCATTTAGTTCAGGACTTTCGCCCCAAATGTTTAATACGTCTGTCATCTACTAACTACCGTCTATTGGCATTAGTTGCCGTTTTACTTCACATGCCAGAGCAAATCGAGGTAATCTGTCGTAACTTCCAATTTATTTAATGGACGATCGCTCGCAGAAGAACCCGCTGCGCCGTTTGAATTTAATTTGCCCCAATGCCGTGCTAATGAATTATCGGCTTCTCTTTATTTGCGACGAGTGTGTCTAACCGGCTGCATTTACGTATCGGTGTTAGTGATTACACAAGCACTAACACGTAGCTCGTTGACACAATTGATGTAGCACAAATGCCTCGACTAGTTAGCGCGTAACGATGATGAGTATGTGTCAATGAAATCGTCAAGTTCCCGATTAGTTGAATTCAGACCTACCGAATGAACGAAGTGTGTAAACTAATTTCTTGTTAAAGATTTTTTTTTATTTTGAGCTCTCGTACAAACGAATTTTTTTGCTTGTATAAAAATTGCAAAAGAAGCAAAAGAAATTCTTACAAGATTCGAATCGGCCCAGGAACACGTCTGCACCGTGTTGAACTTGGGGTATTAATGACACATCTTTGGTGTTGTTGCTTAAGTTTCGCATGTAAACACGTCAAGGGAACCGGATAAGTTAAGAGAGGGAGTGTTTTGCATTAAACCTAAATTCATCCCCGCTTGCTATTTCTTGGTCAGGCCAATATTTTCTTCACAAAGGCAAGTGATTTTGCGTTTCAGCCTATTTTTTTACTGGACCGTCGCGTTTTTCATGGTTACATTCAGAGTAAACCAATTTGATTTGTTTAATGTGCGTCACCCTGAATTATAGTGACCCCAAGAAAAAATAAACGCTGAACAAGTTTTCTAGCTGAATTAATAGAGGGCTCTATTTCCAGAGCTCAGTCTTCGCTTGTAGTCGAATAAGATGGGTGAGAACTACAAATGAGGTCTTACTGACCCCAGTCCATTGTTTTATGTTATTATTAACACTTTACTTTGGTTAATTTTTGAAGATTTCCTGATCGAAATTGTCAAAATTGCTTGGGGAAATGTCGGAGGCTCAGACTCTGAAGGTGACTCTCGTTTCGCATGACGATAGAGAGTCAGAGCAGAGTTTGGAAGAAAGCGAAAGCGAAGGAACTCATCAGGAACATGATACAACTATTTTGAATAGAAGCAAACCCATACTCCATGGAAAAAATGGCTATCGCTGGACAAGTTGCCGAAAGGCGAGGCCGACTGTCAAAGAACATTGTTTTACATCTCCCTGAT
This sequence comes from Dorcus hopei, assembly GCA_033060865.1. NCBI lineage: Eukaryota > Metazoa > Arthropoda > Insecta > Coleoptera > Lucanidae > Dorcus > Dorcus hopei. The sequence goes on along the minus strand of CM065426.1, from coordinate 44,245,609 downwards.
CTTAAAGAGTTACAAATGAAAATGAACCAGTACCAACACATTATGTTAGCAAGCTGGCAGAACCCATCACAGGAATCTCGTCATGGACGGGTTCTTAAGACGACTTAGTATTGCAGGTTTTGATCCCTTAGGGTATGCAGACGATTTAGTCGATTTAGTACAAGGGAAATTCAATAACATTGTTAGGGACCGTATGCAAGTTGCCCTGAATATTGTAAGAAGATGGGCTGAAGAGGAAAGTTTGAAAATCAGTCCTCAAAAAAAAAACACCATCGTGCCATTTACACGTAGGCGGAACCTAGAGGGCCTGGGACCTCTGCGCCTACATGCAAATGAGATAGTCATGTCGGGAGAAGTAAAGTATCTTCGATTCCAAACTTACTTGGAACCAACATCTAGACAAATCAGTTAGGCGAGCGCTGACTACTCTTGCAGTGACCAGACGAGGCTACGACAGAACGTGGGGCCTAAAACCAAGTATGGTGTATTGGTTGTACACCAGAACGGTTAGATCAACATGTATATATGCGGCTTGGGTTTGGTGGCCCAAGGTCAAGCAGAAGACCACCAAATTAAGACTGAGTAAGATACAAAGACTTATCCATCTAGGCGTAACGGGGCAATGTGCACAACGCCCACCGCTGCAGTGGAGATTATTCTAGACCTTCCTCCCCTACACATTGTGATAATGGGAGAGGCAAGACGTAGACTTCATAGATTGTAGAATTTACGTCTCCCATTGAAAACAGGTCATACTAGTATCATTGGCAGCTTAAGGAGTCCTTTACTTGATAGGAGAACGAACTATATACAGATTTAATCATCAAGGTAATATTCACGAACTGACTGAGCAACAGGATATTTCTCCTGGCAGTTTGATCTGGTATACGGAGGGCTCCAGAACCGCAACTGGTGCCGGGTCTGGAATTTACGGACAGAGACCAAAAGAGAGCTTATGCTTCCCTTTGGGCCAATTTGCTTCTGTTTTTCAAACATTAATATTCGTCATATTACAATGTGCGAGGGAAAACATGAGGAGAGCTTATACAAATAAGCGGATCGTCATCCTATCCGCCAGCGAGGCAGCTTTGAAGGTTTTATCAAGGTCAAAAATTTCATCCAAACTGGTGGGAATGCCTAAATGAAGTTAACAACCTGGCGGAACACAACTGCATTACGCTATCGTGGGTTCCAGGACATAGGGGCATTTACGGTAACGAACAGGCCGATGAACTAGCTAGGCAGGGTGCGGCTATGGCATATCCTGGCCCCGAACCAGCCCTAGGAATAAGTAAAAGCGCTATTCGGGGCTTTTTTATGAACTGGATTAGCGAAGAACAGAATAGATACTGGATAAACAGACCAGGACATGGACAAAGCAAAATCATCCTTAGAGGTCCTTGCAACAAGAGCTGCTGAACTGCTGGGTCTAAGCAGGTCGTAGCTCAAGATCACCACAGGGTTACTAACAGGACACCTGTGGAGGATCGGTAAATTTAATGGTGACTTAAATTGCAGGCTCTGCAATGGAGAACCAGAGAGAGCAACGCACATTCTGTGTAGCTGCGATGCGCTGGCAAATCGCAGACAGCGCATATTCGGATATCATGACCCCCGAAGAAATAATATATAATGCTGATATAATGACCCCCGAAGAAATCAGCACGCAACCAGTGAAAGACCTGTACCGACTGGTACAGGGGACTTGCCTCAATGGCTGATTGCGATAATAGTACCAGGGTGAGCACTATAATCCTAATGGCTGCGGTGCCTCCGGCACATTTCACGCGGACTGATCCTGGTGGGATAAAAACCATCATAGGAACCAATCGAAATATAACTAGCTTTCCTTTGTGCCGCTTTTACGTAAGATGTTAAAAGACCACAAGTTAACTATGATAGGAACCCTGAGGAAAATTAAGCCTGAAATTCCGCCTTCATTTCTAACAAACAAAGTTATAGAACGAAGTTATCTTTTCTCCTCCTTCTATGCATTTTGGTAATTCTTTAAATCAAAAAACAGATATACCACAAAATGAACATGACTACAAGAGTACTAAAAGAGGTATGGACACCTTTGATTCTGGATTAATGTGATGTCAATGCCAGTGTTATTTTTTTTATGAAAGTAAAAACGGATTTTCTGCACGAGTTGGCTTAATCTAAAAGTCTGCACAAATCCTTGTGGGTGGCCATAGAAGATATGCTAGGAATTCAGACTCAAGTAGGGAAAGCAGAGGCAGAGGTATTATAGAAACTTGTCAGATATGCTTCTTGTTCTAGAGAAAGGGACAGAAAAACAAAACTGCTTTGTCGCCTATGCAAGAGAGCGATTTGTGATTTATTTTGAACATTAATACCGATTGTGTTCATAATTTTAAGTCTGTGTGGGTGCAGGATTAACAGAAAATTAAACTATAAGAAGACCTTGTAGAAATAAACAAAATGAAATTAGTACAAGAAGTATAGTATATCTGATGAACCTAGCTACCTTTTTCTTTTCGTATCCTCTTTACCTTTTAAATGCAGGGTTCAGCCCTATATTTTACTTGTCTTGTTTCCAACTTTTTACTTTCTTACATTTGTAGTCCTGGTACACCTTAACTGTGTCGTTAAATTTGCACCCTAACATTACAGGAGAGTCCAAGCATACAAACCATCTTTCTCCCTTACCCTCTTTATCTTTTTGAATGCTGGGTATAGCTGCTTTTCCTTTCCGTACAATTTAACTGTTGTGGTCTTTATTATTTATTAATAATAATAATGTTACATTTTACAACGGATATTACTTAGTCGCCATATTGTACCGTTACCTACTCATGCGCATGCAATTACAGTACTTCCCCCCGCTAATGCCGGCAGTACACGCTCGCCGAGGCGACCCGAGTACGAGACATCCCGAGGCGAGATGCCCCGAGGTGCGAGACCCAAGAGCACCATGTACACTCTCGCGAATAAACCTCGGATCGGCTCTCGCCAACGTCTCGCGCGAGACATTTTCGAGCACTCCGAGTAGTGATGAAGATGGTCCCACAAACAGGGTTCCCCCTGATAAAATTCTAAAAATTCGAGAGTACAATCGTTTGTCCACTTCATTAAAAATAAACAACGAAATTAAACGCCGAAAAGAACCTCGCCACAACTTCCAACAATTCAAGAGACGAACATCTACTGGGAACGCAAATGTTTCCCGAGAGTACCGTGTACACTCTCGCGAGATCCCCCACTTAACGCTCTCGCTTCCTTTGACTCGTGCTGGAGACCGCTTCTAGACCGAGCGCTCCGAGGGCGAGGCGAGAGGGCCTTGGGTGGGACGAGAACATCGGGTACACTCTCGCGCTCGGTTGGTCTCGGGTCACCTCGGCGAGCGTGTACTACCGGCATAACGGTATTGCTATGAAGTTGCAAGTTGTGAAGTTAGTCACAACATTAACTCATCCTGTTCACCATTTTTTGCTATTTGTGCCACTATTTCCTGTTCATTCGTGTTTTTGACGATCTTCCGTTTTCTTTCGCTTCTAGCAGCAAGCAAATACCGAGATTTGCATGACCCTCAGAGAAGTCTCAACATAAACGAAAAACCATTATTACACAGTTAATTTTTGGTCTACATAGTCGTTTCGGTAATATTCTAATACTTATCTTTAGACACCTTGTTGGTCACCTCTGGAGTAATCATAATTTGGTATGACCACCTTTCTTTCTATTGATGGTATTCTCACGTATGTGTCTCACGATCTATATTGTTATCAATATCAACGAAAAAAAAATCATAATCTAAAAATTAGTTCAATAAACCAATTCCATTTGAGTTTTAGGTGCCCAAGAAATTTTCGTTCAGCTGCGCTTCGAAAGTCGGCGGCGGTAACACTTTCGCTAATTACATCAGCATGGTAAGTATATTAATAATTGAAACAGACTTAATATAAAGTGCGCGAATCGGAGGAAGGAAGGTGGTTTCACTAATGCAATTACCGAATTTCTGACAGTCATTCGTCCGGACGTCGAGCCGAAAATGTAAAAGTTTGACATGGCGCCGGCGTCGCGACGGAAGCGAACGGTTTTTGAACGCGTTCCTGATCCACGTCTTGTATTTCAGAACGCCCGGCAACGGTTTATCACGAGCGACGATCGTTAACTGCGTTTAGGTACCTGGAAGTGATTCATGGTGTTAGTTGCCTAAGAGTATCCTAATGCGATGATTTAAACTGAAACAGGGAGAAACTTTCAGTTATCTTCTGCATAAAAGCGCGCCGAACTTCGACGAATACTCACTCTGTATTTATGGCAGAAGTTAACAAATATTGCTAAATTTTTTGGTTAACGCAGGCTGAATTTACGGTTTTTTGTATTGGAATAAATGTCAATTCAGAGTCAGCAGACAACAACGATTTCACCCCCCAACCTATCCGAACAAACCTCAGCAATAAATATGAAAGGGGGAGATAAGAGCCCTGGATGTTTGATATTAAATTATCATTAATGAATTTGCTTACTGTCATTAATAACTCATATTTAAGGTACCCATTTAGAGATAAATACAGCTTTCCAATTAAAAATGTATTTCATTTAATGACATCGACACCAGCTCGTGGGTTAATTTGATATTTTAATTAAGTATATTTGTTGTAAACAAATAAATCATAATAGTCAGCCTATCTAGGACGATATGACTGGTTATGTCAGTCATATCGTTTGGTTGCTACGTAAGGGCAATTTTATATATCGATGTATGTGATACGTTACTTTAACGCTAAGTATCAATAATGACAGAAATGTAGAACACATCTTTGAATAAGTATTTTGACTTGTATCTTCTTTAGTATTCATTTCATCTAATTTCCACATCATATCAAAATTTTAATAATAGCAGCAGTATACATAATATGTCCTTTTCTTCCCTGCGTAGGTAACACTTTTTAATTATCAACTTGATGAATAATTAAAAGAGTTTCCCCAAAATTGTTTTACGTTAACGAAGCGAGCGAGCATCTTTATTTCTTTCGGCGATTGTTACGCATTTTAACAGCCTGCTTAAAACAATGTGGACGAAATAAATCAAAGTTTAATCGGGAAGGGATCTAAAGAGGCGAAAATGTAGAACACCGTTCGTTATCGCAGCCGGAGCTACTTAAAAGATTTTGCAAACTTAAATATTTGCACACGGCTTGTAGTAAGTACGGTTAAACAGCGGCGAGGAACAGATAACTGGGCGAATTTATTCTACACATTAGCTCTGCTCTTCTGCTACGTCAAAAGGGAGTGTTCATTTAAGTAACGAATTACGGGGCTGCCGGACAGGTTGATTTCAATCAACGCGGGAGAAAAACGAGCTAAAGTTTTGTTTACATGTTAAGTCACTCGGAAATGCTTTTTTTTCCTTGTCACATCCCAAATAATTCAGTATGCATACTTATCCATATTTAATATTGTCAGAAAAACACGTTTTCCTCGAACCACCAGGTTATTAAGTAAATGCATCAAATGGCCAAATCTTCTTCCTCATTTCCCCATTAAATAATGAAATTAACAATGACGTTCTCAATTATTTAGATAAATGAAAGAATATTGATTGCAGTTTACTAATTTTAGACATAATCAATCTTGATGATCATAAAGTTTGCCTTAATGCAGTTTCACTGTAAATGCTACCACCCACTTCTGAACAAATCATTTATTTATTTACTAAGCAACACAGGCAGATTTCACCTGCAGTTTAACGTGGAAAGGAGATGTTAATGTGATATATAATTATAAACTACCGTATTTCTAGGTAAAAAGTCGAAAATATATAATAAGAAATTATATGCCTTTTATAATGATGACTTTAGTACATATCAAATTTCATTATTTTCGAATTAAGTGACCGTGATATAATACTTCACCTTTAACTGCACTGTACTAAAGTATTATTTCCGGTTTCTGCTTTTCATTTGTTTCATTTATCTTTTCATGACGCATTATACTCAATAGTGTCACCAACTTTCCTTCTTTAAGACAACATGATACACGTGTTGCTTCATTTCTAAATACGTGAATACTTGAAGTCACTTTACGACCAGCAGTTTTGACGAGTTCTGTTGTCAGTTTTTTTTTACAGTAAATATTCTCCTAGAGAATAAGCAAAAGAAGTTATCAAAAGTTATATTCCTTCTAATAACTTCAATTTCTACCTCTAACTCCCTCTTTGACAGTACTTTCTCCTCCGGCTGCCATTCCTTTTTCATTTTCCAATCATATCTCAAATTGCCCAAAATTTTAGACAGTATCTGCCTGGTTTTAAAGCAGTCTTTCTCAAAGTGGGCGATAACGCCCCCTTGTGGGCGCTAGAGGCTTGCAGGGGGGCGGTGAAGGGCACAGAGAAAATTGGGGGAAACAAGATAATACTCATATATGGCAGGCTATAATTTAACTAAAGTTATTAAAGTAATGATTGCGATTGTGATTTTTAAGATGTGGTAAAGTTAAAAATTTTAGGGGGCGCTAGAAAATAATTGATTCTCAAAGTGGGCGGTAGGCGAAATTAGTTTGAGAACCTATGTTTTAAAGGAATGTACTGTCGAAATGGGCGGCGACCAGCTGTTCGTCTATCGTCAATAATTTACATTCTCTTAGCAAATGAAGTAGCTCAATGAGTAAATGTTGTAAGAAACCGGCATTTTGTACATAATTAAGTTTATTTCGCAGGTTAAACAAATATATAATATGTGGCATTATGCAAGCCTCTTGGGCCTATAGCCGTGTTGTTGCTTTTTTGGTCGACCCCTTTTCTTCTCTCCCTGTGCTACCTTCCACGATATTTCCTTTACTATTCTCGTTTTATCCATGCTTCGAGATGGCCTAGCCATTGTAAACGCCTAGATTCTATCATGTCTTTTATTGTGTCACTGTACAGTTCATAGATCTCCTGATTTGTTCTTCTCTCCCATCCTTCATCCGCTTTTTTCCCCCCGTAAATTCTGCGTAGTATCTTTCTTTCCCATACTTCTATCTTGTGTAGTATTCTCATAGAGCATTGTTGGTCGTATAACTGTTTGTGTTCCATGATAAATGTTTGCTTTTATAACTTGTGTGTAACTCTCCTGCAGATTTGTTAGCTTTGGCCAGTCTTAATTCTATTTCTACCTGTTCCTCGCATCTGTTGTTTGTGAACGAGCCTAGGTACATGTAGCTGGCTGTCTACTTGAAAGATATCTTCTCTATATCTTGCATTTCTACTTCCAAATTACCCAGTTGTTCTGCAGTTATGCCGTCATGATAATGAGATAAAATTACATCAAAAATGCCAAAAAACACTGTAATACCCTGTAAAATGTAATCAAAGAAATGCTTACGGTGCGTTAATGTACTGCACCGGATGTTTAGCCGGTAGGAAAGAGAAGACAAAAGCAACGAACTTGCTAAGAAAGAGGCGAGAGATTCGGTGCAAGTGCTAGTAGAGTACGGTTCAGGTTAGGGATCAAAATTTAAATTATATATTCAAGCATCTAGTTTCGATTGATACGTTAAGTGGAAGTTCTATAGTGTGGAAACAAAGCAGCTCATCAAACTCAGGTCGTATAAAATCTCGTTAAGCATTTCGCTGTTTCAACCCTCACCCCCTCTTCTCAACCGTTTGGCGCTAATGTACGAGCGTTGTTATTTACATTTCCTAACTTTAACATAGTAGTTTATAAGTTTACCGCTTTTTATTCATCGATAGCTGATCAACTCCCAAAAAGAACCCCCCCATCCTCCGAAGGGTACAAACTCTTCCTTTGCTCTTTGAGCTGGTGGCAGCGATACCAAAATTAAACGGATTACGTTAAATAATCCAAATTACTTAGACCGGTCACGTTATTCCCCTCAGTACCGCCCTGATCAACGGGCTGGGGTGTAACAACACAACATCTGCATATTGGATCTGAAGTGTGCGCGGAAATTGTTTTCAAAACAAAATCGATTTTTGCATGTTTAATTTCAAATAACAAACACATGGTCGGATTCTCGGGATTTTGCTAGCGGTAGATTTGGGTTCGGAGGCGCCGCGTCGTCCCGGCTCAAGTGACTTTAGACCACACAACCACCCGCCTAAACAAATCATTGTAACTTGTAGCTTGGTGCTTTCCAAATTTTAGGACATGTCAGATATAGGAAGAGATCAAATTATTTGCATGTGGAAGCATTCCGCGCTTGTCTGCTCTGTCTCCAAACTGGCGACATTCAAATGCACTATAGCTGTAAAGACATCATAAAACAAATCTACTTGACGTTTTAGACAGGGTTGCTTGGATTTTTGTATACATTTTGTCGCGTTAAAATTGCAGATACATGTTCCATGTGGGTAAAGATATCAAATTACATTGCGAGTTGGAGCATTCGCTTCAGTCTGTTTTCTCTCAAGCATGCACCAGATACTTTTAAAAACTGTCAGCTTGGGCACTTGTAAAATTTAAGTTAGGAGTGCTTCATTTGCGACAGACGACAGCGAGTGGTCCTGATAAGCTAATGGGGTGTCTTTTGATACATTCTGGGCATCTGGAATAGGCGTGAGTGGGAACTAAATGCAGCGACTATTATGATTGGTCGAAATGATTTCAAAATTTAGCTGCAAAGTCCGAGGGGTGTGTTTTAATTTTTTTCTTGAAAGGACGGTACGCGGAAAACGGCCAGAAACGTTTGAATGTCTTGAACGAACAGTCAGCTATTTTTAAAATCTGACTTAGGGTTTTTTTGTAGCGCTTGCAGTCATTTACTCATTTTCTAGACAAATCATTTATTTCGGTACGGTTAAAATACAGTGTGTTAAGAAGGGCAATTAAACCAAACACGTGCGCGCCGCGACGCGAGTGTTTTTAAATCAGAGTGAGCGGAGTGTTGTGCGCGAATTACGGAATAAGTGGCAAGGTAATTTACATTTATTTGTATTTCTTCATTGCACCTTCAGTGGCATCAAATGTGTGAGAATAATTTGATTTGCATTCATTAGTTACTAAAGAGTCAGTAAAGTTCATATTACCATTGCATTTAGATAACTTTAATCAAACTATTTTTATTTACATTTTCAGCGAGTATTAAAATAAACTATACTCTGTTTATTCAAGAGATGTAGTAAGAAACACTCCCACAGTAACCCGCGCGACTTAAATAACGAATTGGTATTGGTGATACTTATCCAATATTGAAGGTACAACTTGAAATTGTGTGTTACTTTGTAAAACCACCTTCTGCGCTATAAGATACTGCGCATAAAACGCCTTTTACTTGATTTTACTATATCTGTTGAATAAACAGAGCATAGTGGCATTCATTTTAGAAAAATTTGTTGGTCATTGTTTCTTTAATTATTAGACCAGTTCTGAGTTTTTAATCAACCAACAGCAATTAACTATTCCCTACATCTACCTGGAAATTCACTACAGTGTACTCTTGGAAATCCTTCTACCCTTGGGGATTTTCTCCGGCAAGTTGGAAACACGCTAACTGTTGTTTTCGATTTGTACAGGGAAGTCGCCGATCCAAATCACTAGTGTGAGGCAATTATATCTGCTGCTGAAACCGAGTGTGCCAGCACGATATAAACAAAGCAATCAAGGCCAATTAATTGCCGTTACAAATTTCGTGAAATTACGAGGCCGACCAATTTGAACTACATATTTATAGCGATTTCCTTAACAAAGTTTTCTCACCCCAGGTGTGTGAACTGAATGGTGGTCCTTGTAGAGAGATTTGCAGGTTAATTAGAAGCGATTCGCCAAGAGACTGAAATGGCCATAAACACCCATAGTGTAGTGTCGAGAAACAGTCAAATCTGGGTTCTTGCGCAATAATTTAGTTAGATAGGTTTAGTCGACGAAAAAACGACGAAGAGAGAGAGATCTGAAAAAACGTGCCAAGAGCCACTCTCTCAAGGCGATTGGAAGTAGCTGGAAGGGACCCTACCCATCGACCTTAATTAATTAGTTTAGCCAGTGTTAGGGTTATCTCACCACCTCCAAAAAAGGAGTCTCTGGGTACGATTTGAAGTGACAACCACTAGTACCAAGACTCGAGCTAAGTTGAAATTCAATTAATTGTTAATCTAATTAAGGAGCAGAACTCTCCAACAAATATCTGTGTAGACGTTAAACCACCAACGGTGTGAATCGAAAGAAAGTAGATCGCGCCGATATTCGAAAGTGAAATTTGTTAAGCGGGTTATACTGTACTTTCTGAGCATCGTAATTTTTGTTTCTTTGTATTTGATTTCAACGCAAGGTTTTTACGCTCATTATACCAGACCCCGCAGTGGCTGGTACAAGGAGTTTTTACCTTTTTTTTGCAATAAATAATTAATTAAATCTAATTTCGTGTTTTATTAATGTAATCCGCTCCTTTGTTCTTTCAATTGATTACATACGCACCAAGAAGAGCCGCGTTATCACGACGTAGATTCCTGTTCACAACGATCACGAGCCGTAATTAAAAGGATTATTATCTATAACGGATCCCCGCAAGGGCCATTCAACCGCAACACAATCCGTAGGTATTAACAGCTAGCGCCGGCCGGCAAGTAATCAGGTAGCGTAGTTAGGGACGCATGACCAGCTGTAGTAAGAAACATCTGGATGGCCTTTTCTCGGGAATCTAGGTAAACGGTCGGTAAGTTATTTAAATTGGCAATAAATTTAAGCTGTGTTTGTTTGGGCAGTTTTATTCGGTGTTTACTTGTAAGTAAAAGTAAACAAACAAGGGTTTTTAAAACGAGCGCGTTACAGATCATCAAACAGTCGATAAGGTGACTCATAAAAGAAGCGCGGCATTATCTAAAGTGGTTTATTTATTTGAAATTGAATGCAATTATAAACAAAACATGGTTAAGAGCGGATGATCTAGAGAATACCGCAATGATACATGGAATACGCCAATCGGAATTTCCGGTGTGAACCATTTAAAAAACGGCTCTTACCGCGTTTGAGGACACACATCACCCAGAGGTTGAATGTATAAGCACTGTCCGAAAGTGTAACTGGCATTCAAATGTCAAAATGAATTTATTTGCCAATTAGTTATGTTATTAGAAATTAACAACTGCTTTATTTGATGTGCAGAATGCCGTATCATCTCTTTATAAAATTATTTTGAATTTGTTTTTCATTGTTTTATGTGATATCATTTTTAATTTATTTTATATGATATAATTCAAATTTCGTATTTGTCTAAACCATTAATATTATATTCATTTAGTAAAAGTTTTTTATCTGAATTTGTAATTGTTTCTATCTGTTTTGAATATATATTTTCTTTTTGTTTTTAACAAGAATTCTTATAGTAGAAAGAAAATACAAAAGGAGAAGATGTATAATCTCGAAAATCCCGAAAAATATGTATGTATAGTGGCGGGGAAGGGCTAAAATCTCATTCCATATAAAAGGGGCATTTCTGGCTACTTAAAAGTTAAACCGGAAACTTACAAACAAAGAAATTGCTACTTCGGTCGTTTATGGTTTGATTAAAATTTTGGTAAAAGAGGAGGAGAAGTGTAAATAGCTTATTTTTTCTGTGTAAAGATTTTTGTAAAGTTTGAATAGATTTTCTCAGAAAACTATAAATTTTTGATGAAGCACCTATTAGCTAAATCGTTATACAGTATGCGCCAAAATATACAGTACTGAAATATATTATTTATTACTTATTACTAAAAACACATAACGCTGCTACATTCATATGTCAAACAGCAGACATGCGCATAACAGTGGCGCGCATTTCAGTACTGTATATTTTGGCGCATACTGATTTGAAACACTGCACAACTATTACAATCACCCGGTATGTAGGTGCAGACGCGTAAACGAACTCTAAGTATAAACAGCGACTGATTATTATTTATGAGAATTAATTTCGTACTTTACGGGCGGATATAAATTAAGAGACGAAAATAAATTTAATGGAAATTGGGCTTTCCAAGCCATTACGGTGCGAAAACAATCCGGGGACTTCGTAATTTATATTTTTATTAAGCAACGTAAAACGCGAACATATCCGACGTGTTGAAACCGCCGTCTGAGAAACCTATTGTCGGGGGGGCATTTGAATCGTAAAACAAACGTAAAACCAACCCTCGCCATTTTCATAACGAGAGAAATTGCAGCGGCTATGAAAATGCTCCGCTGATCGATACGACCACGTCGATGATTAACTTATAAATTACGGATTGTTGCTTTTAAATTACGAAATTGGCTGGAAAAAGATTGCGAGATGGGAAGATTGTAATAAAATGTGCTCGTTATCGGGAACTTCTGGTCTGGTGTGCTTAAAATTTTACGGTGTCGTAAATTTCATAATTTTTTCGCGCAAATTTAAATCATTAATTGAATAACTTTGTGTTCATAAAAATTCGAAAAGTATTAAGAACGAGCATTGTTTAATACCGCCAAGAGTTATCGGGAAATATTCTGGATTCATTATTTCAGTAAGGAATGCGGCAATATTGTTACGGTTATTTTAGAAACGGCTTCGCTTATCCAATAAATAAGTTGGATGGCAAAAGCACATTACAAATTTATTACGAAATTTAAGTTTAAAGCTTTTAGATACGTTCGAAACTATAACTCATCAATCTCCTTTCGTATTATAAATCGGGAGAGATATGTAAGGGTGAGTTGCACCGACATCGATTAAAAGTAATCTCAAATTAAAGCGAAGAAAGATCTTTTATAGTGTAATATCTTTTGTAAGATCCTTTATACTGTAATACTGGCCTAAGGTACATATTTAAGACAAGTTGATTCGCAAACAAATATGTTTGATCACCCTTTCTTATCATACAATGTCTTTGATGGACAAGACAAAGGAAGAAACATTTTATATTAAGCATAATAATGATAAAGACGCAGTAGAGTGGGTGCGTTATTTTTACGTCACACAAATCGGTGTACACATTGTATGTTCATAAATTATTAACATTTATACTCAGAATCATTCGATACGAACCTAAGCACTTAATTGTCCAGCATTAATCAAGACGTTGAATTGCACCTTCGTTTATTTTGTGCGCCCGTCTTTGCAATAAATTCCCGCGAATACATTCCTTTTGTTCATTAGCGAGTGGTGCCTTGAAGTTTTTTTTAAGCGCTCGCAGTTCGAGATAAAACACTTTGTGAATTTTCAGGTTAATTAAGTAACGTTCGGGGATTAAGCGGAAGTCGAAAAACAAAAAATAAACTTCCGCAAAGAATTTCAGAGCACATGCTGCATCTCAAATCCGAAATTAATATTTAATTAAGAAAAACGGCGAGCTTATTAAAGTCTTTGCTTGCATGTAGAGGAGTTAAAATTTTTTACGTCGTGTTTAACGCTGGCTTTACACCGGAGATAACATTGTTAGTAACAGTGCTAATAGCAGTGATTTTAACAAATCTTAAAAGTTGAACCAAGAAATGTTAGACACTTCTGTTATTATCAACATTGTTGACAACATTTGCAATTTACATGTGAAGAAATACCAATGCCAATCAAAAGAAAGTTATTGACATATTTGTTATTAGCATTTTTGTTATTGTTTTGGTGTATAGGCACTTTTAGGCAAATCGTATTGTAGGTTTACACTTCAAGCAACCGTTCTTGTTAACAAGGAGAAAGATGTCCCCAAATTACTTCTCCACCTTCTCCAATTGCAAATTCAGGCCACATTAACATAATCCGATTAAAGTTTTGCATACGCACATGTCTGCGCTGTCGTGCATGGTGAAACTGTGTTATGTCTTGCCCTTGGAGAATAACATAGTCATATCGATCCCCATAGATTACGAAGCAGCACCACCTCGAGAAACAATGAGTACCTGTTATACCGCGAAGAGAAACAGAAGCGAGCACGTACGTGACCTACGGTTGATCTTTATGTATGTATGTATATGTATTCGCCTGTAACACAAATTTTAATGAGATGCGTTTCTAGATCAACTCAGGTGAGAAAAACCGTTGAATATTGATGCGTCAAGAAACTTAGCATAATCGTATACACGCATGGATTACTTTAATATGGTTTACTTAATAACAAGTCATTGAAAGTGTACGTCATTAATAATAATTTACAGACTTTCAAACCCTGAATAGAAATTGTTACAGTAATCTGAGCCACAATTACAATTTTTTTTCGGGTGGTATGGGTGGTTTTGCTAAATGACTCAATTTTAGTAACACCCTGTGTATTACACTGCCCTGAAGCAATTTTACTCGGTGTAAAGAATAACTAGGCAGTGTTTGATGTAACCATAAGAATGCTTATATTACTTCTTGACAGCACAATTATATTTACCCCCAGTTTATGAAATAATCTTCGAAATAAAATGCAGCAAATAAATTTCACGTGTTTCGGCTTGGTAAATTGCATGCTGCTACTTTGAATAAATAACACCTGAGGAGTTTCTAATTTTCAAAAATGGTTTTCAAGTCGTCGCCAGTAAAAGAGTACAAAAGTAACATAATTTAAATAACAAAACTTGCTCGGTGCCAACGGTAGAGTGAGAAAAGGAAATAAAATCCGTAGGAACGTACAGAATAAAATTATGTAATAGTGACGGTCCCGGCGCGAACGAATCGCTGTTCTTTATGAAACTAGAATTCTATACGAAGCCAATTATTACGATATTTGAATCATAAAACAGGAATAAAACAAAGCCCTCCAATTTTTGGGACACAACGAATAATAAAAGCCGACGAACACTCGAATGCGAGTTCAGATATATATGTTTTATTTCCGCGTTCACAGAGTTTTATGCCGATTTTCATTCGATTGCGCCGTAAAAAAGGGAATCAAAAATGCTCTAAGGGAATATATATGGGGAGAGGTGAAAAACCAGAACAGGGGTTCGATATTCTTGTCCACTTGACAGATGGGTCCATTCTCTCGAATATATTTAGACGTAAAAACTTCCTTTCATATTCTTTGAAGAATCTTTAAAGCTTATAGGAACAAAAAAGACAATAGAAAGGCCCTCATCATATATAATTCAGACTTTTGTTTTGTCGCACATAAATATAAATGACACTTGAATATGACGAATAACATACGTTGGCTCTTCTTTGCTACAAACTTGTAGCTCGTTCGTTTTAATGCTTTGCTTTATTTCATGTTTTATTATTTAGAAATATTCATTCTTCTTTTATGCGCTTTCTATATTTCGCCTCTGTAATTTTACAACCTTGGGAAACGATCAACCTCAACCTGAATTATGCATACTGTAAAAAATCAACATGGTATTTTAATGACATTTTTATATGCAGACATTCATATGAATAAGAGACGAATACTCTTATAATAATATAACTGCTGCGTAGAGTTTTTTTAGCACAATGGTTAACGTGGTTAATTACCTAATAAAAATAAGTATCAAGTCACGCATCACTTAGATTTGGTCGTTAAGTGTTTTATGGCTTTCATCACCTTATATGCTACTCACCCACCGAACAGCAACGTGCAAATACGTCCTTACAAGATATTTAAAGTAGTTCACTGTTGCTTTGCCACGGCAATACAGTTAAGCTATATCTCATAGAATGACAATTCATTCTGTAAATACAGATATAAATGAATCTTTGATATCCAAATAGGGCTTCGACAAAATGGTGTGCCTTTATTAATAGAAAACATACATAATTTATGAATTAACTCTACATTAACATTTAAATTCATTTTTAAATAAAATTATGCTTAACAATAATTAATGATCATGCATTTTTTAAAACATGTGAAACCCGTACTGAACACACACGAGAGAGAAAAAAATCAATGCTATTTCCCAGAGTCACTTGTCCTTTATATTCGCCAATTATTAGATTTCCGTTCCGATTCGACATGTTGATAGATTGACAGCTATCGAAACTACCATTTATAATCCTGCGCTCCTATTAACGGAACAAAGGTAATTTGACACACATCGCGTTTGTTGCGCAGAAAAATATGAAATAAGAGCCATGAAAAATAGTTGAGGGAATTGCTCATGCTGCGTATCGAGTTTTACGTGTATTAATGCGTTTTATGCTAGATCGCTGTCGACGTGGTTATTTATACCGTTTCTGGTTCGGAGAAAAATATGCGCAGATCATAATCATAGGAGCGCGGTTTTAATGAACGCGTGGGTTTCTTATGAAGGCACGGTGCATTACACGTGGCTGTACGCAAAAATGATGCACGCAAAATTTCTGTGAACGGAAAATATAACTGAAAAGGATTAAATATTCACCGGTTTAACACAATTGCTATGCAAATAATAACGCCCACACTATACAATTCCTAGTAAAAATAAATTATTTATGAAACTTTTTTCATTTCCTTAAAAGTAATCTGACAATAATGTAATGATTAATTATTCAGATGATTAATTATTGATAAAGCAAATGAAATATGTGGATAGTATTATGTTAATTTTGGAACCTTTTAAACTTTAAATTATTTGGTTCATACAGGGTGTGTATAACCTGAATACAAGAAATTTGAAGAAGTGATTCTTAGCATGATTTTAAGTAAATAAGTTCCTATAAATATGTGGCCTAAAATGCCTAGTTTCGATATACAGGGTGTTAAAGTTCTTCATAGTTGTAGCATGTGATATTATTCAAAATAGTTCACGATTTTTCAACTAGTTCAGCAGTCAATACGGGAGTATAATTTCGAATACTTACTTTAATTGTTAAGATTTCTTACATAATTGAATCGATCAACACAGAAAGGGCATATGTCCATAGGATTCACTTTCTGCATTGACCAATTTAATTATTTATTCTTCATACGTACAACTTGAAGTTGTACCAAGCACCATTCAATTATTGTAAAAAATCAATGACATAAATTTTAAAAAAATCGTCTTTTATATCGAAACATGTGTTTTCTTCTTGCAGCTATATTCTTTACATCTTGTTGCTTCCTTGTTTTTATCATAAATTGGCATATGATCGACTAAATCAGTTCTAATTTCTTTCAGTGGGCGATTTTCTTTCCTTTTCATGTTTTTCTTCTCAGATCCTTCAAATGAGCACCTGGGTCTACCTCTTTTGGACGCATTTGTCGGTTTTCCCATTTTTACAAGAGCTTCAGCGATGGACATTTTGAATGCCAACAGATGTAAAAGATTTTTTTGAGGAACTCTTATTGCCTTGGCATCGGCTTGGTATTCTAGCCAACTGTTCACAACAGCTATATCAGAACCATAAAAAATCAATCGAAGAGTCCACTTGCGAGACCTGATAGCTACCCTATATAAAACTATGAGCTGATCTATTTTGTCAACACCTCCCATACTTCGATTATATCTTGCCACGATTTCGGGCCGCCTTATATGTATGTATTTTTTCTCTGCTTTGTCCCATCTTCTGGCATTATCTTCAGTTCCTCCACCCACAAAATTAGAAGCTAATGTAACTATGCGATTATCAACCCACTTTACAATAATTACTTTTCCATCACGACTAACGACTTCATCAAAAAATCCTCTTGGTTTCTTCATGACATCTTTATCTTTCAGTAAAGGAGGATTGTTGAATCTATTTATTCTCACCGCCCCAGCATGATGATTAGAGTTGCTTATTTTTCTGATAAATGTAAAACCACGCCTGCCCCAAGTCCGAATAACTTCCGATGATCTTTATTTATTTCTGTCGTTGAGCCTTGATATATCACAAAATCATAAGCAAGACCAGACCGTCCACATAGGACAAAAATTTTAACCCCCCACGGTTGAGGTTTTCCTTTTACATATTGTTTGATGTCCAAATGTCCACGAAATGGAACCGTCTGTTCATCAATACAAATTTCTTCCTCCATATTCAGTTGAACACAGCGTTCTCTAATTGAATCAAAAATTGACCTGACTTTATAAAGTCGGTCTTTATTGTCTTCTGGTATTTCCAAATTATTCACCAAATGCAGCGCTGTCCTCAATTGAAAAAATCTTATTCTTGTCATTGACTCAAAAAATATGTCAACATGAAGAATGCTACTCCAATACATATTTATTCGTGGAAACTTCAAACATGATGTAATGAAATATAGTCCAATAAGAGTTTTTGTTTCAGAAGAATTTGTTGACCTCCAAGATGTTACTCCTTTCTGAAGTGAGTAGATATTCGTTTTTTCTGCCATATTTTCAAAAAACTTCTGAAAAATAACGATTGAAATAGTCAATAGGAGTAGGTAGTTCAGTCAATGTTTGTTCCAAATGATGATTTCCAACCCAGTCTATTTCTGGTGGCGGAAAAGGTGTACGACTCCACTGAATATTCCTTTTCTTAGTATAATTCAAATAACTAATCGATTCTCCTTCATTTTCTTCAGTAGAATCAGGCACATAGTCTTCGAGATTCTCAACATCTGCTTTTCTCAAAGATTCTGCACCTGGACGTCATCATATAGATTTAGATTTTGAATACATATTTTGAATATCGTACAAATTTCTGTGTCTTACCAATTCTAAGTTATGATTTCAGTGGAGCTGCTTCATTAATTTCACTATCTCCAAGTCGTACTTATTGCGCTTCCGACTTGACAATGTCGCCGTGGTTCACTAAATACATGACCAGCTACATTAACATTCACTGACGTGTATGTATGACCGTTTCAATTCGACTTTTAAAAATTTTGACGGGTACTCCCCTCAGCGCCTCTTGTGAGTTTTTAAGTAATTGCAGTTGCCATTACGTTACTATCAATAGTTCTGTAGTATCTTTAATAGGAAGCGCTGAGGGGAGTACTCCATGGCATGCTTTTTCAGAACCGAATTTTAGGCGAATTGAAACGGCCATACATACACGTCAGTGAATGTTAATATAGCTGGCCATGGTCATTACGTTACTATGAGTAGTACTGTAGTATCTTTAATAGGGAGCGCTGAGGGGAGTACTCCATGGCATGCTTTCTCGGAACTGAATTTTAGGCGAATTGAAACAGCCATACATACACGTCAGTGAATGTTAATGGAGCTGGCCATGCTAAATAACGGATGTTTTTAAAAACTACTACTAGATGGTGGTATAAACTTAGAAACAACTTAAGCAAGTCCATCAGATTTGACATTTATATTCAAATTGATCGAAATATTAATAAATCCACAGTTTAACTTAAAATAATATCGTGTCTACTGTAATGGACACCAGACCTGAAGGGGTTAAAAGTAACTCAGGAATCACCTCTTTAATTTTCTTGCAATCATTGGTATGTACGGCCATACATACAAATATTACCCCCTACAATTCGCCATGGTCCGTAATTTACAAAGTGTCGAAAATATTCTAGAAGTATTGTACAATGTAGGATGGCAAAGCAAGATTTACGTTAGGTTAGGTTAAAGGATGTTTGCTTCTAAAATTTGAATAACGTTTTCTTTCGGAGAAAAATTGTCGTTTAAAAAAACACTTCAATGTCCACAGTCGCTTAACACAATAAGAACACAAAAATAAGTGTTACAGTTTTAAAATTTATTATAATTATTATTAGTTTTCCGAGTCACCTTGTATATTGTGGGAACCGAAAATACGTTACTGGTTTTCTTACATTTCACAAGATTGCAAAATATTACACAACTAGACATATACAATAACCTACGCATTACTGTCTTGTAAGCTTAACATGTAGATCGTTGTTTGTGAGTGCTTCGGCCATCTTATGCCTTGATCATGCTGCTCTATTTTGATCGAAGCTTAAACGGAAGATATTACTCCGAGATTTGATTAAGTGCATGCTAAGCAACAAAAGGCTTTTTTCTAGACCTTTCGAAGCCTGACTTCTGCAGACAATCAGGTAGGATTTATACAAGCAACTAAGTGCGCAGTTCATTCTTTCATCAGGCTTGTTGTTTCACCGGAAGAAATCCTTTTACCGGAGCTTCTATATTTGGGGCTACCTGGCAGTTTCATCGTTGAGCCGTGACAGAAAATTCTGGAACACCATTGCTGTTCATCTCCGGACAGACGAACCAGAGATCGATACCTCGTTACTTGGCTTTGGCTTCATCGCCGTTAGAGGGAGCTGGTTCTCTGGAACGTCGGATATTTTTCATTATTTTTATTATTACTTTTAATAATATTTTTGGCGTTGAATTAAATCAATAGATGTTGACACTGTGGAGTTAATTTAATTTAGATTTGTTACTCATTTTTCTTTTGTTAGGAATGAAAAGCGGATCCGTGCTTTGTTGTTCATTTTTACTCAACTTGGTGTTATCTATCGCACATTTAATTAAACTGGTGTGGATTTTTGTGTTGTTTACAAGATTATCTTTCTGGCAAAAATAATGACAAAAGTGTGCAATACAGGTGACTTATTTATTTTTAAATTCTGTCGTCTGTTTTGAGGTTACGTATGACCCCGATCTATCCGACTGAGATTAGCCGGCTGTTGTTGTAGACTCTTCAATTCGTTCTACGGTTCGTTATGAACCTGCACACTTTACTGACGAATAAAAACTGTTTTAAATCTAGCATCTGATTCTGGTTTTATAGAGGTTTCCTCTACTGTTGATGGTTTCGAGCCGATGAGGACGTCTCTAGTAAATTCGAGTCTGTTCTGTGCATCGAATTTTCGAGACCCCTTTGGAAGCCGCTAAATGACGTGACCAACCATAAACATGCCACTCCTCTTTGTTAATGACGCTATGAAATAACACTGTCTTGCAACTCATGCACTTATCCACTGCCCAAGTGGATACAGTGCCGGATTAAAAAATTTGCCGCCCTACGCTAAAATTACCTCCCCGAAATGAAAATACTGATTTACCTTGTCAAAATTGTCTCCGCCGTGATTTTTTGGATGCAAATTCATTAAGTATAGGTCCAAAATCAATATTCACTGTTAAGTCACTTTCTATCGCTAGAAATGCTAGTGAATTTAGCCTATCTTCTCTCATGGTAGACCGTAAATATGATTTTTTTAAATGAATGTTTGATTTTGCCGCCTCCAGAAATTTGCCGCTATACGCACATGCGTATTTTGCGTATAGGGTAATCCGGCACTGAGTGGATATTATAATGAGTTGTAACTCATTACAAGAGTTGGTGTTGGAAGAGAAACTTAGGCTGCATAGAAGATTTAAACCAGGATTAAATTTAAGCCTAAGTTACATTATGACACTAAAGCGCACTTGTAGTTACAAAGGCAAGTTCATTTTGACTACTAATTTTTGATAGTCAAAGTTAACTTGCTTTTGTACAAGTGAGCTATGAGCTAAGCCATGGCGTCTGTCACATTCTAATTTAGGCTTCAATTTAATCTTGGCTTAAATCTTTTATGCAATGCAACCTTAGAGTTTACGCGCACGTGTCTCATCAGGTACAACGTGCCAATTGAAGACATCCCAGTTCTAGACAGATCTTTATCGACTTAGATGAAAATGGATACTAATTGAATGGACCGCAAATAATAAGTATAATTATTATATTATTATAATAATTATATATTATTAAAAATAAAGCAGAGTAGGCAATGGTTTCTTGATCATAGATCCACATAAAAGTTGAGAAACAGAGCTTTTTGGATGAGATCTTCAGTGGTCGCTGAGGGATTTCATCGGACTTGGTATTTTGTAGGATAATTTCAAATTATCAACTTAGATGGCTCTTTGGTTAATGGAAATCAGATGTGGAGCAACCTACCTGGCTGCAAAATGTTGAGAGTGCAAATTAAGTTCTTCCCAATGACCGGCTAACTTACTGGGACAGGTCAAGATTATACGTAATCCCAAAACAGGAGATAGAATTTTACAAATAAAATAAATAAAAGTCACCAGTTGTGGCACGCTTGTCTTTATTGCTGTAAAAAGAAATATAAATTAAACCAAACAGGTTTAACTGTTTAAATAAATAGGCGATAACTATCAACAAATGTAGTACTATTGAATCACGAAGCACGGATCCGCTTTTCACTCACAAACGAAAATTAAAATAAATATACAGGGTGTTAATAAAAGAACTGTACACCGCTTGGCAGGTGATAGTAGAGGTCAAAACAAGAAAAAAATTCTAATAAACCCATATCCAATCCTCAATACAGGTGTCCACGTCATGTGTTCACTCTTCTAGAATTTTTATTTTTTATATAAAATTTGGGAGCGATAAATTAAATAAAAAGCTAAATTTTCCGACATACCACTGGCTACCGTAGGACTTCCGGTTTCGCCGGAAGTGATATCAACTTTCTTATTTTAAATGGAACGCCCGGTATATTTTTACATATTTGGAATCTACAGATCATTGTGAGTCCGAATATGTATCACTCGGCAATTTTCGTTTCCATGTCAACGAAAAAATTTTTTTTTTGTTTTTCAGTATACAAAGCTATGTATGGTGTATTTTCGTTCTAATGCGACCAACTAATTCGAGAAAGCATCTCCTTTGGTTGCACTTTGGTTTATTAATATTTTTACAGCATGTGAAATTTTCATTAGGTTAAAAAAATTTTTTTTTAACGGAACTTATTTAAAAGACACTGTTTATGCCAGAGAAATTAATACAGATGACGAACTTTGGCAGAAAGTTGTAAACGCTTGTCAGCAACTGAAAAATCAAGTTGCTTTCAATCAAGTGCGCGAGTCTCTTCGACGGCGACTGCAACTTTGTTTACAACAGCAAGGACGACAGTTCGAACATCTTCTGTGATAATTTTAGTGTGTTAAATTCGTTATTGATTGTTTGATTTTTTGTTAATTAAACCATACTTCAAATACCATTGAATATTGAACCTGGGTTTACTACAATCTTTTTTTGTTTTGTTCTCTGCTATCACGTGCTAAAATGTGTAAAGTTTTTATATTAACACTTGTATACCGTCGATGGCTTATTTTTTCAGTTAAGCTGCAACATGCCATCCCAAATTTCATTGCAAGAGTTGATAAAGAATTTAAAAAATAACCCTCTATTTGGTATCAGCGTATTAAAAAAATGTTTTATTAAACTATGTACTCTAAAAAACGCAAGAAGTTCCGTTAAAAAAAATAATTTAGGACCTAATGAAAATTTCACATGCCGTAAAAATGTTAATAAACCAAAGTGCAAAGTTGCTCTCTCAAATTACTTGGTCGCATTAGAACGAAAATACACCGTACATAGCTTTGCATACTGAAAAACAAAAAAAATTGTGTTCGTTGTCATGGAAACCAAAATTACCAAGTGATACATATTCGGACTCACAATGATCTGTAGATTTCAAATGTGTAAAAATATACGGGGCGTTCCATTTAAAATAAGAAAGTTGACATCACTTCCGGCGAAATCGGAAGTCCTGCGGTGGCCAGTGGTATGTCGGAAAATTCAGCTTTTTATTTAATTTATCGCTCCCGAATTTTATGTAAAAAATAAAAATTCTAGAAGAGTGAACACAGGGCGTGGACAGCCTGTATTGAGAATTGGATATGGGTTTATTAGAATTTTTTTCTTGTTTTGACCTCTACTATCACCTGCCAAACGGTGTACAGTTTTTTTATTAACACCCTGTATAAATCCAAGTTAATCTAACTCTGCGGAGTCGGCATCGCTTGTATTAATTCAACACAAACATATCATTAAAACTAATATAAAAGAATCCAACCTTCAGACTTCCAAAATGCGAGCGCATTAACTGATTTAAAGTCAAGGGGATCGCCCGAGTATTACCGTCTGGCGAGGTAAAACGTCAGCACGTCTCCAGGAAGTAGACCACCTCCTACGTCAACGATGCCAGCAAAAGGATAAGTATGAGTCAAAATTGTTCTCACCGATACCACAAGTGAAATCTACCCCAGCATTAAGGTAAACCAGCAAATAAAAGCTCCGGTTAAAAGCATCCCAGAACAAACTTCCGATAAAAAGAAAAGCATGATTTATTAGTAAAGATCAAGCAAGAAAAAATACTTGTCATACACGTGGAGTGCTTCTTAACAAATCGCGGAATAGATTTATAAATAACGTGAATAAATAACGTGCACGGTGTAGGTATAAGAGACAGAAAATTATTTTTTTAAGTCTTATGTTAATTCAAAAACTTAATAAACTACTTGCGTATTTTGGCGAAACATTTTCCAAATCATAATCGCATCATTTTAGACATGAAACTAATTCTATGGTAGAAAGTCGAAAGGGCATAAGTCACATTTTCTGTAAAACGGTGTTATGTACGTAAATGTATTCAGAAATGAAATTTGTGAATATTTCGTCCGTTTTGATCGCCCGAATTTGAAATACTATAGTGAATAACTATAGTTAAACCCTTACGTTGGGCGAAATATTCACAAATTTCATTTTTGAATACATTCAAGTTCATAACTCCGGTTTGCAGAAAATGTGACTTATCCGCTTTTAACTGCCTACAACGAAATTGTAGCAAGTAGTTATGCTGAGCGGTTCCTGATTACTTTCATTTGACCTATAGTCGGATAACCGATGTCTTCCGGAGCAACCACTTAAAAGGGGGCGGGATCCTGAATTCGTTGGCGATATGACGACAATGACCGGAAGGTCTTCAGGTGTCAACGATGGCCAGAAGCTGTTAAATAGGTACCTCAGGGTAAGAGGTGAATGACTTCTTTTGTAATATGTATAGATAAGTGCGCTTCCATACAAATACACTTAAGGGATGGGGTGGTCCTGAGTTCTTCGGTGATATGAAGACAAGCACACCCCTATTCAACAGCTTCTGGTCATTGTTGACACGAAGAAATCACCTGAAGACCTTTCAGGTCGTTGTCCTCACATCGCCGAACTACTCTGGTCGCTCTGGATGACATCGGTCATTCGCCTAGAGGTCAAATGAAGGTGATCTGTAACCGCCCCAGTGTAACTACTGTAGCAAATGATGGGTTTATTAAAACTTTAAATGAGTAAGTATACCAACTTTCCTTAATTTTCGAAAAGCCCCTGCATGGGGAAGGTCATAAATCTGATACCTTGAGATTTCTTTACGTTTCCGAGATTAATAAAAAGATGCGTGGAGGTATTTTTAACAACCGATGATGCTCTAGAAAGTTTTCTGAAGTTCTGAAGTCACGCTTTACAAGTACGGAATCGAATTTGTATTATCAAATTCATGGAACTTGAGCTCTGCTCATCAGTTATCGAAGTTACAACCGACAAATACTTCAGTATTATTTCTTTGTCAGCAGTGAATAAGAAAAAATCATCATGTCTGATGATGCAACGCCAGACGCGTTTAATTTATGACGCAGAGCTTTTGATGACGGTGAGTATTTTGAAAAAGAAACCATACATGTTAACATGATATTTACTAGACTGCAAGAGTTATCGTGTCGATTCATCAACTATTTAATCTACTTTTCCAAAAAAATTTTGAAAGACATTGAAATGTGAGTATTCGGATTGAGTACATATACAATGTGAGTACTGAATACGATTTTCTTCTTTGATGTTTTAACTAATCGATAACTAATCGTGTAGTGATAAGAAGGGCATTTAAATCTACATTGAATAGTTTAGCGGTTAGACAATCTTGTATGTTCAGTACCTCAAAGCTACATATTAATTTTCAGGTGGTGGATAAATGTTTGTTTTTCCTGTTGAATTAGAAATAAGTAAACATACACGGGGATGCGGTTAAAACAAAGCCCAGTCTATTTGTAGGTCATAACGTTGTACCTCAGGTGGCAGCTTCGGTGGCGTAATTCCTATTAAATGCGCTTGGCTTGCATTCTATTGAGCTAGGGCAAGGCAATGCAGCGATGCCGGAAAAGTAAGGAAATGATTTTTTTCTGCAAATTTACCTGCAACAACATGCAAAATTTTATGTAGCGGCCGAAAGTAACTGCGTTATCGTAATAATGCAGTGATGTGCTCGAAGAATTTCTACGGTAATTTTCCTTTGTTATTAAATTATCTGGCAACTTTTCCCTACCTACCGAACTTCATTTTATCTGCGTTTTCCAGTTGACTTGAGTTGTCGGCGGGTCGGGTACTGCCTCTCGGAAGCGACGCCGTTCTTTTGCCGGCGACGCCCAGGTGAATGAGCGCAGACGAGATCAACGCAGAATAATTGTCTTTCACTCTCTTCCAATTTCTATTATGGATTGCTATTCCGTTCATTATCTTATTCGACATCCATTACTCCCGGCTGCCTGCCTTAATGTGAAAAGTTATCGCAAATTAACGATTAGGGGCCACAGGAATGTATTATTACACGTTTCGATTGTGCAATGGGATTAAGAAGGCCCGCGCTGTTTTGCGAATTTGCATAAAATAACGCGGCGGACGCAAATTATTAAAGACTTCGTTACGATAATATGATTTCGTTCGTTAATTTTAATCGTATTAGGGACTGGAGAAAGAAAATTTCAGCAGATTTTAGTAATTAATGGGCTAATTCAATCACGAGATTATATCTCGTGCGTATATTGCTTACATCAGACAATAAAATATCATTATGATTAATATTGAAGCGTTCGCTAAAATTGTTTTCAAAGCAAGATCGATTGTTGCATGTTTCATTTCAAATAACGAACACGTGTTCGAAAACTGCATGCTGTAAAAATACAACTCGGGGTAATTAAGCGAGACGACCTGTCCTGTCTCAAGGGGCCGGCTTGCCACTCCAAAGAGCCCTTAGAAATTCGGTAATCGCAGGCGCCATGCAGGTGCATTATATTTGCACAGACGTCATAAAACAAATCTATTTCACGTTTTAGATCGGTTTTCTTAGATTTTGTATACAGTTTGTCGCGTTAAAATCACGGATACATGTACATTAGCGGAAAAGGCATATCGAATTACGCTCAAGCTTAAAGTGTTTTGTTTTTGTCTGTTTCTTTCCAAAGTTGACGTCATAATTCTGGGTCAGAAAGATGCGCTTGAAATGCAGTAGAGAAAACAAATCGCAGATGGTGAAGTACAGACGCGTTCCGTATGACAGTTTCGAGCACGTAATTTATAGGTGTTTATGAGAAAATGCATTCAGGACGGGTTAGAATTCAAATCAACGGTTACCATTGATCGATGGGTTTTTAAAACTCTATCTGACAAGTCCGAAGGGATGTTGTTAATTTTTACTTGCGATATAGGAACGCGAAAAAACAGGCAGATAGCATTGACGCTTTACCAAGTAAGGTTCTGTTCAATTCTAATTTGGCTTAGCAGCTTTTCCTTAAGCGCTTGTAGTCTTTATTCATTTATAGTTAAATAATTTATTTCGGTACGGTTTAAATACAGTGTGTTAAGAAGGGCAATTAAAAACAAATACGTGTGCGACGCGACGCGAGTGTTTTAAGTAGAGTGAGCAGTGCGGGTGTGGCACGGATTATACGGCTTTAGGTAATTGACATTTATTTGTATTCTTCAGCGCACCTTTGGTGGTAACAATGGTGTAGGGATAATTTGATTTGCATTAATTAGTGACTAAAGAGTCAGTAAAGTTCATATTAACATTGCATTTAGATAACTTTAATCAAACTATTTTTATTTACATTTTCAGCGAGTATTAAAAAACTCACTGGTGACATTCATCTTAGAAAAATTTATTGGTCATTGTTTCATTAATTATTAGGCCACTTCTGTAATTTAATCAACCAACAGCACTTAACAATTCCCCACATCTACCTGGGAACTCAATACAGTGTGCTCTTAGAAATAATTCCACCCTTGGGGATTTTCTCCGGCAAGTTGGAAACACACAAACGGTTGTTTTCGATTTGTGCGGGAAATCGCCGATCCAAATCACTGGCTTGAGGCATGTTATATCTGCCGCCGAAAATCACGTGTGCCAGCACAATTTAACTCAAAAATCAAGACAATTAAATTGTCTCTACGAATTTCGTGAAATCACGAGACCAAACAATTTGAACTACCTATTCATAGCCATCTTCTTAACAAAGTTCTTTCACACCCTGTATGTGTGTGTGAGGCAAAACTGTGGTCTTTGCCGAGAGATTTGCCGGTTAATTCGAAGCGATTGCCTAGAGACTGCAAGGCCAAAATCACCCATAGTGGAGTGCCAAAAAACTGTCAAAACTGATTTCTTACGCTATAAATTAATTAGATAGGTTAGACAGCGAAAGAGCGACCAATAGATGAACCTGAAAACCAGGCAAGCGGGTACAGAGTACCATCCTCGAAGCAAGGCGAAAGTAATCGAGAAGCTCCTACTATTTCGACCTTAATTAATGCTCTGGTGGTAGGAGTAGCAATAGTATCGGCTCATTACACTCCACCTTAAATCAGGTTAGCTAG
Organism: Dorcus hopei; assembly: GCA_033060865.1. NCBI lineage: Eukaryota > Metazoa > Arthropoda > Insecta > Coleoptera > Lucanidae > Dorcus > Dorcus hopei. Next base: position 44,217,460 of record CM065426.1, on the reverse strand, counting down.
AGATAGGTATCCAACACCTCCCACGGGAGTCCCTGAAAAACAGGTGATTGCTACTGATTTACTTGCAAATTGATCGCTGAAGGCGGCATTTTATATCACATACTTCTCCAAAACATCTGATTAATTCATTAATTAACTCCATTAGTTAAGTACACTTTGGTCCCACTGTGACACCTTGTGCGTTGGTTTAATAAACAGAACAAGTCTTTGAGTACGACCAGAAGTGACGAGCACTGGTACCAAGACTTGAGCTGAAATTCGATTGATTGTAAATCTGATTGAGGAGCAGTGCTCTCCAACAAATATCTGTGTAGACGTTAGACCACCAACGGTGTGAATCGAAAGAAAGTAGATCGCGCCGATGTTCGAAAGTGAAATCTGTTAAGCGAGTTGTACTGTACTTTCTAAAAATCGTAATTTTTGTTTAGTTGTATTGACTTCAAACGCAAGGGCTTTCCGCTCACGATATCAGATCCCATAGAGGCTGATATCAGGAGTTTTTCCCACATTTTTTTTTTTTTCAATAAATAATTAAATCTAATTTCGTGTTTTATTAATGGAATTAGCGCCTTGTTATTTCAAGAGTTTTCACCGTCTGCACCAAGAGAACGGGTTATCACGACGTAGTTTCCTATTCACAACGATCACGAGCCATAATCAGAAGTGTTATTAATTAGAGTGGATCCCCGCAAAGGCCATTCAACCGTAACCCAATTCGTAGATATTAACAGCTAGCGCCGGCCGGCAAGTAAATCACAGTAAGCAGGTAGCGTAGTTAAGGATGCATGCACAGCTGTAATAGAACATCTGGATGGTCTTTTTCTCGGGAATCTAGGTAAACGGTCTGGACAGTCATTTCCTTAGCAATAAATTTTAAGTTGTATTTGTTTATACATTTTTATTGCTTATTTACTTGTACGTAACAGTCAACAAACAGGGTTTTAGTGTGCGCGTTACAATATTTTTATTTTCTTTATATAATTCTTGTTCTTCTATTTGATTTTTGATTGATTACATGTTGCTGATTTTGCTCTAAAATGTTGTTATTAATTTTCACATGAAACAATAAATGCAGACACTGAAGCACTTCGTCAGAAAGATTCAGACTCACTTTTAAAATAATGGATTGGTTTTAATTTACTTAGTTCTGAGAATATTAGTGAGAAACATAGAAAATAAGGCAATGCAATGTTTCGCATTTTGAGCATGTAAATACGCAAATTCCTTCTGCGTAAAATTTCATCCGGAGACGAGAAGTCATCCGAAGAGAGAGGCGCTTGAGAGAAGCGCCGGCGTTTGTTTTGTATACAGTCGATTGCCATCAAAGTAAAAGTTAGTGAGAATAACGTCCCGCTTAATTGTATAAGACGCGTCTCGCAGTTAAGCACGTTTTGCTTGACGAACGAACGCTCCTTCGGAAAGTAGGGAAACTTTTTTTAACTTAATTATAAACTTAAATATTGCACGTGACAGATTCGAAATTACGCAAACAACAAACTTAATTTGCAGAAGGCGATTGACACAGCCGGGAAAATTAATGATGCATCGTTCCCGGTTTAAGCTTTCCCGGCTTCATCCGCTTCGTCGCACAATGGCAAGACAACGAAAGTACTTTTTGTCGGCGTCGCGGATAGGCGTTGCTATTCTATTACATCTATCAATTTTCCCGCACAATGGAAATGCCGTAGGGACAGTTTCAGTCAGGCGCTGGCCTCTATTTAATCGAACTCATGCAAATACTTTGCTACAATTTCTGGAACAAAATTATCCTTTAGTGAATTTCCTTTTTTAGATACCAGAAATTGAACTTTTTATAATCTAATCCCTTTATACAAATTACATTAAAATAAAACTCAAAAGAACTCTTTCATTACAAGGGAAATTACAAAACTAGATAAAATAGGTACGTAGTTAATCCTTACTTATCAGACTGTGTATGAAGATTTACTAAAAGGACATACATATGTGATACGGTACAAAATATCATGGGGGGGGAGCATCTATCCATTATGTTGATTCTCTTAAATAAATATATTCGAAAAGAATTCTCCTTTTGCACGTCATTTGGCATATTTTCGCAGAATTAATCAGTCAATCTTCTCCAAACTTTTTTGTTTGAAAAACTACTGTCGCAATCATTATAAAAAGTAGTTTTATTGTGATGTATTACCTTTATAAATAGGTATTTGTGCTCGTGTTGTTAAACAAAGAAGTGCATTTCTTGCTCTACAAGCTGAAAGTAAAGACTCGAGCGGGTGTTGCAACTTTAATGCTCTCTAAATTAAAAGACGAGCAATTGGGAAACATTATTGTGCAAGAAAGCACCACGGCTGCCAACATTAGCTTAGCGGTAATTGTTTGCAAGCATACATTCTCTATATTTAGTTTTATACTGGACGTTACAAATCCTAACAGCCAGACACTTAGGAACAGTATACTCAAATAAGCTATGCTTATAGCAAGTGATTTCTTTTTAATTTCTGCTCCTTTATTTACATAATGATTCTCCTCAACAAATGTTACTTAAGATGTACATTAAACTTAGATTAAATGAGAAGAAAAAAAAGAAGTAACTTAGCACGACGAATTAAAAAAATATAGAATTCACATAGTAAAGTTTTCTCTAGTCTCTCTTTTTTATTTAAATTATTTTGCTTTATTTAAATGTGTACCAAATTACACACAAACCTCAAAGTGACACCTCGTGTTTGCATGACAAAGTTGTCACTCCCATCCCTTTTTTTTATTTACTTTTTTTTTAATCTGGTTTTTGCCCAACGGGGTCCTAAGTCAAAGACTTGTCAGGACCTCAGGAGCGGGAGTGTATTAGAGTGTGTGTAAAGTGTTCCATGGCTTTGTTACTTCCAACCTTCTCGCCGTTTAAGGGGAAGCAGTGACGAATTTTATCCCCAACACTGAAGGGTGCCTAAAGTCGATACCGACCACCCCCGAGAAAAATCCCGAGTGCGGTTCGAACCGACGACCATGCGATTGCAAGGCCGGTTCTCTTATTCAGGCGTTCAGGCGTTCCTTGTTTTTCATAATTTGATAATCGTTCCTTTAAGTAGGTAAAGTCACGCGTTTGCACAGCAGTGTGACCTTTCCTTTTTTTAATTTAATATATTTTTATTTAATGGTGAGAGTACATTTATTTTTTAAATAAGCAAGACCTATTAAGAGTTATAAAAAGAAGATCTTATCAAAAAATAAAGAGAAGTTCAAGTGATAGAAATTCTAAATCTTTGACTCCAAACAAAACTCAATAACATAATAACCGACATCAATTATCTTTTACTAAAGTTCTCACTCTTTTTACCCAAAATTTTTACAAATCACAAGAAACTCAATTGGCAATTCCTTTACTTTAGCGCGTCTGGAATTAATCTGAAGTTAGCCAGAAACCGCCCTCAGTGTCCTTCACACATGGTCTGAATTTTGGCCCTTACTTACCTAACCATTACTTTGTAACTGCGCGATTGTTGAAATTTCCTCCTGTTCTTCTCTCTCTCGTACTTTTAAAAATTAATTAATTAATTCTACTTTGAAATTCAATAAAACGATGAAATGTTGTTTTAGTCAACAACTAAAGATTTACAAAGAAAGACTTCAACAATCAAGGATGCAATAAAAATAATATCAAATAAAATGTTATAGGCAATAATGTAAAATAATTAATTAAAAGTAATTACTATTAGTATAAACAGAAAATGATATCAAATAGAAAGATATTGAACAAAGTAGGATATAATATAAATGACATGAACTCGATAATTATAATTACCATTAGTTTAATAAAAAGAAATTAATTTGATGAAAGAAGGACGGAATTCTACGAGGCAGAGTCAAATGAAAACTTTAAAAATGCCCTAAAAATGCACCGAACGGAACTTTGTCTTACAAATTGGCAGAAAAGTTATTTTTGAGTTGTAGAATGCCGTAATAATGATAATCCCCCCTATTCTGTAACTCAAATCGAATCGAAATCAGTGAATTTGACAGATCGGATCGTAATGTTGTTTAATTAGTATGCCGTAATTCTGCTCGATTTCTATATTAAAATGTTTTACAGAATGTTAAATAGCTGATGTGTTCTACCTTCTTTACAGAATATCACAGACCATACCCAAAAAATATAATAGAGACTGAATATTTTGATTTGAAAACATTCCGATTCCTGTCATACATTTGGATTCGATCCGAAAAATGTTACAGAATAGGCCTGATTATCGTAGGAACGATTGAAAGTGTTGACACAATGACAGTTTAAAAATGGCAACTCCTCTAAAGCACTGCACTAAGGAGGAACAGTGTTCTGATATTCGTTTCTTGCACAGTCAAGGAGTGAAACCCATTGATATTCATCGTAGATTGAAGCTGTAATATGGAAATTCATGCTTGTCACTCCAGCAAGTGTATGAATGAAGCAACAAATTCAAAAACGGGGTGATTTTCACACAGCTCTCGGCACGAAAGGTGCCTAATGGGGTTACTGTTACTAGTGCCACATTCTAAGACCTCCTGGAGAACCGCCTGAAGCCTGCCATCAGAAGGCGAGGATCTCTGAGTAATGGTATTTTTTGCAACACGACAACGCGCAGTCACATATTGCCCGTGCAACGGGCGGCGGCGATCAACCAAGATTTGAAGTTTAGGTATCTACCACATCTTCCTTATTTCCTTGACCTCGTCCCAAGCGATTATCATGTCTTTGGTCCACTTCAAGAGGCATTAGGTGGGAAAAAATTTCAGAATAATGATAAAGTGATTGAGGCGATGCATAAGCGGCTGTGCACACGACCAAAAGAATTTTTTTCTTCGGGTATTCAAGCACTTCCAAAACGGAGGAAGAGGTGCATAGAACGAATGAGGACTACGTCGAAAAATGACATACTTTGTTACAGTCAAATTTAATCCCAGAGAATTTGCGACGCATTTTATAGCGAGCTGGCAACGTCTCCTGGATGTATATGTTGTCTGAACATCTGCTATTGGTTACCGCTTATGACGCAATGATATTTTGGCGTCCTTCCGCTTTACGTTAGCGCTTTGTTCAGTCCTCATTAGACTCTCTTGGTGTGTAGTTGCGTGACTTTATGATAACGAAATTCTTGCTCTGAAAGTGAGGAGAATTTAAACAACGGCCTTGCCAGAATAGAATTTACACCACCGAGCGAGATTTGGGTATTTTCAGCCCCATTCCAAGCTTGGAATTCCCACAAATCTCAGGTAAAATATTGAGCAAGTTGTCTAACGCCATTTTGGGACGCTAACGGCTTTCATTTCTCTTCAGGCTTCCAGTACAGGCTTCCAGTTCAGGCTTCTAGTTCGACTTCGATTTTCAGTTATCAGTTTACGGACAAGTTGAAGTACTATTTCGATTTATCGTATCGAGCCAATTCGTCTCCCCTGCGAAGAAACCAATTCAGGCGTTCCTGCGACATACCTTGCGAATCCGCTTTGAACCGGATCACCGGTGTCAGAAGCAACCCACAGGTGGCGTCGTGAGTGCCAACTTCACTCCGCGGCTCGACTGACAGCAAGGTTTGAAGTCTAACTTTATTTTTCTTTCGTGAACGGTTATTGCATGCCTTATCGGAGAGCGAATTTCGGCTAAATGCAGTGTTGCAGGTACAGATTTAAATGATAGAAAGTAAACTTTGTTAACTGTAGATTTAGTGGGAACTTGCAATTTGATTAAATTTTGTTTTGAACAAGCACAGGCTTAACCTCGTGCAAGGTGTATCCTCTATTTGTTCAACGATTTTATATTCAATAAAGTTTAAATTTGTTAACTTTAGATTTGATTTTGATTTCTACATTCATGTACCAGTGAGTAAAGTGTAGCCTCTATTTTTTTTACTTCTTGCCCAATCCAATAATTTCAGGGATACTGACGGGGTTGTTCGTCTATCGGCTGAGGTCTTCCGTCCTGGCGCCTTTAAGAATTTAACATCGTACTGACCCACTCCCTTCTCACTGTTGCTAGCCGAGGGATAGCTGATAGTTAATACAGCGCAGAATTTGTCACCTAATCAAGGTAAGGTTGAGACTGTCAATTTAAAGTAAATTTGGTGACAACTTGTTTTTGACACTGCTTTAATAAATTTTGTTTAGCAACGTTTTTATTTTTCATTTGACTCTGCCTCGTATATTCGAAAATGCTTTTTGTTAATTACGGAATTAAAGAAAAATCTTTATTTTTAGGCTTGCCAACGTCGAGTCTATTACTCTTCCCGTAATCCAAAAATGAAGGGGCACTTGAATTAAAAAAAAATACGTTATCGGCTTCACTTACGATTAACTATAAATTGATTAAAACAACTGAAAAAGACCTACGGAAAGAATTTTTATTCCTTTCAGCCGAAAACCGAAAACAAACTTTTAGGGATGGATTAATTGATTTTTCACGGAAAACAAACCGGACTTTAAAAAGAAAAATCAGCGACAAGAGCAACGCTCAGAGTCAAGCTGAAAAAGACTTTACCGGGAACGGAATTGCCGTTTTTCCTCCCTGCGGAGGCTTTTAAGACTTTCCGTATCCATTTTGGGAGATATGGTTAGCGTCACGTCAGCCAGTTAAATTCGAAATTCTGTCCCACGTGAAGCTTTTCAATCGAAAAGTAGCTTCCGCGAGACGGCAGATAGGTGTTGTTTTTATTAGAAGTATTTTTTTTTCGTGTAACACAAGCAAGCTAAGCTGCTATCTTCTCCATTTGATGATTCTGCAAGAAAAGCACTGAATTGTTGATTCATCGGTTACTGCCGGCGGCGTCAGTGGAGATAAGAGCGAAACTTTTTTTCCGCGTAACTCTATATTCGACACATTTCTAAATCACGTCGGATTTTTTATCCCTGCAACCTGAGATTTCCGTTTCGTTTTGAATTTAACATTTTCTAAGTTAAATGCCTGAACGGTCCAGTGGTAAGAGGACCGGCCTTACAATCGCATGGTCTTCGGTTCGAACCGCACTCGGGATTTTTCTCGGGGGTGGTCGGTATCGACTTCAGGTACCCTTTAGTGTTGCGGATAAAATTCGACACTGCTTCCCCTTAAACGGCGAGAATGTTGGAAGTAACAAAGCCATGGAACACTTTACACACACTGAAATACATTCCCGGTCCTGACGTCTACTTTTAGAAAAAATACCAAACAAGAATAAAAATTAAGTTCCCATGAAAAGAATTGGACAACAAAGGAGACTGTAACTTATTTTTTTTTTATCTGTGGTGATTGCCCAACGGGGTCCTAAGTCAAAGACTTGTCAGGAGCGGGAGTGTGGTTTAAGTGTGTGTAAAGTGTTCCATGGCTTTGTTACTTCCAACCTTCTCGCCGTTTAAGGGGAAGTAGTGTCGAATTTTATCCCCAACACTAAAGGGTACCTGAAATCGATACCGACCACCCCCGAGAAAAATCCCGAGTGCGGTTCGAACCGACGACCATACGATTGCAAGGCCGGTCCTCTTACCACTGGACCGTTCAGGCGTTATCATTTGAAAGGTGATATTTTCGACCTATTAGCCACTTGATTTCCTTTGCTTTAAGTTTTATTTTCTTTAGTGTTCTTTTCAATTTGACAATTTGACTACTTGTTACAGTGTAATTTTCATTAGACGCAATATGTCCCTAATGCGGCCGCTGATTTTACTTTCCGCCATGGAGGTGCCTTTGACCATGTCGATCAATGGTATTGATTTTTTTGCGTTTGGTCAATTTGGATCATGTGATCCCCTTCGGACCGTGTCTCCTGGTCGCGCGCAGAATCGCGCTGGTATTTTGCTAAACGCGTAAGAGTGCGCATCGTTTTATTGTGAGCTGTGAGCTATTTTGTTACTTCATCAAACTAGAAAGTTTGGATGAACTTCGAACGGAAAATATTAATCCGTGCTCCGAAATAGGCACTCTACGCGAACCGAAGCATTTTCTCTTGCTTTTCGAAGACTGACTACTGCTAAATCGGGAAATTTCTGCAGGCGAAATATGTGTGCAGTTCTATTCGTAACGTTGTTTTCGCTCTTTTGTTATTTAGGCTCTGTCGTTAAGGTACTTTGATTCCTTCTGTGAGAAGTCACGGACCGTTTGGGCCGGACCAAACCCCTCTGGCGAGACAAGCCCTTTTGAAAGTAATCAAGGGAATTATTGAACGGAGCGTAGCGTACCGTGCTGCCTCCTTCTTCCGTGAACTGTTGAACCTTTTTTTATAGAGGTTTACAGAATGTTCATAAAACGTGGGATTTATGCCTATGACCGTCTAGGCCAGGTCTCCGGACATGCGGCAGCCCAATCCATCCAATCACCAACACGCCTACCAACTAAACTGCGTTCCTCTTTGGCCCTCTTACCCAACAGCAGAATCACCATAAGCATTACTTCACTACCGCGGCCTTGTCTTCTTGCTGTACTCGTCTTTTTTCCTATTCAGTCTTGTCTTTGATCCAGTCATATTTTTAAGTTCTTCCTAGTCTATTCAAAGTGTTTTCATAGCTATAAATTCATTTTTTTTTCGTCTCTTTCTTGCTGAGGATATTCATTGCTAATTCTTCGATTATGTCTCAGGTTTCACTTCCTTCCAACATTGTGTCAATGAGGTTGTCTAGTCTTATTTGATTTTTTAACTCCGCTTTTTCTTTATCATTTTCCCAGTAACTGCACACAAAAAAAGTGTGTTCCACGTCATCGTCTGACAGTTTGCAATATCTGCAGGGTGCTGAATCCACCTTCTTGATTTCTTTATGATGTATTTCATAAGTTCCGTAGCCACTTATCATCTGAGTTGTATAATATGTCAGCCAGCTCTCCATGCATTCTCCCATACCGCTTATCCAGTTTAGGAATTAGTTTCTTGGCCCATTTTTCTTGCCAAAGTGACATTGTTTCGCTTCTAGTTACTGCCTTTGTGTTTACAATGCCCATTTTCATATTTTTGGTCCTTTCCTCAGCGATCAAGTCGATGGGAATCAGTTTAGCCATCACAAGTGATGCATCCGTTGATGCAGTGCAATATCCCCTTATTTACTTTTTGATTTTGCATACTTGGCACCAGACTGGGGCTCCATATAGAATCATGGAAGTCGCCGTTGAGCATAGGATTCTTCTCTTTACCTCACCAGGTACGTTTCTTTTGACCATTATTCTGGATAGCATGTTCATTGCCGTTCTTTCTCTTGCGGTTGCATATTCCACATGATCCCCATATGATAGCCTTTTGTCTAGTATGACTCCTAGATATTTGATGTTTTTACTTGGAATTATTTCGGTCTCATTAAGTTTGAAAATTATCTCTTTGTGCTTCTTTTTTCCAGATGAAGAATGGCATCCGATTTTTCAGGAGCTAGTTCTAGTATTATTCCTTTCCGTCCACCAGGATATTTTGTCCAATGCGTAATTGACATGATATTCGTGGTCTTCTTCGTTTCTTCCTGTTGCAACCATTGCCAGGTCGTCCGGGAAAGCCACAGTTTGAACATGCTTCCCCAGGTTTACCCCTTTATTTTGTAACTCATAACGACATCGTTACATAACGATAATCGTTAAGTGACATATTTTTGACCAATCAATACATAGAAATGCGTTGTATTTAAGTACTGATTGGTAAAAATATATCACTTAACGTCGTCGTTATAAGTATAACGATGTCGTTATGAGTTACAAAATAAAGGGGTTAATCTTAATACCCCATCGTAAAGTATGTTCCACAGAATGGGTCCCAATACAAAGCCCTGTGGAACTCCACATGTCATTTCTACTTTGGTCCCTAGACTTCTATCCTTCAGGTAAGACCCAATTATCTTCCTGGTCTGTGCGCAGACCTTGCTGTTTCTTAATTCTTCTTTAATGAGGCCCCAGTCCGCCGTGTTGGAAGCGTTTTGTATATCCAGGGTGACTAATGCGCAAAACCATCGAGTTTTTAATATTTTCCTCATCTCGCATTTTGCAATATCGGAGATTTTATTTATTACCATAATGGTGGATTTTCCTTCTGTAAATCCAGATTGATTTTCAGATATTTCTGCCTTATTTTCATAAACTCCTTGTTTCAGGTAACTCAGCAGTATATGTTCCAGGAGCTTACCAAAAGTGTTTAAGAGGTAGATTGCCTTATATTTCGTAGTTTCTTCTATGCCTTTCTTTCGTTTCTCAATCAAAGCAACTTTTGCACACTTCCATCTTTTTGGGAATTCCCCTTTTCTCAGTAGAACATTCATTATTTGAAGTACGTTGTTTGGTTGCTCACGCACTATTAGTTTAACTATTTTTCCATTTACTATAGTCTGGACCAGGTGCTTTTTTGTTTCTGATTGGCAGCTGCCTTCTCCAGCTGTTCTAGACCAAATAGCACATATTCTATATATTCATACTTCTCTTCTTAGCTTTCTTGACCTTCGGGAAAGAGTTGCTTAACAATTTGTATTTTAGAATCTCTTGGAATTTGTTTCTTCGGTATCGCAATTTTTTTGCTCACTATTTTGTATCATTCCCCAAATGTCGCTGTCTAGGTCGTTGTAGACCTCCTCCCGACCTCCAAGCTCTTCCTTTTGGCTTTGAGTATTTCGTTCAAGAAATGGGGGAAAACAACTTATAACAAAGTGAAAGCTTGAAAAGAAAGTAGAGCGAAATAAAAATATTGCTGCGGAATAAAAAGTAGAATCAATATATAATGAAAAGCAGCCCTTAACTCAACTCACAAGAAACACAAACATAGAAGGATAATAAATACGTACAAACAGCGTTGGGCCTAATCTCTAACAAATGTCCTACTGGATGCCCTATAAAGAGTGAAAGGAACTCTAGAAGGAAACTGTGTTTCAAATTATTTTAAGAAATCCATTTGTTAATTTAACCTAAAATATGGGATGTTACGAAAAGGTCACCGAGAGATATTACATTCTGGTTAAACAAATGGATATTTCGCGGAGAAAAATGCGAGAGAAAGGTCACATTACTAAACATTTTCTTATATGTTGTGGTGACTGGTCGTGTATCGAACGTCTACCGGCGGATAAAAGCCGCCGTTGTTTTAGTCCTATACCGAATTTATCACTCTTTTATAAAGAATTACCCGACGTCGCGCAGACCCGGAAAGTGCATTTGCTAAAATGATCGTAGGATGTTATTATCTCTGAAAGAATTGCCGCTCAAAGAAGCTTTCCTTTATGTAAACAATTCGTTTCCCGTATTTTCGACACGTTCTCGAACTTTCTAAAATTACAATAAATCATTTGTGTTTAATTTATGTAGATATTTAGCAAAAGTACTTCTTCTTTCATTTTGAAATGTTGTTATTATAAAGTTCGTTTGTTTATATTTTCTTACTCGTTCCGTTCCCTTTTCCCAGTAACTTTAGTTCATGTAACTGAGGCCTTCACAAAAAATAAAAAAGACAAGAAAATAATAGGAAGAAGGGAAAGTATTTTTAAAAAAACAAAAGAAAACAAAATCCAAGACATAAAGTTACACAAAAGGAAATGACACGTCATCAAAGACAAGCAAAGACAAACCAAGAACATATTTCAATTTAATTTACTACTCGTTTGAATTTGTCGAACGAACCCTCGCTTCATGTTAATAATTCGGTCTAACACATCTGCTAATTACGTTTTAATTACGTTGGTATTTAATTTTTCATCTGTGCCTCAGTGAATGCACTAAACGGGGCCTCGGTTGACAAATTGCAAAGCGCTAACTTGATTTGAAGCAATCTAACACTCACGGACGACGGGTGCATTCATTATGAACACCAGGGCTAAATTCCCTTTGACGGTTTATGATAGGTCGATTAATTGACGATGATGACGATAATCACATGTGGTTCGTGATATTTAAATTCGATGATGGATTAGCGCGCGCGCGCGTGCCCTTAATTTAATTAAGATGCGTTTTAATCAAAATTCATTCCGTGTTCCACTAAATTCGAATGCGTTTAGTAAATAGACAGCCGAAGTGCTGGCGCGATGCTTCTACAGTAAATGGGCAGGCAATGAAGTCATAAGGAGTTTTATCTTGAATAAATAAATAGAGAACAAATTGGGAAATTTTAGGAGAGTTAAACCAGAAAGAGAAGGCGCTGAACTATAGAAAACAGAATTAGGAGCGAAAAAAAAACTTAAGATGCTTATTCTGAAGAAATAAATCTTTAGACGTTGTGACATACTTTTTTGTAAGTAGATTCTCACCTGTTTGGTTGCCATAGCTCAGTTTAGTCGGAGGCTGAGGTGGATTCGAAAGGATAATTCTTCGAACTATATTCTTTAAAAAATAACTTGCGTAATTCATAAAAAAAAATAGTAAATGTTAGGTGACAAAAACGAAAGCTGTTGAGCGCCAAGTAATCTCTTTAAACTGTAATTACTAAAACAGTCCGGAACATAACAAATGAACTCGATACAGATTTTTAAGTTACGCAAATTAATTTTAAAGAAATTAGTCTTTAATCGCATCAGAAAATAAAAAAAGAAAGTTTGAGAATGAAAAAATAATATAATTGAAAAATGATGTAACTATTAAACATAAATGGTAATTCGAACAAACAAAATATGTATACATATAACTAACATGTGTACAAAAAACTTAAAGTAGAAAAAAAATGTATGTTGCAATTATGGCTAAATGACCCAACAAAAAAAATGTAACAATATCGCTAAATAAATTCGAAAGTGACCCAATATACTACAAATATTGTCCACGACAATCAAAATAAAAATTAATGGACTATTTCCATACGGTACGGTAGTGTTTCCCAAACGATACGGCACGATACGGTACGATACGATAAATTTCTCAATACGATACGATACGGTAATAATGATGATTGTTGCTTATTCAATCCTGACGATAGCTTGACCTGAGTTCCATTTACGACACCGTTGAATTATATCTTCAAACGACTCCGTAATACTTGACCTTGATTCCATCCAACGACACCGCAAAAAAAAGGCAATCCTATCTGTATAATATCTTCAGACGACGCCGCAGTAGTTGGATTTGTTTCCAGGAACAACCACGTCTAATAAAAAAAGGAACTCCTGTTCGGTAGTATCTTCAAACGACACGCCGTAGGAGGAAAGCTTCGGTAACTCAACACAATTTCGGGAGTCAAAAAAAAAACTCTACATAAAGAGAAAAGGAATCTTAGAAAATATTCTCCTAAACAACTAGGGTACTTACAATCTTCTGTTAGTTTTTCCTGAGCGAGAACTTTAACGTAACACGTGCTCGAATACGTGCTTGAACGGAAACAGTAGCAGTTGAGAAAAAACACGGCAAAAATGACACAGTTGGGCATACGAAATATAGAGACGTAAATATTTGCCAAACTGGAATATCTCGAAGCCGTCCAGCTTCACAAAACCACACAAGTAATCGCATGATCATCAAAGAGGACGGAAACTCGTCAAAGATTTTACACGCAATTTCCGCATACGTCATCAAGAAACATCGATCAATAAAATCGACCAAAGGACCATGTACGACATCTGCAGATTAATTTCCGAAACAAAACAAATGGCTTTAAAAATAATAGAAATCCTCATTACTATCTAAAATTAAAACACAAATCCTGAGAGATAGAGGCGTGAAAGTCATAAATACGAAATTAATTAAAAGAACGAAACGGCGTTTATTTGAATTTCAACAGCAAAATAACGAGAAAATACGTAAAAAAATAATGTAACGGACAGCGAAAAATGTGAACGTTACAACGTAGAAAAGAGCAGTTGAGAAAAGAAATGAAAGTGCAGTGACAAGTAAAGAAGTAAATTTTTCGCAAAAACTAGTAGTAAATTCTATCAACAGATGTCGCCAGTAGTATTTGCTGAATAGAGTGCACTCTATTGCTGAATTTAGACATTAGCTGTTTACCCTATTTATCAGATGACCTCACCTCACCTCACTTATTTGCATGTTACATTTACAACTGCTGATGAAAATTATCTCAGGAATTTACTGCCCCCCTTTCGTCTTCATGAGCTTACTTTTGTTCATCCTCACTTGCCTGAGTTCGAGTTTTATAATTTGTATTTATCTTTGATTTGAATGTGACATTTTGCGCCAGTCGTGTAAACACTTGCATTTTTTATTTTACTTTTTCTTCACAATTTTTTTTAACTCCGTAAATTAATTATTCCTTTTTCAATTTACAGGGAATATGGTCATGGCAATCGACGCAGTCGAAGAACTGAAAAATGGCGCCACTAAAAGAGAAACAAAAGGAAGAAAAATAAATTGTAAACATGAAGATAACGATAAGGTAATGTTGAGTTTTTAAGCGATTGTTCGCCTAAACAGGCATTTTCAGTGGTTAATAATAAAATTATATCTAAAACCAGAACTTAACACATATACAATTATATACACATATATGTTCATATAGTTTGCGATGTGTATTTCGTAAACATTTTAGCAACGAAATGTAACAACAACTGACATCAGAGCAGTTTAACCGTCACCGTACCGCACACGAATGAACAGCCAGATCACACCTAGAATTGAAAAATCATTTTGAAAAACGTTTGTTCATTAAGTACATTTTGAAAAAACACAACGTTTGTTCAGCCACAGCCTTGGTAACCATGCATACACCAGCATTTGAAGAATCGTGCATGATGCTTTCTCAGTGATTTGCAACTTGAATCCGACGGTCGCAGATGTTCACCATCAGCACAGCCAATATATTGCCTTTAGAGAACCCATTTTAGAATTAATTTTGTCTTATTATGACACCTGAAAGCCAATCGATTTAAACGAATTTTTAACCAACTTTTATTCCACACATGGAATAGAAAGAATTATTTGTTTGAATTATTATTCAGCCATACTGATATTTGTTTTTACTTTGTTAAAGATATTGAAAATAGTTTTAATAGTTTTAATATCTTTAACAAAGTAAAAAACAAATTATCAAATAGTATTATATACCCACAGATAATTAATAATTCAAATTTAACAAATAATTTCTTTTCTATTCCATATTTTGGAAATGTATCAATTAAGATAAAAAAGTTATTAAAATCTTTAGGTTTAAAAATTTCGTTTAAAAATCAATTAACTTTTTCAAATTTAGTGTGTCATAATAAAGACAAAATTGATAATTTTTCTAAAAATGGGGTTTATTCTCTAAATTGTAGTACTTGTAAAGCAATATATATTGGCCAAACTGGTAGAAACCTTAAAATTCGTATAAATGAACATCTTAGATCTTTGCGACTAAATAAATCAGATTCAAGTTTTGCAAATCACTTATTAGAAACATCACATACTTTTGATTATTCTTCAAATACTAAATTATTACATAATTTACCAAAAGGCAACAAACTTGATATAGCTGAGAACTTAGAAATATTTTTACATTGTAATTTTTTTCAAAATACAGTACTTAATGAACAAACATTTTTTCAAAATAACAATTTTTTCAATTCTATAAATTGGAAATTGTGCATCTGATCTCTTAACATTCATTCATTATGCAGTACAGTACAGTATTGTACCAGTTAAAAAACTATACTCAATTTTTCCTGATGTCAAATTGTTATTTATTTATCTACATTTCATTTACTAAAATATTTTACAAGAATACACATCACAAAACTATTATATTAGATTTTATTATATATAGTAAGTATATTATCATTTATTATTATAATGTATTATATTTAAGTTCTAGTTTTAGATATAATTTTGTTATTAACCACTAAAGATGCCTGTTTAGGCGAAACCGGTTTGGAGATTTTCAATAAAACTTTGTAGAGAAGACTCAGCATTTTACCTTTATCAAAAAACTACAAAACAGCAATGGAGTTTATTACTAATATGAAGATAACGATTGATTTAATGAAGGAGCTAGCTAAATTGCAGGTCCAGGTTGCAGAAGTGATAAAGGAAAAAGACGTCTAACTTACCAAACTGGAAAAGGAAAAAGTTGTCCAATATACCGAACTGGGAAAGGAAGAGGTCAAAAAAGACGCCCAACTTGCCAAACTGGAAAAGAAAAAAGACATCCAACTTGCCAAAGTGGAAAAGGAAAAAGATGTCCAATGTGCCAAGATACAGATTCAACTTGTTGCGGTGAAACTAATACAAAAGGACCTGACATTTCAACTGGAATGTGCCAACAGAGACTTGCTGATATCCCCGATGAGCCTCTTCGCAAGGCACGTCTTTGAGAGTTTCGATGAGCGACTCGAGTAGATTTGGTAAAACATCGAAAATAGTAAGTCCATGGCGGACACGAGGAAGGATAAATGAGCGCTCTTTAGGCAACTTAAACACTCTGAGTTCATTAACGTACGACAACTTATGCTGAAGCAAAACATTCAGCTTGATGAAATCCCCAACATTGCTTCCGTGGTGTATGTGAAGCTAAGCGGTGGAATTCATAACTTTCTCGAACCGGGATCACTGTTATTGGATTAGATAAGATCGTACTGCTCGAAGATCAACTGAAGTTCATGATTGCCATATGCTGTGCTGTGCGTTATCGATTCTTCATAAGATGAAGTCGAAGTGCCTACACACGATGGTATCCCTAAGCACCTGTCACCAGAGAAGAGTATTACGGAGTTGTTAATCATTTTTTTTGTAAAAAAGAAGAATGGGAAAGAAAACAAAGGAAGAAATGATAGATGGAGAAGAAGGCAATTGAAGAAAAAATGCAAACGTACGGTCGAAAAATCGCAGAGATTAAGATGGTCAAGCCATGTGAAGACACCCCCCCAAAGCAAAGCCAAAAAATTTGCGGTAAGAAGAGATAAGGGAGGCCAAGAAGCAGAAGGAGATGCTCTGAAAGAAGATGCAGGAAAGTTAAATCCAAAAACTGAAAAGAGAAGACGCAGTAATGTGTAAAAATCTCACATAAAAAAAGGAGATAAATAAAAAAGTTGCGTTAGATGGGAACGAAGATAATTGAAGAAAAAAAATGTAAATGTACGGAAGACCAAACACTGTGGCGGTCGAAAAGTCGCGGAGATTAAGATGGGAAAGCCATCTAGAGACACTCTCCAAACACAAAGCCAAAAAAATTGAGCTGAAGTATAGAGTAACCGGTAACAGGAGATAAGGGAGGCCAAGAAGCAGAGGGAGAGATACCCTGGAGGAAAATTTAGGACAGTTAAATCCAAAATCTGGAAAGAAAAGGCACAATAGTGAATAAATCTATACATCTTACACAAAAAAGAAGAAAAGCAAAAACAAGGAAGGGGTGACAGATGGAAAAGAAGATAATTAAAGAAAAAGTACAAAAGTATGGAAGACCAAACAATGTGGCGGTCGAGAAGTCGCGAAGATTAAGATGAGCAAGTCATGTGGAGACACTCCCCCAACACGAAGATAAAAAAAAATGTGCTGACGTATAAAGTAATCAATAAGAAGAAATGAAGAAGACCAAAGAGTAGAAGTATAGGGGACATATAAGGGTGTTTCCGAGTCTTTTGTTCGATCTTTAAATTTAAATATAACAAAGACAAATAAATGTTATTTTTCAAGGTAAAAACAATTTTATCGAATGGTTCGAACTCATTTTTCGGCGACTTATTCAATTCCTTGACGGTACCATTCTTTAACCTCGGAGGCAACAAAACTCGCAACTCCCTGTCTTGACATCCCCCAAGTTATTGAATATGCGTCCATACAAGAAGTACGCCATCGCCCAGAAAAGATACGAATATGCGAAATGTGGCAAAAGTTGGATTACTCCGAGTTGACTGTGCGCAGGAAAGAGTTATCTTGTTACCCGCTTTCTGTTGACAAAACCTAGATATTTCCTTATCAATTCCGTGTACATCCGCTTGAGTTGGATAGAATACAGACCAGCGTCGATGGCTCGACTGTTTGGAAGTAGCTCAAAGTGGATTATGCTCTCAAAGTTCCACCAAGCCTACAACATTTCCTTTCTCCAGAATCTTTCTTGTTTGACCACAGGTTTCGTCACTTGTTCACTGATTTGCTTTGTCTGGATTCGAGAATTTAACCCACTTTTCATGGCAGGTTACAATTTGACGAATAAAACTATCGTCACGAGGATTTTAAAGAAGCTCCTGGCAGATGTCCTCATGACGTTGAGCTTGAACTTATGACTCGCTTGAGTAGCACATGTATTCTGTAAACGCCGATGACTCTCCAATAACTGGAGAGAAATGAATTGATATGTAATCATAACAACCACAGAAATTCACCAATGAGCTTCAATATCCCATAACAATCAACTGAAGCGAATACTGTTTTTAGGAAATCAATTGTTATGGTTGTTACATATTTGTCGTCACAAGCAAAGCAACTGACACGAAATGCTTACAGTACAGACCTAATAGTAAGCAGTAAGAGGAAATGACGGAGGCCAAGGAGCAGAAGGAGAGATACTCTAGGAGAAAATTTAGGTCAGTTAAATCCAAAAGCTGCAAAAAGAAGGCGCAGTGGTGAAAAAAACTCGCATAAAAGAACATGAACAATGGAAAATAAAAGAAGGGGTAGGATGATACATGAAAAGAAGGTCAATTTGAGAAAGAATGCAGATGTACGATGCGGTGGTCCAAAAATCGCAGGTATTAAGACCGACGGTCACTTCCTCACAACAAAACCAGAAAAAATGTACTGGCATGCTCAGTAAAAGACAGAAAGAGATGAAGGAGGCCAAGGAAGAAGATTTAGGACAGTTAAATCCAAGAACCACAGAGAGAAGGTGCAACACCATGTATAATGAATGAGACGCTTGTAAATGAAGAGGAAGAATGGAAAAGACTGATGGACAGGTGATAGCTGAGAAGGCCAAAGGACCGACGGAGAGATACACTGAAAGAAGATTTAGGGCAAGGGCAGGTAAATCGAAAAATGGAAAAATAAGAATATAATTACGGATAAATAATAAGTCTTCTATAAAAGAAGACAGAGAGATTAAGAAAGAAACAAAGAGAGGGGTGATAGATGGGAAATAAATTCGAAGGAAGAAATAATGAAAATGCGTGGAAGATCAAGCACTGTGGCTGATGGAATTTGCAATAATTAAAATGGGCAGGCCCTGTGGAGACGCTTTTTTAAGTAAGAGCCAGAAAATTGTTGCTAGCATGTATAGAAGAGAAGAGAGCAGCATTAATTCCAGAAAAAATGCAGTGTTTAATCGAATTAAGTTTATTTTTTCCAATTTTTTAAATAAATTTCCTGCACCGTTGGTTTCTAACTTGGCGCACTTTCAATACATTATCGGGTAACTTTTTTAAAAACCAAATTAACTTATATTTGAGACGAGATCTGTAAAAAGCGTCTCCCCAAACAGAGGTGCCTTGATGAAAGCAAAAATGTTGGAAATGAAGACACCGTGAATTCGGCTAGCCACAGAAGACTCACATATTCTGCTTAGAGGCGGAAACTCGCAGATCGGGCAAAAAATTTTCTCCCCATACAGCACTTCGTACAGATGGGTCTTCCCCTTCTGTCCACGTTAAACTGATAATAAATAACCATAAAATTAATTGATACGTACGTCGAAAAGAATACCCTAAGTTATGTGTTGCTACTTCGCTCTTGTACTTACAATTAGTTATTTATGACCTAAGCATTTGGTGGATGCGCCGTGCACTCTTCTTAGTCTTTTTATTACGTCACTTATTCTTTTAAAGTGTAAATAAACTCTGATTTACAATTGATACTCTACAAGGTTCTGCCAATTACACGCCGATAAAATGAATATAATTAAAAGGGTAATTAGGGTTCATTCTGACGAATTAAAACCACCACGGGCGACTAGATTGCGATAAGGCATAAAGGGGAGTAAGACACAGCCTCGTGTGTGTGCTATTAATCATTCATGTGTTGTAGTTTTTGCATGCGATACAGGCTTGTTTATCTAACGAGGAATGATTGATGTTTCCTGTTGGCTTTTGTCGGCCCGTGATAATGACAATGCCAATAGACATATCATGTGATACGTTCTGTGACTGCTGCGGTGTTTTATAGCGATATTATACAATTGTTATGTTGATCTCGATGTATATCTAGAGCGCTGATACCTTGTTTGTTACATCATTTCGCAGACGTCACTTCAGAGTGAATCCTGACAAATCGAATGTTTCAGAGCATTCCAAATTCACTCTGGGTTACGTATACACTGCTGAATACATAACATAACGCTCGTTCGATGTAAATACAGGTATTATAAATTATTAAAATGTCTATAGAGTTACTACGTTGTTATTTTAAAACATTTTCCATATAAATGTACGTTTTTTCATGTTTTAATGAAACAATTTGTATGCACAATATTACATACTTAATATAATGACAGAATACATACGAGTAATAAATCCAAAGGAATAATCATCGCGCAGTAAATTCTATTTTTACTTAAACAAATATCCACGTAAATATTTCGTTGCGTGCAACCTTCGCCGATGTAAAATTGATGGTCAGCACGTTTACTAATTACTCTTATTCACTCTCACAAAGGTATCAAATACATGAAGCTGAACAAATTCAGTGATATTTCAACATCCCGTGTGCCCAATTCACCGTAATTGGAAATGTAAGGCCTACGTCATTTTGATTTTTTACGCATCATTAACCCGTTATATTAACGATTTACCACAGTATATGTATTCCATCGTTTATATCAACTTTGCTTAACATAAGAAACTTGTTTCCTTTTTAATACAAAACTGCCACAATTCCTTAGGATTTCATTGGTTTAGAATTTTCTTTCGTTGGGTAACTTTAAGAGGACAAGACTCGTGAGTAACGATTCATAACATTTCGATTCGTTTGATCAGAGATTCGAATCAGAGCAAAGCTTTTCCTCCGAAGTTTGAGATTTCTTGTTACTTTTTTGGAATTTTAGTTTTCTAAGATTTACTGGTTTTTTGAGTAACGCGTTTCATTGGTGAAACCCAAACTAAAATGCCCTTCCTTTTACATATGATTCTTGCAAGCCTCATTTTAGAGTTATATCATTTCTGCAGATTAGAAATGCATTAGAAACCCATAAACATTGAATAGATTGAAAACTGAAACGGTTAATTCTTTTGGCGCATACATTATATGTATATTCTGATGATACTTGGTGTTAAGTTACCTTCATTGATTGTACGTTTACTTTTCGATTATTATTCTGTGATTGATTAGCGCAATACTGATTCTGACAAGAGCTAATTACGTATCCGATAACTGAAATGCTTTATTCACTGAATGAAATAGACAGAACATAACGAACTTAATGGTTATATTGCGTTACCTGTTAATTGTCGATATACAGAACGTCATGGAACGTAAACATAATCAGATACATAGCCTGACTTATCGAGTTTCAAATAATTATTCAATTGAAATTATACGCGCGTTCGATACTTTGAACGTTAAATGAAAGAAAAAATAATGTTCCTGTCAAAAATAAACTGGATACAATTCTTGTATAGGGAAACATGTACGTATATAATAAGATATCGTGTGAGATTGTATCTTATATTTATACGCTTGTTGCTTATCTTGTTCACAAATGTCCGAAATATATTAAATATATCTCATATACCTATTAGTTAAGAAAAAATATATGTATACGTGTTCTTTTTGATGATAGCTCATTAAGATAATTTTTCTTTTGCAAAATTTGTTATGTGTTGAATGTAGTTGTATAAATCGTATTAGTGTGTGTAGGCCAAAAAATTCGGTAGTATGACAGGTAAAATCATTCACTCGAGTGAAATAATGTTGCAATTAGGTGAAACATTGCAGAAAGGGAAGGTAGAGGAAGAAAAAGCAGAACCCGCCCCCATACAAATTGCATTCGGTCTGAATGCGAGGGGATAAAAGGTACAAATCAAGCTTATAATTGTGGGTTTCAGATGGCATACTGTTTTAATGAAGTTGTAGAGGCATTCCGTGGTTGAATACACATCGCAAAGTCAATCTGAATCCCTATAATCCTATCAGGATTCGATGGCTTCAATCATTGGATCCGCCGGAGACTGGGGCGATCGTGTTATATTGCGGGAAATGGACCGATCAGGAACTTCTATTCAGCCGCTCATTATCGTGGTAATACAAAACAGTCCTCATAACACGAATAGTTATGGCCGGTAACTCTCTCTCAGTAAATTAGACAGTAATTACGTCTGATATTTTTCTTCGATTTACAAAATTCACCCATCGCATCGGCAATAAACTATTCATTTCGTAAATTATTTAGAGTCCATTGATGTTATTTGACAATTTTGTTTAGCAGCATATCATTAGTAAAGAGCTCACAAAATACTGGTGATGATTCATCAGTTCATCACTGATGAATAGCCGACCAACTCAATGGACTACATGCGGTCACGCAATTATTTTATTCGCTCTTTGATTAATGGGAGTCGGAATTTTATATTTTCCATGGTTCAAATTCTAAAGGACCGCACGCAAACATTTTGAATGACGCTGTACGCACTTTATCTTTTTGAAACTGACATAGCTGAGCAGTTGTATCACGAGCTGAAATATGTTTGGCCGTCTTCTAATTATAGGCTAGATTTGGAAGACATCGGAAAGTTCGGTCTTCAAAAAATATACAAGGACTCAAAGAACATACTTTTGTTTTAGGATTACCTGTGTAAGGGTGGTTAAAAATGATAAAGGAAAGGGGATGAATTATCCTTTACTTTCAAACTTATTAATTAAAGAGCATAATTTAGACACATGTAAAATTTAAATGTAATTACAGATTAATTCAAAATGTTATCACACAAAATCAAAACGATATCATACAATACAATGCAAATCACTTTGAAAATAATTTTATAACGAGAAGAAACGGCATTTTGTAAATCGAATAAAGCAGTTGTTGGTTTCTAATAACATAACTAATTAATGTTTTCTCACCCAAACCATGGTACTGGATACAGAGAGGACGGATTTTCGGAATTTGATTACATACTACAACAATCGGTGAATGTTAATTACGCCTTCGGACTCTGAGTTCGACTTCTGGCTATGTGATACCTAATCCCGGTATCGGCCTTCTTTTATACGGTTTACACCGGAAATCCAATTACAAAAAACTTTGCTTGCCCTATGATTCATCGTGGTTTTCCTAGTTCGTTCGCTCTTACTCATGTTTGTTTATAATTGATGAATCACTTCGTCAGCTATTTGATGATGCAATATACAGCTAGTATTCTTTGAATGCAGTTTTACTGCAAAGGTCAGTCTCATAATCACGACTTATGATGGTAAAACCTTCGATATATCTAGGCGTTTGTTTACAAGATTTTTGAATAGGCGTATGTTCCCGCGGTCGCATAGGCAACATTCTATCAAGTTTAACTTACGAATGAACTTAATGATTTGCGAAATTCCAATTACTTACATTTGATTGAATGGTTAAGAGAAATTAACATAACCATCTTAAATACCATCTAAATCAGATGATGATAGTGCAAAACCTTAATTAACATGACTGAAATAAACACAACAAACTCAAAAGTAACGAAGCTCACTTTCAACTATCTGGTTGCATTAACTACTAGAAGTGGAAAACAGTCTTGGCCCTTACTTTTTCGACGAGGGAAGCCTAGCGGTTACTTCCGAACAATATGTGAAGGTCTCATGAAACATATGGACTTGAAAATTCATCATTCAGAAGATCAAACTACCGACCTTTAAAACGATGGCGTTAAAGAGATCCTTAAGAATGGCATCATCACAACTAGTCATGATGACTGTTCGAAAGGTAAAAAATCAAGAAATGTTGTCTTTCAACTGGTTTCTTAAAAGGACTTCTATTCTTCACAGCATTTTGTAAATCAAATAAAGTATTTGTTGGTTTCTAATAACATAACTGATTGGTAAATAAATTAATATGTTTTCTCACCCAAACCATGGAATCGGATATAGATACGTTTTTGCAATAATTAAACAAAACTATGCAGGAACGATCCTGTTCCGATCTTATATTTAAACAATTCGGTCACATCCGTCTCCTCTGGACTTTTATTAAAAGGGAAGGACACCATCTAGCTGACGTCAGTTTCAAAACCAGTGTGTATCAGGCTTAATATACATATATTTTGTATTATTTTATATGCTTTGAATACGTATAGTTAATTACTTAAATGAATACGCTTGGTGTTAAAATTTTAAAAAATATGAATCATCATTTTGTGAAACCACAATTTCTAAATAAAGTTAGTAAGATAAAAGCGAGTAACGTAAAAAAATTCTAGAAAGAGGTCGAGGATTTAATAAGCTCGATCCTTATCCTAACTGAAATTAATATCCTTTGAAGTACCTACAGAAAGTTTTTAGAAGTCGCGCAAAAAAAGAAAGTAAGGAGACTGGTTAAGTTGATCGCATAATAACAATAAATTGGTCTCCGGCGAACTCAATTTATTCTCATAAACCAGACCTGCTAAATGCACTTTGCTTCCATCAATCTGTGTTTCGAAGCGTTCCCTTAAATCTTCGCAGCGGCTAGCTGCGCTTTTATTTATAAGCGCCGGATAAATTCCGACCCTTAACTTTCATTACCGGATAAAAGTTTAACAAATATGTAAACTTGAGGCATCAATTTTTTAAAGGGAATCCTTTGTGAAAGTTTTGATTATAACTTTCGCGTGAAATACTTTATAAATAACTTGTAATCTTTAAAAATTTTACTCATTAGAATAATTTTTTGATCAATCTTCAAATGTACTGCGGCCATTTTCTGTTTTAATAAACACATTAGGTGTGATTTAAGAAAAAAAAGTCGGTCCTTTTCACGGCGCACTAACGACGCACTTCATTGTAATCGTCCTCCTCCAGTTTTCGTCGTATTTCGAAAAAGAACAAGGGGAAAGAGAAACAGCACCGAGCAAATCTGTTTCTGGGAAGCTGTAGAAACTTATGAATTTAGAATTATTCCGTATAAAAGCGCGAATGCAACGAACGTGAAAGGGAGCAAGGGGCAATGAATACTTCTACACTCGCACGTATTATTACCCCATCATTTCTTTTCTTTCTCCCTTTTTTTTGTGGAAATAAATGCGAATGAAATATCTTTATTGTGACGCTATTGTTAGCAGATTTTGTATATAACAAAATTCTACTCGTACAATTCGCGAGAGAATTTCAAGTTCTAGAACAACTCCTTGAGTTTAACTCTTGTCTAATCAAGGCCATCATTTAAATAATATTTTCTGAATATGCAATCAATATTGAAGTGCAAATGCAGACATGTATTACATTCCCGTGACAGCCATTGCATTTTCATATTGAATTCACAGCGTGTCAGCCTTACAGAAAGAGCTGATTTTACATTTGCCTTGCAGAAGAGAGAAAGTGTTTTTCGCGAGCTACAAAGGAGATTGTGATCGATTGTATTAAATTTACCTTTATATATTTACGCCGTATTTGCGAGCGACGTAACTTTATACGGTATGGCGTGAAACATCGACGAGGGAAATTGGCGTGTGATCAGATAAAACGAGAAAAAATTGAGAGGAATGAGATTCGATTGTCGAATGGTTTTGAAAGACAGGAATCCGAGAACAAAGTATTTTACAATTACAAATCGTATAAGAAAAGCAAGAAATAAGAAAAATTTAAAGTAAATTATACAGTCGACATGATCCTAATACTCAACGATTAAGAAACATTAAACGCAAAACATGTAGAAAAGTCCTTTTTTTACAAACTAAACAAATTCAAAATGATTTTACAAAGAGAAGAAACGGCATTCTGTACATCAATTAAAACAGTTATTAGTTTCTAATAACTAAGAAGCGGGAGAGAGTTATCGGTTAGCGAAATGGTTGCAAATTGCAATGTATTCAGTCGGTCAGTGGCGTCGTAAAAATTAGTCGTCAGCGAGTAAAAAGGAACTAATTTGTGGATAATGAAAATGGTATGCGACTCTCTCACCGCGCGCAATTCTACGCCTCTGACCGATAATCTTGAAAAATATAATTCTTCCGCTGATTACTAATAACTAGTTGGCAAATTAATTGTTTTTTTGCTCACCAAACCATGGTATTGGATACACAGAGAGAAACGTACTACAGCTGCCATGCGCCTTTTGACTATGTGATCTCAAATCATAACAACAGCCATCTTTTATTTAGATATCAGACCGAAAAACTCCGACTAATTACGATCAAAATCTGCAGGTTAAATCATATTGCAACTCAGAGCAGACGTGTTCCAAGAACGGACGCAGGTGCTGAATCATCTCGGCGTGCTTCAGATTCGAGCGTGTTTCATCATATTTTGTTTATAATTCCATTCTATTTAAAATAAACAAGTCTCTGTACAGAATATCGGTTCCTTACAAGAGCATGTAGAATGCAATAACATAATAAATATCTAAAGATTAAGAAACATTAATCGGAATATGTACACAAAAGTCCTTTGGCATAAGAAAAAAATGATGATTTGTAGATGAGAAAGGAAGAGCATAAAATTAGAATAAAATCAAAAGCTATAACACAAAAATGAATAAAAAAAGATACTTAGGACTACACGACGGGAGATTAGAATAAGAAAGAAATGAACGAACAGCAGTCGCAGGAAAATTAAACGATATAAGACGTCAACTCGGTCAAAGACAAATATATTTAAAATATAGTCACTCCAATTTCACATACCGTAGTTTGTGGAAATTGTGGAAAACTGTAATGGGTAAGATAAGAAATGATACTTTTAGGCAGATGGAGGAGGAACAATTGATGCGATTTGGCCATGTGAGAAAGATGCAATGGCAAAGAATTTTTTTTTAATTATACCATTCTTCTCTCTTCTAGTAGATTTTCTTCTTTTATTAGAGTATGTCAACAGAAATCTTTCTTTATCAAGGTGAGAATTTTTCGTTAAAACGCATTTGTTTCAATATGGCTGCCAAAAGGGTAGGCGACCTAGCGGCGCCCTTGTCCTTGCCGTGGAACATTCCTGTTCGAAAATATTGATTTACTTGGAAAGCCTGTGATTGGATATTTTCGATCAGGTGACCCCCCCTCCTTGCCTGTCTTCACTTCACTTCACTTCAGCGCCGAATTCTGTATACGATTGCCTAGAGTATATCGTCGTTTGTTGTACACTCATAAGCAGCTTAAATGCTCCAATTTGACAGTTCTGTGAGCCTTGTATCACAAGGTTTTAAGGGTGAGGTTCGCGTGCGGAAGGTGCATTTAAGGTGCGTATGAGTGTACTTCCCAGCCATTGTGTAAATTCAACAGACTGGGATGTTTGTTTGATTGATTAGTGAACGGAATATTACTAAACCGTGCTTTGAGAGTGGCACTCTAGACAATCCAAAGTATTTTTTATTGCCTTTCGAACCCTGATCACTACTAATAAATCAGGTACTTATGGCAAACGAATGCTTGTGCGTGGTTTAGGTCGTAACGTTGTTTTTCATTCTTTTATTTGGGGTTTACCCTGCTGGCGTACTTCGGTGCCGCATCAGAGAGCTATTTTGGTTTCGGCAATCCTGTTATGGTCAACCGGACATAGTCCAGCCAACCAGTTCCAGTTCTCGTGGAGATGGGGTGGATCAAATGTAATTCCAATGCAATACAGTTTACCAACACAATTCGACACTAAAATCGCGTGTCAACGCCGTTTGTCGTTTAAACACTTAATATTACAATATTACAAAACAAAATAAATATATAAATAAAATCAGAAAGATTCAAATCCCAACATTTTGTTGTTCAAAGAGCAAACGTCAAATTGTCGTCCGTCGAGGTTCGGCGTAACAGGAGCGCCGCGTCATTTCAATTGACAGCAGAATTTCAGCCCATCGAGATAGGTATATGATGAGAGAAATACTCCAGTTACCACTTTCGTCTAAGGTACTAAATCAACACTCCGTACAGGTAACGCAATCCCATTCCTCTCGGGAGAAGATTAAGAAACAAAGATAACAAATACAATTGTCGCTAGCGCAATAAGGAAGGCAACAGTTTTAGGGAATTCTGTTTACCGCAGAGTCACTGATTTCAATTTAAAAGTGTATTAGGTTATTAGATATGTTCTCCATGATATTTGCAGTAATAATTTAATTAATATGTGATAAGAAAAGTCTTATACTGCAATAAATATGTTTTATTCTTTCCTAGAACGGTTTATACGGAGAAGCCTCGAAGGCCTGGGCTCGCCGCAACCAAATTAAAATCCGGGTTTCATACCCGTTTCCTTTTTCACTCCAAAACAATCACCGTTTAATGAAAAATTTAAACAAAACGAGAATAACTCTCAGTGCGGTCTGAATGCGAACGAGTAGCCACGACCGGCGGAGTTTCGCATCGAGACGACGCGACGTTCAACGCCAACGGTTCGCGGGTAGGGGGAGAGGTCTATTGGCCAATGACATGCCTTTAATATACCCAACTTTCGACATGAGGCAGTCTCATTATCAAAGAATAGGATTGTTTAGCGTTCTAAAGCGGCCTTTTTGGAACAGTCCAAGTTCCAAAGGCCAAACTTCTGCGTAATTACACTTTCGTTAATATACAGGATGATTCGAAAGCTAGAAATTAACAAAAACCGAAACAAATTTAAGGTTGGACCTTTTGATTTATTTGCAAGGCTTTACAAATCTTGACGTTTAATAATTTTTTTTAATATCGTGGTACAACCAAACACAGTTTATGCATGTATGCAAATTTACTTAGATTTGATATTTATTTTCTTTGTGAACGAAAAGCGGATTCGTGATTCATGTTTTGACAGTTCATGTCGTTTCAGTTTTAGCTTTTTGCGTTGTTATTTCTGATTCTGATCACACACATTATTTGTTTTCTTTTACAACGGTTTGGCGGATTGTTCACTTTATTTAATATTAAAATAAAGACAAGTGTGCAATGGCTGGTGACTTTTATTTATTTTTATTTACTGTCTCACTTTACTTTGGGGTTACGTTTGACCTTGGCTTAACCGGCCATGGGGACGAACTTCGATTGTCCTCCCTGCAGCCTGCAGGTAGGTAGCAATCTTCGACCATACACTCCTAGACGAAGTATATCACTCAGACGTAGGTAGCAAAATTCTGCCAACATCAACGGGAGGAGGGTAAGGGGTTTACTGTTTACAAAGGAACGTCGGCAGAGGCGGAGTGTCATTAGGGAGCAATTTTAATTGACATAAATACTTAATAAAAACATGCAAAGAAGCCATTTTTTAAACAATTTTATGGTTCTTAAACAATATGTTCAGGAGTGTTTCTATTTTGGCATATATTAATTATTATTTTTGTTATTTATTCTGAAACAACAAAAGGGTTTTAAATAAACGAATACCTTTGTAGATATTTTATTGATGTTGAATAAAATTATTTTATTAAATAAACTACGTATTCATTAAAATTATTTTTTAATATAATTCCTGTCAGGGTCGCTAATGTATTTTGTTTTGAATTAATAATATTAATATGCCACGCGGAACTTACAAATGATATGAACGTTGGGAAGGCTTTTCCCACTTTCGTGAACATACGAAACACACTTTCACCATTCTTTTTTAAGTTTGATTAATTTTTTTTTATGAAATTCAATACGAAATGATTAATTTCGAACACGAAAATATAGGAAAATACCATTAACAACTGCCACTAGTGTCGAAATGAAACGAAAAGACACGATATATTAGAGGGTTCTGGTAAACTAGCCAATAAAAACGTCGGATTTTGCGGAATCTTCTAAGGTCGAGTTTTGCTTGCAGTTACACATTCCCCTTACACCAACCTGTTATGTTGGCTGTAAACAAACTGCAAGCATACTCAGTCTACAAGTGTATGGTCGAAGGTAGCAATAGAACTAGAAACGGTACTGTCTGACAAAACGTCTTTATAAACCTGTAATATTAATTTTGGTTGCGGCTGTACGTTAAAGCTTAAATTTTGATTATCAGCCTTCAATACATAATATATTTTTTCGTTATTACTTTATAGATTTTAATCAAACTTTTAAATTTGTTTCCGAAAAAGTCAAAGTTCCTCCGATAAACATTGGATGTCCTTTTGGTTTTGACATACCTTTAAATATTCGTTCCTTCTATCGCCAGTACGCCTAAATATATTAATTTGTTTCTCTAATTCGAGTTTTCTAAAATAATATTAAAATTATTTTGAAGTTGTAAGGTTAACCAGGATGATTTTTTTTGTTATTTTCACATACAGCGCGCAAACAAAACTGGCAACGTTTTATTTATAAATTAATTTAAAAGTGCCAGAAACAACTGTTAATCGAATAACACATCAAAGATTGTCTCGAATGAGAATGGAGCTACCGACAAATTGTATACAGAAAATAATTTTCGATATCTCGCTTTGTGCCTTGGTCGTCAAAGGGCGGGGAATTAATTAAAATTATATCTAGATATTTAAGGTAGATAAAATCAAACAACGACATGAACAAATCGTTTTATTACCGGAGCACCGCAAACGTTTCAGCGGTACATAATTGAAACGTCAAAAGCACAAGCCTGTGATATAAACCTGCCTCTGCATATTTCGCTCCACCGTT
This sequence comes from Dorcus hopei, assembly GCA_033060865.1. Lineage (NCBI taxonomy): Eukaryota > Metazoa > Arthropoda > Insecta > Coleoptera > Lucanidae > Dorcus > Dorcus hopei. The sequence continues at coordinate 44,187,013 of CM065426.1, read as the reverse complement.
TGAGTGGCAGAATAGGAAATGCATCCAATCCCGATGAATGTGCTGAGATTGCCGCATTCTGTATGAATTACGTAGGTACCTCTTACCGTCTTAGGGTAATGCGTTTTCGTGAGAACGCTAATGAAGACTATTCTTTTCACTTACTACCTTTATTGTTGTGAACTTTCTACACTCGAGGGTATCTTGTGCAAAGGCCTCCTCCTTTGTGTGTTTGCAATACATTTGCTAGGAAATGTATGTATGTATATGCGCTGCTTTGAAATTATATCAGAAGCAATAACTGGCAATATATCAGCGCATGCCGGCTTCCATTGCTAATCGAGGATTGCGGAATCTAGCCTATTATCACTACTTATCAACCACTATTGTTATGCGACCTACTTGTGTGTTCCCGATAGCGATCTTAATTCAACACATATATTAGTTTTATCTTGTGACATCAGCAGCAACATCAAGGGGTTGCCTGTTAAGTTAAATCCACCTTACAAATTATTCAAATAAATTATCTTCGAGCTCGGGTGTGCACAATAAAGATAAAATACATCGAGCTGATAATGAAATAGTACTTTCGTTACAGCTGTGCTCGTTGCCAATAAAAGAAATTAATCGAAGAAAGGAAGTAAGAAATTGTTATCCTTACGCAAGTAAATCATAAACTCGCCGGAAACGAGGAAAAATAAGGATGATATATAATACTTCGTTTTATAGTACAGGGATTAAAACTCGTATATATTTTAAGGCATTGTTTAACTTTACGATGATCCTACTTTCACACTTAACAACTTGGTTTAAAAGTGTATATATTAAAAGTGGAGCGGGCATTAAATTTTTTCTTTTTGTTCGAACCCCTCCGAGCTCTGAAAACATCTTAAACAAGCGCTTTTTTATTACGGCCATTTTCATTGGAACAAAGTATTAAAATTTAATCATAAACAAGAATAAGGGTTGAGCAATATACTTAGTCGCAACGAGGCTACATAATGACAAGTTTAGAAAAGCTGTTAAGAAGAAGAGGAAGAAGGAGTGGAGAGAAGGGCCGCCGCGGAGAAAGGGATCTCCATGTGGGATTTAATTTTCAACGGTACCGTGATGAAAACATGCAATGAGCTCAGGTGATGAGATGTTAACTTCGTTTACGGTATTTGCAATCATAAAAGGTGTAAGGCTTGAACCGTTGCTTGGAAAAATTGCGACGTTCACATTATTCGCCTGGATTAGAAAAGTTAGTCTTGCGTTCAATTTTTATGGACATATTTTATGTACGGTGAGAAAAGTTCCAAATACAATGTAAAAACTTGTAACTACATAGATTTTAAATACAAGATAAGAGATAAACAGAATAACTCTTAAGCGATTAAGAGAAATCAATTTAGAGTAAGAAGACAATTCTTAAAATGTAGATAGATGTTTTGTATAGTTAATTTTTTTGTGCGCACCTGCATTTTACAATATACTTTCCTTGTAAAATCTCACATAAATCTTATAGAACACTTTCTATACTTTGTTTCCCTTCATATAAATAATTCATTCTTATTTCATTTACGTCTGTTCATCTTTTTTAAGTACAATTACATTGTCGATAAGGTAGGTACTTGCTGTTGGGTATATGTATGTTTGTAAAAATTAAAGTTTATCTACTGGGTGTGAAAATTTTGTGCAATTCTTTGAAATTATGTTGTTACAACTTTTCTGCTGGCTCGTTCTAAATATATTAAAAGAAAACACAATAATTCATATTCGTGCTCTGAGAAACATAAAGACCGAAGCATAACCCAAAGGCAAGCGAGTGAGGTTTCCATTGTTACGACGTAGTCATTTGTCACCAGCGTAACGCGCAGTGCAGTTTCCTTTCACGTCAGGACCGGGACTTCCCCCGCTATCCAGCCACCTACCATATTATATAATAGCTGCTGCACCACCTCACGGCAGCAGCAGCAGCAGCACGAGAGGAAGTTCGTAATCTGGATTTGCCAGGCCAAGAAAGCGTATCGCTTGCAATCCTGCCGCTCGCTCCAAGCTCACTATCGGGTTCCTTTATCTTCATTAGCATACTACAAGATAATTATAATATTATGAATTATAAATATCTATTCATTTATTCATCGCCGTTGTTTATGTGTTCATACATACATAATTGTGAACAGGATGCCTGCCACTGAATGCCTTGTTGAGGGGATATATTTCTATAAACACTTGTGAGTATAATAGAACAATTGCTTAATTATACACATGTGAGCGTTTCATTTACTAAGACATTAAGAACAGTTAATTTTGATTTATTTTTAAAATGCAGGTGTATATGTATATAGATTCTTTTATACCACTACTAGTATACGAAGGGAGTATAGATTTGACCTGGACCAACGATCAGGCAACTTGCAAATACCGACAGAGAAAAATTCTTTTGGTTGTCTACAGACCCAATTTTGTACCGCTTCTCTTACCTACTCATTCGACATAAATTTCTTGCATCTCAAATACTTGCTAAGAGGCCTAAACTCTTTCAGTCAATTAAGAAATCTGTTAAATTTTGACTGTGAATATCCTAAATTTACAGAACTAGGTACATCACCGATAAACATGTGTGATACAATTGTTAATATTTATGGAAACAAAACGAAGTCTTTGGTATGTATGAATTATATAAGTGACTTGATACTTACGAAGTAAATTTGGATATTGTTCATTGTTATCAATCAGAAGTTTAAAAAGTCCAGGTCAAATCTACGTATACTCCCATCGTACAATTAAGTTATGATAATGATCATTAAAACTGAATAAATGACATGACTTCATACACTCATTATAAATTATGTTTTGTAAAATATTATACCGTGACTGTTTTTAGTTATAATTACAGAAATGTTGCAAATTAATTTTGAATGCATAACTTTTCGCATTTCAATTAAAACTGGCTTTGCTATAACATAATCAATTCGGAAAACAAATTGTATTTTATAAATTCGATGTTAATAAATTGCGTCGGAATTAATTCCCGCTCTGACTTCTGGACAAACGCGAATTCTTTTATTTTTTGTATATTTTTTTGAATATACGGTTTAATTAAACGCTGCAATCAAAATTCAATTTCGAAATAATAAAATTTTCGCTGTGGTCGGTGCGTAACGCAATCTAGCTTTAAACAATGTGCTGGCAGGAGCCCTATGAGGTTTTTCCAAAAAATAATAAACGTGTTGAATTAATATGTTGATGAATAGGTTTGAAATCCTTGCAGGAATAAGAGCTGAAACCCAGCATGTAGCACGTTAACTCGTGACGTATCAGCCACATACATCTCGGTAATGGACTTATTCGAGGACCGCTGACTGCGCAACTCGCACTTCTTCATAGCATCTACCATTTTTTATCCGGAATGTAACCCCTTACAATTCCAGGGGGTGTTAATACTTGATGTCCCTTAAAAAGCCTCTAAAGGATTTTCTATTAATTATTTAGGAAAGCAGCTTTCAAGCGGGAAAGGACTAGAACTAAATTAATGCCGTCTGTTGCTCATTTTCATTTACTTTGTTTCGCATAATATTATGAACACTTTATTACACTTTCAGAAAATCTTCAATATTACATTCGAAACTTTTAGTTTCCTATCACTTAATTCAATCCAGATAAAAGTAATTAAAAAAAAAGCACAGGAAAAAAAACTTTCGACGTAATTTATCGAGAGTACAAACAACGCGCTTTATATTCGCAAAACAGGCAGAACTGGAAAGATTTATAAAGCAAGCCGGAAGATTTAGTGATGAAAGGGCTTCATTGGCTTTAAATGTTTACAGTAAAAGACGGCGTTTTAGTTTTGTATAACCCAAGCACCGGAATGAATGGCTCGTATATCGCGTAAATCCCATTGGACGTGCGAAATTTATTAGCTAATGCGAATTTGACTCGACCGTTTGTATTTTTTTCATCGCGTTATTACTGGCAGCACGTATACACGACAAACGAATGGTTCTGTTATTTATACGTTTTGAAATCTATGTGGGTCTCTGAGCTGAATTTAATGACAGCATTTCCTAATCACTTGCAATACCAACCTCATAACCTAAGTTTTTTTATATTATAAGAGAATAATCCTCCCAAATTCCTTCAAATAATGCCCATTTCTTATCTCATACAAAAAGTCTCTATTGTTTAATCCCAGAACTCTTTTGATCTGAAAAGAAATGTATGTATCACAGACTGTAAGCTTATGTTGCCAGCCAAAATTGTTCCCAAGTATCCCTAGAACTCAATCTTAAGTTATTTCTAATGAATTGCCATCCCCACTTCGATCTTAAGCTGTTTTCGTTGAATTACTTTCTCCATCGCAAATTCTATCTCAATCTTAAGATGTTTCTGACAATTACCTTCTCCATTTCAATCTCAAAATTTTTGTTACAAATAACCTTCTCCATGTGAAGGTCTTTTTGATGAATTGCCTTCTCCTTCTTTCTTTTCTTGATCTCAATCTCAATGTCTTTCTGATCAATTACTTTTCCATTTCAATTATCTGATGATTGTCTTCTTAATTATCTCAAACTCTCTCCTTCGCATTTCAGTCTCAAAATATCTCTGACGAACGGCCTCCTTTGTTCTCCCAACATCTTTCTGACGAATTGCCTTCTACATTTCAATCTCATAGTCTTTGTATTGCCTTCGCCATAATGCGAAGTTCTTTCTGATGAATTGCTTTCTTCATCATCTCAAAGTCTTCCTAAAGAATTTCCGTCTCCATTTCAATCTAAAAACATTTCCGCTGAGTTACTTTAAATTACCTTTTCTGTCTCAATCTTAAGCTTGAGAATTGGCTTCTCCATTTAAATCACAACATCTTTCTTATAAACTGCCTTCTCCATTTTCTCAAGATCTTTATAGTGAATTGCTTTCTCCATCTTTCTTTTGTCAATCTCAGTCTCATTGTCTTTCTGATGAATTACTTTTCAAATTCAATTATATGATCATTTGCCTTTTACATCACCTCAAACTCTCTTCTATGCCTTTCAGTCTCAGGAACATATTGATGCATTCTCCTAATAATTTTCTCACGAATTGTCTTCTCCATTTCACTCTCAAAGTCTTTGTAACGAATTGTCTTCTCATCATATGAAATTCTTTATGATTCTCCATCATCTCAAACTTTTTCTTTCGCTATCTCAAGTCCTTTCTAACGGACTGCCTTCTCCCTTTAGATCTCAATTGACTTTACATTGCAATCGCGAGGTCATTCTAATAAATGTTCTTTTCTATCTATTGAGATGTCACTGGTGAATAGCCTTCTTTCCTCAATCTCAGTCTCAAAGTCTTTCTGATGAATCGTCTTTTCTATTTCAATCATATGATGATTCTTCCTCATCACAAACTCTTTCCTTCTGCATCTCAGTCTCAAGATCTTTGTGGTGAAGTCTTCTCCATTCTCTCAACGCCTTTCTGACGAATTACCCTCTCCATTTCACTCTCAAAGCCTTTGTAATGAATTGCCTTCTCATCATATGAAATTCCTTGTGATTCTCCATCATCTCAAGCTTTTTCTTTCGCGATCTCAAGTATTTTCTAATGAACTGCCTTCTCCATTTAGATTTCAAGACGTGCTCGTCGATTAACTTTCTTTACATCGCAATCTCGAGGTCATTCTGATAAATTTGCTTTGCTATCTCAACCTTAAGATGTTACTGATGAGTTGTCTTCTTTCTTCGATCTCAATCTCGAGGCCTTGCTGATGAATTGTCTTTTCCATTTCAATCATACGATGATTTGTCTTCTTCGTCATCACAAACTTTTCGCTTCTGCATCTCAGTCTCAAGACCTTTCTGTTGAATTGTTTTTTTTTTTCATTTCAATCATATGATGTCTTGTCTTCATCATCTCAAACCCTTTCCTTCTGCATCTCAATCTCAAAGTCTTTGTGATGAATAGTCTTCTCCATTCTGTCAACATCTTTTTGACGAATTGCCTTCTCCATTTCATTCTCAGCCAATTTAAGTATCGACTTTTCGCTATATGTTGACACTAACGTGCCATTAATAGAAATGGATTGACTTGAATGGTTTATTTTAGTTTTGTGAACGATTACATCGTTCCACCAGTCGTGCAACTTGTAATTACAAAATTCGTAAGCTCCGATAATATCTGATGTTTGTTTACCTCGATGACGACGACGCTTAGCGAAACTTTATTTTTCCACGAAACTCAGCCTTAATCTGTTATTTTGCTTGAGTCGTGACCGTGAAGTAAACCCGATTCTCAGCCGGCCTAAGTGGATTTTCAATGGCATATCGGCACGTAATTGCATTGGAACAACACGCCATCATTAATTACTTCGCCCTATGTATGCCGAGCACTTAGCCCGCTTGCAAAGGCGCGCAAACCCTGCTTCATAAACTCCGCGGCCCTTCTCCTTCGCTTAAGAAAATCATACACCGTAAAATATGTTAAAGAGTTGTTTGTTTCCAGGTTTCCATTTTCTTTACGCTTTACTGCTAACAAGATCTTTCAATTACTGCATCTATTTTCCGGAAACGATTAATGAACGGAAGGGCTGAGGAAAACTTTCGGCTTTCCAGATGAGTTACTCACAGAAGAAATTTAGGTCAGTGTTGGGAAGTATTCACGTAAAATTTACTTATAATTATTATGTATTTAATCATTTTTAATTCAATAATTACTTCAGTATGAAGGTATTATTTATTCACACCATAGAAGTGTTTATGGACAGGCGAGTAAATGCAAGTTTAAAATGGAACGTTAATGATCTTGTACCTAAACTAACTTCTCTGTATAAACTTTCAACATAAACATAAATAAATTAGTTCAGACTAGATAAAATGTGATCATACTTAAAATATACTTGAAGGAAATTCTCTTAGATATAAAATCGCAATTACAATCAACTGATTATAAACTTATAGATGTAACTATAAAAATCTCCTCTTCTTCTTTCTTTACTGTGATTTTTTCTACATCTTTGAATATCTTTATTCTAGTCATCCAATTTTTCCTAGGTCTTTCTTTTTCTTCTTTGTTCAGTTACTTTGAATCATTTCATTTATTCACTGATTTGACTTTTTTTCTGTAGTCGCGTATTTATTCTTATCGAAATGATTTCAAACTGTTTCAAGTCAAAAACGTATATTTATAGTTTTACTTTTGCGTATATGGGGAAGTAGGTGCTAAGTGAGCAAGAGACAAACTGATTTTTACAAGAAACCCTAAGACGGTAATCGTGTAAAACTGATTAATTAATTAAGGCCGCAGGACCAAATCGTTTAATTAACAATTACAATTTCCAACTGCATTAATCAGACTGTGAATTCGATGTTGACTCGGGGCGATGTGGTTGCCATAATTCGGTTCGCACGATTAATTAGATTGTTATCAGTTATTCACGTATTCAAGAGGTGTACTTTCTTCAAAGCGAGAATAAGTACCAAAGCACACATTTCTAAAATAATACGTAAGCACTCTGGAGATACTAATTTCCTTCACTTCAAAATTTGTCGCCACATATTTAATAAAAATCCTAAATGTAAGGGTTTCTCCTGATTAAATTGCACATGACTTAATGGAGGTTGTTTGAACTTTGAAATTCTCAAACTACTTTCCTGGATATTGTCATTATATCGTGTACTTTATTGTTTATGCATAAACAAAAATAAGGAAATCCATCTATGCTTTACAGATCTAGAAAAAGCTTTCGACCGAGTAATAAATTTATGGAAATTACTAGAAAATAATAGGAACACTAGAAGGAATGTATGATAAAACCGAGAACATTATCAGAACGCATAATGAAGAATCCAACAAGTTCGAAACAAAAAATGGACTAAAACAGGGAGTGCAATGTGACGATGTACATAATAAAGCGAAAGGTAGAATGAAACCATTATACCTGGGGAATTGGCAGATGGAGAGAGTAAATGCCACAGAACTGCAGAAATAGAAAAGAACTTACAAAACATCATAAACATTTTGAATGAAGCAAACATGAGGGTAAATACATCAAAGACGAAATCCGTGGTTATTGCAGGGAAAGGCCGAAAACACAACATTAAAATAGATGGACAAATGACAGAACAGATCAAAAATTTTAAGTATTTAGGAACAATTATAGAAAACAATGGGCGACTGGATATGGAAATAAACGGGAGAACTGGGAAGATTTTAATTATCTAAAGGTTTCATTTTTTGTCATAAAAACCTACCGAGAGCAATAAAAAGTGAAATGGTTAAGAAAATAGTGACGCGGGCATTATTATATGGAAGTGAGTCATGGACACTATTAAAGAAGCATTATCACAGAAGATAAAGAACAAAACGTACAAAGGAAACCTTAGAATTGAACCAACGGAAATTAAAATTCAGAAAAGACAGTTAGGATGGATGAAGTACATATATAGAATACCAACAAACAGACTCGCCAGAAATGTATTCAAAGCCAATATGAGAGGGAGACACAAAAAAGAACGACCGAGAAAAGAATGGCAGGAAGACCTAAAAAGGGCAGCTGAAAACAGAGGAGAATGTACAGACCTTGGAACAAGAAAGGAAAGGAGTGGTAATAGAAAAGCAACTCCATCCCACAGTCCTACACCTAACGGTAGAGGTATCATGATGGACAAGCTGCGTTCATACATGTTACAAAAATGAAACTTTTCCAAATTCTTCTTTCTTCTCTGTCCCTTTTACTTTTACGGATGGATTTTGGTCCTTCACATTTTTGCCATTCCTTTTCCCACCATTTCTTCTACTGTCGTCTCTCTTCTACCAATTTCTATTATCCTCTTACTTACTGCTTACTATGAATAGATCGAATATGTTCTCGACCTACCTCATAGGCTACGAAATGGGACAGGGACAGCCAAACAAAACGGTTTTGAGCCAAAATCGTACCAGACTAGTTCGATTTTTCTTGGTTGAAATTCAGTGTTGCCCATAATATCGCAGCTCTTTCTTCGCATCGTTAAAATCTCGTATTTATTTTCTGTTGTCTTGGAACAGGGAAAACGGTTTTGAGGCAAAATCGTACCAGGCTAGTTCGATTTTTCTTGGTTGAAATTCGCTGTTGCCCATAATATCGCAGCTCTTTCTTCGCATCGTTAAAATCTCGTATTTATCTTCTGTTGTCTTCCCATTCTTTATTACCAGGTTGTCTTTCACTTCCTCAACCCAGCTTTTCTTTATTTTTTCGTGCAGGCAAAACTCATTCGCTTGCATCTCACTCGTACCTAATACTTGAGCCTTGGGGGATCTTACTCTCCATACTCCATTTTATTATATTAGCACAAATGGTTTCGTAGAAATTTCTTCTCCCACATCTAAAATGAGGACAGATAGTATTTGTTTGCCTACTTGTTCATTTACTTGTCCACCTATTTATTATAGTGGGCAGAAGGGATTCGTCCGCAATATAGGGGAGACATTACTTTTGGTCTTAGTACACATCCAATTGAGCGCAAATTTATTTTGATGGACCAAAAGGGTTCTGGTCGAACTGAGGCCTATGCATTGCGTATCGCCTTGAGCTTTTGACATTTACATTTTAGTGCAGCTTCGACTTGCCTCATTCGTATTCCTGCACTTGTTCTTCCTTCTTTAGTCAGACATCTTGCCTCCGATATTATTCCAAAACTATCTTAACAACACTTATCACGCTCTCTGCGAACCTGGTGTATTTTCAGTTACGGGGGTAATCGTAGCTCAAGAAAAAGTGTGGCGCTCCTAAGCTAAAGGCACTACGGGGTAGTTTACCACCCGAGAAAAACAAGGGAAGATTCCTTCAGAAAAATAACCGGTTCACTTCTCGACTTTATTGAGCACCTTACAATTTGGACCACCTTTCCCGACGACAGCCCCAATCGATTTTCCCGCGTAATTATCCCTAGCTCAGCAAAACAACCCCGTTAACAATTATGTATACAGCTGCCCCGTGACAATAATATGCAGTTTTACTAATTTTATATACGATTTTTTCTTTGTTAAGGGTTTCAAAATTAGATGTTTCATAAAAAAGCAAACATTGAGAAGTAACCTTGTAATTAATGTTACAGTTTCTTTTCTCATACATATTGTGTGCATACTTAGGGATGTATAAGACTCAACGTAAAAATATTTACAGCAGATGAAAATACTCAAGCCACCCATTCAATAGTCTTTATCTTTTATGAACGATAAAAGTGTATATTGTATTTACATCATTCCTGCGTATACTTCTATCGTTATACGAGAAGAGTCTAGGAATACATATCCGCAACACCATAAAATTGGTGCAGCTGTAATATACCTATATTTTTAGTTGATGATATTTTAATAGGAAAAACGTAACTAAAAATATAAAGTAATATATAATGAAGTACGAAAGAGGACCAACTGAAAATTAAATAAAATTAGATAGTTAAAGTTCATTTTTTTATTGTATGCCGATCGGCCTATCGATGATAAGTCAAAGAACTTTTCTTTAGTTATCTCCTTCTCACTTTCGTGAAACAGACTTGCAGCTTTAGTCATGTTATGTCATTTCGTCGTATATTTTCTTGACTCAGATCTCTACGATCGACATATAGTTAAAAAAATGACCTGTATGTATTTTTTGATTGACAAAGTAAAAGAAAAACTTATTACTGAACCAATAGTATTATACTTAGATTAAAGTTTTATAATGCAATTTTGAAATTATAATGTCAGGTTCAAACAAATTTGAATGCCGTGCCTTATTTGCAAGAACCAAAAACAACAAAATAAAAATCTCAAACCGTTATACTGTTTAAACTTAATCGCACTCGAAAACTTAATGAAAGGACCGACCGCGCGAAAGTTGCGACAAGGTAAAATAAATGAAATTATTAATAGTTTTCCGCCTTCGAGTTGAAGTAGTACTTCCACCGAAGAAGTCCCGCCACCGCTTTTTACACGACTCTCCACTTTACATTTTTCCAGTATTATGCAAATAAGAAAACATTAATGCAAATATCGGGCCGCAACTACAGAATATTTTAAAACTCCCTGCTTTCTTGTTGTATGTAAATAAAGTGACGAAAGTACAGATATGAAATTTATACTAAAACAACACCCTGTTCGTATTGTTATTAAACTGAAAGTGGGGGTTTCACACAACTTAATTAAAAAATAATAACAAAGTTACGCGAAATTGGAATTAGATGTATAATTTATTTTATATTCAAAACAGCATTAGGTACAAAGTAGTTAATAACTTATAATTGACAAAGAGTTTAAAACAATTCAGAATCTTTAAATTTATTTACTTCTTGACAGATAGACCAAGTGCATTAAAACAAGTTAGAGCAAGTGTGCACGTACAAATGCGACTTTGCTTCTACACTCTTTATGACTGTGACTTCTCCAATTTGATAGCCGATATCTTCAAGCCCTAAATAAACTGAAGAGTAGGTAGATTGAAGCCTCAACAAAGACTAATTGTCTCTTGAAACTCACTCAGTAGCAAATATAAATGTACTCGTATACATGTAAAATATTAAGAGCACGTACTTGCCAGAACTCATTTTATATTTTTATAATTCAAAAAAGAAATCGTTACATAGAAAATGAATGTAAGAAGATTAAAAGAAGTTACAATGCAACTAGCATATATTTTCGTTGTTTGACATATATCAACGAAGAAGATGTCAGCCAACGAATACGTGTGATTTTTATAAAGCCGATCAGTAAGCTGGAAAACACACTGCTGGACAAACTCGGGATTACAGGGAGTGATTTATGTCCTACAAAAGTGTCAACGTATGAAACTCATCCTTGTATCTCTCTATTTTTGGGCAAGGAGATCAAATAGAATACACAATTTCGGCTTACTTCATGCGAGGACGCCTTCGCACACATCATTACGAGGACATCACGTAGGCGTCTGTGTTTCGAACTAAATTTGCAATTAAAACCTGTTGCCAGCGATATTGCTTTCGAATTAATCACGTTATCGAGACGGCCTGCGTTCTGAAGGGGTCGAATTTGTAACCGTTGCCCTGTTTATTTGGCTTGCCGCGGTCGAAGCTCAAGGATCAAAGGACTTAAGCCGGATTCGGTGTCCCGATTATCTGGAGCACAAAGTCGGGGATAATTGGCATTGATTAGCGAGACAGCGATATCTTAAGCGAAACCAATACTGAGATACTACTTGCATGCAAGACCCTTTAGTCCGAAAGCAATTTTGGTTAGTCCTACACAGGTCATAAAATAAATGATGGGAGTGAGTCAAGTGAAAGGGAAACTTTGCGGCCTTACCTATAGGAGAGTCGTCCCTGCATGCGCAAATCATCCGTTTGCGTGCCAGACGTCCCTTGTGTGAATCACCACATACAAGGGAAGCAGCTGAAACGCATAACTGCCCTTGATTCATTGGGCGTAACGAAACTAATAACACGTATGTATAGTGAGTAATAATATCACAGTTAACAATCTTTAGGTGACTAATTCAATTTTCTTTACATTCAGTTAAAAAGACACTAATTTAAAAAGACATTTTTCAAACTTAATCATTTCGAACACCATACAATGAGTAGGTAAAGTAAAGTAAGTAAAAGAAAAGATCAAAAGAATCAAAAAACTATTAAAAAGTAACAGTCTTATAAAGAACACATAATTAATAATACTCTTCATAGCATAAGGAATGGAAAGGGGGAGATATGACTAAGGAAAATAAAACAAGAAGGAATTTATCTTTGAAAAAATGGTGATAAATAATAACATACACATGTGCCTATGAATACATGAAAGAAAATTCATTAAATCTGGTATTCCTGAAGACAGAGTCACGAGCCCTCTGTTCCATGTTTTCTTTATATGTTGTCACCTGCCGAAACGTCTTTTTTTTAAGAGTGTGGTACATGAACAATACTCCAGGGACTAAGCTCTGCGTTTTATGCAAGTCGATGAGCTAGATCAAGGTTCGGGGCGGTGAAAAAAAAGAGGTACCATCCATGAAGTTTAATAAAGTAACTTCAGTTGAGAAAATTAGGAAAATTATGATTTACCTGATTATTTTTAACTAAATTAATCTAGCGATGAATGAAATGATGCTTACGTGCTAAATTGTATCTAAACTGACGAAAATTATGTGTTCAGAAGGAGGGCTGGTTATAAGTTTAACGAAGATAAAAAAAACCAGACTCAATGCCGTGCTCCTTTGGCTCCCAGGTGGGTTGCTTGTGGCCTGGCTTGCGAAGGAAAAAACTCTTGAAGAAAAGGAACGACAACCAACTTCAGTCACTCTTGATCAAACATTCAAGAGGAGTTTAAGGTGGCCAATAAGGAAATTCTTTCTTGATGAAACACCTGGTGGTTTCAAGGTCGCAGCGGCCATGTAAGAGCTCTAGCTCTAGAGTACTTTTCAAAGAGGGTAACCGACCAAAAACTCACACTTAAGAAATATCTGGTTTTTAATACCGATATTCGAGAAGAAATTGAAGGTGAAGAGCATGAACTTATACCATTAAAATTAGGTTCTGCTATCACAAAACTCTAGTATGAATTACTCCTGAATTATTTACCTTGATCGATAACAAGTCTGCGCTGTATCTTTCATCCGCTTTTCCTCGTCTAACAACTGTGAAGAATTGGTGTGGATAAACAGATCTTAAAGTAGGCCCCAAGGTGAACAAAATACCCGGCTGATTCAAAGTAGGCCTGGACAATGTTTCCAATTTATCTTGGCCTTGTAGTTGATCGTTCACAACAATCATAGGAGATCTAATTAAAACTCACTTGTACGCTTAAGGTAGTGGCACAGAGAGATAAATAGCTAGAATAATAATTGCTTTAATTACAAATGCACAGAATAAATATAATGCGACAGAATGTCGCCAAAATGCTAAGTCTAAAGTGACTCAAAAATGTTGTACCGGAGTGCGTCAACTTATTTATTTATTCAACTCGATACTTCACATCTAATCCGTCTTATTTCTACTACAACAATTTACATCAGATAATTAAAGGCGCAAGATCTGTCAAAAATTCGCTCTTCAACAACGCAGCGACACAAAACAATCAATAAAAAGATGAATTGTTTTTTATTCACCATTTTGCTGTGGTGGATGTAGACAGTGATTTAAAAAATTGAATACAAATCCATCTCTGTTAGATTATAATCGATTTATGTTGTGTAGGAATTTAGTGACAACTTATCAATACATTCTTACATCACCTAAATCATTTATAATTTAACAGAGATGGATTTTTATTTAAATCACTGTCTACATCCACCACAGCAAAATGCTGAATAAAATAGTACGCCCATACTAAACAAACTCATGCAACCAAGAATTTGTCCTTTAGGCCAAAGTCGTTTACGCCCCCATATGTGTATTCTGCACAATGTCCGAAGCGATCACCTTCCCCGTCAGCCGGGCACGTTCTTCGATTTCAGCGATACGAAACCGTGAGGCGAAAGTGATGAGTTTCAATAGCAACAGCTTCCAAAATGCCGGTTAAATAACCAAGTACCAAAAAAGTATCCAAAAGAATATCCCAAAGAAAGAGTATCCACACGAAAAAACCTGAGTTAAAGAAGAAACACTATAATTAATAACAAGATGGCGTCATGTCCTTAGCCTAACAATACCTAGATTTTGAGATAAACCAGGCCCTCGCAGGGTTGTGAAAATCACCCCAAACTCGTTTGACGATGCACTAAGGAATTCCGACCATGTCGAATACGAGTTCTCCTAAACTTTCTCAGCAGAAACTCCGGTGATTGCAATTACAGCAGCACAGACATAAGCAAAGTTAACTGACTAATGAAACGTTAAAACAGTGCCAAACAGGATTACGCGAGATGATCGCAGATGCCATCAGCCCCAACCAATCAGAAACCATTGTTATCGAAAATGCCCATATTAGGACATGTCACGAGGCGAATAAGAGTCGCACGCCTGCATTCGTATATCAGGGTTGCTACAATAAATTCTAGGTTGACTGAAAATTTCCAAATATTACCAACCTATTCCTTACGCAATTTGAGACTACAGTTTCAGAACGTTAAAAATAAAAGATAAAGGGGCCTCAAACGGTATTGATTTCGATGGGCCCTAAATGAAAGCGAAAATAACAACATACTCCAACTGACAGTTGCAGATTAGAACACGAAGCTATGAGTAGCTGTGAAGCTTTCCTGGAAGCTTTCCAAACATCTGGAAGAAGTGACGCTGATATTGGTGGAAAGACATCTACCTTTTAGATGTGGCTGGACGCCTAGTCGAAGAACTAGATGAGAAGAGCATCCTACACGAACACCAGTATGGCTTCAGATCGGGTAGATCTACTATACATAAATGCCCTGAATAGGGCGCCTGAAATAGTTAATGAAACCAAAAAAATCGACAAGTCTGCATAATGCTGGCATTGGACGTTGAAAACGCAGTCAATTGAGCATCTTGGACGCATATCATAGATGCACTAAAAAACGCAAGCACCAGACACAGTCTTACCTGACGCATCGAAAACATTATTGTTACACAACTGGGTGAGGCGAACCACACGCTGGGTTCCGTAAGTTCCGTACTCTGTCTTAAGGTGTGTGTCCATTTGTGACATAATCTCGAGACAAAGTCTCGAGAATGATCTCAGGCTCTTGTACATTTGAGAGCACTTTGAGTCTCAAGACAGCTGTTGGAGACTCACAGTCTTGAGACTAGGACAAGCCCGTGTCGACTTGAGACTATAAGTGTCTCAAGTCTTGAAACTGCAAGAACATACATACCTGATTCCGTAAGTTATTAATCGTCCGCTGTATCTCCTGACAGTCACATTTAAAAACTGTCCCAAAATCTTCAAACTTACAAATTTTTTTCGCGATTTCTGTATTGTTGATGTTTTACATTCCACAGAAACTCATTTTCCTCATAAAGAGAGATTAATTTAAAAACTTCGTCATCTGTCCACTCTCGGCTCATTTTGTCAATTAATTAATAAGTTAGCGAAAACTGTTTCAAATAAAAGTTTTAATGTAGAATGTAGAAAAATGAATAGATTTTGAGATCGCTCTCAGCTCTTCCAACTCTGCTAGAAAAGTTGAGACTAAGTCACAAGAACAGGAATGAACATGTCCATCTGATATCGTGCACTCTCGGAGCTTTGTTTCCGAGAGTGCTCTCAAGTCTTTGTCCATTGGTGATTGAGTCTCGAGGTATTTTGTCACAAGTGGACACTTACCTTTAAAACCGACAAAAAAAAACTAGAAGAAAAAGCCCTCTACTACGCCATGAGCAGGGTACAAAATTAGCTACATAATCACGAACTAACTACTACCAAAATAGAGCTCATCACTCTGGCAGAAGGCTAAAAAGCATGACGCTTCAAATAGAGGACAACGCAATACAAAGCAAAAGTCTACCTCGACCGAGGTCTCAAGATGACCACGTATGTGAAAAAAAAAATCTGAGAAAGCCAATAAAATGCTAATACGCTGGCAAGATTAATGTTAAACTTCGGAAGTCCCACAGAAAAAGCAGGGCGCTAGCAGGAGTCGTATTATCAACGATCCTGTGCGCCGCCCCCATATGGATAAACGCACTAAGAGGATCTGTTCGAATCTGTCAACGGGAAAATGGCCATCCGAATAACCTCTGCTTATAGAACAGTCACCACTGACGGCTATATTGACAATCGCAGCTGAACCACCCATAAAGATGGCAGCAGAGGCAAGGCGGAAACGATACCAACAGAGAGGGACACCCACCACGAAAGCCCAAGAAGAATTAACGAAGAAATGGCAATCATCTTGGGACTCCTACCGAGGTTGGACAAAAACTTACATTAAAGATCTACACAAATGGTGTGACAGAAAATTCGGACGTACTTGTAGATCACTTCATTACCCAGGCGATAACGGGACATGCTGCCTTCACCAGCTATCTGCATAGGATAGGGAAAAGTCAGAGCGATTCTTGCTGGTATTGCGGCTTAACAGACATTCCAGAACACACAATGACCATCCGAATAACTTCTGCTTATAGAACGGTCGCCTATACTGATGATCGCAACTACATATATCACCCATAAAGATGGTAGCCAAAGGCAAGGCGAAAACAATACCAACAGAGGGGGATGCCTACCACGGAAGTCCAAGAAGAATTATTGGATAAATGGCAATCATCTTGAAACTCCAATCGAGGTTGGACAAAAACCTACATAATGGTGTGGCAGAAAATTCGGAGAGGCACTTCATCATCCAGGCGGTGACAGGACATATCTTCGCCAGCTATTTGCATAGAATAGGGAAAACTCAGACCGATTCTTGCTGGTATTGCGGCTTATCAGACACTCCAGAACACACAATCTTTGACTGAGTGAGATGGGAGATTACAGACATAAAGGTAGACAGAATTGTCGAACAACAATTACCAAAAAAAATATGGCAGAAATTTTATTACAAAACTTGACACAATGGAACAATGCTTAGAAAAGCTACAGAGCAAAAAGAATTATTTAGTAACCGATGAAAGAACAACTGGAAAACTGATTAAATGCCTTACGGAAGATTCCAGAAACCAGTAGCTTGAGAAGAGGATAAGGATTTTTGTTGGTAGGTGCCTGTGTTTTAGACCTAGATAAGGGCGACAACACGGTTGAATCTTGGAACTACTGTTAATGACGTCTTTCGAAGATTCTCCAAACCTCTATGTATAAATAAAAGATATGAAGCTAACGTTTTCTGCCGTTAAATAAACAAATCTTGCATATAAATTTGGCCAGTTGCTTCAGTACCTTCGAAATCTTCAGGTTTTGTTTACTTCGTAACTTATCCAATCTTTCATATTTTATAGTCTCTCTTATGGTCGTGTTTCTCTTTTCTGGTTTGTTTATTATATTAAAAACATTTTCCTGGTTTCTTATTTTTATTCTTGCTGAAAACTTTCTTTTCTTTTTCCATTCCTCCTATCTTCATTGTCAAAGCATTCAACTTGTTTACTAATTCATGCTTCTTCTATTAATAACCTTGTTGTGAGCTTTACTATCCTTTCATGTCCACTTTTAAAGTTACATTTCAAAACTTCTGGAACCTTCAACATATTTGCCATAACATAATTTGTTTTGTACGAGTGTTAAGGGTGGAGATTTCTGCTTCGCTCGGTTGGTATGAGTTTGTTTAAAGTAATTTTATCTGAATATAGTTTTTTAATATCCAAAAATATCAGTAGCTTTGTATTTGAATGGAAAAACATTTCATTGTTAATCAAAACTGATAAATTCGTTAAATTCACGCATGTCTACACCAGTGATGTCGATGGAACAGAATTGGCTTTAACAGTTAACGTTGAATTTATATTATTTTTAATAACATCAATCATATGAGTACATAAACGTTCAGGTGTTTTTTTTTTTTAAATAAAATAATAATAATTTGCATTTTGAAATAAAGTTATAACATAATCAATATACGTATAGCGTACACGCATGCTATTATACAGAGTAGTTTTATGTAAAATTCGAAATGAAATTAAATAAATGTAGAGCTTCGTTCTGAAAAGAAATTTATTTACTTAAAAGTATGTGTCCAAAATATGAAATCTATGAAATCAAGGTATCGAATTTGGTATAAGAGTGCGTCTTCAGTATATGAACTCCAACATAATTTTCAATACCTTATTCATATCGCAGACCCGTACCCGGGCAACATAATAATCCGGATTCATTCTGTCCGTTCCGTGGGGCGACTGAAATTCGCGTACCCGGTCACTGTATTCTTCTTATCGCGATACGTCTTACCAGCCCTTGTCACCGCCTAACGTAATAAATTTACTGCCTGAATACCTTGCTCTGACTCAGGAAGTCTTTCCAATAGCCGAGCTCTTTCAGCGGGAATTTACACCCGCCATCGTTTATTTTCCTTACTCTGCCATTATCTAAAATTGCATGTTCTGTTGGTGCGCTGCTCTTCAATTAAATATACGTTTCATACACGCGACTTCATCCCGTCGCACTGTTTAAGCAAATGACATGTTTCCACTTGACTTATACTGTCAGAATTCTGGAGACCTATTAATAATTTCCTGGTAACTTATACTTCGTATATTAATAATGTTAAAAGTAAGAAGAGCGTCACATAAGCTTGAAGTTCTATTAAATAACTTTGGACACAAAAAAAAGAAGGAAGAACGTTCCGGGCAAAAGTTAAAAGTAACATTTTAGACGCCTTCAAGATCGACGTCGATAATTTTTTAAACGAGAGGATAGATCGAAGCCGACGATAAATGGACGGCCCCAATTCTCAGCAAATCTGTCGCCCGGCAACATTCGTGCGACTTTTCTGTAAGTCAAATCCGCTTTAATATTTCAGGCCGATGTAATAATCCGGAGCATCGTAACCCCCTCGGGGGCATTCACAGCCCCCGTTACAATCTTGTTAATGGACCGGCCTCACAATTGGGTGTTTATTAATTGCACTCCTCCTGAGAAACGCTAATTGGTTACGAGTTCTAAATTATAAAAGAAGTTCATTTTTTTGCGATCTACGGAACGGAAAAATTGAAGTACCTGCGCCTCGCCTTTCATTTTAAGAGGCAATGTGTAGACAATACACAATGAGACATAGATTTCCTATGAGAGGCTATGTATCGTATCTCGGAAACGTGGCTTCCTGCTGCTGTCTTCGCGGAAAATGTCGGCCTGTTTTAAGTATAATAGAGGGAATTTCCTTTTGTTGGGAATCACGCTCTGTTTCACTCTTTGCGCCGGAAGATTTAAAAATCAAATAAATTACTTGCTAAAACAGGTAATCTTTAACACGGAAATAAGAAAAGAGAACGATTAAAAAACATTCTAAAAATAAGACCTTATTAAAAAGTCGTTTGTGTTACTTAAGCAACCATATTACAAAAATATTACCTACGTGCTTATATAAAAAAAAATGCAGCTGCGTAACTTACGTAACGAATGAATTTCCAATTATTTTGGCCGAAACTTCAGGCCTTTTGAACAATAAGCAGGAAACTCGCCTTCTGCAACATCTCCCAATTATACATTGCAAATTAGTAGGTATATAATAAAGTTTCAAATAGGTGTCAAAAAGAAGACAACGAAAAAGTAAAAGAAATTAACTCTTTTCAATATGTAAACCTCCACCTAGACGATTCTTCTTCTGGTCGCGTGAAATATAAAAGAAAATATGGGGGTGATATAGCCGCACGAAATGTGTTGGAAAGACAAATTTTCTTGATGACATTTCCATCTGTACGAGTCCTTTGAACGCTAACGTTGAATGATGGCGGTCCGCATGCATCACAGGACATAGGAAGGAAGCTGAAATTCCTTGGTCGCATGTGTTTGAGCCTCCTACACTTACATTTGAATATAATAAATGCGTAGGAGCTTTCCGATATGTATTTCCAGACGTTGCCTTCCTCACTTTTACAGATCGCTCAATCCAAACATTTCGGGCCAAGCAAGAAATTAATACATACCTGTGTTGCAGCTTTAAATTAAATAATTGGGCACTATCAAAGGGGCAGCTTTAGAGTTTCTTAAGGAATGTAAACTATAAGGCGTGTGTTTAATTAATTTCATTGTTGTTTTACTAATGTAACTATTCTTGTTTCGTAGATGGAAGTTTGAGGTTACTGTGATAAGATACAAACCCGAGCTCCGTTTAAGTTTTCTCGAGTGCCGTTCCTACCTGTACCTACGAGAACATAAATTTCAGAAATTACACCTCGTATCTTGTTAAATGGACTTTGTTAACTGTTAAAGTTAACAGCCAAGTTTTATATTCATGTCTTGTAAACAATTATTTAAAAATAAAAAATCTTATTTTTCTTTACGTACAAACAATAAGAAAATGTACGTTTTGTAACCATAATGTTTAAATAAAATGAGATTATGATTTTCCACTGAGAAAACGCGAGGACTTCCGGCCTCTGAATTATATTCACGAAATCCTGCTAATGAGGAAGTTTTAACGGAATTATTTGTCTTAGTTATGCTTTGAGGGTGTTTTTTTTAAAGAAGATTTTCATTTTAATCAGCTTACCAAGTTCACGCTGCCTATTGTCAACACAAAATATGATTCAACCGACAATGAATCGTCCTGTCTTTCGGTTTGCTGTGTCTTTAACACGTGAAACATAATTAGGGAAATGAAGTCTGAAAATTTACTGCGCCGAAATTATTTTATTATCACCGCTCGCTTTCGGGGGAAAACAGTACATTTTAAGGACACAAAACGAGCGCGAGAGAGACAGAGAACGTGATTAATACAGTTGGTCAAGTTCTGCCGCGAACAAAGCCATTAGTAGCAGAAAAAGTATATTTTGAACGATTTATTTAGCCTTCTTTGGTACTTTTCTTTAGGTTACATAAAGCCGAAGTCTGCAAGTAATGTAAAATAAGATTTACAAGGGTATTTACACAGGAGAAAAACTTTTCAAAATATTGGATAAATCAATAACTAAGGCTGGTCCCTCAGCAAGTAATTTCTTATTTGCTGCGTCCAAAAATCTGGTTAATCATTATTTTAATTTATCATCCGTGCAAAATTTTAAGTCTTAATTAATTAAAAAAAGCTTCAGTAACTGAACTTTCCAAAAACAATCATTTATTAGCTTAATCATCAATTGCCACGTTCGAACGGTCCAAATGAAACGCCATCGCGTAACATCCAGCAGACGCAGTAAATTTTGTGTAAATATTTGCAAAGGATAAAAAGTATTCGTCAGCTCTCTTTTAACAGTATTTATTTGTATAATACCCCCATGGCTCCTGCGGGAAATCACTTCTGCCGGTGGCGCATCATCAACGAATAAATGGATCAAGCCAAGCTGCGACTGCGTGCGTTAAAACCGTTCATTAACCAACCAGTGGTTGATTGTTTTGCGGACCACCAGCATTGATTTCGAATTTCTTTGCCAATTTCTCATTTGCAATAAAAATATATTTAGAGTTGCAATACCTGAGATAAAGAGCTTTCAGCATAAATAATTTGAATGCATTCTATTTTAATTCTATTTGATTCTAGTTGCAATTTTGCTTTTCATTACAGCCGTGCATAAAAATTTACGTTGCAGCCTTCTTCAATTTCCTCCCGCTTTGATGTATCTTCTAATCTACCCCTAAATTTATAGCTTTCATCCAAAGCGAACGATAGATAGTTTCAGCTCGTTTTACCTGGTTTCACGATGACATAAAGTACACGTAAATTGAATTAATTTATTATACACAGTAAAAGCGCTTTACGTGTGCATTTGTGTAATGTAAATAACGATGTGAAAAATTGACCGGCTGGAAACGTTTTTTAAGTGACACACGGGTATTGTGTTTGATGAATATTCGATGGACTCAGTTTACGTGGTGCATCATCGGCGAACGAAATAAATGTGTGAAATATTCCAAGCGGAGTAAATAACTTTTTAAAGCGGAATATTAAAAGCTTTTTTTTGTAATACCATTTTGGGTAAAAAAATTTAATAACGGTACAAATTCTAAAAGTTTGAACTTCAAGTAGGTACTACGGTTGAGCCTACAAATCAATAGGATTTTGTATTAAAAGTAATAAAATCGTTTGTTACGGAACTTATCAAACTATCTCTTTGTGTATACCATTTGAAGACTTTCGTTTTAGCCAATAGTGGTTTCATGAGGAGCAACAAAGAGCATGTGTATGCGATTGATGAAAGAGATGGGTATAGTGTGCGTAAAAATCTTGACTTAGATGTAGAGGCGCTGACCAGACTATACAATACCAGTGTTGCCAATTTAGTGACTTGTCACAAGTTCTGATGACTTTCTACTGAAATTTCAGACAACTTCTAGTGAGTTCAGATATGTCGAAAATTTAGTTTTCTCATAACTGATTTAGTGACAAATCTAGTGATTTCTTGTCAATGTAATTTTAACCAAGACACTCAAAGTTTAGTAGTCCTTTTAAACTAAACAATAGGAGTACTTACCCCTATTTTTTCCAAAAATTGCCTTTATGATTATTAAGATAAAAAGAGAATTTTATTTATATAAAAGTTTATCGTTATAAATATACCTGTTGATAAACCGTAAGTACTAGATCATTAATTGTGTTTCTAGATAATTCTGAAAAGTAAGGAACTTTTAAGTAGACTTATTTACATGTATGTTTGCATTAACATAGATATCGTCACGCAAAATGGGCCAGCTATCTATATTACAGCTTGTAATTTGTAATACGGATATCCTTTCGCGTGCAAGTAGCACAGATGTCGAAATTTTATTCGGCGAATGTGCTGTCAGGATGCGTGTAAGCCGAGTCGGACAATAAAAAACAACAAACCCTTCATGCAGGAGGACGTTGCTGACCCTTTCAAGCTCAAGCAACGAATGAATCGATAGCGTAGCTCTCGATTATCTTACCGCACTAAAAGCACGCTGACCGCTGAATGTAATTTACATTGATTTCGAGTTTAATGAAAGTTTAAGTAACGCTCGCTTTGTTTGGCCGAATCGTGAACCGGCCCGCAATATTATCTAATAACACCGGAACGCCGCTTTAAGCCCAGATTATATACGGATCGCCACGGATAATTAAAGAAAAGCTGCACTTTGCATTTTACTTGCCAACTCGAATCACAGTTATTTGCTCTAAACCCCAATTAGCAGCGACCCCCGGGGCTGATTTACTCAGCACTTTGCACCTGGACCAGGAAGTTTTATTCCTTCCTGCCTACGCTCGATGGTCGGCAAATTTCGCCGTTGATTCTAATCGTGTTTGACTACCGAATTAATTGTTCTCCGATGAGAATTGCAGCTTCTTAATCATTATTGTCAGTGGTCGTAACTAATAAATTCCTTATTTCAATCGATATTATCTAAAGAGGAAACTAATCTTCGTGCTACGTTTTCTACTCCACACTTTTATTATTTGACCTCAGACACTATTTTCCGCCGGCGAGATTATCTGTACCACTTAAGTTCTAAGCGGAAATTGGTAATTTAAACCACACAATAAATATAAGAACTATAAACACGCTGCTTGTCTGCAGACACAACTACTCTGTGATTGGAATCGGGAAAATTGTGGGACGATTTCTTTTCAGGGAATTACAGCTTATTATCGTCATATCAACGAAATACTCAGCTATTATTCTTTTATTGTCAACCAACGTTTACTTTACGTTTTGTTGTTTTATCATTGAATATGTCATCGTAATAATAACATTTACTCGAAAAGATATAATTTTGTTATGCTGATTTCTTCGACATTTTTTAATAACACTAACTTTTTAGATCTTGTAACAAAAATTAAACAGAAATTGCTACCCCTCTAGTGTGAGTTACTCCTGACTTAATTACTTCGATCGGCGTTGTATCTTTCATCAGCTTTTCCTCGGCTAGCAACAGTCAAGAATGGGTGTGGGTAAATAGATGTTAAAGTAGGCGCCAGGGTAAACAAAATACCCCGCTGATCCAAACTAGGCGTCAACAGTGTTCCCAACAATCACATAAGATTTGATTTACTCACTTGTACGCTGCATCTAAAACGAATCAAAAATGCTGTACCCGAGTGTACTTTAACTAATTAAGGCGCAAGATCTGTCGAAAATTCGCTCTTTACACCACAGCGTCACGAAAGAGTTAATAAAGATATTGGGTGGTATGCATAAAACGAAGTAGATGCTAATACTTCTCAAATTAGTATATTCTTCGAAGTATCTTCTATTACATAAAGTACCTACTGCAGCTCTGAAGCATATACTACGAAAGCAAAGTTTATACTAAAGCATGTAGTAAATACTACGCTGCAGTAGTATTTACTATTAAAATGAATCTGAGGCTTTGAAGTAGATACTATAGTAGGTGCTTCTATGCGAAGTAAAAACTTCTACATAATAGTATCTACTAGATCGCATAGTAAATACTACGTTACTATAGTAGGTACTTCACTTTCGAAGTAGGTGCTTGAAGTATTAGCATGTACTACGTTTTATGCATACCACCCATTGACTAAACTCGCGCAATGAAAAATATGTTCTGTGGGTTGAGGTCGTTTACGTCTTCCGGTGTGTCTTCTGCACGAAGTCCTAAGCTGCCATCTACTCTTCAGTTGGCCATGTACATCGTTTTCGGTAGTACCTATGATGAGTTCCGAAAGCACAGTTTCCATAATGTCGGCTAGATTAACCGTGTATTAAAATAGTATCCATAGGGAAAAAGCCTGAGTAGAAAGAAGAAACAATATAATTAATGACAAGACGACGTGACGCTATGTGTTCAATATTACCTTTCGTTTAGCGTTTCACTAATGAGAATTTCGATCACGTCGAATATGGAACTAAAACTAAACTTTTTTAGCAAAAATTTCGGTAATTATAATCACAACGACACAGCATCACCAAGGTTAAACGAATAAAGAAGCGTTAGAACAAAGCCAAACAGGATGACGTGAAATGAGCTAGGATGCCGACAACTTCAGCCAATCAGAAATCGTTATTATCGAAAATGTCACGTAGTGATCGGTAATCGCACGCCTAATATGCAGGGATGCCACAACTGGAACTGTAACAAGATGTTTAAACATAGAAAGTTCAAAAAAATTCTTAATTCATACAATCTTGCCCAAGTAAATCAGTACCACGCTCTCTATTGATGTTGGACAGAAAACTAGAATGCTATTGAGCTGAATATGACCTTATACAGTTTGTCTCATAAAACGGTGACCGTTCGGCAACAGTGGATAGCTGACGACCTACAGATTCTGTTAACTTTCAGCCAACTTTCGTCATTAGTGACGTCGAATCAGTACCAACAACAGAATCAAACAGGTAACATGCTACTATATGGTTCCTTTGCGAAAATAAAATGTATTTTGAATTTTAAATCATAACTTTAATAAAAAATTGTGTGCAAATCGGTCTTGATTACAGCAGATTCCTCGAGCAGGCTCTGTACAGCTGTTTCAGGTCTAGTTGGGCCTTCGTCAGCAGAACCGTAGCTCGAGAAATCCACTGCAAACCAAACCGATATGTCCAGGTTATTCGCCCATGCGATGTGAAAGTAATAAACAATTTAAGTAGCGACATCTTGCAATCGCTTTTTGACCTAACATCGCAGTAGGATTGACAAATTGAAGCTAGTTCGCCACATAATAAGTCATCCCATGCGAGGCGGCCATGCTTGCTGTCAAAGCATATGAGAATTTTAGAAAAATTGTGTGCGATGTTAGGTCAAAAAGCGATTGCAAGATGTCGCTACTTAAATTGTTTAATAACTTTAATGTTTCTAAATAGCAAAGCATGTAAATTTACATGAAGTTCTTGTCTTTAAATATTAAAATAACAAATATAATTAAATAAATAAAAATAGGTATCTCGGAGTTGCCAATTGTACGAACAATTTAGGCTAGTGAGTTCTAACAAATTAAAAAATGTAAAAGTTGAAATGTCTACCATTGCTTTTATAGAAGAAATGACGTGGTTCCCTACTTATGGCATTTTCTATAGTTGTCGGTGCTGATAAAGACTTCCCACCATGGTTGTTTCAGCGAGAGCTGAAGTCGAAAATCAATCTAGTTACACCGTCCCCTTGTTCCAAAAGATCTGGAACCAGCTTTTGGTTCTGGGAGAAAGCGAACCCTCAAAGATGTCGTCGTATGATTCCATGTCAAAAGAAAACATAACTTAGAAATTTATTTGTGAAAAGATGAACCTTATTTTCTAAAGAATTATGAAGGTATTGTACACGGTTCGAAAGTTTAAAATTAATAAAATAAATGCAAATAAATATTCTAACCTAACATAGTATGTAGGTGTCCACAAAATAACACAGCAATACGATTTATTCATAATGGCCACGCAGCTTCGATGTTACGTGATAAACATGAATGACAAAAGTTGGTTGACTGTATGAAAACAAAATTAGGAGCCTATATGAGGGACATTCTATATAAAAATCTTCAGTGTTTGGAACAAAAATTGTACATACGAGGAATCAAGACTTGAACTAAAATTTTCTCGAAACTAAAAATAATAAAAATTCACGTACGCAGTAAGATTTTTCTGTTAGTCGAAATTAAGCATTAAACTTATGTGAAACTTTGCCCTAGAGGCGCGAACACCGGCGGAAGTGCTGAACAGTTATTTAAATGAGTTCTTTTCCGCAAAAGCAGAGCGCCTTCTTAATTAACCCAAAGCCGAGATGTTTATTCTGTAGGTAAACGCAACAAAAACACTTGAGCCAAACTTCGGCCGGCAGACGAGAGGAATTAATCATTAGCCATTCGGCAAAACTACATTTCTCTGGAGTGCTTTATGATTTATTTTTTTGCCTCCCTCCGTGGAAAATCGAGAGCTGCAGCGTTCGCAATTAAAAGCGGCTAATTATTCCGGCCGAAACTGCAACGCTTTCGTGGCGTTTCGAACGTGCAGACTTCACAGAATCGTGAAATATTTGTTCGGATTAAATTATTGTTGCGTAACGATGGAAAAGGCTCAACCCCCCCCCCTTAATCAGTAAATACATAAATTTATTAACCGCAGCACATTATTATTTATTATTTCAGGTCAAATTTACTATGAAATGAAAAAAACGTATGTACTTTTAACATAGGCGAAGTTGGTGAAAGGACCTGATTGTGAGTTACAAAGCTTCTTTTAGATTCACATGTAGTAAGTTACTTTTAGATGTAACTCCGCAATATCTTGGTATTTCGAACGAACAGATAGATGTGTGTACAGCTCCACAATACTCCCGATCGAACATTATTCAGATGCAGGGACTTATCGCGGAAATGTTTGTATATTACTACGTCGGTGTAGCTCGATACAAGACGAGATATTTTCTCACTTCGTTATTTCGGGAGCAAATAGGTGAAACATTTTAAAATTTATTCGGTGCACGTTACAGTAAATCTTTGTATGGCCACGCTTCAAAAGACATGCATGTAATCTTAAAAGCTTCCACTTGATCCAGCAACCCACGGTTTGTCCAGGGTTGATACCTTTACGGTAGAACATATGTTAGGATCTCGCTTTCCAAGTTACTTCCGTAATGGATTTTTTCCTCGCTAATTGGTATGCATGAAAAGTTGTTGATTTATATAAAATATAATGCGGGGCGCGAAGCAGAAGACTAATTGTAATCAAAGCTCTCGAATGTCAGTCTAGAATAAGCGGAAGGACGTGTACCATTTCTTCAGTAATTTTCTGCCGGCACAATGGCAGAGCTTGTTTGTTTAACATGGATAGCTCGGCACTTAGCGAAATGACTCCAACAGCTCTAACAATGCGCTATT
The DNA here is from genome assembly GCA_033060865.1 of Dorcus hopei. Lineage (NCBI taxonomy): Eukaryota > Metazoa > Arthropoda > Insecta > Coleoptera > Lucanidae > Dorcus > Dorcus hopei. The sequence goes on along the minus strand of CM065426.1, from coordinate 44,158,809 downwards.
CAACAGTTTACTTCGTCCTTATATCTGCTCTTCATATCCTGTTTACGGCGGAGATGTGCACGGTGATTACTCGCGCGTCTCCAGGAAGACGCTCCGTTTTCCATGGGTAATGGCGTTCGATGCACGTTTTGTTTGGCTGCCTGATATCGTAGCTCATGTTAAATCTCTGCACGTGTATAAATGGATGTACGTTTCTAATTTAAAACAACACGAAAAACGGCTTAAACACGTTAAAGAATGACACTCGTGCGAAGTACAATGTGACACAAATTTATAATAGAATCCTTTTCTAACATCTGTCTCTATTAATATTTCCTATATTCTGTTCTTTTATTTTACTCCCTACTTTAAGAATCATTACAATTCACAAGGAACTGCTATTGTCGTAAAATTTTATAGTGGTACGTTGATGTTCAGATACTATAAACAAAACGGGACAAAGGAAAAAAGTGAAGGGGAAGTTTTCTAAATTCAAACTATTATTACCCTGCCCGTTCCTTGAAAAGTTAAAAAGAAATGGGCCCCCTATTTTTCGAAAGCTATTGGTGGTGGATATGAGAAAATCTAAGAACTAATATTTTACTGTAATGCGATTGCTCAAAGCCGATTACCGATAAAAATACAATAAATCACTTCACGCTCAATCACATCCACCGCATTCCCCATTCGCCACAAGCAATAAAAATGTTAAAAAAATCAGTTTGTATGTGAACTGTATGCACGTTCACCGACGCAGTAATCAAGTTATTCAAAAAGTTGGGCGAACTTCCTACACCGAACTATAATACTCCGAAAGATTGCTACTAGATATTTTCGATTCGACGGTTTTGTTTGTGTAAAAGTTTGAACGATTTGTTTTGAATTGTGTGTTGAGCCAGCAGATCGGTTCTTATAAAGTTCGCCCCAAACTCATATATTGCGAGCACGCGTGTGTCAGTGTGTGTGTGTGTGCACGCTCTGCGGGTCTGTTTCAACTTTTATGTTATATCAAGTTTGCTTTTGCTGTTGGATATTTATAAAGACTATCTAATTTCCATGAGAATAAATACAAAGGAATATTTAACGTATTTAGACTTGCATACGTAGAATTTAATATTTGTCGAAGCAAATGTTTGCTTTGTACGGAATATTTAAAAATTAAACGAAGCTGAAACGTGGATCATTTTCAGTCGGTCTGAACAAACGTATACGTATATGAGACACGAACATGAAGACTTTTTAAGAGCGAATATACCAAAAAGGAGAAGAGTTAGAAGACTCCGAAAATTGAAAAGTATAAAAGGAATTGACAGAATTCTAAATCAAGTAAATCCAGCAAGAAGACCCAAACTACTTTAAATTTGAACTAAAAAAAGAATCTTTAATTAACGTAATTATTAACTAAGCAGACATTGGACAAACGGCCATTTTCCCTAAAGGAATAATATAATATACATTAAAGACTATTTTAAATTAGAACTGACAAAGATATTTAATTAACGAAGCAAACATTGGACAAACGCCCTTTAAAAATTATTTTCCCCAAAAGAATTAAATACTTATAATATAAATTACAGACTACTTTAAATTAGAATTAAAAAAAAATCTTTGGTTAACGTGATTATTCAGAGTTGTTTTCGAAAAAGAATTAAATATAAAAATCAACACTTTTAAGTAATGGTCTCCCCAGTATAACAAACAATGGAAACAAACAATTTGGATACGTTATCTTCGTCATCATCGCGCAGTAACTGTTAGGCCCTGAAATACAAACGACGTTGATAAATCCACTTGCCTAATTTACAACCGCCGATGTCCTTTTAGCAGAGTTTTATCACGGAATTTATGTCCATGTTCGCAGCAAGGTGAGTGACTGTGTTGCGAGGCAGAGGCAAAAGAAGCGCGTCGGCCAATCAAGGAGAAGTTTATTTAACGAATTCGTTTGATTAAATTTGATGGATTTCGTTTCCAGTTAACCGAATCTAGGTCATGCGGAGGGCGCACTCGGCACATGAAGTTTCGCTCATACACAGACGCAGACGTTTTCGAGTTCTGGATATTAGCTCGGGATTAATGGAACACGTATTGATGGAGCTTTAAAATTATGTTTCTACATTAAATTTTAATTAAAATTAAGAAACTTTCTAAGATATATCAGATCCAATGTGATAAAATTACAAAGATGAAAATTTGTTTATCTTAAAACCATACAACTGGTTAAAAAGGAACAGTGGAAAGAGTTCCGAAAATACACTGTATAATTGAAATTTTCATCATGAATTAGTGCTTCAATTTAAGCACATTCTTAATTGATTCATAAATAAACCTTCTTGATATTAATCCCTATGACTTTTTTTCGAAATCATTCTCGAATCAACTTTCTTATATAGAAACCAATTGATTGTTTAATTATCTTCCGTGCAACAGTTGTAAATACTCAGTTTAATATGATACCTCTTATTATATACTGTCTGTTTGAAACTAAAGTTAATTATTCCACAACAAATTGGCCCCGTGGCGATAAAAACAGACAATGAATTAGTTCTAATGCATTAGCGTCAATGGATATCCGATAACGAACCGAATTTAATACGTTCACGTCAAGATTTCTGCGCAGATACTCGTTAATAATGGCTTAATAAATTATGATATTTTGCCATAGAGCGGTCTAGAGCCGAGAAAAATAAGAAATCAATTTCAATGGGAGGCGGAATTGACAGCCGCGCGCTATATATCATAGTAAATTGCAACTATCTGCTGTTCCGTCTAGCAGTTTATTCATTTGTAAATGTCGAAAAGTTGTTTACTGAAATTCCTCGACTTTGTAAAGACTTGCTGAATTAAAATTACACCGAAGTTCTGTTGTACACGTATAACTATGGTACTGAAAGGAAATACACGACCATGTTATAAATGAATCTCTGGCAAAATGTTTAATAATCCTGTTTAAAACTTACGTATTTCAAAATAACCAACTGTATATTAAGTTAACTTCTTTTTTGCTCAGAAGAGCATTTAAAAGAAATATACAATACAGGATACAATTTGCTTTACTTCATTAAAATCTTGTTAATCATTTGGATGAAGTTTTTTTTTTGTTCTGAAGAAGTTATACATTTATTGTCATTCACACTTGGACATTGTTTAATTGAATTTGCCGTAGAAAAATGATATTCCTGATGTGTTTCTTTCTATGTATATTTCTGGGCTGAATATTTGAAACATTTTACATCGCAATGCAGTGTCCAGCTATGTTTGTCGTAAATAGAACAGCGTCTCAAATCACCGGTGCAGACCGATGATTTTAATCTCATCTGAATGCGGAAGATCAAATTTTATTTCGCTGGGGACAGTATAAGTTTCAACGTAAATGTTGTTCCAGTTTCGAACTTAGCGAGATGGAACTACATATGACGACCAGGCGAAAGGAAACCGATAATAGAGAAGACATCTCTGTTTGACACTTCCAGTTAAATTAAACATCAACGTAAACAGTTTTTAAAAATACAAGAATTAACAAAAGATTTACGCTCGAATGTGTCTTGATTTTCGTGTAACTTAATTTAAAAATTGGTTAGAGTTGCTCGTACTTATGGGAACATTGAGGAATAATTTCGTGTATGCGACATGAACAATATAAACTTCCTTTGTTGGAAGTCTTGCTTACCGAAAATAAAAGGAAATTTCGGGGAAAATTCTGACAGTAATATATAGTTTAGTTACTTTCCATAATAGGTGACTTTTAAGATTAACTTCTTCTGACTATTCACTACGAATGCATTTCCAAAGCACCGTACGCATGAATGACATTAATTACCTTATGTCTTCAAGAGCAACGTTACAATCTACAAACTGGGACCTCACTCCCTCCATTTTTTGGCCAAAAATTGGGTGTTGTTTATAAGAATAATAATTAATCTTATTATATCAAGTGAGGTAATGGATTAATCAACTTAAGAGGTGTAAAAAATTTGCTCAAAACCAGTCAAGAAGTGGAAGATTTAAAAAAATCACAAGGTAACGTGGATAACGGTGAAGGCAATTGGTTTTAATATATGAACAAGTGATATTACCCGTGAAAGCAATGAATGCCAAATGATTTTAAATGATAATTCGGGAATCAAAAGATTTCTACATGCGGGATTTTAAGTTTATCTACACCAAAATAGAATCTTTGCCAGAGAGAATAAATTCGAGTGGAAGAGGCTCCAAAATTTTTTAAATTCCATACATCTTTAGGATTCTCCTACTAAAGTAAAAATTCATCCAGTTCATAAAGATTCTCGTCTTTCCAAAAAGGCAAAATGCAATAATCTGCAAACCGAAAGCTACTAGGGGAGAATGTTTATTTGGAAGGCAGTATATTCGAGGTAAAAGCTTTTAATAATGCACATGTTTATGTATATTATAAACTTTTAATTTGTTCATCTTTAACACTTGAATTGATTTGCTTAATTAATTTTTTTAATGTAATTTGGTCAGAGGTACAATAAATGGACCAAACTTGATCGTTCCTTGATCCAACAGAAAAAATAAATAATAATTAGTCAATTATTGTACAAGAACTTTTATTATATTTGACTCACTACAATAACAAAAATGCAAAAGAGCTCTTTGGCTTAACCCCTCAGCTAAGACAGAACTGAAACAAATGTTTGAACAAGTAAATAAACATTAACAAAAAAAATTTAAGAAACTGTATAAATATAATTTGTAAATATTATTAAAGTTACTGAAATCCACAGAAAATAGGAGCTGATTTTCTTGTAGTTTTGATAATCCTGTGAAGCAAGATGCAAAATCACATTTTAATTACGAAAAAAATATCTTCGTCGTCAGGAACAAAGCTTCTGGAAGCTTTTATCTTCTTGCAGAATTTTACCTCATCACCGTCTTCAAAGATCTCAATCACATTGCTTTCTTGTTTCTAATGCTACAAGAACAAAATCGCCTTTTTTATTGGACCTTTATCAATTTCTTCGCTTTCGATTCTTGTCTAGTTTCTTCGTGGAAATGTTCGGGATCATCATCTAAAATAGAAGAATCTCCACTACTTTCCACATTCATCGTCAACAAACACTTTTTTCTTCGCATTCTTTTTTAAATCATTATTCTTATTTTTACTTGTATGGCTCTATTTCTTCTTTTACAGGCGTAGCAGTTAAAATCCTTGTTGATCCCTTCCTTCGCTTTTTACTTGCTTGCCTTCCGATACCAACTGTAGAAAGTGTGAAGAAATCACATCTTGCTGGTCCTTAGATGGTTCGGCCGCTACCTCATTTATTCTTCTTCCCTATAATTGTCTTTTGAATCGTTAGCGGCTCCTGATTCAAGGTCCTCTTGAGGGCAGTCAGTGACACAAGAGGAAAGTATTTCGTCGCCGGCAAATTTGTGGTCATTAAAAGATCAAATTTCAGTCACTACCAATGGTAAAAGCCCTTGGATAAGCCGCACCAACTATTTCCAACACAAATAATAATGGGTTTACCTGGGTTATTTGTGAGCCATTCATTTGAGCTTGGTAATAAAATGTCTTGTAGGGCCCAAAATACTGTTCGAATTAGCGGCTGCATTTTCTATCGCCATATTTATAGCGGCTAGCGAAATGTGTAATTCATGATCAGGCTTACGATTTCGGCCCACGTCGCATTTAAACATACTTATTGAAAATTTGCTATGGGCCACGCGGTCGCAGTAAATAATTAAATAAAGTTTAACATAAATCAAAAAAATATGTAAGACAATATTTACTACCTGCCGTGTTGTGCGAAGCCAGGGAATTTACAATCCAATATGTTCGAAGTGGGCCGAAATCATAAGCCTGTTCATGATTATCGAATATTAGAAGCACTTTACTATTTATAGTTGGACTCATGTGAGCTACAAAGTGTTTCAAATAATCAAAGAATAAATGTTAATTTATCTATCCCGAGAAATTTGCGCCTCCCATTGTCCTGGGTGGACAGCCTTTTAGCACATGGTCCTTAAAGTGCACTCTAGGGAACATGAACCTTATTACCAACGACATGGCTTCATTTACTCCTCTTACACCAGATGTAAGTTGCCAATTTGCTTTTGCCCCTTTATGGCTAGAACCTTGGGTGGAACGTGAACCGTTGTATTTCCACTTTCATCCAGGTTATATAATATGTTACTTGGGTCAGAGGGTTAGTGATCGTAAACACTTTTAAAATTTGTAAAAGAAAGTCACTCATATTTTCTTTTAAACAGTGGCGCGTGAAAGACCGGTGGCCTCTGGTTTCCGCAATGACAATGCTGAATAGCTGGAGAGAAATTGGCATCTTCTGGAAGTGAAAGCAAAATACAAACCGACGACAACTGCTTCTATAGTTCTTTTTGCTTCTAGAATAGAGCACAGGCCTCCATCGTCTCCTTCCAATGTTCTGTACCGAGTTGCTTCAAGCTGTATGAAATCTGTAATCTTTTTGACATCATTACACCTTCTCAAAATTGACCTTCCACTTAATTTTTATCACCCCCTGTCTTCAATGGATGATTGATTTCATCGAAAATCTTATTTTTTCGATGTGTTCAGTAACCATTACTAGAGAAGAGAAGGAGAAAACTTTCCGTTTTCATTCTCGTTGTTTACCTTGCAGAGGTCAAGTTGCGCAAGCTTTTCCTTTCGACAGATTTAATGTATCCCGGTTGATTCGTCTGTTGAAAAATCGAAAAGTTGTGGGTAACTATGCCTTACGAGTAATAGTTCAGATTTCAAACAAGTCCTTCTCTGATCTTCCCCCAGAATCCTTGAGGCGACTTACTTCTAAATCAATGTAGGATATTGAATTAAAATCTCTATTCATCTAGGGTGCTTGCATTATTTTAGAACATGGCATCTTGAGGGTTGCCAATGCAAAATGGTAAGTTTATCATTTGATGAGTTAAGTAAAATAGAGGAGGATGAAAGGAATTAAACTAAGGTATTAGGGCTTGAGGAGTCCCTATTTCTGAAATATAACTGTCACTTCAAAAAAATATTGTTAACAACTACGAGTAAGTACTATGTGTATTTTTAAAAATGCCATAAGGGGTGGCTGTGGAAAAGAAAATTCATGTCTTAGCTCCATTCATTTACTTTAAATTTTCAGATTTGGCATGTGTTAGATGCCAAGCTACGACATGAGTTTTAATTTTCATGGCCAACCTTTATGGCATTTTTAAAAAAATACATTGTATTAATTACTACAGAAAAGTAAACAATTTAAATGAAATTAGACAAAATTGAGATCGCCTTAGTCTTTTATAAGAATGATAAGTAGATTGGAATTATTTTTAAGATATGTATGTGTGCGTATGGGCGTGTATCAAAGTGTTTATTCTCTCTCAACTACGTTTTTGCTTGTGCCTGGAAACTTACTGGAAAGTTTTATCTTTTATCTTCGCTGTTATTTTCTAGCAGTTAAATTAAGTGATGTAGACGTAAATACACAAAACTCATAATACCGCTTGGGCTGATAACGTTTCGGTGTACGGCGGGCGGCGCGACTGCGTTTTATCTGCCCGTTTTCCGATACCTGCACGAATTCGGAATCGGATAATTCGCGTAATAAAGAGAACCATCTCCGGAAAGTTACGTCCGAATTGAAGAGTCCGGGTAACGACCGGTGGCGCCGCCGAAGCTGTAAACAAAGTGATCAATATCAGCTACCTGCGATCCATAATTCAACGAAAACACATAAAACATAGTTCGGCGTCAGCGTTTTTCCACTCGCGTTAACATATCAGACCTTTTTGACATTCGACCGAGAGAAATGTTCCCCGAACTTGCAACAATATTAGATGAAATCAACATCTTAGTATTAATTCCATGTCGAAGCGCCCCCAAAGCTTTCGTTCTAATTACAAAATCCAAATTGGATTCACAATTTATTCTGCATCGGCTGAATTACATTTTTAATTCATACGGGATGGAAATAGAATAAAAACCATAACGAAAAAAAAATAGTTTTCATCTAATTTAACACAACTAAAGTTGGTAAACAACGAAACTAAAAAAAAAGCTCGAATAAAACACAACAGCCAATGCAACAAACTTATTTATGGTGAGCTTCTGTGCAGAGCTGATTGCCACCAGAGTACAGTAAACTACATTGTTAATTTACAGGTGGCGCTTTTCAACCAGCGCTTCCGGTATTTGTGTTTTAGTTTGAAATTTGGGTCAATAAAATTTTAACAAGGACGGAATGGAAAAGGACGACTCAAGAGAGTTCTCTGAAGAAGATAATTCCATTGAATACAATAGCAGCAAACTGATTAATAAGTTAGAATAAAATCTGAAATGAAAATAAAAACTTGCAGTGAGTATTTCTGCTATTTATTTCATCATGTACTTCGTCAGCAAACGCCACAAAATTCTTATTCATTGAAGAAATCCATAAAAGAAACAAATTACTTCTATTATTAGGCCCTACCTTATTATTATTTCTTGTCGATTTTTAATTATAATTCATATATAGGCTGTCCCATAAATAAGGGGCCATAGCGCAGCGGTGGATAGGTGACCATATATAAAAACTTTTTTTTTCCTGTAACAAAATTCCGAAAACGGCATCGTTTGTTAAACTATAATACTAAGTCCGTTCCTGACCCGCGCAACCCGCCCCTATTGTGCCGCAAGGCGAAAGCTTTCAGTTTAGTTCATTTGTAACATTGTGTTGATGTAAAAGCAATTATATCGCAGCATGTTTACGCCTGTAGAATATGCGGATATGTTTCTAATGTATAATAATAATAATAATCCAGGGCGCAGTAAACATGAAATTGGCGTGCCACGTACTGTCGTGCAGTGTATTCTGAGAGAAAATTTGTTACATCCCTATCACGTGCAACGTGTGCAGCACTTGATAGAAGGATTACCATCAGCGACGCGTCTTTTGCCAGTGAATGCAACAAGAAGAACTGGCAGTAGCAAACTTTAGTGCAAGCAAATTTTCGTCGCCGTATGGACGCCAACGGAGGGCATTTCGAACACTTGCTATATAAACTTCGCGGTACGTAAAGACATAACGATGGGAATCCAAAAACCCCAGCAATACGTGTCATTATGTTGAGCAGGTCAGTTTTATTATCGTTTTATATCACATCTGCGTACCAATGACGCATAGAATTTATAAGCAAACAAATTTTCCCTAAAAAATTTACAGAAGCAGACCATTTCCATTTACATTCGCGGACTCTATATGTATGGCCCCTTATTTTAGGACACCTTGTATATCTTAACTAAATTACTTCAGTCATGAAATGACCATATTAATAAATTGCGATACTTTGTCAAAATATGAATTCGATTTGCATAACATTTTCCTACTGTGCCTCATTCCTTAATTAGCAGTAATCACATCAGACCAAAGTAGTACATACAAACAAAATCTTCGTCGAGGGTCGGCCATTTAAATTCGTAAAAAGAACGCACATACATAAAGCGAAGCTCGTTTGCTACTATAAATTACAGCTCCGTTCATAAAACCATGGCCGGGAATTTTTACGATCCCAATTGCACAAGTCACATTTACACTTTTTTATTTCTGCGCACTTTTGCTTTACGCCCGCGAATTAACATAAAAAGCAGGGCGATACATGTAATAATCATAAATATTTCCAAATTAAGCGTTTTACATACCGCCCGCACGGTTTACGGGGGCCGTTATTGCTTTGCATATTGTAATGAAACGGAATCATTGCGTGCGAATTAAGAGGGGGCGACAGTGAAAGAAACGGGGCGAAGAAGTGACTCTTGTAAATTAAATTGGCATCGGTTAATAAATTCTATAAATTATTCATAGGATTTGTTTTATTGGGAAAGAAATTAACCACAAATTATTCTCTCTCATTCAAAATAATAAGAGATATGTTATGGTGTAACATATGGAATGATTCTACAATCTCAACCTGCGTTAGTACAGTAACTACATCTTCTTAATTCATGTTCAATGCAAAATAATTTGTCTGGAAACCCAGTTTCTGTCAAACTCGCTCTGAAGGGTAGCTGCGATTTGCTTAATAGGTGGCTCAGTGAGCCGTTTCATCTTCTAAGCTGAAGATCACGCTTGGGAAAGACGTGATAGACTTTCTTCCTCCTGCAGGAAGGGTCGATGGGGAAGAAATGTTCCTTCACACAGTATCTCAATGGTCTCTTGAATAAAGGAGAGTCAGCATTTTAGCTAGGGACTTTCCGCTCGAGTCCGTTATGAGAAAGTTTACGTTTGAATTTATTTTAGTTAATTTAATTTGATTAACTTACAATTTAAGTTTTCAACTGTTTACTTATTTACGTTTTGTTACGGTGAGAAAATCCGGTGCAAATAATTTTTAGCTTTCGAGTCACCCTATATCTTTGCAAAAGTGTAATTGCGTCGCAGTTTGACCTTTGGAACTTGGACTGATCCACAAACGACGCTTAGAACGGCAAGCAACCCCGGACGGCTCCTTTTCCTTTGTAATGAGACTGTTCCATGTTGAAAGTGGGTTATATTAAAGGCTTGTCATTGACTCATTGGCCAATGGACCTCTCTCCCACCCGCGAACCATTCGCGTCGCATGCCGACAGTGCCGTCTTAAGACATATGGTGGTCCCTGGCACTTTTGGTTTTGGGGGCCCCCTACGAAAAGTTAATAGTGTTTTTCTTTTTTAATTCCTCACATCAACAGAAAAGTTCTTGCATGCATTATTGAAGGAAGAAGACAATGTAAATTGCATACATTTATTATTACTGAAAAGTACAATCTAAAAAAAATTGAACAGAATCTACATCGACACAAATGGCTTTTTCTTGATTTTTGATGTGCGAAATCATCAACTACTTCATCAAAATCAATTTCTTTCAGAATGTCACTTTCGATGCTCATCAAGAACAAACTATTTAATCTCTCTTGGAGCATAGTACTCCTTAATTCGTTTTTTATTCTGTTCAGTTTTGAAAAGGAGCGTTCACCAGAGCAGTTTTTTATCATCAATGACAAGAAATTCTTAATGATATTTCAATATTAGGAAAAGTGTCTTCAATTTTGTCCGCTCACAGGGTATGGTATAATTCTGATATGCTTATTTCTTCATTTTCACTGCTCTTAACATCTATCAAATACTGCGCTAAATGATGACATTCCGACACCAGTTCTTCTGCGTTAAAATCGTGATGGTATATTTCAGCAAATTCTTTACAACTACTTATCAATTTCTCTGATTTAATCGTTTTTAACGAAAGAAAACCAAAACATCGATTGATTTCTTTGTATGAATCCGATCGTTGTTTTAATTGAGCGATTAATGTATCAATCATTGGAAGAAATGTTCTTATTTTAAAATTTTCTTTACCAGTTAGATGAACAGTTTCCACTGATCCTTCAAAAAATGTAATACGTGAGCTTCTGGTTCTTGGGTTCTTGTTCTTTGTGAAAGATCCTTATAGTCGGCGTCTGGAAAATATTCTTTAGCAGAGGATTCGTACTGTTCAAAAATATTTCTTACTTACTAACATTACTTATGAAATCAATGAGTGAAGCTAGCAATTTTGTCGCAACGTCCATTATTAGAGTGTCTTTCTGAAGATTGATACTTGTTTTATTCTTCCTTTCCAATATGTTACTCCATATTTCAGTTAAAATAATAATTTCCAGTTTTCCCATTTTTTTGGCTAGATTAAGAGCTTTGTTTCTGATTTCTCAAGATTGATCAGTATCCTTAGCAATTGATGTCAAGGCTTCCAAAATATGTTTTTTGCCCTGATGCAAAGCATCTACGGCATCAGCACGTGCAGACCACCTAGTTTCAGAGAGGGATTTGATAACTTTATTTGAACCCAAATATTTTGTTAATACAGTGAAAGCTCTCCTAGGCGGACACCGACCGTGTCCATCCATTAGAGATGTCCGCCTAAGAGAGATGCAAATGCATGTAAATTACATGAACGGGAGATTAAAAACTATCCAGCTAAGAGAGATGTCCGCTATGGGAGCTTTCACTGTATGTATATTCCATCGATGGGTAGAACTCGAGAAAAAATTGTACAATTTCTGAACCAGTTGAAAAAGCTTGTTGCATCCAGCAGCATGAAGGCCCAGCAAATTAAGAGGATGTCCCGCGCATGGTACGAACACAGCAAATTCACATTTCTCTTTAATTCTTGCTTGTAGATCCGAATACTTTCCAGCCATATTACACGCGTTATCGTAGCTCTGTCCGCGACAATCCTTTATTGAAATGACATAATTTCTCAGATATGTCAAAACTGTTTCCGCCAAATATTCAGCTTTATGTTCCTTTATAGATATGAATTGCAAAAATCTTTCAACGGTTTTATTTAAATTCCTTGTTTTTCATGTTCTATGTAATTCCTGGAAGTGTCTGAGAAGTCACAGTCCTTATTTTGGAAAAATTCCGGACCTTTGCGAATCCACAATTCACGTTTTTCTTCCGTAAACACTGCATCACAATAATCACCAGGATCGTTTGAAATGTTTTCTGTACAAACGTGCATTTGCTCTAAAAAATCAACTGTTTCCCTACAAAATAGTTAATAAATGTGTAAGTTTTCTTTATTCTACCCCTAACTGTGCCCTAACCAACAGTTTGTCAACTCGGGGCTCCTCTAGGGCCCGGGGCCCTGGGCCCGGGCCTAGCAGGCCCATGCATAAAGACGGTACTGCATGCTGACCCGATTGAGATTCCGTCAGTCTTCTAACCGCTCGCTTTGCAAACAGACCGCATTATCGCTTCTGAGTAAATTCATTAAACGGTGTTTGTTTTGGAGTGAATAACGTCCGGTTGTTAATTGTTTGCTGCGAGTCCTAAGCCTTTCCAAGCTTGTCCGTCGAATTTACGGCAGGTAAGTTTTTAGAGTTACGTTGTGCGTCGGTCGGTTCGTAATCCGTGCTTTCCTTTTATCTGCGTTTTATTTTTATTCCGTTTTCTGTTCACCCCACCCCCTCATTCCGCAGTTTTGGTAACTGGGAGCGACCTGACGATTCGTTATGGTGTCCTTGTAAGCCGATTTTGACCCGCCATCTTGATGTTGGTTACCCGAACGCTCATCAACCCCGCCACTAGAGGACACCACCTTTAGCGCCTCAAAGTGGTAACCGGGAGCATCTCTTCCATGTTTCTGTTTCGTTGGACTGAAGCCAAGCTGTCATTTGGAATGACGCGGCGCTTCTGTTACGCCTAACCTCGACGGACGACACTTTGACATTTGCTCCTTGAACAATCGAAGGTCGGATCTAACCTTTCCTTTTTGTTTATTTTATTTTGTTACATTTTAATATTAAGTGTTTAAAACGACCAACGTCGTTGATAGACGCTATTATTTTCGTATTGTTGTGTTCACTTTAATGCGCTTTGTAAACTGATCCATAATTTAACTACCTTTGTTTAATTTTTAACGTTAACTTGACATCCCAGTAGCGGACAATAAAATCCGGGCACGTCATTTGTACAATGTAAACCTGACTTTAATATTTTTGACATTTAATACCAGTTTAACACCTATGAGAGTAATTCTAACGTTTCATACAAATTTTATTTATTTTGTCAGAAATATAAACCTCAATAAAAGCCTGATTTACCAAAATTGTCGAAATACGCACGACATGTCAAATTCTTGCCCGGATTTTAATGTCCGCTACTCTACTTGTTGTTTTCTCTCTCTCCAAAGAAATGTTTTAGTTTTTTTTAATAGATCATCTGTCTAATGGGTTAATTACCACTGGCATCAAAGTCTTATTGAAAATTAGCGAGTAGCGGTCGTAAAGTATAACAAAATTTTAATTAATGGAATGTACAACCTCAATCAAAAATAATGAAACGCTCAAAACCGAAACGCTGTAGTCAGAGAGAGAAGATACCGAGTGAGATGAAGTCTTATGGCGAACGAATGTTTCCGAAGTCCTTCGAAACCCCACAACACGTTGCGCTCTCTCTAACTCAGCATCGTTGCACTCTGACTACAGTGTTTCAGTTTTCAAAGTTTCATTACTTTTGATTGAGGCTGTACCTATTATAGAAATACAGCAACTACAGTTGAAGAATGCAGATAGCATCGTCGGCATCATGTGTTGATGAGAGAGAGTTAACAATAAACTCTGTGAGTTCGACGTATTTACTCAAGCTCATTATGTCAAAATCTACAGCATCTTACGTGTACACACTTGCGCAGTGTTCTTTTTTAATGCTACGCGAGTATTTCGTAAATTAGAATTTGAAACAATTAATTATTAAAGAGGCGTTACCGAATATCGATAACACGCTCTGTATTTATTTACGTTAAAAGTAAAGTGAATTATGAAACGAATTCCTAAAATTTGGTTAATCCGGTTGGATTTATTAGGAGGTAAATAAATTTGAATGGGAAAGGTAAGCACCAGGTGGGTTTCGAAAAATTCACATGCGCAAAGTTCATTTAATCAAAAGCGCAGTGCAAAGCACAATTTATACAGGCAAATATATGATTTCCGGGAATATAAAACAAACTATTCAGCGCCGGCGAGGCTAATTACATCAGTTTTATTTATGTTCGCCCCGAGCAACAAACTTCAGCACTCCTGCAGCTGTGGGTTTTTGAGGTCGCGTTATGTTCCGAGGCCCGAACTCGAAATTCGAAACCTCTCCTCCTTGGTCTATTACAAGACGTAATTAGCAGCAAAGAATATGCGGAGCGTGTAATGCTGTATTCATAGCTTACCTTGATGTGTGTTTATGCAGTGGCTGCTCTGTAAACCGTTTACAAGTCGCTTAGTGGTGCGATTATGTGAGCTTAGAGTTGGCCATGAATCATCCTTCTCACGGTTCACTTGCTCTCCGGGCTTTGGCCATTTCCCAAGTTTTACTGAAGGTGCTATATTAGGAATTAGCTGCCGTAACACCGAGTTTACAGAGCCTTGACGCCACCCAGATTTCCCGATGTTATCGCTCAGGTCACAAAATCGAATTGTTCGACTTGCCCGACTAGCATTCTGTCCTGATTCCAAACGATCCACGTTATGAATAAAAATCATAAACTGCGAAATTTATGAAAGCTAATAAGAGAACCCGGCTATAAATTTCCACAGTTTAATAAGAATTTATATCCGTAAACTCATAAATTCACAACTGCGTATGCTTCTCTTCTAACACGTGTGAATAAGCCATTGTTACATTAACAAATCCAAATACTGGCTTGAAATTTGTGTCACCTGACATTTTACGTACATACAGTTGTAATGATAACAAGAACAAAAACGACCAAAACAAAACTGATAAAGACGGTACCTAGAATTATCATACAAATAAACAGTCGGAGGCTTAGCTCATGCGATGCAGAAATCTCGAAAAGACAAAAAAGCTCATCTCCAAATGGGGGTGGGAAAAGCTGTACACTGCGAGGTTTTCAGAAAGGCGTTTGGAGGAATCCCGTGTACCAATCAGATATGAATCTTAAGTCATGAAGCAAACTTCAATCAAAACACTTGTGTTCGAACAAGGAGATTCCTCATCAAGCTCATAACCTAGCGAATGTTTGAAATTTGGTTCAAATCACTTTTGACAGAACTGTGGAGATCTAAAATGGAAGACAGCCTAACAAATTACATTATAAATCAGTGGCTAAAATCAATGATGCATTCAGCATAGAGAACAACAAAGAAAACTGGTAGGATCGGGAATGTTGTTTGCTTGAAGGACCAGACAGAAATAAAATATCCCTCTCCGGGATGGATACGATTTCTAAAATGTGATGAAAGCAACCGTCGGGAAAAGTAAGCCTTGCCTTCGAGTAGGGCTTCAGACTTGCAACCTAAAACTAAATCTTCCTTTAAGCCTTCAAAATGATTAAGACAGCGTTCATTACATTCATGGTAAATTATACGAGTAATCAACCCCAATAAAATTAGAATGGTCGTTGATAATTAAGAGGAGACCTGGAAATGGAAGACCCAGCCCGATTTAACCCAAGAAAAGCTGATGACAAACCACTAGTCGAGAAAATTTGAAGGCTCTATGCAGCGCAATGACAAGAAAAAAATACGTCTTCAGGTCAAAAATCAGAGATTTTGTTGATTGGCAAATGTCTTTTAGAAGGTATTGGGAAATAAAATATTTGCAGGGACCAAATAGATGGAACGGATACGATTCCTTAACAGTGCAGGGGTAAACCTTCATGAAAACCCCTTGCCTTTGAGCAGAGGGGTTCGTGGTTAAGCAACGTGAAAGGAATTTTCTGATGATAGCCTTTTTTCATTTCAACTTTTGCAAACACGAATTTGGTTTAAATCAACTTTCATAAAGTTACTGATAGTAAAGGGAAAGCGTAGATATGGGGGGGCACCTAAAAAGAGAGCGATGAAAATAAAGTAGTGGTAATCTGGGTCTAAAAATATTTGCCGACAGATAAACAACTCACTTTTAACGAATTGTCTTAGACATAAGGTCTACTTCATTCGATACCCATAAGGCCCACTTGACATTAGGCAAGACCAGTCTGGCACGCCACTGCTATTAAATAGTTAAACAGATTGCTGCAAGCATTGCAAAGAAAAAAATGGCACAAAATTAAGTATGCGGAAATTGAAACGAAAGTAACTGAGGAGGTAATTAAGTCGAGAGATTTATAGGCGTAAGAAGAATATTAAAAGCTATGTAAATGGCAACTGGTGAAAAAGGAAAAGAATAGCGATTATGACAATGAAAAACAGCGATCTGCAGGAAATATCAATTTATAGGATTTATGAAATTTATAGAAAAATAGTCAGTGCAAATGCAAACGATAGAAAAAAACGAATTTTAAAAAAGGTTTCGAATTCTTTATTAATTCAATTTAGCTGCTTTAATTTAATTTAACCGGCTTTGACAAGAACTAACCATCTCTATAACTTCCAAATATTTTCAATTTGCGCAAATTTAATTTGAATAATTTATTTACAACCGAACTGTACCTGCCAATACTTTTCAACGAAATCTATAAAATTAATTTTGCATTCGCGAGTAAGCGGCCGGCGTTCGATTAAAATTCTAAAAACTGCCGCTTTAATTAGCCTCGAAAATGGCAAATAATTAGCGGATTTGCATATAATAAACTGAAAATGAATATTTATTGCGAGCAAAAACCAATGCGATGATAAAATAATGCGTTGCGTTCTACGCTTCGCATAAAATGCAGGTTACAATTGTATGCAAAATTTAATCCTGTTTAAATACGCTCGCGAATTACGTAGCTTTTGAATGTACTGGAGTTACAACTAAAATGTGTTAGGTTGCAAAAGGCGAAATACGAGTACAACTTGAACTATTGACATCAACTTTATAAGTATTTTTGAGAACTATACGATTTTTTTCTTTCTTTACTTTTGCAAAGTCGTTTTGTTCATTAAATACATAGTTCGTTTAAATACAAACTGTAGTTAAAACAATGGTTATCAAACCGAAACAATATTGAATTTATTGGTCAATGTAAGTATCAATTAAATGTAGGTATGAAATTAGCTGCACGTCTACGAAAAGCTCAGGACATAAATCGCCCTTAATTTCCTTTACTGTTTCCTGCAGCCCTCCTTCATTGCGTTTATCTTTTTCTTGGTGCTTCTTTTTATTTATAAACTTGCTTTTCCTTCTGAAGAAATTGGCCACTTTGAATCCTGCACTGCTGAAGGAGTCAAGAATTCAAGATTCCCTGGAATATCCAATCTAGAATCTAGAAGAACAAACCTTGATAAAAAAAGTCCTTGTCTTTGAGGACAATTGTACGGCGTAATAAAAAAAACTACTGTTTTAAAATGGCTACAAATCATTAGGACTATTATTGAACAACGCAAATTTCCCCAGTAATTAATTTTTATTCCCAAATTACGACATAAATACTTAGCACAATGGGGCGGCTCAAGTTGGGGCATTCAAATAACAAATTGGTAATTCGCCGGATGATAACGCCCGGCGAAACAAAGACGATGAAGTAGAACGAGCGGGCAGAGCGGTAGATAAAACTACAGATTTGGAGGGAATTGTGTGTATGTTAAAAAGGAACAAATGGGGGCGAGTTATGGGCTCGGATTTTAATCCGCGAGCCGCGAACACCTGGTAATATAGATTGGGGGAATTTAGCAGTATCAAGAGTGTAATTGAAATGAAATACGACCACTAGTCGGCGTTACTCGGGCTCGTATTAGCTTGCGTTAAATATTTATTTGAAATTTATATTAAAATGTCTATTATTTATTGTTGGCGCGAGGACGCCCTAGAAATTTAGCAACCCTCTTAATCGGTACATTAACCTAGTAGTAGAATTACAAATAATAACAAATTTACAAGAGACTGAAAAGATTTAGCCATCTCAAGAATGTATTCGATTTCGTTTCTTTTATTTTATAGCATTTTACGTATCCAACAGAAAACATTTCAATAAGAACAAAAGCCTCTGCTGCACATTGTGAGTACCCCAATTTGGCAATGTATGATGGCGCCGAAGGAGTGCCGCAGTGCTCGAGTGTAGAACCCTTGTTTTTATTTTCTCAAGAGGAGTTACTTTTAAAAAAAAAACATTTATTATATAAATTAATATTATGTTCAAAATAACATGAAATTAAAGTGTTTCTTTTTTTTAATTTTGCTTTCAACATTGGACTTCCTTCCTTTGATTATAATGATGATGTATGACATAAACAAGTTCGAATAATTTGTCATGCACACACGTGTTGAACACGTTTCGTCGGTGCGGAATTACATCAAGGATCGTCGAAGTAATATTAAGCCTTTGAAAGTCCTATTAAGATGTCACCTTGGTAAGGTAGGCAAGTATATCGGGGCAATGTCGGGTTCGGGAGAGACGGAGAACGGCAACTTCTAAAATGATAGTTTGTCTTTAAGGAAGACAGGACGTGAACTCACAAACGCCTAATTACGGGCCTGTCTCCGCTCGTGTAAGTGACGTGCGTCGGGGACAAGTTTAATCACGCCGACCTGTCCGATTGCTAATCCTCGCTCCGTAATCGCCGATCTCATTTCGCCTTCTCTTGCCGGACGGATATCTGAGAACGTCTCACTTTAAGTTATCCGCTAAAATCAACTAGAATTTCTCTCAGCGTCAACAACTTTCCCCTGAGAATTATGGAAGAAAGTTTAAAACAACATTCTTAAAGCAACTTACAATTTTATAGTGTACACTATCGCTCATAAGTTTTCGCCCACCTTTACTCATTCATAAATAAAAAAAAGAAAAACTTTATGCCTTCAACTTTTCTTTATAAAATTTTAAAACATAATGAATGACATACAAAATTCCTTGAGGAAATGATATTATTTCAGCCCCAAACGGTTCTAACATTCCACTTTAGCAATAAATTTATTTAAGAATTATTATATGCGAATTAAAAAATGTCTCATCTGTTTTTCTTTTAAAATAATAAAGTAAGAGTGTTTTTTCAGACTTAGGCAAAAATGTGACGCATTTAAATCGAATTCTTGCCGCACTCGAGTTTAATTGATAATACTTTCCGAACCTACAGCCGCTTTATCTTTCCCGCCGCTAGACAAACAACTTCGTGTGGTTTTAGCTGAATTGACATCTGGGCCTTTATTATGTCCCAAGTTTGTAATTAGAAACTTCCAAGAAAAATCATCTGCTCCGAGAAATTGTTTCCGCATGAGTTAAAGTGAACAGCAATATTATCATTTTCATCTCGCTGCCTTATCGATTCGAACGTTCCCGGAGAATTGTCAGGCGGCTTCTGCACTTCGTATCTCCATCTTCATTATTTAGCAATTTATTTAATATTTCGCAGCGTTTAATCTAGGTTATTGTTCTACGAACTATTTTTGTTAGGGATCATGTCGTTTGTAAATTGTAGATAATCAAATTAAAACTAAAAAGTAATTTCTAATTAAATTTGTTTCATGACCACTTTGGAATCAGTATAGTACAAACAAATTCTAAATCGATATTAAATTTGAAAAGGAGGACCCGGAAATTTATGTGGGAAGCTTTCCTATATGGTAATTGAACATGCGTTTAATGAGATAAATGAAATGGAACACCTACAGAGTCAGCATCAACTCAGGGGATCATACAATCTAATAGAAGTGTCTTCAGTGTTGTAATTTCTTTAGATTCCGCACTGTTTCAAAATATCACCATTTTAGCCAAGCATTTCAAATCTGGACACCAAACTAGTACTTCACTGGATAGTAGAAGTAACCAGTAACTCTTGCAAATGGGAAAAATGAAGAATGCAAAAGTTTCATTTCATTTAACTGCGTATAAAGAACGAGAAAGAAATCTGTTAGTTCTTTGCGACAAGCAAGACTAGAGGACGGACTTATTGAAAATAGTTTTCACGGGAAGAGGATATCAAGGAATAAGGTTTTAACGAATTTGAATGGATTAACATCATTAAACTTGTCAAGTTCTAATCAACTACTAAAAAAAAAAAAAGTAAGATGGCAGAAAGAACGGACAGTCTTGATGACCTGCCGATTTCGCGTACGTGTAAAAGTTGTACAAGTGACGTAAAGTGTGTAAAATGTGATACATACTATCATCCGTCGTGTGCCGCTAGAATTACTCGTTTTAAAGTCGTTGGTTATAACGAATTGTTATGTCCTGATTGTGGTCTTGAAGGTTATGAATCAGCCACAGGTAACGAAAACAAAGAGGATCTCGATATCGCTAATGTGATTAAAGAAAATGAGTTGCTTAACATGGTATTATTAAGGACGATGGAGGCCCAGAAGTCTATGAAGGAGCAAATTATCTTACTGGAAGAAAAAATCTCAGCATTGACTTCTGTGGATAACGTAAATAAGACGAGTCTTAAGAACGTTAATGTCATACGCAAGTGTTGCCAATATGGTAAAGCAAGTTTCACTTGTACCTTGTACCTACACCCAAGGTTGTGTCCGAAATGCCCGTGTGTGAAGTGCCGGTACCTGATCCTGATCCTAGTTGTTCTCGCGCCTCCGCGCAAGAATGTGCTGAGCGTACTGCTGTGATGACTGTTGCTACTACCGTAGCTACTAATAAAAAAAGTAGTAATACTGGAATAAATGATATCCCCAATGAGGGCTCCAATGAGTTTCATTTTGGACGTAAGAATTTCCGCAAACATAATAAAATATTCTAATTGGTACAGCTACTTGCGCAGAAAATTACAATTTTGCTGCGGATTTGAATACACAGACTAAAGCAATGTTGGCAATGTTAAAAGTGGGGTTTCCTCTGACTTGATCAAGTCACATATAAGATCTTTTTGTCCTGAAGCTAACGAACTCACTGTTGAACATAATGTTGTGAAAGGCTTAAATCAGTCCTTTGAAGTTTCTGTTGATCATGCATAGGTCTGTTCCAACCACGCTTTCTGACCGTTTAAGAAACCGTCAAAAGCATGCACTCATCAAAGTTTTACACTTGACAACGTTATCAACATCGATCATTATTTCAACAACTGTAAAAGAGGGGGTGTTTTGGTGGCTGCTGCTACTTCTCTGCATATAAAAGAAATCTTTAATAGCGGTGATTGCATGTTTGAGGACATTTGGGTTACTGTGACCATGGAGGACCAAATGTTTGTTGTGGGAGTTGCTTATTTTCCTCCTGGGCTGGATGCAGAACATTATGAACATTTTTTTAATACCTGTGAAAAGCACAAACGAAGATACCCCAGTGGGCACTTTATTATCGTTGGTGATTTCAATCTTCCAGAAATTTTATGGATGGTTGAAGATGATTTTCTTGCTCCCAATTCACTTCCTACGTTAAGATCTGAAATTCTTATAAATGGCTTGTATTTTCTTGAGCTGAATCAAATAAATGTGATTCACAATTCGCTTGAAAAGGTGCTGGACTTGGTTTTTTGCGATGACAGTGTGGAACAGGGATGTGAAATGTGCAACTAAAAGATCCGATAATCCATTGACCAATGTTGACGTTTATCATCCACCTTAAGAGTACACAAAAAGTTTTGTTCTCGTGGTATGAATTAGCTAGTTGATGTAAAAGAGGGTACTGAAACATACCTTTTTCAGAATTAAATCAGTTCTACGAGTCACACGATTGGTCATTCATTGACTACTTGGATGATTTCAATACAATTATTGACCGTTTTTATGATGTGTTATTCACTGGTATCAATAAGTTTGCGCCGAAGCATACTTTTTTACATTATAATAAGTACCCTAAGTGGTACAGTCAAGAAATTAATTGTCAAGAAATTAATTGTCAAGAAATTAATTGTCAAGAAAAATAAATTAGATAAAATATATAAACGAACGTAATCTGAATCTGACTGTAGTAGCTATTCTGAGGTTCGGCGTACCTGTAAGCTTTTAGTTGACATACGTTATTTAGAATATGTATCAAGTACAGAAGCCATGATACCTGTTACCATGAAGTATTTACGTTAGGAATTTGAAGAGAAAAGATGGCCTACCAATAAATATGGAGTACAATGGGACACAGTTGAATACATCACAGCAGATATCAGATGCATTCGCCAAGCACTTTAAATCTTCTTACTCTTCCGATCATATGCACACATTTGAAATTGGAGAAGACAATTGTTCCTCGGTGTACCTGTCACATCATGTTTTTACAGTTGAAGAAATCCAAATGAAGATTCAATCACTGGATGTTAAGAAGCGAGGTGGTCCTTATTGTACGACGCTGCTCATCGTTGTCCAAAATATTACGTTATCTTTTCCAGCAGTCATTTAACCTGAGAATTTTTCCCGAATGTTGGAAACTGTCATCTTTGTATCCAATTTATGAAAGTGGGGACAAAAACCAGGTAACCAATTACAGAGATATCTCGCTTATGATGACCATTCCAAAATTAATGGAAGCAATTATTGCAGACGAACTACTCAATGTGTACCACTTGTACGTTTTGGAGGAACAGCATGGTTTTATTAAAGGTCGCTCAACGGCGACTAATTTAGCAGTATTTCAAAAATTTTTATCTATTTCCGTTGAGAATGGTTACCAGGTTGACGTCTTATACACGGATCTGTCCAAGGCGTTTGACAGTGTGTGTCACTTATTGCTTCTAATGAAATTAGAAATTATGGGAATTGTTGGTCATTACCTATCATGGCTTAGATCATTTCTCACTGACAGACGTCAGTACGTACAATTAGTTAATGCAAAGTCACATGAAATAATAGTAACATCTGGAATACCGCGAGGCTCTCATGTTGGTCCCGTACCATTTTTATTGTTTATCAATGATGTGGCTTCTTGCTTTAAGAACTGCAGATTTCTGCTTTATGCTAAGTGTAAAAACCAAAGAAGACTGTCTAAGAATTCAGGCGGATCTTGACAATTTTTTGCTGTACTGTAAGAATAATCTTTTGAAAGTTAATGAAAATAAATGCAAAGTTATGAGAATTACTAGAGGACACTCACCACTTGTACATGACTACACTATAGTGGGACCAGTACAATCCGTTACTAGCTTTAACGACTTAGGTGTAATCTTTGATGCTCAGCTCACGTTTTCTGAACATGTGGATGATGAAGTAATCAAAAATTATAGAATGCTTAGTTTTCTTCGTCGATGCACAGAGCATATATAAGACACTAAAGCTATATCTGCTCTATTCAATAGTTTAGTGCTAAGCTTGGTAAAAAATATAATAGTTTCATATGGGTGCCGATCTACAAGCGTTACATAGACAAGCTTCAACGTGTTCAAGATAGATTTGTTAAATATCTTTTATGGAAACATCGATTCCCATATAAACAAGTGCCCAAACCAACAAGACTACTGCGTCTGGGTATGAGGGATTTAAACTCAAGACGTGACGTTGCTATGTGTTCATTCTTATATAAACTGTTGAACAATCAAATTGACTGTTCTACTTTGTTATCCAAAATTAACTTGAGTGTAAATACCAAACTCACACGATACACGGGTATTTTTATGGAGCGTTCCCACAGAACAAGCTATGGGCAAGTTACATTTGTGGACTGTATGATGAGAGTCCATAATAATATGTTTAATAACTGTAATCTGTTTAATGTCAGTGCTAGTCAATTCAAAAACCTATTATTAGAAATTTTTATTGCGAATAATTGTTAACATGTTGAGCGGTACGTTGTGTTTACTATTGTATACTGTTATATATTTATGTTATTATTTATTTTATTTTATTCTTAAGTGGTGCCTTATTACTATTAAATTGAATTAAATTAAATTAAATTAAATTAAACAAAACAAAAATAACCTTGTCAGGTTATCTACTCTTCTTTTCCTCTAACAACTACCCAGACAATAAGATGTCGCCGGGAATTGAAGACCACGGACCAATTCTTATGTTCTGCAACTTGGACTGTAAATGGCAACATCAATAAACTTGTCAGGTTCTAATCTACTCTTCATTTCCTCTAACAAATACCCAAATAATAAAAAAATCGCTAGGAATCAGCAGACCGCGGACCATTTCTTATTCCCTACAACTTGTACTATCAAGAATTTAAATGGTAACATTAATAACCTTGTCAGGTTCTAATCTACTCTTCTTTTTCTCTAACAAATACCCGGGCAATAAGAAATCACTGGCAATGAGAAGACTACAAACCTTTCTTACGTCCTACAACTTGGACTATCAAGGATATACATAAATGGTAACATGAATAACCTTGTCAGGCTCTGTTCTACTTATCTTTTCCTCTAACAAATACCCACGCAATAAGAAATCGCTAGGAATCAGAAGACCACGAACCATTTCTTATGTCATACAACTAGGACTATAATCCTAAAGAATTTAAATGGTAACATCAATAACCCTATCAGGTTCCAATCAACCCTTCTTTCCCTATAACAAATACCCAGACAATGAGAAATCGCTGGGAATCAAAAGACCATGGACTATTTCTTATACCCTGCCACTTGGAATTGAATGAATTTTAATTGCCTTAAACTTGATAGATTTGAACCAACTACTTACCATATTCTTCTCTACTCTGGCAAATATTCAAACAATAAAAGAATTGTTAGGTTTTACTGTTAAGTATAGAGGAAAAGGATGACGGTTTGTTTTGATTTAATTTTACGATTGAATGATCTTATTTAATTTTGAAGATTAATGTATTAATACATAATTATGACACGATATTAAATAACTTTAACTTTCTTAAAGAAATTTTAATTTTGTCAGTGACAACTTTAATATAAATTTAATCGATTGTGTGTTATCCTAGTTTTAATAATTTCAGTATACTTTGTCTTATGCCGCTATCATTAAGCATTTATTAATAAGAAAAAGTTTACTTACATTATCCATCAAACGAACTTCTTGACATACATTCTCATTTTTGTTTTTAATTTAAAGATTAGATATAAACTTTTCTCAGAGTTCATGCATACGTGCATACATAATCTAAAGGTCAAATAAATTTTAAAAAAGACGAAGTACTTCGTTACCAGTTTATATTTACTTGTTTATTAGTATATTGATAAGATTATTTGGAGCATTGTAGATAAAAGAAATCATTTAATAGTAATAACAGAGTGTGTGGTTTTATCAACTGTTTTGTACATTGTACGTATAAAAACGTAAATATTGTTTTTATGGTTGTTTATGTTTGTTCAAGTTTGTTAAAATCATTCGCCACGCCATTTGAATTTTGGCACTTATAAAGTATGCACATTGTAACTTTTTTTATTGTTATGCTATTGTTTTTTTTTACATTGAGAACAGTTTTTCCTTACCAAAAATATAAATGACATTATTTCAGGTAATTCCAAGTTATGACGATTAATACAACCGAATTATTCTCAGCCGAGAAATTTATTGAAGATCTCAAAAATGAAGGTTCCAAAATACTCGTCACAGACCCAAATTTCAGTAGAAAGGATGAATTACCGCCGTATTACAACGAAGATCTTTTCAAACAGTAAGCCTATACTGCATTATATTATTTTTTTTGCAACGCAACGTTTCATTTCTATTATATCTCAATCAGAGGCCAGTTGTTCTATCGTAAACATCGGTGGGCAATCACTTTTTCGAAACTCTATGGACTCCTCTCACTCCTATCGAATCCCATAGCCATAAAAATACTGGAAATGACGAAAAGGTCCAGTGAACCAAAAACAGCATACCGGAGGTATATGGAAACGATACTGCACGTGGTCGTCTGGTATGTAGACGACTTTCAACCAGGTTCAAGGTCAGCATCATCTTCGAACTTGCCGCCCAAATATTGTTACTTCTCTTTTAGATTATGGAAGTCAATTAAGGGCGTAAACATTCAGCATGGAGCAGCGACGAAACGAGCTGGCAACTTAGGATTAGACGGAATAAACCAGTACCAACTAGCTGGAACACAGTTTGGTTTCATGGGATATATTTTAATCAGATCCAAAGAAGCAGGCGTACATAATCCCTCGCAGGAAGAACTGGAGGCATTCGTTCATTTTTGGAGGGTTATAGGATATTGTATTGGAGTAGAAGATAGGTGAGGATCACTTATATATACTAACACGTTTAGTACTAGCTGCTTCGAAATTGTAGGTTTAATTTGTGCCGAGAGTCTCTGAAAGAAACGAAGGAAGTTTGTGAAGCATTGTTGAGCACTGTGATAAGACCTTTTCTGTTACTGAAGGATCCGCACTCTCTGCAGATGCAGTTCACATTTGCAAAGGCATTTAACATAATAATTCCTAATTTATCCGGCAGAGCTTGGTTAAATTTCCTTTATAAATTAGTCGGATTATCTGACGACAATGAAAACGGCGTGTATTTTAAGCTACCACTTTCGCAGCAATTAGTTTTACAATGTTATGTACTTCATTTAAGTATGTTGCAGTATAATTTGGTAAGAATTTTGAGCAATCTCTTCGTTAGGTTAGTGCTGTGGATGATCGAGTTTTATCCAATTTTTCCAAGGTATAAAATTGGAAAAAGCTACACAGATGTAAAAGTTTTAAGAAACTAAAAAAAGAATTGCACTTGCTAAATGCCCCAATGTCAATCACTGCCATACATTACAGTTTTACAGGAAGCACTAGACTCTCTTTATTTTCAATTTGTATGCAATCACATCATCCAAATCATCTATCAAAAAAAATTCACAGTATTGTAACAATTCAAACACTTGTACTTAACGCAAAACCAGTATGTATTCATTTTCTTATAATAAATTTGTATGTGAATACTGAAACTAAACTTTTTGATCACTCTCCTTAAAAAATAATAGAAATTCGAAAGTATCTTTCCTTGTAATTTCATAAACTGCTTTCGGTAAAAGTTGCGAACCTTCCGAATGAATTTTAATTTCTTTTAATGCGTCAAAAATGAAGTGTAGAAAGCTTTTTAATAAGACTTCCGACCGATGTGAAATCGATGCTCGTCCAAAAGAAGTAATCTGAATTATGAGAGCGAGAAGCAAAAGCATCTGTGCAGGGGAAACAAAATTCCATTTGTGCTTCTATAATTTATCAGCAGCTAGTTATAGATTTCGTGAATAAGGCATGAGGCCAAACAAATGAAGCAAAGTGCCTGTCGTTGTAAAGAATGAATGGAAAATGAGCGTGGGAATCGCGGAGCGGTTCTCCCGTTCAATGGAAATTTTAATTCGCCGTTTATTAATTCCGAATGAGGCTCATTATGGGATCCCGATTGAAAATAAGCGATTACCCTCTCTCCATCCGAGACGAGCCTTCACCCCACCGACCCCAAGGACCAATTACTTCCTCCGCTGAATGGGCCACGTTCGGCTCATCAAAACTTGTACTCATACATGATATATAGCGCGAAGGCGATGTATAGATACAAAGGATCTCGATGAGTTCAAAGAGATTCGATGATAACGATGAAGCCAAATTACTCGCCTTTATATTCGTGCGTTGCGTTGCCTCCCATAATTCTATTGTTCCAAAGAGACGCGCGCTCCTTTCTCTAGTCGTACACGACAGAAAGGAATCCTGTGCCTCATTCTCGGCTTCATTACCTATTATAATGCGAGCTTTAAGGTCATTCATGCCAACCTTTGCAGGGTTATTACGTTACCATTTGTTCGACTGTTCAACGAGGGTTCTACTTGTGGTAGACTCAACCTCATTGCGCCTCATTTTATTCAAATTAATTAATTACACTTCAAAAAACACATTTCCCTAACAAATAACACTCACATTAAACTAGATATGATAAGAAAAGAGGAAACACTTTCAACTCTTGTTTCACAGAAGTAAACAATGAGTACAACAATGTTTGTGGATTGACCTTCGTACACACTTTATATAGTCGCTCGATAAATTTCAAGGAGACAACAGATTCGTTCGCGAAAGACCAGATGTACCAAAGGTATCACAAAATCGATAAGATTTCTTTTTCAATTTTATTTGGTTTGGTTAAATACTGTGTCTATTTACATGAAGATTTGCAAAAAGCGTGGCCAAAAGCTGACACTCTGCCACATGAAATATAACTGTAAATAGCGCGTAATATAAACAAAGATGCAGCGCAAGGATGACCTCGAGTTACCACGTTCCGACGAACACATGCTTTAACAGATGCATCACGAAACCTATCTTGTCGAAACTTGTCTTATCATAGATACAGAGATACATCGTTCACTCGTCAATAATACGAATCGTTCGATTCCCAAATTTTTTTTTTGTTCAATTATTAACTTCAGTTTCGAATAGTAGATCAAGGTGGTTGGTTCGGCTCCTACCTGAATATGATTCTTATATTTCTTTTGTAACATTACAATACATGTGTACGACACTGTGTATAAATAAGTGTATTATTATTATTAGGGAGTCGTCTTAGCCCGGATTATGATACTTAATCGGGATTCTTAAATCCGATGATTTTCGGGCCTAAGACGACTTTTCGGAACTACAATTTTCCTTCCGCTTTATGATTGAAACGATTTTCTCGTTTAGTAGCGCCCTAGCTCCAAAAGGGGCACTGTTACATCCTCAGGCCCCGGTGTCTTTTCGCGCCATTTTAACAAAATCATTATTTCCGCAGGTGGCCTACTTTTGAAGGCAAGTGATTCTGCTTGCTACTGTATGTATGTATAGGACTAATAAAAATTATTATTATTATAATATTATTTTATAAAAATTCGCCATAACAAATCCAATTGTTATCAAAGCATATAACCTCTTTTCTATAAAATGTAAGTGTGAGGCCCTCCATCGATGTACGAGGTATAATTGAAGGCATTATTCCAAAAACCAAAATATCTGGTTTACAAGTTGTCGCTATTTTATATACGTTAAGACAATGGCTGTCTAATGATATAATTTGTTTCGCTATGAAGCAGACATGTCCGACGATTTTGCACGGAGATATATGTGCGATTCTATAAAAACAAGGCAAATCCCACTTGTTTCCTGCAAAAGCCACACAATTATCATTTTTGGACTTGTCTGGTTTTTGGAATAATGCCTTCAATTTTATTAAGTATGTTAATTAATGTATAATTTGATCTGGCTACATCCCTTATTCAAAATATACCATTAGCAATTTAATCCTCCTGAAGGAAGCTTTATCCATGTTCTTGATGTATCTTATGCCTTTTTCCTTCTGTTTGTCCTATTTGGCTTCAACTATAAATTTCTTCCTTGTATTTCTTTCTTTAACCAACCCTCCTTTCCAAAGCGTTAGCTCATGACCTTTTTATTCTGAGTAATTACATTTTACATGTATTCCTTCATCTAAAGAATTTTCATTCTGTTGTTCTATTCAGAATTTCTTTTCTTTCAAACCTTGCTATGTGTCTGCAGCCTTTCGTCCATTCCTCTTCTCCATTTCATTTCCTTTACAATTTTTGCGCTAATATAATCAGACCTAGCAGAGTTCTTATAACCTTCGTTTGAAACCTGTTTGATTTTTTTCATGAACACTTTTGCTCACGAATCTTATTGTTTACATGAAAGGTATTATTGTTTCTATTACTATCTTTTCTCATCGAGTGGACATCGAGTTGCTCCTTTTTCCCCCCTGTTATCAGGACTCGTCTGCATACATTGCACTGGAGACACTGCAGCCATTTTGTGCTCCCCCTGGTCCTATTAACGCAACCATGCAGTGAGACAGGTCCCCTGTAGCAGCCGATACAGGTCTTTCACTGATTCCGTACTGAAGTCTTTGGAAGCCATCATAAGAAACGAAGCGAAGCGCACACATCTGCGCATTGTGTGCATTGTTGTGTCTGGTTCTCCATTATAGAGTCTGCAGTTTAAGTGTAACAGGTCGTCTTTCTCTCTCTGGTGTTGTTTCCGTTGCTTTGCTCAACGTCGGTCTGGCGATTCGGGTTTTCTCGTCGGTGTTCAAGTTCAACGGAATCAAACACGTCGATCACTTAGCAACACAACTTTATTTACAATGATAGTCTATATTTACAAGTATATCCCGGACGGTTTTAACTGACGGTAACGGAAATGTTAATCTTCCGGACGATTTAACTAAAGGTAACACTGTGTCAACGTTTCGGTTCTTGCTCCGGGGACGGATTGGTAGAACGATAATGAGTGAGACACCCACTCAGGGACGAACTACACAAATCACTCGTGTCAAGTAAATATGAGTGAAACACCCACCCACTCAGGATCTGGGTACACGAAACGCCCGTGTTAGGTAAATATGAATGAAACACTCACTTAACACGTTGAGTGCGCTCTTTTTTGGGACATAATGGCCGCGCGATACCAGGATGGACTCGCATCTACAAAATATTTATTGGGCCACGTCGCACCACATAGGTTTCGCAGAGTATACTAAAATACATACAGTCAGCAAAACTACGGCCAGCTGGACCTTTCTACATCCTTAGCCTGCAAATGTGAGACCAACGTGTCACCACGCGGCATGTCAGAATACAGTGGGAGGATAACTCATAAAAATTATATTAGTAGTTCCTTCCATAACTTAAGCAAAAGCGCATGTTCTTCTTCATAAGACCTAATACATCACCAAGCACAAATGAATCGGCGTATTTATGCGCAGATATGTGACTCATAAGGCCAGTTTTGAACACATTGGACCACACTGGACTCACATGGCCATGCAGGACTTACGATACCACAGCAAGCCTCATGAGACCAATGTGTCATCGCAAAATAAATTGAGAAAAATATGTGCAAAACATACTTTGCATATAAAAAATAATGTGTAGTGTCTTTTAATTACGAGCATATATTATATGCATTTTCAAGAAAAAAAGGATGGCGACCTACGGGACCCATTTTTTTAAATACATGGCGGCACTCAACGTGTTAAAGACTGGATACACGAAACACCCGTGTCAGGTAAATATAAGTGAAACACTCACTCAAGGACTGGATATACGAAACACCCGTGTCATGTAAGAAGGAGTGAGACACCCACTCAAGTACGGAGTACACAAAACGCCCTTGTCAGATAAGTATAAGTGAGACACCCACTCAGGGACTGAGTACACGAAACGTCCGCGTCAAGTAAATATGAGTGAGACCCACTCAAAACACGGAAAGGAAGAGCGGTAGCAAACGTAGCACAGGTCGCTTAATGTGCACCGGCGAGCGAATGACAGGATAAATTGTTAGTGACGGCGAAAGAGGACTGTATGCCGAATTTCAGCTTCCAATTCCCGGCGCTCGCGATTTGATCCAATAGGTTCTGGCTGCGCTCTTATACGCTTATATACGCTTGAGAGCGGTAGGGAGCCCCACTCTACCCAAATTATAACTTTATTTCAGCGTAAAAATCCTAACTAAGTACGTACAGACTAAAAAGCAATTCGAATAACAAAATGTTCACAGTAACAGATGTTTACTTCGATGCATAAGGCCACTATTGAATTTAGCGATCCTTAACAGTCAAGTGTCCTATTACTAACCCTGTGGTGATCTTGAGTTGCACCCTGCTCAAAGCAAAAGTTCCTAAGCTCTCTTTTTGCAAGGACCTCTAAGGAAGGTTTTACTACTTATGTGGATGTCCTGGTCCTGGTTGTGTTCCTCCCTTCTCCAGTCGCCATAAAAGCCCCGAATAGTTCTTAGTTACACCTAGGGTAGCTTCAGGGCCATACCTACACCCTGCATGGCTAGTTCATCGGCCTGTTCGTTGCTCTAAGATAATGATACTTAGAAGTCGCTTATTAGAAACCTCTCGAAGAATTTCATTTCTTTCTCTTCTTATAGAGTGGCCAGATCAATTGTTACGCCAAGGTAATGGGACCTTGGAAACTGTAATCTTCATGTATTCCAACTTCTTAATATAAGAAAACTTCATTCTATTACCCCTCTGAAAATGTAATTTCTTCCTTTTTCATCGCATCACCGAATCTCTTAAGCCACTAAAATTTTAAACATCGCCCTCCATCTTCCTTTCATAGTGATTCATCGTTGCAATTTTATATGTGGTTGTAGGTTAAAGGATACTGGTATTGGAGCTGATTGTCTGTTTCCTAAAAAAATATTTGAATATTTGTCAGAATACTTACAATAGCGTTGTTTAAAAATGTAAATTAATATAAACGTGAAAAATTGCCATTACTCAATTCAAATGTAGAGATACTTTTAGGTACATATAAAACACGTTCTCGAAATTGCCGCGAAATAAGATGCGAATATTTATTTATCCGTGAAGCACCTTCATTTTCCGAGAGCCTGTTCAAATCGTAAATCAATCTCGCATAAATACATCGGATCCGGCATCCGTGCCCGATAAAGCCGGAATTTGCCCGTCGAGTTTTTCAGAATCTCTGCGACATCGTCGGGGACGCAGCCAGAGATGGAGCAATCAATAATAATACAGCCAGAACTGCCGGCTCTGATTAGGTATGTATATCGCACGGATAAAAACAGACTGCAGGTAATGATTAAATCTTTTCGCGGTATAAAAAGAAACCAATCCGGAACGTGAGCTGGGAACGTGAGGACTCGATGGGTCGACGGCGGAAGAAGTGGTGGAGGAGGAGGAGGCGCTGTATTGATAGGTTATTTCCGTGTTGCAAAGCGAAGACGTGTCGCCAAATACATCTTCGCTACGTAAAGGCACGCACTCTAACTTTATTTTATGGAAATTGTTATTTCACATCTTACACAATTCGAGTGGTTTCGTTTTTTTTTTTTTTGTTTAAAAATTTTATCTGTACTTTTTCTTTAAATCAAAAACATACCATCCCTTATGTGTCCACATTTTCTAAACACCCTGTATTTCATACAATTTCAGTATTAAGAAATAAATCGAAATCTTTTGTTAACACCGCCGCACTGCGAATGTTGCAGCTACAACTTCTAAAAGCAACAAACGAGAACGTTTTATTTCTCAGGTCGATCTGATTAAAATCTAATTAAGAAAGAAAAATAATCAATCTCAATTTGTGAAACGATTCAATATAAAAATACGTACCTAGCTGAATAATCTGATAGCAACATGTATATACAATGACATGAAATGGGGATATTTTAATTGCCTCCCAATTATTATGGAAATTTCATAATTATGATTCACCTTCTACACTCTTTTTCATAGTTAATAAAAATTCTTATTTCATTTCGTATTGCTTAATATGTGTGCAGAGAGTGTTTCCAGTAAAGTAAGCTTTAAGATCAAGTGAAAAATAAAGTCGTCTGTGTCTAATGTTTAGAAATTATGATAGATTTTGTGTAGTACTTTGATTATTATAAAATTTAAAACAGTCACATTTTTCTGAAATTTCCTGAAACCGAAATTTAGAATATTTGGTATTGTCTCTTGCTTTTGTGCTTTCCTTCAAACATGTAAATAAAAAGGACTTCATCGTCTCTCCCTCATTGAAGTAGGGTGGTAGACGCTATGAACTTAATGCAAAATGAAACCGCATCCATCCTTGCTTACTTACCATTTTAAATTAAAATTTCACTTTGTATTTGGTGCTATCAAACCGGGGTGTCTAAAGACCGAGGAAGGACGGCCGACGGGATCAGAACCGTACACTCCCAATTCAATATTAAAATATTTCGCAAATGAGCGAAAGAGTTGAAAGAGTCCTTGTTAGCAGATGCTAAGGGCTCTATTAAAATTTTCACAGTTCAGTTCCAAAATTAAAATTATTAATTTTCAGAGGGGGATTATTTATACGGCGTAATTAAAAGCTCTTGTCCTTTGGAGAAACCTCGGTCGCCTAATAAAATTTATTAAATTTGTTATAAACTTTGTTAGAAAATGTCTTTGATGAATACTTTGATTATAAAGGAGGTGCGTAATATAAAGCTTGCGCGTTTTAAATCGCAATTTTTTACTCCTGTTTATTCGAGCGAACTAATTAACAAAGCATCCGCCGAGTTGACACATTTTAAATCACTAAGATATGACAAATTATACAGGGTGACTTAAAAGATGTGAACATATTTTAAGAGTAGATTAATACAGTAAAAAACGATAACCAAGGTTTTCATAACTATTAACTACTAATTTTTCATTGCCTAGTATATACTTCGTAGAAGAATAGACACACTTGCATAAATTCTTTCATTACTCCATTGCACTTCAATTCAAGCTGAATGTGCAACGGCAAATTTTTAAATAGTCGAATGCCTGTAAACTGGAAATATAGTAAAAATATTAAGCTGACGACAATACGTCTATTTCTAATTTCGATGTGACGGATTCTCCTGCGAATATGAAACAGATTATAAGAATTTCAGTCACCACTTCAGAGCATTAAGCACCGCGAAATACAAAATTGATTTTGCTAATACCTTATGAATGCTCAAGCAGAGATTTAGTTGCCTTTTAATATACACGTGTGGAGAAAGAATTTAATCCTTATTAAATTCCTGCATCGAAAAATAGTAACCAGTGATGATTAAATTATACTTGAAATTTATTTCCTTTTGGTTTCATGAAGTACAAAACACAAAAGCTGATTTAACAATAAAAAAATAATTAAAAGAAGAATGTTGGCTTGGAAAAAGCGTCGAAGCTAAGTAAACAGCGTAACTGCTAACTAGGGAACTTTGCAACTTATTGAATGGGGGTCGAAATGGCCATCCTTGTTAACTGTAACCAAGCACACACTCGAAATTCCAGGGCATTCGTAAATCAAAGCGTTCTCTGATTACAATTCCGGATTTAATTGTTACGACCGAGATTCCATTTCTAACTTGTTTTGATATAATAATGAGGAATCCTGGCCGCTATACACGCTACGGTCGTTCAGAAACTGCGAATTTGTTTCGAATTAATTATATTCCATTGAGCGCGCACATACATTTCGGTCACGCGAACTTGACCGGTCTTCGGATTTAGTCAAACCACAAAATGTTGACTATTCGACGAAGAAACTATTAGGTAAGAATCATACCCCCGAATGTATTAATTAATTTCATCACTAAATTCAACGAAAACACAATTCTCGTATTTTTCAGAACATTCCAACCCAAACATCAACGTTTAGATAGTCAGTTATATTTCACTAGTTATGAATTTTTAATCTCGTAGAGAAATCCCCCCACCAACTTTGTAACAAATAAATTCTACCTTGTCTTTTATTAACGGAGTCTACTTTTGGCATACATTCCGTGACTAGGCCACCCTGTATGTATGGACTCTTAAGCCTGTTTAACAATAATTTGTATTGCGAGAAAGTAATACAAAAAAAAAATATTAATAAAAATGATAAACCTTTCTTAGTATCATTTTCTATGATAAGCTAAAACAGGCTTTACAATTTTTTTTTTGTTTTCATTGAACGAAATATGAATTTTTTCGCACAATAAATAATAGAACCCTTGACAGTAATAGTATTTATTTATAAACTAATAAAAAATACGCTTACAAATCTCACACAATCCAACAAACTGACATAATCGTGTCACGTTTAATTCCCCGCGCATGGTTGCGCTAATTCACGTCAAATTGTCTTGATAAATTGTCACCGAATTTTTTTCGCTCGTGTTGTCCGGTGAATAATAAACACGTGTTAGCGTTTCACGTCATGAAAATTTTAATTATCCGGAAGACAACTGATTGGTACGGAATAAACCGGACAAGGTCAGTGTCATATTTTGAATCAGCAGGGCCTTTTAAGCTCAAATGACCGATAGCATAAACCAAATTTAAATTTATGGTAGATTCAAATAAAACGACGAATCTTTCATAAAAATACAGTTATGTGTGTATATTATAAATATATTCAAAATAAATACATACAATTACGAATTCAGTTAAGAAATTTGCAATATGAATATATTATTAATGATTTAGACAATTTGTTAGTAATGAAAACAGTTTTAGACAAATATAAAATTTATATGTAATTAAAGATTAATGTAAAGTGATACCATACAAAACAAATTCAAAAAGATATCATAAGAAACAATGCAAAACAAATTCAAAATAATTTTACAAAGAGAAGACATGACATTCTATACATAAAATAAAGCAGTTGTTACTTTCTAAAAGTGTAATTAATTGGCAAATACATTAATATTCGCTTAATAAACCTTGGTGCTGCATACGGAGAGACAGACGGAACTTATATATGGTCACGATCACATTAAGACATTGTCACTTCTGCCACTGTGTGATCTTGTTTCATGACAGCCACCGTCTTTTATATGGTTCACACCAGAAATTCCGATTACGAACAAAACTCTGCATGTGGGATCAAGTTTAACTTGATGCAAAGGTATAGAAACAATGTTTGTAACAAAAATAAAATAGAACGTGTAATAAAAGAAACACTGTAACAAAGATAGAAAACCTTCGGAGCAAAATACATGAAACAATATAGGGAACTTAAAATTTAGAAATAATAAGCGGACGAAGATGAAGAAGAAAGAAATAAAAGAATTAACTAAAAGTTTATGTTGTATACATTTTAGAAAGTAGAAGAAAAAATAAATACAGGGCAGAAAATAATAATACATAACCGTCCCGTCCATGGGAAAACGTACCATTTTTCAAAAATCGGGTTTTTTGCATTTTCTTACGATCGGAAAGCTGCTGAAAACGGTGGTGTTTTCAGATTTTCGATATCTCGATCCGTTCAGAAGTTACGAGTTTTTAAAGTTGGAACTTCCGAAAAGTCCATTTTAAGAAAAACGCTGTCAAAGTTTCAAGAACTTTTTTCTTGAGGTATTCACTCGTTTTTCGTTAATTTTGGCTCAACTTTTGCGTTTTATTTACGTTTTTGTCCTTAGTTAATAACAATAACACTTCTTCTTCATTTTTTTCCTTTTAGAATGGCAGGACGGTCATATTACCTTATTACTATTTTTTGAGATTAGAAAGAATGATAAAAACCACAGAAAAGTAAGGTTACCTCCTCAAAAGAAGTTAAGGTTTTCTAGCATCGATGCATAAAAAATGACCTATTGCATCAGAAACTACGATAAATTTCCTATCAAAATCGATTCTAACCCGAAAACATCGATGTTTGACCTTTTTATCAATTTTCGGTCCTCCTGTAAAATTTGCTCCGAGAAGATATGGTACGTTTTCCCATGGATGATCACACAAACACATTTGAAAACATACACCTGTATATGTACTTTTAAATATTGGAGAAAAGTTAAAAAGGAATATAACAAGCAGAGTTTTAATGACTAACAATAAGCAGATATAAAATTAAAGTAAAGTACAAAAATTCAAAAGTGGTAAGAGATATAAATTTAAAAAGAAGAATAAGAGAAAAGCGTATAATATAACTGCACAAATTAGTTCCCCTCACCACACCTGTGTAAACACTTTTTTATAAGAGCGAACACGTGTTTCATCCGCGATGCGGACATCATCAGCGCTAGACTACATTACACTTTCAGTCTAGTGCTGATGATGTCCACATCACGGATGAACTACGCATTCGCTCTTATAAAATGTGTTCACACGGGAGTGGTAAGGGGAACTAATTTGTACAGTGTACTTTTACTCCACAGCAATCAATAGCTTTTCAAACGCATAATTTAAATTAAAACATTTTCTTATCACTTGAAAATTATCACGTAATTTATAAATATAGTTTGTCAGTCAGTTGTAGATTCAATTTAAAAATCAATGTTTCACTTTACGTTGACAGTATTTTCAGGAAAATAACAAACAAACACAACAGTTTAAATGGCGACACTTAGCGGCCATACTGCGAAACATCGACTTTTAAATTATTAAATTCACAACTAACCGACAAATTATACCTACATAATACTTTTCTTCTTCTTCTTCGTTTTCCTTTTGCCAATGTGGACGTCGGCTATGCTTGTTCATTCTTCCACCCATCTTTTTCAGTTATTCCGGTCATTGACCAGTAGTTTCATTTCATTTAGTGTTTTTCCCTTACTTCTTCCTATCTCCTCTACCTGTTGTATCCATGTCTTTACGGTCTCCCTCTCCTCTTCTTCTTTCCTGTCTTTGCTTCCATTACTTTTTTCGCCAGTCTGTTATTGCCCATTCTTGTTATGTGTCCAAACCAGTTCAATATTGGGTGGTATGCATAAAACGAAGTAGATGCTAATACTTCTCAAATTAGTATATTCTTCGAAGTATCTTCTATTACATAAAGTACCTACTGCAGCTCTGAAGCATATACTACGAAAGCAAAGTTTATACTACAGCACGTAGTAAATACTACGCTGCAGTAGTATTTACTATTAAAATCAATCTGAGGCTTTGAAGTAGATACTACAGTAGGTGCTTCTATGCGAAGTAAAAACTTCTACATAATAGTATCTACTAGATCGCATAGTAAATACTACGTTACTATAGTAGGTACTTCACTTTCGAAGTAGATGCTTGAAGTATTAGCATATACTACGTTTTATGCATACCACCCATTATCTTATTTTTTTTCCTTTCTATGTCTTCTTGATTCAGTTGCTTTCTGAAGTCGTCGTTTTTTATTCTATCCATCTTTGTCTTTCCTGCAATTTTTCTCAATTGTTTCATCTCTGCTGCTGTCACCATACTCT
The DNA here is from genome assembly GCA_033060865.1 of Dorcus hopei. Taxonomy (NCBI): domain Eukaryota; kingdom Metazoa; phylum Arthropoda; class Insecta; order Coleoptera; family Lucanidae; genus Dorcus; species Dorcus hopei. The sequence goes on along the minus strand of CM065426.1, from coordinate 44,119,968 downwards.
CGTATTTGTTTGTATTCACCCAGGACTCACATCCGTATGTAACGTTGGTACTATTAGTTTGTTGTATACCTGGAGTTTTACTTTTGTTTCTATCTCTTTTTTCCCAAATATTGTATTATTCAGAGCATAATAAATTTTTGTGGTTTTCTTTATTCTGTTTGCTATCTCTAGGTCTACCTTCCCATCTTTTGATATCATTACTCCTAGGCATTCATATGCTGTTACTTGTTCTATTCGCTGTCCCTTACATTTTATCTCTTCTGCATCCAAAGGTGCTTTCTGATTTATTATCATATATTTAGTTTTTCCTATATTGACCTGCATTTTCATTTTTTCTATTTCTTTTGTCCAAATGTCGATGGGTCTCTTCATTTTTCTCCTTGTGTCCGCGACTAGTACTATATCATCCGCGTATAGCATTCCATCGCATTGGATCGGTAGCATCTGCCTGTATCCTATGGTTGTCCGGAGTCTTGTTGTTCTTTCCCTTGTGATTTTCAGTATTTTGTCCATTATTAATATAAACAGTAGTGGGCTCAGGTTATCTCCCTGTTTCATTCCTCTTCTCATCTCAAATTTTTCAGATCTTCCACCGTTTAATATTACTATGCCGTACACTGTGTTGTAGATACTTTTAACTATTCTAATCAATTTTCTTGGGCATCCCATCTCTTCCAGTATTCCCCATAATACTGACCTCTCTACAGGTCGAACGCTGCTTTTAAGTCTATAAACGTAATAAACAGTTCTTCATTAGCTTCGTTCTTTTTTTCAGGTTTCTTATTACAAAGATATTGTCCGCTGTTCGTCTCCCTCCTCTAAATGCTGTCTGTTCTTCATCTATTTTATGTGCCACGAATTTTCTGATTCTTCCTTCTATAATTTTTGTATATACTTTAAAAGCTGAGGACGCCAGACAAATCGCTCTATAATTTTCGCATTCGAGTTCATTTCCTTTCTTGTGTATGGGTACTATCAGGTTCTCCTCCCACTCTGTCCTCATTATTCCATGCTGTTCTGCATATCTCCAAAAACCACTTTTTACCCTCCTCTCCCATCCATTTTAACATTTCCGGGTCTATTTCGTCTGATCCGCATAATTTTCCTACTTTGATCTTTTGAAGTCCCTCCTCCAGTTCTTCTCTGGATATTTCTTCTTCTTAGTCCTCTGTCCGTTCTTCAGTTTGTACTATTGTGGCTTCGTCGTCCTGTTTAAACTTTTCTTCATAGAAGTCTCTCCATACTTGTAATATCTCTGTTGTTGTGATCTTTATTTTTTGTGTTTTATCTCTCACGCTCCGCACTTCTTTCTTCTTTTTTCCTCTCATTTTTCTTATCTTGCTCCAGAAAATTCTATTGTTGCTTTCATGTTGTTGGTTTAAATTCTTCTCCAAATTCCTTCCAGCTATTCCTTTTGGCTTCCCTTACTCGTTCCTTTACTTTGTCTCTGTTTGATGTATTCCTTCCTATCCTCCTCCGCTCTCGTTCTATTACATTTCTTCCATGCCTCTCACTTCAGTCTTATTATTGTTTTCAGTTCTTGGCTCCACCAATCTGTTCTTTTCTGTTTTTGGTTTATTTTCGTGTTTCCACAGATCTGTTCTTCTTTCTTGCGTACTACTTGTTTAAATAGTTGTTCTAATGTTATATCCGGATATTTCTCCTTCAGTTGTCTAAAATTCTGGTCCGTTTCTTCTTGATATCTCTTTCGAGTGTCCAAATGTCTTAATCTTTGGATTTTAATCCTCTTATAATTGTATTCTTCTGTCTTTTCATTGAATTCCAATTTCAGGTCTGCCTTGACCAATCTATGTTCCGTTCCCAATTCTGCATCTGCCATTGTTTTTACTTCTTTGACTAGTGTTCTCATTTCATTTGTATATACTATATAATCTATTATGCTCCTTGAATTCCTTCCTTCCGCTACATATGTATACCTTTCTTGTTCCCAGAAAGTATTCCCAATTATTAGGTCGTTTGATTGGCAAAATAGTAGCATTTTTAGTCCATTTCTATTGGTAGTTTTCTCTCCATATTCTCCCCTGCATCCCATACCCTTGTTTACATCATCTCCAATCCTTGCATTCCAGTCTCCCATTATTATTATATATTCGGTTATTTCTTTTATGTTGTCCAGGGTTTCTTGTAGTTCTTGATAGAATTCATTCATTTTTGTTTCATTAGTGCCTTCTATTGGGGCGTATATCTGAATTATGCTTATTCTCATCTCTAGTTCTGCTGTTATCCACATTATTCTGGATGATATCGGTGTAAATTTTATTATTCTTTTATCCAATGCATTTGTCACTATCATTCCTACTCCTTCCTTTGCCCTCTAACCCTATGTTACTCCAGAATAACAAAAGTTCAAAAATATAAAAAAATTAAAAGTCAAGAAAATGAAGGCTTCCCAAAAATACAAATGAAAAAGAGAAATGTTTAAATAAATTACAAAAGTGTGATAAATATCTTAAATAAATATGAGAAATCGAATGGGAAATACCAAAAATTTAACAAAAATAAAAAGGTAATTGAAAATTCTTATTTATTATCACTTCATGTTTCTTATTAGACATTTGCATTACATAATAAACTTCAAAACAAAAAAAAACTATTATTTACGTTGACGGATTTCTTGAAATTGTTTAATTTCAAACGTAAAGCGAGCGACCTTAATTAATTATTTACAAGTTTATTTTATAAATTTTCTACTCAGAAGCAGGCAAGTTTTATGTCACCACTACTACTTTTTACACGTTCGTGGTTTTCTATTCTATTGATTGGGCAAAAAAAATAGCGCAAAGTCGCAGCCTCTGCCTACACGTACTTTTCAAATTGCACCAGAGACAATCCCTTGTATTTCATCAAGTAAATCACCCTTAACCTTACAACATTGATCTTCTTGTGATTCTATTGGCAGTAGGTGATTCAATCTAGTAGAGTGTGTTTTATCTCCTGGGCCGTTACCGGAGACGCATCTCTGTATTCGTTTAGAATTCGCTTAAATATTACTGGTGCTGAGGATATATTTTTTTTAGAAACTATGGCATTCCATAAACATAATTGAATTCAATAAATGCAAAGTATTTAAATTATTAAGTATTATCAAACAAATTACTTACAGAAAAAATATTTTGAACTGAAAGCTAATTTATTGGGCTTGAATATTTTAAAGGTATAACTTATTTATAAAACTTATTATAAAATATTTTGAAGTTATAACTTTTTTCGGCCTCTCACGGAGTCTGACTAAAAAATACATAGTAGTATTATTTTGCAGCCTCCATACATAATCTTTTCTTCGATTTCCACGTAAAAAGGAGGTGCATAAAACACGCTCTATTAAACAGTGGTTATTTAGAAGACAGAATTACAAAAATACAAAGGATTCCAAATCTGCATACTAAGCATTCGCCTTGCAGTGATCACCCAAATCGAATTGTCTCGGAAGTTTTCCTGCATTCTTCGCTCTCCGATCGCTTTCTTTATTGTTTTCATCTCATTTAACTGCGTGCACTATTTTCCGCCGTGCTTGTAATATATGGATTAGCTTTGTCAAATAAATGTCAGTGTCGATGGAACTAAATATTTCACGGTGTCATATAAGCTACATCCATCAAAAAATATTAAATTGCAGAACAGAACACGTTGCAAAATTCGAAACGCGTTTGTATAATGTAAAAGTACAATCAGTAAGTAATTGATTTCGATCGTTAATATTGTTTATTAAGAAATCGTAATCTAAAGTAGTTTTGTACACTGTAAATTGTCGTTTCTTTTAAATAAAAAATAATTTTCACTACAAACCTGTGCAATTAAGCGTCTCGTTAAGCAAATGAAATAAGTCTACGACTCGTGAAACTAATCAAGATAATACAGCTTATTACAATCAAGCTTTAATTCTCGATCGTGTTTAGGGTCGCAAGCTTGTTAGGACGGCGAAAGGAATAGCACCCTAGAGCTTAGTTGATGATCCAGCCCGACTAATACGACTTTTTGTTAAATTGTTTTTCATTTCTTCGATAAATTGTCTCCTTGTTCCCCGATGAGCTCTCAAGTGACTGTTCGTGGACGAACAGCTTAAATACTTCTTTTCGTAGGACATTCAAGGTCATTTTCACATAGACTTCAATATACCTACCAAGCTTTCACGTACAGAATATAACTGATAAACTACCAACAATTGAATCCAGAAATTAAGGATATCATTGAATACCATTTTGTTTTATACTGAGACATTGTTGTTATATACGAGGATTGCTTGAAAATTACATAGCTTAATATAGAGATGGCGCTAATTCTAATAGTTTTAAAATTAATTGACATCTCGAGCGATTTTCTCAACAAAAGGGTTGAAAGCACAAACAAAATATTTCCACTTCCTGAACTATTTATTTATATTAATTTTTGTGATTCACTTACAGAAATTATTCTAATTTCCCTGTTAGTATGTTTTAATGTATTAGCCACCCAGTGACTTCCTAATATAAATTAATGCAGTTTCCAAAAGTGAAACTTCCGCTTACCAAACTTGTACGTTCCCAAAGTGATGCCGCAAGCCGCACCGCTGTATCAGCTAGGGTACTGATAAACTTCTCGGACATCACCTAGCCACACAACTGAGTTGTACACAGTATTCCCCACTAGACTAGTTTAATAGACATTTTTAAACCTTTAATATAAACGTTTGTTGCAAAAATTTAGTAAATTATTAAAGAAACCAGAAAACGTCACCATATTCGATTCTAAAATAAAAAATGTCATTTCTGTTATTCATAAATCACCCAAAACCCAATTTATTTAAGTACTTGCTCAGCAATACTAAAAATACTACCAATTTGAAATTGGAAGAGAACCTCCACCCTTTTATTTTTAAGAGCACATTGAATCGTTTTACATTGCGTATTTCTTTAAGTTTAATAATTACAGCGATGTACCAGTTCTATTAATTTGAAACTCCCTCGCAATCAAAGAGAAAATATTGTGGTTTCTGATTCGAGGTAGATTCCTATAAAGGCTATCGTCTAAATTCTCGAAGCGCGTGAGAGCCGTACCAGACGTGTCCTCCGATTTACTACGTTCGGTAAATACGCTGATGAACCCTCATTGCCTTGAACTCCTCTGATTGCTATACATACATTCCCTCTTCATGTGCATCGGTTCGTATTTTCTCATTGCATGGGTTTTATTTCGTTCTCCGATCAGCGATCATACCTTACGCTCGGAATTGATTCGATTCTGCGGGCCCATCTTCCTCAAATAAATCAGGGAAATTTTCTAATTATGATTATTTTGTTTCATGAAGACGTTACAAGTTCTTATTTTGTACGAGGCAGCTGCATAAGGAATCGCGAAACGCAATTGCTTCTTCCGCTTCGATTTTCAAGTCTGAGAATTGCGCTTTGGAAATGGAAACACGTATAAACTATAAACTTAAGATATTCAGCGGTCTGTGAACTTGTTCTACTGTAATTATTATTATCATCATCCTTGTCTCCTACGTGATGATTTAATTAAGAGATGCTGACAGACTGCTGCATCCAATAGTCATTCTATTCGAATTCTTTTTATAGTCTCATTATTTTGTTTCTCAGACAAAATTGACGATTGCATTAACGACACAATTTCTGACATCTGCCTACAAATACATATGCATAGATAAGGTATTTGATCATTAAATTATGTATTAACCAAGCAACTACAGTAGATAGACAAGCAAACAAGCACGCAGTACACTTCCAGATCAAGAGGTCCATCTATAAAAGTAAAAGAGGGCGCGAAGTTTAAACACTTTTATCTCAACGTGAATGCGCGGACACAGCACACAGAAAAATACCGCAGTTCGTTTTTTAAGTGTTTTAATGTACTCGAAGGTACTTAACAATTAAATTAATTTTTAATTGTGATTTATTTTTATGCTCGAGTCTCAACAATAGGAAGCTCTATCGTCTCCGCAAGAAAATGTGCCAACTAAACATACTTTCATCAAGAATTGACCTATTTACATAATACATGAATAGACAACATAAGAATAGCAATAAAAACTGATGGTCATAATGAATAATAATAATTGTGATAATCCAGAGAAGAGAGGAGAGGAGCCAGCGTTAATAATATCGGTAATACGGTCCTTATCCGCGTGTATACGACACGATCTCAGTCGTCCTCGGCCATTTACACTTGAAACAGTCTCGCTGAAAAAGATTTATCTGGAAGCAACGCAGCAGCCGCCTTTAATACAACCAGATTACCATATTTCCTCTATAAAATGAACGCACTGCCGCCTGGCGGTGGCGAGATCCGCTAAATTATACCATCTTCCTTTAAGGTGGTTAGTAAAAAAAATGGCCTCATTCATTGCTTATGTATCCGACCTGCATCATAACGATACACGCACCCTTTACGTGAAATCCTTACTGAAAGTTCAAAGAAATATAATAATGCTTTCATCTTGCTTGTCTCATATATTTTATAGCGAGGCTTCATCTTGGAATTTTAAAATGAGAGGGAACATAGGAAAGCATATTATTAAGAACAATTTTTTGAATTACAGAAATACAATTAAGCCATATCGCCTGCTAATTATAAATTTAACTTGTTTTACCTTTTTTCCTTTTCTGAATGTATGAGTAAAGTTTTCACTTGATGTATGTCATTATTACGGTGAGGAAACTCGTTGCAAATAATTTGTAGCTTTCGGGTCACCCTGTATCTTGGCGAAAGTATAATTGCGTCGCAGTTTAACCTTTGGAACTTGAATTGTTCCATAAACGACACTTAGGACGTAAACAACCCCGGACGACCCTTTTCTTTTGTAATAATACTGTTCCATGTTGAAAATGGGATATATTAAAGACTTGTCGTTCGCCAGTGGACCTCTCCCCCACCCGTGAACCATTCACGTCGCCCGCCGACCCGATTGAGATCTTGTGACCGCCCGCTTTGCAAACTGACCGTACTGAGAGTTATTCTCGCTTCTGTGTAAATTTCATTAAACGGTGTTTATTTTGGAGTGAAGGAGTAAACGGATATACTGTTCGGTTGTTAATCGTTTGCGGCGAGTCCTAGGCCTTCTTCCTCTCCAAGCTTGTCCGTCGAATTTACGGCAGGTATATTTTTAGAGTCACGTTGGGCGTCGATCGGTTCGTAATCCGTGTTTTCCTTTTATTTAGGCTTTATTTTTATGTGATTCTTCTTCCCCCCATTTATTCCGGACATTTCACCAGAGTCCCTGTAACTGAGAGCTGCCTGGCGATCTTCTTCGTGGTGTTCTTGCTGAAAAATCTGATGGCGTCGTTGTAAACCGACCTTGGCCGTCAATCTTGGTTTTTGGTAATTCGATAGTTCATCACGCCACACATCGCAAGAGGGCGCGCTCCTTAGAACGAAAGTGGTCACTGAAGTTGTATTACGAAAATGGTTACACCGAACACGCATCCTGCTATTTGTGTCCCGAAGGTCTCGACGACCCCGAAATCAGCTGGATGTTGAAGGTCGGATCTTACCTTATTATATTTCTTCTTTGTTTAAAATTTCGAACGCATTCTAGTGCCGACTAGGTTAACATGCGAAGTTAAAGTTACTATTGTTCGTTTTTCTTTTTCCTAGTTTTCATTGATTTCAGCTGTAAGTTAATAATTTTGTAACGAACAGACGGATCCGATTGTTTCGCGGTTTGACGTTTTATGTCACTTGATTCTTCACGTTCTGCACTGTCAGGTTAACTGACTGCTTTGATTGCATTTTGCATTTTGTTTTCATTTATTTAACAAATGTTTGTGTGGAACTTAGTTCAAACTTTTGATGCTCTTGGTATAATTCTTAACAATTAAAAAATGACATCTAAACTGCTTAACATATAACATTTTCGACAGTTTTCTGATACTGCTATCCAAAATATTGAGATTTTTATAACGTTTATTTTATAAACACATTGGCCCCTATTATCATCTTACGACTAAAGTCGTGCTTAGCTAAAATCGTGATTAAAATAAACAAGAAACGATATAGCTTTATATCGATTTAATGTGTAAGAGAGTGACGGATGAGGAATTAAACAAGGGAATTAAACAAGTTATTAAATTAATCAAAGGATGACAATACGGGGCAATAAGTTTTTAATAAAGTGCCTACAGTTGAGACTTATTTTAACAACTATTACAATTTTAATGAATCACTACACTACTTCAGTTTTATTTTTTTTATTAAAAATAACAAGGCTAAGTCAGCTTTTTTACTCATTTCAGTCATTTTACTTACGCTGGATTTCACAAACGTCACTTAACTTTAATCATCGATTAAGAATAATCATTCCTACGCTGGATTTCACAAACGTCACTTAACTTTAATCATCGATTAAGAATAATCATTCCTATACCTTAAACATATGTAACCATGGCAATGTTTACTATTAACGGATGATTAAATTTAAGTAACGTTTGTGAAATCCGCCATTAGCTATGTTATTTTTAATAACCTCTAAGCTAGTAACAGCATGGAAAACCTTTCTTTATTTATTTTTTTGTCAACAACCGATGCAAGTAGAGCTACAAAACTGATTCAAGATGGTCGGGGCTATTATAATGCGGCTCATGTACTCAGTGTATCTCGTGAGCAGGCGAAAGAGCTGTTCAACACTTCAATGAAATCATGTGCAAAACTCTTGATACGGACAAAGAATTTCTACATCAACGTGGCAATATTGCAGCAAACTTGCTGAATGAAGTCAAAAGATGAATATTAGCTTAAACTGATTTGAAAACTAGGAAACCAACATGTAGCCCAAAATTGTTGCCAGAGCGCTGTGAAGCACTCATGAAAATAGGCACATTGGAGACTAGGGCGACGCAAATTTCATTTTCAGATGAGTCAGGATTTTGTCTGAGGTCATCAAATGGACGTCACAGAGTATGAAGAAAATTCAGATGTCAGTTTTCTCAGAGGAAGGATTAGACTAGCAGGAGGTTGTGGTTGTAGCATGGTCCATAATGGCATAAATTTTCTCGCTTGTACGAATTGGCGTTGATTGATAAAGGTTACTTAACTGCGGAAAGATACATTAACTTCATTTTGCAAGATCATGTAAGTGTATTTGAATCGTTTGACATGGTCCACCGGTATCTAGTAGAGTCTGGATCAACATAGTCAGGAAAGTTCGAGCGCGAGTGCTTCGTCTAAGGACCCTGGGCAAGCTTGTTGCAATGGTGCGTGAAGAATTGAACTAAATGAACCAAGATAAGCTAAATGTGGTCCATTCATATTGAATCTTTAAATAAACCATTTTGTCTATAACATCAGCAGGGCCAGAGCTCGAGCGCCTCGTCTAAGGACCTTTGACGTGCTTGCTGCAGTGCAGTGGTTCGAGAAGAATTGAACCAAATTAATCAAAATATGCTAGATTTGGTCCCTTCATATTGAATCTAAAGGAACGTTTTTTTTATCTGTGGTGGTTACCCAACGGGGTCCTAAGTCAAAGACTTGTCAGGACCTCAGGAGCGGGAGTGTATTTTGAGTGTGTGTAGTGTTCTATGGCTCTGTTACTTCCAACCTTCTCGCCGTTTAAGGGGAAGCAGTCTCGAATTTTATCCCCAACACTGAAGGGTGCCTGAAGTCGATACCGATCACCTCCGAGAAAAATCCCGAGTGCGGTTCGAACCGACGCGACGACCATGCGGATTGTAAGGCCGGTCCTCTTACCACTGGACCGTTCAGGCGTTAAATGAATCATTTTGGTTATAACCTTATTTCTTGTTAACACTTTCACATAGAGGAATCCTTAGTAATGAAAAAGCAACTAAAGTACGACTTTGACTGTAACGTTATAATTTTGTAGACTTTCACATGAAGCAATCCTTTGTAATGAACTCCTTGGTCACACACCATTAAATGATATCTTGCCAGGATTTAAGAAGAACATTAAGGTTCTTGACAGCACAAATGGAAAGAGTAGTTCAAAATCAGAGGAAAATTTTTTCTTCAAAGTCTGTCCTACGCCCAGTTGTACAATGTCAGTTTAAATTTAAGCTGAAGCTTAAACCCAAAGGCAAATGTTGTTAAGGGTTTAAGCTTTGGTTTAAACTTAAGCTGCAATTGTACAACTGGGGACTATTATATCTAATTCGACGTAGTTTGTCCTTTAGGAGTTTCTGGAAATTTGAATACTACGACGATCAGAATTAGATATAATCATTGTCTGTGTTTCTCTCACCAGAACAGGTAGAATAGACTCTCCCAATCGAATTTGCGGAGACTTTATGGATATTAATTATATATTTTTTAACTGTAGAAATGAGAGAAAATTCCAACGTACACAGTTAATAAGATTAGATTTGCAACTCCATGTAGCACTGCATCTTCTAGTCGTTCTTTCTGTTAAAAACAAAATTTGGGGGTTTAGGGCATTTTTGGTTGCTTCCAATATTAAATTGTATAATGACACCAATGTAAGAAAAATCCAAGCATCTTATAATTATCAAGCGTAGTACGAAAGTTAAATTCATAAATTATCGATAGGTACAATAATGCAACTCGACCGCCCACCTAAAGGTTATGTAAGTAACTGTGGCAGCGGCTCGCTTTATCAACAGCCTTGGCCGAGATGAGACATAATTGACATTTGCAAATTCGAAGAACTACAGTGACAATGAAAGCCGACCTCGTGCTGAATCACACACATAGGAAATGATACGTAATCGGAATTGACCTCAGAAAAACCAAATAAAAAAGGGCGGTAGAAAAGCACAAGAATCAGACAGCTTCGAGCAGTTTGGTTGTAAAGATTGCTAGTGCCCATCTTGCAGAGTGCATCTCGCAAACTCGAAGGTGAATTTACAGAATGTCATAGTGTGTGTTGATCTCCAAGAAAAGTCCGTTAGTCTCTGCATCAAGTTCCATGGTTGGGTGAGAATTTTATTTCCATGAAGTATCAATGCTTTTTATTAATATTTGTTTTTTTTTTAAGAATAAAATCTTTTGTGTTTTGATTCGAATGTTCTTTTACGAATTATACATAGGTGCCGTCTTGAAACTTAAGTCTATCAAATTACAATCGAAACCGTTTGTGTAAAAGAAAAAACCCGACGTGTAAGCCAGTAAGTATGTTCTCTTGCACTTCACGTTCCAATGAATTTCATAAATAGCAAGAGTTATGTTTAAACTGCAAAAATCTTAGTGGTTTGAACTTTTGACCTCTGAGTGTGTGAACATACTGTATAATGCGTTCAGATAACGTACATTTGCAATAATTTACAGCTAATTTAATTGGACCTAATATATTGCCATGAGGAACACCCTTTCAAATATACATAAGTCTACCTCCTACAACGATTCTTTACGATCTGTTATGTTACTCAGGAAAGAAAAATTTATTTCATCAAATCCTGTATATTTTAGCTTAGCTAACATTACAATATAATTAATAGTGTCGAAAGCTTTAGAGAAATCCAGAAGCAAAAGGGTAGTTTCAAATCCCTTATCTTAAGCATTAAAAATATTATCACAAACATTAACTAGAGCTGTGTTTTAGCTATGTTTTAATCATTTTTAATAGAGTTTATGAAAACTGAAAAGCAAAATGCAAATGGAAATTTATTTCCCGGCTGGAAAATTCCGGTTTTCTTAAAGTGAATGCTTCACCCTCGGCGAACGGTCGGCCGAAAACAATTTAATGAAATACAGGGCATCATTAAATTAAAATTTCGTCGTCGGTGTCGAAATTATTTCCGGCTCGATATAACACGGAGCGCCTTGTAGGAAAGCAAAAAATAAACTACACAGCGTCGGGAAAATTGAATTCATCATCGAAAAACAACTCCCGCGCGCCATTCGCAGCGAGGATTCACTTTTAATAAAAGCCGGATAATGATCGACAAACAAGTATAAGTGCAGGAAGTTTCAGCCGGATACTGAACAAATTTTTAACAATGCCCGGCGACGTGGCAATTTCGAATTGTGTGTCCTGACTTTTCTCTCGTCATCCCGGTACGAAAAACAATTAACACGATCATGAGTAATTGGCTGACGCGGCAACTTTTTATTAGGTAGCGTGCTGAAAACAATCTAAATTGTGCAGGGTGAACGCCTGAAACATAAAACTGAATTGACTGGCTAATGTAGTTTTAAAAATAAATGGATGTAGGTATTCCGGAAATTGATTTTTAAGTTTAAACTTATTTGCATAACGTAATTAAATTGTATTCGTTACATGCATACACGCTGCCCCATAAATAAAGGACGATACCGCAGCAGTGGATAGGTGACAATATTATATAAAATATATTATATAAATTATATATGTAAATTTTTCCTCTAACAAAATTACGAAAACGGCATTGTTTGGGATATATGCTAAAGTATAATACTGAATCCGTACCTGACCCGGGCAACCCGATCCCTATTGTGCCGCAAGGCGAAAGCGTCAGTGACAAGTGGATGCAAAAACAAGAACTGACAGCAGCAAACTTCAATACAAGCAAATTTTCGTCGCTATATGGACGCGAAAGGACGGCATTTCGAACACTTGCTGGAAACATCGCGGTAAGTAATGACATAACGATCGGAGTCCAAAGACTCCACCAATACGTGTCATTATGTTGAGCAGGTCAGTTTTATTATCGTTTTATATCACATCTGCGTGCCAATGACGCATAGAATTTATAAACAAACAGGACCGTATTCCATTCGTATTTCTCCCAAAAAGATTTACAAAAGCAGACCATTTTCATTTACATTTGCGGACTCTATACGTGTCATTGTGTTAGTCCTTGCATTATGGCCCCTAATTTATGGAACGCCTGTTTATAACATCCAACATTTTTGGATTCAATTTCTTTAATCTGAACAAAAACAAATAATTTGTTTGACTGGTTTTATAAAAGTGATTGTTTACTACTAAGACGAAGCAAAAGTTTTCCTATTGCGTTTAATTTCTTTGCGTAAAACTCCACAACGCTCTCGTTAAACCATTATGAGAACTTTTCAAGTACTAGATACTATTGTCATGAATGTAATAACAGTCTAGGGGAGGGTAATGCCCGAACTATCAAGAACTTTCGAATTATGCGCAGAGAAAAAGTAAACGCCATTCCTCTAAAGTCTAGACCGAATATTAAAAGAGTAAACACATTAAGAATAGCTATAACTGTTAGATAAATGAAACTTTTAAAAATTAAATTAGACGCGTGGGTAAATTTTTTTTTATTAGCAATGAAATTCTATTCCTATAGTTGTATAAGTTTGTCTTCGTTGTACAGGGTGCATTGCAACCTTTGGCATCACATTATGCGATTTTACATTAAAAACTACAAATAATTACAGTACAAGTCTATTACTCAATATCATCAAAATTACATAAAACTTGCAATTTATTGGTTGACTTATAATTTACGTTTTATTGAAGCAAATTCTTTTATAATTCACGAGGATTTATATTCAGTTAACCGGTAGTTTTAACGTGTCCCCTGTAGATAAATGTTTTCAGAAAGAAGGTTATGCATTTTTATATAATATTTAGTTTTCTGTTTCAATTCATTTCGAAACGAATAATTGCTTTATTGCAAATGGTTATGTTTCTGTCTCACATCTCTCAACAAAACAGACCAAAACTCATCATATAATGAGAACACATAATTGTCTAACATTAGGTACAGAAAGCGACATTAATCTCAAACGTTGTTTGAGACGGACTGTAATATGATATTGCCTCTCACGTTAGCAATAAGACAAAATAATAAATTGATGAAACTTATGTAATCTACGAGTAGTACATAAATAACAAGGAAAATTTGAAGCCTCTCCTTTATGTATTATGTATTATGTATTAACTGAACATATTTTATTTTGTTTTAGAACCATAATATTGTTTATTGGCACTCATTTGACCTTTATTGCCCAAGGGCTTTAAAGTGGTAACGTAACCAAGCCCGTAGTAACGCAAATAATCTAAATAATTATTTTATGGAAACAACATGCAATGCACATCATTCACATACAATATAAAAAATATTGAATCCATAAATTTTTGCCATTTTAAGGCCAAAATAAAAAAAGACGTTGTATGTACCACGGGCATAATTGTAGATAATAGCCCTCGAGCATTTGAAAGCACTCCGCTTCACGTCGTACTTTAAGCATACTCTCGGTCTAAGATCTCCAATTATGCTCTTGACACATAAATAACGATTAGTTATTATTTAGGCTTTTTCATAAACAAACTTTACTATTGGACATTTCTGAAATTTAAGTATTAAGCGCCACTCTCTTCCGCTCCTATAAATTCGAAAGTAACTACTTAGGAAACTCATCTCTGATGATGAAACAAAGTAGCACCCACATTCATTCTTTTACATTTGAAATCAACCAATCAAGTGCCTTTATTTTAAACAAAGCAAATAACAATAACTTGCATTAAAAAATTGCTGACACTACTTTCAAATTCTAGTAAAAGAATTCTTGAAAATTAAGTAAAACGAATGCAATTTATTATGTCTTCAAATAATGTCATTAGAGAAAATGTATTGATGTGGCTTAAAGAAATTAATTTCGCTATAAATTCTTCTAGTAGAAACAAAAATAAAATATGTATGGAAAAGTCTCGCGGTATGAAATATTTATATTTTCTTGCTCTGATTAGCGACATGAGTTGTAGGCAGATTGAGACATCTCTTAAGAATGGCTACAAAATCGTAGCTAAAACGTCGAGCTATCCTAAAAGTCGTACGTAGCTCATACCAAGAACATGGCCTAACATTTCCATAAAGACAAATGGACAAATGATTTTCTAGTTTTAACAATGTTATGTCAATAATTATTTCATACAAGATGGCCAATTGCAAATTTTGCTGCAAGTTGGCTGAGTTGCAATGGAGCCCCTGAGCATCCTATGAATAGCGCCATTTCAGCCCTAATCGGGGCCTCATCAGCAGAAGAGTAGCTCGAGAATACCATTGAAATCCCGCCGACCAACAAGACTTTACAAAAAGAGCTATTACTATTGATTGGAATTTCCGATATAAACCATATAAAAGACTTGGTTTCATGCAGAGGTATCAGAGGTATCTTGTAAGAAAGACAAAAAACACAGCAATATTTTGAATTATGCAAATTATACTTGCATCCTTATCAAAGGAGAAACCTTTTCCGAAATAATCGAAATTGGGGAGAAGAGTACAGCGAAAATCAGCGAATGGTTTTTAAAAAATTAATTAAATCTTAATGACGATAAAACTAGTTGTGTGCTATTTAAAACTATAAACTTCTGCGAAACACCAAATTCTTTAATTCCCATTTCAACACATTTATAAACACCGTAAATTATTCTTTTGGATATTCTCATTTGAAAAAAGTGCGGTACACGACTTTTAAACGTTTAATATTCTTTGTAGAATTGGCAATAACTTTCCGGCGTTCATATCGTTTAAGCTATCAATTTTTTTTTATCTGTGGTGGTTGCCCAACGGGGGTCCTAAGTCAAAGACTTGTCAGGACCTCAGAAGCGGGAGTGTATTTGAATGTGTGTAAAGTGTTCCATGGTTTTGTTACTTCCAACCTCCTCGCCGTTTAAGGGGAAGCAGTGTCGAATTTTATCCCCAACACTGAAGGGTGCGTGAAGTCGATACCGACCATCCCCGAGAAAAATCCCGAGTGCGGTTCGAACCGACGACCATGCAATTGCAAGGCCGGTCCTCTTACCATTGGACCGTTTAGGTTTTTAAATTAACTGTAACATTCTTTGTAGAATTCAGCAATAATTTTTCGGCGTTCAAATTCGTTTAAGCTATCAATTAATTATTGTTTAGAGCAAATGAGTGTTGCTGAGAAAATTCATAAACTGACAGATGTCAAAAAAAACAACAAAAGCGCATTTAAACGTCAACCCTTACTACAGTGAATGAATTTAAAATTTTGTGCAGATTTTTATGTCCCCACTCCACTATTATTTTAGCTTTCTATTCAGTATTTTATATGATGTGATGAAAACCAAAATTAATTAGAGTAAGCACTGCAGCTTTTAATTCTTCGCCGACATAAACAAGCACGCAACTTTTAATCCTTGTCTTTTTTATCTGATAAGTTTAATGGTATGTACTTTTTTGTTCCAAACCTGTTGTTACTCTTTTTCATTTTGATTAGCCAAGATTCTTTAAATTCAGTAGAATATTTTATGGAGCCCAAGTGACTTCTCGAAAAGAAATAAACGTAGAAGTTTTACTAGGACGCCGTTAATTGCAACCCTTCCCGAGTTTTATTGTTATAGCTAAATTTATTACGCGAACTTTCAATTCAAAGGTTGGCCTTTAATAAAAATAGAATGCGCCGTGGCTGCAAGCAACGCTATAAATAAAGCATTTGAAGCCGAAAGCATGTTGTGTAACATGAAACACATTTACATATTTCATGCAAAATGACAAAGTCTGCAACAAGCGCGTGTGAAATTTAATCATGGCGAAATAGTGATTGTTATACCTGAGGCTTCGAGTGTCTCTCTTATATGCCCGTTACGCTGCTCTTCTGTGACCCCTCGTTTCATTACGAGTGTTATTTTAATAACGCGCACTACAAACGCCGCGCTATAAATTCCAAAAAATGTAATTTAGGCCCACTCTAAAATTTTTCATAAAGCGGCTTGTTTTAAACACAAAGCGCACAAAGTAAAACAAGGGATGATTCGCACGCGTGTGTATGTATACAATTTGGTTTCGGCTAGTTCTCGTCATTTTATAGTTTCGCAACTTGTGCACCGCAACTCGGGCCTTTTTGCCCGAATTGCTTCAAGTTGCACCGAGAGAGAAACAGAAATTTGCCCTGCTCCAGACCGCTCTAGAGTAACTAAAACTTGGCAAGTCATTTGTTTCGGTGAAATGTCTGTCTGGGCAGATAATTCTTTTGTGTAATCTTTAAGTCACTAGTCATTACTTGCTTTTAACAGAAAAACTTTTAGTTTCACAGTTTCTGCTAGATTTCCTTTGCAAGACATTAAGTCGTCTAAATGAAGAATGCAAACTTTTGTTTCCCAATTCCCAAAGTAAAACATCTCATCACCTAATGGTTAAACTACGATTTTGGATAAGTTTCGTCAATTATTTAATGTGAACATCCTTTACATAGAATAGCCTCCTCTTTCATTCTGTCAAATTAGAATATAACCAATCAAACCAAAAGGTTTGTTTCCGCACGACAAGTGACGCCGATTTTATTTTGCCCAAGTTCGAGTTCAACCAATAGGAAATTGAAGAATGTTCACATGTCTTACTTCCAATGTTTGCACGTTATTTAAATTAAAGAAACTTAAGCGACAGTTTAAACTTCGCGCTCACTTCGACTGTTATAACCAGAGACACTCACAAAAGATTCAACAGCGCGTTTTCGACTCCCCACTCATGATGATTCAGTGCCGTGTAGATCCTGTCGCGATACGACAAATTAATAATAATGACGAAGCCGCTTGAAAAATAGCATTATAAACACGGATTCAAGTTATTATTGGTACTGGCTAACTTCATGTTATATAAACATGTTATAATACCAAATTACTAGCACTGCCATTAATTTATTTCTAAATTATCCATTTCAACTTAACATAATAAACACAAACTGCTACCTACCTGTGTAGATAAGTAATAGTTTTACACCGGAAAGAAATTAATCCAGTGTTGCCAGCTGCTGCAGTGGGAGGGGGTGGGGGGGTTCTCAGACCATAACGCGAAGGCCAATCCAAAAATAGGCCCCACTTAATTTCTTTTGAAAGGAAAATCGCGTAAAAATTAAGAAAAACACGATACGTCCAAAGCATGAAACAATTTTATTAAACATTTAAACATCAAAAATCAAACAAATTAACAAGTTAACCAAGCAACAATCGTGATACGATAATTCCTAACTTTTCGGATCCGAAACTAATACAAAGCTAATCGAAATGACAAGGACAACATTCGCTTATTCTAACGTCGAAGAAATCGTTCGACGAATTACGTTCTGTACGCTTAACGCATAATAGCCGATGAATTCCTCCGAAATGGAGATTACTTCGCGAGTATACGCAATTTTCGTGCACAAATGCGGCTACAATAAATCCACCGTGAAGCAAAAATTAGACAAACATAAAAGTATGACCTGTTCACGTAGCGTCGTCACGTCCGTTGATGGCGATGGAGGCGGCCGGCTACGGGGCGCTTCCGTGGACGATCGGCTTCCTCGGTGTGGATGCGTCGATTAGTAGTCGCGAGTTGCCACGAGAAACCAAAACGTAAGCCAAAAGCCAAAACCAAATCCAAAACTTAGATCGAAACAAAAATCAGGAGCCTATAAACGAGGAGGGAAAAGAAAAACGAACATAAGAGCCAGATCGAGAGAAACAGCACGTAAAACTTACCTAGTCCCGTCGGGCTAGGCTGACACAAGCCACAAAAGAAACGCGGCTTTTTCGCCCCCAAATGAGCCATACAAATTCGGCACAACGCCGTACAAATTCACTCTCATCCCCTAGATAAAGTGGACACAACACCAAATTTTCCGCGAAGGAAACGTGCAGCTAATGAAACGTGCAATTAATGAAACATGGCTCTTCCCTCGGTCGGCAGAAAAGAACAAAATAAAAACCAAGAGAAAAACATTCGAATTTACCAATAGCTGATTTTCATGACATCAGCGGGAACCAATCAAAATAAAGGGCAAGGGTTACAGACATGCGCATCGGTTTCAAGTGCGATTGTTTACCGTAAGGCCCGGAACTCGATCATCCGTTAACATCCGCGCCGCAAAATAGGACCATTTAAAGTGGACAATTAAATGTCGCGTAAACACGATTCCGACCCTAAGCAAGGATGGGGTTAATTCTTATAAAATGAACTTATTCAACTGATCTGAAGCTTTTAGCGAAAATATGTTAAAAAGAAAGTTTTGGGTGAATTACGTAGACGCGGAATAGCACATTCCTACGCCTAATGAGGGAAACAAAACGAAGCGTGTTAAAAATAGATCGGAACGTTGAAATGTGTCTATACAGGGTGCGTTCGTACACAGGCGGAAAATAAACTGTAACAAAACTTACAGCTGATGGTTGACAATTGTTATTTTCCGTTATAAGCATGTAATGCATAATATAATGTTAAGTTAGCAACTCAATGCATTTCTTTTTACCATGTGGCTATCTCCTTTTAGGATTGAAATAATATTTCAAGCGGATTGAGCTAGATTATCAAAAACAGATCAGATTCACGAATCTACTTGAAATCTCAATCAGATTAAATGTGTGAGATAAATTTAGTCAATGAAAACTGAATTCAATCTGAGAGTCTCTGTTTATTAGCAATGGAAAATATTGAGCATCACTTTTTCATCAAATTACATTTCATTAAGGGTTTGAAAGGCTTGGAAATTTTTGATGAGATGAAAAATATATTAGGAGAAATTGCTCCTTCATATGCTATCATAAAAAAACTAGAGTTTAAACGGGGCCGTACGAGCATCCAAGATGAACCCCGCTTTGGACACCCAAAAAGTGTCACTACAACAGAAATGGTCGCTAAAATCCACCATATGGTAATGCAAGACAGACGAATAAAATTGAATGAAATAGACAATATTCTAAAGATCTCAAAGAAGCGGATAAGCAATATTAGGTGCATTCCTATTGCCACAAATCTCAAATGTCGTTCTTTTTAGCACGAACAAGTGAGTTTTAACTGAGATTTCGATTTCCCCCCTTGCCGCTCGAGCACTACGTTTGAAGTCAACTGAGTACTGAGATTTGGCGCTCACGTAGGAAGGGGTAATTTTGATACATAAAAATTAGCAAACGTGTATTTAACTGACAATTTAGAAAATCATTTACCCATATAATTTTTAAAATGTCGTTTATATCTACACAATTACACAAATGCCTAACGAACTTTTCTAAAGCGTTCCATTACGACAGTGAGTTTGTCTGCATACTTCAGCTTCGCTCAGCTCACATAAGTTGGCAAAAGGAAAGCACCTATTGTAACCAAAGAATTAGGCATGAAAAAGCTGTCTGCGCGTTGGCTGCCGCGTTTGCTTACACTTGAGCAAAAACACGTTCGAATGCAACTTTCACAAGAGTCTCTGGATCGTTTTAAGAAAAACCCAACCGATTTCATGCGACGATTTATTACCATCGATGAAACCTGGATTCATTACTACACGCCTGAAACCAAACTGCAATCAAAGCTATGGACAGAATCTGGTTGCTCGGCTCCAAAGAAAGCAATGACAGTAAAAATTTCGTACGACGTGTACGAGTTATACCTATAGATTTGTTCAAACAAAGTTACAAAAACGAATTTTTTCGAGAAGCATTTGCGATATATTCTGAGGGAATTTCGGTTCCATAGTTAGTGTAAGGAAAGTTCATCGTCGCGATGAATTTGTTGTGCCGTCTGTTTTGCAAGCAATTTATAAAGCACACTGCAGATAAAGTTGGTGAAGTAATTGATAAATACGAAAAAGATGGTTCGTTTAGTGGTATAGAAGACAAGGACTTGATCTATTTCCCAAACTCGTACCTGTCTCAAAGAGTTAGGGCCGTTGATCTGGAGTTCGTATGGAAACGACTACCAGATAATTACAAAAGAGACAAGTATTTACAAAACCACAGAATTTGGTTAAAATCGGCTGGTAAGATTATGGCATCACTATTCTGGGATGCAAAAGGGATATTGATGGTCGATTATCTTCCAAAGGGACGAACAATAAATAGCGAATATTATGCTCACCTTTTGGACCAATTACAACTAAAAATTCAAGAAAAAAGGCCCGGTTTGTAGCATAAGAAAGTCATTTTTCATCAGAGTAATGCAAGGCCTCACATCAGTGTCATTGCTATGGCCAAAATTCATAAATTAAAGTACGATTTGCTTCCACACCCAGCCTACTCACGTGATCTGGCTCCATCTGACTTCCACCTATTCCCCAAGCTCAAAATTTTCTTAGGTGGACTGAGATTTTGCACGCACGAGGTCAAATACGCTGTTGACTCCTATTGGGATCAAAGCTTTAGAGCATCGCTGGACGAAGAGTATTGAACGTTCAGGAGATTATGTTGAGAAATAAAAATGATTTTGAAAACGTAAAGCCCCTCTTTAATTTTCAGACTAGCCAATTATCATCCCACCCTCGTACAAGACCTCGTCGAGACACTATGCTCCTGTAGATACCAGGACGAGAGTGAGGGAGAGATTCTGTTTTCCCGGCCAGATTCTATTTCCATTTCTTCTTCTCACCTTCTTTACCAATTTTTGTCGAGTCATAAAAACCCAAATCGCAATTCCTTTGTTCGTACGTTTCTGGTTTGAGTGTTAAGTAGCCAGGAATCACTCTCAAGTGCCTTTTTTATATAGAATGAAATTTTAGCCCTTGCCCATCGCTACCTAAATTTTTCGGGATTATCGAAATGACGACGCCTCTTATTCTCTTTTCGTATATTCTTTCTTGATAAGAATTTAGTTGAAAAGAAAAAATAATAAAACACTTTTCTATGAAATATATGTATTTAGAATTAAAAAAAAAAAACAATTACAAATTGAAAAAGAAATTCAGTATAAGGTAGAGTAGTCGGAATGTGAGAAGGACCTGTGGGCGGAGCTTCTCTGCGCCGCCTTGTCGTTACTTACGACTGACAAATCTATAATTTACAAGCCTATTAAGTTACTCAAGCATAAACACTGAAACATGAAACATCAACGATGAAACACGACCATAACTCCTCGCTTTAGCAAAGAGACTCAAATATCTCTTCTGCGTTGGTCATGTGACAGGTCCTTCTCGTATTCCAACTACTCTAACATTCAAAACAGTGTTAAAAGAAACTCAAAATCATGTATTAATTAGGAAAATACAAGAAAAGGAAAAATAATAATAATTTAGATAAATTATTAATGAGAATAATTTAGAGAAATTTAATGTAAAATTCAAACGAAAGATTAATTCAAAATGATATGATACAAAACATTATTTTATAATAAAATTTTATAAAGAGAAGAAACGGCATTCTTTACATTAATTAAAGCAGTTGTTAGTTACTAATAACTAGACTTCCGCAAAACGTAGGACATGGAGGAAATGCCAGAGTCGTAGCCGCTCATTAATCAATTAACAATTTCTTGGAAGTCGGGAAATATTTTAAAATACACGACTTTTTTATTGTGTTTTGTAAATTTAAATGTGCACATGAGAATAAAACAAGCTGGCTCTAAAATGTCCCAACAAGATCCGATGTATAAGTACTAATAACTAATTGGCAATTAAATCTGTTTTTGCTCACCAAATATTGATTCTGTATACAAATACGAACGATATACGTGTGAGATGTAGTAGTAGACTAACTTATTTAGTTATTAGACCGAAAAGCTTCCATTAATTACGATCAAAATCTGCAGGTTGAATCAAGTATCATAGTTTACTCATCGCACACGTATTCCAAAACGGACACAGGTGTTTTGCAGTTATTTCAGTCAAGTCAAGCGAATTAGCTCGCTTTCAGCATGTTTCGTTTGTAATTTCGTTCCAGTGAAAATAAACAAATCTCTGTACAGAATACCGGTTACTTAAATCAATAATCTTTAAACGAACGTGTACGAAGAATTATGTCATACATTTTAAAAATATTTAGCTTCAGTTTATCGCTATTCCAAACAAACAAAAAATGAATCCAAAACATCAATCTTCAAGAATGGATAAAATAGGAACAGGAATTATTCTTTTAATGTACAATTATTATTCAATGTTGCTCTCTTTGATAAAAATAGATAAATCCTGTCGTTTGAATTCATTTTACGCGCAACGCGGGGTCATTCTTAAACAAATTTTACGAAATAAAAATTAACTTAATCCATCGGAACGCTAACCGTTACTGTTATTTCTTTGGGATCAATTAAATCAGGTTCACTTAGCAAAATCGCCGAAATGCCATCGTTCCAAAGTAAATCTGAGATGTCGACGTATTAACATGAATAGACCATTTGCGAGAGGGCAATGCAAAATTAGTCGGCCGTTTTCAGGACTTGCTCGCACAATTAGGTCGATGTATGGGACGCACTTCCGCGCTAATTAAACGCACAATTCCTGCCAGTACTCGTCCTTTTATTTTGTGTTACGTATTCCCGTTTCTAAATTATACCAAATAAAATCTGAATAAAGCAAATTAAGTGTCGCCTAATGCCAACCTATTAAACGCATCCCCTTCGGTTTAGAGTCTTTTTTAAGCGAGAAAGAAAAGAAGGAAATTTTAATTGTATTGAGTGAGTGAAAATGTATTTTTAATCTTGAATTTGAGTTCTTAAATTTGTTAAATTTGAATATAACTAAACTTACTGCGAGGTCCCATTTTGCTTCAGTTTCCTCCTCCTTTGCATAAGAATCGATTTCCTATAACGAACCGGCGTCGTAAAACTGCATTTACAGCCACAGTAAAGGTCGAAAGAGGCAGTGTATCCTGATTTTAGCTAAAATAAACTGTGTGTAGGGCGAATGACGAGGGCGACTTGCCCTCGTATAGGAAAAGTCGTACGATCGACGCCTCCGTGGACTCATCTATCGCATGACCGCAGCCAGCAAATATTTGCCCCCATCGTACCCGGTTTAAAATTAATCGGCAATTCTTGGCCCCGTTCATCGGTCATATACGTTTGTAATCTACGTACACCATTTTACTACTTACTGCACGATTTTTATTGGAAATACTCATCTTATAGTTTCTCTAAAGTCTTAGGGAAGAACAAAAATATTTTGCGTCATTTAGTTTAGATTTCAACTGAAGAAACAGCATTTCATAACTCAAATAAGCAGTTGTTAGTTTCTAAAAACAAATTGGCAAAATTAATTAATGTTTTCTCACCCAAACCACGGTACTAGATACAGAGAGACGGATGGATTTTCAGACTTTGTTCTCACACAGCCTATGATATTTTGTGAATGCGGACTTTGGGAGTTGCACACGACCAGATGGGCACTGTCGTGGTAAGCAGTCTCTTTTTAGGCGATTTTATGACGGAAATGCCGATCACGTAACACTTTACATGTGGGCCAGTTGCCTTATGATTCATTGTGATTTTCCGAGACCGTCTGCTCATATGCTCGTTCGATGAGTCACATGTAACTGAATTTCTGCGAACGCAGCCTCATTTCAAAGGTCACTCCTGGCTCAAAGTGGCGAAGCTTTTGACAAAGCCGGCGTTTGTTTACCTAATTTTTAGGTGAACTTTTTCCGCGGTCGGGTAGGCGACGTTGCGTTGTATCGAATGTAATTTACGTGTTGAGCTTAATGATTTATGTGATGCTTGGTTCTTACACATTCTTCTTTATAAATAGTAAAGGAGACTATGGTCTAAGAAATAATTAAAAAATAATTTTATATCCGTAGATACGTACTTCGGCAGCTAAGCTGCCATCTTCAGCACACACACTAATGATCTGCACTAATTTGCAGGTCGTTTTTATAGGACTATATTTTTATATACATATTATTTATGATTATTATTTTTTATTTATTTTTTTATATATGGTTAGGTGGTTGTTAGATTTCATGAAGTGCTTTTATTGTTAGTGTGTGTACTGAAGATGGCAGCATAGCTACGGATATAAAATTAATTGTGGGCAGAGATTATTTTTTAATTAGGAAGACTCTTCATATTAATTGAGGAGCACCGTAAGTTATATTTGAAAGTTAACATTAAGATGTACCTTTTTCATAAAATTAACATCAAGTTGTATGCCTGTATGCCTATGAGTTTTCAGTCCAAGATTTTTAAACGTTCCCTCTGATTTTTGAGAGGAAAAAGCTAGTCCGAAAAACATTCAGAGAATTTAAATATAAAGAAAGTATTTATAAGTAATGCGCTTACATACTAAATACTAAGTAGGTATATTGTGTCTAAATTTTATTTCGTGTGTTGAAATCTTGCTTATTAATTATGCATGATTGTCAGAAATTATGCACCCTTGATGAAATTATAATATCATATTTATTATTCATACCAAGCTGCAAGTATTTACATTATTTATGACACTCTCAAATTATTCACGTTCACGTGCTCTAAATGATTGACACTTTCTAATAATTATTGAAATAAGATTCTGAAAACTCGCCTTAGATTATGAAGGTATAAAAAACAAACAAATAATAATGTATTCAGTGTTTAAATTTTAACAGAAAGAAATATTCCACGAGTGAGAAAAACGGGGCAAAAACAAAGCATTCGAGTTTGTTATTGTAATTTATGTCATGCCTATAAGAAAAACATTAGGATGAAATATTTAGATGTTAAACCGGAGCCAGGAAAAAATGGCAAGGAAAACGCGACTCGTTTAGCACAAAAAATCATCGGATTTTTGTTGATGGGCTGACCCGGTAATAAATAAAAGCCAGTCTGCATTATATTTCTCATTCCCTTCGAATACATTATGCATGAGTTTCTACATGAGGAAAACAAAGATGGATTGGAAATCGTTTAAATTATTGTTGTTTCAAGTTTTATTATAATTAAAATCCTCTTGGTTGCAAAAAGAAATCCTGCAGGACTTCTTCTATAACCGAGGCGTCACTGACGAAGCTCGTTCCCATTAGTTCATATAACTGTCACGGCGAGGCATTGTCGCTTCATCATGGTCACCAATGATGGATGGATGGTCACTTACTACGTTGTAATTCTACTAGTCGCTCCTATTTATATTATAATACTACAAGGTTTCTGACCATACATCATGTGTGAAGTGACAATTAATTATTAAAACTTTCATTCCGTTGGATGGAAAAAGTAGTTTCGAAGCCGAAGGTACATAATAAATATTAATGGATAATTTAATTTGCGGCTTGTTTCCGTATTTGTTTGGAAATACACTGTCGTGACATTTACGTGATGAATGAAGCAAACAAGAAAAGCATCGGCATTAGATTTTCGTTCCGCAAATTCTACACGTTACTAGAAAAACAACAAAGAAGTTCCAGCCTATAATTTTTTTTATTTGCAAGAACTTTCGGATTGGGTCTGACCTTTTAAAATAGAAATATACGCAAAGTCGCCCTAACTTTTGGCCCTTCCTCCCTGTCCTGCGATCTGAGCAATCCAGGATGCGACATTTGTCATGAATTCCCGGCCTAAAATAGACTTTATGGGGCAATAACAGGAAATCGCGTTTATCGTAAAGATGTAGGTCCATTAAAGTTGTTCCCTAGTACTTTTACGACGTTCCAATGTACACTACATATTCAAGCTGACCGAGGAGCAAAATAAAACTTTTAACTTTGCGGGACTTGGCCGGCACTTCTGCTCCGGATTTTTACATTTATGACGCACATTTAGTTTGTTCGTTCGTTAGCTTTGAGCACGTAAGTAGACGAAATTCAAGTTGGTACCGAAAAGTCGAAAACAACATTACACAGGTTGCCAGTATTTTATTCTTCCACCCTCATTTAAAATGTGTAAAAATAATTTTCTATTTACTATACACATCGTGTCAGGGACTCGAGTGCAATAATTTGACACTGTGATAACTTGGATCGAAACAATTCAAAAATAATAATTTGGATTAATTTTTTTACAGTGACTTAAGGCACATCTCCTAAGCCAAATTATTCTTGGTCTCTAGTATTTTGAATAACTCTTTGAATTTAAGAGAACTTATATAATATGGCGACCGTTTTCGAGAAAAAAAAAAGAAATTTAAATGCAATTTCAGATTACTGTAGAATATGCGAGACAACATAAAACAAATTCAAAATAATTTTATAACAAGAAAAACGGCATCTCATAATTAAAATAAGCAATTCTTAGTTTATATAATAGTGAAATCAATAATTAAATTCTCACCCAACCATATTACTAAATACAGAGACGAACGGACTTTTCTTGGAGATTAAGACACACTATAACATTCTATAAATACCTTCGGGCTCTGGAGATGTACACGACCAAACTGCTAGAAGCTGTCTGATCCTTGTGCTTTTCCACGGCCCCTTTGTATTTGGTTTCTCTAAGGTCAATTCCAATTACGTAGCATTCCATATGTGTGTGATTCACGAGGTCGGCCCATCAATACCACTGCAGTTCTTGGAATTTGCAAATGTCAATCGTGTCTCATGTCGGCCAAGGCTTTTGATAAAGCGAGCCGCTGTCACGCTTACTTACATAATCTTTAAGTGGGGGCGTTGCATTGAATTTAACTTCCGTACTAGGCTCGTTAATTATGAGATGCTTGGATTTTCTTATAACGAAGTACGGGGCCCAGAAACGTTACTGTAACAGTACTAGTTTACTCAAAGTGCAGTACGTTGATGACTCGAACGGCGAATTGAAACATCGCGGTAATGCCTCACCAGGTAATAACAAAAGGAACAATCATACATAAGCATACAACCTTAAATTGTCTAATTGTACGTCAAAATTGACTTCGATTCCGAAATAAATGTCTGGGTATCGCGGCCAAGAAGGCGGCGTCAATGTGCCGTCTTCATTTAAAGTCTCTTTAGCTTGAGTGCGACGTCGTAGGACTTTATGGCACGATCCAATCGGCCGATAAAGCTCATGCGGTACCAAAGGAACTCTCTAATGCGACACCAAGATATACCAGTAGGGTAACCTGAAATAAAAGCCTGATTAACTGTGGTCAGGCTTCGAAAAGCATAGAAGAATGTTTTTACTTGCTTAGAGTGTCTCTTTCAGAACACGGATTAATACTTCCCGTTCAACATTCAGCCGTACATTCTAGTCTGATGAAATAAAACCCACAATAAGACGATGTACACACTATGCGTTTAGTAAAACTACTGGCGCAATTGTTCATTTTACTTGATTCTGCACTGATGTCACCTGATCCATATTGACCAATCACAGTTTTTCCGAAAATTTAATACTAATGAATCAACGGCGACATGAAGACGAACTGCTGTTTCAACGGCATTTTATTTCTAACGGGAAAATACACTGTAACAAAACTGAGCGCTGCAACATTTTTGTAAACAGCAGAAAATTGAAATTCAAAGTTTTTAAATTTAAATTACTTAATTGTTAATATAAACATTGTCGGGCGATAAGGAGCCGAAGCGGCAAATTTTAGCCAAAATACTGACTCTTCTTACGATAAGTTGCCATTAAGAGAGGTTAAGCAAATAAGCCATGCGATAAAGACCCTGAGTGATGAGAACTTCACCCACGCAAGGTAGCGAAGCCGGTCCAAGATTACCTCGCGATTCGTTGAGGGTAGGCAACTTAAGTCACTCCCGTGACCTAAATGAGCAGGACCAAAAGGGGGACTCGCACAAATGTCGCCACCTCGCAGTCGCAAATTAAAAAAGAGTCTCTGGTTTTGCAAATGTAAACAATATGGTTCGGCAGAGAGAGAAGATTAAAAAAATTAATTAAATTAATTAATAAAACGAAGCAAATGCTTTTACTTCTGATATATTTTTTTTAAAGCTTAAATACTTAGAAAAATTTCGAATGCAAATCATTATACGATTCTGTTTATTAAAATTTTTACTACGTTACAGGCAGAATTATTTAGAATTTCATTTTTCTTCAAATATTTGCAGTTTTCATTGAAAAATTTGAAGTAAAAGCATATGCTTCGTTTTATTCATCTGGCTCATTTTCACGGACGGTTATTAAACACCTACATTTTTTTAGGCTGCCTAAAATTCTTAAACGTTAGCTTCCTATTTTCCTGCCTAATTCAATCTTTTTAAGTGACTTTAGTAACTGGGAATATTAAATTAATAACATTTTTACGTCAGCTTCGCGAAAATAAAGTTTTCTGAGGAATAAATATATCAAATAAACGAAAAAATACAAGTCTGACAAAGGCCGGTACATGCCTTTATGCCTTATTACTGTAAAATGCCAAGTATGTACCTTGTCAGGGTCCAGGTCAATATCACCATCATAAAAAAAAACGCGACAGTCATTGAAGACAGTTCATGTCTGATAATTATTGTGAATGTACACACAATTTAATTTGTTTAATGTTTAGTTGCGTACGCGGTTTTAGGAAACTCACACTCTGTTTCAATCTCGTGGGTTTCTACATTTCATAAAACTCAAACAGCGACAACATCAGTGTCTCCTTTGCTTTTAATGTAGCAAGGAAAATAATTTGGGGGAATTTTCAATGCAGTTGTAGAATCAATCTTGAAAATAAAATTAAAAAAGAAAATTAAGTTAAAGCCTTGTTGAAACAATTGTCTACTTCAACTAATTAAATCGAATTTTCAGTTCTGTTTATTTGTGCTTTTTTTATTCATTCGCGAAGCACTCTTAAAGCGCGAGCGCTATATTTTCATCGTTTTTTGTAAATTGCCACATATAAAAAAATCGGTGTTTTACAGAGATATTTGGTTTAAAAAAATTAAATTGAAAATAATTACTACAAGCTGAGTTCTTTTCATATATATTTCATAAAAATACAAAGCGACGGCAGAAATTCGTCATCCCTCACTTAAACGTGACAGAATAAAAATTTGCCGGAAAATTGTATCTTCTGCAGATTTATTATACTCTTAATTTACTCCCCTCAAAAAAAAGTTATCCATCTTACTTAAATTTTATTTTATTTATGATACTAACGGCGGTGGCGCGCGCGTTCCATTTGACGCCGCCGTCGCGACGCAGCGGCACAGATTTTATTAAAAGAAAAGTTAATACGTTTTTATTTACTTCGCATTTACCTTAACTCAGTATTAAGTAATACGATTTATTTCTCATGAATTTAAAATCGTAAATTGTAAAGTTTTAATATATTCCTCGCTGCTGCTTTTGCCTCCGCCAAGGCGGAATGATTTAGCTTAGGTGCGAAATGCTTCTGTCGTAGGAAGAAGAGGAAGAACAACGAATGAAAGCGCGGAGAAATTTAATAATAAAACCTTAACGGCGGGTGATTAAATAAAATTTTAATTTTAATAGTTATTGAGTGCGGTTAATAATTCTAAACGAGCAACGTGATCTTCATGGAAATAATTGGAAGCGTCGAATCTCTCGCGGTGCCGGTGTACGTTCCTGAAATATGTAATTACTTCCATATTTCATTTAAATCTCGTACGGCGAAAACCGAACGTCGGAAGTTCACTAGCACTATCTGCATTCGGGTAAGCAGACAAAACGAAGTGAACTTGGGAAAACTAGCGATAAGTTTATGAAATACTGCTTTAATTAAGCGATACGTTATCGGCGCCCTGTAATCGTAAGAATCAAATTTCGTTCGTCTCTCTCTTTGGGGACGGAGGAAAGAAGAGGTCCCTCTCGAATTACATCGAACGTCTAATGACAGATTGGGGTTGCGATAACGACGTGGTGCATTACCTAAACTGGGGATTGAAAATTATATTCAATGCAAATGCGGTGCCCTCTCGCGCTCCCGCGCATAAAGGATGTAATGAGACTCTCTAATTTAATTGCCATCCACTGCGGAAGAGCATCCAAGTGATCCAGTTTTCTGTGGAAGTGAAATGAATGGAGCCGTGTAAACGCAATTACAGCAAAAATCCGGTTTTTATTCTCCTGAAAGAGCGTAATAGAAAAGCAAATTACCCCTTAATTTTCCATTAATATTTATTTGCCGCGAGGCCATAAACAATCTGTAATCAATGGGAAATTTTTTGATTGCGTGCTTAAATATTTATTGCGTACTTTAAATTTTACACCCTGCTTTCACTTCAACAAAATATTTCCGGCAGAAAAATTAAATTTTCATATGTATTTAACTTCAAGCGCAATGAATCTTACATTACTATTCTATTTGAGTTCTAAAAGAACGTTATAACCAAACTAAGACCAAGTTTTATGTACCCCATCATTAAAAGTATTAGTTTATAATGTAACTGTAATTTTATCAATAATACAGTCAGTTGCAGTTACGTGTCGTTAAATACGATAACAGGCGCAAAGATGTTATGTTAGCAAATGCAAAATATCAGAGTTACCATTTAGTCTTTAAACTAAAAATTAATAAAACTAAATGAGTGTGACAATCAGAGAGCGGCTAGTTTTAGATTTTTGATATCACGTCGAATAGGGATCTATGTATAGAAGTCAAAATTTTCAGTATGGACAAAAAACACAATTTAAAATACCTGTAGTAATTTCTTGTTTATTTTTTTGTTACGTATCGCACACAGTCTATTCTCTTCACAAAGCGAAATTCTTATTGATTTAATTTAACAATAGACCTGAAAATAAAATAAAATCAGTCTTTACAATGGAAAGGGATCTATGTGACCAATAGTTGCTACCTACCTGAAGGACGGCAAATTGTGCGAGTGACTTCGAAGTTTCTCCAGCAACGCCGACTAAACTCCTGGAGAAGGGAGGGTTCAACGTAACCCGAAAAACAAAGGGTGGACAAGTTGAATAAAATAAAAGTCACCAGCTGAGCACACTTGTTTTTATTTAAAATGCTCAAAAATTGGTAAAGAATAAGAAAATAAATAATTTACAAGTATCGAGTACAACCCAGAAGGGGTCTCAACGAGTCGAACAAGAAATGAAACTAAGTAAACTTTGATATCAAGCAAACGAACAAGTTAGACTTTATCCGATAAACAGATCTGCTTTTCGTTCACAACTAAAGCTTAAAGTAGTTAATGCGAATCACTTGATTAAAATAAAAGAAATTAAAAATAATATAACAACGCCGCGTTTAAGCGAGTCAACCAAAAAGGTAAATAAAAATAATTAGAATATTTCCGACCTGGTAACCAAAATCCAGGTAAAGGCAAACAACGAGGATGTGGGCCGTGATGCCGGAGCATTCGTTTCAAACTCCGGTTACGGCCTTTTCTTCCACCCAAAGGGATGTCAATAATTTCAACAGAAGTAAAACTACCACTAAAAGTCCAGTAGAGGGGAGGTAGGCGTTACAAACAGAACATACGCACAAAATTGCCAACAAGACCTACCTGTTCTTTGTCCCAGAAACAGGCCTAAGAAACGCTTAATAACGAGCTTGAATTCACTCGGCGTGCTTTTAAACAAATCTCGGAGTATATTGCGTTTCAGGCTTCAATCAAAAGATTCACATGAAAGAAGCACAAAGATCGTAATCACCAACAAACAATAGGTCAACACACCAGGAGCTCTGTTGAAACAATGAACGCGACGCACAGTGGTCCAGAATGAATTTTTAGCGCGTCAAAAATGGAAAAATTTAACACTTTCAATAAACGTAAAAATAAGGAAAATCTTTCTATTAATGTCACGTGACTGAAGAACTGATAAGTTAAACATGAGTTTAAAAATATTTTAGCGAGTTTTATTGGGTAAATTTGGTGAAGTCTTGTTACTTTAAATTTCTTTAAACAACTTCATTCAAAATCAATCGAATCTGAAGGTTTATTTACATAATTTTTTTATTTCAAATTGTTGTATTAAACCTCTACATTTGAAACTTTCAAAAGACAAGAACTAAAAATAACATCAAATAAGATGTTTTTACGAGTTATATAATAGTAACTAGTAATTTATTTTAAAATAATTTTGCCCAATGAAGTGCTACTTTTTGCTACTTTTTAAGATTTTTTTAAAATTCTCTCTTGATTTGGTTCTCGACATGAGTAAATACTTATAGGTAAGTTAAGCATTTGCTGGATACTTGACGCGAAAATTTTTAAAAATAACCAGTACAATATTAATATACAATCATTTCTACACAACATATAGAAAAATTGCGGTGGAACAACTCCCAGTTCATTTTTTAAATAGAGAAATCTAGTGTTTTTATAAGGTAACAATCCAAAATCAGGCAAAAATTTTTGTAGAAATAGTTATATTCTGATATTAAATCCTTGGTTTAGAAAATGTATTTAAAAGTACACAATTTTGTTATTTTCACCATTTTGGAAACTTAGAAGTAAAAAAATAATTTTGACGCGCTAGAATTTCATTCTGGACCACTGTGCGACGCCGAGGCTGCGTTCTCTCCAACTATGCTGAGCGCGGTCGTTACGAGATGAAGTCAGTTTTAGCCGGGCGAAAGAGTGAAATGGACAGATACCGTAAAACTAGTAGCAACGTATGGTTTGGTGTTGAAATATTGTGAAATGTGACGAACGTCACGTAGGCAAAACTGAACTATTGCTTCCCGCACAAATACAGGGCGACTGCCAAATACTGTGAATAACTTAAATGAAATTTTCAACCGTAACATAGTGTAACCTATAAAGTTCAAAAAATTTCTCAAACCTATACTTGGTACACATAAATCTTTTTTCCATAAAGAATTAAAACCAGGTTTTTGGCGGATAGAACCCTATTCGACGCAGCGCTGCAATTATTCTTCTGTTTTCATTTTTGTAATCAGTAGAAGAAGGCAAACAAATTTACTAATTTAAGCGACTCTTTAGCTCCAAAAATAAGAAAGTTAGCAATGGTGCCGACTTACTTTGAAACAGCCTATATAAGTCATTTATAAGATGTTGAATCAGTGTGAATAAGTAAATATAAAATAAATGTACAAGATTCCGTAAAAATAATTTTGATTTAATGACTATGATTTGGATGACCTTAGGTGAAACAATAGTGATAACAATAATAAAGTCAGACTATGGATTTGAAATGATTCTAATATAGTAAATGAATCCATCTACATTATAAGAATTGTAATAGTTGCGCATAGAGATACGGTGATGGTTGAGGAATCATGTGTCATTCTTCAAAATCTTAAGTAATTTTAAGTAGGAAAAATAAGTGAACATAAATATCTGTGTAAGTTGCTCCGTGATTGATATTAGTAACCAAAATGTGAATAATTAGATTGTAAGCTGTGTCATACTAGGAAGAAAAACCCAGAGTTTTAAGCAATATTTAATGCCGACATGTTTCGGGCTCAAAACAGGCCATCTTCGGGGTAGTGACCCCTACAGAGAAGATTACTTTAGGTGACTACAAAGAAGATGGCCTGTACATGTCGGCATTAAATATTGCTTGAAACTCTTAATTTTTCTTCCTAGTAAGCTCAACGACACAGTCTGCAATCTAATTATACCTATGTGTTTCCCTTTTTTATCTTAGAGATTGATAATAGTATTTTGAGATTTATACATTTATACAACAGGTCTTTGTTCTTCTGAAACTTCTTAAGAAGATGAAAAAATAATTTCGTGAACATTTTTATATAGGATATGTATCATATTAATGTTTCAAGTATAAGTCTCCGACTTTCAACATCGTTTTGTAAATTCTTTTCTCTTTTTGCTTCGGATGTAGTTTTATGTAGTCGGAAATTCTCAGGGCATCGTCAAGCGAGTTTGGGGGGATATTTACTAGCCTGCCAGGGGGTGGTTTTCCTAAAAATCCAGGTAATGTCAGGCTAACGGCTTGACGCCATCTTGTTGCTAATCATATTGTTTTTTCTTTTAACTCAGGCTTATATTTGTGGATACTTTTACTGTTGGGATATCTCTTGGTACTTTTCGTTTGAGATCACCTTTTGGTAGTCGGTTAATTAACCGACATTTTGGAAGCAGTTGCCGTGCCCGGGTGAATCAGAGGTGACTATTGCAAATTACTCCACGACCCTTCGGACAACGCGTAGGGAAACGTAAACGACCTTGACCTACAGGATACAGTCTTGGTTATGTGAGTCTATTCAAAACCTCCATTAACTGTTGCATAACGCTACGTTGCTTAAGAGCGAAATTTCGACAGATCTTGCACCTATAATTAATTAGTTGATGTCAGATAGCTGTTTGTGTATTTGTGCCACTACCCTAAACATACAAGTGAGCGTAGATAAAATCTCCTGTAGTTGTTGGGAACACTGTCTAAGCCCACTTTGAATCAGCTGGGTATTTCGTTCACCCTGGCACCTATTTTAAGATCTAATTACCCACACTGATTCTTTACTGTTGCTAGACGAGGAAAAACTGATGAAAGATACAGCGCAGACTTGTTATCGATTAAGGTAAATAATTTAGAAGTAATTCACATTAGAGCATCTGTTTTGTCTTTCTTCTGCATGTCTCACTCCCTAGTCGTAATTAAAAACATCGTTTGCTCTTACTACTTACTACTGTTTCTCGTCACATTTTTCATAATTTTGCCAAGAGATTGTTTATGACCATACGTTGGGAAGTACATCGTATGCAACATTTTTCTACTATCCAGTGTTTATTTTGAATTATTCTTGAAGGTAAGCCCTTCTATAAAGAGGTACATTTCTAGTCAATTTTGAACATTTTGGACAGAATTCTTTGTGCACTACCCAGAAGCTTAAATTCTCTTGGTATATTTTCCTTGTTTACTAGCAATCCTCTTCTCCGTCGAGAGGTAATATCGGGGGCATTTCTTGGCTTCTCTGTCGATTTCATTATGTTTTCTTCTATATCTCATATTGTCTCTTTATTTTATACAGCTCAGTGAAATATTTTTCCATTTTTCGCCGTCTATGTTTATATTGTTATATTTTTTTGATATCAAGTTTTTTATTTGAATTAAGAATTTATTTATTATTTATTTAAACCTTTACGTTTTATTTTTGCATATTTTACGTTATCTCTATACATTCTTCCCCATATTGAGCTAACAACTTTTTCAAATATCTTTTTAAGTATTGCCTTTCTTCTTAAGTCTTTTCCTTGATTTTCGAGAACTTTTTTAAGTGACAATCAATTTGAGGGTCATTCTTTATTATATTAATGCTTTCACAATACGTTATCCGTATACAGGGTTTTATTAAACATATAAATTGTAAGTTCGTCATCAAATAAGGGATTGATTCTTCAAATTTCAATGGTCTAGTTCAAAAATGAAAAACTGGCCCATCACAAGACGGCGGAGTCCTTTTGTTTTGATACTTGTGCTTCGATATGAGGTTGCTTGGACAATTCACATTCAATAAAATGTCATAAACCGCACGTGTGGAATTTCTATTTGCGTTCAGAAGAACTCGGAATCAAGGCCTCATTGAAAGGTTAAGCCGCGTTTCCACGAGGCCAGAAGCTGGAATGCAGTCACAGAACTTCAGTAGCTGGCCTTGCCAGTCCAGTGAAGGGGCGTTTCCACGACGCCAGTAAACAGGCCAGTAGCTGGAGTCCTGTGACTGGACTCCAGTGACTGGCTCCGTGTAAACACCACTGGATGCCAGTGACGGTCCAGTCCAATTGAAAAATGCTCCTCCAGTCGACTTGCTTGAGGAGTAGCCAGTGCGTATTTTGTTTGCCCATGCGCACACATCCATGGTTATCGCCCGAATGGACTGTCTAACTGGCTCCAGTGAACTGGCCACGTTGAAATAGGAATTCACTGGACTGGCAAGGCCAGCTACTGGAGTCCTGTGACTGGACTCCAGCTACTGGCCTGTTTACTGGCCTCGTAGAATCCTGCCATTATCGCCTAAAAAAGTGGTACAACAAATGTGTTATGTAATGTAATAGCATTCTTTTAGTTTTCATTAATGTGTAGAAAGGGAGATACGCTACCTCATTTAAATAAATTAGAAAACAGTTAATTTTCGAATGGTTAACATAAAACCTGAATGATCCATTTGAAAACATAAAATTTCATGAATTACATTTTATGAATTTTAAGCATTGTAGCAGTTTTTTTTTCGGCGGTAAATAACCGTACATACATATATGTATGTATGAATATGAATCCACCTGTCAATCGGCGTGTACTTATTTATTTATGTACCGCTTTTGTCAACATATGGGAGGTAAGAACATTGTTTACACGTCTCTTCAACAGGTGCTCATTACATTATTCAACTTATTTTAATAAATAATCGTGTTTTAATTACTGTACTTTGGGGAACTAATAACATTTATGCATAAATGAGGTAGCTAGTATTTTAAATAATTATCAAACAACGACAATTCGGTGTAATTTTTTGGAAAAAGCTAATTATGTTTCAGTAATCTTCGTTTAATTTTTTTTTCACCGACGAATGACTCAGTACTAATGTAAAAGTTGCGACGAAATTGAATCACAATAATTTCTAAAAACATATATAACTAAACAAATTAAATTATCTATACATATACAAAATAATCAACAGACGTAGCCTGCCGCAAAGTAGGTCCTTATTAAAATTTCGACAGCTCTCAACGAATTATGCGTTCGCAATCGAACATAAAGCACATGTTTTTTATGAGGGTAATATTAACCCTGAATTTCCAAGGCAA
This sequence comes from Dorcus hopei, assembly GCA_033060865.1. Taxonomy (NCBI): domain Eukaryota; kingdom Metazoa; phylum Arthropoda; class Insecta; order Coleoptera; family Lucanidae; genus Dorcus; species Dorcus hopei. Next base: position 44,082,848 of record CM065426.1, on the reverse strand, counting down.
CTTAAACTACTAATAAAGACATAAAAATTGTCGCCCAAGCGAAATTTTAATTCAACATTAATTTTTAGGAAACTGGCGTGAAATTTTGATATTTATTTTGTTTCTAGAAAACGGTGAACATTAAGAAACCAATTTACCAACATCTTTTGTTTATTCTGATCAAAACTCTTGTGAACTTTTTAGAAAATGTATTTGAAATTTTTTCTTTTATTTATCTATTTACGATAGTTTAAATATTTGTATGTATTTGTTTGTTTTGTTGTGTAGATATTTGAGTTTTTAATATACAAATACGCTTATTCAAATTGCAAAATTAAATGCGCAAACATTTCTTAAAAACATACAAATTAATTGAAAAGTTGAAAAATTATAAAGTTTCACAATTTAGCTTTAATTTCGAGCGCGGCGTACGTGAACACTCGAAACTCGATTTCGTTTTTAATTTACATTTTTCGCACGAACCTTTGAAACTCGTAATTAACGGCGCACGTTTAATTTGCTCTCAATTTGCCATCGTGCTTCCAGGTTTACGTCATTAAATCACCAGCACATTTTGATTATCTTTCTTTCTGCTGTAAAGTTAACGACGACGACATAAATTTTGCACAAAGCACAAAGATGCTATGCGGAATCGCAAATGGAGACGTTTTAGATCTGGCAGATAAATGTATGAGATTGTCCAAATCCTGATAGTACCTTTGACAAAAAAATTTAAAAAATTATGTACATTTTCGATAAAACGATTCATTATTTGTATTCTATGGTTATTTAATCCAGTCATTTAAAAATTTCTTTTAATATTTGCCTCCAAGTCTTCATGTTTTATCATTTAATTTTTGTTTGTCTTTCTATAGAAAGAACTGATGAGAAACTAAGCCAAACGTTTCACTTACCAGGTGTATCTTTTTCCAAAGTAAATGTATACAAGAGAAATTGATTTTTAGGGTTGATTTAACGGTTGCCAACGCAATACAAATTAGCGAAAAATTATTATGCAGTAGTAATTTTAGGTCCGGGCCGTAAAAGGGAACATAATCTCGCAATAAATTACACCGAAGTTCTTGTATAATTTTCCTTTCCAAATAAAACTTCCTAACACGCAAATCCCCAGGAACGCAGTTTAGGATTTTTACAGGACAATGCCGGGCTAAAATCACATTTGGGAACGCTTCCTTTTATTACCGGCTACCACGCTTTTGAAACTTTGGATGGCGTTAATAACATTAGACAATTAACGAGCATTTCGGGCCAATTCTGGGAACTGTTATTTTTTTCTCCCTCTTCGTGCACGTACAAACAATAACGTGTAGTAGGTAGGTAACTATTTAGGAACCACAACTTAATAATAAAATAACTGACAATGTGAATAGGAGAATATATGTTCATGATGCATATTTAAGATCTTTTCCACAAAACTGCTAGTCAGTAAACCATATATCAAGCACCTTGACGTGGAACGGTAAACTTTATTTATCTAGTTAAAGGATACGCATCGTTAGTACCGTTCGGTCAACACGAACAAGTTATGGTCAGTTAGTTGACGACGCAAATTCGGGCATTTGATGAATTATAAGTCTGGCAGATATAAATCGTTCGAACTTGAAATTAATTTTGTCCGTGAACAGTCTCGAGTGGAGAAATTTATTTAGTATATTCCCCGGAAAAACGCAAACGTAAATAAAAGCCGATAAATCACGCGCACGCATAATATTTAATGGAAGTGATGTAATTGGTATACGTCTGCATTGTATGAGAACTGTGGGCGGCAAATTCGCTATCTATTCATAAGTTAAGGAATGATTAGCATACAGAATCTGGATGCTTTCAGCAACATAAATAATGGATTAACTACTTCACCTGGAAGAGGGAACGCTTCGCGGTGGCGAAGGGGCGTAAGGTCTGCTTCGCGAAAACAATACCCCACACGAAGAAGACGTTCGCAGCTATAAATAAAATATATTGTGCTTTCCTAAATATTAATACTTAAGGAAAGTTATGCGAGACGCGTTTTCTTTATTAAACTTTATCTAAATGACCTTATAAAATTTTAATAAAAAAGTTCGAAATTGATGAGAAAATTTGTGCAATAAAATCTTAATCAACGAGTACATATTTCAACAACACAAGGCAACTGAAAATTATATTGAAATTCTGATGTACTCATATCGTTTATTTTACTTTTTTATTTTTGGACTTAAACTTAAGAAACAATAACAGATTATAATGATATCAAGCTAAGAAATTGCCATGAAAAGAAATTAAGTTTGTTCAAAGATAAACTTCCACAAAATTAGATGTGATAGTAATATAGCCTTGCATGACATTTTGAAGTATTGAAAAATTGGGGGTTTAATCGTGTGGCAGAGGAATTGAACGTGTGTTTCATCATGATTTGGGCAAGAGTACAATACCTGCTAAATGAATCCCCAAATGCCTAAACACGAAACACTGATCAAAAACGATTCAGGATGACAACTTCGACCTACTCGCTTTGCCACCTTTGAAGAGGATTCTTATGACTTCCTAATCGAATTATAACCATGAGCGAATCATGAATCCAGAAACGAAAGAGCAATCAAAACAATGGAATTTTACCGAAGAAATTTCGTGTACAAAATACGGTAGGAAAGTCCTCGCATCAGTTTTTTGGAACAAGGGCGGACTACTTAAAACAGGGTAAAACTGTAATGGGAACCATGTTATTAACCAAGTTTCAGGAAAAAATGATGGAGAAACGACATCAAAAAATATCCAAAGGTGTGCTTTTCTTACAGGCAATGCATCCCCTCACAAATCCCCTATTACATTGCAAAACATTAATGAAACTATTTTCGAATTCCTCCCTATTCACGAGATTTAGCCCCTTCAGACTATTATCTATTTCCGAAACTAAAAGTGAAATTCTCATCGAATGAAGCAGTAATAAGTTAGTACTGTAAAGGAATGGTTTGCAGAACAGGATCAACAATTTCTTTTGAAAGGTTGATAATTCTTTTTATGAGCGCTCTGCTAAGAATTAAAAGGTGATTATGTTAAATAAATAAAAAATTGTTTTAAAATACAGCAACATTTTCTATCTTAGGCTATAACCTTATCACAATGAAATTCCGCCTGAATAATGTCCTCACTACTATTATTTGCAGTATAGACGTGACTGGTATCGATTCCACCTTTTACCCAAACCTCTCAAACGTTGAGAGGTTTGGGTTGAATTTGGACCTCTTTTTATTTCTTTCTTGCACTTTTCCATTTTCTGCCTTTAATACTCTATGTCTCTACTATTTTATCGGTACTTATCTCGTGTTCTTTCTGGGCTTCCTTTTTATTCCCATCCTTTCTGATGTTCCTTTTATCCCCAACATTTTAATCATATGTCCGCGCAAACATCACTGTCTTTTCTGATTTTATTTACTTAAACGATTATAGTAAAGATTTTGTCCCATAATTGTGTCCCTTATTTCATCCACTTTTGCAAATTGCAACTTCCGTTATCCTTCTAGGAACTCTCATTCCACATACTGTTACCATATTTCTATGCCTTTGTGTTAGGTTCTGAAAAGGAATTTTGATTTTGAGACTTCCTTTTTTGACCCCAAACTATCTGAACTTGTCTTGGAATTATATTGACTGACTGCGCCATTGAAGCGTAATGTACGAGTAAAATTAATAAATTATTCTTCTTTTTAATAAAGTCGCGACACAAGCTTTTACGACCTTTTTCTTATTTCCACAGAACACAACTTTTTTTTTTCTCGTTTACTTCTTATAAAATTATTTTTAACGTGATACAAATACAAACACCTACAATTCCTCCCTCTCAAGAGTCAACCTACGGCCAGAATGTAACCGGTAGTCATATCGCGCTTGGGTCGATTGTCTTGGAGCTGTGGGTGTTAAATTTTTTGTATTTCGCGGAGGTGAATCAGCCTGATTCTTTTGCGGGATGTGTGTCTGTAACTTTTCTTGCTCCTTAGTGATGGTGCCTTCTAATTCATAATCATCGTCTTCAATGTCCTCAATGTATTGGCGGATTTCGTTCACATATTATGTGTTCCCTTCTCAGCTTGAATGATGCGACCTATCGATTTTATGATTATACTCTTGATGCAGTGCTATTTAGGGAGATAGAATCGAATCAGAATTTGGTCTTTGATTTTTAATTTCGTAGTTACAGTTGATTGTTTTAGTGCCAATAACGAAAGAGGGGTTTTAGGTTGACGACCATGTAGCAATTCAGCTGGAGGCTTATCCATTGTAGGAGGTGGTATGATTCGATATGCGAATAACAACTGTGGCAGTGCTCTCAAGCTACCTTTCCCTTTATTACTTATAAACTTCCCATAGCCATTGCGACCGACTTAAAAAAGTATTTTCCTCTCATTTAGCAGTCGCCTTATAAATGGGGGACACGTAGAACTCCAACTCGAAGAAGCCGGTATAAATCCGAAACCAACCCAGGTGTGGGAGAACTCTATCTTCCTCATATAGATGTTATATGCATCTATAATAAATATATTAGCCAAAATATTAAGTCTATTGCCAATAGACCTAACCAAATTGTTTTGATATTTCGATTCTCTTAGTAATCTCAATGTGCATGCCTCTATTCCCCTCGATTACTGATCTAGATATCTTACATTTTGCACGTGTTTCAATTCAGATCATCAATTGATAACACGTTTTTCGTATCCCTCCTTTCCAGAAATCGTTTTCTTTGTATTTATACCAAATCAGATTTTTATTATTTTTATATATCAATTAACAGTTCTTCACTCCACATTCTTCTATTTTCTGATGACATACACTTGGTTATTATACAAAGGATTATTTTCACTATGGACTCAATATATTTCCCTATCTCGCACCCTTTCAGTAACAAATTCATTAATAATAATAGTAATAGTTTTTTCGTCTTGTATGTCGCCAGCGCGTGCTTCCCTTTTCTGAATACTTCTTCTCATATTTGTATCAGTAAAAAAAACATTCCCGCTTATTTATTTTTTTTTTTCTTTTCTGTAAATCTCTACCATTGAATATATTAATTTTTTATGTCTGTTTCCTAAACCTTGTAAACTTTAATGGCCACGTACAGCAAAAATATTTCTTTAACTCTCACATTCTTATCTATGACTTTCCATATACATACATGGATTCTTCCGCATTCTTTTAATGTTCTCTAATAATCTGCAAATATTTTATTTAAAATCCCCAGTTCTCTTTTCTTTTTCCATCTTCTTCAATATTTCAAATTATATTCCATCTATTGTCTTTCAATTCCCAACTTTTTAAGAGTTTGCCTTTTTCTCCTCTTTGAGTTTCAATCAAGTTCCATCAATCTTTGTTTCCTCTTCAACAACTTTTCATCTTTTTCCTCTATCTATCCTACAGTTCGTTTACCGGTCTAAGACTTTTTCGCAACCTATTTTTCAAATTCCTTTTTTACTCATTTCTAAACCTTCACCACGTCTTTTCTAGTATTCTCTCTTACATTTTCTTACCACGTCTTTTTCTCTTTGTTTCTTATGCATAATATAATCAAATGTATAATGTATTTACAATAGACTCTCGATTATCCGAAGTATGGGGGACAGGATCTGTTTCGGACAATCAAAATTTCGGTTAAAACGGAGGTTGCATAAACTGGTGAAAGAAATTTTTTATTAGTATAATTGTACATCGGACAAGAACCAACTGTAAATATAATTGTACACTTACATACATTTTATATTCTATTCGATTCTAGTTTAATTCAACAAACGAATCTAATGTTAAATGTTACTTCAAACCATGGTACTGGATACAGAGAGACTGACGGATTTTCGGAGTTTGATCACACTATGACACTCGGTGAATACTACTTTCAGCTTAGGACTCTAAGTGATGTTCTCGATTACACTGCTTGCACTTATGTGATATCTCTACATGAAACCCAGTCGTCTTTTATATGGTTTATACCGGAAATTCCGATTGCGAAAAACTTTGCATGTGGGCCACTTGCCTTATAAATCATCGTGATTGTCCTATACCGTCGGTCCTTACACATATCTGTTTATAATTGATTGCATAAGCCCGGCATTTTTAATTTTTCCTTGGATGCAGTATTAGTGCATAGGTCTTGTTTAACTTACGCAATGAGCTTAATGATTTACAAAATGCCGATTTTTTACACTACGATAATCTGGAGCTTCGGATACCAGGAGTGTACTGTATTAAAATGAAAATTAGTGATATGGAACAATCAAACATATACGAAATTTTTAAACAATATTTCTATAAATTTAAAGAAAGGAAATTGGAAATTTACGCTTAGTAATTTCTTAAAATAACGGAAGCAATGTGACGAAAGGGATGATCGAAGGAGCAGAGCCTGACGAAGGCAGAAAATAATTTTTTAGGGAACGCGCCGGGATGCATCAAAACAAAATGAGCATTAATCACGCGCAGGCGGACTTATAGATACTGTTTCATCTGAAATTCCCATGGGCTGTATTAAAAATGTTCGTATTAAAGATCCTTTGGTGTTCTAAGAGCAGATACAAAAGTGAATAACAAACTCTAATTTAGAAAATTGAAAAATAATACCCCCTTATGTTTATAAAACCTTGTCTCTTTAATACAAAAAAATTACAATCCTTTTCTTCATTTTTATTACGTTTACAAGGATCGATGTGTTTCACGCAAGAAATCATAAAGAATAAATATGACTCAGAGAGAAACAGAAATAACGAAATTCAAAAAGAAGAATAATGCAAAAAATATTATTCCGAATTAAAACAAATAAATAAATAAATTTCACAAAATTTTTAGCTTGTAAAATATCGATTTTTCGAGTGCCTTTAAAGAGCTTATCGTGGGAGCAGGAATCTACCCTATAATAATTCATTTTGTAAAATAGACAATCAAAACAAAAATTTATTATTTATAAATTATTTTGTTTTATAATAACCGGATCATTTCCATTTCAATACAGAACCAATTATCTGATATAGGCCCATTTGTACAAATCCAGCTTAACTTTAAACTAAAGTTTAAACAACAATTGTTGAAATAATCGTTGCTAAGAGTTTAAGCTTCGGGTTAAATGTAAACTGGCATTGTACAACTAGCCCTTAGAGTCGAAAAATTCATATGAAAAATTCGTCTAAATAAAAGCTTTTTTTATTTAATCTTAGCAATAATAAATAAAAAGTGCAGCTTATTTTCGATTGTTTTTATTTTTAAACGGCCCACTGATGAAAGAATGGAAACAAAAATGTAAATACGCAACTAAAAAGATCTAACAGAGATACATTCACAAAAGAAATTAATATTGTAATAAAGAATTAAGGTGGACAATTTAAAAGTATAAACAAGAAGATACAAAAAGAAAACAATTGTTCTTAAAGGGAAAAAATAATATACTGTAAAATATGTGTAATAATTTGAGTTATACTAAACGTACGGTTACGTTAATAGCAAAACTAATCTTAAAAAGCAAAAACGTATCAACGTGTATTCAATATGAAGTAAAAAAAATTGAGAGCAGCTGCGTGCATGTATACACAAAACCCACTGACTGCTTGAATGCTTATACCAAGGACTCCTGATCAATAAGTTCAAAAATATGATAACACGCTCTTCCTTTTATCATCCTCTTAAAATAGGACCCTAAAAAGTATAAAATTATGCCAAGGGTTCCTGCTGGTTACATACACTATATTCTTGCAGCGTTGTCTTAAATTATTGCACTTGGCGATATGAAAGATGAATATTTGTGGACGTAAGTCTTAAGTTCATGACTGTACATTAATTTGCTATGATTAATTTTTCTCACCCGAACTTTAAAGTATAGTTTTCCGTTTAATTTAAACACTGCAACCACGTTTCTAATTTCCCTGCATGCTTATTATTTATTTGTTTGTTTATTATTTCTTCAAAGGGAAACAGAAAGAGAAACGATAACAGTTGTATCAATTAAAAAATATTCAGATATCAGACTCTTCTAGAAACCAACTGCACAGACTTAAATCCATGCTAGATATACAGGCTATTCATTATTCTAGTACCTCACATGACCCATGACCATGTCATGCTATGATACAATTTAGCTATCTTGAATAAATCTACATCAAGTTAACAGTGAATTATTTCAAAATGCTTATCTCTGTAGGTCATCAAAATAAATTAAAATAGAAGTAAGAACTAGAATAAAAATTGTCACTGACACTGTGTGCAATGAACGTTTTAATGGAGGTCTATTGTGCGTTAGCTTTCAAAAGTCAAACGCCACTTTCATTACGAAAACAATTGGAATAAAGCGATTGCGGCAAAAAACGCATTAATCCCGTTATTTATTCATTTACTCTGTACATCAAATAATTGCGCTTCTGTATTGAATTCATTTGCTAATACTCCATTTGCCGGCTAACTGAATTGGCATGAATAATACTGTAGTTTTCATCTGTAAATTCATTCGTAAGTTCGTATTTTTACCAAAAAATAATCACTGAATATGTAATTTAGGTACTTGATTATAATCTACGCATACATTTAGATTAAGAAGTTATTGAAAAGTTGTAATAATTCAGTGTCTTACATTCATACCAAGCAAATCATTATATTTAATTATTTAAAAAATTGTTTATCTTAATAATTTTGTTATCGATCTGTAAGCAAACTCAAGCATCCTGCGATCACTTTTTGACCTAACATTGCATTGAGATTGACAACAAAATTGCTAATATTTTAATTAAACTACTTTCTTGTCTTTTCTTTTGAAGTCAACTTAAATGTCCATGTTTCACATCTTCAAGGTAAAAAATATTTACCCTAAAATAGGTAATGAGTAATATTTATCCTATCAACATACACAAACATTTAAATTGATTGTAAAAGCAATCTGATGAGAAATTATTACAAATTGGTAAAATTTTAATTATATAAATGTACTTTCTTACCTATTTATGTTTCGTTATGCCTTGCTTCCTCGAAATTAAGACTCAAGAGGCATTTGACAGTACGTATATCAGCGCTACAACCCCACAATGTTTGTAAACAGCCGAAAATTGAAATTCAAAATTCTTAAATTTAAATAAAATTACTTCGGGGTTCAAAATTTCACGCGTTAATTGTTAATATAAACAATCTCAGGCGATAAGGGACCCAAGCAACAAACCTTAGTCAAAATACTGACTCTCCTTACGATAAATGGCCCTTATGGCCCAGTATTTCACTTAGAGTTTAACTTTAAGTTTCGTTTTATTCCCACAGTAATAGTTGTTAGGACAATTGTTTCCGTGGAAATAAAACGAAGCTTAAAGTTAAACTGCAAATGAAATACTGGGCCTAAGATACGTTAAAGTAAATAAATACACTGAGCGCGTGAGAAGCTCGCCCACGCAAGTTAACGGAGCCGATCCAAAAACACCTCGCAATCTCTTGAGGGTAGGCAACTTATGTTCCGCTCATGTAGTGACCTAAATGAGCGGAACCAAAATGGAAACTCGTACAGATGCCACCACCTCGCAGTCGCAAATTAAAAAAGAGTTTGGGTTTTGAAAATGTAAACAATGCGGTTCCGCAGGGAAACCGATGGGAAAGGAGTAATTATTAAACGCTTAATTTTTTAAGCTGTCTAAAATTTGGGATTTAGTAACTGATTTTCAAAAAATTATATACCAACGAACCAAAGCTGTGCCAAGTACCACTTTATAAATGCAACAAGTATAAGTACAACAGTAAGAGCTATGTACACTTAAGTGCAAGTACAAGTACCCTTCATACAATTCAGATATATACAAGTACATCAGTAATACTGTATTAGAAGTTCAAGTACATTTTACGCTTAATTATCATTAAAATACAGTAAGTACAAGTAACTTTATAAACTATCGGAGACAGGAGAAGTTCAATCTGAGCATTTTTTTTATAGTACCTAACCACAAAAATAAGAACATATTTTTGAGAATCTTTATCATAAACTTCACTTACCTTTTGTTGTAGTTATTCAAAACGATACATACCGTCTGTTTGATTATAAAGGCCCCAAGCTATAACTCATTTATTTTTGCTTAAACACCCAGTAAAGTGTATATATTTTTAAACGGGACGTTGTTTTCTAGAGAATGAAGTAAGACAATATTTTTTTGGCTACACTGTATAGGAGTCATGACGTCATCGACATTTTTTTTAAATGGCACGATGAAAACTTTTTTGTGAAATACAATAGAACATCTTTTTCTCTTTTCAACCACATAAAATTTTTATATCCTTACATAAGAAAATATTGGAGAAAATTGAAAAAAACTACCTACATAACTTACCATTTAACATTTAAGGCACGCTAATATTTCTAGCATGCTAGGAGTAATTTTACTGAAATTTGTCATACTTTACCTAATTTGGTAAACAATTTCTAAAATACCGGCACTGTCAAACTGACACTGTTTTTTCTACATTCGTAGTAAACCTCTAGCATATCGGCTTCTTCATTAATGTTATTCATTTCTCACCATTTCAAACTAATTATAAGTCAGATTGACAGTCCCGGTATTTTAGAAATTGTTTACCAAATTAGATAAAGTATGAAAAATTTCAGTAAAATTACTCATAGCATGCTAGAAATATTAGCGTGCCTTAAATGTTAAATGGTAAGTTATGTAGGTAGTTTTTTTCAGTTTTCTCGAACATTTTCTTATGTAAGGATATAAAAATTTTATGTGGTTGAAAAGAGAAAAGGATGTTCTATTGTATTTCGCAAAAAAAATTTCATCCTGCCATTTAGAAAAAATGTCGATGACGTCATGACTCCTATACAGTGTAGCCAAAAAAATATTGTTTTACTTCATTCTCTAGAAAACAACGTCCCATTTAAGCATATATACACTTTACTGGATGTTTATGCAAAAATAAATGAGTTATAGCTTGGGGCCTTTATAATCAAACAGACGGTATATTTAAAAAAATCTTGAATAATATATTATAATATCTACCCGTATAATTTTGTATCCATTTTAATTTTAGATATACAGGCTGTTTTTTAACTTCATGCAAAAAAATGAAACCAGTGAAAGTTTGTAAAAGTGATAGAATGAAGCAGGTTCTGTATAACAATTGATTAATAAATATTAGAGGTAATAAATGTTTTCGGCGAACGATGAAACTGTTTGACAGTCCCTGGTTTATTTTTATTACGTAATCGGAGAAGTATGCTGGTGTGTCAGCATCGTCTGCTAAAGTGGGTCAAGTACACGTCGCAGATGACAGTGTTGAAAACATGGCCGAATTTGCCAATAGTGTTATTGTGGGCATGATTTTAATTTACGGCAAATGTGGTCAAAATGCGTTGGCTACAAGACGTTTGTATGATCCTTTGTGTCAGTTGTGCAATTTGATGTTTGACAAATTATTCGTGAGGAACAATTACCCGTTCCATTTTCAAAGAGTGCATGCTCTGATGCCCGCAGATTACCTCCAACGCATGCGATTTTATCGGTGGTTATTCCGGGAACAGACGGACAATCCGAACTTTGTTAATAACATTCTCTTCACCGACGAATCAATATTTACAAGGGATGGCATGTTTAATTTTCACAACATGCATGTGTGGGCAAGTATGTGAAACGGCACTTTAATCGGTATGTTTACGTCTCGCGCAGGGGGGGGAACTTCGAACATTGTGGGTGAAGATCACCATCTGTTGCGTCTAGCGATTCTAAACATTTCACAAGGAATTGCCGTTTTAATTTTGGTGCATTCGTGAGACTATCTGTTACCAAATACGCCATTAATTTTTTTGCATGAACTTGAAGAACACCCTGTATATATTCCTTTAGTGTGATTTCGCTAGCAATGACAAAACCAAAAATGTAGGATAATTTATACTTTAGATTTGCTGAAGTAAACGAAAAATAAATAATAATTATTAATTTTAATTATAATCAAAGTGGACTGTTGTCCGACGAAAATTTTTATATATTTTATTACTCCTGACGAAGCTATCAACCGATTGTGAAACGTTGAGCGATTGTACGATATTTTAGTGTCCATTAAAAGATTAAAAAGAATTTGTTATAACCCCCTTCAATGGGCTCAAAATTTTGACCTGAAAACGATTTTCAGTCAAGAAATTGTGTTCAAAATTTTGATATGTTTCCATATAAAAATAGATAGTGCTTATAGACATTTAATAGACTCAGCTGAAATGTTGGAGACATTTTGAAATATGATAAGACGAACCTTTTTTTTACCAATGGGTCAAATTTAAGTTATCAATTTTGTAGTAAAGAACCGAAGGTCAGATATTTTAAATAATTAAAAAAATATCTCTGATTTTGATATATTATACTTATACACAGAACGCGACAATTATAACGAGTGATCAATATCTTTTCTAATCGAGTCACCTGTGGAAATAAAATCGTATGCCCTGTTATTATTTCATTATTTCAATTATTTACATTGCATTCCTATACAAAATCTAACTGCTGTTCTTATGTATTACATTTTTTTTATAAATTTGGATATCAAATACCAAGTTCAGATTTCCCACAAGAGCACGAGTCAAGAGCAACGAAAAACTGATTCCTGGAAGGAGCGTAAAATGTCCATCGTTCTCTTGTAAACACATGCGAATTCTGCGTTTTAAATTGTTAATAACATTCGCTAAGATTACTGGATTGTTATTTAACTGTTTGCAATGTAACAATAAACTCTTATAAACAAAGTTTTCGGTTAATGAATTAAACTTACTGACAGTTATAAATAATTGAAATGAGAATGACGTTTGAAAAAATGAATTAATCAAAGATATATGATTTTTTTTCCATAAGTCATTTGATTAGAAAAGTTATTGATCACGCGTTATTTACAAGGAATTGCTTAAACATATATCTGTACCTCAAAGGTAAAGAATCGTATCTCCATTTTCATAGATTTAGAGAAAACGAAGTTTAAAGTTTTAAAATGCAGTATTTTTTTACAATAATGAAATAAAATAGCAATGTAACTTCTGAATTATTTTATTAAGTACTTAATTTAACTAACATGTTTTACATTACAACTAGCAGTAACATGTTCTACCGTATGAGAAATATGTAAACGCATTTAACCAAAAACTGGAGATCCGATTCTTTACCTCTAAGGTACAGATATGTAGATTTCTTACGAAAATATAAAACGCTTCATTTTACTTGCCACCCATCGCTGAGAATGTGTTCACTACAATTAATGTACTATGTCAATACTGTACCGTGAATAAGTTCATTTGCATTTTTCACTAGAGCGAGAAATTTGTTGTTACTTTTCTGTTGATCACTTTTTTCTTGTATATCAGGAAAGTGATTTACTGGTCCTCACAACATCAAATGTTTCATATCTAGTATTAATTTGTGTCGTTAGCATTTGGAAGTAGGTATTTAGAAGTAATTTGACTTTTGAAATAGGACATTTGTCACTTTCCACCAGTACCAATTCAATTACCTACATAGCTATGACAAAGAAATATAACACCTACTACAAATCTTTTTTTTTACTACATGCCGATCGTATAAATATGACTAAGGGCCGGTCTTTTAACTTCCTTGTAAACTCCCTTTTTACTAAAATGAACATTAAACTAGTTGCTATAGCAACGCGTATTCATGTGATTGAGATGGATGCACTCGTCTAGTTAATCCGAGAGAGATGCATAATGCTTGATAGGAAGCTAAATGATAAATTTTTCAGTTACAAGAACGATAAATTTACAAGTAACTTAAAAGGAAGTTAAAAGATCGGGCCTTAGGAAAATATACGACGAAATGATGTGACATGATAAAAGGCGCAAGGTTGTTTGACGAAAATTAGAAGGAGATAGCTACATAAAAGTTCTTCGACTTATCGATCGATCGATCGGCATATAGTAAAAAAACTAACTGTAGCTTTTGAGGTAAAAAAGTTCATAATGAAAATAATTTCTACAAAATCGAAATTTTTATACACATTCTAAGTATCAACAAGAATGGATCGCTCTAAATTTTCTAGCGGTCCACTCCTAGACTAGAGACAGAAGACAGTTGAAAACAGTATGGAAAAGTAAAACAGTAGTAAAACGAAACAAGGGAAAACCAAGAATGGAGAGGAACCAGATATTTGAAAAAATGAGTGTAACCCTTGAGAAAGGTGTACAAATGGATGGGTCAAAAGGTGTACAACGGCTCAAGATAGGAAAAAATATCGTAAATTTGTACCACAAAGTTAGTTTTAAAAAAATGTCTCGACGTCGACACAAAATGGTATGAGAAGTATAAAAATTTTATTTCGCTTTCAATATTTTTAATTTTCAGTTTCCAAATAAATAGAATCATCTGTTTACACTACGTACAAATCTAAAATAATCTTAAATATATGTAGTACCCTAAATTGTATTAAATAATTTAAGTTTTATATACAGTGTGTGTAATTTTTAGTCTAGTCTTATGGAGATACTCTGAGAGTGCTCTAGAGCAGTCAGTCAAAAACGCTATAAATTATAACTGCTGCTCTATACTACAGCGTATCTAACTAAATAGTGAGGGGGTTGTGTAGGATAGGACAACGCTCCAGTTACTGTAGCGATCGTCCTCCAACGCCTTACAATTAGATATCAGTTACAGATAACTTAAAAATTTATATTATTATTGTTATTATCGATATTGATCGTTAACACTGATGCCCCTATGCACAAGCAAATCTTAGACTTGAGCCAAAGTAAACCTTTACTTTGAACAATGTAACTATGCGACGCACAATTGATATGAAGTTAGCTTTAAGTGACACTTTTTCCTTAAGTCTACTTTGAGATTTGTCTGTGCATACGGGCATGAGATCAAATTGAAGGAAACATTTCACCCGCGTCCCCTTTTATATTATTTATTAAAATATATGATTAGGTGCGAGGAATATATTTCCTTAATATTATTCATTGATATCGATATGTTGATAATTTCTTCCGCTCCTACTTACAGTAGACTAAAAATTACACGGATTGTATATTTTTATTAATATTTTTGACTCACTTACGTTAGATTAATTTTTGCAAAAGAAAAAAGAAACTTTCCGTTATAAGTAGGTATTACAAACAAATTTAAATTTTATTTTAAAAAAAATTGTATTTTACTAATTTCATTATTCGAGATACTTATAAACTGCGTATTAGTAGGAAAACGAATTCTCACAAATCTAAAATATTCTCTGAAAATCTAATCTGGAATTAAATAGAAAATGTAAATAATAAAACAAACACTCAAATCGAGAAGAAACGAGGTAAGTTTCATTAAGGTCTGAAGTTTCATAGTTTTGGAAAGGTAATAACTTTGTAACAACTTTGCAAATCGTGCGAAGATTTTCTGCATCGGTAATTCTTTAAAGTTGATCTTATTATTATCTCATACCAGAATTCAGTTGAAAGTCTAAGTCACAAAGAATCTGAAATATTTAAACAATTTAAACCCTTGGCTGCATATGCGAATTCAATATCAGCGTTACATGCAAATTTTTATGTATATTTAAGGTGTCCTCTAGTATAAATAGTTAAAAGTAATCAAGTTTCATCTTCAAACTATAAATTACAACTCTCTATTCACATGTTTGAAATGGTCTGCAGAAAACTAATTACATAAATCCCAATATGAGAAGATTCCTTTTCACCTACATAAAAAGAAGATCACTAGCAGTTGACTACTTTTAAAATAGCCAATCGCAATGAGGTAATAATAACGTTGCGGACTGCTGCTACCTCAACTTTCAAAATCGCCACAAATTCATTTAACACTATGCAAGAGGCACAATATTAAAATATCATGAAATTTATATTCTAATCGAAACAGGGGATTTCTTGATACTTATTGTAATTTAAATATTTAGTACTAGGTACTACTATTTACTACAACTACTGCTGTAGATGCAGGAACGTCCAAAGATTTCTGTAATACATCGTTAAGTTACAGGAACCTGTAAGCAGCATATTTTCCCGTTCAAAATAGGTTTGTTCCAGCAGCAGTTTCTAATTAGTTCGGAACCGTCAAAAGCAGTTGTCCATCCAAGTAATAATCGATATTAAAACGGTCTCTAACCAATTAGAAACTGGTGATGAAACAAATCTAATAAAATTAGTATCACAAAATCTTTTAAGCGGACACTAAATCGCGCACAATACACTTAACGTTTCACTATCGTTCGACAGCTTCGTCAGAAGTGAAAAATATTATAAGCTGTCGAACGACGGTGAAATGTTAAGTGTATTATGGGCGATTTAGTGTCCGGTTAAAAGATTTTGTGATACAAATTTCATGGGACAAGAACCAACTTTAAATAAAATTAGTATTTGATCATTAATTATACACTGTGATCAACAATGATTGATTGTGTCGCTCTACAATAATTTTTTATTCTCCATATGGCGTTATGTAAAAATTATTATTAATAGTAAATAGCTGTTGCGAAATGTAATTTCTGGGAAATATTTCAGATGTAAACCTTCAATCATTGTTGTTCACAAGGTATTATATCTGCATCAGATTAAAAATTAGTATATTTTCTGTACAGAATTTACCAAGTTATCAATATTTTCAATGTCCAATACACTTGGTAAAATAACATTAACACAAATATTTGCAGTTCGTTTCTTATAAATGTACATCATGTGCCATTTTGTATTGTTTTCTGTTAATAAAAAAAAATCGCAAAAATTAAATGTATTTATTATTTATAATGATACACCACTAGTCAAGAAATTGAATATGTATACATATGTGTAGAGTCTATACATGTAACAAAACCTTAAGGAAAAATACGGAAACAAATCAACAAACAAAAATAAAGGCATTCGAAATTTTGCTGCCCAACATTAAAAAAAGAGAACATCGCGCACTTCCTTGTTTGTTAATTTGTTTCGCCAAAAAACAAATCCAAACTATTATACAAGTATTTATGAAAAAGAACATTCAAAAACAAGGAACGTAAAACATTTCAGTTTAGTAAATTACTCATTTTTGTTCACACAACTCTTGTTTTCAAATTATTTTATACACTCGTAGATTTATTTACAATATGTAACCTACCGACAGAAATAAAAATACAATATAAACAGTAAATTTACATACACTAGCTGTGACTTAATAACAGAACGTGTTAGTCGTTTCGAAACACCCGGTATAAATATACGCAATTAAATATATTAGCACATAGCCATTGGCCTGATTGTAATTACCAGTTTTTTTTTTGCTTGTATATTTTACATATAGCCTATAATTAGAACGTTTTAATTGGCAAATTTTTAAATATAATAATTTGTGTAGTAAGTTACGTAAGTTCTTAGTCACTGGGTAATTAGAACTCGAGGTGTCTTCAAGGTTGATTCCGAGGGCAACTCAAACTATTCGACATGCGCTTTTCAAAACATTCCTCTTCTTTTTGTGTTTGCTGGGTCTCAAGATAATCGTTCCATTTTGATTTTTGGACGTTTGACTAGGATTAAAGGCACCTGGAAAAAGAAACCCAATAAAAACGGAATTAATTTTAGAAACACGTTACTTAATTTATGCAAATTTAATTCAACCTCTTAGTCGGTATATTTCAGTAACATGGTTTTGTTTAATTTAGATATACATACAGGATATAAAAGAAATTTGCAAATTCAAGTAAAAGGAAAATTATTTTTTTTACAAATGCAGATAAATTAATGTTTTGTTGCTGTACATACAAATACATATCTGTACCTTAGAGGTAAAGAATCGTATCTCCATTATCATAGATTTAGAGAAAACGAAGTTTCAAATTTTAAAATGCAGTATTTTTTTACAATAATGAAATAAAATAGCAATGTAACTTCTGGATTATTTTATTAAGTACCTAATTTAACTAACATGTTTTACATTACAACTAGCAGTAACATGTTCTACCGGATAAGAAATATGTAAACGCATTTAACCAAAAACTGGAGATACGATTCTTTACCTGTAAGGTATAGATATATAACACGAATTATGCGTAGATAATACATGGTCTTCATAATTGATTGTACCCCATGTGATCAAATCGTATCTGAAGTTAGGCAATTAACTGTTTTAACAAACTGTTGGCCGAACTAAATTTAGTTATTATAAGAATTTTTCACAATAGCGTCGATCAAGGGTTGTCTTTAGTTGTGCTTGTCGTTATTTCAATCTTTACGATTCCAACAAACATTTTGTCTAATATAATCTTGAAGAAGTTTACTCACATTAGAAAATGAACTTTCGACAATATATCATACTTTCAACTTAGCCAACTGTTAGATAGTTGGTTTCGTACGTCATAGGTCACCTACCAGATTAAATGAAGAACCGATATTAAACTCTGTAATTAATTAAGCCAATAACCGTTTATCTTGAAATACGTAAACATGGAAAATTATTTTGTTGAGGAATTTATACGCAAAACAACAAAATCGCTGATACAACATTAAAACTGTGTTTTAATCAAATTGCGCAATTTAATCGTATTCCAGTTGCGGTTAACCGTTCGGAAGTAATTACGGACAGTGTACACGCAATAAATAAACAATAATACAAGATTCTTGACCTGTGTGAAGCCTGCCAAAAGTATAGAAAGATTCTCCCAAACCCATGGGTATTCGCAATACCCCAGAAAGTATTCTGTCCTCCTTCTTTTATTAGTCTTCGATTGCAACTAACTTAAGAGAAAGTCATTTCGCAGACAAAGCAATAAAAAAATTCCATGAAAATCTGTAAGTTATAGTTGTACCAATCGAAAATTCTTCGAGATGTGTTCAGTCAAAAAATTCATCCATCCTACGACTCTCCAAGGGGAGACACGTTAGGACACATCACTCGTCAAATATATTACATGAAAATGTGTTACATTTCGCAACACATTTTCATAATTAATTAGTGTAAGAGACTTTATGAATCATACCTAACTGGGACGAAACTTCCTCAGGAACAACAAACTTTCTGTATTTATTTATTTATTTTTTTAGTGGCTTTTGAGTTTTGTTGTCATACGTAGCATTAGAATAGTCCTCTTTTTAATCATATCTTAAAGATGTAAGTCGGTTTGATCAATAGATGTTGCAATAAATTCAAAGTCTAGTCTGATCCTGGACAGAGTACCAAAATACTATTACCCTGCTGTGAAGCGTAAACAATAGCTGTTTTATTGTGCTCATTCCATTTGCAAAGGTGTCATAACAAACACGGCATCTGCAGTGCTTTAATCGACATTTTAAAAACTATCCAGCCATTAATCTTCAATTAGCACAGCTTAATTAAGTTCGTTCCAAGGCATATTAAACAAAAATATTGGACGCATCCTCTCGATCTCGCCAACTTGTGGATTTAATGTTGCAGAAAATTTGGAGCGTCAGATAAAAGCCAAGCTCAGACCCTGTGATTTATTTACAGGCCCCCCAACATCCGTCTGCAATTAATTAAATGCGTTCGTATATTTAGAACGATTTCATCTCCAATGTGCATTTATGTACGCGAACGTGGAGCGCATATTTTGAATAGCCTACGCGCGTCATACATTAGGTTACATACCAAAACACTATTTTTTGCCTTGACGTTATTTGTTAATTAATTAAAAGGCTTGCACATAATAATAATTGGCGCACGATTTAAATTAGTTGGGGAAAGCACCACAAGCTAAATTTAAAAATGTTGTATAGTTTGCAACGTTTTGGACATCTTTCAGAAATATAAAGCATACTTTGAACGAAAGCTTCTCAATGGTCAGAAAAGTTGATAGGCATTGAAAGCGAGAGGAAATGTCCTGGTTAAGGAAATATGAAGACTAAGAATAATAGAATCAGTCAGTATGACGAGCAATGAAAGTAAGAGGGACAGAGGAAGAAGACTTCTTGGACGAAAAAACATAGGAACTAAGAACAACGAAGATCGCAGCTTAGGAACTGAAAGAGGCAATTAAAGAAGAGTTGCCTTCAATATAGACACATAACAATAACAAGGACAAGGAACGTAGGGAGTATCACAGGCAATAAAAGTAGAGAAACGGGAAAAAAGTTGCCCTGAATGATGGCTAAGAACGAGGGAACAACTGTTGATTTAATTTGTATTAAAAAATGAAACTCCATGTGAGGCGATCCCAGAATACGTTTTACAGGAAGTACTTATTGCTTTTATAGTAGGTCTGTTCGTAGTGCAGTTCTGACTAGTTTACAACCGTTGGAAATATGCACCAATGAATGTTTTGCATTTAACGCAACTGACAAATTGATGATTACTTCGATGGGCGACTCGTTCTGACGGTTCCAAACTAGTTACAAACTGCACTACGAACAGACCTAGTAACTGTCAACCTGTTACAGGAAAAACTAAACAAGGACATTTGACTCTTTTGAAGGCTAACATTACGTAAGCGTCGCGAAGTTTGAAAAATACAACTCCT
Organism: Dorcus hopei; assembly: GCA_033060865.1. Lineage (NCBI taxonomy): Eukaryota > Metazoa > Arthropoda > Insecta > Coleoptera > Lucanidae > Dorcus > Dorcus hopei. Next base: position 44,062,442 of record CM065426.1, on the reverse strand, counting down.
GCAAACGTTCTGAAGGATTTCGAATCGTGGGGAGTTTGTTTATGAAATGACCGGTGATGACAAGGATACTTACCGATGGTTGCAGGAAGGTGGCCGTTCGGAGAGGGATAGTAATCATCGCGGGGGTCTCTCATCTCCTGAAGACATCGTGCTGCTAGGTGTCGAAAGACTGCAGCAACGTTGACGTCTTCCTTGACCGAAGTTCGGATCAATTTGCAGCCGAAAGCCCTCGCTAGAAGTTCCGCCTCCTCTCTTGAAACAAAAATATTTTTTTAGTGAACAAAACGAAGGACACTACTATTAACATTAACAATAAGGAAAATAATAGCTGACTCAGACCCAGTTTTACAATCGTGGAATAAAGACAGGATATCCTTTAACCTTTTTCCAAATCTACGTCAATAATGAAATGCAAACATCTAAAAGCTTGACAAAAATGATAATGCATAGGTAAAAGCATAAAAGATTATAAAACGTCTTGCTTTAAACCCGCTCTGATGCCTAAGAGCTTAAAACGTCCAGACATAAGTTATTATGTTGTTATTACAAATTTCAAGCATCGCCGTAAATCTGTAGTGGCACATTTATTGACAATTTATTTTTAGGCGGGTTCAACGTCGTTATAAAGAACGCCAGCGTGGGATTATACTAATGCGAAGTTACTTTGAGAAATTAATCCCAAAATATAAATCGGGTTAAACGTCCAATAAATTCACATTTTTGCATTTCGCTTATGCATGTTGATGCACCACCAAAATTAGGTCGCTGCATTAAAAACGTCTGAAGGACGAGTTCAAATTACGAGCAGGTCAAAAATTTGAATCAATAAATCAAACATACACATGTATATTCTAGGCGATATTTCTTTCTGGAATAAAGTCGCATACCATTTTATTTTTAAGATTGGAAATAATATCAAAAATATTTGATCATCGATTTCTCCATTATAAGAGTACAATACAATTGTGTGTTCAAATAGAATTAAACTATGTATTATTTAATACTTTAATACCATAAAGGGTAGAGTTTTCCAAAATCTTCATGCACAAGGTGGCATCAAAGGTTTTCCAGCGAGCATATACGTTTTAATAGAAAAGGAAAATTTGGACATGAGGTGTTGACACATTCTCTAGAAATGCAGGATGCTATTAATCTTACTTATGGATTTGGGCAATTGCCCAAGTAATAAATATTAGGAAAGAAAATAATATCACGACTCTTTATTTTCAACATTGAAAGAATTTCAGATGAGATGAAGTACAGAACTTTTTTGGCGACAGTGAAACTCAACAAGTTCGAAGAAGAGTGAAATAGGCTAGTAATAAATTATAAATTTACAATTTCTATATTAATCTTCCATTTGTATTCACCTTGACCTCATTTTACTAAGCAGATTAATTTCTAAAATCAACTCAAAAGTGACCTTTCGCTTTTGGTTGATAGCTTCTCCACGGTAAATAAATTTAAATCAATAGATAAAAGGCAATTCAGACAGTTTGATTACAGAGTTTGTTCGTAAGAGACGTATAATTATAATTTTTTTAATGACGATTTATTTTCTTGGAATGGTATTTATGGAAGCGATTACAGTCGACACCTAACGAATACCTGATTTGTTCAACTAAATACATAATGTATAGTCAGAATTAAAAGTAATGTCTCCTCAACAATTAAATGCGTGTTCTTATCCAATCTGATGACTACAACAAGCAGACTAGACGGCCAAATAAACTTCGACAAGGATTCGAAGTTTGCCTGTACACTTGTACGCTTACTCGTTATAGGGGTCTCCTCAAAAGTGATTAGCCGTAGATTGGAGAGATATTACTTTTAATCCGGACTATATACGTAAAGTAAATTATAAAAAGCATGTCTTATTTCGTCACTCGTTTTTCAAATAGAACGAAAATCGAAGGTGTTATAGTAGCAGGCATTCAATCGACTGAAGAAAATAAGTTAAATTTACAACTGGCAGACATACACGAAGACATTCGTACCCAATTATAGTATGGTCGCGTGTTTGTTTCCGGTCTGCGTCGTGACAGACCTGCGACATGTTCCCATTCTCACACACACACGCACGCACATCTCCGGCCATTCATTAATTTTTTCGACAATTTACGTTTTACTGAACACAACTAATTTTTAAAGTCGTGGGCTGAGCATAAATACTCGAAAATAAACGACGTCGACGGCGTTTGTAAGTAAGAAGAACGCATTTACACTTATAAACATTTCGAAATGGACGACAGCTATTAATAGCACCGGATTTAGTTAAAAATAGACCTGTAAGTTTTGTAGTGTACGCGGATTTCAAAGGGAGTTAATTTTAGAACACTCTGAATTAGAAGTAAGATGTAAAAGACGACGGAAATACTTTTATTGTAAACTATATTATGAAGATTTTTTTTCTCTTTTACTTGCGAAAAATCAACGTTAAAAAAATTAAATCCCACGCAAACCTAAATTTCACGAACTGTATAGGGGGTGTCCAAGAAGTCCGAAATAGCACAAACGAGTGGATACAATGAGCTTTTTCTCATCGCCCCATCTTAAAGTAGTAACTTAACGAGGTCTTTACGTAAAACAGGATTTCAAAACGAGCTGGCTTCGTTTATCGCATATTTTTATTTCGGGAAATTAAGTTTAAGATAATTGTGCTTCGTTCGGACCGAATACTTCGCGAAACCGGAACGCCATAATTTACTTTGTCTGAATAAACGTGGAAAGATCGTTGCCAAATATTTTGGCTGGCGCAGCGTAAATACACAGATATGATGGATGGTGTGTATAGATCATTTCTGGACCGACTTTCTGTGACTCAGATTAGGAATTGAAAAATAAATCTGCCGATTGATGGATTGCTTTTCTCTCATCACAGGCGGATACTTTTTAAACAACTTAAATTTGA